>JAOWBW010000084.1:477474-1885236 GCA_026119855.1 Campanula takesimana
GAAACCCTCTCAAACTCTAAAGGTTAATAAGGACCAAGGATTTTAAGATAAAGGGAAGACAAATTTGTTGTCAAGCCTAAAGGAAATATTTGTGGCTAAAACCTAAAATCCAAAGAATGTAATTTGTACATTGGCATAGGATTTACCAGTGGTGAAATTACAATTTGAATTAAAAGATCAAAGGAGGAAAGGTAGTTGGACTACCACTTCAAGTATTATGTTAAAATTCTACTTGTAAGGGTAAAGATTAACTATGTGGCAATAATGATGCAATGGTTGCAACATTAGTCATAAGAACTTGCAAAGTGTCTTTATAATAAGTTTATATTTGTTTTGAACAAATGGTGCTATGTTCTATTTTAAGTAGAAATATTATTTTGGTTTCTTCATTAGAAGATTATGGATATTTCTTATTTCGAATAAGAAAGTGTTCCATTAAATATGATTTGCCTTATTGTATTGCTAATCATATAATGGGATTTAATATCCTTATCTTGAAGAACAAAATAATGAGCATAACGTAAATAATGGAAAATATGAATATAAGGATGTAATCGTTACATTCTTAAAGCATTAATGTATTATATCAAATGATAAGAAACACATATCTAAAATTCCATGGGACGGACTTTTAAATTCATATGATTTCGAATCATGTGATAGATGTGAATCTAGAAATTGATCAAGATATCTTTTACTAATAGTAGTAAGAGGAAGTACTCTTTTGAACTTATACATTTTGATGTATGTAGTTTATTAAAGTAACAATGCTTAAAAAGGATTTCATCACCTCATGGCAAAAGTATTGATGTACTCTGATTAGATCAAAGTAATGAATATTTGAGCCTTGGACTCGATGAGAATTCTGCAGAAAGTCTGCAATTTAAGAAAAAAGAATCTGAAACAGCAGCCGTACGGATGATGTTCTAGAAGTTTACAGATTGTCTGTAAAAACACAGTTTTTCGTTCTCATAATAATTTCAAAACTGATCTTTAATTATCCTTCTGGATTTAGTGCTGGAAACAGCTGCGATTACACTAAAATTGAGATTCGTTCTAAGTAGGTTCGTTATACCATATAAGATATGGAATGAAAGAAAACTTGGTTTGTCTTTCATAAAGATTTGTGATATGATACTTTTGAGAAAAGTTGTGTCTCTCGGACAAAATCACACCTAATCTAATAAATGTAGTTTGTGGGATATCTTAATGATATTAATTTTACACCCTTTAGAGTACAACATCGTTTGTCACTCTAAATAGCACTTTCTAGATAAATCGTTTATCTCTAAAGAACTAGTGGGGGAGTAAAATGTAGCCGAAGAGTTCGAGACCGAAAATGACTTGGAACCTAAGATGGAGATTTGAACAAAGTTTCACAAGGAGTTGTAGAAATTCGTTCAAGTATACACAAAAAATTTCCATAATTGATAGAATACTATCTATAACAAGAAATATTGATTTCTCATAATAGAAGTAATAGGGAAGGATATCATTGCGAATGATTGATCTTATTACCTATCAAGATGCAAAGTCCGCTCCGGATTTAGATTAATGACTTGGAGTCATAAAATCTAAAAGTGTATATTGATAAGCAAGGACTAATTGAGAAAAGTTAATTCATAATGTCGATTATGATGAAACTTCATCACCCGTAATCATGCTTAATGTTATTAGAATTTAATTGTCATGACTTCATATTTCTGATATGTAATATGACAGATGGATGTCAAACTATATTCCTTAACAGGAAATTACATTAGGATGTGTTTGATACAACTAAAAGTTTTGATTGATCCATAAAATTCTAATAAAATATGCAACTTGCAGAAATTCATGAGATGGATTGAAGCAAAACTATTTGAGTGAAAATTTCATTTTGATGTAGTATTCAAAGAGTTTGATTCATCAAGGATGAGGACTTGTGATTATAATAAATTTAGTGGGAGCGTAATTTATTCATAGTCTAATATATATTATGGTTGATATATAAATCATTTTGATAGAGTTTCTAAATGAAAGAATTGGATAAAAGCCAACTATGTCATTGGAATTTAGATTTATGAACATAAGTCTAAAAACGTTGTTGGTGTAAAGTCAAAGTACTAATATTGACAATATAGTGAAAGGTTCACTATGCAAGACTCTTGGAGAGGTCACTTGCAAAAGTCTAATGGCATTAATCTTTGCAAAATTTAGTCTTACTGGAAGACAATGCAGCAAGAATACATGATTAGGATTCCATATGCTTCGGCAATGGATCTATCATGTAAGCCATATTAATGTACTAAGACCGGATGTCTCATATACTGGAGTATGATGAGATAATACCAATCGGATCCTAGTGAGAGTCACTAGTTAAGAAACACTCTTATTTCTCTAAAAGGAACTAAAGGGATGCGTTCTTGATCTTTGATGGAATGAAAGATGATGTTGTAATAGTTACATAGATGCATTCTTATAAACCAACAAAGATAAATATTGCAGTATAAATACATGTTTACGTCTAAAATGGTGTTAGAAGAGTTCTAAATGGACCATTACTTTTCTACAAAAGGTTGAGTATCTAGTGGCATGAGATGCAACTAGATAAATGTTAAGATTAAGATTCTAATTAGTAAACTAGAAATCGTTTCTAGTGTCACTAATTTAATGTACCTTCATTGTGTCAATAATAGTTATTACACAAATCAAGTGACTATTATCTTATCTAAAACATATACTCAGACGTTTCTATCTTACTCGAGAAATCGTCAAAGATGAGAGATGTCAAAATATGAAAAAATACCTATGATAATAACAAGGATAATTATCCTACGTAAGCTCGTTTGCAATTATGATGGAGATCATAACTAAGCTCAATGGGTATTGGATACACTTTGATGGGACTTTAGTGCAAGTGGGAGATTGTGGATATTATGCCCTAGGCCCTTGAGAAAGGGCCTATGATTATATCATACCTTCATTGTTATAGAGATAAACAAACCCGATTATTATATCTTTTGCATGTTATTATAAAATCATTGTCCCTAGCACTTTATGAAGGGCTAGCATGAGTTTGATGGATAATCATATGATGATTATAGCGCATAGGATGCGGATTAAACTTGTGGGTACATGTTGGAGAACAAGTACTGGATAGACCCGTTATGAGATTTATGTCATGGTCAAATGTCATAATTAAATCTCATAATAGTTATATCATTTATCATTAGACCTGAGATTATCATAGTCTTCCACATGATGAACATTATGTTTGACGTACTCAAACGCTACCCCTAATCGGGTGGTTATAAAGGCTACGATTGGCATAATCGGATTTTTGTAGGGAAGAATGATAAGTCAAGATGGGATTTGTCCCTCTCTCAAGAGAGATATCCGCTTGGCCACTCGATGAGTGAGATTGATAAAAGTGTACGGTCGTACCCAAATGAATTGAAACGTTCAATGTTATTTGCTCATATCAATCTACTTGCGATCGAGAAAGCATTGGATAACATAAGTTGACGTGGACCATGACTTATGTCCATTATAATATCGCGTGACAAAGGGATTATGATATGTTCTATAAGGTAACTTTGGGCTTTCAAAGTTATACTATTTGGGTAGTCATAATGGCTTGCTAGAGTCCGCTTATGATATACGAGGTCTTCGAACTCGTTGCCAACATAGTATAATCCTATTGGGTCACACACGCAGAACGGATCTTACTTGGCACAAAAAACGAGAAAAAACTGGGAAGTGGAAAAACCAGCCGTACGGATGGTTTGGACTAGCCGTACGGATAGTTTGTCCGCTGACGAGTTTTTGTCAGATTTCTTTCTGGGAAAGGAATCCTTTAACCTAATGGAATTAGGTTTCTCCCAGTATATATTCCATGTTCTCTTCAGCCGGAAACTAAGCCTTAGGCATTGATTTTGGAAATCAACAAGAGTTTCTTGGAGAGAGAAAAACACATATTATACTTAGGTTATTGAGGTTTGATTTTTGCTCATCATCAAACCATAATAATCAAAGGGAGAATGAAGAATGGTTCTTCAACCATGTTTTTCAAGCCTAAGGATCTAGCAGTCAAATCAAGAAGCGTTCTTGAGTCCGTTCGATGTGTGGATACTGATAGAGGGTGTTTGCGTTAGCACCTTAAAGTCCGTGTTCATGGATTCGATCTTCAAGGGTATGTTTCTTTCATCTCGTATTTAATTTAATCAACATGCACGGATCCGAGCTCTTGGGTGTTTGATTTTATCTGTTTATTCCGCTGCGCATGATGCATCAAAACCCAACAGTGGAAGACTCGGGCCATTTGCTCGTTGGTGCAGTCTCGGGCTCTCATGGCTAGAACATAACTATCGAGGTGTGTCTTGGGACATGTAATTCCATGGAATGTAAATACCTTCTGCATCTTGAAGTCTCTAGGCAGAGCACCCACATTACTTGGGTCGATGGTCTTGACAATCAGAACGGCTTGCTTGCTGACTGTATCTGAGAGCTTACAGATCTGTTCTGGCATTGCAACCACTAGAGGATGGTTGGAGAAATCAGAGCTACCATAGGATTGAGTAGCGTGAGGAGCAGTGGAGATTGCAGGCATGGCGGCACCAATGCTTAGTGGCAGTGAAGGCGGTGGCAACTTGGTGGAGGACAAGTAACTACCCATCATTTCTGGTGATGGCTCATACGGACCCTTGCTGGAGCTTGATTTAGTACCGAAATTTGGCGGAGGAACCCTTTGGTAGTTGGGCACCTTGAGAGGGATAGCACCCTCGTTGGAAGGGTAGGTGACAGGCACTTCTTCATCTTGGACGAAGATCACTTCTTCATTGTGGAAGCAAGTTTCCACACCCTTCTTCTTCATTTCAGTATGAAGATGATCTTTGAGCTCTTGGTTGACCCTTTCTATCTTCCCTTTCTACAATTATAAATGAACTACGGTGACCTGATCCCCTTAGCCCTACTTGTAAAAGGGGAACGTAGGCAACCTTCAAAGGTGCAGTCTCAACAATAAATAAAAACCTAAATCTGGTTTGAGAAGGATTCAATAGAGCAAACAATCTGTTAATAACTAAAGAAAAATCTCTATTTCCACAAGTCACTACACGTTAACATTTATTTGATAAGTCTACGCTCGAAAGAACCTACGAATAAATAACCTGCTATAAAATTTAAAGAAACTAAAACAAACTAAAATCTAAACTATGTGCCTGTAACGGCTGTGGTTGGATACTCGGAGTCATTCCTCCTCCTCCTTGTCTCCCTTCTTCGGTTTCTTGTCCCTCATCCACGTCTAGCCTGTCTAGTAGGGTTATCAAATAAAGCTTTCCTCAACTGAGTCACCCCCGTTGGGCCTTCTCTCTTTCTTTTCCTCTCAAGAGGTGATAGCTGAGTCAACTCGATCGCCACCTCGCGTTGTAAAGTCTCTTCTCTTCTCGAATGTCTGCTCGAGACGTAAGGAATCATCACCCTACGTCTCAGAGTCTATCCCATATTCCCAGAGTCGTCTGGAACCAGTCCAAGTATTCTCGAGACAGAAGTGCGTCATAAGGTCGCTGTATACAGAGAGTGCTGGGCATAAGAGCATAAGACCAACACCGCTCTAAAAGCACTGCAACCCTGACACTCATAGAGAGCATCCTGACACTAACCCTACTGCAAGTCTCATCCCATGAAGAAGGTATAATCTGAGACATCCCGTACTGGTGGCATACCCGCACTGCATAGTAGTAAGTGATCTCATCAAAGGTAGGGACCCGGATCATGCAAAGAAACTCCGCAGCAGAGTCGCCACTGTGAATACCCCTTTCTGAATGTGGGCAATGCACGTGAAGTCTTTCTTTTATTTATATTTTTTTTTTATCTTTTCTATGGGATTAGGATATTCAAGTTGGCATTTAACTTATTAAGAGTCGCCACGTTGTTTTTATCGAGCTAAAACATTGAGAAAAGCTAAAAGAGAGGGTTCAGGGGTGGGGTCAAGTTACGACAAGAGAAAAATATCAAGTTATCACTCCTATCGCCCGATAGATCGTACTTTCTATCATGATGAATGTGTTAGTAGCGTGTTAGTGATTGAGACTGGATCTCAAGATTGCCTACGTTCCTCTCGTGATGAGAAGCTCAGGCCGACGTAGTTCGCATATAATCGGAATAGAGAGAATAAGAGGGGATCATGCATAATGAGGAGGGAGGAGAAAGAATCATGCGAGATGATCACATCCTAGAATAATGATTATACCATTGATAGGATCAATGTACAGTCATCACATTCATCATGGGAGAGTTATTGATCATGAGAATAATTACCTATAATTAAGGGTTTAGAAGTAATTCCTAGATCGCGTGGATCATCATCGGCTATGCATATGAACAGGGATTATAACATTAGATCTAACATGTTATGCATGGTAAGTAGAAGATCTAGTGTAATAATAAGAACATAATGAAACATGTATGAAATAACACATAAACATGAAGATCGCTACCCTAGTCATAGAGCAAGATATGAATTCTAGTAAGAACATGAAGAACACATTATGAATCATATGAATATAGGTGTATAAACATCATGAAACTAGCATAAATCAGATCTAAACTAAGAAAACATGTAGAATCCTTACCAATCTTGACAAGAACGAAGCCGAATCTTTAGCGTAGATTCATCAGCACTCCAAGATTGCTAGAAAGGCTTGGAGAGAGAGTTCTACCGTCAGTATTGGCTGTGGAACTCGGGGAGAGATTTGTTGTTTTTCAATTATGAACTGAGGTCACCCATTTATAGGATTTCTGACATGGAGGAAGTGGCCGCCCGACCCTTCCCTGACTGGACGCCCGGCCAAACCAAGTGTTTGCTTCGGTTCCCAATGCTCTGATCGACATGGACTCTGGAGAAAACCCTACATAACGTCTATCTTTGCAGCTCATCCGATCAGGTCATCAATATCTTCTTATCTGGGATTTTTGGGAATTCCCAATAAGTCCTGCGCAACTTGTAAATACCTGGGAGGTCCCTGAGTGTCGCGACCCCGGACCCCGCGGGCCCGAGACCGCGATCTGGACGTCGACTCTAAAACCAAAACTATGAAATACTGAAGTTAAAAATTCCATTTGACACCCAAAGGGTGATGATCCAAAGTTTTACAAAACCAAGTTTGATAAAAACCAAATACAACTATCATAAACTTCCACAAGTTTATGCCCAACAAAATACAAATATACAATTCTTAGCGACGTCATTGTTTGGTACAACTACCCCAAAATGGTTACACATTTACATAATGTAAACCAACCTATATCAACCTTCCCCAAAAGAATGGATCCACACTCGACGTCCTCTTCTCGTGATCAGCGAGACTAATCCTTAGCACCTGGGGGGGGGTTAAGGAAAAACAAAGATAAAAGAAAGGGGGTGAGATAAATCTCAATAAGTTACTAATGCAACTACATGACATGCTATGATGCAATAAGCAATAACAATAATAATATCACATAGCACATAGCAATTATCATATATCAGATAGCAGCGGAAATAAACACATAACAAAGGATATAGCCAAGGTTTTCCAAACCGGAACATCCAAATAAAGGATCGCTGCGCAGCTTCAATAATCAACAAATCATCATCTTCATAATAGCATGAAAGCCGAAGAGAAAACCCCAGTACCGGAACCAATAACCATAAGAGTGTCACAAGGGATGGGAGACATGCCACAAAGTCATGCTCCAAGAAATAGCTAAAATGCACACAAAGGAGCTAGCTCTTCTCACATCCAAGGCCAATCTGGAGGAGGGTAATAATTGGGCAAAACAATGGTCAACATCATAATGGACTTGGCTGTGCCATCATAATATTTCGCATCGCCCGAAACACACACACAATGCCAGCTGGGCTTCCAAATAAATGCTAAGTAATAAAATACTAGCACGATAAACAACAAAGGATTCCAAAGTAGGGAATCATGCCAAATAATCACCAAGAAGATGAAATGAACCAACAATACACAATAAGGGTGCTCCAAAATCCAAATTAACAATTAATGAATTTCAAACACAAACTTGATCACAAATGACCCAATTCTATCACTAAAGTGTACTACAATGATCACTAAGGTCAACTAGAAGGACACCCAAGACTTGGACCAAAACGCGCTCTTCAACCATACAAAATTAAGAAATGAGAACTTTCAGGGGTTCTGTGCGGCCGCCCAAAAGGGATTGTGCGGTCGCCCAAAATCCTTCAAACCAAGAACAAAAGCCTTCAGATAGATGTGCGGTCGCCCATACATTATTGTGCGGCCGCCCAATGCTCTGAACTACTGGAAATCGGGAAGAACAACATGGGTTCTTCCATTTTCAAACCCAAAACACATTCAACCAAAATCCAACATTCCAACTAGTATACTAATGTACCAACACAACTAATAAGTCTAGAAAGACTCATACAACAACATTTAACAACCAAAATCAAGAATCAAACCCAACATTCAAGATTTCACCATTTTTGATCAAAACCCAAAATAAATTCCAAACAAATTCAAAACTCAACCAAACTTCAAATATAACACATCAAACATTATCTAAACATGATATGAACATTTTAGCATCAAAATGGGGGAAAAGTAACTTACATGGATTTTCTCAAAGTTGATGGATTTCGATTCTTTTTGGCTTCCTACGATCCTATCGACGATCTAAACATGTTTCACGTTTTAAGAAATGAATGATAACAAGAAGAAGATGAAGGAAAAGAAGAGAGAAGGAAAGAGAAAGAAACTTACCCACAATGCTAGAGAGAGAGGGAGTTTTGCTGGGAGATGAAGAATGAGGGAGGTGGAGTGTATGAGGGAGAAGGAGGTGAGGGAAGGAGTAGGGGAGTAGGGAGGGAGTAGGGAAATGTTTAAAAGATTTACACTTAGGCCCCCTCCTCTACACTACACACAAGCACTACACTCCCTACTAACAATTAAGACTCAACATTTCCACACTAGCACAAATGACCCAATTAAAATGCTAGGCATAATTATTATAACACATAAATTGCACACATAAATATTTAAATAAATATTAATTTAAACAAATAAATAAGCAATTAAATAAATATTAATTATTTATTACTAATAAAATAGAGCCTAGATTTCGGGTCGTGACATTCACTCCCCCTTAAAGAAAATTCGACCCGAATTTTAACGAGACTCACCTTAAACAAAAAGCCACGGAAATTTCCTCTCGATCTCATCTCGGAGCTCCCAAGTCGACTCCTCGATGTTATGATTCCTCCAAAGAACTCGAACCAACGCGATGCTCTTGCTCCTCAACTCTTTGACTTTAGAATCTAGGATCCGAACCGGTCGTTCCTCATAAGTCATATCGGGCTCAATATCTTCCGGTACCCTCGGTAACACGTGAGACGGATCATGAACATACTTCCGAAGCATAGAAACATGGAACACGTTGTGCAACCGGTCTAAGGATGACGGTAACGCAAGACGATACGCTAGAAGTCCAACCTTTCCCAAAACCTCAAACGGGCCAATGAACCTCGGAGCCAATTTGCCTTTCTTCCCAAACCTACGAATACCCACCTTTGGAGATACTTTCAAGAACACCAAATCACCGGTCTGAAAACTAAGATCTCGCCTTCGGTTATCTGCATAGCTCTTATGTCGACTCTGGGCTGTTTTCAATCTATCCCGGATACCCTTAACTTTCTCAACCGAATCCCGAAGAAAATCAATACCCACGATCTTCGCTTCACCGACCTCATCCCAACAAATAGGCGATCTACACTTTCTTCCATACAAGGCCTCATACGGTGCCATCTCGATACTAGCCTGATAACTGTTGTTGTAAGAGAATTCCACTAACGGTAAGTGCGAATCCCAAGAATCGGAGAAGTCTATCGAACACGCTCGCAACATATCCTCCAAAATCTGAATAGTCCTCTCGGATTGACCATCGGTCTGAGGATGAAAAGCTGTACTGAATCGCAAATCTGTACCCAATGCTTCCTGAAATGCCTTCCAGAACCTAGAAGTAAACCTCGGGTCTCGATCTGACACAATGCTAACCGGAACCCCATGCAATCTAACGATCTCGTGTATATAAAGGGTCGCAAGCTTCTCCATCGAATATCTGATATCAATAGGCAAGAAATGGGCACTCTTGGTCAATCTATCCACTATTACCCAAACACTGTCATACTTCCTACGGGTACGAGGTAGTCCCGTAACGAAATCCATAGTCACATGCTCCCATTTCCACTCGGGAATCTCTAACGGCTGAAGTAATCCCGCGGGTCTCTGATGCTCGGCTTTGACCTGCTGACAAGTTAAACACCTCGATACATACTCGGCTATTTCCCTTTTTATATTAATCCACCAAAATTGTTGCTTCAAATCCTGATACATCTTCGTACTACCCGGATGAATAGTATACCTCGATTTGTGGCCCTCATCAAGAACTCTCTGTTTAATTCCATCAACATCCGGAACACACAAACGACCACGGAAAGTCAACACTCCACTCGAGCTAATAGAAAAATCCTCGAAGTTCTTTTCCTTCAATTTACCCATTATCTTCACCAACTCGGGATCCTCTTTTTGAGCTTCCTTTATCCTCTGAACTAGGGTCGGAGATACCCTAATATTCGCAAAAATAGCCCCATGTCTCGATTCACGAGGAGACCAATCTCAAACATCCTCAAGCATTTTCCATTCACGAACCATCATCGAAGCCACATAAGACTTTCTACTAATCGCATCGGCTACCACATTCGCCTTTCCCGGGTGATAAGAAATCGTACAATCATAATCCTTCAACAATTCCATCCGTCGGCGCTGTCTATTATTCAACTCTTTCTGGGAGAAAAGGTATTTCAAACTCTTGTGATCCGTAAAAATTTCAAACTTCGCTCCATAAAGATAGTGCTTCCATTTGTGCAACGCAAATACAATAGCCGCTAACTCCATGTCATGAGTCGGGTAATTCTGCTCACTCGGGGTCAACTTCCTCGAAGCATACGCAATTACTTTCCCATTCTGCATCAACATACAACCCAAACCCTCTTTCGAAGCATCACTATAAATCACTAGGCCATCGCTCCCATTTGGCAAAGTCAAGATCGGTGCTGTAGTCAACCTCTTCTTCAATTCCTCGAAACTCCTGTCGCATTTCTCGGTCCACACAAACGGAACATTCTTCCGGGTCAACTGAGTCATCGGAGTAGCGATCCTCGAAAACCCCTCAATAAATCTTCTGTAATACCCGGCTAAACCAAGAAAGCTTCTAATCTCTGTCCCTGATTCGGGTCTCTTCCAATCCACTATAGCCTCTATCTCTGAAGGATCCACCGAAATCCCATCTTTCGAAATCACATGACCCAGAAATGACACCTTCTCGAGCCAAAATTCGCATTTACTGAACTTCGCAAATAATTTCTCCCTCGCAAGAACGGATAAAACTGTCCTCAAATGCTGTTCATGCTCCTCTCGAGATTTCGAATAAACAAGAATGTCGTCGATGAAAACCACCACGAACGAGTCAAGATAAGGATGGAAAACTCGGTTCATCAAATCCATAAACACGGCCGGCGCGTTAGTCAACCCAAACGGCATAACCAAGAACTCATAATGACCATAACGAGTGCGAAAAGCAGTCTTCGGAATATCCTCCGATCGAACCTTCAACTGATGGTACCCACTCCTCAAATCAAGCTTAGAGAAAACCACGGACCCTTGAAGTTGATCAAATAAATCATCGATATGAGGTAGGGGATACTTGTTCTTCACCGTAACCTGATTCAACTTCCGGTAATCGATACAGAATCTCAACGAACCATCTTTCTTCCGCACAAACAAAACCGGTGCTCCCCACGGGGAAACACTAGGGCGGATAAACCCTCAATCAAGCAACTCTTGCAATTGAACCTTTAATTCCTTCAACTCTGCGGGAGCTAACCTATAAGGTTCTTTCGAAATTGGAGCCGTACCCGGCAAAAGGTCTACACAAAACTCTATCTCACGATCGGGAGGCATATCATACTTGGTAGAGAAAACATCGGGAAATTCCCGAACTACCCGAACACTATCAAAACTAGGGGATTCCTTCCTAGTATCAAGAACACTAGCCAAATACCCCTCACAACCACTATGCAATAATTTTCTCGCTTTCATAAAAGAAATTAAGCGAACCCTTCTACTCAGAGGACTAGCCTCAAACACAAATTTAGGCACATCGGGAATAGAAAAAGTAACAGTTTTCTTACGGCAATCAACGGAAGCATGAAACTTGCTCAACCAATCCATACCCAAAATGACATCAAAGTCTTGGATAGGAAGAACTACCAAATCCGCACATAAGACTCGACCACAAATACCCACATCACAAGCATGAAAGACTCGATCAGAAATCAAGCATTCTCCTATAGGGGTCGACACCTCTAGCACGTACGGTAAAGACTCGAATGCAACATTTAACATGGAAGCAAATTGCACAGAAATGTATGAATGAGATGATCCTGGATCTACTAACGCTCGCGCGCTCACATTAGACACAGAAACAATACCTCCAATAACGGATGGATCATCGGTAGCTTGTTGTTGATTCATGGCATAAACCTTCCCTTGAACCTTGGGCTTCCCAGCGGCATCCCTTTTCTGACCCTGATTAGTACCAACTCCTGACCCGGATGCTTGTCCTTTGCCTCTAGTACAATCCCTTGCGAAGTGACCCATTTGACCACAATTGGTGCACCTTCCTTGCTTCTTCCAACAACGGTCTTCCGAATGACCTTCCTTTTGACAATACGAACAAAGCCTCCTAATTTGGCTCCCTTGGTTCCCGGAAGTGGTACCCGGGTTCCTTGGAATCGGTTGCCCTCGGAACTGAGATTGTCCCCCAAAGTTACCTCGGTTATCGGAACGATGTTGTGGCTTGCCTTGAGCTCCTTGCTTACTCGGGTTAGCTACCTCGGTCTTCCTTTTATGCTCCCCAATATCTTGCTCTATCAAATAGGCTCGGTCCACCGCATCTTGAAAAGTCACAATCCGTTGGGCAATAAGTTGAGTACGGATGGAGGTCTTCAATCCTCGAATGAATCTCATAGCCTTTTGTTCCTCGGTCCTCACCAAATAGTCGCAATACCGGGCTAATTCTATGAACTTAGCCGAGTATTGTGCTATAGACAACACACCTTGCTCCAAGTTGAGTAGCTCGATCTCCTTTCGGTTTTGATCAACAACCGGAATGAAATGCTCCTTGAATTTGCGCACGAACAACTCCCACGCATACACCATGTGAGTATCATCCCAAGTAGCTTTAATACCTTTCCACCAATGCTCGGCGGCTCCCACAAGCTTGTAAGCCGCGAACCGGACCTTGTCCTCATCCGAACACCCAAATACATCATAAATCTTCTCCATAGACTCAATCCACAAATAGCTAAAATGCACACAAAGGAGCTAGCTCTTCTCACATCCAAGGCCAATCTGGAGGAGGGTAATAATTGGGAAAAACAATGGTCAACATCATAATGGACTTGGCTGTGCCATCATAATATTTCGCATCGCCCGAAACACACACACAATGCCAGCTGGGCTTCCAAATAAATGCTAAGTAATAAAATACTAGCACGATAAACAACAAAGGATTCCAAAGTAGGGAATCATGCCAAATAATCACCAAGAAGATGAAATGAACCAACAATACACAATAAGGGTGATCCAAAATCCAAATTAACAATTAATGAATTTCAAACACAAACTTGATCACAAAGGACCCAATTCTATCACTAAAGTGTACTACAATGATCACTAAGGTCAACTAGAAGGACACCCAAGACTTGGACCAAAACGCGCTCTTCAACCATACAAAATTAAGAAATGAGAACTTTCAGGGGTTCTGTGCGGCCGCCCAAAAGGGATTGTGCGGTCGCCCAAAATCCTTCAAACCAAGAACAAAAGCCTTCAGATAGATGTGCGGTCGCCCATACATTATTGTGCGGCCGCCCAATGCTCTGAACTACTGGAAATCGGGAAGAACAACATGGGTTCTTCCATTTTCAAACCCAAAACACATTCAACCAAAATCCAACATTCCAACTAGTATACTAATGTACCAACACAACTAATAAGTCTAGAAAGACTCATACAACAACATTTAACAACCAAAATCAAGAATCAAACCCAACATTCAAGATTTCACCATTTTTGATCAAAACCCAAAATAAATTCCAAACAAATTCAAAACTCAACCAAACTTCAAATATAGCACATCAAACATTATCTAAACATGATATGAACATTTTAGCATCAAAATGGGGGAAAAGTAACTTACAAGGATTTTCTCAAAGTTGATGGATTTCGATTCTTTTTGGCTTCCTACGATCCTATCGACGATCTAAACATGTTTCACGTTTTAAGAAATGAATGATAACAAGAAGAAGATGAAGGAAAAGAAGAGAGAAGGAAAGAGAAAGAAACTTACCCACAATGCTAGAGAGAGAGGGAGTTTTGCTGGGAGATGAAGAATGAGGGAGGTGGAGTGTATGAGGGAGAAGGAGGTGAGGGAAGGAGTAGGGGAGTAGGGAGGGAGTAGGGAAATGTTTAAAAGATTTACACTTAGGCCCCCTCCTCTATACTACACACAAACACTACACTCCCTACTAACAATTAAGACTCAACATTTCCACACTAGCACAAATGACCCAATTAAAATGCTAGGCATAATTATTATAACACATAAATTGCACACATAAATATTTAAATAAATAATAATTTAAACAAATAAATAAGCAATTAAATAAATATTAATTATTTATTACTAATAAAATAGAGCCTAGATTTCGGGTCGTGACACTGTGAGTTCTAGAATGCCTAATAACTCATTTTCAAGTTGGGTACTAACAACCCCACTTAAAGAGAATAAGATTAACTTCCTTGACCTAGTCATGAGTTTAAGAATTGTTCTAAAGTAAGAACTGAAGTTATGAATTCTTAATAAATCCTATTCAAAAGAATCCTAATGCCTTAAGGACGGACAAAGACATATATTAGAATCATATGGATGAATCTATGGATGTCAATTGTCCTACGGCTGAATACCAAATGTTTGGAACTTTAGAAGTATCTAAAACATATGGATGCTTATGCGATAAGCAATCGCGTAGGAAGCGTTCCTACAAGCAAGAAAGACAATTAAAGTTTGAGATTGATTAGAGCCTAACATTCATGTGATGGATCAAATGTATGTTAATAAGTTCTCATGTTTTGAACATGAAGAGACATATTAATTACCTTAGTTGGCTTGATAATCAAGTTAGTTTGAAACTAACAATGGATCTGATATTAATTCATGAGCGACATTTGATGTTTAAAATGCTAAGTCTTAATATCAAATGGAAACCTTGTCAAACTCTAAAGGTTAATAAGGACAAGGATTTAAGATAAAGGCAAGTCAAGTGTTGTCAAGCCTAAAGGAAATATTTGTGGCTAAAACCTAAAATCCAAAGGATGTAACCGCTACCATGGCAATATGATTGACCATTGGAAGAATTACAATTTGAATTAAAAGATCAAAAGGAAGGGTAGTAGGACTACCACTTCAAGTATTTATGTTAAAATTATACTTAAAAGGGTAAAGATTAACCTATGTGTTGATAATGATGAAGTGGTTGCAACATTGATCATAGGAACTTGCGAAGTGTCTTTACCTAGTGTGTTCATAATTGTTTTGAACAATGTTGTGATGTTCCTACTTTAAGTAGAAATATTATTTTGGTTTCTTCATTAGAAGATAATGGATATTTCTTATTTTGAATAAGAAGGTGGACCATTAAATATGATTTGCTTTATTGTATTGCTAATCATATAAATGGGACTTTATATCTTTATCTTGAAAGAACAAAATAATAAGTGTAACGTAAATAATGGAAATCGAAGTCTAAGGATGTAAGCGTTACATTCTTAAATCATTAATGTCTATATCAAATGAAAGAGGAAACACGTATATAAAATTCCATGTGACGGACTTTTAAATTCATGATTTCGAATCATGTGATATGGGTTAATCTTGGAAATTGATTAAGACACTTCTTACTAATAGTTGTAAAAGGATGTACTCTTTTGGACTAATACATATTGATGTATGTAGTTCATTAAAGTAACAATGCTTGGAAAAAGATTTCGGTATCTCATGGTAAAATTATTAGTGTACTCTGATCTAATCAAAGAAATAAATATTTGAACAATGGACTTTACGAGAATTCTGCAGAAAGTCTGCAGAGTAAGAAAAAACTGAAACTGGAAACAAGATCCGTACAGCTAAATATCAGGTGTACGCCAAATCTAAAGCTGTACGGACCCTGTTCTAGAAGTTTACAGATTGTCTGTAAAATACAGTTTTTCGCCTCATAATAAGTTAAATTTATCTTTAATTAAACTTTTGGATTATGTGCTGGAAACAGCTGCGCTTAGACTAAATTGAGTTTTATCTAAGGAGGTTCGACTGATACAATATTAGATATGGAATGAAAGAAAACCTGGTTTGTCTTTCATAAAGATTTGTGATGTGATGCTTTTGAGAAAAGTGTTGTCTTGAACAAAATCACACCCAAATATAATTAATGTATTTTCATGGGATATCTTAATGATATTAATTTTACACCCTTAAAGAGAATAAATCGTTTCTTACTCTAAATAGCACTTTCTAGATAAATCGTTTATCTCTAAAGAACTAGTGGGAGTAAAATGTATCTCAAAGAGTTCGAGACCCAAAAAGAACATAGAACCTAAGATGGAGGTTGAACAAAGTTTCACAAGGAGTTGTGGAAATTCGTTCAAGTATATACAAGATATTTGCATATATGATAGGATACTATCTATAACAAGAAATATTGATTTCTCGTAATAAAAAGTTATAAGGAAGATATCATGGAGAATGATTGACCTATCACCTATCAAGATGCAAAGTCCGCTCCGGATTTAGATTAATGACATGGAGTCATAAAATCTAAAAATGCAATCCATGTATCATAATCAAGTTTCGAACTTGATTGTTCTACCCTAAGGCTTAAAAACCAAAGGATAGAAAATGAGTTTTCTTGGAGAAAACGGACATGGATCGCAAGGTGCATATTGATAAAGAACGACTAATTGAGTAAAGTTTATTCATAATGTCGATTATGTTGAAACTTTATCGCCCGTAGTCATGCTTAATATTATAAGAATTCTTATTGTCATGACCTCATATTTTGAATAAGAAATATGACAAATGGATGTCAAAACTATATTCCTTAACAGAAACCTACTTTAGGATGTGTTTGATACAACCTAAAAGTTTTGATCCATAAAATTCTAATAAGATATGCAAGTTGCAGAAATCCATGAAATGGATTGAAGCAAACTACTTGGAGTGAAATTTTATTTTGATGTAGTATTCAAAGAGTTTGAATTCATCAAAGATTAGACTTGTGATTATAATAAATTTAATGGGTGTAGACACCCAGCCTTGGAACTCTCGCTCCAATTGCATACATAATATTTTTATTTAACTTATTTTTGTTAATTTCTGTTACTTCGGTTAAGTTCGTAACTGATTCCGTTAGTTTTGGACTAAACTGCATAACAGAGTTAACTTTGGAGTAATTTCTGTCATTCTGTCCTTTTTACCCGCGGGCACCTCTGGCACTGCCTACAGGATGCGCTCATCTCTCGAAGCCAAAGTAGGAAGCGCGCGCCTCCCATTATGGCAATTACGGATTGCAGTCTTTTCCCTTCTTTTTCTTGATCACAAAAAACCTCTTTTTATCTCCACATTCATCCCCCCTAGGTTTGTAACTTCCAATCCCATATTCTTAGCCATTTCTTAAAAATAAAATATTTCTTTTATTTATTATTTGATTTTCTCTTTATTATTGGATTTTCTCATATTTTCTTATTGCTTGAAAACCCATCTTTTCTTTTTTTTTTCTACTTATTTAAACCCCTCTTTTTTACCTGAGAAATGACTCTCTCTTAACACAAAAGGGCCCCAAATTTTATTATCTATCAAAAACTCTACATAAATTCTCCCAACAAGAGTTTTAACAACAAAAACTCTACACAAATTTCCACACAACAATTTCTCTACAACAAACACCACTTTCTCACCAAGTTTGAGGTCCTCTTTCTTAAGGTACAATTTTACCTCTTTTCTTCTCTTATTTTACATTTCTTAGTCAATGTATGCAATCCCCATCAATGGGACATGACTAAATGACCACTTTACTACATTAAAGTTGGTTAAGGTCATCTCCCTACATTTGAATCTTTACTTCACTTTACTATTTTTCTCTTAATGTAATCTTTAGCATAAATTAATATATAAAAAATTCTCTTTTATTTCCCTTTGCAATTCCCCTTTTCTTTACATTGCAATTGTTAGCACTATTTAATAATTGAAGGACTTTTTACATTAGAACACCTTTTGTAGCAAGACCCGCGTAAGCGGGGCGGAGTGGGTGTTTAAGTACTTCCCACTCCGTCACCTAACCCCCGAACCCTTCTCTTCCCGAATTGGTTTCGTAATATAAAATAGGCTATTTCTTTAGGTTTTTCTTATGTTCCCTTAATAACATAGGTGGCGACTCTAACATCTAAAACCAATTAGACATCCTAGGATCCTTTCACCGATCTAGCCAAGCAGTGGGCTTTCCCGGGGTATCTACAGTGGCGACTCTACTGGGGACAACTTAGAGGGTTAAACTTGCGTTTCTTACTTTTAGTGTTCTTTTTACTGTTTCTGGGCATTCTGGTCGAAAAAGGTGAGAAGCGTGTGCCTCTGGCCTTCTTGGCCTAAGGCGCGCGGCTCCGACCTTCACCACCAGAATTTCCTGCCTCTCATATCATCCTTCAATTCCATGTTTTTGTGCTTACAAATTTTACAGGGGAAAGTTTTCTTATTTAGGGTCAAGGCAATCCCTTGAACCCACTGATTTCCAGGTTTTCACCCAGAAGCGGGCGCATCTGCCCCTCCTTCTCTAATGCGCGCGTCTCCCGCATAGGCATCCCAATGCACGCACGTCTGGGCATTTTCCAGAACAGAACAGTGCATAGAAACAGAACAGTTTTGACAGTGTGTGGGCACCGGGCCTGCACATAACTGCTTTTATTTTCTGTTTATTTTATCGGTCACACGGGTGATTCAAAAGTTGTAAATTATGTGCTTATTTGTTTTTTTTTCTTTCTTTTCTTTTGTTTAAAAAATGATTTTGTCACTTGGCTTGACCTCACACTACATGCACATATTCCTATGAATTGCTCACAATCGAGTCGCACAAATTTCATAACCCCAAACCCGTCGAGGCCCGTCCTAGAGAGTTTCAAGCTCTACCCGACCTTGAATCTCTCGAAGCGGTAAACCTCAGCCCGTGGCATAGTTCATGACTACATGCCGGGGGTGACCTTTCAGCCTCTCTTTAACCGAGCACAAGCCAACACAATTCTAGTTAGGGTCTAACACTCTGTGACCAAGTCGGTTTTCATGTGCCGAGATTTCGCTAAACTAATGTCATCAAATCATACATGCCGTTTCTAAAAGAAACAAGTGGTTATTATGGACAAAATAAAACTCCGTCCCCAAGTGGTTATTATGGACGAAATAAAACTCCGTCCCCGCATGTATACTTTATGAAATTAATTTAGTTTAATCCTATCACATATAGGTATCACAAGCGTGGTGGAATCCGATGATTATATAGATCCGTGAGAAGGTCTATATACTAGTGTGACGATTCCACTATTTTTCTAGAAACCCCAAAAAGGACTCCGTCCTTCCGACTTTTGTAAATAAATAAAAAAAAAACAGTCTTTTTCTTTATGTGGTTGAGTCTTTTCTCTTGTTTGTGGGTGAAATTATTTTACTTAAAAGGTATTTGTGGGGTCAACCTAAGATCAACCGTGTTCTTCCAATAGGTCCAATGGCTTCGAAAGGCAACAACAACAAGGGTGAGAACATTTCCATGTCCAATGAAAGGCTTTTCAACATAATGACATCCATGGGAGAACATATGGATAGACTTGCCGAGAATGCTCGCCGAAAAGACGATTCGTGGCAAGCCCGTTTTGATCTCGAGAGAAGGATTAACGAGGAAGAGGTTTCTGAACTTAAGGTCCATCTTCAAGAGTTCACCGACAACAAGGCAAAGGTCAATGGTAAAACATGCGCAAGTAGATCACCCCTCAAAAGCCACAAAAGTGCCGTCGACAAGCGAGTTTTCACTCCTCTCTTAAAAATGACCCAAACCGAAGCATTTGAAACTTTGGTGGCAAGTGGAAAGGTCAAGCCTTTTGAAGGATACAAGCCCAAGATGATACCAAAGAATCATGCACATAGTGAATGGTGCGACTACCACAAGCATAGCGGCCACACTACCGAGGGATGCTTCACTCTTCGAAACATCATCCAAGATTTGATTGACAATGGTTAATTTACCATGGGTGAAGAGCAACTCATCAAGGAAGAGGCTTAGATTTGAAATGGGGCTTCAACCAGAGATCATGCCACAAGGAGAACTACAACGACAAGGATGACGACAGAAATCTCCGTTTCTCTTTCTCTACCTAGTAATAGGAATAAAAAAAGAGTCAAAGTCCTCTTATGTGTGCATTAAGTTTTCTTCCTTCTCATCAATGTTAAGTTTGAGCCGGTCTCATCAAATAAAAGTCGTTCTTGTCCTCATACACTATTCTAAATTGTTCAACGAAGCCAAGAAGCAAAACAAGGTGGAGCAACGTCAAGCAAAGTTTTCAAGGGGGATAAAAAAATGGCTTGCTAGGTTGACTCTTCAAAACAACCTAGACAAAAGTTAGAGCACAAAAAAAATAAAAAAATAAAAAATAAAATAAAATCCCCCTCAATCAAAGAAGTGCAAGTTCACAACAACATCATTCTTCCACCAACGATGGACGAAGCAACAATTCCATCACGACGAAAGGAGCATCCACAAGAACTACGTTGACCTGAGCCTCTACACAGGAGGAACGTAGGCAACCTTCGGGTCTGGTCTCATACAAGAAAGAAGATATGTTTAGCCCTAGTGCGTTATGGTGATTGGACTTCATCTTGAACTTGTCAATACATATTTGTACGTGTTTGCGCGCGGGTTTTTTGTGGTTGTTGGTTGTTCTCGAGGCGGTTTTTGTCCTTCGATTTACCTTTTTAATTGAGAGTCACCACCATGTTTTTGTCAGAACACGGACCGAGATATCTGGATTCGGGGGTTAAGTTATGAATTGGGAAGGTCAAGGAGCACCCAATTCACCCAATCTAGGATTCGTCTTGCTAAGAAATCATCATCATCGTTTCAAAATCATGCAAAGTGTATGTAAAAGGATAACAAACAAATAAATAATTGTAGATACCCTGGGAGAGCCCACTACATGGCTAGAGCGGTGGATTGTCCTAGGATGTCTATTTGTGTTTTGATTTGTAGAGTTGCCACCTATGTTTTAGAGGAACATAAGAAAAACCTAATGTTTATAGCCTATATTTGATTACGAAAACAGAGATTCTTGTTTATGAGGTTCAGGGGTTAGGTTACGAGATGGGAAGTACTTAAACACCCATCACACCCAACTAAAGTTGGTCTTGCTTGATCAAAATCTACATGAATGATAAAATGTTCTTCTTATTCTTTGATGAAAGAGGGGGTTTTGAAAGGTGTTTTGGAATGTAGGGAGATAACTCCTTGACTAGCTTTAATAAAGTGAAGTAGCCTTTGGTGTCATGTACAAAAATATTTAGGTGATTGCACTTCGATTGAAAATAAAAGAAAGAGAGGAGAGATGAAGTAGAAGAGATGAGAGGAAAGAATAGTCTTTACCTATACTTCCAAGAACTTCAAAGAGTGACTCTTGAGAAATGCTTTGCAAGTATATTATGTGTATAGTTTTGTTAGTGATAAAAAATCTTCCTCCTATTCAATGGTGAATTAGAGGTGTTTATATAGGTGAAGAAAGTGAGTTTTTTGTGCCAAAAACAAGTTAACAACATCTGTTTCCTGGGAAAATCCTGTTAAAAGGAGCAAGGGAGGGATTCTTGGACAGAAATTTGTAACTGACGCCCAGGTGCGCGCGCCTCTGGCCCCAAAGGATGGAAGCGTGCGCCTTGGAGATGGAAAAAATGACAGAATGGACTAGAAAGTCAGCATTGTTATTCAATTTGGTCCTTGGACTTAACGATGTCAGTCAAGAACTTAACAGAAGTAACAGAAACTAACGAGAAACACTTAAAATAGGGAGAAACACAAAACCAAATATGCAATCGGGGTGAGAGGTCCAAGGCGGGGTGTCTACAGAGCCCCTCGGCGACGTGGATTGCAAAGAAAAACGCGTTGACGAAAGAACAAGACATCCGCCGAGGACATCACAAAGAAAAAAGCAAAGACTCGATGAAAACAAGAATCTTGAAATTACAAGAGATAGAGGTTTGCTCCCTGTGTGAGCGACTTTTGCTGATAGAAGGGGTGTGGTGATAGAAATCGGCCCACCGTAGCCATTGTTTAGAGTTTGTATAGGGGACTTGTGAGATTCGAGAATCCATCTGCTGATACAAAGAGTGCGGTGATAGAAATCGGCCCACTGTGGCCATTGTTTAGAGTCCGTATAGGGGTCTAGCGAGATCCGAGAATCCGTCTGCTGATTTAGAGTCCGTATAGGGGACTAGGGAGATCCGAGAATCAGTCTGCTGATGTTGAAGTCTGTTAGGGGACTGGCGGAATCCGTTAGGGGACTCATTTGCCGATGTTGAAGTCCGTTAGGAGACTGGAAGAATCTGTTAGGGGACTCGTTTGCCGATGTTGAAGTCCGTTAGGGGACTCGTTTGCTGATGTTGAAGTCCGTTAGGGGACTTGGCTGAATCCGTTAGGTGGATTCGTTTGCTGATGTAGAGTCCGTATAGGGGACTAGCGGGATCCAAGAACCCGTCTGCTGATGTAGAGTCCGTATAGGGGACTAGCGGGATCCGAGAATCCGTCTTCTGATTTAGAGTCCGTATAGGGGACTAGCGGGATCCAAGAATCCGTCTGCTGATTTAGAGTCCGTATAGGGGACTAGCGCGATCCGAGAATCCGTCTGCTGATGTAGAGTCCGTATAGGGGACATGAGATGAATGTGAATTTGTTGAATAGACTTTGCTGATAAAGAGGTGGTGATTCTGGTGGTTCACCGCAGACCAAATTGCTGTTTTGAAGTTGTATACTGCTTGGAGTTGCAGTTGACTTTTGTGGGGTATGCGCACAGTTGACTGCGGACCACTTTCTGCTGGGGATGAAATGCCTAAATTTCCCATGCTGTTGGCTTTATGTTGGTACCTGTTATGTGTGTGCTTAGACGTTATACATGCTTGTGCGATGAAATGTATGATTGATGTGAAGTAGAAATTGTGAGAGAAATTGTGCTTGTAGTGTGAAATGTGATTTGAAAAGCAGAGATTGCTTGAGAGAGATATTTTGCAAAGATGGAGAAATTGCGTGTGATGCGATTTGAAAGGAGCTTTGATGAATGATGTTCATACCTCCACTCACCATGGCCGCTTGATTTGGGATGGATTTCTGATGCCGTGGCTTTGATGAAGGATGCTGACACTTTTGATGAAGATGAGTCGCTTTTACATTGATGGAGTGTCGGTGAGATGATGTTCTGGATGACGGGTTGGTCGTGCCAAAAGGCTGCCTACGTATCCCTTAAAGAGAATCAGACAAGCGTAGTTCAAGAATGATGGAGAACGCTGGGGAAGAAGCTAAGAGCAAAATAAAGCACATACTTTTTACACAAGCAAGAAAAAGAAAAAATATTTTTGTCGTTCTTTTTTTTTTTTTCGTGGGTGAACCATTTTAAGCATTGTGTGTTTGTTAAGCCAACCCAAGATCAAGTCATGTTCGATCGAAGTTCGGATTGCCTCGTTGAATTCTGTCGTTGTCGCCGTTGTGCCCAACGAAGATTGATGTCTAGCCTTAAGAGATTTGCCGATTGTGGGGCTCCAATAGACTTTTGATGTCGAGATACCAAGGGCTTGCTGATTGTAAAGCCCCTATAATGCCTTTGATGCCAAACTTTGAGTGACTTGCATAGCCCCAATATAAATCAGCTTTTGGCACATTCAAATGAATCGCCTTTTGTTGTTGACGTGAGAAAGTCTCAAGAGAAGATCATTGATACCAAGATTCAAGAGATTTTCAAGCCCCAAATGTCATGTATTTGTTGATGGTAGAATGTGAAGACCTTTCGATGTAAAGCCCCAAATTATCTTGGAATCGGCTCGGTATTGAGAGAGGATGATAGAGATCTCCTTCTTACTCTTACTGGGGAGATGAATGGCTTTATTGTGGTCGGTACCCAAATGGCGGAGGGCTTATATCAAAAGATGCAGTAATGCCTTATGGTGTCATCGAGATTGCGGACGGTAAGGTCTTGGTGTGATAAGGTCCCAAATGGATAGGCTTGCTTGATTCTTCTTGTGTTGAACTAATGATGGATCTTCGAATGCAACTCGTACGGATGCATCTTGTGCGGATGCAACTTGTGCTTTTGATCTCAGAGAAGGGGGTGCTGAATTGCAGAAACATTGGGATTGGCCATGGCATTTCCCGCTATAACTCTATTTTGATAGACTTTAGCATATTGAATATTTTTCCTTTTCTCTAAGACTTTCTTCATAACCTCGTCGTAAGTCACAACATGAGAATCATTAAATTTATTCAGAACATCGGAGCCCTCCTTTCAAACCAGAAGACCTTTGACGTGAAGTACTAAGAGACACTTAAAGCTTGATCGATTTTCGTGGAGCCGTAAGATTACTCCCCAAATTGTATTGCTCGGGTATCCTCCCCCAAAAAGGTTGCCAATTGCGAAGCCCCAATATTTCCCTTTGCTTGGATTACTGTAATGCTGTAACCCAAAAGATTGTAGATTGCGAAGCCCCTTGAGATCTTTGGTGCCAAAATAGTTGAGGATGCTTCCAATGTTGCATATGACTTTGCTAGGGCCATTGTTGGGAGGTGACGTGAATTGCTTCTTGCTGAGGGACAGTTTCAAACTCGAGTGTAGCCCCTAGAGTGCCACCATTGATTGTAAGTAGGGAAAGAAAGGCATATCCTTGATTGGAGGAATGGGAACAAGCACACATGACAAGAAGGCTTTTCGTCATTCCTTGAGAGACTTTGAGGATAGTCTCATACATATTTCTTGAGCGTAGCCCCTAGGGCTCATTAACTGTCGAGAGTAGCAAAAGAAGCTCTTGTTCTTGAGTCACATAGCCCCTAGGGTGTCATCATTTTTCGAGCAAAGCAAGAGACTCGTCCTCGTGTAGGGGCACATGCTTGGAGAAGCTTGAAAACTGGGTCACACATTATTGCCATTTACTGCCCAAACCAATTGACTCACTGGGGACCATTCGTGCAACCTCGTACCCCTCAATGATGGGCTCATTCTCAGATGGATCTTGGTTACCACGGGCCTTCTTTCACATGAGCCCAAAAATGCACATTGCAAGAACAATCTTTCTTATGCTAATAACCCAAAGCGACCTTTGATTGTGCCGTATCTTGTCGAGCCTTTTGCAATTCCAAAGTTGACTCGGTGGGGAATTGATTTGCTGAGTAGATTCAATGTAGAACTTGTCTTATTTGGAAGCCGGGAATCTCCATTTCTCTTTCCCTTCTCTCTCTCACTCTCTCATTTTTTTTATGACGCACCCTGTTTTTTGCCTAGACCGCCCTTTCGGGTTTTCAATCTAGCAGGCATCTCTTTTGCGTCTTCATCATTTTTTTTGACTCAATTAATGAGGAAGTGTGCATTGACTCTAGCCGAGGATGAGAGACATGTGATTTTATGGTGGAGACCTTTTGTCACTAATGATGAGTGACATTGACTGGACTAGGGAAGTGGTCCCTAGTATTGACTTCATGTATTTGTAAATTTTTCGAATGACTCACGAAGGCGAGTAAGTCATGAAGAGAGAAGAGAATGAAAGCCCCAATTTGATTGCAAGAAACTGGGAATATCGCTGAAAGATAAGAAGCCCCTAGACTCGATAAGGAACACAAAGCGATTCCGATTCTAAGAAAGTTGTTCAATCTTGAGGTGATTAATTCATTGGCAAATGACTCGTACAAAGATGTCCTTGACAAGTTCGAGATGAAGACCGATCACCATAACGCACTAGGGCTAAACATATCTTCTTTCTTGTATGAGACCGAACCCGCAGGTTGTCTACGTTCCTCCAGTGTAGAGGCTCAGGTCACCGTAGTTCTTGTGAATACTCCATTCTTCGTGTTGATTGTTGCTTCGTTGTGATGGTTGTTGATGTAGCTTCGTCCTTTGTTGGAGAATGATGATGATGATCTTGATGTGAACTTCCTTGAATGAGGGGGATTTTTTTTTTATGCTCTAACTTTTGCCTAGGTTTTTTTTAATCCCCCTTTGAAAACTTTGCTTGATTTTTCTCCATGCTTGATGTCTTGGATTCGTCGTTGTTGCTGATTTCGTTGCCTTCGTCACGATGTTTAGCCCCTGGGCATTCAAGTGATGGCCTTCGTTCTAAAACTTGTTTAGACATCTTTTCATCATTTTGCCAAGAATTAAATTGAACAACTTGGAAGAGTGTATGAGGACAAGAACGGCTTTTATTTGTTACTTGACTCAAAATTTAACATGGGATGAGAGAAAACATTAATGCACACTTAAGAGGACTTTTGACTCTTTTTATTATTCCTATTACTAGGTAGAGAAAGAGAAATGGAGATTGTTGTCGTTGTCCTTGTTTGTTGTAGTCCTCATTG
Source organism: Campanula takesimana (assembly GCA_026119855.1). Taxonomy (NCBI): domain Eukaryota; kingdom Viridiplantae; phylum Streptophyta; class Magnoliopsida; order Asterales; family Campanulaceae; genus Campanula; species Campanula takesimana. Next base: position 504,281 of record JAOWBW010000084.1, read on the forward strand.
TAGCATGATCTCTTGTTGAAGCCCCATTTTAAAACCAAGCCTCTTCGTTAATGAGTTGCTCTTCACCCATGGTAAATTCACCATTGTCGATCAAATCTTGGATGACGTTTCGGAGAAGGAAGTATTCCTCGGTAAGATGGCCACTGTGTTGATGATAGCCACAATATTTGTGATGGGCATGGTTGGAACGCATCGTCTTGGGTTTGTACCCTTCTAAAGGCTTGATCTTTCCACTTGCCACCAAAGTTTCAAAGGCCTCGTCTTGGGTTACTCCTAGGAGAGGAGTGAAAACTCAGTTGTCGGCGGTACTTTTGTGGCTTTTGGGGGACGGACAACTTGAGCATGTTTTACTGTTGACCTTCGTCTTGTTGTCAGTGAATTCTTGAAAACGGTCCTTGAGTGTGGACACTTCTTCCTCTTGATTTCTTCTTTCGTAATTAAGATGGGCCTTGAGTTCGGAAACCTCTTCTTTGTGAATCCTCTTGTCGATATCGAAACGGGCTTGCCACAAATTGTCTTTACGGCGGGCATCCTCGATAATTCTATCCATTTGTTCCCCCATTGATTTCATTATATTGAGTAACCCTTCGTTGGACACGAAATCACTTCCACCATTGTTGTTGTTGCCGTTCGAAGCCATTGGACCTATTGAAAGAGCACGGTTGATCTTAGGATGGCCCCACAAACACTTTTTGAATAAAATAAATTAAACCACAAACAGGAAAAGACTCAACCACATAAGGAGAAATGACTCGTTTTTTTATTTTATTTACAAAAGTCGGAAGGACGTAGTCCTTTTTGGGGTTTCCAGAAAAATAGTGGAATCGTCACACTAGTATATAGACCTTCTCGCGGCCCCATATACTCATCAGATTCCACCACGCTTGTGATACCTACATGTGACGGGATTAAACTAAATTAATGTCATAAAGCATACATGCGGGGACGGAGTTTTATTTCGTCCATAATAACCACTTGGGGACGGAGTTTTATTTCGTCCCTAATAACCACTTGTTTCTTTTTGGAAACGGCATGTATGATTTGATTACATTAGTTTAGGGAAATCTCGACACAAGAAAACCGACTTAGTCACGGAGTGTTAGAACCTAGACTAGAATTGTGTTGGCTTGTGCTCGGCTAATGAGAGGCTTAAAGGTCACCCCTAGCATGTAGTTATAAACTACGCCACGGGCTGAGGTTTACCGCTTCGAAAGAGTCAAGGTCGGGTGGAGCTTGAAACTCTCTAGGACGGGCCTCGACGGGTTTGGGGTTGGACTTGTGCGACTCGATTGTGAGAAATTCATAGGAATATGTGCATGTAGTGTGAGGTCAAGCCAAGTGACAAAATATTTTTTTTTTACTTTTTTTTTTCAAAGAAAGAAAAAAAACAAATAAACACATATGTACAACTTTCGAATCACCCGTGTGACCGATAAATCAAAACACAAAAGAAAAACAGTTAAGAGGTCCAAAACAGTCCATGATGCAGGCAACTGTGCCCACACCCCAATCACTCTGCTCTGCTCTGAAACTGAGCATGTTCTAGAAAACCACCCAGAAGCGTGCGCCTCTGGCCTTTGTTGTGGGAAGCGCGCGCCAGGCGCAATGTCTATGGGAGGCGCCCGCTTTTGGGCAAACCTATCAGACTGTCAAACTTTGGACTCAGGGGATTGCCCTGGTCCTGAATGTATATTGTAACCCCTGCAGATATGATTAGTGTAGGAAAAAGAAGAAAAACATGAAGAACATCAGGAAGCGGGCGACTCTGGTCCTTTATGTGGTCCGCGCACGCCTTAGGACAAGAAGGCCAGAGGCGCACGCTTCTCCCATCAGGAACCAGAATGCCCAGAAAAATGTAGACTTTGATCAAGAACACAAGTTTAACCCTCAAACACTCCCCAGCGGAGTCGCTACTGTAGATACCCCGGGAGATCCCACTACTTGGCTATAGCGGTGGATTGTCGTAGGATGTCTATTTGTGTTTTGATTTGTAGAGTTGCCACCTATGTTTTAGAGGAACATAAGAAAAACCTAATGTTTATAGCCTATGTTTGATTACGAAAACAGAGATTCTTGTTTATGAGGTTCGGGGGTTAGGTTACGAGATGGGAAGTACTTAAACACCCATCGCACCCAACTAAAGTTGGTCTTGCTTGATCAAAATCTACATGAATCATAAAATGTTCTTCTTATTCTTTGATGAAAGAGGGGGTTTTGAAAGGTGTTTTGAAATATAGGGAGATAACTCCTTGACTAGCTTCAATGAAGTGAAGTAGCCTTTGGTGTCATGTCCCAAAATGTTTGGGTGATTGCACTTTGATTGAAAATAAAATAAAGAGAGGAGAGATGAAGTAGAAGAGATGAGAGGAAACAATAGTCTTTACCTATACTTCCAAGAACTTCAAAGAGTGACTCTTGAGAAATGCTTTGCAAGTATATTTTGTGTATAGTTTTGTTAGTGATAAAAAATCTTCCTCCTATTCAATGGTGAATTAGAGGTGTTTATATAGGTGAAGAAAGTGAGTTTTTTGTGCCAAAAACAAGTCAACAACATCAGTTTCCTGGGAAAATCCTGTTAAAAGGAGCAAGGGAGGGATTCTTGGACAGAAATTTGTAACTGACGCCCAGGTGCGCGCGCCTCCTGCCTTGGTGGCGGGATGCGCGCGCCTCTGGCCCCAAAGGATGGAAGCGCGCGCCTTGGAGATGGAAAAAATGACAGAATGGACTAGAAAGTCAGCACTGTTATTCAGTTTGGTCCTTGGACATAACGAAGTCAGTCAGGAACTTAACAAAAGTAACAAAAACTAACGAGAAACACTTAAAATAGGGAGAAACACAAAACTAAATGTGCAATCGGGGTGAGCGGTCCAAGGCGGGGTGTCTACAATAATTTCTTATATATTTGGGATGTTGGATCATGTGCTTCGACACCATTTCCATGAATTGGAGAGGCTTTAGGCTGATCCTTTAATAGAATCACACTACATTAAAGACAAAGAAGGAGATGTGAAGATAGAAAACAAAGAGTTTTACCTAAGCGTTTTTTAAGAATCCTATGGATGGCCTTGACTAAAGGCCTTGAATTTCAATAAACTTGACATAAATGGTGTGATGAGGGTTTAAGTTTCGTGGGTGAGGGAGAGAGGCTGATTATGAGAACCTTTTGATCATATTTGGAGTGGTTTTTGGGTGAATAAGGAGTCTAGAGTTGACAATTAGTCATTCTAGGCAAGAACAACTATATTTATAGGGGTTTTGGACCTAGCGTTTTGGCCAAGAAGGTAAGTTGTGGTGGGAATCCAAGACTTGATTCTCACAGAAGTATTTTTGGACTCTAGGATCGTCCATTTGGTTTTCCCGGATTGCTTAAGTATTTGCCAAGAAAAGGGGTTAAGATCAACAAGGAAACTGACCAAAAACCCGACTGTCAAGGGGGATGCCTCGTACGAGACATCAATGTCTCGTACGAGGCATCTCAGTGCTAGAATTCACTTTTTGCCCTCTGCAGTAGTTTTAATGTTCATTTTGGCCCCTGACTAACGGATTCAGTCAGAAACTTAACGAAACATGTCCAACTTAACGAGTTTCAACCCAAATCAAAGGCGAGACACAGAAGTAGTGTGATTATAAATGAACGTCCAAAATGGGGTGTCAACAGAGCCCCTCGGTGATGATACTTATAGATGAAGTACCATCGTCGATAGAAAAGACGCCATTTTGAACTGGGGGTATGGTCGTACTAATAAGCTGCCTACGTATTCCTTGGAAGGAAATCAGACCAAACGTAGTTCGACTCTGAAAACACGCAAAAACTGAGGTTTAAGGTATTTTGAAAATCATTTTTGAAAACAATACTTGCGGTAAGTAAAGTTTAGAGTTTAGAGAGTACCCATACTGAGGAATCAATGGCCATGACCCAATTCTGAATATACTCCTTTTTGTTGATGACGAACCGTCTCCAGTTGCAATCCATACTGAGGAATCAATCTCTTTGAACCCAATTCTGAACATGCCCTGTTGTTGATGACGAACCGTCTTCGATTTTGGAGACGCCAGTTACCCGGACCTTGCTTATCCTTCCAACGAGGTTACCTTATTCGCCAGAAAATGTGAATCATATGTTATTAACATACGTCTTGATAACAATTATCGGACTCTGGGTTTGGAGACGCCAATTACTTGGATCCTTGCTTCTCCTTCCAACGAGGATGCCTTATTCGCCGGAAAAGTAAATCCTATGCCATTAACATACGTCTTGATGTCAATTATGGGATTCTAATTGGTGAGATCCTGTGTTATTAACTTACGTCTTGATAACAGTCGTGGGATACCCGGATTTGGAGACGCTAATTACTCAGACCTTGCTTCTCCTTTCAACGAGACTGCCTTTCCGTTGAAAATGTGAATCCTATGCCATTAGCTTACACCTTGATGAAAATTGTGGGACTCCGAATGGTGGGATACTGTGTTATTAACTTACGTCTTGATAACAGTCGTGGGATACCCGGTTGTAAATCATGTGCCATTAACTTACGTCTTGATGACAGTCATGGGATTTAAAGTTTGCTGATGCAGATTTCATTGCTCACCCATGATTTTGGATGCGCGGTGAGGGTAAATTCATGCTGAGAAATAACTTTGCTTGTTCTAATTCTGAAAATATCCATTTGTTGATGACTCAATATTTCATCTTGAACCGGGTTCAGATTCGACCTCTTGGTCTAAAAAAGGGCTGTTTCTGACCTTTCTGTTAAAAGCAGGGCTTTTCTGGAATTTTCCAAGAAAACATGGTTTTCTGAGACTTTTCTGGGGATACGTCGTACGAGGGAACGATGTCTCGTACGATACTTCTCTGTTTTTGCCCAGAACAGAGGCATATTAGGCGCTGAAAGTGATTTTCATATCACTTTTCCTATTTCATTCTCGGGAGCTTTCGACCCTAGGCAATTTTCTCACTCAAGAATCTCCATTTTCACAAGTTTTAGTGATTCCTAACCCTTTCAAATGGCCGGTGTGCATCGATCCCACAAAGAGCACCTCTTTGGTAGGCATATGAAGGGTAAAGTGTGGGCGACGGATGAGTTGTGCCTGTTCCCGGAAGACCACGTTTCTCATGCTGTTCGGACTAGGCGGGTAATGATCTCTTCCTTTAATTGAGTTTCCATGTCAATTTCGTTGTTGCATGTCTCAATTTAGTGTTCTAGCAATTCGACTTTCGCTAATTTTCGCCTAGAATTTTCGCTGCTAGGGTTTATCATGCATGGCTGATCTTTCGATGGAATTTCACCCTTTTTGATGTTGAAAATCATTGTAGTATGGTAGTACATGATTTTGACTGTCGTTCAAGGAAATTCTGCGACTTTTCGGGTAAAATGCTTAAATGAGGATTTTACCATTTTTCTGACATTTGTCTCTTTTGTCTCTGTTGTTTGCAGTCATTCAGGATGATCAATAACTGTAGAGGCATCGTATGAGAGGTCACTGAGAGGTGGGCAACTCTCAATGGCGAGATGAAGGAAAAGATCGAGAATCTCGGGTTGAAACCCTTCTTTGACGGCCTGGTTGGTGAGAGGAGGAACGTGCACTTGCTCCAGGCCATCCGGGAGCACTGGTGGGATAGTACTCATACCATGAACATGCGGTGGGGGGAGGTTACCATGACCCCTACTGACTTTCATGCCATTACTGGGCTTGCTATCTTCGGTGAGCCACTTGAGGTTGATACAGATTTCTCTCCCAGTGGGGATGATATGAGGCACTTTTTGGGCTTCTCTATGCGTACCCTAGGCAAGGGTGTCCCTCTGAAGGCCTTGAGGGACAAGGTCGATGCCTATATTGCTGTTAATGTCGGACAGATGCATCTTACTGCTACTCGTATTACAGCCGTCCGCGGCTTTCTGTGGTGGGCCCTTTCTGAGATGCTATTTACAAATCATGTGTCGACTGCTTTGTTCACTGTTCTGAGTGTGTTGAGAGATATGCAGCATGTTACTGATGCTAGCTGGGGTTCTGCTAGCTTGGGCCACTGTTTTGTGGCCATGTATGAGAGTTCGCGTGATCGGACGAACGCTGGCTTAGGCGGCTATGGTCATGCTTGGGAGGTACAATACTCATCTTCTTCTGTATTCCTCCTTTGTTTCAGCCCCAGTTTACTTTCCGTCTTAGTAACTCATTCAGTTTAGACATTTTTCTATGTTTCTCCCACTTTGCAGGCTTGGGGTTATGCCATGTTTGGTCTCTTCACTTTCAACCTTCGACACAACACTGTTATGTTCCCAGTTACTCTGAGATGGCGCTGGGGTAACAGGGATACCCATGATGAGCAGGCAGAGGGGGCTGATATGCCGGTGGAGCGCATGAGGCTGTATTTTGATAGATGGGAGGCCGTCCCTGAGTCTGCTGTCGCCTTCTTTCATTGGTGGGGTTTGGGCATTGATCATGCCTACGGGTTTGATGGCATGAGATTGCTGATAATCGGCCTCAATGGGGGATGCTTTTACTTAGGAGAGAGAGTCTCTCGCCAGCAGGGTGGTGGCAGACTCGATGTCATTGTTCCTCTGGACCCGCCAGCTCATATGCTTAACTCTTATGCCATCACAGAGGAGGAGGGAGGGGACCTCATTATTGGTCAGGATGCTTTTGACCATATGTCCTTTGAGGCTGATTATCAGGACTTCCTTGCTCGTCTCATGCCCCGGTTGATTATAGAGGGTGATCAGGCTCAAGCCCAGGGAGTTGTTCATATTCTTTTCCATCCGTAGCTTGGACCAGCTTCTTATACCTACAGCGTGGCTGAGGGAGTAGAGAGTACTGAGAATCTTCCCGCACAGTACGACATGCCTGAGAGACTCGTACCTCCTGCTGACGCGACCATGGTATGATTTATGACCCTTCTCCCGTCATTTCCATCATTCTATCATTTCGTATCCCAGTTCATTATTTTTCTAAATACTTTGACATCTCTATTTGTTTCTTCTCAACAGGTGCCTATTGCTGAGTATATCGAGGTCGCCGGACGGCTCGGCCAGTTCATGGCCTATGCCAAGAGGGTGAAGAGAGAGACCCCATAACTCTTAGGCCGATTAGCTCTTCAGACAGCAGAGTCAGCTTCTTACGGAAAGATACCTCAGACGGACGAGTGATTACGTGGCAATGGCAACGTCTACTTCCTTTTGATGCCGAGTAGATAGGATCCCCTTTGTCCCCTCTTTTTGTTGACGATGTACTTATTGTCTCGGCGTAGGCGAAGATAACTTTTCTTTCTTTGGCTTTTACCTATGCAACAGTTATTTCCTAACTCTAACACACAATACATTAGTTAATTTTAGTTTTATTTCTGACTGTGTAAATGTATTGACTCATATCCAGTTGGTCAACCGAGGGGTAATTTAATGAGATGGATTCGCGTTGGGCCATTTATATGTGATGTATGAACTGTTTCGGGTGAGTTTATGAGGTTATTGAGACATGTTTTGACTGGTCAGGCAACCTGGGATTTGTGCAGAATTGTTGCTATTCTGAACGTGGAGATGCCTCGTACGAGACATCGATTCCTTGTACGAGTCATCCTCTGAATCTGCGGCTGTTTCTCCTTTTTCCTCAAGGATTTGGTGTCCAAACTTGTATATAAACACCTCTAGTCCATCCAAGAATACCATGCAGCCTTGAATTAGTTCTGGGAGCCTTTCTTTTGGAGTAAAATTCTCAACCTTTTACTCCCAATGGCCCTAAGCAAGTCCGTCCCTTCATCAATGATTGTTGATGAGTTCTCCTTGGACTTAGAATTAGTAGAACGCTACAAGGGTGATTTAGCAACGTTCTTTCGCTCATTCAATAAACCTCGTCAAGAGAGATTCGTGGGACCTTCTAAAGGGATTTGCACGCTTCTGGGATCCATCGACTCACCTCTTCAACTTTTCACTTAATGAGATGGTCCTTACTGTAGAGGATATGGAGGCTATCTTGGATATGCCGTTTACTGGGGTGATTGCGGTTCCTAATTGTGACAAGGTACCGGTGGAGTCTCTCAGGGATCTACTGAGTATAGGCCTTCCCGAGGCGCATAGTTACATTCATAACCGCTATGTCGATTCGACGCTTTGCCTAGGAGATTTAAAGGTCGGGTGACTCGTGGTCATGGTGTGGATTCCCAGTGCTGCCTCTTGGCATTGTGCTTATTTCGAAGCGTACTTTTCATGATCAAGTGTGGCATGGCGGACACGGGTTTCGTGGACATCGTTCTTCAAGCTAGAGGACGGGCCTTCAACATAATTCCTCTTATCTTAGGGGAGACCTTTCATGGTCTTGATGAGTTACACCGAACCAGCTCTATGACTCGGGGAAGTCCATTATTGTTGACTATTTGGCTCAGAGAACATTTCAAATTGTTGGACTCTCTGGTCGAGTATTCTCCTTATACTTTCCATAGGCGGAGACTGTTAGTGAAGGGTCTCAGCATTGAGGAGTGGGCTCATCTTTTTGCTAAAGCGGAGACCAATGATATCGCTTGGTACCCACCCTTTTGGAAGGTGAGGAGGTTTGTAGCTAATACCCTTGGATACGACAGGGTCGTCCTTCCGGGTTTGAGGGACTCCTCTTTCTATTTTGCTCGAAGGGTAATGCGACAATTTGGTCAATAGCAGGACACTTTCTTGTTAGGGGGACGACCTCGAGATATCTCTTTCATGGACTCAGAGTTCTCTACGAGTTTGGCTCGTGCTTGGGGGCAAGGCACTACTATGGACCGTTGGACCAATCTTCGTCATGATGGAGGAAGTATCTATTTGTCGGATAAATACTTGAATTGGTTTCTCTCGGAACTCCGTCCTAGTGTCGAGGGTATTGATGAGATCCTCCGCTCTCTGTTGGGGGACTAATTCGAGCCTAGCTTGAATTTGAGGAAGAAGGAAGCTTAGGAGGATCCTCCTAATGTCAGAGCAGATGCCACTCAAGACTTTCTGGATAGTGACTTTTACGAGAAGAGAGCAAAAGGACTTCCCGACAAAAATTCCAAGCTCTGGATAAGCCTCATGTGTTTGCGAGACTGACTCCCTCGGTGTTCAGTCGACTTGATGTTCCTCCCGGTTTCGAGATACCTTGGTTCAAGAGGAAGAGGGATGACAAAGCGGATCGTGGTCAAGCCCCTACTAAGCTAAGGAAGAAATAGATCCTCAGGAGTATCGAGAGATTGCCATAGATAGACCAATGTTTAGACTTTTAGTATTTTATTTATGTTCTTTTGCAAGTTGGTATTCATGTTAGAAATTTTCTTATTGCTTTCTTGAAATGCATTCAATTAATAAGAAGACAAGATTTTGATTTTATTTATTGAATAGACCGGGCCAAAAGGCTGCCTACGTTCTCCTTTTACATCAATTAAATAAGGAGCTCAGGTCATCGTAGTTCTTGTTTAAGAAAGAGAAAAATATGTCTACTGACTGACATGCCTCGCATGAGGCATAGGTGTTTCGTACGAGACTGTCCCCTACATTATTTACTTTTTTTTTTATTTTTTTTATGCACACCCTGATTTTTGCCAAGACCGCCGTTTCAGGTTTTCAATCTAGCGGGATCCTTTTCTCGTGCTCTCTGCTCTAATTTCTGCCTAGGCCGCCCTTGCGGATTTTCAACCTAGCGAGCTTTCCTCTTCTTTTTTTTTTTGAAATAGGGGACGGACTCATGAATAGTAGTTCTTCATCTTGTTCAAGTTGACGGGCTTCGGCAGTTGATCTCCATCTAGGTCTGCGAGTTGCACAACTCCTCCGGAGAATACCTTCTTGATGATGTAGGGGCCTATCCATCTTGGTCCCCACTTTCCCATTGGATTGAATGGTCCAGGAAGATGTTCACGTAGGTGTGAATACCCCTTTTCGATGAAGCGACGCATGGGAAGTATCTTGTGATTATTTTTATTTACAAAAGGAATATTCTTAATGACATTAAAATTATGAGAGTCGCCACGCCGTTTTAATTAAAGCCAAAACATTGAAAAAAGCATTTTTAGTGGGTTCGGGGGTCAAATTACAACAAGAGAAGAATATTGAACGTTATCACTCCTATTGCCCGAATTGATCGGTCTTTCTATCACGATGAATGTGTTAGTAGTGTGTTAGTGATTTAGACCGGATCCGAAGATTGCCTACGTTCCTCTCAATGTGAGAAGCTCAGGTCAGCGTAGTTCGCAGAGAATTAGAATAGGCAGAAGAATCGGGATCATGCATAATGAGGGGGGAATTACCTAAAGATTAGGGTTTAGAAATAGTTCCTAGATCATCCTCGGGTTGATGAACCCTCGATCATCATCGGCTATGAAATAACATATAATTATGAAGATCACAACCCTAAATATAGCATAAATAAGGTTTTAATCTATGAACACGAAGAACATGCGAAGAACATATTATGAACATATGAATGAACATGCAAAGCTCATGAAGAAACTATGAATAAACATGTATGAACATGAATATAAAAGATCTACATTAAAAATAATGCAAGAACATGAAGAAAAAGTTAGAAAACTTACCTATGTTGGCAAGAAATAAACCTTGGATCTTCTTGAGTGTTTGAATGCTAATTAGAGAGCAAAATAGTGTTTAAGAACTCCAAAATTCGGACTTTAGAACTCTCAAAATCGGACCCCTAAACCAATGGAATGGAATTGGTTTATATAGTAGACTGATGGGAAGATCTGATGGCTGAGATCATCCAGAGCAAGGTTGGCCGCCTGGCCATGATTGAAGCCGGCGACAATAGTGGCCGCGTGGCCAAGGTCGACGCGTAGCAATGTTGGCCGCGTGGCCAATCCTGCTGGCTGACTTGATTCTTAAGCTAGGGTTTCTGCATGTTTTTAAGGAAACCATTTGTTACCTATTTTGATAGATTTTGTCATAAATGAGATATTTTGGGAATCCGGGACAAGTCTTTGCAAGGTTTATAATTCCTATAAAGTCCTTGTACTTTTGGGAAAGTCCTAATAAACTCATTTTCAGGTCGGGTACTAACAGTAGCCCCTCGGCGACGCTTCTTGCAAGGCAATGTGGGGTCGACGATAAAATAAGGATCCGTCTGAAACATGAGTTTCAAAACAGATGAAAGGTAAGGGAACGGCTGAACCTTGGAAGGCGACCTACGTATCCGCGGGGGAATCAAGCCAAACGTAGTTCAAATCTGATGGGAAATTGGGAATGATTGTCCTCTGATGGGGAACAACGTCTTCTGCTAGGGAAAATGCACATGCTGGGGATGAGAGATGACCATGTCCGTCGGGTGGCTGGACCTTTTCAGGTTTCCTATGTCACGACCCGAAATATAGGCTCTATTTTATTAGTAATAAGTGATTATTGTTTAATTGTTTGCCTATCTATTTATTTAAATTATTATTTATTTAAATAATTATGTGTGCAATTTATGTGTTATAATATTTATGCCTAGCATTTTATTTGGGTTATTTGGGCTAGTGTAGAAGTATTGGGTCTTAATTGATAGTTGGGAGTGTAGTATTTGTGTGTAGTGTGAGAGAAGGGGCCTAAGTGCAACATTTTAAATAATTCCCCTACTCCCTCCCTACTCCCCTCACCTCCCTCACCTTCTCCCTCACTCTTTCACTCATCTCCCAGAAATCTCCCTCTCTCTCTAGCAATTTTGGGTAAGTTTTCTTCTTTATCTTCTCTCTTCATTTTCTTCTTCTTCCTCTCATTATTATTCATTTCTTAAAACGTGAAATGTGTTTAGATCGTCGTTAGGATCGTAGGAAGCCAAAAAGAATTGAAATCCGTCAACTTTCATTATTTCCAAGTAAGTTGCTTTTCCCCTATTTAAATGCTAAAATGTTCATATCATGTTTAGATATTGTTTGATGTGTTACATTTGAAGTTTGGATGAGTTTTGAATTTGTTTGGGATTTATTTGGGTCTTTGGTCAAGAATGGTGATTTTGGAATGTTGGGTTTGATTCTTGGTTTTGGGTTGTTAGATGGTGTTGTTTAGGTTCCCTAGATGTTTAGATGTAGTTTTGGTACCTTGGAAACTAGTTGAAAGCTTTGATTTTGAGCATTTATGGAAGGTTTGTGTTTTGGCTCGAAAATGGTGAACCCAGCTGAGATTTCTTCCCTGTCCGTAGACCAGGCGCCCGCCTGACCCTGCCCAGGCGCCCGCCTACATACCCCTTTCTGAAGACCAGACCTACTGGCCATTCAAGCGCCCGCCTGCCCCATACCAGGCGCCCGCCCGCCCCCTGTTCCAGGATTTTGACCTTTTTGCTTGGTTTAAGACTTAAGGCTTAACTAGTTTAGGTTTAATCCTTCTAATTAACTTAAGATAACACCGTGGAACACTTTATTGTGTGGATTTGATTCTTTTGTGAATAAAGATGATGTGAAATGTATTTCAGTACCGTTTTGGTAATGTAGTTCATCTTTAATGTGCTGTTTGCATTGGTTGACCTTTGTGGTGACTTAATTTGATTGGTTCCCTACTTTGGAACCTTAAGTTGTTCATTCATGCTAAATTATTATTACTTAGCATTTATTTGAAAGTCCAGCTGGTATTTTGTGTGTGTTTGACCGATGGGAAAGATTATAATGGCAAAGCCAAGTCCATTATAATGTTGACTATTGTTTTGCCCCCTTCTTTACCCCTTCTCCAGATTGGCCTTGGAAAGGATAAGTCAGCATTCCTTTGTGAATGTATCTGGCTAGCGGGCATGACTTTGTGTCATGGTCCTTGTCCTTTGTGACACTTTTATGTTATTGGTTCCGGTACCGGGGTTTTCTCTTCGGCTTTCATGCTATTATGAAGATGATGATTTGTTGATTATTGAAGCTGCGCAGCGATCCTTTATTTGGATGTTCCGGTTTAGAAAACCTTGGCTATATCCTTTGCTATGTGTTTATTTCTGCTGCTATCTGTTATGTGATAAAGGCTATGTGCTATGTGATATTTATTATTGCTTATTGTATATTGCATCATAGCATGTCATGTAGTTGCATTAGTAACTTATTGAGATTTATCTCACCCCCTTTCTTTTATCTTTGTTTTTCCTTAACCCCCCCCCCAGGTGCTAAGGATTAGTCTCACTGATCACGAGAAAGAGGACGTCGAGTGTGGATCCATTCTTTTGGGGAAGGTTGTTATAGGTTGGTTTACATTATGTAAATGTGTAACCATTTTGGGATAGTTATACCAAACAATGACGTCACTAAGAATTGTATATTTGTATTTTGTTGTGCATAAACTTGTGGAAGTTTATGATAGTTGTAATTGGTTTCTATCAAACTTGGTTTTGTAAAACTTTGGATCATCACCCTTTTGGTATCAAATGAAATTTTTAACTTCAGTGTTTCACAGTTTTGGTTTTAGAGTCGACGTCCAGCTCGCGGTCTCGGGCCCGCGGGGTTCCGTGGTCGCGACATCCTACGTATCCTCCGAGGAATCAAGCTGGTCGTAGTTCTGAGTTATTGGGAAAGACGAGACATCGAACTTCTGCTGCGGATAATAAACCTACAGATACTATCTTGTATGAAGAACGAATATTCGTAAGCAATGAAGTTATTTGGGAAAATTAAAGACTACATTGTCTAAATAATCCCAAGATGGAATGGTAAACGCAATCAGGATCGCCAGGGTTCCTGCCGATTGCGCTAAAGTAATAGATGTTGGATCTCTCGCAAACAGAAACGCCGAGGCTTCTGCCAATCGCGATCAATCTAGGATGCGTATGTCATAGAGCCGCCGAAGTCTCTACAATCATGCAAATCCTAATAATAGATGCTGGATCTCTCGCAAACAGAAACGCCGAGGCTTCTGCCAACCACGATCGATCAAGGATACGTATGTCATAGAGGCGCCGAAGTCTCTACAACCATACGAATCCTAATAATAGATGCTGGATCTCTCGCAAACAGAAACGCCGAGGCTTCTGCCAATCACGATCGATCTAGGATGCGTATGTCATAGAGGCGCCGAAGTTTCTACAACCATACAAATCCAAAGCAAATATTAGGAAATGCTAAAATAATAGATGCTGAATCTCTCGCAAACAGAAACGCCGAGGCTTCTGCCAATCGCGATCAATCTAGGATGCGTATGTCATAGAGGCGCCGAAGTCTCTACAACCATACGAATCCTAAGCAAATATTCGGTGATGCTAAAATAATAGATGATGGATCTCTCGCAAACAAAAACACCGAGGCTTCTGCCAATCGCGATCGATCTAGGATGCGTATGTCATAGAGGCGCCGAAGTCTCTACAACCATACGAATCCTAAGCAAATATTCGGTGAAGAATGGAAATTTTAAGAGGCTTCCCGTACCCAAAGATAACGAACATCAGTCAAAATAGAGCTAAGGGCACCTAATATGAATCAAAGGGGAATGTACTAGGGGTAAAACTGAAATTTTGCATGTGGAGGCAAAGATGATGGATTGTTATGAAGTCGCAAACGGGATGAACTCTCGGGGAGTCACAAAGGTGATAGACTCTCGGGGAGTCACAAGGGTGACGGACTCTCGGGGAGTCACAAAGGTGATAGACTCTCGGGGAGTCACAAGGGACTCTCGGGAGTTGCTAATATGGGGAACATGATCTGGGTTCCGCTTATCCTAATTTAGGAGGGAATGAGGCTACGAGCCATTGAGACCAAGGTGTTAGGTAAGGGACATTTTTCTTGGTTGCCTAGAGGTAGGACCTAAGGATTTTTAAGGAAAGGGAATAAGGAAGATGGTGATCTCCTCATCTTGAAATAGGGATGCCAAAAATGTCACGGCTCCTTGGGCTTTAGATTATGTCTTGGAGATAATGTGGGTTTCCTAGGCTTACGGGTTAGGGATTGGAATTCATTTAAGCATGAGGAAAGTATTTTATCCTAGGCTTAGTGCTAGGGCTTAGAAAGGTTGAGGTTTGGGAACTTCCTAGATGTTAGGGTTTCGAACAAGGGTTTGGAAACTGGTGTTTAAGGACCATGACTCTCCTAGGTTTGGGACTAGGGTTTAGGAATTTCCTAGGTCTAGGAGGCTAGGGCTTGGAGTTGTGGTAGGCTCAGAGGTTGCAAAGGCGTTGGCTTTTAGACATAAGGCTGGGAGTTGGAAAGGTTGTGACTTCCTAGGCTTGAGACCATGGACCGTTGGGAAGAGGGATTGCTTTTGTGGAAGGTCCACTAAGCTTGATGTTAGGGTTCACCATTTTCCGGGATTGGTGACTATGGCTTGGAAATGTTAGTGGTAACCTAGGCTTTAGGCTAGGTTTTAAGGCTAAGGACTGTAAACTTCCTATATTTTTAGATTAAGGTGAAGGAATTTCCTAGGTCTAGGACTTGGGTTTGAAGGGAATGTTGACTCCTAGGCTCGATGATAGAGTTTAGTGAGGATATAGTCTCCTAGGCCCTGCAGCTAGGGTTTAGAAAGAGTGCAACTACCTAGGCTTGAGGCTATGGTTTGGAGCGAATGCGAGTACCTAGGCCCTGCGGCTAGGGTTTAGAGCGGAAGCGACTACCTAGGCTCGAGGCTAGGGTTTAGAGCGGATGCGAGTACCTAGGCCCTGCGGCTAGGGTTTAGAGCGGATGCGACTACCTAGGCTCGAGGCTAGGGTTTAGAGCGAATGCGGCTTCCTAGGCTTGAGGCTAGGGTTTAGAGCGAATGCGACTACCTAGGCTCGAGTCTAGGGTTTAGAGCGAATGCGGTTTCCTAGGCTTGAGGCTAGGGTTTAGAGCGAATGCGGCTTCTTAGGCTTAAGGATATGTGACCACCTAGGCTTGAGTCTAGGTTTTGGGGAGAACGCGACTTCCTAGGTTTGAGGCTAGGGTTTGGAAAGAATATCGACTACCTAGGATTGAGGCTAGAGTTTGGAGGGAATGTGACTACCTAGGCTCGAGGGTAGGGTTTAGGAAGGATGTGGCTACCTAGGATCGAGGCTAGGGTTTAAGAAGGATGTAACTTCCTAGGCTTTAGGCTAGGGTTTGGAAGGATGTAATTACCTAGGCTTGGGGCTAGGGTTTGGAGAGAATGCGACTACCTAGGCTTGAGGCTAGGGTTTGGAGGGAACGTGACCTCCTAGGCTAGAGGCTAGGGTTTGTAGAGGATGTGGCAACCTAGGCTTGAGGCTGGAGTTGAGAGAATGTGATTGCCTAGGTTTAAGGCTAGGCTTCGGATAGAAGGTGACTACCTAGGCTTGTGGCTAGGGTTCGGAGCGTATGTGACTTCCTAGGCTAGAGGCTAGGGTTTGTAGAGGATGTGGCCACCTAGGCTTGAGGCTAGGTTGAGAAAATGTGATTACCTAGGTTTAAGGCTAGGCTTCGGATAGAAGGTGACTACCTAGGCTTGAGGTTAGGGTTTAGAGAGAAGGCGATTACCTAGGTTTGGTACTAGGGTTTAAAGGGAATGTGATTACCTAGGTTTAGGGCTAGGCTTTGAGTATAAGGTGACTACTTAGGCTTGAGGCTAGGGTTTGGAGAGAATGTGACTACTTAGGCTTAAGGCTAGGGTTTAGAGACCGAAAGCATTTGAAGGTTTGTCTTGGTTTAGACCGAGCAAGTTTGAGGTCTAAGAGTGTTGCGGTTTGGGGCAGGTGAGCTTGATACCTCATGGCTGGATAGGCTCGATAGGTTAGACCTAGGCTAGAGTGCTAGGGTTTAGCTAGGGTAAGACTCAGACATGTGTTAAGGAGACCGGGGCCTAATGGAATGGTAGGCGTGAGATCTAGGAGATCGAAGGCTAGGCAGGGTAGCGTTGGGACATAAGGCTTTCAAGCGGGTAAGTCTTTTGTCCTAGAGAAACCGCGTTATGGATTAGGACCAAGCAGGCTTGAGGTCAGCCAAGGAGCAATGGATTGGGATTGGATGATCCTAGTACCTAATACGCATGTCGGGCTTGGATCCTAGAGTGTTTGAAAGTTTAGGCTAGGTGCGAACCATAGGTGCGGGAAATGGTTTTGGATATATGACCATGTTGGCGCTTTAGATAAAGGGATTGAGTGTCCAAGACTTTGCTTGAGTACAATAGGTACCTAAGTTGGATTGGGTATGCTTAGGTCCTAAGTTTGTCTCAGAGGTCATTGCGCATGACCAAGCTCGTTCGGCGATTGCGAAGGTGGGTTTGGTATGGGACCAAAGGTGTTAAGCGCACGATTTTTTGACTGGGCGGGTTTTGATATCTTTATGGCATATCACGGTACGCGGGAGGTCCTATGCGTTCGAGCACGTTTGAGGTTTGGACTCGTGGGGAAGAAAGGTTTGAGATCCATGGAGTTCAAGGGTGGACCTTGTAGGTGGCGAGGTTTGGACTCGGCTTGGATTAAGTAGGTTAGAGACCTAAGGGGTTGAAGGTCAGACTAGGAAGTCTTTTGAAGCTAAGGAGTGACACTAGGTTTAAGAGTGGCAGGGCCATGGTTTGGGTATGACGGTAGGTGTAGATGGCATTGTTTTGGTTGGACCGAGCAGGCTTGGGAACTAAAGAGTTCTAAGGGTCAACATCTAAGGTTATAGACCTAGAGGGTAGACATTTTTGTGATCTAAAGGGTTTAGGAGTTGAGACCTAAAGTGTGGATCGGCTATGCTATAAAGGTAGGCGCTTGGTAGACTTGAATGGACTTGGGATCTAAGGGATCGTTCAATAGGTTAGACTGGGTAGACCTAAGAGGTTGGACCTAGGAGGATAAGATACCTATGGCCTAGATAGGGTAAGGACGAGTATATATTGGTAGGTTTGGGATCTAAGAGATCAGGTAGACTCGAGACCAGTAGGTTCGGGACCTAATGGGTCATTCTAAGGATTTGGATTCGGTAGACTGGTTTAAGGCTTGAGGTTTTGGACAAGACTGGTTTGAAGCTTTAGGAGTCCCGCTACAAACTTGTGGAGGGTCGAGCTAAGGGGTTATGGTGTAACCTATGTAAGACTGACCGGGTAGGTGCGGGACCTAAGGTTTTGAATCAAGTCAGATCGGGACGTAGAGAGTTGAGGGTTTAGGCCTAGGGGTTCCCTAAAGTGTAGGAGATAGGGTAAAGGACCGAGTCGGTTCAAGAATCACAAAGATGGGTCTCAGAGTGGACCTAGAAGGTTTATAGAAATTTTGTGGAGACCGAGAGTGCGGGTTTATAAACAAAGTGTCGTGGAAGAGAAAACTTTTGAAAGTGTTATGACTTTATAAAGATGCTTTATA
This sequence comes from Campanula takesimana, assembly GCA_026119855.1. Classification (NCBI taxonomy): domain Eukaryota; kingdom Viridiplantae; phylum Streptophyta; class Magnoliopsida; order Asterales; family Campanulaceae; genus Campanula; species Campanula takesimana. Next base: position 522,431 of record JAOWBW010000084.1, read on the forward strand.
ATTAATTACGATTCTAACCAATTCAAAGAGTTTGTCACGTGCCGAGTTTGACGATGAGGGGTGTCTATCTTCCAAGTACATCCTTGTTGAAGCCTCGGTATTCTCTGGGAAACCACATAGTCGACCCATTCCATCGGGGATTCTCTAATTTGGTGAGCGGGTACCCTTCCTCCTTTGAGAAATTCTACGTCGAGCTTGATGATGAGGGATGACCTTCTTCTAAGTATGTGCTTATCGAAGCCTCAATATTCTCTGAGAAAACCCTATAGTCGACCCATTCTATTGGGGAAGCCCCAGTTCGATAAGGGCGTAGAGTGGGGTATCCTACCTCCTTTGAGACGCACCCTTTTTTCTGCCTAGACCGCCCTTACGGGTTTTCAATCTAGCGGGCATCTCTTTTGCGTCATCTTTTTTTTTTTTTTTTTTTTTTTTTTTGAAAATCATTCAGTCGACTAAAAAAGGAAAAATAATTGTTTAAACATGCGGGGGCATTTTGGTGATAGTGAGAGGGAGAGAGAGATAGTACTCGCATTTTGACTCTTTGGACAATTGAGTGTATATAAAAGGAAGGAAGCCCCTGCTTGACAGAAAGTAAGTGTTTAGCTCTTTCCTAGATTGTAGAACAGAAGACTTGTCGAGACATTTGAAATTTTTTTTATTCAAGATTCTCATTTGATTGCTCGAGAATGGACCACGTTGATTAGTTGATGAGTTATGGTTAATTGGTAAACAAGTAGCCTCAAATTAATAAATGTTTTGATCAATTGTGAGTGAAGAAGTCAGGAGTAGAAATATGGGGGAAGAGAGAAGAGAAAGAAAATTGGCTCGAGGTGGGTTGTGTATATTTTGGACCGAACCGGGAGGTTGCCTACGTTCTCCTCAAGGTGAGGAGCTCAGGTCCGCGTAGTTCAGGGATGACCCGCTTGACGATGGTGTCGGGTTTCAGTGGGTATGTGTGGGAGGAAAGAAAAGAAAGAAAGTTTGCCCAAGGTAGGTTATGTTTGGCTTTGAGTGGTTGCCCGGTTGACGATGAAGTTGGTTTTTGAGTTTAGGGGTGTGAGGTTCGTTTGAGGTGAGTTGTTCTTTGTAGCTCATTGCGGTGGATTACTCCTTTGTAGTTGTTGCAGTGGATTGCTCCTTCGTAATTGTCATGGGTTGCTGCCGTTTATCTACTTTGTAAGGAAAGAAAGGAAAATAGAACATTTGAGGTGAAAAGAAAATGGGACTTTTACTTTTCCATGGTGATAGCCCCTTCTATTTTTCTTTTTCTTTTTTATTTTATCTCTTTGTGCACACCTTTTTTTTTGCCTAGGCCGCCCTTTCGGGTTTTCAACCTAGCGGGCTTCTTTTGTGCAATGCTCTAACTTTTGCCTAGGTTTCCCTTTTGAGTTTCAACCTAGCGAGCCATATTTTTTTTATATATATATATATATATATATATATATATTATATTTGTACATGAAACATTGGGCAAGATAAGCCCCTAGTTTGCTTTCGCCTCTCTCGATTACGAGGTAGCTTCCTTATAGTTCAAGCGGCCTTTTGCTGGCGGCGGGCATCCTAGCCCCTTGATTTTCACCGGTAGAGCTCCATTGGATTATCATGTGCACCAATTAATTGCATGAATGACTTCGTGCACTTGCCTTACATTTGCGATGGAATACGGACAGCCCCAGTGTAACGGCAAGTAGTACTCATGAAGGGAACAAACCAACCCTTTAAATTGTGGCAGCATGGATGTCTATTTGATGATGAGCAACCGCAGTCCATTTCTTTGTCACGACCTTATAAAAAGGGGTCTAATGGTGGGATGAGAGGCGTATAAGGGTAGTGTATGGGAGGAAGTGAAGAGTGTACATGGGGTGAGTGTATAGTGGGTATTGTATGGATAGGGTGTACATGGAGGGTGTACAAGGGGTGAGTGTATAGTGGGTATTGTATGGATAGGGTGTACATGGAGGGTGTACACATGGGGAGTGTATATAGGGAGTGTATGGGTATAGAATATTGAGAGAGGAGAAAGCGATTTGTTCATCCCAATTGATCAAAGCATTTGTTATCTTGAGATTAACTGTTTACTTAGTTATGCGAATGGTTTGTGGGTCCATTTACCTTTTAATGAGTCGTCATTAATGATCAAGATTAAGATCAATTCATCATATACAGATATAGCAATCAAGTGAAAATGGTGAATAAGACAATTTTTCATGGAATTGATTTATGCAAGATTATGTCTCAAGTCTAGAGAGAAAAGAAAGAAAGACTCTTTTATTGGAACTAAAAGATTTAAACTGACTAGTCCGGGGTGGACTTTTACTTAAAGAAACAAAAATCGTCCAAGGTGGACTTTTTGACTAAAGACACTCTAGAACCTACGAAGACTGAATGACCCTCTTTTTTTTATTTTTTATTTAAAGGAGGTAGCCCCAATTTTCTCATTCTAGTATCCAACCACATTCCTTGGGTGCGTGGCGGAGTTGGTTTGAGTTGTCGAGATGCGGCCTCTTTGCATTGCTTCCTTTGATAACACTGCGGGAGTCCTCCTCAATTACGTCTACATCGTCTTTGGTGCGTTGAGGTGATCTGAAGTGAATTGAGGAGAGATTTTTGCTAGCATGGTCGGAGATCTCTTGACGTTGATTCCAAACACCACCTTGGATTATTGTGTCTAGCTCTTTGAGCTTCTCGGAGATGCTTTGTCTCTCCTTTGAATGACGAGTCTCTTGTTCCTCTAGTGCTTTGGCCAACTCCGTCCTATGGTGCTTCTCTTGGGCTTCCAACGCCAAATGTAATTCTTCGGCATGACGTCTATTTCTCATGTCAATGATCATCTTCAAATCTTCTATGTGCCTCTTCTCTTGGGCATTGAGTCGTTCGGCCACGCAGGCGAGGGCCATCTCGAAGTACTTTGACGACATGCAGGCGACCTTTGGCAGCGACAATATTGGTACATTAATCACCTTTAATGAGGTTAGGCTCATAATTAATGACAAGGCATCGTTATAAAATCACATTTGGAAAAGAGTCGGTCTCCATATTTTCGAAATGCATTTTGTTAAAAATTTGAAAGTTTGACCGAGCCGAAGTTGCCTACGTTCCCCTTACCATGAGAGAGAGGTCCCACACAATAAGAGGCTCAGGTCGCCGTAGTTCGAATCAAGTTAGACTTTTAAAAAGAGGTGAGAGGTGACCATAGGGGTCAAGAAGAGGGAGACGACTCGGTCCTTGGCCAAGCATGGGTGAAGAAGACCTACAGGATTCGGGTAAGGCTTGACTTACGGTTTGACCTAAATTTGACCTAAGGTTTGAGACAAGAAATGGTTCAAGCTAGGATGCGACGATAATGGTGGGTTGACCTAGATAGGTAAAGGATAGGTCGACCTAAATAAGAAGGGTTGGATTGACCTATATGGTGAATGAATCAAGATAGCGGGTTGTAACGGGTTGCCTATGGGATGATCTAAACGGGATAGGCATGGTTTGACCTAAGCGGGTCAAAGGTTGACCTATTCGGGTTGGTGGACTAAGGAAGGTTGGAGATTGACCTAGATGGATCCAAGATAGGTAAGTCGACCTAAGCGGGTCACGGGTTGACCTTGACGGGTCAAAGGTGAAGGGGTAGTTTTAACCTAAGATGGACAAGTTTGACCTAAATGGGTTGACCTAGGTTGGTCTGGACGACGGTGGGTCAAATAATGACCTAGGTGGGTCAAGATGACGGTTCGACCTAAGCGGGTTAAGACCAAAGGTAATTGGGTTCACCTATAGAATCAAAGATTGACCTAAGAGGTCGAAAACAGATAAGGTTGACCTAGGAGTCCAAGTTTGACCTAAGAGGTCAAAGGTGATTGGGTTGACCTAGGCGGTCAAAGGTTGACCTAAGAGGTCAACGGGTGATAATGTTGACCGAGGGGGTCAAAGGTTGACCTAAGAGATTAAAGGTGATAAGGTTGACCTAGGAGGTCAAGGGTTGACCTAAGGGGTCGGAGGTGATAAGGTTGACCTAGGAGGTTAAGGGTTGACCTAAGGGGTCTGAGGTGATAAGGTTGACCTAGGTGGTCAAGGGTTGACCTAAGAGGTCGGAGGTTGATAAAGTTGACCTAGGGGGTCAAAGGTGATAAGGTTGACCTAGGAGGTCAAGGGTTGACCTAAGAGGTCGGAGGCGGATAAAGTTGACCTAGGCGGTCAAGGGTTGGCCTAGGAGGTCAAAAGTGGATGAGGTTGACCTATGGGGTCAAAGGTTGACCTAGGAGGTTGAAGGCGATAGGGTTGACCAAGGGGATCAAGGGTAGACCTAAGAGGTCAAAGGCAGATAAAGTTGACCTATGGGGTCAAAGGTTGACCTAGGAGGTCGAAAGTGATAGGGTTGACCAAGGAGGTCAAAGGTTGACCTAAGAGGTCAAAGGGTGATAATGTTGACTGAGGGGGTCAAAGGTTGACCTAGGGGTCAAGGGTAGACCTAAGAGGTCAAAGGTGGTAAGGTTAACCTAGGAGGTCAAGGGTTGACCTAAGAGGTCAAAGGCGGATGAGGTTGACCTAAGGGGTCAAAGGTTGACCTAAGAGGTCGAGGGGTGATAAAATTGACCTAAGGGGTCCAAGGTTTGACCTAAGAGGTCGAAGGCGGATAAGGTTGACCTAGGGGGTCAAAGGTTGACCTAGGGGTCAAGGGTAGGCCTAAGAGGTTAAAGGTGGTAAGGTTAACCTAGGAGGTCAAGGGTTGACCTAAGAGGTCAAAGGCGGATGAGGTTGACCTAAGGGGTCAAAGGTCGAGGGGTGATAAAGTTGACCTAAGGGGTCCAAGGTTGACCTAAGAGGTCGAAGGTTTGACCTAAGAGGTCAAAGGCGGATGAGGTTGACCTATGGGGTCAAAGGTTGAGAAGGTTGACCTAGGCGGTCGAAGGTGAAGGGTAGACCCAAATGGATCGCAATGATGGCCCAACGGATGAGCGATGGACGTTAGAGGTCGCCTAGATGCAATGCACATTTTATTTTGCGAAAAGTTTTGCATTTATTTACATCCTAAATGGGTGGTCCGAGGAGTGTTCTAATCTCTATGTGTGGGTTGACACGGGTTAGGTTAAAGGTTCCCACCGCTCGCGGAACGTACACGGTGAGTGGAGTAGACGAGTGACTCAAAAAGAGGGCGGCAGTAGCGCACAAATTCCCGCACATCGAAAACTCCGGGTAGTAGGGACATGTGCAGTGCTGACACGGACTAGTGGTAGTGTGTGGCAAGAAACTAATTCTTTTTAAGGAGAAAAGAGAGAAGTTTTGAATGTTTGAATGATGCTATGCAATGCAATGCAGGAGAAGGAAAATAATGTGCAAGGGAGCATAGCAGAGTTTTGTTTGACCCTAATACTAAGACGAAAACAACAAAGGTACAAGGATACAAGGTATATACAAAGTACAAGTATCAACAAAGTACAAGTATTAACATTGCGGGGTGCACGGGTGCATGTGTAAACATGGCAAGTGTGTGCATGTGTAAACATGGAAAGTGTGTGTAGGGTGCATGTGTAAACATGGCAGGTGTGTGCATGTGTAAACATGGCAAGTGTGTGCATGTGTAAACATGGCAAGTCTGTGTAGGGTGCATGTGTAAACATGGCAGGTGTGTGTAGGGTGCATGTGTATACATGGCAGGTGTGTGTAGGGTGCATGTGCAAACATGGAAAGTGTGTGCATGTGTAAACATGGCAGGTGTGTGCATGTGTAAACATGGCAGGTGTGTGCATGTGTAAACATGGCAAGTGTGTGCATGTGTAAACATGGCAAGCATCATGATGTGACGAAAGTTAGACCCACTAAGTTTGAAAAAGTTTCAAAGCAGTCCCCAGCAGAGTCGCCACTGTGAATACCCCTTTCCGATGAAGTGACGCATGGGAAGTATCTTGTGATTATTTTTATTTACAAAAGGAATATTCTTAACGACATTAAAATTATGAGAGTCGCCACGCCGTTTTAATTAAAGCCAAAACATTGATAAAAGCATTTTTAGTGGGTTCGGGGGTCAAATTACAACAAGAGAAGAATATTGAACGTTATCACTCCTATTGCCCGAATTGATCGGTCTTTCTATCACGATGAATGTGTTAGTAGTGTGTTAGTGATTTAGACCGGATCCGAAGATTGCCTACGTTCCTCTCAATGTGAGAAGCTCAGGTCAGCGTAGTTCGCAGAGAATTAGAATAGGCAGAAGAATCGGTCTTTCTATCACGATGAACATATGAATGAACATGCAAAGCTCATGAAGAAACTATGAATAAACATGTACGAACATGAATATAAAAGATCTACATTAAAAATAATGCAAGAACATGAAGAAAAAGTTAGAAAACTTACCTATGTTGGCAAGAAATAAACCTTGGATCTTCTTGAGTGTTTGAATGCTAATTAGAGAGCAAAATAGTGTTTAAGAACTCCAAAATTCGGACTTTAGAACTCTCAAAATCGAACCCCTAAACCATTGGAATGGAATTGGTTTATATAGTAAACTGATGGGAAGATCTGATGGCTGAGATCATCCAGAGCAAGGTTGGCCGCCTGGCCATGATTGAAGCCGGCGACAATAGTGGCCGCGTGGCCAAGGTCGACGCGTAGCAATGTTGGCCGCGTGTCCAATCCTGCTGGCTGACTTGATTCTTAAGCTAGGGTTTCTGCATGTTTTTAAGGAAACCATTTGTTACCTATTTTGATAGATTTTGTCATAAATGAGATATTTTGGGAATCCGGGACAAGTCTTTGCAAGGTTTCTAATTCCTATAAAGTCCTTGTACTTTTGGGAAAGTCCTAATAAACTCATTTTCAGGTCGGGTACTAACAGTAGGACAAGGTCCCCTTCTTTGATGTTTCTGGTCTTGACTTTCTTATTGAATGCTCTGGCCATTCTCTGTTGATATGCTTGGATATGCTCGGCGGCTCGGATTCGTCGTTCATCTAGCAGGGCTAGTTGTTCATAACGGCTATCCAACCATGAGACTTCATTCACTTGGTTTTCTAGGAGAACCCTTAGTGATGGTACTTCTAATTCGATTGGTAGCACTGCTTCCATCCCATAGGCTAGGGCGTATGGAGTCTCACCAGTGGCGGTATGGATTGAACTACGGTAGCCCCAGAGTGTAAAAGGTAGCTTGTTGGGCCAGTCTCTGCCATTCCTAGCCATTTTCCTAATGATGGTTTCAATGTTCTTGTTAGCAGCTTTGACTGCTCCATTGGTTTGTGGTCGGTACGGTGATGACTGATGTCTCTCTATCTTGTACTCTGCAAGTAGTTGGTCGCATTCTTTCTAAAGCTGCTTCAAGTCCCGCTATGCAAGCTTCGTACTCGGCTATATTGTTAGTGGCCTCAAAGTCAAGGCGGATTGCAAGTGGAGTGTAGAAATCTGAGGGATCTACTAGTAACATGCCAATGCCATATCCCCGTTTATTGGCTGTGCCATCAAAAAATAATTGCCACTTATTTTCTGCTATTACCATGATGTCCTCATCAGGGAATCGCGGGTCTTCCCCCTTGGCTTCATCACATGGAAATTCGGCTAAATGATCTGCGAAGACTCTTCCTCTCACGGATTTCTGTGTGATGTAAGTGATATCGTATCCCGTGAGCATAAAGTACCACTTGGCTATTCTAGAGGAGACATGAGAATTCTCGAAGATATATTTCATCGGGTCCATCCTAACGATCAGTTGTATAGGGAACGCTTCCATGTACGGCTTTAGTCTTTCAGCTACCCATACCAGTGCAGCACACGACTTTTATAATGCAGAGTAATTCAATTCAGTCCCTTGGAAGCGATGGCTGACAAAGTACATGGCGTTTTCTTTCTTCGAATCGGGTTGCTCTTGTGCTAGCATAGCCCCTAATGCAGTATCATTGACTGTGAGGTACAAAGTCAATGGCTTCTCTTTATGTGGTGGAAGCAACACTAGCGGATTCACTAAGTACTCCTTGATCTTTTCGAAGGCTTCTTGGCACTCTTCGGTCCATTCTAAAGATGCATTCTTCTTGAGAAGCTTAAAAATGGGTTCACACATCGTCGTGAGTTGGTTAATGAAATGACTAATGTACTGAAGGAGACCCATGAATCCCTTGACTTCTCTTTGCGTCTTAGGTGGAGGCATGTCAATGATGGCTTTGATCTTAGCGGGGTCTGGTTCTATACCACGCTCAGTGACCATGTACCCAAGGACCTTTCCTTTTACTACCCCAAATGTGCACTTGGCCGGATTAAGTCTCATCTTGTGGTGTCTCAACCTCTCAAAGAACTTTCTGAGGTCGACAAAGTGTTACCCATCGGAGCCTTTGGAGTGTATGATCATATCATCGACGTACACCTCCATTTCTTTATGTATCATGTCATGGAACAATGCAGTTACAGCTCTCTGATAAGTGGCTCCGGCATTTTTGAGTCCGAACGGCATGACTGTATAACAGAATGTCCCCCAAGGTGTGGTGAACGCTGTTTTGTGTTGGTCCTCCTCGGCCATGAGGATCTGGTTGTAACCGGAAAATCTGTTTACGAATGAACGGACTTCGTACTTCGCGGTATTGTCAACGAGCAGGAAGGATACTCTATTACTTTGATGAACCCAACACTCAGGAGTTTCTCTATCTCTTGTATGACTTGTACTGACCACTCTGGCTTAATTCTGCGGAGTTTCTACTTGACTGGCCTTGAATCAGGAAGCAGCAGTATCTTGTGCTCAACAATCGAATTGGCTAGCCCTGGCATATCTTTATAGGACCAAGCGAACACATCAACGAATTCTCAGAAAAGCGCTATAAGGGCTTTTCGGTCTTCCCCCTTGAAGAAACTGCCAATCTTGGTCTCTTTCGGATCATCGTCCGTCCCCAGATTATCTGTTTGCATTTCTTCGGCATCAATAGGACCATTTCCGCCACGAAGACCTACTTGCTTATTAATTTCTTTTACGATTTGTTCGTTTTCTTGATCTATCTCGTCATATGACTCATTATTATCTAATTCGTTAGAGTTATTAGTTAATTCATCATTTAAGATGCTAGCAATCTCGGGATACTCAGAAAGATCTATTTTTTCATTAAGAAAGTAGGGGAATACACGTTCCGCGATGGCATCCAAGTCCTCTTAGGTGAGCTCATCGGTAGTGGTATCTGACTCTAAGGTAAGAGTTACAAATTTCCTTTCTCTATTGGGATGGGGAGTACATCCTAATTCTTTGGTCAGGAAGTCTTCACTTGCTATGGGTCCCCCAGTTGTGTACCAATTCTGGATAGGCTCATCGCTCTTCTTGATGAGCTTGTGTAGTCTTGGTTCGGAGCATCCCCCTTATATATTGCATTAATCTGAGTGTCATCGAGCTCGCAAAGGTTGAGAAATTGTCGCAGTAGGTCTTCTCCCAACACAAAGTCCCACTCACTGAATGCTTCGGCCTTGGTACCCCCTAATTCTCGAGGTATCCATGAGAATTGTATCGTTCTGTTTCAAGTGAGTATGTATCACAGTCACTGAAGATTTCAAAGCCCGGTTGGCGCTTTCCCTTATGGTCGATCCAATGTTCAGGGAACATGAAGTATGGCAAGTTTTCCCCCTCGCGCACAAAGTACCCGTTTAGAGTCTTTCGATAGGGCGGTGCTAGTGGTACTATGTACGAAGTCCAATCCCTTTCTTCTTTAGGGATGCCCTTGAGTGGTGACACATACCCTAGACCATATTCTGGGGGGTATAGAACGACAGGTGGTGGTTCTTTTATCCCTTGTAAATGTTTGCCAAGTCCAAGACCGGGGAAGTACCCTTCTTTTAGCATCATGTTAAGTACTGGGCATGCTCCGGAGAATGGAATCGTCTTAGAATAGTCATTTTCATTGTGCACCTCCACCATCTCTACACTACTTTACTTTTTGGAAAAGTACGGAAAAGTGAGAAATTTAAAAGAATCTAACTATTACTAAAAATTGAAATTGATAGGAGGGCATGCTCTCACCCACAATGATTCTTGGGTGAGTAGGATCCCTTATAGAGTAAAAAATAACTAGTTTAAAAAAGAAAGGAAAGAAACGTCTAAGCTATGAAAATGAAGTAAAAACTAGTCTATTAAACTACTAACTAATGTAGTGGAAGGGGAGCTTGAGGCTTGGATCCCTCATTCTTCAATACGAGGCCGATTCCATTTCCTATTATCTGTAGAGTGCCTTGGTCGAAAAGATCTTGGATCTTATCCCTTAGGTTGTTGCATTTGTCGGTGTGATGACCGCGGCAGTGATGGTAGTAGCAATACAGGTGCAAGGCCCTTCCGGCTCCCTCATACTTGGGTTTGTACCCCCTCATAAGTACTAGCTTGCCTTCTCTCTCAAGCTCACGGAACACTCTCCCAAGTTGAATTTGACTTAAGTCTGTGTAGACTCTCGGTGGCTTAGGTTGGAGGCTTTGCATGATGCTTTCGTAATGGTCCCTCATGACATTGAGGTGATGATTATGTTCCTCCTCCATTTGGTTCTTTAGGTCTTGATAAAGCAGGATGATGCAGTTACCTACCTCATCATTGATGACCTTTTCTTGGTTGTCCTCCAAATCTTGGGCTCTCTCGACAGCGGCATTGTACCATTTGTTCATTTCATTGTATTCGGCTTGTAATATCTCAAGCTTACTGCCATCAATCATCTTCTCGATCTCAGCCCAATCTTTTTCGATTTGTTCGTTACGCTCTTTGACTTGGTCATGAGCATAATAAGAGGTATGGTCGAGCCTTTTGAAGCGAAATTCTTTCATGATATTGATCTCTGGGGCCTCTCCGTTGGGTAGGCCTTCCTTCGAACCTCCGGTGGCTTCCATCTTGAAGCGCAGACTTTGTGAGATTTCTCTGAGAGACATTTCCGTGTGAGCGGGCATTGTGTCAGGAGTGTGAAGCTACATTGTTGATGGGACGGACCTAGTGTCGCGACCCCGAACCCCGCGGGCCCGAGACCGCGATCTGGACGTCGACTTAAACAATAAACTCTAAAATAATGGAGATAAAAATTTCCTTTTATACCCAAAAGATGATAACACAAGGTTTTGTAAATCAATTTGAACAACAAGGTAAAACTAGTATAAACTCCATAAGCTTATACACCAAAGTTACAAAATACACAAATCCTAGTGACGTCAATGTTTGGTACAAATATCCCAAAAGGTTACACATTTATATAATGTAAACCAACCTATAACAACCTTCCCCAAAAGAATGTATCCACACTCGACGTCCTCTTTCTCGTGATCAGCGAGACTAATCCTTAGCACCTGGGGGTGGTTAAGGAAAAACAAAGATAAAAAGAAAGGGAGTGAGATAAATCTCAATAAGTTACTAATGCAACTACATGACATGCTATGATGCAAGGAGCAATAAGCAATAATAAATATCACATAGCACATAGCATTTATCACATAACAGATAGCAGCGAAAATAAACACATAACAAAGGATATAACCAAGGTTTTCCAAACTGGTACATCCAAATAAAGGATCGCTGCGCAGCTTCAATAATCAACAAATCATCATCTTCATAATAGCATGAAAGCCTAAGAGAAAACCCCGGTACCGGAACCAATAACCAAATGAAGTGTCACAAGGGACGGGAGACATGCCACAAAGTCATGCTCCAAGTAAAGCTAAAATGCACACAAAGGAGCTAGCTCTTCTCACATCCAAGGCCAATCTGGAGGAGGGTAATAATGGGGCAAAACAATGGTCAACATCACAATGGACTTGGCCGTGCCATCATAATGTTTCGCATCGCCCAAACACACACAAAATACCAGCTGGACTTTCAAATAAATGCTAAGTAATAAAATACTAGCACGATAAACAACAAGGGATTCCAAAGTAGGGACTCATACCAAGAAGTCACCAAGAAAGTGAAATGAACTAACAATAACCAATTAAGGTTCTCTAATAATTTCCACAATAATAACACCAATCCCTTATCACATTTGATCACAAAGGATCTAGTTAACTCAAGCACCCAAGCAAAACTATTCACTCATCTCGAAGATCTTTAAAATGATAGTTTATTCGTCCAAAACGGAGTTCGGATGAGAAAGTTATGGAGGAAACAATTTTAGAAGAAAAGGGAAGAATATACCAGAGTCCCAGCTTGGCACGACCGTGCCTAAGAAAGTGGCACGACCGTGCCAATTATGACGGAAGGAAAGGGAATTTTGGCGCGACCGTGCCTAGGAAAGTGGCACGACCGTGCCAATCATGATGGAAGGAAAGTGAATGTTGCACGACCGTGCCAAATAAAGGAGCACGACCGTGCCAGAAGAACAATGCCCAGATTCTTCCTGGGTTCACCAATTTCGAACCAAAAACACAACCTTCACTAAATGCTCAAAGTTAAAGCTTTCAAACTAGATTCCAAGGTACTAAAACCACATCTAAACATCAAGGGAACCTAAACAACACCACCTAACAACTCAAAACAAGATTTAAACCCACATTTACATATTCACCATTTTTAACCTAAAATTCAAATAAATTCCAAACAAATTCAAAACTCAACCAAACTTCAAATATAACACATCAAACATTATCTAAACATGATATGAACATTTTAGCATCAAAATGGGGGAAAAGTAACTTACCTGAATTTTCTCAAAGTTGACGGAATTCAATTCTTTTTGGTTCTACGCGATCCTATCGACGATCTAAACAAGGTTCACGTTTTAAGAAATGAGAGAAGATGAGAGGAAGAGGAATAAAATGAGTAGAGAAGGAAGAGGAAGAAAAACTTACCAATGGAGGAGAGAGAGAGTGAGTTTGCTGGGAGATGATGGAGGGAGGTGGAGTGTATGAGGGAGAAGGAGGAGTAGGGAGAGGGTAGGAATATGATTTAAAAACTTACACAAAGACCCCCTCCTCTAATACTACTCAACTCAATACTCCCCACTAACAACTAAGACCCAAATAAAATGCTAAGCATAAATATTATGAAACATAAAATGCACACAAAATTATTTAAATAAATAATAATTTAAATAAATAAATAAGCAAATAATTAAATAATAATCACTTATTACTAATAAAATAGAGCCTATATTTCGGGTCGTGACACCTAGAGTGCAGAAACTGTGTCAAATCTAGGCAAAAGTCGGCTTTTATGAAATAGGGGTTGACCAACACGGCAGATTCACAGAAAAAGGAGGATGTCTCGTACGAGGCAATGGATGTCTCATACGAGGCATCCATCCTATCAGTCAGATTTGCAGTTTTTAATCCTATTGGTCGGATGGAATTTAATCTATTTTAAGAGGTTACTACTCTAGTTAGTACTGGAACCGTAGATTCTGTCACCCTAGAATATGAGCCCCTTGTTTTTCACCTGTATTGCACTCTCCCAAACGGACAATTTGGGCAAAGGTCCCATATTCTCATCGGAATCCACCATTCAATTAACCAAACCTAAGTGATTCCGTAGTTGTTTTGCACTTTGTTAAACAACGCATTATTGCAATCAAACCTTGTGAATTTTAAGGGAGAACCGAAAGGGACATGTTGAACGGCGCGGTCGAAACTAAGCCAAAATGGCATCCACAATCCCGCACAGAATTGTGAAAGTAGGAAAACACAAGCTCGGATTTACGTAGAGAGGTTTTCCATTCTCTTAAAATCCTTTGTTCAACATTTTACCGAAGAGACATTCGTCATATTCACAAGGGAGGATTATAGATTGTAAAGATGCGTTATCTTGGGCAAAGATTAAAACAGCCCTAAGAATCGAACCGACCAGTCGAGTGTCTTATTAGATAGTATGTATGCATGAGGTTGATGCAAGGCTTACGGCTAAGGCTCCCCATGAACACAGTCTAGGAGCGTGTCACAGAGTGGGTACACCATCTTTGGAGAGACCGGCGAGGGCCATTCGTTAAAATGGGGGTACTGACCGACATCCGTCCTCCGATTGGGACCCGGGTTTATAGGGTATGTAGTGCAATTGTTCTACATGTGTGCACGTGTGTGAGAGTCAAGATCTAGGTGTCAAAGATAAAATAGAGAGTTTTTTTTTTGAAAGTAAAATAAAAACATGCAATGGCCGGGCCAAGTGGCTGCCTACGTTTCCCTCTTGTGGAGGAACTCAGCCCGTCATAGTTCAAACATAAAGCAAACGCATGTAAAGTAGATAATGAAACATTTAGCAAGTACTCCTGCAAAACAAAGGTTAGCCTTACGATATATGGGGAGTTTCTTCGTCGTTAGGGAGGTCCTAAGACTCAGAAACAAAGGGGAGAGCGGATCTGAAACCCTGTGTACATGTTTGAACCGAACGAAAATCCTTTTTCAAACCAGAGAGTCAGATCAGCCGGGCAGAGCTGAGATGTCTCGTATGAGACAAGGGATCCCTCGTACGAGGCATCTCAGTCGGGGAACAGATTACAGTATAGAATGCAGAATTTTGAAACAACGATGATTTCTTTCGACGCAAGTCTAACCCACTTACTGTGATCTTCCCCAGCGGAGTTGCCATTGTTTGCGCGCGGGTTTTTTGTGGTTGTTGGTTGTTCTCCAGGCGGTTTTCGTCCTTCGATTTACCTTTTTAATTGAGAGTCGCCACCATGTTGTTGTCAGAACACCGACCGAGATATCTGGATTCGGGGGTTAAGTTATGAATTGGGAAGGTCAAGGAGCACCCAATTCACCCAATCTAGGATTGGTCTTGCTAAGAAATCATCATCATCGTTTCAAAATCGCAAAGTGTATGTAAAAGGAAAACAAACAAATAAATAATTGCTTATTTATTTGGGATATCGGATCATGTGCTTCGAGACCATCTCCATGAATTGGAGAGGCTCTAGGCCGATCCTTTAATAGAATCACACTACTTTAAAGACAAAGATAGAGATGAGAAGATAGAAAACAAAGAGTTTTACCTAAGCGTTCTTCAAGAATCCTATGGATGGCCTTGATTAAAGGCCTTGAATCTCCAATGAACTTTACTTGAATGGTGTGATGAGGGTTTGATTTTCGTGGGTGAGGGAGAGAGGCTGATTATGAGAACCTTTTGATCATATTTGGAGTGGTTTTTGGGTGAATAAGGAGTCTAGAGTTGACCATTAGTCATTCTAGGCAAGAACAACTATATTTATAGGGGTTTTGGACATAGGGTTTTGGCCAAGAAGGTAAGTTGTGGTGGGAATCCAAGACTTGATTCTCACAGAGGTATTTTTGGACTCTAGGATCGTCCATTAGGTTTTCCCGGATTGCTTAAGTGTTTGCCAAGAAAAGGGGTTAAGATCAACACGGAAACTGACCAAAAACCTGACTGTCAAGGCGGATGTCTCGTACGAGACATCAATGTCTCGTACGAGGCATCTCAGTGCTAGAATTCACTTTTTGCCCTCTGCAGTAGTTTTAATGTTCATTTTGGCCCCTGACTAACTGAGTCAGTCAAAAACTTAACGAAACATGTCAAACTTAACGAGTTTTGACCCAAATCAAAGGCGAGACACATAAGTAGTGTAATTATAAATGAACATCCAAAATGGGGTGTCTACAGTACGTGTCATTTGCCAATGAATTAATCACCTCAAGATTAAACTACTTTCCTAGATTTGAAATCATTTCCCGTTCCTTGTCGAGTGTAGGGGCTTCTTATCTTTCAGCGACGCTCCCAGTTTCTTGCAATCAAATTGGGGCTTTCCTTCTCTTCTCTCTTAATGACTTACTTTCCTTCGTTAGTCATTTAAGAAATATATAAATACATGAAGTCAATACTAGGGACTACTTCCCTAGTCAAGTCAATGTCACTCATCATTAGTGAAAAAAGGTCTCCACCGCAAAATCATTTGTCTCCCATCCTCATCTAGAGTCAATGCACACTTCCTCATTAATCGAGTCAAAATATAGACGCAAAAGAGATGCCCGCTAGATTGAAAACCTGAAAGGGCGGTCTAGGCAAAAAATAGGGTGCGTCATAAAAAAAATGAGAGAGTGAGAGAGAGAATGGAAAGAGAAATGGAGATCCTCAGCCTCTAAAGAAGACGACCGCACAAGTTCTATATTGAATCTCCCGAGCAAGTCAATTCCCCACCAAGTCAACTTCATAAATTTCAAAGGGCTCGACAAGATACGGCACAATCAAAGGTCGTTTTTGGTTATTGGCATAAAAGAGGTTGTTCTTGCAATATCCATTTTCGGGTTCATGTGAAAGAAGACCCATGGTAACCAAGATCCATGCGAGAACGAGCCCATCATTGATGGGTACGAGGTTGCACAAATGGTCCCCAGTGAGTCAATTGGTTTGGGCAGCAAGTGGCAACAACGTGTGACTCAGTTTTCAAGCTTCTCTAAGCATGTGCCCCTACAGTATGTCAAAAGGTTTCACCCGAGAATCGAATATCTCTTGCCATGTCCTCTTATGTTTGTTCCCCCACACGAGGACGAGTCTCTTGCTTTTCTCTACAAATGATGACGCCCCAGGGGCTATGTGACTCAAGAACGAGAGCTTCTTTTGCTTCCTTTGTTCCTCCATACGAGGACGAGTCTCTTACTTTTCTCTACAAATGATGACGCCCAAGGGGCTATGTGACTCAAGAATGAGAGCTTCTTTCGCTTCC
The DNA here is from genome assembly GCA_026119855.1 of Campanula takesimana. Taxonomy (NCBI): domain Eukaryota; kingdom Viridiplantae; phylum Streptophyta; class Magnoliopsida; order Asterales; family Campanulaceae; genus Campanula; species Campanula takesimana. The sequence goes on from JAOWBW010000084.1 coordinate 539,003, forward strand.
TTTGACAGTTAATGAGCCATAGGGGCTACGCTCAAGAAAGATGTGTGAGAGTATCCTCAAAGTCTCTTAAGTGGAATGTCGAAAAGCCTTCTTGTCATATGTCCTCATGCCTGTCAAAGATATGCTTTTCTCGTGCTACTTGCAATCAATGGTGGCACACTAGAGGCTACACCCGAGTTTAAAATCTCTCTTGGCAAAAGGCAATCCACTTCATCCCCCAACGGTGGCCCTAGCAAATTCATGTGCAACATTTGAAGCTTCCTCTATCAATTTGGCACCGAAAGTCTTTTTAAGGGGCTTTGACAATCTTTTGGGCAATGATACTCGATGCAATGCAATGTGGGGAGTGGTCTAAGCTTAAAGGGTCTCTCAGTACTTCACGTCAAAGGTCTTCTGGGTTGAAAGGAGGGCTTCGATGTTATGAATGAATTTGATGATTCTCATGTTGTGACTTACGACGAGATTATGAAGGAAGTCTTAGAGAAAAGGAAAAAGATTCAATATGCTAAACTCTATCAAAATAGGGTTATAGCGGGAAATGCCAATATGTTATGGCCAATCCCAATGTTTCTGCAATTCAGCACCCCCTTCTCTGATATCAAAATCACAAGTTGCATCCGCACAAGTTGCATCCGTACGAGTTGCATCCGAAGATCCGTTATTAGTTCAACACAAGAAGACTCAAGAAACATACCCATTTTGGACCTTATCACACCAAGACCTTATCATTCGCGACCTCGACGACACCACAAGACCTTCCTGCATTTTCAATATGGACCTTCTGCCATTTGGGCACCAATCACAATAAGGCCATTCATCTCCCCAGCAAGAGTAAGAAGGAGATCTCTATCAAGAATTCTACCCGGTGGTGCATCCGCTCTTAATACCAAGCCGATTCCAAGATAATTTGGGGCTTTACATCGATAGGTCTTCACAACCCACCATCTCCAAGCCCTCAAATAACAAGTCCATGACATTTGGGGCTTAGCAATCCCTCGAAGCTTGGTATCAATAATCTTTTCTTGGGGATTTCTCACGTCAACAACAAAAGGCGATTTATTTGAATGGGCAAAGAGCTGATTTATCTTGGGGCTATGTGTAGATACCCCTGGGGCGGAGACCGCGGCTTTAGGCTAGAGCGCGCCAGCTCGTCCTAGGATGTCTAATTGTGTTTTAGAGTCGCCACCCACGTTTTTGAGGAACGTAAGAAAACCTAATGTTTATGAACCTAAGTTTGATTTACGAAAACAAAGATTCTTTGGGATGAGGGGTTCGGGAGTTAGGTTACGAAATGGGAAGTACTTAAACACCCATTTCGCCCGAGCAAAGTCGGTCTTGTTTATTCATAATTCACTTTAAAGATAAATGTGTTCTTCCTATTTGAATGATGATAAAAAAGGGGTTTTAAAGTTTAAAATGTAGGGAGATGACTCGTAGGCCAATTCAATGTAATGAAAGGACCATTGGTGTCATGTCCCAAGTGGTTTTGGGGTGATTGCACATTTGATTGAAGAAGAAGAAGAAGAAGAAGAAGAAGAAGAAGAAGAAGAAAGTTTAAGATATTTACCTATAGTATCCTTCAAAGAGAACCTCTTGAAAATCCTTGAAGAAGAGGTTGAATACTTGGAGAGAACACTTCTTAAGGTCCAAAGTTTTTTAGTTGAAAAAGGTCTAAAAGAAGTCCCAAAGAAAAGTCTAGAAAAGAAGTGAGGAAAAAGGTCCCTTCCAATGATGGATTGGAGGGGTTTTTATAGTTGAAAGAGGGGAGTTTTTGGAGCCAAACGGAGTCTCCAAGAAATCTTTCCCAGGCAAAATCATGTATAATGAGCAAGGGAGAGATTCTTGGGCAGGATCTGTAACTGACACACCCCAGAAGCGCGCACATCCCACCTAGGCGGTGGAAGGCACGCGCGTCTGACCTCAAGAGGGGGAGGCGCGTGACTCTGAAAAGAAATTTTTGACAGAATGGACTAGAAAGTTAGAAATCTTATTCAGTTTAGTCCCGGGACTTAACGGAGTCCGTCTGGAACTTAACCAATGTAACAGAAACTAACAGAAAACACTTAAAAGAGGGATAAACCCAAAATCAAGTGTGCAATCGGGGTGAGCGGTCCAAGGCGAGGTGTCTACAGAGCCCCTCAGCGGCATGGATTATGAAGCAAACGTGCCGATGAAAGACAGATATCCGCCTAGGATATCCCCAAGAAAAAGAAAAGACTCGATAAAAGCTGGAATTTAAAATTGTAGGGGATAGAGGTGCGCTCCCTGTGTGAGCGGCTTTGAGAGATAAAGGTGCACTCCCTGTGTGAGCGGCTTTTCCAATAGCGGGATCGATTTGCTGAAGGCGGGATCTGTTTGCTGAAAGCGGGACCTGTTTGCTGATAGCGAGATCCGTTTGCTTGAAGCGGGACCTATTTGCTGATAGCGAGATCCGTTTACTGGAAGCGGGACCTATTTGCTGATAGCGAGATCCGTTTGCTGGAAGCGGGACCTGTTTGCTGATAGCGAGATCCGTTTGCTGGAAGCGGGACCTGTTTGCTGATAGTGAGATCCGTTTGCTGGAAGCAGGACCTGGAGGACCGTTTGTTTGAATGCGGGACCCGGAGGACCGTTTACTGAAGTGCGGGACCCAGAGGACTTTTTGCTTTGAATGGATGTAGGTTTTGGTCGATGAGGAAGCGGTGATTCTGTGGCTCACCCCGGACCAAGTTGTTGTCGTGAGTCATACTTTGATGTTGACTGTTTGACTTTGACGTTCGATGGCGTGCGGGCACAGTTGACTGCGGATTGCTTTGTGCTGGGGATGAATTGTAAAAACTGATTTTTTGAGAAAATAAAAGACACCCTACTTTGAGTGGGAGTTTTTATCTTATTTTAGTTTTTAAACATGCCTTAAGGGCGGACCAAATTAATGTGTGCCCAGCTGAGTGTTTGTTGCCATTAAGCTCCTTCTCATTGCTGGGATCCTGAACTTGTCGTTGGATGTGAGTTTTTGAAGTGCCTGGGTTGCTTTCTGAACTTTGACAGGGGCCATTTCTGGAGCATTTTTTAGCTGGGACGCGGGCGCTTCCTCTCTTGGCGACATGACGCGCGTGCCTTTTGATTGGTGTCGGGAGGCACGCGCCTCTGGGAGGCGAAATTCAGGGCCTGATATTTGTGACCAAAAGATCCCCCAACAGCTATAATATCAGCTTCTGGTCGGTAATTCGATTCCAACAGCTTTGTTCTGCCATTTTTTAACACCATTTTATTGCCCAATTTTGCTTATAACCTTCTTTCCCATGGCCTCTAACCTTTATAGTCTTTGTGCCGAGGTTGTCAAGAGTTACGAGAAGGATTTATCGACATTCGTTTATTCTTTCAAGACCCATCCCAAAAATGCTTTCTTCAAAGATTTCGGATTTCGAATTCTTTTTACTTTGCGAACATTGAAGTCGGATTGGGACTTGTTGAAGGCTGCTGCAGCCTTCTGGGATTGTGATAGCCATGCATTCAACTTTTCGGCTAATGAAATGGTGCCGACTGTCGATGATTTTGGGGCCATTTTGGGTATGCCTTTGGCCGGTCGGATTGCCGTCCCTAAGTAACACCGCGGTGTTGTTGATTCTTGGGTTGACCTTCTTAATCTCCCTGTTGGAGGGGTGAAGAAGATGATGCACGGGACCGTTGTTGACATAACTGAGCTTTCGATGTTTTTCAGCTTGCATTCGAAAGATGTTACGGTTCAGACTTTTAAGAGAAATGCCATGGCTGTCTGTCGTTTCAGCGAGGTTCTGTTTTTCACTCCTCTGGGTACTGCGGATGCGCAGTTGGCTGAGATCGTGTTGCAGGCGAAAGGACATCGATTTAGTATAATTCCGCTCATTGTAGGAGAGACTTTGCATGGTCTGGACGAATTGCACCGTACGGGCGAGATGCGACCAGGAAGCCCCTTGCTTTTGACCATGTGGCTTTGGGATCATTTCAGGCTTTATGCGTCAGATGGCGACCTTTCTCTTTTTGCTGTTCATAGGCGACGGTTACTGATTAGAGATTTGACTGAAGAGGGTTGGAGGAGATATTTTGCTTCTCGTCTTACAGCTGACGTTGAGTGGTGCCCTTAGGGTCTTCGCCCTTTTGTGGAGTGGACCTCTAGTTTTCAGTATGTGATTTTACCAGGGTTGAGAGATTCTTCGTTTTACCAACCGGAACGGGTTCTGAGGCAATTTGGCCGTCAACAGATAATTCTTTTTCCGAGGAACGGGAGGCTTCATCCAGTTTCTTATATGGATCTGGACTTCTCGAATGAGCTTCAGTCGGCTTGGGGAGATGATCGTAACCGTTGGGCTTCCACTCCTTTGCATCGGGGTAGTATTTTTCTTCCCGAGAGTTACTTGGATCACTTGCTTGGTACCGTCTACCGCGGCATTACTTGGGTAGATGCTCTTCGGGCTGAGTTGTTAGGGAAGGACTTTGAGCCTAGCAGTGCTTTGAGGTACAAGGAAGCTGCTGCTGATGTGAACAACATTCTAACTGACCCTTTCGGTACACCTTTGGATGACTTTTATGCTCTTTCGGTACAAGGAAGCTGCTGCTGATGTGAACAACATTCTAACTGACCCTTTCGGTACCCAAGTAATGCCGTCTACCACGGCATTACTTGGGTAGATGCTCTTCGGGCAGAGTTGTTAGGGAAGGACTTTGAGCCTAGCAGTGCTTTGAGGTACAAGGAAGCTGCTGCTGATGTGAACAACATTCTAACTGACCCTTTCGGTACCCCTTTGGATGACTTTTATGCTCGGAGGCGCTCTGTTACGCAGAAGGTATCAGTCCGCATCAGTGTTCCTAGACCTCCCAAGAAGAGTAGGATTGATGGTCGTTCGGGTGGTCCTTCGAAGGCCAAGAGAAAATTAGATTTTTCCTAGTATCCCCAAGAGATTGCAATTAAAATAGACCACTTATTAGGATTTTAATGTTTTATATCTTTTATTAGCTCAGCAAAATCCGTTGTAATGATAAAAAATAATTCAAGAAATGAATAAAAATTGCATCTCGTTAATTTGAAATGATTTGGGTATTTGTTCATATTTTAGACCGCACCCGAAGGTTGCCTACGTTCCTCCAGTGTAGAGGCTCAGGTCTCCGTAGTTCAAACAAACGAAGACCATTTTTTTTTTGTGCACCCTGTTTTTTGCCTAGACTGCCATTTCGGGTTTTCAATCTAGCGGGCTTCTTTTTTTTGGACGTGCTCTAATTTTTTCCTAGGCCGCCCTTGCGGGTTTTCAACCTAGCGAGGTTTTTTTTTTTTTGATGGTCTTCGTTTATTAGACGTAAAATCTCTTCAACTTGTCGAGGTTGACTTCCTTTGGCAGCTGATCTCCGTCTAAATCCACGAGTCGGACTGCATCGCCGCTTAGTATGTTCTTGACTACGTACGGACCGATCCATCGGGGTCCCCATTTTCCAAGGGGGTTCATGGCATTAGAAGGGTGTTGTCTTAGGACCAAATCTCTCACACTGATGTTTCGGGGCTTCACCTTTTTGTTGAAAGCCCTAGCCATTTTTTGTTGATAGGCCCTCGTACGTTCGATTGCCCTTAGCCTTTTCTCATCGAGTAGGGCTAGCTGTTGATATCGACTTTGCATCCAATCGACTTCATTGACTTGGTTCTCGAGGAGGACCCGTAGGGATGGGACTTCGATCTTTATTGGGAGTACAGCTTCGGAACCATATACCAGTGCATAAGGAGTTTCTCAGTCGCTGTCCGTATTGACGTGCGGTACCCCATAATGCTAGAGGTAGCTTTTCGGGCCAATCCCTTCCGGTGGAGGCCATTTTCTTCACACTGGTCTCGATTGTCTTATTAGCTGCCTCGACCGTGCCGTTTGCTTGAGGGCGGTATGGAGATGACTTGTGCTTAGTAATCTTGTATTCTACCAGGAGCGCGTCCATCTCTTTCTCAAAGTGAGAACTGTTGTCTGAGATGATTTCATGAGGAACGCCGTACCGGCACATGATGTGGGTTTTTACGAATTCGGCCACTTTCTTGGCGTTGAGAACTCGGTAAGCCTGTGCTTCGACCCATTTTGTAGATTAGTCTACGGCTACTAGGACGAAAGATTGTCCGTTGCTGCCAGTAGGGTGAACTTTGCCGATGATGTCTATGCCCCAACAAGAGAAAGGCCAAGGCGTGGTCATATTGTACAGATGTGTGGGTGGAGCGTGCTGTAGATTGGCATGGAATTGGCATTTGGCGTACCTCTTGCCTTTCTCGATGCAGCCCCTTTCCATGGTACTCCAATAATATCCCATGCGGAGTATCTTCTTGGTCAACATAAACCCGTTCATATGGGGCCCACATTCACCTTCGTGGATCTCATGCATTATTTCTTGAGCTTCGGCCTCATTTGCGCATAAGAGATTGATCCCTTCGTGGTGCCTTTTGTAGACTCTGTCCCCAATCAGTACATATCAGGAGGCTAGTCTTTGTAATGCCATTTGAGACTTCTTATTGCTATTCTCGGGATAAGTACCATCCTTGAGGAAATTCATGATATCCGCATACCACGGGGAGTTTGCTTGGACCTCGTTGATCTCGATACTCATGCAGTATGCCGGATTGTTCCTTCGAGAAATTTTGAAGGGCTTCACCATTTTACCCTCAAGTATTTCGACCAGTGAAGCGATGGTGGCTAGTGCATCAGCAAAACGGGTTTTGTCCCTTGGCAGGTAGTTGAAGGTGATTTCTTGAAACTGTTCAACCAACTCCTCGAGATGTTGACCATACCGTTGCAGAGTCGAGTCTGGAATCTTCCACTTTCCAGATGTCTGATTGATGATGAGCAAGGAATCACCAAATACCTCTAAACTTGTGCATTTCTCTCGAGGGCTGCTTCGAGCCCCGCTATGCAAGCTTCGTACTCGGCGATGTTGTTGGTGTCAAATTCGAGGCGGATAGCGATTGGAGTATACATGTCCTTTGGATCAACAAGTAACATCCCTATGCCATATCCATGCTTATTGGCTGCGCCATCGAAAAAAAGTTGCCACTTATTTTCTTCTGTTGTAGCGCAAATTAAATGCTCGTCGGGAACTGTACATCTTCCCCCTTCACTTCGTCACATGGAAATTCAGCAAGCTGATCACTGAACACTTTCCCCCTGATAGAATTGAGTGTGACGTAAGTGATATCGTAGCCAGCGAGCATGAAATACCATTTGGCTATTCTTGTTGACATGAAAGGCTTCTCGAAGATGTAGCGGAGCGGGTCCACTTTTGCTACCAACTTGATTGGGAAGGCCTCCATGTAATGCTTGAGCTTTTGAGTAACCCAAACCAATGCAGCACAAGACTTCTCTAAGACAGAGTGTAGATACCCCGGGGGAACCACGGCTTGGCTAGAGCGCGTGAATTACCCTAGGATGTCTAACTTGTTTTTTAGAGTCGCCACCTATGTTTTGAGGAACATAAGAAAAACCTATTGATAATAGCCTAAGTTTGATTACGAAAACAGAGATTCTTTGTTTTGAGGTTCGGGGGTTAGGTTACGAGATGGGAAGTACCGAAACACCCATCTCGCCCAACTAAAGTTGGTCTTGCTTGATCAAAATCTACATGGATGATAAACGTTCTTCTTCTTCTTCTTTAAATCATAAAAAGGGGGTTTTAAAATAGAGTTTGGAATGTAGGAGATAACTCTTTAACCGACCTTAATGAGATGAGGTGATCATTAGAGTCATGTCCCAAAATGATTTGGGTGATTGCACTTTGATAAAACAAAAAAGAAAGAGAAAAGAGATGAAGTTAAGAAGAGGAAAGAAATAACTTTACCTAGACTTCAAGAGACTTCAAACACTTCTTGATGAATTCTTTGGAGAAATCCTTTGGAAATGCTTTGTAATTGTGAAATTTTAGTGTCTTATTGGGAATGTAAGATTGAGAGCCCAAGGTCCTTGAAAATGGAGGTAAAGGGGGGGGGGTTTATAGGTGAAAGAGAGATGTTTTTGGTGCCAAAACTCAGTCACCAAGAAATCTTTCCCGGGCAAAATCCTGTAAATTGAGCAAGGGAGAGAATCCTGGCCAGAAATCTGTAACCGACGCCCAGAGGCGCGCGCTTCCTGCTTTGGGGGCGGGAGGCGCGCGCGTCTGGATCCTCCTGTAGGAGGCGCACGACTCAGAGAAGGCGATTTTGACAGAATGGACTAGAAAGTCAGCCCTGTTATTCAGTTTAGTCCTTGGACTTAACGAAGTCAGTCAGGAACTTAACGGAAGTGACATAAACTAACGAGAAACACTTAAAATGGGGAGAAACACAAGATCAAATGTGCAATCGGGGTGAGCGGTCCAAGGCGGGGTGTCTACAGAGCCCCTCGGCAACGTGGATTGCAAAGCAAAACGCGTCGACGAAAGTTAAAAACACCCGCCGAGGACATCACCAAGAAAAAGCAAAGACTTGATGAAAGCAGGAATTTGAAATTGCGAGAGATAGTGGTGCGCTCCCTGTGTGAGCGGCTTTTGTTGATAGAGGGGGTGGCATGATCCGTTAGGTGAACCTGCCGGCTGAATATGTTGAATGAGGCCGTTAGTGAACCTTTGAACGAGGCCGTTAGTGAACCTTTGGAGAGGCCGTTAGTGAACCTTTGAAGAGGCCATTAGTGAACCTTTGAGGAGGCCGTTAGTGAACCTGTGAAGAGGCCGTTAGTGAACCTTTGAGAACGAATCCGTTGGTGAACCTTTGGAGAGGCCGTTAGTGAACCTTTGAAGAGGCCGTTAATGAACCTTTGTAGAGGCCGTTGGTGAACCTTTTGTCGCGACCCCGACCCCGTGGGCCCAGAGTGCGCGAGCTGGACGTCGACTTACTAATCAAAATACCAAAATATCGGAGATAAAAATTTTATTTCATATCAAAAGATGATAACACAAGGTTTTGGAAAACAATTTAACAACAACAATGTACTAGTGTAAGCCCCACAAGCTCACACTACAAACTAATAAAATATACAAATCTTAGTGACGTCAAAGTGTGGTACAACTATCCCCAAAAGAGTTACACATTTATTTAATGTAAACCCACCAATACACTTGCCCCAAAAGCTCAACCCTCTCGACGTCCTCGGGATCAGCGAGTCTAATTCCTTGGTCCTGGGGGGGGGGTTAAGGAAAAACAAAGATAAAAAGAAAGGGGGTGAGATAAATCTCAATAAGTTACTAATGCAACTACATGATATGCTATGATGCAATATACAATAATAAAACATAGATAGCACATAGCAGTTATCACATAACAGATAGCAGCGGAAATAAACACATAACGAAGGATATAGCCAAGGTTTTCCCAAACTGATATAACCAAATAAAGGCCACTGCGCAGCTTCAACCATCAACCAAATCAATATCTTCATGATCGCATGAGAGCTGAAGAGAAACCCCGGTACCGGAACCAATAACAAAGTAATGTGCCAAAAAGGGCGGGAGCCATGCCACAAAGTCATGCTCCAAACGTCTCAACCAAGGCCGATCTGTAAGAGGAAAATAAGGGCAAAACAATGGTCGACACCATAATGGACTTGGCCGGTGCCATCACAATATCTCACATCGCCCGACACAACCACAAATACCAGCTGGACTTTCAAGTAAAAGCCAAGTAATAAAATACTAGCACGATAAACAACCATTGATTCCAAAGTTGGGAACCATACCAAGTAGTCACCAAGAAAGTGAAATGAACCAACAATAACCAATTAAGGTTCTCTAATAATTTCCACAATGATAACACAACTCCCTTATCACATTTGATCACAAAGAATCCAGTTAACTCGAGCACACAACCAAAACTATTCACGCATCTCGAAGAGCTCAAGGAGAGCTTTAAAACGATAGCTTAAACACCTAAAACGGAGTCCGGACGAACAAGATATGGCCCTCGAAAGATTGGACAAAAAGGGAAATAAATTTCACAACAGGGGATAGGGTGCGCGCGCCTCCTATGGGAGGGTGCGTGCGCCTTCCATGATCAGAAGGATAATCAAGATTGGAGGAGGGGAGGGTGCGTGCGCCTCCTATGGGAGGGTGCGTGCGCCTCCAAGGATCAAAAGGATTTGAACTTTGAAGACAAAGAGGGAGCGCACGCCCCCTAGGACAAGGTGCGCGCGCCTCCAGGAAACAGAAGGTTTTGTTCAAGAAGGGCATAAGGGTGCGCACGCCTCCCCCGAGAGGGTGCGCGCGCCCCCTTGCCCGGAAAGGCAGATTCCAGCCAAAATCTGGGTTTCCTCCATTATCAACCCAAATCAAAACAAACCCAATCTTCACCATTTCTAATACTACCAAAATGGGAACTAAAGTAGGTACACCATTTTGAGCCAAAAGGACTCCAACAACATTATCTAAGGAACCTCAATCAAGGATGATTCAAATACCAAAATTTCACAAAATGAACAAAAATGTAAATCATCACAAAATCAACCAAAGAAGCAATAAATGGAAATCATAGTATCATCTAAGCATAGGATGAACATTTTTAGCATAAATGGGGGGGGGGGAAGTAACTTACTTGAATTTTCTCAAAGTTGCCGGAACTCGAATATTTTTAGCCCTCTACGATCCTAACGACGATCTAAACAAGTTTCATGTTTTAAGAAATGAGAAATAACAAGAGGAAGAGGATTGAAATGTAGAGAGCAGTAAGAGGAGAAAACTTACCCAAATGGAGAGAGAGAGAGAGAGAGAGAGAGAGAGTTGCTGGGAGAGAGATGGAGTGTGAGGGAGAAGATGTCACGACCCGAAATCTAGGCTCTATTTTATTAGCATTTAATAATTATTATTTATTTAATTGCTTATTTATTTATTTAAATTATATTTATTTAAATAATTATGTGTGCATTTTATGTGTTAGAATAATTATGCCTAGCATTTTATTCGAGTTATTTGGTCTAGTGTAGAAGTGTTGAGTCTTAATGGTTAGTAGGGAGAGTAAGCATTTGTGTTAGTTTTAGATGAGGGACCTTTGTGAAAGTTTTCAAAATTCTTCATCTACTCCCTCCCTACTCCCCTCTCCTCCCTCACTCCTCACCATCACCTCCCTGGAAACTCTCTCTCTCTCCTCCATTGTGGTAAGCATTTTCTTTCTTTCCTTCTCTCTTCATTTACTTCCTCTTCCCCTCATAATCTCTCATTTCTTAAAACGTGAACCTTGTTTAGATCGTCGATAGGATCGCGTAGAACCAAAAAGAATCGAATTCCGTCAACTTTCATTATTTTCAAGTAAGTTACTTTTCCCCCATTTTGATGCTAAAATGTTCATATCATGTTTATATGATGTTTTATGTGTTATATTTGAAGTTTGGTTGAGTTTGGGATTTGTTTGGATTTTATTTAGGTTTTTTTGATAAAAATGGTGATTTTTGTGGATGTTGGGTTTAAATCTTGTTTTGAGTTATTAGATGGTGTTATTTAGGTTCCCTTGATGTTTGGATGTTGTTTTAGTACCTTGGAAACTAGTTTGAAAGCTTCGATTTTGAGCATTTAGTGAAGGTTTGTGTTTTGGCTCGAAAATGGGTGAACTCAGCTCTGTTCTCCGACCCAGAAATTACTCGGGCGCCCGCCCTTACTCCATTGAGCGCCCGCTTACTTGTGATGTTAATGAACCGTAGTTTCTGCCTTTCGGGAGCGCCCGCCTGGCCCGTCTTGAGCGTCCGCCTGCCTCTACCCGGGCGACCGCCCGCCCCATTCCAGGCGCCCGCCCGCCGCCAATTCCTGGCACTTATCCTTTAATTGTTTTTGAAGTAGATTATAACTTCAACCCCTATTTTGAGTAGTGTCCCCTTAGGCTTAAATGACCCTTGTGGAGTTCTCTAATAATGATTTTGGTTTCTTTGTGAATGTATGTGATATGGAATTTGATTAAGTATCATTTTGGGAATGTGGTTTATCTTTGATGTGCGGTTTATATTGGTTTACCTTTGTGGTGATTCATTTGGATTGGTTCCCTACTTTAGAACCTTAAGTTGTTTATTTAAGCTAGTATTTATTACTTAGCATTTATTTGAAAGTCCAGCTGGTATTTTGTGTGTGTTTGGGCGATGGGAAAGGTTATAATGGCAAAGCCAAGTCGATTATAATGTTGACCATTGTTTTGCCCCCTTCTATACCCCTTCTCCAGATTGGCCTTGGAAAGGTTAAGTCAGCGTTCCTTTGTGAATGTATCTGGCTAACGGGCATGACTTTGTGTCATGGTCCTTGTCCTTTGTGACACTTTTATGTTATTGGTTCCGGTACCGGGGTTTTCTCTTCGGCTTTCATGCTATTATAAAGATGATGATTGGTTGATTATTGAAGCTGCGCAGCGATCCTTTATTTGGATGTTCCGGTTTGGAAAACCTTGGCTATATCCTTTGTTATGTGTTTATTTCCGCTGCTATCTGATATATGATAATTGCTATGTGCTATGTGATATTATTATTATTATTGCTTATTGCATCAGAGCATGTCATGTAGTTGCATTAGTAACTTATTGAGATTTATCTCACCCCCTTTCTTTTATCTTTGTTTTTCCTTAACCCCCCCCCAGGTGCTAAGGATTAGTCTCGCTGATCACGAGAGAGAGGACGTTGAGTGTGGATCCGTTCTTTTGGGGAAGGTTGATATAGGTTGGTTTCCATTATGTAAATGTGTAACCATTTTGGGGTAGTTGTACCAAACAATGACGTCACTAAGAATAGTATAATTGTATTTTGTTGGGCATAAACTTGTGGAAGTTTATGATAGTTGTATTTGGTTTTTATCAAACTTGGTTTTGTAAAACTTTGGATCATCACCCTTTTTGGTGTCAAATGGAATTTTTAACTTCAGTATTTCATAGTTTTGGTTTTAGAGTCGACGTCCAGATCGCGGTCTCGGGCCCGCAGGGTCCGGGGTCGCGACAGTTGGTATCAGAGCTATGGCATTAGCTCTAAGTATAAGTCTAGGTGGATTAGTATGACCTAGGTGGGTAGTAGTGTGCGGAGTGATTAACGGTTGATGTTTTATGTAGGTACTTGTTACAATGGTTCGTAGAAGGAGTGGTGAAGGTAGTAACGGTAATGCAAATCAGAATGATACAAGGGAAGAAGCACGTGCCATGTTCCAAGGCATGTTCGAGGCGGCCATGAAGGCCATACATGATCAAGGTCCGAGGGTAGAACAAGCACCACCCCGCCATGGATTGGAGCAATTTCTGAAGTTGAAACCGGTTGAATTCAATGGGGAACCCGATGTAAGGAAAGCTGAGTTGTGGATTGAGTCGATGGAGAAGATTTATGATGTGTTTGGGTGTTCGGATGAGGACAAGGTCCGGTTTGCGGCTTACAAGCTTGTGGGAGCCGCTGAGCATTGGTGGAAAGGTATTAAAGCTACTTGGGATGATACTCACACGGTGTATGCGTGGGAGTTGTTCGTGCGCAAATTCAAGGAGCATTTCAATCCGGTTGTTGATCAAAACCGAAAGGAGATCGAGCTGCTCAACTTGGAACAAGGTGTGTTGTCTATAGCACAATACTCGGCTATGTTCATAGAATTAGCCCGGTATTGCGACTATTTGGTGAGGACCGAGGAACAAAAGGCTATGAGATTCATTCGGGGATTGAAGACCTCCATCCGTACTCAACTTATTGCTCAACGGATTGTGACATTCCAAGATGCGGTGGACCGAGCCTATTTGATAGAGCAAGATATTGGGGAACATAAGAGGAAGACCGAGGTAGCTAACCCGAGTAAGCAAGGAGCTCAAGGCAAGCCACAACATCGTTTCGACAATCGAGGTAACTTTGGGGGACAATCTCAGTCCCGAGGGCAACCGATCCCAAGGAACCCGGGTACCACTTCCGGGAACCAAGGGAGCCAAATTAGAAGGCCTTGTACCTTTTGTCAGAAAGTAGGCCATTCGGAGGATAGGTGTTGGAAAAAGCAAGGCAAGTACACCAATTGTGGTGAAATGGGGCACTTTGCGAGAGAGTGCACGAGGTACCGAGGACAAGCATCCGGGTCAGGAGTTGGTATTAATCAGGGTTAGAAAAGGGATGCTGCGGGGAAGCCCAAAGTTCAAGGGAAGGTTTATGCCATGAATCAACAACAAGCTACCGATGATCCATCCGTTATTGGAGGTATTGTTTCTGTGTCTAATGTGAGCGCACGAGCGTTAGTAGATCCAGGATCATCTCATTCATACATTTCTGTGCAATTTGCTTCCATGTTAAATGCTGCATTCGAGTCTTTACCGTACGTGCTAGAGGTGTCGACCCCTATAGGAGAATGCTTGATTTCTGATCGAGTCTTTCGTGCTTGTGATGTGGTTATTTGTGGTCGAGTCCTTTGTGCGGATTTGGTAGTTCTTCCTATCCAAGACTTTGATGTCATTTTGGGTATGGATTGGTTGAGCAAGTTTCATGCTTCCGTTGATTGCCGTAAGAAAACTGTTACTTTTGCTATTCCCGATGTGCCTAAATTTGTGTTTGAGGCTAGTCCTCTGAGTAGAAAGGTTCGCTTAATTTCTTTTATGAAAGCGAGAAAATTATTGCATAGTGGTTGTGAGGGGTATTTGGCTAGTGTTCTTGATACTAGGAAAGAATCCCCTAGTTTTTATAGTGTTCTGGTAGTTCGGGAATTTCCTGATGTTTTCTCTACCGAGTATGATATGCCTCCCGATCGTGAGATTGAGTTTTGTATAGATCTTTTGCCGGGTACGGCTCCGATTTCGAAAGCGCCTTATAGGTTAGCTCCCGCAGAGTTGAAGGAGTTAAAAGTTCAGTTGCAAGAGTTGCTTGATAGAGGGTTTATCCGCCCTAGTGTTTCCCCGTGGGGAGCACCGGTTTTATTTGTGCGGAAGAAAGATGGTTCGTTGAGGTTGTGTATCGATTACCGGAAGTTGAATCAGGTTACGGTGAAGAACAAGTATCCTCTACCGCATATCGATGATTTGTTTGATCAGCTTCAAGGGTCCGTGGTCTTCTCTATACTTGATTTGAGGAGTGGCTACCATCAGTTGAAGGTTAGATCGGAGGATATTCTGAAGACTGCTTTTCGCACTCATTATGGTCATTATGAGTTTTTGGTTATGCCGTTTGGGTTGACTAACGCGCCGGCCGTATTTATGGATTTGATGAACCGAGTTTTCCATCCTTATCTTGACTCGTTCGTGGTGGTTTTCATCGACGACATTCTTGTTTATTCTAAATCTCGAGAGGAGCACGAGCAACATTTGAGGACAGTTTTATCCGTTCTTGTGAGGGAGAAATTATTTGCGAAGTTTAGCAAATGCGAATTTTGGCTCGAGAAGGTGTCATTTCTGGGTCATGTGATTTCTAAAAACGGGATTTCTGTGGATCCGTCAAAGATAGAGGCTATAGTGGATTGGAAGAGACCCGAATCAGTGACAGAGATTAGAAGCTTTCTTGGTTTGGCCGGGTATAACAGAAGATTTATTGAAGGGTTTTCGAGGATTGCTACTCCGATGATTCAGTTGACCCGGAAGAATGTTCCGTTTGTGTGGACCGAGAAATGTGACAAGAGTTTCGAGGAATTGAAGAAGAGGTTGACTACCGCACCGATCTTGACTTTGCCTAATGGGAGCGATGGCCTAGTGATTTACAGTAATGCTTCGAAAGAGGGTCTGGGTTGTGTGTTGATGCAGAATGGGAAAGTGATTGCTTATGCTTCGAGGAAGTTGACCTCTAGTGAACAGAATTACCCCACTCATGATATGGAGTTGGCGGTGATAGTCTTTGCGTTGCACAAGTGGAAGCACTACCTTTATGGAGCGAAGTTTGAGATTTTTACCGATCACAAGAGTTTGAAGTACCTATTCTCTCAGAAGGAATTGAACAACCGACAGCGCCGATGGATGGAATTGTTGAAGGATTATGATTGCACGATTTCTTATCATCCGGGGAAGGCGAATGTGGTAGCCGATGCGATTAGTAGGAAATCTTATGTGGCTTCGATGATGGTTCGTGAATGGAAAATGCTTGAGGATGTTCGAGATTGGTCTCCTCGTGAATCGAGACATGGGGCTATTTTTGCGAATATTAGGGTGTCTCCGACCCTAGTTCATAGAATAAAGGAAGCTCAGAAAGAAGATCCCGAGTTGGTGAAGATAATGGGTAAATTGAAGGAAAAGAACTTCGAGGATTTTTCATTGAGCTCGAGTGGAGTGTTGACGTTCCGTGGTCGTTTGTGTGTTCCCGATGATGGTGGATTAAAGAGGCAAGTTTTAGATGAGGGTCACAAATCGAGGTATACTATTCATCCAGGTAGTACGAAGATGTATCGGGATTTGAAGCAACAATTTTGGTGGATTAATATGAAGAGGGAAATAGCCGAGTATGTTTCGAAGTGTTTAACGTGTCAGCAGGTCAAAGCCGAGCATCAGAGACCCGCGGGATTGCTTCAGCCGTTAGTGATTCCTGAGTGGAAATGGGAGCATGTGACTATGGATTTCGTTACGGGACTGCCTCGTACCCGTAGGAAGTATGACAGTGTTTGGGTAATAGTGGATAGATTGACCAAGAGTGCCCACTTCTTGCCTATTGACATCAGATATTCGATGGAGAAGCTTGCAACCCTTTACGTTGATGAGATCTTGAGATTGCATGGAGTTCCGGTTAGCATTGTGTCAGATCGAGACCCGAGGTTTACTTCTAGGTTCTGGAAGGCGTTTCAGGAAGCGTTGGGTACAGATTTGCGTCTCAGTACAGCTTTTCATCCTCAGACCGATGGTCAATCCGAGAAGACTATTCAGATTTTGGAGGATATGTTGCGAGCGTGTTCGATAGACTTTTCCGATTCTTGGGATTCGCACCTACCGTTAGTGGAGTTCTCCTACAACAACAGTTATCAGGCTAGTATCGAGATGGCACCGTTTGAGGCCTTGTATGGAAGAAAGTGTAGATCACCTATTTGTTGGGATGAGGTTGGTGAAGCGAAGATTGTGGGTATTGATTTGCTTCAGGATTCGGTTGAGAAAGTTAGAGTTATCCGGGATAGATTGAAGACAGCCCAGAGTCGACATAAGAGCTATGCAGACAACCGAAGGTGAGATCTTAGTTTTCATGTTGGTGATTTGGTATTCTTGAAAGTGTCTCCGAAGGTGGGTATCCGAAGGTTCGGGAAGAAGGGTAAGTTGGCTCCGAGGTTTATTGGCCCGTTTGAGATTTTGGGAAAGGTTGGACTTCTAGCGTATCGTCTTGCGTTACCGTCATCCTTAGACCGGTTGCACAACGTCTTTCACGTTTCCATGCTTCGGAAGTATGTTCATGATCCATCTCACGTGTTACCGAGGATACCGGAGGGTATTGAGCCCGATATGACTTATGAGGAACGACCGGTTCGGATCCTAGATTCTAAAGTTCAAGAGTTGAGGAACAAAAGTATTTCGTTGGTTCGAGTTCTGTGGAGGAATCATAACATCGAGGATTCGACGTGGGAGCTCCGAGATGAGATCGAGAGGAAATTTCCGTGGCTTTTTTTTAAGGTGAGTCTCGTTAAAATTCGGGTCGAATATTCTTTAAGGGGGAGTGAATGTCACGACCCGAAATCTAGGCTCTATTTTATTAGCATTTAATAATTATTATTTATTTAATTGCTTATTTATTTATTTAAATTATATTTATTTAAATAATTATGTGTGCATTTTATGTGTTAGAATAATTATGCCTAGCATTTTATTCGAGTTATTTGGTCTAGTGTAGAAGTGTTGAGTCTTAATGGTTAGTAGGGAGAGTAAGCATTTGTGTTAGTTTTAGATGAGGGGCCTTTGTGAAAGTTTTCAAAATTCTTCATCTACTCCCTCCCTACTCCCCTCTCCTCCCTCACTCCTCACCATCACCTCCCTGGAAACTCTCTCTCTCTCCTCCATTGTGGTAAGCATTTTCTTTCTTTCCTTCTCTCTTCATTTACTTCCTCTTCCCCTCATAATCTCTCATTTCTTAAAACATGAACCTTGTTTAGATCGTCGATAGGATCGCGTAGAACCAAAAAGAATCGAATTCCGTCAACTTTCATTATTTTCAAGTAAGTTACTTTTCCCCCATTTTGATGCTAAAATGTCCATATCATGTTTATATGATGTTTGATGTGTTATATTTGAAGTTTGGTTGAGTTTGGGATTTGTTTGGATTTTATTTGGGTTTTTTGATAAAAATGGTGATTTTTGTGGATGTTGGGTTTAAATCTTGTTTTGAGTTATTAGATGGTGTTATTAAGGTTCCCTTGATGTTTGGATGTTGTTTTAGTACCTTGGAAACTAGTTTGAAAGCTTCGATTTTGAGCATTTAGTGAAGGTTTGTGTTTTGGCTCGAAAATGGGTGAACTCAGCTCTGTTCTCCGACCCAAAAATTACCCGGGCGCCCGCCCTTACTCCATTGAGCGCCCGCTTACTTGTGATGTTAATGAACCGTAGTTTCTGCCTTTCGGGATCGCCCGCCTGGCCCGTCTTGAGCGTCCGCCTGCCTCTACCCGGGCGACCGCCCGCCCCATTCCAGGCGCCCGCCCGCCGCCAATTCCTGGCACTTATCCTTTAATTGTTTTTGAAGTAGATTATAACTTCAACCCCTATTTTGAGTAGTGTCCCCTTAGGCTTAAATGACCCTTGTGGAGTACTCTAATAATGATTTTGGTTTCTTTGTGAATGTATGTGATATGGAATTTGATTAAGTATCATTTTGGGAATGTGGTTTATCTTTGATGTGCGGTTTATATTGGTTTACCTTTGTGGTGATTCATTTGGATTGGTTCCCTACTTTAGAACCTTAAGTTGTTTATTTAAGCTAGTATTTATTACTTAGCATTTATTTGAAAGTCCAGCTGGTATTTTGTGTGTGTTAGGGCGATGGGAAAGGTTATAATGGCAAAGCCAAGTCCATTATAATGTTGACCATTGTTTTGCCCCCTTCTATACCCCTTCTCCAGATTGGCCTTGGAAAGGTTAAGTCAGCGTTCCTTTGTGAATGTATCTGGCTAACGGGCATGACTTTGTGTCATGGTCCTTGTCCCTTGTGACACTTTTATGTTATTGGTTCCGGTACCGGGGTTTTCTCTTCGGCTTTCATGCTATTATGAAGATGATGATTGGTTGATTATTGAAGCTGCGCAGCGATCCTTTATTTGGATGTTCCGGTTGGAAAACCTTGGCTATATCCTTTGTTATGTGTTTATTTCCGCTGCTATCTGATATATGATAATTGCTATGTGCTATGTGATATTATTATTGTTATTGCTTATTGCATCAGAGCATGTCATGTAGTTGCATTAGTAACTTATTGAGATTTATCTCACCCCTTTTCTTTTATCTTTGTTTTTCCTTAACCCCCCTAGGTGCTAAGGATTAGTCTCGCTGATCACGAGAAAGAGGACGTCGAGTGTGGATCCGTTCTTTTGGGGAAGGTTGATATAGGTTGGTTTCCATTATGTAAATGTGTAACCATTTTGGGGTAGTTGTACCAAACAATGACGTCACTAAGAATAGTATAATTGTATTTTGTTGGGCATAAACTTGTGGAAGTTTATGATAGTTGTATTTGGTTTTTATCAAACTTGGTTTTGTAAAACTTTGGATCATCACCCTTTTTGGTGTCAAATGGAATTTTCAACTTCAGTATTTCATAGTTTTTGTTTTAGAGTCGACGTCCAGATCGCGGTCTCGGGCCCGCGGGGTCCGGGGTCGCGACAGAAGAGAGGGAGTAGGGAGGGAGTAGGAGAAAGATTATTTGAACATTTACACTAAGGCGCCTCCCCCTAATACTACCTTTTTTCAAATAACTCCCCACTAACAAATAAGACCTAACACTTCTACACTAGCACAAATGACCCAAATAAATTACTAGGCATAAATTATTATGAAACATAAAATGCACACATAAATATTTAAATAAATAATAATTTAAATAAATAAACAATTAAATATTTATTATTAGAAAATAGAGACGGGTTTTCTGGTCGTGACATTCACTCCCCCTTAAAGAAAATTCGACCCGAATTTTAACGAGACTTACCCGAATTAAAAAGCCACGGATATCAACGCTCCATCTCCTCTCGAAGCTCCCACGTCGATTCCTCAACATTATGATTCCTCCAAAGAACTCTAACCAACGGAATGCTCTTGTTCCTCAACTCTTGGACTTTGGTATCTAAAATCCTAACCGGTCGTTCCTCGTAAGTCATGTCGGGCTCTATATCCTCCGGTACCCTCGGTAACACGTGAGATTGATCATGAACATATTTCCGAAGCATAGAAACGTGAAAAACATTATGTAACCGGTCCAAATATGGCGGTAACGCAAGTCGATACGCAAGAAGTCCCACCTTTCCCAGAATCTCAAACGGACCTATAAACCTCGGAGCCAATTTGCCTTTCTTCCCGAACCTTCGAATACCCACCTTCGGAGATACTTTCAAGAACACAAAATCACCGGTCTGAAAACTAAGATCTCGCCTTCGGTTATCTGCATAGATCTTATGTCGACTCTGGGCTGTTTTCAATCGATCCCGGATAACTCTAACTTTCTCAACTGAATCCTGAAGAAAATCAATACCCACGATCTTCACTTCACCGACCTCATCCCAACAGATAGGCGATCTACATTTTCTCCTATATAAGGCCTCATAAGGTGCCATCTCGATACTAACCTGATAACTGTTGTTGTAAGAAAATTCCATTAACGGTAAATGTCTATCCCAAGAATCGGAAAAGTCTATCGAGCAAGCTCGCAACATATCCTCCAAAATCTGAATGGTCCTCTCGGATTGACCATCGGTCTGAGGGTGAAAAGCTGTGCTGAATCGTAAATCTGTACCCAAAGCTTCCTGAAACGCCTTCCAGAATCTAGAAGTAAATCTCGGGTCTCGATCTGACACAATGCTAACCGGAACCCCATGCAATCTAACGATCTCATCGATATAAAGGGTCGCAAGCTTCTCCATCGAATATCTGATGTCAATAGGCAAGAAATGAGCATTCTTGGTCAATCTATCCACGATCACCCAAACACTGTCATACTTCCTACGGGTACGAGGTAGTCCCGTAACAAAATCCATAGTCACATGGTCCCATTTCCACTCCGGAATCTCTAACGGCTGAAGTAGTCCCGCGGGTCTCTGATGCTCGGCTTTGACCTGCTGACAAGTTAGACACTTCGAAACATACTCCACTATTTCCCTTTTCATATTATTCCACCAAAAATGTTGCTTCAAATTTTGATACATCTTCGTACTACCCAGATGAATAGTATTCTCGATTTGTGACCCTCATCTAAAACTTGTCTCTTTATCCCACCAACATCGGGTACACACAAACGATCACGGAAAGTCAAAACTCCACTCGAACTCAAAGAAAAATCCTCGAAGTTCTTTTCCTTCAATTTACCCATTATCTTTACCAACTCGGGATCTTCTTTCTGAGCTTCCTTTATCCTTTGAATTAGGGTCGGAGATACCCTAATATTCGCAAAAATAGCCCCATGTCTCGATTCACGAGGAGACCAATCTCGAACATCCTCAAGCATTTTCCACTCTCGAACCATCATCGAAGCCACATAAGACTTTCTACTAATCGCATCGGCTACCACATTCGCCTTCCTTGGATGATAAGAAATCGTACAATCATAGTCCTTCAAAAGTTCCATCCATCGACGCTGTCGGTTATTCAATTCCTTTTGAGAGAAGAGGTATTTCAAACTCTTGTGATCAGTAAAAATCTCAAACTTCGCTCCATAAAGGTAGTGCTTCCACTTATGCAACGCAAATACAATAGCCGCTAACTCCATGTCATGAGTCGGGTAATTCTGTTCACTAGGGGTCAACTTCCTCGAAGCATAGGCAATCACCTTCCTGTTCTGCATCAAAACACAACCCAAACCCTCTTTCGAAGCATCACTATAAATTACTATATCATCATTCCCATTAGGCAAGGTCAAGATCGGTGCAGTGGTCAACCTCTTCTTCAATTCCTCAAAACTGTTTTGACATTTTTCACTCCACACAAACGGTACATCCTTCTGGGTTAACTGAGTCATCGGAGTAGCAATCCTCGAAAACCCTTCTATAAATCTTCGGTAATACCCGGCCAAACCCAGAAAGCTATGAATCTCGGTCACTGACTAGGGTCTCTTCCAATCCACTATAGCTTCAGTCTTTGAAGGATCCACAGAAATCCCATCTTTCGAAATAACATGACCCAGAAAAGAAACCTTCTCGAGCCAAAATTCGCATTTACTAAACTTCACAAACAATTGTTCCCTCGCAAGAACGGATAACACTGTTCTCAAATGTTGCTCGTGCTCTTCTCTAGATTTAGAGTAGACGAGTATATCATCAATAAAGACTACCACGAACGAATCAAGATAAGGATGGAAAACCCGGTTCATCAAATCCATAAATACGGCAAGCGCGTTAGTCAACCCAAATGGCATAACCAAGAACTCGTAATGACCATACCGAGTGCGAAAAGCAGTCTTCGGAATATCCTCCGATCGAATCTTCAACTGATGGTACCCACTCTTCAAATCAAGTTTAGAAAACACCACGGACCCTTGAAGTTGGTCAAATAAATCATCAATGTGAGGTAGAGGATACTTGTTCTTCACTGTAACATGATTCAACTTCCGGTAATCGATACACAATCTCAAAGAACCATCTTTCTTCCGCACAAACAAAACCGGTTCTCCCCACGGGGAAACACTAGGACGGATAAACCCTCGATCAAGAAACTCTTGCAATTGAACCTTTAGTTCCTTCAACTCTGCGGGAGCCAATCTATACGATGCCTTTGAAATCGGAGTTGTATCCGGCAAAAGATCTATACAAAATTCTATCTCACGATCTGGAGGCATATCATATTCAGAAGAGAAAACATTAGGAAATTCTCTAAATACCCGAACACTCTCCAAGCTAGGGGATTCTTTCCTAGTATCAAGCACACTAGCCAAGTACCCCTCACAACCACGATGCAATAATTTTCTCGCTTTCACATAAGAAATGATACGAAAATTTCTACCAAAAGGCATAGCCTCAAAAGTAAACTCAGGCACATTAGGGATGGAAAAATTAACGACCTTTCTACGACAGTCAACAGAAGCATGAAACTTGCTCAACCAATCCATACCCAAAATAACATCAAAGTCCTGAATAGGAAGGACTACCAAGTCCGCACATAAGACACGACCACAAATAATAACATCACAAGCACGAAAGACTTTATCAGTCACCAGACACTCTCCCATCGGAGTAGACACTTCAAACACATAAGGCAATGACTCAGATGCAGCAGTTAGCAGAGAAGCAAATTGCACAGAAATGTAAGAATGGGATGATCCTGGATCTACTAACGCTCGTGCGCTCACACTAGATATAGAAATAATACCTCTAATAACTGTGGGATCATCTGTGGCTTGTTGTTGATTCATTGCAAAAACTTTCCCTTGGACCTTGGGATTTCCCGTAGCGTCCCTTTTTTGACCCTGAGGAGCCCCAACTCCTACCCCAGTCGGTTGAGTTCTATTCCTCGGACAATCCCTCACATAATGCCCCATGTGACCACAATTGGTGCACTTGCCCTGTTTCTTCCAACAACGGTCCTCTGAATGACCTTCCCTTTGACAATACGAACAAAGTCTCCTGTTTTGGTTCCCTTGGTTACCGGAAGTAGTACCCGGGTTCCTTGGGATTGGTTACCCTCGGGACTGAGTTTGTCCCCCAAAGTTACCTCGGTTATCAATCCTTTTATGTTCCCCAATATCTTGCTCTATAAGATAGGCACGGTCTACCGCATCTTGAAATGTCACAATCCTCTGGGCTATAAGCTGAGTACGGATAGAAGTCTTCAAACCCCGGATGAATCTCATAGCTTTCTATTCTTCGGTCCTCACAAGATAGTCACAATACCGGGCTAATTCTGTGAACTTAGCCGAGTACTGAGCTATAGACAACAAACCTTGCTCCAAGTTGAGTAGCTCGATCTCCTTTCGGTTCTGGTCCACTACCGGAATGAAATGCTCCTTGAACTTCCGCACAAACAATTCCCACGCATACACTGTATGGGTATCATCCCAACTCGCCTTAACTCATTTCCACCAATACTCGGCGGCCCCAACCAATTTATAAGCCGCAAACCGGACCCTATCCTCATCCGTGCATCCAAACACATCATAGATTTTCTCCATAGACTCAACCCATAGTTCAACCTTCTTCACATCGGGCTCACCATCGAACTCTGCCGGTTTCAGTTTCAAGAATTGCTCCAAACCATATCGGGGTGATGGTGCTTGCTCTACTCTCAGTCCTTGGTCATGAATTGCCTTCATGGCCGCCTCAAACATGCCTTGGAACATAGCACGGTTCTCTTCCCGAAGATCATTCTGATTCTGAGTCCCACTAGTACCTTCACCCGTTCTTCTTCTAGCCATTGAGAACAATTACCTGCATAAAACATCAACCGTTACTCACTCCGAACACAACTACCCACCTAGGTCATACTAGTCCACCTAGAGTTATACTCAGAGCTAAACCATAGCTCTGATACCAACTGTCGCGACCCCGACCCCGCGGGCCCGGAGTGCGCGAGCTGGACGTCGACTTACTAATCAAAATACCAAAATATCGGAGATAAATTTTTTATTTCATATCAAAAGATGATAACACAAGGTTTTAGAAAACAATTTAACAACAACAATGTACTAGTGTAAGCCCCACAAGCTCACACTACAAACTAATAAAATATACAAATCTTAGTGACGTCAAAGTGTGGTACAACTATCCCCAAAAGAGTTACACATTTATTTAATGTAAACCCACCAATTCACTTGCCCCAAAAGCTCAACCCTCTCGACGTCCTCGTGATCAGCGAGTCTAATTCCTTGGTCCTAGGGGGGGGGGGTTAAGGAAAAACAAAGATAAAAAGAAAGGGGGTGAGATAAATCTCAATAAGTTACTAATGCAACTACATGACATGCTATGATGAAATATACAATAATAAAACATAGATAGCACATAGCAGTTATCACATAACAGATAGCAGCGGAAATAAACACATAACAAAGGATATAGCCAAGGTTTTCCCAAACTGATATAACCATATAAAGGCCACTGCGCAGCTTCAACCATCAACCAAATCAATATCTTCATGATAGCATGAGAGCTGAAGAGAAACCCCGGTACCGGAACCAATAACAAAGTAATATGCCACAAAGGGCGGGAGCCATGCCCCAAAGTCATGCTCCAAACGTCTCAACCAAGGCCGATCTGGAAGAGGAAAATAAGGGCAAAACAATGGTCGACACCATAATGGACTTGGCCGGTGCCATCACAATATCTCACATCGCCCGACACAACCACAAATACTAGCTGGACTTTCAAGTAAAAGCCAAGTAATAAAATACTAGTACGATAAACAACCATTGATTCCAAAGTAGGGAACCATACCAAGTAGTCACCAAGAAAGTGAAATGAACCAACAATAACAAATTAAGGTGCTCTAATAATTTCCACAATGATAACACAACTCCCTTATCACATTTGATCACAAAGGATCCAGTTAACTCGAGCACACAACCAAAACTATTCACTCATCTCGAAGAGCTCGAGGAGAGCTTTAAAACGATAGCCTAAACACCTAAAACGGAGTCCGGACGAACAAGATATGGCCTCGAAAGATTGGACAAAAAGGGAAATAAATTTCACAACAGGGGATAGGGTGCTCGCGAGTCCTATGGGAGGGTGCGTGCGCCTTCCATGATCAGAAGGATAATCAAGATTGAAGGAGGGGAGGGTGCGTGCGCCTCCTATGGGAGGGTGCGTGCGCCTCCACGGATCAGAAGGATTTGAACTTTGAAGCCAAAGAAGGAGCGCACGCCCCCTAGGACAAGGTGTGCGCGCCTCCAGGAAACAGAAGGTTTTGTTCAAGAAGGGCATAAGGGTGCGCACGCCTCCCCCGAGAGGGTGCGAGCGCCCCCTTGCCCGGAAAGGCAGATTCCAGCCAAAATCTGGGTTTCCTCCATTATCAACCCAAATCAAAACAAACCCAATCTTCACCATTTCTAACACTACAAAAATGGGAACTAAAGTACCTACACCATTTTGAGCCAAAAGGATGATTCAAATACCAAAATTTCACAAAATGAACAAAAATGTAAATCATCACAAAATCAACCAAAGAAGCAATAAATGGAAATCATAGTACCATCTAAGCATAGGATGAACATTTTTAGCATAAATGGGGGGGAAAGTAACTTACTTGAATTTTCTCAAAGTTGCCGGAACTCGAATATTTTTAGTCCTCTACGATCCTAACGACGATCTAAACAAGTTTCATGTTTTAAGAAATGAGAAATAAGAAGAGGAAGAGGATTGAAATGTAGAGAGAAGTAAGAGGATAAAACTTACCCAAATGGAGAGAGAGAGAGAGAGAGAGAGAGAGTTGCTGGGAGAGAGATGGAGTGTGAGGGAGAAGAGAGGGAGTAGGGAGGGAGTAGGAGAAAGATTATTTGAACATTTACACTAAGGCCCCTCCCCCTAATACTGCCCTTTTTCAAATAACTCCCCACTAACAAATAAGACCCAACACTTCTACACTAGCACAAATGACCCAAATAAAATGCTAGGCATAAATTATTATGAAATATAAAATGCACACATAAATATTTAAATAAATAATAATTTAAATAAATAAATAAGCAAATAAATAAACAATTAAATATTTATTATTAGAAATTAGAGAAGGGTTTTCGGGTCGTGACACCTTTGGAGAGGCCGTTAGTGAACCTTTGAAGAGGCCGCTAGTGAACCTTTGTTGACGAATCCGTTAGTGAAATCCGTTGTTGAGGCCGTTAGTGAACCCTTTAATGAGGCCGTTAGTGAACCTTTGTAGAGGCCGTTAGTGAACCTTTGGAGAGGCCGTTAGTGAACCTTTGAAGACGAATCCGTTAGTGAAATTCGTTGATGAAATATTGCTTTGAAGTCGCGTGCCACTTGGAGTCACACTTGACTTTTTGACTTGTAGGGTGCGGGCACAGTTGACCGCGACCAGAAGAATGTTCCTGCTGGGGATGAAATGTGGAGATTGACTCTTGAGGGGGGTACGGCACCCGTGACAGAACTTAGGGAGTTCGGAATCTGGAGAAGGATAGCCTACTTTTGAGTGGGAGTTTCTATCCTACTTTCAATCTTTGACATGCCTTAAGGGCGGACCAGAAGAAGGTGTGCCCCACTGGGTGTCCGAGGACCGGGGCTGTGTCTTGATTTAGGCTGGAGATTTCTGACAAGGCCTTTTCTGAAGTGATCTAGACTTTGGAGGCGCGCGCTTTGCTTTGTAGGCTTAGGACGCGCGCGCATTTCAGACCGCTGGTAGGTGGCGCGCGCGTCTGGGAGGTGGAATTCCGGGCTTGACATTTGCTAGCCAAAAGACCCCCCAACAGCTATAATATCAGCTTCTGTTCGACCACTTGATCCTCACAGCTCCTTTCTGCCATTTTTGAACATCATATTATTGCTCAACTTTGCTTGTGATCAACATTTTCCATGGCTTCCAATTCTTTTGTTCTTGATGCCAAGGTTGTTAGTGGGTATGAAAAGGACTTGGACACTTTTGTGTATTCTTTCAAGACCCATCCCAAGAAGGCCTTCATTAAAGACTTCGGGTTCCGAATTCTTTTCACTTTGCGGACGTTAAAGCCGGATTGGGATTTGTTGAGAGCTGCCGCGGCTTTCTGGGATTGCGATAGCCATACCTTCAACTTTTCAGCTAATGAAATGGTGCCGACTGTTGATGATTTTGGGGCCATCCTTGGCATGCCTTTGGCCGGTCGGATTGCCGTCCCTAAATATCACCGTGGTGCCATTGACTCTTGGGTTGAGTTACTGAATCTCCCTGTTGAGGACGTGAGGAAGATGTTGCACGGTACTGTGATTGACATAACTGAGTTGCCGATGTTCTTCAGTTTACACTCGGAGGATCCGGTGGTTCAATCTTTCAAGAGGAATGCCATGGCCGCTTGTCTCTTTAGTGAAGTACTGTTTGTTACACCCTTCGGGATTGCGGATGCACAGTTGGCTGAGATTATTTTGCAAGCCAAGGAGCAAAAATTTAGTATAATCCCTCTTATTATAGGGGAGACGTTGCAAGGGCTTGATGAGTTACATAGGACAGACAAGATGTGTCGGGGAAGCCCTTTGCTCTTGACCATATGGCTCCGAGAACACATCAAGATTTATTCCCCGGATGGTGATTTGTCTCCTTTTGCTGTTCATAGGAGGAAGCTGTTGATCCGGGATTTATCTGAAGATGGTTGGAAGAAATTCTTTGCCTCTCGAGTAACCGTCGATATTGAGTGGTGCCCTCCTTCTTGGGGTCTTCGTCCTATTGTGGAATGGACTCTTGGTTTTCAGCACGTGGTTGTACCCGGCTTGAGAGATTCTTCATTTTACCAGCCAGAGCGGGTTCTGCGGCAGTTTGGTCGCCAACAGATAATTCCTTTTCCGAGGGACGGAATGCTTCGTCCAGTCGCTTACATGGGTCCGGACTTCTCGAGTGAGCTTCAGTTGGCTTAGGGAGATGATCACAACCGTTGGTCTTTTGCTCCTCTGCATCGGGGGAGTGTCTTCCTTCCCGAGAGCTACTTGGATTATTTGTTTGGCACATTTTACCGTGGCATCACTTGGGTCGATGTGCTTCGTGCCGAGTTGTTGGGAAAGGGTTTTGAGCCTAGCAGCGCTTTGAGATATAGGGAGGCTGCTGCTGATTCGAGTAACATTCTTGCTGACCCTTTCGGTACTCCTTTGGATGACTTTTATGCTAGGAGACTTGCCGCAACACAGAAGGTTTCGGTGCGTATTAGTGCTCCTCCGTTATCCAAGAAGAAAAGGATTAAGAGACGATCGGGTGGTCCTTTGAAGGCTAAGAGAAAATTGGACCTTTCTTAGTACCCTAAGAGATTGCAATTAAATTAGACCACTTTGTTTTAGGATTTAATGTTTTGATGTCTTTTGTTGCTCAATAAATCCGTTGTAATGGCTTGAATAACTCATTGGATGAATAAAAATTGCATCTTGTTATTTGAAGTGAATTGGGAATTTTTGATATGTTTTAGACCGAACCTGAAGGTTGCCTACGTTCCTCCAGTTGGGAGGCTCAGGTCTCCGTAGTTCAAACAAACAAAGACCATTTTTTTTTGTGCACCCTGTTTTCTGCCTAGACCGCCCTTTCGGGTTTTCAATCTAGCGGGCTTCTTTTTTTTGCACGTGCTCTAATTTTTGCCTAGGCCGCCCTTGCGGGTTTTCAACCTAACGAGCGATTTTTTTTTTTTCATGGTCTTTGTTTATTAAGCATAGAACCTCTTGAGCTTGTCGAGGTTGACCTCCTTTGGCAGCTGGTCACCATCTAAATCCACGAGTCGGACTGCACCGCCTCTTAGTATCTTTTTGACCACGTACGGACCGATCCATCGGGGTCCCCATTTCCCTAGGGGATTCATGGCATTAGGAGGATGTTGTCTTAAGACCAAATCTCCCACATTGATATTTCGAGGCTTCACCTTTTTGTTGAAAGCTTTTGCCATCCTTTGCTGATACGCCCTTGTGCGTTCGAGTGCTCTTAGCCTTTTCTCGTCGAGTAAGGCTAGCTGTTCATATCGACTTTGCATCCAGTCGACCTCGTTGACTTGATTCTCGAGGAGGACCCGTAGAGATGGGACTTTAAGTTCGATTGGGAGTACGGCTTCAAAACCCCATAGACTAATGCATAAGGAGTTTCTCCTGTTGCTGACCGTATTGATGTGCGGTAGCCCCACAATGCTAATGGTAATTTTTCGGGCCAATCCCTACCTGTTGAGGCCATTTTGTTGAGTATGGTCTCGATGGTCTTATTTGCTGCTTCAACCGCGCCATTTGCTTGGGGACGGTAAGGAGATGACTTGTGCTTGGTGATCTTGTATTCTACCAAAAGTGCATCCATTTCCTTTTCAAAGTGAGAGCCGTTGTCGGAAATGATTTCATGAGGCACGCCGTATCGGCACATGATATTAATCTTTACAAATTCGGCCACTTTCTTGGCGTTGAGGGTCCGATAGGCTTGTGCTTCGACCCACTTTGTGAAGTAGTCGACGGCCACTAGGATGAATGACTGCCCATTGCTTCCGGCAGGATGGACTTTACCGATGATGTCTATCCCCCAACAAGAGAAAGGCCAAGGTGTGACCATGTTGTAAAGTTGCGAGGGTGGAGCATGTTGTAGATTAGCATGGAATTGGCACTTGGCACACCTTTTGACTTTCTCGATACAGTCTCGTTCCATAGTGCTCCAATAGTAACCAATGCGGAGTATCTTCTTGACTAGCATAAACCCATTCATGTGGGGTCCACACTCTCCTTCGTGCACTTCACACATTATCTCTTGAGCTTCGGCCTTATTGGCGCATAAGATATTGATCCCGTCGTGGTGCCTTTTGTAGACTCGGTCCCCAATCAGTACGTACCGAGAGGCTAGCCTTTTGCAGAGCCGCTTGAGACTTTTTATTGCTATTCTCGGGATAAGTGCCATCTTTGAGGAAATTTATGATATCCGAATACCACGAAGAGTTTGTTTGAACCTCGTTGATCTCGATACTCATGCAGTACGCCGGGCTGTTCCTTCGAGCAATTTTGAAAGGCTTCACCATTTTCCCTTTGGGCATTTCGACTAATGAAGCTATGGTGGCTAATGCATCGGCGAAGTGGTTTTTATCCCTTGGCAGGTAATTGAAAGTGATCTCTTGGAATTGTTCAACCAATTCTTCAAGGTGCTGACTGATAAGAAGCAAAGAGTCGCCGAATACTTCTAGTTCCATGACGTTTCTTTCGAGAGCTGCTTCGAGCCCTGCTATGCATGCTTCGTACTCGGCAATGTTGTTGGTAGCTTCGAATTCCAGACGGATGGCAATGGGAGTGTAGATGTCTTTTGGATCGACAAATTAAATGCTCGTCGGGGAACTGTACGTCTTCCCCCTTCACTTCATCACACGGGAATTCGGCAAGCTGGTCACTGAACACTTTCCCCTTGACGGATTTTAGTGTGACGTAAGTGATATCATAGCCGGCGAGCATGAAGTACCATTTGGCTATTCTTGTTGACATGAAAGGTTTCTCGAAGATGTAGCGGAGAGGGTCCACCTTTGCTACTAGCTTGATCGGAAAAGCTTCCATATAGTGTTTGAGCTTTTGAGTAACCCAAACCAATACTGCACATGACTTCTCTAAGACAGAGTAGTTCTTTTCGCCTCCTTGGAATCAGCGACTGACAAAATAAATGGCATTCTCCTTTGTGGACTCTCGTTGCTCTTGTGCTAACATAGCCCCTAGGGCTTCATCATTGACAGTGAGATAGAGCAAAAGAGGCTTCTCCTTGTGCGGCGGAACTAGAACAGGAGGGCACGTCAAGTAATGCTTCACTTGGTCGAAGGCTTCTTGGCACGCGTCGGTCCATTCTAGAGCCACATTCTTCTTGAGTAGCTTGAAGATTGGCTCGCACATGGAAGTGAGCTGGTACACAAACTGACTGATGTATTACAGTCTGCCCATGAAACCTTTGATCTCTCTCTGCGTCTTTGGAGGAGGCATGTCAATGATTGCCTTGATTTTGGAGGGATCTACTTCAATTCCCCTTTCAGTGACCATATAACTAAGGACTTTACCTCGGTTAACCCCGAACGTGCACTTTGCAGGGTTGAGCCTCATCTTGTGTTGACGAAGCCTTTCGAAGAACTTGCGGAGATCGATTAAATGTTAACCATCGGTCCCTTTGGAGTGAATGATCATGTCGTCCACATAGACCTCGATTTCTTTATGAATCATATCGTGGAACAAGTCTGTCACGGCTCTTTGGTAGGAAGCCCCAGCGTTTCTTAACCCAAATGGCATGACTGTGTAGCAAAAGGTACCCCACGGTGTTGTGAAGGTTGTCTTATGTTGATCTTCCTCGGCCATGAGAATCTGATTGTACCCAGCGAACCCATCCATGAATGAGCGAACCTCGTAGGCAGCAGTGGAGTCGACCAGCATGTCGATGTTAGGGAGTGGAAAATCGTCTTTCGGAGAAGCTTTGTTCAAATCCCGGAAGTCCACACAAACTCGAACCTTGTCGTTTGCCTTTCTGACTGTCACGATGTTGGCTAACCATGACGGATACTCGATAACCTTGATGAAACCCACACTGAGGAGCTTCTCGATCTCTTCTTTGACTTGCATAGACCATTCTGGCTTGATCTTTCTGAGCTTCTGTTTTACGGGCTTGGCATCTTCTCTGATCGAAATTCTGTGCTCCGCTACCTTTCTGTCCAAACCCGGCATGTCTTTTTATGACCATGCGAACACATCCATGAACTCCCGTAGTAGTGCAGTCAATCTGTCTCTGTCGTCCCCCTTGAAGAAGCTTCCGATCTTAGTTTCCCTTGGCTCTTCGTCGGTACCCAGATTAACAACATGCAATTCTTCGTCAGCCCCTGGACCATTTTCACCACGACTACGGACCTGTTGAGCAAGCTCATTTAAGTATGTTGTGTTTTCGTGGTCTATTTCATCATAATTTGAATCGTTATTAACTTGTTTATTAAGTTCATTATTAGTTAATTCATCATTTATGATATTTGCAATCTCAGGGTACTCAGAAATATCAAATTTTTCATTAGCAAAGAAAGGAAACACACGCTCGGCTATGGCCTCCATATCCTCTTGGGTGAGGGTATTAGAGATACTCTCGAACTCAAAAGTAAGTGTGAGCCGCTCTTCCTTTTTTGCTGTGCGGGGTATGCAACCCATTAAGAATTCCTCGAATACCACGGGCCCTTTCGTAGAATACCAATTGTTGATCGGCTCAGAGCTTGGCGGGATCTCACTGATAGTCTCATTCATGACGACGGTGTCATGGATGGCGTTGACTTGGCATTCATTCATTATGGCAAGCTCTTCGAACATGGAGGCTAAATCTGTCGGTTCTTCCCCCACGATGATTTCTGTCTCGGACTCTATAGTCACTTTCCTTCCCCACCATTCACGGGGCGACATGGGAGCTGGTTCCCTTTCGGATTTCTGGATCTCACAATCGGAGAAGATTTCGAGACCGGGCTTTTTGACACCCTTATTGTTAACCCATGGCTCGGGAAAGATCATGTATGGAACGTCTTCCCCTTGGCGGACAAAATAGCCATTCAACGTCTTGCGGTAAGGCCTTAGATTAGGGACCTCATAACGACGGCCTTCTTTACGAGCTCGGGCCTTTTCATTCTTGATCGCTTGCTCTTGTTTCAAGTCTTCTCTGGAAGGCTCGTACCCCAAACCGAATGTGTTCTTGACAAATGGGACTTGCACAGGATGTAGGATTCCTTGTTGATATTTCCCTAGGCCTAAGCCAGGGAAGTAGTCCATATTCCTCATCATGCGGAGGACTTTGTGATTGCTGGGGGTCCATGATCCGTTTCCCCCTTCTTTGTCAATGGCGTTGATTGAGACGCCGGAGAGAGTAGAGTCTGGTAAACCATGGTGAACTTGGTGGACGGGCTCACCTTTTCTGTGGATAGTGACGTTTTCGGCCATGACGGTCACTATTTCATCACCATTTCGGATCTTGACACATTGATGGAGAGTTGACGGGACGGCATTAGAACTGTGAATCCATGGTCGACACAAGAGCAAGTTGAACGAGGCCGGGATATCAAGCACTTGGAATGGAACGGACATGACCATGCTCCCAAACTCAATGTCTATTTCGATCATGCCCATGACTGTACGGGCGGTGCTGTCATAACCTCGGATTACTTGAGTAGAAGGCTTCAAATCGGAATCCTTAAGCCCCAGTATGCCCATGATTCTTCCAGGCACGAGGTTGAGTGCGGAACCACCCTCCACTAAGACTCTTAAGATGGGTCTCCCCCTTGCTCGTACCTTGAGGTAAATAGCCTCGTTGTGGTCGGAACCAAATGGTGGAAGGTCCATATCGGCAAAGGTGATGACGTTGCCAAAATGAATGTGACCGATCATTGCCGTGAGGTCCTCGGGAGAAATTGATGTATCATCGAGATTGTGGATGACAAGATCTCGGTGTTTCTTTGAGGATGCGATGAGGTCCCAAATAGAGATGTTGGCTTGAGTTTTCTTGAGTTGGACAAGTAGAGGATCTTCGGGAGTGTCACGATCTTGCGGCCTTTGAGAAGAGGATCTTGGTGCGGGAGTGGAAGGGTTTCTTGCTATGACTCGATCGGATCGAGTTAGCATGTTGACGTTCCCATCTTGCTTCTTTTTCCTATTCTCTAGTACTTCCCTCATTACCTCATCGTAAGTCACAACATAACAAGAATTGTCAAGTTTATTCATAATATTGGGGCCCCCATTCACAATTGGGATTGAATGGGTGGTCCCATCGAGTTCTCCTATCTCTATTACATTGACATGTTTGCCATTAGCCACTAAAAATTCTTTCTTGTCTATGAGATCTTGAATGAGATTGCGGAGAACGAAGCATTCCTCGGTGGTGTGGCCACTATATTGGTGGTAGCCACAATATTTGTGATGAGCATGATTGGGGTTGACCGTCTTGGGTTGGTACCCTTGTACAGGTGTGACTTGACCCTCTGCTTTGAGGACTTCGAAATCTTCGGTTTGAGTCATGCCTTGGAGAGGCTTGTAGACACGGTCATTTCCAGACGTCTTCCCTTGGGGTGGAGGAACCTTTTTGTAATTCCCCTTGACGATAGTGACGGCGTTGACCGAGGCCTCTTTTGTGGAGTTGGAAGCGGCCTTGTAGCGGTAGCTAGGAGCACTTTTCTTGACTTCCTTGAGCAACTCGTCCATTCGGACCCCCGCCTCATACATTTGGGAGAAATCCGCATAGCAAGCCCCACTTAGGTGGGTGCGGAGATCAATTTTGAGACATTTGAGAAAGATGTCCATTTGCTCCTTGGTATTTGGCCTTTCCACAATCTCGGAGAGTTTATCATTCCATCTCCTTGTGAAGTCGATGAAGGACTCGTGGTCTCGTTGAGTAGTGTTCTCTAGCTCTTTCCTTGTGGGCCGGTGAGTGGTGTTACCTTGGTATTGGTTCTTGAAGGCAAGTATGGCGGAGTCCTAATCAAGACGGACAGTGAGCGGGAGAGTAGAATACCATTCTTTTGCCGCCCCCTCGAGAGTGAGAGAAAAGCATTGAGCCATCACCTTGGGGGAGACCTTCTTCGGAACCATTGCCCAAATATAAGTCTCAATGTGAGCCATAGGACAAGAGTTGCCCTTGAATTTGCTTATGTCATGCATCTTGAACTTATCAGGAAGAGCGGCCATAGTACTCATGAGGATGGATGATTGATAAAGGCTTGTGTCGGAGCCTTTCCCCATGTTGAGCCCATTGAATTTTTGGTCGATGTAGGCCATGATAGAATCCACCATTTTGGGCTCATTGTTCTCGGAACTTGGCTCTCCCACTTTCTTGGTGCGGGTGTTGACATAAGGACTTTTGAACAAACCTTCGGTCCATTCGGATTTGTCATCATCATTTTTGCTCTTCCCCTTGGCAAGATTAGTGAGCTTTTCTTTCATTAGCTCCATCTCGGCCTGGTGGGCCTCCCTTTGGCTGTCGAGGTGGGATTGCAAAATGTCGTCTTTGCTTTGTGCCTCCTTATTAAGGGTGGAGACTTGCTCTTGGAGGAGTTGGACCATGGTTACGAGTTGCTCGAGAGTCATGGTATTGTTGGTGTTGGAGCCGTCGGCCATTGTTGATGTAGGAGCTGTTGGAGTGATCTCTTCACGGACTACCGATTTGCCGAATCCCGGTAGACTTTGTAAGTACCAATTGAACCTATATTACAGAAGAGGCCCTTGTCAGTCTTGAGTAACACTTGCGGTCCACGAAGAGGCTTAGAACACACAGTTGGGCACACGACTCGAACCACATAAGAAAAGACCCTTTTTTTTTATAAGTCGGAGGGAATGGATCCCGTTTGGGGTTTCTAAGAAAATAATGGAATCGTCACACTAGTATATAGACCATCTCGCGGTCCCATATACTCATCGGATTCCATCGCGTTTGTGAATCCTACATGTATCGGGATTCAACTAAATTAATGTAGTAAAGCATACATACGGCGACGGATTTTTATTTTCGTCCAAAATAACCACTTTTGGGGACGGATTTTAATTGTGTCCGTTTCAACAAGTTGGCATGTATGATTTGAAGACATTAGTTTAGGGAAATCTCGGTACATGGAAACCGACTTGAGTCACGGAGTGTTAGACCCTAACTAGAATTGTGTGGCTTGTGCTCGGCTTGAATATGAGGCTCAAAGGTCACCCCCGGCATGTAGTCATGAACTACGCCACGGGCTGAGGTTTACCGCTTTGAAAGAGCCAAGGTCAAGTGGAGCTTGAAACTTTCTAGGACGGGCCTCGACGGGTTTGGGGTTGGACTTGTGCGACTCGATAGTGAGCAATTCATAGGAATATGTGCATGTAGTGTGAGGTCTAACAGGTGACAAAATATTTTTTATATTTTTTTTTTTTGAAAAGAAAGATAAAAAACACATAAGCACATAAATTACAACTCCCGAATCACCCGTGTGACCGCTACATAAAACATTAAAATAAACAGTCCGAGGGTTCAATTCTGTTCTGATGTAGGCAACTGTGCCCACACCCCACTGTTCTGCTCAGTCACTGAAACCTGTTCTGTTCTGGGAACCAACCTAGAAGCGTGCGCCTCTGAGTGTTGATACGAGACGCGCGCGCATGGCGCGATGCTATTGGGAGGCGCGCGCTTCTGGGCACACCTGTCAGATTGTCAGATTTTGGACTCAGGGGATTGCCCTGGTCCTATGTGCATATTGTGACCCCTGCAGATGTGATTAGTGGAGAATAGCAGAAGAAGAAGATGAAGAACATAAAGCAGCGGGCGATTCTGGTCCTTGATGCGGGATGCGCGCGCCTTAGGCTGAGGAGGCCAGAAGCGCGCGCCTCCCCCATCAGGAGTCAGAATGCCCAGAAAAGATGTAGATTTTGATCAGAATGCCAGTTTAACCCTCAAACGTCCCCAGCGGAGTCGCCACTGTAGATACCCTGGGGGAACCACGGCTTGGCTAGAGCGCGTGAATTACCCTAGGATGTCTAACTTTTTTTTTAGAGTCGCCACCTATGTTTTGAGGAACATAAGAAAAACCTATTGATAATAGCCTAAGTTTGATTACGAAAATAGAGATTCTTTTTTTTGAGGTTCGGGGGTTAGGTTATGAGATGGGAAGTACCGAAACACCCATCTCGCCCAACTAAAGTTGGTCTTGCTTGATCAAAATCTACATGGATGATAAACGTTCTTCTTCTTCTTCTTTAAATCATAAAAAGGGGGGTTTTAAAATAGAGTTTGGAATGTAGGATATAACTCTTTAACCGACCTCAATGAGATGAGGTGATCATTAGAGTCATGTCCCAAAATGATTTGGGTGATTGCACTTTGATAAAACAAAAAAGAAAGAGAAAAGAGATGAAGTTAAGAAGAGGAAAGAAATAACTTTACCTAGACTTCAAGAGACTTCAAACACTTCTTGATGAATTCTTTGGAGAAATCCTTTGGAAATGCCTTGTAAGTGTGAAATTTTAGTGTCTTATTGAGAATGTAAGATTGAGAGCCCAAGGTCCTTGAAAATGGAGGTAAAGGGAGGTTTTTATAGGTGAAAGAGAGATGTTTTTGGTGCCAAAACTCAGTCACCAAGAAATCTTTCCCGGGCAAAATCTTGTAAATTGAGCAAGGGAGAGAATCCTAGCCAGAAATCTGTAACCGACGCCCAGAGGCGCGCGCTTCCTGCTTTGGGGGCGGGAGGCGCGCGCGTCTGGATCCTCCTATCGGAGGCGCGCGACTCAGAGAAGGCGATTTTGACAGAATGGACTAGAAAGTCAGCCCTGTTATTCAGTTTAGTCCCTGGACTTAACGAAGTCAGTCAGGAACTTAACGAAAGTGACAGAAACTAACGAGAAACACTTAAAATGGGGAGAAACACAAGATCAAATGTGCAATCGGGGTGAGCGGTCCAAGGCGGGGTGTCTACACAGAGTAGTTCTTTTCAACTCCTTGAAACCGGTGGCTGATAAAGTAGATAGCATTCTCTTTTGTGGAGTCTCGCTGTTCTTGTGCTAACATAGCCCCTAGGGCTTCATCATTTACAGTGAGATAGAGCAAGAGAGGCTTCTCCTTGTGCGGTGGAACCAAAACTGAAGGGCATGTCAAGTAATGCTTCACTTGGTCGAAGGCTTCTTGGCAAGCATCAGTCAATTCTAGAGCCACATTCTTTTTGAGTAGCTTGAAGATCGGCTCACACATAGAAGTGAGTTGGTGCAAAAATCGACTGATGTATTGAAGTGTGCCCATTAAACCTTTGATTTCCTTCTGCGTCTTTGGAGGAGGCATGTCAATGATTGCCTTGATCTTGGAG
Organism: Campanula takesimana; assembly: GCA_026119855.1. Lineage (NCBI taxonomy): Eukaryota > Viridiplantae > Streptophyta > Magnoliopsida > Asterales > Campanulaceae > Campanula > Campanula takesimana. Next base: position 577,429 of record JAOWBW010000084.1, read on the forward strand.
GAATCGGCTTTAATTCCCCTCTCTGTGACCATATAACCGAGAACCTTTCCTCTGACGACCCCAAAAGTGCACTGTGCGGGATTGAGTCTCATGTTGTGTTATCAAAGTCTTTCAAAGAATTTACAAAGATTGATCAAATGTTGACCGTTGGTTCCCTTCGAATGGATGATCATGTCGTCTACATAGACCTTGATCTCTTTATGAATCATGTCATGGAATAGATCCGTAACAGCCCTCTGGTAGGTAGCCCCAGCGTTCCTTAGTCCGAACGGCATGACTGTGTAGCAGAAAGTGCCCCACGGTGTTGTGAAAGCTGTCTTGTGTTGGTCCTCTTCGGACATGAGAATCTGATTGTAACCGGCAAAACCGTCCACAAATGAGCGGACTACATAGTTGGCAGTCGAATCGATAAGCATGTCGATGTTTGGTAGTGGAAAATCATCTTTCAGGGAAGCTTTGTTCAAATCCCGGAAGTCCACACAAACTCGAACCTTGCCGTTTGCCTTTCTGACTGTCACAATGTTGGCTAGCCAAGTTGGATACTCAATGACTTTGATGAAACCCACACTGAGGAGCTTTTCAATCTCTTCTTTGACTTGTAGAGACCATTCTGGCTTGATCTTTTTAAGCTTCTGCTTTACTGGCTTGGCGTCCTCACTGATCGGAATTCTGTGCTCCGCGACCTTTCTGTCCAAACCCGGCATGTCTTTGTACGATCATGCGAATAAATCCACAAACTCTTTGAGCAGTGCAGTCAATCTGTATTTGTCTTCCCCCTTGAAGAAGCAACCAATCTTCGTTTCTTTCAGCTCTTCGTCGGTACCCAGATTAATAACATGCAATTCCTCATCAGCCCCTGGACCATTTTCACCACGACAACGAACCTGTTGAGCTAGTTCATTTAGGTATGTTATGTTTTCATGGTCTATTTCAACATAATTTGAATCGTTATTAACTTGTTCATTAAGTTCGTTATTAGTTAATTCATCATTTATGATGTTTGCAATATCGGGGTACTCAGAAATATCAAATTTTTCATTAGCAATGAAAGGAAACACACGCTCGGCTATTGCCTCCATATCCTCTTGGGTGAGGGTATTAGAAACACTCTCGGACTCGAAAGTAAGTGTGAGTCGCTCTTCCTTTGTTGCTGTACGGGGTATGCAACCCATTTCTCGGATCAAGAAATCCTTAGATACTATGGGCCTCTTCGTGGAATACCAGTTGTTGATTGGCTCGGAGCTTGGCGGGATCTCACTGATGGTTTCCTTTCTGACGACGGTGTCGTAGATGGCGTTCACTTGACAATCGTCCATGATGGAAAATTCTTCGAACATGGAGGCTAGATCGGATAGTTCTTCCCCCACGGTAATCTCTACCTCGGACTCTATAGTCACTTTCTTGCCCCACCACTCTCGGGGTGACATTGGAGTAGGCTCCCTTTCTTGTGTCGGAATTTCACAATCAGTGAAGATCTCGAGACCGGGCTTTTTGACGCCCTTGTTGTTAACCCATAGTTTGGGAATGATCATGTACGGAACATCTTCCCCTTGGCGAACAAAATAACCGTTTAGTGTGTTGCTGTAAGGCCTCAAGTTATGGATTCCATATTGTCGACCTTCTTTGTGAGATCGGGTTTTTTGACTCTTGATCTTGCTCGTATTTCAAGTCATCTTTGGTAGGCTCGTATCCCAGACCAAACTTTTTCTTGATAAAAAGAACTTCTACGGGGTGCAATATCCCTTGTTGATGCTTCCCTAGGCCTAGACCTGGAAAGTGATTCATGTTACTCATCATGCGGAGGATTTTAGGATTGCCGAGGGTCCATTGTCTGTTTCCCCCTTCTTTGTAGATGGTGTTGACGCCGGAGAGAGTGGAATCTTATATCCCGTTTTGAACTTGGTGAACGGGTTGTCACCTATTTCTGTGGATGGTGACATTCTCGGCCATGACGGTGACTATCTCGTCCCCATTTATGATCTTGACACATTGATGGAGAGTGGAAGGGACCGCATTGGAACTGTGGAACCATGGTCGGCCCAAAACCAAGTTGAATGAAGCAGGGACATCAAGTACTTGGAATGGGACGGACATGATCATGCTTCCAAATTCGATATCAACTTCTAGCATTCCCATGACTGTACGGGCAGTACTATCGTACCCTCTAATGACTTGGGCGGAGGGTTATAAATCGGAGATTTTGAGCCCCAGTATGCCCATGACTCGGCTAGGCATTAAGTTGAGTGCAGAACCACCATCTACTAGAACTCTTGAGATGGGTCTCCCCCTTCCCTTACTTTGAGGTAGATGGCTTCATTGTGTTTGGACCCAAATGGCGGGAGGTCCATATCGGCAAAAGTGATGACATTGCCGAAGTGAATGTGACCTATCATTGTTGTGAGGTCCTCGAAAGTCGTGTCAGGAGAGACTAATGTGTCATCCAAGTTCTTGATGACGAGGTCTCAGTGTTTCTTTGATGATGCAATAAGGTCCCAGATGGATATGTTGGCTTGCGTCTTCTTGAGTTGTGTTAACAAAGGATCTTCGGGTACGTCGCGTGCTTGCGATCTTTGAGAAGAGGTGTTGGTCGCTGCGGTATTGGGAGGGATTGTGCTCGTTGTTACTCGGCCACTGCTAGTGAGCACGTTCACGGTCCCATGTAGCTTCTTCTTCCTATTCTATAAGACTTCCCTCATAATCTCATCATAAGTCACAACATAACAAGAATTATCAAGTTTATTCATATCATCGGAGCCCTCATTCACAATTGGGATCGAATGAGTAGTTCCTTCAAAGTCTCCTACCTCTATTACATTGACACCACCCTCATTAGGGATTATGAATTCCTTCTTGTCTATGAGGTCTTGGATGGTGTTGCGGATGGAGAAGCAATCCTCGGTGAGGTGGCCGGTGCATTGATGGTAGTCACACCATTTGTGGTGGGCATGATTGGGACGGAACGGTTGCAGTTGCTTGTACCCTTGAAGAGGAGTGATTTGTCCCTTGGCCTTTAGAGCTTCATAGGCCTCGGTGATGGTCATGCCATTGAGAGGAGTGTAGACGCGGTCGTTTTGGAACTGCTTGCCTTGTGGTGGAGGGACCTTCTTGTAATTCCCCTTTTCGGTAGTAACGGCATTGACAGAAGCCTCTTTGTTTGAATTAGAGGCGGCCTTATAACGATAGGTAGGAGTGGCCTTCTTAATCTCCTTGAACAAGTCATCCATGCGTACCCCCGCCTTATACATTTGGGAGAAGTCGGAGTAGCAAGCCCCACTTAGGTGGGTGCGGAGATCAATCTTGAGACACTTGAGAAAGATGTCCATTTTCTCTTTTGTGTTTGGCCTCTCAACAATTTCAGAGAGCTTGTCATTCCATCTCCTTGTGAAGTCAATGAACGACTCGTTGTCTCTTTGGGTGGTGTTCTCGAGCTCTTTCCTTATGGGCCGGTGAGTGGTGTTGCCTTGATATTGATTTTTGAAGGCAAGCATAGCGGCATCCCAATCAAGACGTACAGTGAGCGGGAGAGTTGCATAGCAATCCTTTGCCGCCCCCTCGAGGGTGAGAGGAAAGCATTGAGCCATAACTTTTGGAGAGACCTTCTTCGGAACCTTAGCCCAAATGTAAGTCTCGATGTGAGCCATCGGGCATGATTTTCCCTTAAACTTGCTAATGTCGGGCATCTTGAATTTTTCGGGGAGAGCGGCCATCGTGCTCATGAGGATGGATGACTGATAAAGGCTTGTGTTGGAGCCTTTTCCCATGTTGAGGCCGTCAAATTTCTGATCAATGTAGGCCATGATGGAATCGACCATTTTGGGGTCGTTGTTGTCGGTGCTTGGTTCCCCCACTTTTTGGTACGGGCACTGACATATGGGCTTTCAAACAAACCCTCAGTCCACTCGGATTCCTCATTGTCATTAACCCCCTTGTTCTTGGAGAGCTTGAGGAGCTTGGCTTTCAATTGGTCAACCTCGGCCTCGTGGGCCTCCCTTTGACTGTCGACATGAGCTTGCCACAAGGCTTCTTTGGTTTGAGCCTCGTTGTGGAGAGTGGTGACTTGTTGTTGAAGTGTTTGGACCATGGCAGAGAGTTGCTCAAGAGTCATGGCGTTGTTGGTGCTGGAGTCGCCGGCCATTGATGATGCAGAAGCTGTTGGAGTGATCGGTTCACGAACAAGCCGGTTGGATGAATTCCTGTAGATGCGGAGAGTACCGATCGGACCTATAATTGGAGAAGTAGCCCTTGTCAGTCTCGGTTCACACTTTCGGTCCATGAAGAGGTTGAGAACACACAGTTGGGCACACGACTCGAACCACATAAGAAAAAGACTCTTTTTTCAATTTTATAAGTCAGAGGGAATGGGTCCCTTTTGGGTTTCTAAGAAGATAATGGAATCGTCACACTAGTATATAGACCATCTCGCGGTCCCATATATTCATCGGATTCCATCACGTTTGTGAATCCTACATGTGTCGGGATTAAACTAAATTAATGTAGTAAAGCATACATGCGGGGACAGATTTTTTATTTTCGTCCAAAATAACCACTTTTGGGGACGGATTTTTATTGCGTCCTCTTCAACAAGTTGGCATGTATGATTTGAAAACATTAGTTTAGGGAAATCTCGGTATATGGAAACCGACTTTGTCACGGAGTGTTAGACCCTAACTAGAATTGTGTGGTTTGTGCTCGGCTAAAGAGAGGCTTAAAGGTCACCCCCGGCATGTAGTCATGACCTACGCCACAGCCTGAGGTTTACCGCTTCGAAAGAGTCAAGGTCGAGTGGAGCTTGAAACTTTCTAGGACGGGCCTCGACGGGTTTGGGGTTGGACTTGTGCGACTCGATAGTGAGCAATTTATAGGAGTAATTTGTATGTAGTGTGAGGTCTATCACGTGACAAAATTTTTATTTATTTTTTTTTATTTTTTTTGAAAAGAAAAGATAAAAAAACAAATACATAAGCACGTAAATTACAACTCCCGAATCACCCGTGTGACCGGTAAATAAACACAAAGTTAAACAGTCCAAGGGTTCAATTCTGTTCTGATGCAGGCAACTGTGCCCACACCCTACTGTTCTGTTCAGTCACTGAAACCTGTTCTTGCCCTGGAAATTGGCCCAGAAGCGCGCGCCTCGGGCTGGTGTTGTGGAAAGCGCGCGCCTGGCGCATTGTATTTGGGAGGCGCCCGCTTCTGGGCTAATCTGTCAGATTATCAGAAACTTATGGACTCAGGGGATTGCCCTGGTCCTGATTGTGTGATGAAACCCCTACAATGTTTGTTAGCATGAAATAATAGGAAGAACACATGGAAGGCGGGCGATTCTGGAATTTGACGCGGGACGTGCGCGCTTTGGACCATGAAGGTCCGAGGCGCGCGCTTCCCACATCAATTTTTAGAATGCCAGAAAAGTGAATTATGAACAGAAACACAAGTTTAACCCTCAAGCAATCCCCAGCGGAGTCGCCACTGTAGATACCCCGAGGGCGGGGACCGCGGCTTTAGGCTAGAGCGTGCCAGCTCGTCCTAGGATGTCTAATTGTGTTTTAAAGTCGCCACCCACGTTTTTGAGGAACGTAAGAAAACCTAATGTTTATGAGCCTAAGTTTGATTTACGAAAATAGATATTCTTTGGGATGAGGGGTTCGGGAGTTAGGTTACGAAATGGGAAGTACTTAAACACCCATTTCGCCCGAGCAAAGTCGGTCTTGTTTGTTCATAATTCACTTCAAAGATAAATGTGTTCTTCCTATTTGAATGATGATAAAAAAAAGGGGTTTTAAAGTTTAAAATGTAGGGAGATGATTTCTAGGCCAATTCAATGTATTGAAAGGACCATTGGTGTCATGTCCCAAGTGGTTTTGGGGTGATTGCACATTTGATTAAAGAAGAAGAAGAAGAAGAAGAAGAAAGTTTAAGACATTTACCTATAGTATCCTTCAAAGAGAACCTCTTGAAAAGCCTTGAAGAAGAGGTTGAATACTTGGAGAGAACACTTCTTAAGGTCCAAAGTTTTTTAGTTGAAAAAGGTCTAAAAGAAGTCCCAAGGAAAAGTCTAGAAAAGAAGTGAGGAAAAAGGTCCCTTCCAATGATGGATTGGAGGGGTTTTTATAGTTGAAAGAGGGGAGTTTTTGGAGCCAAATGGAGTCTCCAAGAAATCTTTCCCAGGCAAAATCATGTATAATGAGCAAGGGAGAGATTGTTGGGCAGAATCTATAACTGACACACCCCAGAAGCGCGCGCGTCTGGCCTCAAAAGGCGGAGGCGCGCGACTCTGAAAAGCAATTTTTGACAGAATGGTCTAGAAAGTTAGAACTGTTATTCAGTTTAGTCCCGGGACTTAACGGAGTCCGTCTGGAACTTAACCAAAGTAACAGAAACTAACAGAAAACACTTAAAAGAGGGAGAAACACAAAATCAAGTGTGCAATCGGGGTGAGCGGTCCAAGGCGGGGTGTCTACACTATGCCAGTCACTCAAAGTTTGGCATCAAAAGCATTCTAGGGCTTTACAATCAGAAACCCTCAGGTATCTAGGCAACGAAAGTCTTTTGAAGCCCCATAATTGACAAATCTCTTGGGGCTCGACATCAATCTTCGTTGGGTACAGTGGTGACAACAGAATTCAAGCGAGGCAATCCGGACTTCGACCGAACATGACTTGATCTTGGATTGGCTTTACAAACACACAATGGTTAAAATGGTTTACCCATGAACTAAAAAAAAAAAAAATCTTTTTTCTCACATGTGTACATATTCTTTTCCTACGAAAAAAAAAATGACAAAAAGTTTTTTCTTTTTCTTTTTCTTTTTCTTGTCTTCTTACTTGTGGAAAAAGTATGTGCTTCATTTTGCTTTGCTCCTAGATTCCTCCCCAGCATTCTCCGTCATCCTTGAACTACGCTGGTCTGATTCTCTTCAAAGGGATACGTAAGCAGCCCTTGGGCACGACCAACCCATCATCAAGAATGTCATCTCACCAACACTCCATCAAAGCCAAAAGTGATTCATCATCATCATCAAAACAACAAGATTCTTCATCATAAATCTATCCCAAATCAAGCGGCCATGGTAAGTGAAGGTATGAAAATCATTTAAGCTTTCTGCAAATCACATCGCACACAAAAGCAATTTCTTCATTCTTGCAAGATCTCTCTCATACAAGCTCTGCTTTCGAAATCACATCACACCACAATCATAAATTTCTCTCGCAATTTCTATTACACATCTCACACAAACACATATATCTGCAAAGCACACACATAACAGGTAAAGGAATGAGTCTCTTGGCATCCGATACCAGCATCGGTCTATGGACCACCTCCTTGCATGGACTCACCCATGGCGGATCACCGCAACTACATCAGCATCGGTCTACGAACCACCTCCTTGCATGGGCTCACCCATAGCGGATCACTGCAACTACATCAACATCGGTCTACGAACCACCTCCTTGCATGGGCTCACCCATGGAGGATCACTGCAACTACATCAGCATCGGTCTACGGACCACCTCCTTGCATGGGCTCACCCATGGCGGATCACCGAAACTATATCAGCATCGGTCTACGGACCACCTCCTTGCATGGGCTCACCCATGGCGGATCACCGTAACAACATCTACATTGGTCTACGGACCACCTCCTTGCATGGGCTCACCCATGGCGGATCACCGCAACTACATCTCCATCGGTCTAAGGACCACCTCTTTGCATAGGCTCACCCATGGCGGACCACCGTAACTACATAAAAAAATCACCTACACAGGGGGCGTTTTCTCCTTATTTAAGTCTGCTTTATAGAGTCTTTTCTTTTTATCGAGTCTTTATTTTCTCTTGTCGATGTCCTCGGCGGTTGTCTTTCTTTCGTCGACGCATTTTTATTTGCAATCCATGTTGCCGAGGGGCTCTGTAGACACCCCGCCTTGGACCTCTCGCTCCGATTGCATACATAATATTTTTATTTAACTTATTTTTGTTAATTTCTGTTACTTCGGTTAAGTTCGTAACTAATTTCGTTAGTTTTGGACTAAACTGCATAACATAGTTAACTTTGGAGTCATTTCTATCATTCTATCCTTTTTACCCGCGGGCTCCTCCGGCACTGCCTACGGGATGCGCGCGCCTCTCGCAGCCAAAGCAGGAAGCGCGCGCCTCCCATTATAGCAGTTACGGATTGCAGTCTTTTCCCTCCTTTTTCTTGATCACAAAAAACCTCTTTTTATCTCCACATTCATCCCCCCTAGGTTTGTAACTTACAATCCCATATTCTTAGCCATTTCTTAAAAATAAAATATTTCTTTTATTTATTATTTGATTTTCTCTTTATTATTGGATTGTCTCCTATTTTCTTATTGGTTGAAAAACCATCTTTTTCTTTCTTTCCTACCTATTTAAACCCCTCTTTTTTACCTTAGAAAGGATTCTTTCTTAATACAAAAGGACCCCAACTTTTATTATCTACCAAAAACTCTACATAAATTCTCCCAACAAGAGTTTTAACAACAAAAACTCTACACAAATTTCCACTCAACAATTTCTCTACAACAAACACCACTTTCTCACCAAGTTTGAGGACCTCTTTCTTAAGGTACAATTTTACCTCTTCTCTTCTCTTATTTTACATGTCTTAGTCAATGTATGCAATCCCCATCAATGGGACATGACTAAATGACCACTTTACTACATTAAAGTTGGTTAAGGTCATCTCCCTACATTTCAATCTTGACTTCAATTTACTATTCTTCTCTTAATGTAATCTTTAGCATAAATTAATATATAAAATAATTCTTTTTTATTTCCCTTTGCAATTCCCCTTTTCATTACATTGTAATTGTTAACACTATTTAATAATTGAAGGACTTTTTACATTAGAACACCTTTAGTAGCAAGACCCGCTTAAGAGGGGCGGAGTGGGTGTTTAAGTACTTCCCACTCCGTCACCTAACCCCCTGTTAGTACCCGATCTGAAAATGAGTTTATTAGGGATTTCCCAAATACACAAGGACTTTATAGGAATTACAAACCTTGCAAAGACTTGTCCCGGATTCCCAAAATATGCCTCATTGTTCTAGAACATTTTAAAGATGGCCAAAATAGGGTTTCCATAAAACATGCAAAACCCTAGCTTAATAATTAAGTCAGCCAGGAATGATGGCCACGCGGCCACATTCGCCCAAGCTCCAACCTTGGCCATGCGGCCAACATCGCCGCCGCCCTCCATCTTGGCCACACGGCCACATCCGCCCCGGATGATCTGGACCGTCAGATCTTTCCATCAGTTTCCTATTTAAAGACCTCCCTTGCCTCATAATTGGGGGATCCGAATTTTAGAGCTTCCAAGTGACGATTTTGCTCCCAAATCAAGTCATTCAAGCCTCCAAAAACACTCTCAAGAATCCCAAGAAGATCCAAGGTTATTTCTTGCCAACAAAGGTAAGTTTTCTAACTTTTTCTTCATGTTCTTGCCATATTATTAATTTAGATCCATAATATTCATATTCTTAATATGTTTATTCATGTGTTCTTCATAATATTCATGTTCCTAACATCTTTATCATATTTTTCTTCATGACATTCATATGTTCATAAGATGTTCTTCGCATGTTCTTCATGTTCTTAGATTAAAACCTTATTTATGATATATTTAGGGTTGCGATCTTCATTTTAACATGTTATTTCATAGCCGATGACGATCTAGGGTTCATTAACCCGAGGATGATCTAGGAACTACTTCTAAACCCTAATCTTTAGGTAATTCCCCCCTCATTATGCATGATCCCGATTCTTCTGTCTATTCTAAATTCTCCTCGAACTACGCTGACCTGAGCTTCTCACATTGAGAGGAACGTAGGCAATCTTTGGATCCGGGCTCAATCATTAACACACTACATACACCGCATCATGATAGAAAGACCGATCAATTTGGGCAATATGAGTGATAACGTGAATATTCTTCTCTTGTTGTAATTTGACCCCCGAACCCATTAACATGATTTTCTCAATGTTTTGGCTATAATTAAAACGGCGTGGCGACTCTCATAATTTTAATGTTGCTATGAATATCCCAAATTCAAACACACGTATTCACAGTGGCGACTCTGCTGGGGACTGCTTTGAAACTTTTTCAAACTTAGTGGGTCTAACTTTCGTTCACATCATGATGTTTGCCATGTTCTCACATGCACCTTACACTTTGCCATGTTCTCACATGCACCACACACTTTGCCATGTTCTCACATGCACCACACACTTTGTCATGTTTACACATGCACCTCACACTTTTCCATGGTTGCACATGCACCTTGTATTTTTGCCATGTTAATATGTGTACCTTGTATTTTTTCAATACATGTATTCTTTCAATACATGTATTCTTTGTACTTTCCCTATAGTACTAAGGTCAAACGAGACTTTGCTATGCTCCCTGGTACATTCTTATCCTCTCCCTCTTCTCTCTCTCTCGCATTGCATTGCATCACTCAAGCATTAAAAAAAACTCCTCTCTTTTCTCCCTAAAAAGAATTAGTTTCTTGCCACACACTACCACTAGTCCGTGTCAGCACTGTACAGGTCCCCATTACCCGGAGTATTTGATGTGCAGGAATTTGTACGCTACTATCGCACTCTTTTCGAGTCACTCGTCTACCCCACTCACCATGTACGTTCCACGAGCGGTGGGAACCTTTATCCTACCCGTGTTAACCCACACATAGATATTAGGACACTCCTTGGATCAACCATTTAGGATGTAAATAAATGCAAAACTTTTAGCAAAATAAAATGTGCATTGCATCTAGGCGACCTCTAAAGTCCATCGCTCACCCCTTGGGCTATCTATCAAAATGCCTCATCTTGGCCTATCTAGGTTACCTACCCATCATTGCGATCCATTTGGGTCTACCCTTCATCTCGACCCACTTTGGCCAAAATCCCACCATCCTTTGGCCTCTTAGGACAATCTTATCTACCTTTGACCTCCTAGGTCAACCTTTGACCGCCTAGGTCAACCTTCCCAACCTTTGACCTCCTAGGTCAACCTTATCTACCTTTGACCTCCTAGGTCAACCTTTGACCCCCTAGGTCAACCTTACCACCCTTCGACCTCTTAGGTCAACCCTTGACCTCCTAGGTCAAACTTATCACCTCTGACCCCCTAGATCAAACTTTATCATCTTTGACCTCTTAGGTCTACCCTTTGGCCTCTTAGGACAACTTTATCTACCTTTGACCTCCTAGGTCAACCTTTGACCGCCTAGGTCAACCTTCCCAACCTTTGACCTCCTAGGTCAACCTTATCTACCTTTAACCTCCTAGGTCAACCTTTGACCCCTTAGGTCAGCCTTACCACCCTTTGACCTCTTAGGCCAACTTTGACCCCCTAGGTCAACCTTTGACCCCATAGGTCAACCTCATCCACCTTTGACCTCTTAGGTCTACCCTTGACCGCCTAGGTCAACTTTATCCGCCTTTGACCTCTTATGTCTACCCTTGACCTCCTAGGTCAACCTTATCACCTTCGACCTCTTAGGTCACCCCTCGACCTCTTAGGTCAACCTTTGACCCCATAGGTCAACCTCATCCGCCTTTGACCTCTTAGGTCTACCCTTGACCGCCTAGGTCAACTTTATCCGCCTTTGACCTCTTAGGTCTACCCTTGACCTCCTAGGTCAACCCTATCACCTTCGACCTCTTAGGTCACCCCTCGACCTCTTAGGTCAACCTTGGACCCCATAGTTTAACCTCATCCACCTTTGACCTCTTAGGTCAACCCTTGACCGCCTAGGTCAACCTCATCCGCCTTTGACCTCTTAGGTCTACCCTTGACCGCCTAGGTCAACTTTATCCGCCTTTGACCTCATAGGTCTACCCTTGACCTCCTAGGTCAACCTTATCACCCTCGACCACTTAGGTCACCCCTCGACCTCTTAGGTCAACCCTTGACCGCCTAGGTCAACTTTATCCGCCTTTGACCTCTTAGGTCTACCCTTGACCTCCTAGGTCAACCTTATCACCCTCGACCTCTTAGGTCACCCCTCGACCTCTTAGGACAACCCTTGACCGCCTAGGTCAACTTTATCTGCCTCCGACCTCTTAGGTCAACCCTTGACCTCCTAGGTCAACCTTATCACCTCCGACCTCTTAGGTCAACCCTTGACCACCTAGGTCAACCTTATCACCTCCGACCCCTTAGGTCAACCTTATCACCTTTGACCCCCTAGGTCAAACTTATCTACCTTCGACCTCTTAGGTCAACCCTTGACCTCCTAGGACAACCTTATCACATTCAACCCACTAGGTAAACTTTATCATCTTTGACCTCTTAGGTCTACCCTTGACCCCCTAGGTCAACCTCATCCGCCTCCGACCTCTTAGGTCAACCTTTGACCCCCTAGGTCAACTTAATCATCTTTGACCTCTTAGGTCAACCTTTGACCCCCTAGGTCAACCTCATCCTCCTAGGTCAACCTTATCACCTTTGACCTCTTAGGTCAACCTTTGACCCCTTCGGTCAACATTATCACCCGTTGACCTCTTAGGTCAACCTTTGACCTCCTAGGTCAACCCAATCACCTTCGACCTCTTAGGTCAAAATTGGACTCATAGGTCAACCTTATTCGTTTTCGACCTCTTAGGTCAATCTTTGATTCCATAGGTGAACCCAATTACCTTTGGTCCTAACCCGCTTTGGTCAAACCGTCATCTTGACCCACCTAGGTCATTATTTGACCCACCGTCGTCCAGACCAACCTAGGTCAACCCGTTTAGGTCCACATTCCATCCTTGACCCATTTTGGTCAACTTGTCCGTCTTAGGTTAAAACTACCCCTTCACCTTTGACCCGTCAAGGTCACCCCGTGACCCGCTTAGGTCGACTTACCTATCTTGGATCCATCTAGGTCAATCTCCAACCTTCCTTAATCCACCAACCCGAATAGGTCAACCTTAGACCCGCTTAGGTCAAACCATGTCTATCCCGCTTAGATCATCCCATAGGCAAACCGCTACAACCCACTATCTTGATTCATTCACCATAGAGGTCAATCCAACCCTTCTCATTTAGGTCGACCTATCCTTTACCCATCTAGGTCAACCCACCATTATCGTCGCATCCTAGCTTGAACCATTTCCTGTCTCAAACCTTAGGTCAAACCTTAGGTCAAATTTAGGTCAAACCATAAGTCAAACCTTACCCGATTCCTATAGGTCTTCCTCACCCATGCTTGACTAAAGACCGAGTCATCTCCCTCTTTTTGACCCCTATGGTCATCTCTCACCTCTTTTTAAAAGTCTAACTTGATTCGAACTACGGTGACCTGAGCCTCTTATTGTGTGGGACCTCTCCCTCATGATAAGGGGAACGTAGGCAACTTCGGCCCGGTCAAACTTCCAATTTTTTACCAAAATGCATTTCAAAAATGTGGAGACCGACTCTTTTCCAAAAAATGATTTTATAACGATGCCTTATCATTAAATACGAATCTAATTTAATTCAACTAAGAGGCTTAATTCTTTCATGACTAGAGTTCTGCATCATGTCGGCTGCAAAGAACATCGAAGTTGCAACTGAAGCTGCTACCCAAGATCCCGAGACAATCCTCTACACCGGTAATGCTCTCAGTAAGCAAGCATCCCACTTCGAAGCCATCCTCGATGAACAAGAAATCCACTTTAAGGCCATTCTCAATGAGCAAGCAACACACTTTCAGAAGGAGATGCATAAGACCCTAAGAAATATCGAGAGGCGCCGTTTGTCTGACATTCGTGGCTTTTATGATTACCTCAGCCGAGTTCTCCCTCTTGCTCAATGTCAACACCCGTACGCTCCTCAAATGTACGGGCCGCCACAGACTTTCCCCGTCGGGATGCCTCCTATGACTACTCATCAACAAGGGGTACCGGTACCTAAATCACCCTCAAAGACAGTTCGTGAAAGGAAGGACGAGCATGAATTCGATGACTTAGGTATGCCGTTAGCCAAATTCTTCAAAGGTTTGGTTCGAGCCGGCAAGTTGGCTCCTCTACTCAACTATGAACCAAACAGGGTAAGACCAGACTTGGATCCCTCTAAATACTGCAAATACCACCAGTACATTGGGCATGACACTGAAGGTTGCCTTCAATTGAAAAGGAAGATCCAAAGCCTCATTGATAGCGGAGCCATCACCCGCGATAGGAATGCATGGGCGTGAGCAAAGTCCAAACAAGAAAGAGCAAACTGGGGCTACCTCTTTTAAATAATAAATAAAAAGGGTCATTCAGTCTTCGTAGGTTCTAGAGTGTCTTTAGTCAAAAGTCCACCTTGGACTATTTTTGTTTCTTTAGTAAAAGTCCACCCCGGATTAGTCGTTTTTCTTTCAAATAATAAAAGAGTCTTTATTTCTTTTCTCTCTAGACTTGAGACATAATCTTGCATAAATCAATTCCATGAAAATTGTCTTATTCACCATCTTCACTTGATTGCTATATCTTTATATGATGAATTAATCTTAATCTTACTCATTAATGATGACTCATTAAAAGGTAAATGGACCCATAAACCATTCACATAACTAAATACACAATTAGTCTCAAGATAACAAATGCTTTGACCAATTGGGATGAACGAATCACTTTCTCTTCTCTCTACATTCTACCCCCATACACTCTCTCTATACACTCACCCCTTATACACACTTCATGTACACTCTCTATATACACCTTCTCCCATACACTATCCTCATACGCCTCTCATCCCACCATTAGACCCCTTTTCCATATGGTCATGACAAAGAAATGGACTGCGGTTACTCATCATCAAATAGACATCCATGCTGCCACAATTTAAGGGGTTGTTTGTTCCCTTCATAAGTACTACATGCCGATACACCGGGGCTGTCCGTATTCCATCGCAAATATAAAAGAAATGCACGAAGTTGTTCATGCCATTAATAGGTGCCACGTGATAATCCGATGGAGCTCTAACGGTATAAATCAAGGGGCTAGGATGCCCGCTGCCAGCAAAAGGCCGCTTGAACTATAAAGAGGCTACCTCGCAATCGAGAGAGGCGAAAGCAAACTAGGGGCTCGTCTTGCCCAATGTTTCATGTACAAATATATAAAAAAGGCTCGCTAGGTTGAAACCCAAAAGGGCAACCTAGGCAAAAGTTAGAGCATTGCACCAAAAAGAAGCCCGCTAGGTTGAAAACCCGAAAGGGCGGCCTAGGCAAAAAAAGGGTGTGCACAAAGAGATAAAATAAAAAAATAAAGAAAAATAGAAGGGGCTATCACCATAGAAAAGTAAAAGTCCCATTTTATTTTCACTTCAAATGTACTATTTTTCTTTCTTTCCACACAAAGAAGATTAACACGGCAGCAGCAGCCCATGACATCTAGAATGGAGCAAACCACGGCAATGAGCTACAATGATGCAGCCTGCCTCGACAAGGAACAACTCACCTCAGTTAAACGAACCTCACACCTCTAAACTCAACCCCAACTTCATCATCATCCGGGCCTCACCTGAACTACGCGGACCTGAGCTTCTCACCTTGAGGAGAACGTAGGCAACCTTAGGGTCCGGTCAAAAATATACACAACCCACCTCGTAGCAAATTTTCCTTCTCTTCTCTCCTGCCCCATATTTCTACTCCTGACTTCTTCACTCACAAATTGATCAAAACATTTATTATTTCGAGACTACTTGTCTAAAACATAATCATAAGATATAACTAATCAACGAGGTCCATTCTCGAGCAATCAAATGAGAATCTTGAATAAAACAATTTTCAAATGTCTCGACAAGTCTTCCGTTCTACAATATAGGAAAGAGCTAAACACTTACTTTCTGTCAAGCAGGGGCTTCCTCCCCTTTGTACATATATACACTCAGTTGCCCAAAGAGTCGAAATATGAGAACTCTCTCTTTCTCTCTCTCTTACCTTTCTCGAAATGCCCCTGCAAGTTTTCATACAATTCTTTTTCTTTTTTGGAGTCGACTGAATGATTTCTTAAAAAAAAAAAAAAAAAAAAAAAATTGACGCAAAAAAGATGCCCGCTAGATTGAAAAAAGGGTGCGTCTTAAAAGAGGTAGGATACCCCTCTCTACGCAACTGGGGCTTCCCTAACAATAAAGGACCGACCATAAGGTTTCTCAAAGAATGCCGGGGCTTCATCAAGCACATACTTAGAAGAAGAGGTCTCCTCATCATCAAGCTCGACGTAGGATTTCTCAAAGGAGGGAGGATACCCGCTCATCAAACTAGAGCGTCCCAAACAAAATAGGTCGACTATGCGCTTTCTCGGAGAACACCGGAGCTTCAACAAAGAAGGGCATCCCTCATCGCCGAGCTCGGCACATGACGAACACTTTGAATTTGTTAGAATCATAACTAATTATAAGGCATCTTTATAAAATCATAACACTTTCAAAAGTATTCTCTTCCCCGACACTTTGTTTATAAACCCGCACTCTCGGTCTCCACAAAATTGTAAAAACATCCTCGATCCATCTGAGACCTATCTCCGTGATTCTTGAGTTGACTCGGTCCTTTACCCTATCTCCTACACTTTAAGGAACCCCTAGGCCTAAGCCCTCAACTCTCTACGTCCCAATCTTACCTGATTCAAAACCTTAGGTCTTAAACCAGTCTACCGAATCCATATCCTTAGAATGACCCATTGGGTCCCGGACCTACCGGTCTCGAGTCTACCTGATCTCTTAGATCCCAAACCTACCAATATATATATTCATCCTTACCTTGTCCAGACTATGTCTCCATTATCCTCTTAGGTCCAATCTAACCTGTTGAGTGATCCCTTGGATGCCAAGACCATTCGAGTCTACCAAACTTATCCTTGAAGTCCATGATATGTCTGATCCATACCTTAGGTCTCAACCCCTAAACCTTTAGGTCACAAGACTTTCTACCCTCTAGGCCTCTCACCTTATATCTCCACCCTTGGAACTCTTTAATTCCCAAGCCTACTTGGTCCGATTAAAATCGACGCATCTACGTCTCCCGACTCCCGTCATATCCAAGCCATGGCCCTACCACTCTTAAACCTACCAAGTACCAACCTAGTGTCACTCATTAGCCGCAAGAGACTACCTGGTCTGACCTTCAACTCCTTACGACTCTAACCTACTTAATCCAAGCCGAGTCCAAACCTCGCCACCTGCACGATCCTCTCCTCAAACTCTTTAGATCTCAAACCTTTCTTCCCCACGAGTCCAAACCTCAAACATGCTCGAACGCATAGGATCTCTTGCGTACCGTGACATGCCATAAAGATATCAAAACCCGTCTGGTCAAAACTCGTGCGCTTAACACCTTTGGGTCCCATCCCTAGCCTACCTTCACAATCGTCGAACGAGTTTGGTCACGCACAATGACCTCTAAGACAAACTTCGGTCCTAAGCATAACCAATCCAACTTAGGCACCTATTGTACTCGAGAAAAGTCTTGGACACTCAATCCCTTTAGCTAAAGCGCCAACGTGGTCACATATCCAGACTATCTCCCGCACATGGTTGGCACCTAGCATACCTTAGGACCCAAACCCGCCATGTCCGCCTTACACCCTTAACTGGTTAGGCATTAGGATCATCCAATCCTAATCCGTTTATCTTTAGCTCCACTCAAACCTGCTTGGTCTTAACCCATAACGCGACCTTTTAGGACAAAAAACTTATCCGCTTCAAAACCTCATGTCCCAACGCTACCCTGCCTAGCCTTCGATCTCCTTGATCTCGCACCTACCAGTCCATTAGGTCCCGGTCTCCTTGGCACTTGTCTAAATCTTACCCTAGATAAACCCTTATCTTTGGTATAGTTTACTTAAGCCTAGGTCTAACCTATCAAGCCTACCCATCCTTGAGGTATCACGCTCACCTGCCCCAAACTATAACACTCATGGACCTCAGACTTGCTTAGTCTAAACCAAGACCAACCTTCAAACTTCCGGTCTCCAAACCCTAGCCTCAAGCCTAGGTAGTCATCATTCTCTCCAAACCCTGGCCTCAAGCCTAGGTAGCCGCACCATCCTTCCTAAACCCTAGCCTTGATCCTAGGTAGTCATATTCCCTCCAAACCGTAGCCTCAAGCCTAGGTAGTTACATTCCTTCCAAACCGTAGCCTCAAGCCTTGGTAGTCGACATTCCCTCCAAACCCTAGCCTCAAGCCTAGGTAGTCGCATTCCTTCCAAACCCTAGCCTCAAGCCTAGGTAGTCACATTCCTTCCAAACCCTAGCCTCGAGCTTAGGTAGTTACATTCTTTCCAAACCCTAGCCTCGAGCCTAGGTAGTTACATTCCTTCCAAACCGTAGCCTCAAGCCTAGGTAGTTACATTCCTTCCAAACCCTAGCCTAAAGCCTAGGTAGTTACATTCCTTCCAAACCGTAGCCTCAAGCCTAGGTAGTCGATATTCCCTCCAAACCCTAGCCTCAAGCCTAGGTAGTTACATTCGCTCTAAACCCTAGCCTTAAGCCTAGGAAACCACAACATCCTCTTTAACCCTAGCCCCAAGTTCTAGGGAATTTCCAAAGCCCCGTATGCAACATCCTTTCCAAAACTCCTGAAACCCTAGTCTCGAAACCTAGGAAATTTACAATCTCAATCCCCCATCTTATTGAACCCTAGTCTTACGCCTAGGATATGATGCCCTAGCGTTGAGCTTAGGATTCAGCAATCTCTCCAAACCCTAGCCTCAAGCCTAAGAAGCCATATTCACTCTAAACCCTAGCCTCGAGCCAAGGTAGTCCCATTATCTCTAAACCCTAGCCTCGAGCCTAGGTAGTCGCACTCTTTCTAAACCCTAGCCGCGGGCCTAGGAGACCATATCCTCACTCAACCCTAGCGACGAGCTTAGGATCCAGCATTCCCTTCAAACCCTAGTCCTAGACCTAGGAAATTCCTTCACCTTAGTCTCAAAGTATAGGGAGCTTACAATCCTTACCTTAAAACCTAGCCTAAAGCCTAGGTTACCACGAACATTTCCAAGCCATAGTCACCAATCCCAGAAAGTGGTGAACCCTAACATCAAGCTTAGTAAACCCTCCACAAAATCAATCCTTCTTTCCAGTGGTCCCTAGTCTCAAGCCTAGGAAGTCACAACCTTTCTAACTCCCAGACTTATGTCTAAAAGCCAACGCCTTTGAAACCTCCGA
Organism: Campanula takesimana; assembly: GCA_026119855.1. Classification (NCBI taxonomy): domain Eukaryota; kingdom Viridiplantae; phylum Streptophyta; class Magnoliopsida; order Asterales; family Campanulaceae; genus Campanula; species Campanula takesimana. The sequence continues at coordinate 596,573 of JAOWBW010000084.1, forward strand.
GCCTACCACAACTCTAAGCCCTAGCCTCGAAGCCTAGGATATTTCTAAAACCCTAGTCCCAAATTTGCGATCCTTAAACGCCACTTTTCCTGAACACTTCTAAACCCTAATCTTTAGGCCCTCATTCCTCAAAAGCCTTAGGTCCTACCCTAAGCAACCAACCAAAAGGTTCCTTACCTAATACCTTGGCTTGTAGCCTCATCTTATGCATTCCCTCCTAATTTAAGACAAGTGGAGCCCAAACACTATGCTCTCCATGATTATCCTTTCTCACAAGATATTAGAGACTCCCCGAGAGTCCCTCACCTTTATGACTCCCCAAGAGTCTATCACCTTTGTGACTCCATGAGAGTTCATCCCTTTTGCAACTTCATAACAATCCGTCATCTTCGTGACTCATGATAAGTTCGCCAGCTTTATGACTCTGCAAGGGTCTATTGTCCTTTAGAACATCATTTGGTTTTAAAAAGCCTAAAAAAATCTCTAAATTATCCTTTGTTTAAAAACTATCGTGGTGACCGGGAGTTACCCCTACTGCACGAATGTTTCATCTCTTTAAAAACTATCGTGGTGACCGGGAGTTATCCCTACTGCACGAATGTTTCATCTCTTTAAAAACTATCGTGGTGACCGGGAGTTATCCCTACTGCACGAATGTTTCATCTCTTTAAAAACTATCGTGGTGACCGGGAGTTATCCCTACTGCACGAATGTTCCATCTCTTTAAAAACTATCATGGTGACCGGGAGTCATCCCTACTGCACGAATGTTTCATCTCTTTAAAAAAATCGTGGTGACCGGGAGTTATCCCTACTGCACGAATGTTTCATCTCTTTAAAAACTATCGTGGTGACCGGGAGTTATCCCTACTGCACGAATGTTTCATCTCTTTAAAAACTATCGTGGTGACCGGGAGTTATCCCTACTGCACGAATGTTTCATCTCTTTAAAAAATATCGTGGTGACCGGGAGTTATCCCTACTGCACGAATGTTTCATCTCTTTAAAAACTATCGTGGTAACCGGGAGTTATCCCTACTGCACGAATGTTTCATCTCTTTAAAAACAATCGTGGTGACCGGGAGTTATCCCTACTGCACGAATGTTTCATCTATTTAAAAACTATCGTGGTGACCGGGAGTTATCCCTACTGCACGAATGTTTCATCTCTTTAAAAACTATCGTGGTGAGCGGGAGTTATCCCTACTGCACGAATGTTTCATCTCTTTAAAAACTATCGTGGTGACCGGGAGTTATCCCTACTGCACGAATGTTTCATCTCTTTAAAAACTATCGTGGTGACCGGGAGTTATCCCTACTGCACGAATGTTTCATCTCTTTAAAAACTATCGTGGTGACCGGGAGTTATCCCTACTGCACGAATGTTTCATCTCTTTAAAAACTATTGTAGTGACCGGGAGTTATCCCTACTGCACGACTGTTTCATCTCTTTAAAAACTATCGTGGTGACCGGGAATTATCCCTACTGCACGAATGTTTCATCTCTATAAAAACTATCGTGGTGACTAGGAGTTATCCCTACTGCACGTAAGTTTGTTATTGCTTTGTTATATTATCGCGATGACCGAGAGTTGTCTCTACTTCGCGTACGTTCTGTTGCAATTTGCTGAGGCCCGTCTACCTCTATATTGCGTAATATCCAGCACTTGTTATTTTATAAATTGCGATTGACAGAGGCCCGTCTATCTTTATATCGCATAAGCTCCGGCTATTACCATTTTACCATCTTGGGATTATTTAGACCCCGCCGTCTATATGTCTCGCACCATTGTCACCCTTACCTTCTTTCCCCAATATTTGTTAGTTCGATCGTGATTGGCAGAGACCCGTCCGTCTCTAATTGCGAGAGTTCCAGCATTTATTATTTTAGCCCATCTTGAGATTATTTAGACGCCGTAGTCTTTATGTATTGCACCATTATCACCCCTACCTTCTTTCCTCAATATTTGCTTAGGATTCGTATGATTGTAGAGACCCGTCCGCCTCTATGTCATGCGCATCCTAGATCGATCGTGATTGGCAGAGACCCGTTCGTCTCTAATTGCGAGAGGTCCAGCATCTATTATTTTAGCGCGATCGGCAAGAACCCGTTCGTTTCTGATTGCGTTTACCCCGGCAGTTACCACTTCCACCTTGAGGCCATTTAGACGCCGTAGTCTTTATTGTCTCATTATCCCCCAATATTTTCTTAGGGTTTATATGATTGTAGAAACCCATCAGCCTCTACGTCATGTGCATCCTAGAACAATCGCGGCCGTTGCGAATGTTCCAGCATTTATTATTTCCATCTTGGGATTATTTAGACGCCGAATGTTCGTTCTTCATACAAGATAGTATCCGTAGGATTGTTATCCCCAGCAGGAGTCTGATGTCTCGTTTCCCTAACAAATGCTCAGTCTTCATAAAGGATAGGGTCCGTAGGTTTGTTATCCGCAGCAGAAGTTCGATGTCTCGTTTTATGCCCAGTATCTTCGAACTACGACCGGCTTGATTCCTCCGAGGATACGTAGGAAGCCTGAAAAGGTTCAGCCACCCGACCGCCTTGGTCATTTCCTATCCCCTCTGAACTAAGACCGGCTTGATTCCTCCAAGGATACGTAGGAAACCTGAAAAGGTTCAGCCACCCGACCGACAAGGTCATCTCTCATCCCCTGCAGTTTCATTTTCCCCGGCAGATGTATTTTCCCACAGATCAGACTTCTCCCCAGCAGAAGATGTTGCTCCCCACCAGTGGACAATCATTCCCAATTTCCCATCAGATCTTAACTACGTTTGGCTTGATTCCCCTGTGGATACGTAGGTTGCCTCAATCCTTTTATCTGTTTTGAAACTCATGTTTCAGAGCGGTTCCTATTTTTATCATCGACCCTCCATTGCCTTGCAAGAAGCGTCGCCGAGGGGCTACTGTTTGTACCCGATCTGAAAATGAGTTTATTAGGGATTTCCCAAATACACAAGGACTTTATAGGAATTACAAACCTTGCAAAGACTTGTCCCGGATTCCCAAAATATACCTCATTGTTCTAGAACATATTAAAGATGGCCAAAATAGGGTTTCCATAAAACATGCAAAACCCTAGCTTAATAATTAAGTCAGTCAGGAATGATGGCCACGCGGCCACATTCGCCCAAGCTCACGTGGCCAACATCGCCGCCGCCCTCCATCTTGGCCACACGGCCACATCCACCCCGGATGATCTGGACCGTCAGATCTCTCCATCAGTTTCCTATTTAAAGACCTCCCTTTCCTCATAATTTGGGGATCCGAATTTTAGACCTTCCAAGTGACGATTTTGCTCCCAAATCAAGTCATTCAAGCCTCCAAAAACACTCTCAAGAATCCCAAGAAGATCCAAGGTTATTTCTTGCCAACAAAGGTAAGTTTTCTAACTTTTTCTTCATGTTCTTGCCATATTATTAATTTAGATTCATAATATTCATATTCTTAATATGTTTATTCATGTGTTCTTCATAATATTCATGTTCCTAACATCTTTATTCATATTTTTCTTCATGACATTCATATGTTCATAAGATGTTCTTCGCATGTTCTTCATGTTCTTAGATTAAAACCTTATTTATGCTATATTTAGGGTTGCGATCTTCATGTTAACATGTTATTTCATAGCCGATGACGATCTAGGGTTCATTAACCCGAGGATGATCTAGGAACTACTTCTAAACCCTAATCTTTAGGTAATTCCCCCCTCATTATGCATGATCCCGATTCTTCTGCCTATTCTAAATTCTCCTCGAACAACGCTGACCTGAGCTTCTCACATTGAGAAGAACGTAGGCAATCTTCGCATCCGGTCTCAATCACTAACACACTACATACACCGCATCATGATAGAAAGACTGATCAATTCGGGCAATAGGAGTGATAACGTGAATATTCTTCTCTTGTTGTAATTTGACCCCCGAACCCATTAACATGCTTTTCTCAATGTTTTGGCTATAATTAAAACGGTGTGGCGACTCTCATAATTTTAATGTTGCTATGAATATCCCAAATTCAAACACACGTATTCACACCCCCGAACCCTTCTCTTCCTGAATCTTTGGTTTTGTAATATAAAATAGGCTATTTCTTTAGGTTTTTCTTATGTTCCCTTAATAACATAGGTGGCGACTCTAACATTTAAAACCAATTAGACATCCTAGAATCCTTCCAACGCTCTAGCCAAGCAGTGGGCTTTCCCGGGGTATCTAAAATAGGATCGTAATTTTATTCATAGCCTAATATATGTGGTTGACATATAATTAGACAAGGCCACCTATATCGTTGGACTGATTTTTGGAGATAAATCTAAAATGTTGATTGGTTAAAGTTAAAGTACTAAGATAGACAAGATAGTAAAAAGTACACTATGCAAGACTCTTGGAGAGGCTACTTACGAAAGTCTAATGGCACTACTCTAGACAAGATTTAGTCTTTTTAGAAGACTAATGAGTAAGAGTAGATGATTTAGATTCCATATGCTTCGGCAATTAGATCTATCATGTAAGCCATATTGATGTATTAAGACCTGATGTCTCATATACTTGGAGTATGATGAGATGATACCAATCGGAACATAGTGACAGTCACTAGTTAAGAAACATCCTTATGTTCTTGAGAAGAACCAAAGGATGCATTCTTGATCTTTGAAGGAATGAAAGATGATCTTATAATAGTTACATAGATGCATTCTTACAAACCAACAAAGATAAATATTGCAGTATAAATACATGTTTATATTTAATAATGGTGTTAGAAGAGTTCTAAAATATACCATTACTATTCTACAAAAGGTTGAGTATCTAGTAGCATTAGATGCAACTAGAAAGTTGTTTGGATTAAGAGACTAATTAGTAAACTAGAAATTGTTTCTAGTATCACTAATTTTATGGACCTTCATTGTGTCAATAATTGTTATTACACAATCCAAGGGGCTAATGTTTTATCTAAACATATACTCGGATGTTTTTATCTTATTCGAGAAATCGTCAAAGATGGGAGATGTCTAGATATGAAAAATACCTTATGATGATAACAAGGATAATCGTCTTATAAAGCTCGCTTGCAATAATAATGGAGATCATAACTAGCTCAATAGGTATTGGATACACTTGATTGGGCCTAGTGCAAGTGGGAGACTGTTGGATATTATGATCTAAGCCCTTGAGAAAGACCTATGCGTTACATCATACCTTCATAGTTATAGAGATAACAAACCCGATTATTATATCTTTTGCATGTTTATTATAATAATCATTGTCCCTAGAAATTATGAAAGGCTAGCATGAGTTTAATGGATAATCATATAATGATTATAGTGCATAGTATGTGGATTTAACTTGTGGGTACTTGTTGGAGTACGATGTACTGGGTAGACCCTTTATGAGATTTATGTCATGGTCAAAAGTCATAATTAAATCTCATAATAGTTATATCATTTGAATCCTTAGACCTGAGTTTATCATGGTCTTCCACACGATGAACATTATGTTTGACATGCTCAAACGCTACCCTTAACCGGGTGGTTATAAAGGCTATGATTGTCATAATCGGATTCTTGTAGGGAAGAATGATAAGTCAAAATGGGATTTGTCCCTCTCTCAAGAGAGATATCTGCTTGGCCACTCGATGAGTGAGATTAATTATAGTGTATGGTCATACCCAAATGAATTGATGTGATCAATATCATTTGCTCATATCAATTTACTCGGGATCGAAAAAGCATTGGATAAGATAAGTTGACGTGGACCATGACTTATGTCCAATATGATATCGCGTAACAAAAGGATTGTGATATGTTCTATAAAGTAACTTTGGACTTTAAAAGTTGTACTAATTGGGTAGTCATAATGGCTTGCTAGAGTCCGCTTATGACTTACGGGTTCTGACTGGTTCAAACTCATTGCCAACATAGTATACTCCTATTGGGTCACACACAATAGAACAGAGATTATCATGGTCTTCCACATGATGAACATTATGTTTGATGTACTCAAACGCTACCCTTAACCGGGTGGTTATAAAGGCTACAATTGGCATAATCGGATTCTTGTAGGGAAGAATGATAAGTCAAGATGGGATTTGTCCCGCTTTCAAGAGAGATATCTACTTGGACACTCGATGAGTGAGATTGATGATAGTGTACGGTTGTACCCAAATGAATTGAAGTGTTCAATATCATTTCCTCATATCAATCTACTCGGGATCGAGAAAGCATTGGAAACATAAGTTGACGTGGACCTTGACTTATGTCCAATATGATATCGCGTGACAAAAGGATTGTGATATGTTCTATAAGGTAACTTTAGACTTTCAAAGTTATACTAATTAGGTAGTCATACTGGCTTGATAGAGTCTTCTTATGACTTACGGGTTCTGACTGGTTCGGACTCATTGCCAACATAGTATAATCCTATTGGGTCACACACAATAGAACGTATTGAATAAGGCACAGAAAAAGGGGAAAAAATGGATCCTGATAGAAGGATCCATACGGTTGGTTTGGGTGCCACCCAACCAATCCGTACAGATGGTTTGTCCGGCCGTAAACAGTTTGTTCAGATCTGTTGTTTGATAAGGAATCCTGAGTCCCAAAGGAACTACGTTAAAACTCTACTATATAAGTGTGCAGCCGGGTTTGAGAAACCTAATGGTTTATTTTATAAATCATAACATATTATTTGAGAAACAATTACACACATATAGAGTGGATTATTAGTTTTGAGATTTAGAATCATCAAAACTCAATAATCAATGACGCAAAATAATTCCTACGAAGAAATCGTTTCTTCATCAAGCCTTTAGTCTAGCAATCCAGATCAAGAAGGTGTTCTTGATATCCGTTAGATGTGTGGATATCGATAGAGGGTGTTTGATTTAGTACCTTAAAGTCTGTGTTCATGGATTCGATCTTCAAGGGTATGTTTCTTTCATCTTGTATTTAATTTAATCAACTTGCACGGATCCGGGTTCTTGGGTATTCGATTTTATGTTTATTCCGCTGCGCATGATGCATCAAAACTCAACAGTGATATCAGAGCCCCGTTCGTTGTTGATTATTTAGTATATCATGTTGAAATTGTTTAATCCGATTATATAATTTGCATGATAATAAGTTGAATATGTGATTTGAGTTTTATATGCGATATAAAAGTTTATGAGCATGATTGTATGGGGATTATGTAATTATTATATTGATTTGATCCATATATATAATTGCATGATTGGGATATCAATAAATAATTGGATTATTTGTATTGATAAAGTAGATCTAATTTGTATATGTAATAAATTGTTTATTCATGATATTGATTATAACTAGTCAAATTCGTATTCTGTAATTCGTGTTGGTTTAATCTGATTAATGCATGAACACGATAATGAGATTGATCGAATTTAAGAAATTCTGGAAATCTTGGATCCTACTGAAGTATTCGTACGGATAGTTTAGGAGCCACCAAACTGATCCGTACGGATGGTTTGGTAATTCCCAAATTTGACTCTGTTTTTTGGTGAATCAGATTGTTCTGTAAACTGGTTATAGAATTTGAATTTGAGAATTGAGTCTATTTCAGACGGCTGGTTTCCAAAACCGTGTTTCCTGAAAAGATCTCAATCTTCAAATCAAAAAATATACAGTTCCAGAATTTTGAAGAGTTCAGAGTTTCTATGAACTGCTTGACAGAGCCGTACGGATGAATCTGGAAGCTGCTAGAAACATCTGTTCGGATGGTTTAGACAAGATTTGTTTTGTTTTCTGGATTTTCTGATGGTTCTGTAAATCGTTTACAGAATTTGAATCAAAAATCAAATCTGGTTTCAAATGGCTGGTTTTTGAAACCGTGTTTCCTGAAATATGATTTAATCCAGAAAACGCAGAAATCAAAATTCTAAAGAGTTTAGGATTACTGTAATATGTGAGATTGTTGAGACAATGAACGATCTTGAAACAAGCTACTTTTCATACGGAAATGTGGATGTCTTTTGGCTTAGTTTCGGCCGTATGGAATAGTTACTTGGTTTCTTGATCTTAGTACGGAAATGTGGATGCCTTTTGGCTTAGTTTCGGCCGTACGTTTTGGGCTCTCAATTTCAAGATGCTCTGTGGAAACCAAAGTATCAGAATTTATCCCAATAAACAAAGTGCAAATTGTTTGCAGAGAAAGGAAACTAAATTTGGATTAATTCATTGCATGGACCAATGGCAGGCTTACGCCTTGTTTCTGGGAATGCGGATGAAATATCCAATCTGTAAATTGTTTTCAGATAATTTAGATTCCGTCCCCATTATGTTGCTTCATAATTGAATCACAAGATTTTGCTCATGTTAATTAATTTGATTAGTTAACATCATTTATGTAAAGACTATATTATATTATGTTTGACATAATTAAATATATGATGTATATGTCTATGCAAAGAACCTTCTTGAAAACTTAAGTCATGTGCCAATCCATTATTAAAACACTTGTGAGTACACCGGGTATTTTTATGTGGGCTCTGCCAAAGCGAGGTGCATTAATTCTATCAGTGTATGAGCAAGATAAGGAAATAGTGATTCCTATACGTTTAAAATGGTTTGACTCAATTAGGCTATCAAAACAGTTTTGAGCCTAAGGCACAGATGAGATTAAAACATGTTAGACATAAGATGTCTAAAAACTCATAAAGGATCTAAGAGTCACATATGATGTGATTGATAAGAAGTTATCTACCTAAATAACTTATTTTGAGCAGTCGTGCCAAAGCCGCTCAAAGTTAAGTGAAATATGGATCTTAGCCCACTTAAATTATATTATACATTATAGAATTTGAAGGTCTATAATTTAGTCGGAGTATTTATGAAATACATTATATATCTCTAAATGATAATGGTGTGAATACCCCTTTCCGATGAAGCGACGCATGGGTAGTATCTTGCAATTATTATTATTATCAAAGGGAATATTCATAACGACATTTAAAAATTATAAGAGTCACCACGCCTTTTTAATTAGCCAAAACATTGAGAAAAAGCATGTTAATGGGTTCGGGGGTCAAATTACGACAAGAGAAAAATAATGAACGCTATCACTCCTATCGCCCGAATGATCGGTCTTTCTATCATGATGCGGTGTATGTTGTGTGCGATGTGTTTGAGACCGAATCCAAAGATTGCCTATGTTCCTCTCAATGAGAGAAGCTTAGGTCAGCGTAGTTCGAGAAGAATTTAGAATAGGCAGAAGAATCGGGATCATGCATAATGAGGGGGAAATTACCTAAAGATTAGGGTTTAGAAGTAGTTCCTAGATCATGTTCGGGTTGATGAACCCTAGATCATCATCGGCTATGAAATAACATGTTAACATGAAGATCGCAATCCTAAATATAGCATAAATAAGGTTTTTATCTAAGAACATGAAGAACATGCGAAGAACATATTATGAACATATGAATAATATGAAGAACATATGAATAAACATGCAAGGCACATGAATATTATGGGTCTAAACTAAGAACATGGCAAGAACATGAAGAAAAAGTTAGAAAACTTACCTATGTTGGCAAGAAATAAACCTTGATCTTCTTGGGATTCTTGAGGGTGTTCTTGGATGCTTGAAATGCTTAATTAGAGAGAAAAATTGTCAGTTAGGGAGCTTGAGATTGATCAAAATTCGGACCTTTAACCAAGAGGCAAGGAGGTCCTTTTATAGCCATATGACCAAGGGATCAGACGGTTGAGATTGGCTGAGACGAGGATGGCCGCGTGGCCAACGTCGGATGTGGCCGCGTGGCCAAGGTCGAATGTGGCCGCGTGGCCATCATTCCTGGCTAACGTGATTTTCAAGCTAGGGTTTTATTTGGTTTATGAAAACCCTATTTGGATATTTTTAAGATGTTCTAGAATGATGAGATATATTTTGGGAATCCTGGAGAAGTTTTTGCAAGGTTTTTAATTCCTATAAAGTCTTTGTATATTTGGGAAAGCCCTAATAAACTCATTTTCGGGTCGGGTACTAAGAGTAGCCCCTCGGCGACGCTTTTTGTAGGGAAATGGGGGGTTGACGATAAAAGAAGGATCCGTTCTGAAACATGAATTTCAAAATAGATGAAGGGTGATTGGACGGCTGAACCTTGGCAGGCGACCTACGTATCCGCTGGGGAATCAAGCCAAACGTAGTTCAAATCTATTGGGGAAATTGTAAACGATTGTCCTCTGGTGGGGAGCAACGCCTTCCGCTGGGGATAACTTCAAGTTGCGAGGGAAACATCTGCTGGGGATGAGAGATGACCACGTCGGTCGGGTGGCTGAACCTTTTCAGGCTTCCTACGTATCCTTGGAGAAATCAAGCCAGTCATAGTTCGAAGACGCGAACAATAATGGTGCGAGATATAAAGACGGCAGGGTCTAAATAATCCCAAGATAAAAATGGTAATATCCGGAGCTCACGCGATATAGAGATAGACGAGCCTCTGTCAATCGCAATAACAAGTGCTGGATCTTACGCAGTATAGAGGTAGACGGGCCTCTGTCAATTGTGATAGATTTAGAACACACATGATATAGAGGTTGACAGGCCTCTTCAAATCATGATGGTCCTAAGCAAGTGTTCGGGGCGCGCGTAATATAGAAATAGACGGGTTTCTGTTAATTGCGGCGAAGGAACATAACGAGTTTTGGTCAAAAATAGGTTAAGGGTACCTAAAATGAACAAACAAGGAATAAACCAGGGGTAAAATTGAAATTTTGCCTGTGAGGCATGATGGCCGCGTGGCCAAGGATGATTATTGGCCAGATCTTGCTTTACAGGGATTGACCATCCAACGGCTGAGATCGCATGATGCGATCATGGCCGCGTGGCCAAGTCTCCAGTTTGACTGTATTCTTGGTCACAGCGCCAGAATCCCCTCCTCTTCTTCTTCTTCCTTCTTCTTCTTATTCTTCCACTATTGTCGGGTTAGGTGAGTTTTAGAGAGAGAAAGCTTTATTTGGTGATTTTGTAGACTCCATTTTGTGTCATCGAAGTCATGGCCGATCGGTTGATCGATGAGATGCTTTACGGAGGTGGAAATTTCACGGGTCAGGATGATTTCGTGCCACCGGAGCATGGACACCAAGAGGGAGGAAATGAGGATCCCTTGGGCGAGGGAGATTCAGGGGTTGGACCAAATGCGGGTGACCAAGCGGCTCACATGGTTCTGAGGGGCGGATTGAGACCGAGGGCGGCGACTCGAAACTTTCAGGACGGCCTTCTTAAATCGACTTTCGCTCATGACTACGATTTTTACATCGATGTGGATCGTCATTGGTCTGTGGGACTTCTGGCGACTCGAGAGGTAAATTCTGAATTTTGCCCTCTTACTTTCGCACATTCACAATTCATTTATTTGATAGGTAACATTAGTGCATGAAAGTACAAAACATAATTTGCTAGAAATGTAACATACATGTGCTGTGTTTACCTGTAGAGAATCAAAGCTCATGGGTCTACAGTGACCATGGGCCAATTGTGGGCGTCCTTGCCGGTGGGCCCAGGCGGTTTACGTGCTCGAATTGAGGCTATGGGATTCGGTCTTTTTTTTAGGCTGTCCGCATGGTTGGGGAAACCTTGAAGGTGACGGCAGTGATAGAGGTGTGCAGGGAGTTTTGGTGGGATACTACTCACACCTTTCACTTCAGTTGGGGAGAGATTACCGTTACGCCCACGGACTTTGCGGGCCATCACGGGGCTGAGGTTCACTACGACCCCCTTACCATTTGACGAGGGTTTGGCGGGTAGACTGGAGTACCGACAGGCTTTGTTGGGTGTCAACACCGACCAGGGGGGAGGTGTGAAGGGTTATGGAGTGGAGGCTGGCAAGGTGCACAGGCTCGTGGTGTCGGCGATAGAGGCCTTTGGGAGAGGGGAGTATGATTTGGACTTCTTGGTCTGACTGTTCTTATGGTACAACTTTTCTGAGCTTCTGTTTCCCAGTGGGGCCACCATCTGTAGGTACTCACTGCTAGCGGATTTCGAGGACTTGGCTCAGGTGGGCGAGATCTTTTGGGGTGGAGCCAGCTTGGCTGAGGTGTACCGGGCTTTGGATCACTGCTCGAGGGCCAGCTCATCGACATTTGACGGGTTCCAGTTTGCCTTTGAGGTACTACTCTTGTCATTCCTTTTCTTGTTCATCACAAATTCGGATTTGCACATACTTCTGAATTGATTCCTTTTACAATATGTACAGGTGTGGGTGTACGAGATCTTCGGCGTCGCCCCTTTTCAGTTGGAGATTGGCGATAACAAGGCGGTTCCCATCATGTCCTTCTGGTACAAGAGTAACAGGCGGGATCCCCGTAGGGTCAAGGATAGGAGGACTGTGGATGTTGCTGATTTGAGGAGGGTGTTTCAGAAGACTACACCTATTGGGGTGGTGTTCTATCCATGGAGTGCGGCTAATGAGCATTCTGTTGCCTATGCTACTGAGTTGACTGCCTCTCGGGTTCTATTGGTGGGTCTGAGTGGTGACGCCATGTATCTGGGTGAGCGGGTGGCTCGTCAGCATAGGGCTGGTGTATTGCCATGGGTTCCCCATGATCCTCCTCGGGACATGCTTCGTCCTGCTAGGCTGAGGACTTTCTTAACTCCGACTCCGGCTGACCATTACATGGGTAGTGATGACTATGACGGCTTCGTACGAACACGTCTGATCAACCCACAGGTACGGGCTAGGATGTTTTCGGGGGAGGGATCGAGCTCGGCCCGATATGTTGGTCGGAGTAGGCCTTTGGTTGACATACCTCTTCGTTCGAGCAGTGTCAGAGTGGTGCGGGTGGTCGGGAGGAGGAGATCATCTTGGAGCCGATAGATGCAGATATCACTGAGGAGCCATTCGTTCCACCGCCTGATGCTGGGGTATGACTTATCATTCTTTCTCAGATTTGTCCCATGCACACACACTTTTTGCTTTCTTGTTCTCATTTATCGCCCTTGACCCATCCAGGTGACTCAGGAGGCATATGTCCGTTCCATTCAGCGGGAGAATGCCTTGATGCGCTTACTGAGAGAGGCGTATCAGTCTTGTATTTACCAGCGGGAGGATGTTGTCATACCACAGCGTCGTGAACGCTCCTCTACTGAGGCATGCTTTTCTCATACCAGTGGGCGAGTAGTCTGGGGATAGGGTTTGAGTGCCAGCGGTTCGCGCTGTTCGACACAGCAGTGGGACACTACTGAGGAGGATTTGGATTAGCGAGGGGCCGCTCCCTTTTTATATTCATTCCTGCACTGTTAGCGGTAGGGGACAAACACAAATATGTACTGAACATTTTTAAATGTATGCAAAGAATTTATGTACTAAATTTATATGCAAATTGTGACATCCTTTTTGTACAAACTAATTATTTATATTGTTCCTAATTTTACACAATGCATGAGCGACAGGGACGGGGTGTGTACGTTGTTTGCATGGATCCATTGCGGCGTGGGAGTAACCAAGCTTGGAGTCGAATTTTCTACATGGGGGCGAAGATGGCCATGTGGCCAAGGGTGTAGTTGGCCACGTTGCCAAGTCTGACGCCGCCTTTGCCTTTCCGTTTCCAAGCAAGAATTGGAACTTGTGCCATATATAAACAGTGTTTACCTTGCATTAGGAGTCATACCAGCAGCAGTATTCTTGTATTTTTGTTGCCTAAACATCAATTTTCTTGCCTCCCCAATGGATTATCATGCAAGAATTACCATGCTTGAAAGAGGAGCTTATACCACTGCCTTAGAGAAGTGGGTTGCTAGGATTCCCGTTTCTTGTCGCAACAGATTTGATGAACGGTTTGGCGTCAAGTGCCTTTGGTCACTCTCTCATATGAACTCCAATGCGAATCTTTTGAATGCTAGTGCCAAATACTGGGACGAGAGTAATCATGTTTTCAACTTCTCTTATAATGAAATAACTCCTACTTATGATGTCGCGACCCCGAACCCCGCGGGCCCGAGATCGCGAGCTGGACGTCGACTTAAACAGTAAACTCTAAATAATGAAGATAAAATTTTCATTTTATACCAAAAGGTAATACAAGGTTTTGTAGATCAAAGTTTAATAATAACAAAGTACCACTAACATAAGCTCCACAAGCTTATACCCCCAAAATATAACATATACAAATCTTAATGATGTCAAAGTGTGGTACAACTATCCCCAAAAGAGTTACACATTTATATAATGTAAACCCACCAATATACACTTGCCCCAAAAGCTCAACCCTCGCGACGTCCTCGTGATCAGCGAGTCTAATTCCTTGGTCCTGGGGGGGGTTAAGGAAAATCAAAGATAAAAAGAAAGGGGGTGAGATAAATCTCAATAAGTTACTAATGCAACTACATGACATGCTATGATGCAATATTCAATAATAAACCGCATAACACATAGCAATTATCATATATCAGATAGCAGCGGGAAATGAACACATAACAAAGGATATAGCCAAGGTTTTCCCAAACTGATATAACCAAATTAAGGCCGCTGCGCAGCTTCAATAATCAACAAATCATCATCTTCATAATAGCATGAAAGCTGAAGAGAAATCTCTGGTACCGGAACCAATAAGAAAGTAATGTGCCACAAAGGGCGGGAGCCATGCCACAAATTCATGCTCCAAACGTCTCAACCAAGGCCGATCTGGAAGAGGAAAATAAGGGCAAAACAATGGTCGACACCATAATGGACTTGGCCGGTGCCATCACAATATCTCACATCGCTCGACACAACCACAAATACCAGCTGGACTTTCAAATAAATGCTAAGTAATAAATACTAGCGTGATAAACAACTAATGATTCCAAAGTAGGGAACCATACCAAGAAATCACCAAGAAAGAGAAATGAACCAACAACACACAATTAAAGTGTTCCAATAATCTCAACAATGATAACACAATTCCCATATCACATTTGATCACAAAGGATCCGGTTAACCCAAGCACACAACCAAACTATTCACTCATCTCGAAGATCTCGAGGAGAGCTTTAAAACGATAGCTTATACACCTAAAACGGAGTTCGGATGAGAGAGTTATGAATTATCGAAGGTTGTCTACAAAAAGTACAATGGAATGAAGCTCAAGGCTTGTACAGCGGAGGGGGCGCATGCCCGCGCAGGGGAGGGTGCGCGCGCCCTAGGTGATCAGAAGGTTCATGCCAAAAGGGCCAGAGGAGGGTGCGCGCGCTCGCCCGAAAAGGGTGACAACGCCCTAAGACATCAGAAGGTTTTGCTCACAAAGCGCATAAGGGTGCGCACGCCCCCTCCCAAAGGGTGCGCGCGCCCCCTTGCCCGGAGGGGCAAAATCCGGCCAAAATTCCTGGGTTCCTCCATTTTCAACCCAAAATCAAACCAAACCCAAATCTTCACCATTTCACAAATACTTGGAACCAAGACTTACAATATACACAACTATGAACCAAAACAACTTATAGACTTGCAATGGGGCTAAATAACAACATCTATAAATCCAACACAAGATTCAAATACCAAATTTCACAAAAATGAATAAAAATGTAAATCATCTCAAAATCAACCAAAGAAGCAATAAATGGTAATCATAGTATCATCTAAGCATAGGATGAACATTTTTAGCATAAATGGGGGAAAAGCAACTTACTTGAATTTTCTCAAAGTTGCCGGAACTCGAATATTTTTAGCCCTCTACGATCCTAACGACGATCTAAACAAGTTTCATGTTTTAAGAAATGAGAAATAACAAGAGGAAGAGGATTGAAATGTAGAGAGAAGTAAGAGGAGAAAACTTACCCAAATGGAGAGAGAGAGAGAGAGTTGCTGGGAGAGATGTGTGAATACCCCTTTCCGATGAAGCGACGCATGGGAAGTATCTTGTGATTATTTTTATTTACAAAGGGAATATTCTTAACGATATTAAAATTATGAGAGTCGCCACGCCGTTTTAATTAAAGCCAAAACATTGAAAAAAGCATTTTTAGTGGGTTCGGAGGTCAAAATACAACAAGAGAAGAATATTGAACGTTATCACTCCTATTGCCCAAATTTATCGGTCTTTCTATCATGATGAATGTGTTAGTAGTGTGTTAGTGATTTAGACCGGAACCGAAGATTGCCTACGTTCCTCTCAATGTGAGAAGCTCAGGTCAGCGTAGTTCGCAGAGAATTAGAATAGGCAGAAGAATCGGGATCATGCATAATGAGGGGGGAATTACCTAAATATTAGGGTTTAGAAGTAGTTCCTAGATCATCCTCGGGTTGATGAACCCTCGATCATCATCGGCTATGAAATAACATGTAATTATGAAGATCGCAAACCTAAATATAGCATAAACAAGGTTTTAATCTATGAGCACGAAGACCATGCGAAGAACATATTATGAACATATGAATGAACATGCGAAGCATATGAAGAAACTATGAATAAACATGCAAGAACATGAATATTAAAGATCGACATTAGAAATAATGCAAGAACGTGAAGAAATAAGTTAGAAAACTTACCTATGTTGGCAAGAAATAAACCTTGACCTCCTTGAGTGTTTGAATGCTAATTAGAGAGCAAAATAGTGTTTAAGAACTCCAAAATTCGTACTTTATAACTCTCAAAATCGGACCCTAAACCAATAGCATGGGATTGGTTTATATAGTAAACTGATGGGAAGATCTGATGGCTGAGATCATCCAGAGCAACGTTGGCCGCCTGGCCATGATTGAAGCCGGCGACAATAGTGGCCGCGTGGCCAAGGTCGACGCGTAGCAATGTTGGCCGCGTGGCCAATCCTGCTGGCTGACTTGATTCTTAAGCTAGGGTTTCTGCATGTTTTTAAGGAAACCATTTGTTACCTATTTTGATAGATTTTGTCATAAATGAGATATTTTGGGGAATCCGGGACAAGCCTTTGCAAGGTTTCTAATTCCTATAAAGTCCTTGTATTTTTGGGAAAGTCCTAATAAACTCATTTTCAGGTCGGGTACTAACAGTAGCCCCTCGGCGACGCTTCTTGCAAGGCAATGTGGGGTCGGTGATAAAAGAAGGATCCGTCTGAAACATGAGTTCCAAAACAGATGAAGGGTAAGGGAACGGCTGGACCTTGATAGGCGACCTACGTATCCGCGGGGGAATCAAGCCAAACGTATTTCAAATCTGATGGGAAATTAGGAATGATTGTCCTCTGATGGGAACAACGTCTTCTGCTGGGGAAAATGCACCTGCTGGGGATGAAAGATGACCATGTCGGTCGGGTGCTGGACCTTTTCAGGTTTCCTACGTATCCTCCGAGAAATCAAGCGGTCGTAGTTCAGAGACATTAGGGAAAGACGAGACATCGAATTCTGCTGCGGATAATAAACCTACGGATACTACTCTTGTTTTGAAGAACGAACATTCGTAAGCAATGAAGTTATTTGAGAAAAAATGAAGACTACGTTGTCTAAATAATCCCAAGATGGAATGGTAACGCAATCAGGATCGCCAGGGTTCCTGCCGATTGCGCTAAAGTAATAGATGTCGGATCTCTCGCAAACAGAAACGCCGAGGCTTCTGCCAATCGCGATCAATCTAGGATGCGTATGTCATAGAGGCGCCGAAGTCTCTACAATCATGAAAATCCTAATAATAGATGTTGGATCTCTCGCAAATAGAAATGCCGATGGCTTCTGCCAACCACGATCGATCAAGGATACGTATGTCATAGAGGCCGCCGAAGTCTCTACAACCATACGAATCCTAATAATAGATGTGGATCTCTTGCAAATAGAAACACCGAGGCTTCTGCCAACCACGATCGATCAAGGATACGTATGGTCATAGAGGCGCCGAAGTCTCTACAATCATACGAACCCTAATAGATGCTGGATCTCTCGCAAACAGAAACGCCGAGGCTTCTGCCAATCACGATCGATCTAGGATGCATATAACATAGAGGCGCCGAAGTCTCTGTAATCATACGAATCCTAAGCAAATATTCGGTGAAGAATGGAAATTTTAAGGGGCTTTCCGTACCCAAAGGTAACGAATATCAGTCGAAGTAGTGCTAAGGGCACCTAAGATGAATTAAAGGGAAAAGATCAGGGGCAAAAATGGAATTTATCTGAAGGGACAAGGTTGGCCGCGTGGCCAAACATACGGAATTGCAAGAGTGGCCGCGTGGCCAAGGATGCTGAGTGGTCAGATCTCCTTCACGCGGATCGCTGATCCGACGGCTGGGATTGCTGGCGCATAAGTGGCCGCGTGGCCAAGGTCGCCGTCGGGCTGACCCTTGGTCACATCACCAGAAACCCTCCCTCTTCCCCTTCTTTCTTCTTTCTTCTTCTTCCTTCCTCCATTGTGACGAGCTAGGGAGAGAAATTGAGTTTTTAGAGAGAGAAAGCTCGGATTTTGATAATTTTGGAGACTTCATTTCACATATTTCTTGAGGCTATGGCAGATTGGATCAATGAGGCATTATTTGGGGATTTCCCGGGCCATGGTGGGTAAATTATTCCACAACAAGAGCAACAAGGAGACGGGCACGGTAATGCTCAGGGCGAGGTAAATGTAGGGGCTGACCCAGGAGCGGGCTTTGAAGCGGCGCACTTGATTCCACGGGGCGGTTTGAGACCACGAGCCGCGACTCGGAATTATTGCGATAATCTGCTGCGGTCTACGTTCGACCAAGATTACGATTTTTACATCGACTCTGAGTGCCATTGGTTGATGGGGCTTCCGAGACGCGAGAGGTAAATTTCGAATTTTCACTCCTCTCCTTCTCGCACATTTGTATGCTTTATGCACATAATATGAAATGCTAGAATAATGGAATGCTAGAATTTAAATTGCTAGAATTGTAGATTGCTAGAATGGTAACGTACCTTTGCTGTGTTTACCTGCAGAGGATCAAGGCTCGTGGGTCCACAGTGACTGTGGGTAAACTGCGGGCGTCCCTGCCGGAGGGACCGGGCGGTTTGCGTGCTCGGATCGAGGCTATGGGCTTTGGCCCATTCTTTGACAGTGTCCGCATGGTTGGGGCTACCCTGAAGGTGGCAGCGGTGATAGAGGTGTGCCGGGAGTTCTGGTGGGATACCACCCATACCTTCCACTTCAGTTGGGGAGAGATTACCATCACGCCGACGATTTCGCGGCCATCACAGGGTTGAGGTTTACTGGTACCCCTTTGCCTTTTGATGAGAGCTTGGCGGAGCGGCGGGACTATAGACAGGCTCTGCTGGGAGTCGACACCGACCTGGGAGGAGGTGTCAAGGGTTATGGAGTGGAGGCCGGGAAGGTGAATCGCTTGGTGGAGGTGGCTATTGAAGCTTTTGGTAGGGGGAGTATGATTTGGATTGTTTGGTCCGGCTGTTCTTATGGTACAGCTTTTCGGAGATCTTGTTTCCGAGTGGGGCTACTGTCTGCCGGTACTCACTGCTAGGGGATTTGGTGGACTTGGACCTAGTCGGTGGGATTTCTTGGGGTGGAGCCGGTTTGGCTGAGATTTACCAGGCATTGGACCATTGCTCTAGGGCTAGATCATCGGCCTTTGACGGGTTTCAGTTCGCCTTTGAGGTATGCTCTTGACTGCCCTTCTTTTCACATTGTTGAGATTTCTGCTCTATCCTTTAGTCTGAAATATCTCTTTCATTGTATGCACAGGATTGGGTGTACGAGATATTCGGTGTCGCCCCTTTTCAGTTGGTGATGAGCGCCAACAAGGTTGTTCCCATCATGTCGTACTGGTGCAAGGGCAACAGGGCTCCTCCCCGCAGAAACCGGGATAGGAAGACGGTGGATGCTGCTGATCTGAGGAGGGTGTTCGCGATATCTGAGCCCATCGGGGTTAGATTTTACCCGTGGAGTCCGTCCAATGAGGCTTCGGTGGGTCCCTATGTAGTGGAGTTGACCGCTTCTAGGGTTCTGCTTGTGGGTCTCACCGGGGAGGCCATGTATCTCAGAGAAAGGGTGATTCGTCAGTACAGGGCTGGTGCGTTACCGTGGGCTCCTTATGACCCTCCTCGGGATATGCTCCGTCCCGCGAGGTTGGCGACTTTCTTTGCTCCCACTCCGGCAGAGCATTATAGAGGGAGTGACGACTATGCTGGCTACGTGCGGACACGGCTGATCAGCCCTCAGGTTCGGGCTAGGATGTTATCGGGAGATGGATCGAGCTCGGCCCGTTATGTAGGTAGGAGTAGACCTTTGGTTGACATGCCCCTTCGCTTGAGTAGCGTGAGAGTGATGAGGGGCGGTCGGGAGGTGGAGCTTAGCTTGGAGCCGACTGATGCAGATCTTGTTGAGGAGACATTCGTTCTTCCGCCCGACGCTGGGGTATGACTTTGTACTTTATATTAGTCATGTTTGCACACACCTATTTCTTTCTACATTGTAATCATTTGCCTTGGCTTCCCTTTCAGGTGACTCGGGAGGCATATATCCGTTCAGCTCGGCGGGAGAACGTGTTGATGCGCTTACTGAGGGAGGCGTACCATTCATGTACTTGTCAGAGGGACTACGTTGCGTCACCCCAGCATCGTGAGCGGTCTCCGAACGGTGCGGGCTCTTCTCATACTGGTGGTCGAGCGGTCCGGGGATGGAGTTCGGGTGCTGGTAGCTCTCGAGCTTTAGCGCGGCGTGGAGACACCATGGAGGAGGATTCTGATTAGGCGGGGCCCATCTTTCCATCTTTATTTCCTACACTATTAGCTAATAGAGAGCAGAGGAATATGTATGTATAGAACAGATGTACAAAATGCATGTATGTATATTATGTTTCCAAAATGCAATTTTATTGTGGGAGCCTACTTGTGCAAACTAGTTATTTTACAAATGTTCCTAATTTTATACAATGCATGAGCCATGGGACGGGGCCGGTACGTAGTTTGCATGGATCCGTTACGGAGTGGGAGGAAACAAACTGGATTTCTGCATGGAGCGATGTTGGCCGCCTGGCCATGGCGAGGCCCGGAGCAATGTTGGCCGCATGGCCATGGCAAGACCCGGAGCAATGTTGGCCGCGTGGCCTAGGACAAAGTTGGCCGCCTGGCCAAGGACAACATCCGCCGCGAGGCCAAGAGCATATGTGGCCGCGTGGCCAAGTCTCGCGCCGCCTCCGGTTTTCCTTTTCCTGGCAAGAATTGGGAGTTGTGTAGTATTTAATGGGAGTTTGTGTCCTATTCAACTTCGTAACAGCAGCTCTTTTGATCAATTTTGAGTTCCAATCATCAACTTGCTCTTCTTTTGCCATGGATCACAATGCAAGGCTTTCTAGACTTAAAAAAGGGGCTTTCATAACATCTTTGGAAAAGTGGGTTGCCAAGATATCCGGTCCTTGTCGTAGGAAATTTGAGAAGCCCTATGGGATCAAGTGTCTTTGGTCATTCTTGCACATGAACTCCAACACTAACCTCTTGCAAGCTTGCGGGAAGTTTTGGAACAACACTCTTCACGTTTTCAACTTTTCTTTTAATGAGATGGTACCCACTTATGAAGACATCAAGGCGCTTTGCGGTTGTGAAGGGAAGGGTACACTTGCATTGCCCTTTGATTTTATTTCTTTGCATGACAAGTTGATAGCCTTTGGTGTGCCCGCAGATGACCTTGGTAAGTATGCTAGAGGTGGCTACGTTGACCTTTCTTGGATGCCAAGCCACTTTATGCACGCGGATGTGACCTCGGACCGTTCTTTGGACCATTTTGCCTTGTGTTTATTTGCTTCTATTCTTTTCCCTTCCGAAGTCGGATGTGCTAGTGAGGGATGTTTGACCATGGTGAATGCGGCTCGTTCGGGACATGACATTGTACCGGCCATCCTTGGGGAGCTCATTTGTGGGATTACTCATCTTGCGGTTTATGGCGGGATGCCGTGCGGCAGTGATAGACTTTTGACCATGTGGTTGCAAGAAAGGCTCCGAGTGAACAAGCCAGCGGTTTCTTCGGCGGTGACCCCATGGATGCACCGTATTAGAGGTATGGAGGAGAGATTCGAGGGCATGACTCTCAAGGGTTGGGAGAGGTACTTGGCGGAGATGGTGACCGATGACATCAAGTGGGTGGTGCCCCATTGGCACATTAATTCCGTGAGGGAGAAGTAAGTGGGACTGTACATGATTAAAGTTCCGTCATTTTCTGGGACCACTTTCTACTACCCCGCTAGAGTACTCCGTCAATACGGTCTAGTGCAAACCATCCCCGAGGGTTGGGATGAGGAGAGGACCCGTTTTCCTTTTGGCATACTTCATTTGGACGATAGCGCTTCGGTTCTCCTTTCTCAAATGTGAGGCGAGGCCGGTTTTTGCCATAGGACTCTCATCACACGCTCCAACAACAGCTACCTATCACGAGAGTATTTGGATTGGTTTATGGAGAGACTTGGGCAAACGGAGCACACTCTAGAGACCCTAAGGGGCACTATTTTGGCATCCTGTTCTCCTAGTTGTTCATTGAGGATGAAGGAGGCGATGGCTTATGAGAGGAAGAGGAGTCAGAGCATGGCTAATGGAGATGGAGCGGGGACTTCAAGGAAGAGGAAGGATGGGGAGACTCCTAGTGTCAAAGCTAAAGGGGTTAGTGAATTTGAGAGGAGGTTTTGCGAGAACCCTAACAAGAAAAAGATTCGCCGTGGTCAAAGCAAGAAGAAAGAGACCGAAGGCACGAGTGGCACTAAAGAGTAACTCCGAGGATCCTTCCATAGTCGTTGCAAACACATTGTTTTAATTTAATTTACTTTTTGTTTTTAGTTTCAATTTCAGAATAGGTTATTTATTCAAAAAGTATGTCAAGCTTAGACTCATCAAATAAGTGTTAACATGCAATGACTATGAAAATAAAAGTTTTTGCTTTCGGAAAACACAACTTCTATCTTTATTGCTTTGTGACAGGATTTGGATGTTTATTTGTTTTTTAGACCGCACCTTTTGAAAGGCTGCCTACGTTCCCCTTTTATAAATAGGACTAAGGGGCTCAGGTCACCGTAGTTCACTCCAGTCGGACTAGAATGATTTTAGAGAAAGGGAAGATAGAAGGGGGAATGCTCTAATTTTTGCCTAGACCGCCCTTGCGGGTTTTCGATCTAGCGAGCTTTGTACGCACCCTTATTTTGCATAGACCGCCCTTTGCGGGTTTTCAGTCTATCGGGCTTCTTTTTGCGTAGTAACATTTTTTTTTTTTTTTTTTTTTTTTAGAGAGGGGGAGTCTAGTCATAGTAGCGTCTGAGCTTGCTGAGGTTGACTGGTTCCTTGAACGGGTTGCCATCCAAATCTGCTATTCTGACCGCTCCTCCGGAGAAGATCTTCTGTACTACAAACGGCCCTACCCAAGTGGGGGCCCATTTCCCGAGGGGGTTGAACTTGTTGGGTAAGCGTGCTTTGAGCACCAAGTCTCCTTCCTTTATGTCAACAGGCTTGACCTTTTTATTGAAGGCTTTTGTCGTTCTCCTTTGATAGGCCCGGATGTGTTCCATGGCCTTCAATCTGCGTTCATCGAGCGTTGCCAATTGATCATAGCGACTACGAAGCCATTCTACCTCATTCACTTGGTTCTCGAGCAATATCCTCAAAGATGGCACCTTTAATTCAATAGGGAGTACCGCCTCTATGCCGTATGTCAAAGCATAAGGGGTCTCTCCAGTAGCGGTGCGGACTGACGTTCTGTACCCCCAGAGTGCTAATGGTAACTTCTCGGGCCAATCCCGTCCCTGCAAAGCCATTTTGTGAATTATCTGCTCTATCGTCTTGTTGGCCGTTTCAACCGCGCCGTTAGTCTGTGGATAGTACGGGGAAGATTTCTTTCGTTCGATCTTGAATTCTACGAGCAAGCGAGCACACTCGGCTTCGAAATGACTGCCATTATCTGATATAATGAGGTTAGGGACCCCATACCGACACATAATGTTCTCTTTGATAAACTGCGCCACCTTCTTGGAATTCAGCACCTTGTAAGACTGAGCTTCGACCCACTTTGTGAAGTAGTCGATTGCGACGAGGACGAATTCATGACCATTACTACCGGCCGGTGAGATCTTCCCAATGATGTCTATACCCCACGTGGCGAATGGCCAAGGCGTGGTGGAACTATACAACTCGTGTGGGGGAATGTGGTTGAGGTTGGAGCATACTTGGCACTTGTGACACTGTCGAACCCATTGAATATAGTCCGTCTCCATGGTAATCCAATACTATCCCAGTCGAGTGATCTTCTGTCTAAGCATCCTGGCATTCATGTGGGGTCCGCACAACCCGTTGTGTACTTCTTCCATTATTGCTTCAGCTCCCTTGTTGTCGACACATAAAAGCAACAAACTGTCGTAATGTCTCTTGTACAAAGTATCGTCTAACAGCACAAACTGCCCCGCCAACCTTTTGAGTGCTTGCAGACTCTTGGCTTTCACATCTCCGTCAAAGGACATCTCTCCGTGCTTAAGGAACTTGTAGATTTGGGCGTACCATTGATCTCCGTTTACCTCTGCATCGATCCGAATTTCACAGCAATAGGCGGGGTTCTCCCTTCGTCCAACCCTGAATGGTTTCACGGACCTCTCTTCTAGAATTTCAGCTAAGAAGGCCAACGTAGCTAGAGCATCCGCGAACCTATTTCTGTCTCGCGGCAGGAAATGGAAGGTAACCTCTTTGAACTGTGCTATCAACTCGTCCATGTAACCTTGGTACCGCTGCAGGCAAGGATCAATAGTTTTCCATTTCTTTGCCGCTTGGTTAATAATCAAGGCAGAGTCTCCGTACACTTCTAACTCTTTCACGTTGCGTTCTAGGGCGGCCTCCAATCCGGCTATACACGCCTCATACTCGGCGGCATTGTTGGTTGCCGAAAAGTTCAGCTTGATGGCTATGGGAGTGTGCTCATCTTTGGGATCAATAAGTAGGAGTCCGACTCCATTCCCTCGTTTGTTTGCAGCTCCGTCAAAGAATAATTGCCACCTTTCTGCGACCTCAATTGCGAAAATGTCATCGTCCGGGAATTCGGGGTCGGGTCCTCTTGTCTCGGTGCTTGGAGAGTCTGCGAGCTGATCGGCCATTGCCCTCCCTTTGATTGCCTTCCTCGGTACATAAGTAATGTCGAACTCTCCCAAGAATATTTAGCGAGTCTCATAGAAAGGGAGGGTTTATCGAACAGGTACTTGATAGGATCCATTTTCGAGACTAGTAAGATCGGATGGGATACCATGTAGTGCTTGAGCTTCGTCACCACCCATACTAGGCCTACGCAGGTCTTCTCGAGTGCGGAGTAATTTAGCTCGCTGCCTTGTGTAGATACCCCGGGAAACCACAGCTTGGCTAGAGCGGTGAATTATCCTAGGATGTCTAACTTGTTTTAGATTGTTTAGAGTCGCCACCTATGTTTTTAAAGGAACATAAGAAAAACCTAGAAATAGCCTAATTTATGTACAAAACCAGAGATTCGGGAGAGAAGGGTTCGGGGGTTAGGTGACGGAGTGGGAAGTACTTAAACACCCACTCCGCCCCGCTTACGCGGGTCTTGCTACTATTGGTGTTCTAATATTTACATGTCCTTCAATTAATTAAATAGAAATGTGCTAACAATTGTGATGAGAAGTAAAGGGGAAATAAAATAGAATTGTGTTATTTATTTAATGATAAAGATTACATGTAACAAGTAATGTTAAAGAATTACATTAAGAGATGAAGAGAAATTAACATGGTGAATTAAAGTTAAGATTAAAATGTAGGGAGATAACCTTAACTAACTTCAATATGTGAAGTAGTCATGTTGGTCATGTCCCATTAATGGGGATTGCATACATCAAGAAGAAGAAAACAAAGGAAGAAAATGGAGTTGTACCTTGAGAAAGAGGACTTGGAACCTTGACTTGAAAGTGTTGTTGTTGTAATGAAATTGTTGTAGAACAATTTGTTGTATAAAAACTCTTGTTGGAGAATTTGTGTAGAGAATTGTGTATAGTGTAGGTGTAGTGAAAATGTGAGATTAAGATCTAAAAAATGAGGTCCTTTTCCAAGGTAGGAGATGATGGTTTTTATAGGTAAAAAAGAGAGGGAAATGATGGAGGGAAATTGGTCATCCATGTGAAATGGAATGAGCCAATCACAAATAAGATAAATGAATAAAAGAAAAATAAAAGAAATAAAAGAAATCAAATAATAAATGAAAGAAATATTAGTTTTTGGGAAAGGGCTTAGAATTTGGGATTGGGAATTAATGAGAAAAGGGGGGATGAATGTGGATGTAAAAAAGGGTTGTTTGTGATCAAGAAAAGATGTTTGTAAATAAGAAAAATGAGGGAAATAAGGTGCAATCCGTTACTGCCATAATGGGAGGCGCGCGGGTCCGGCTTTTGGGGCGGGACGCGCGCGCAGCCCGTTAACAGTTTCGGAAGCGCCCGCGGCAGAGAAGGACAGAATGACAGGATGACCCTAAATGTTAATTCTGTTATGCAGTTTAGTCCAAAACTAACGGAATCAGTTAGGAACTTAACCGAAGTAACAGAAATCAACAAAAACAAGTTAAATAAAAATAAAAATACTATGTATGCAATCGGGGTGAGAGGTCCAAGGCGGGGTGTCTACAGAGCCCCTCGGCGACGGGGATTGCGAAGCAAAACGCGTCGACGAAAGAAAGACAACCGCCGAGGACATCGACAAGAGAAAACAAAGACTCGATAAAGCAGGAATTTGAAATTACAAAGGATAGAAATGCGCTCCCTGTGTGAGCGACTTTTGCTGATGGAAGAGGTATGGTGATTTTAGTGGTTCACCATGGACCAAAATTGGTGCTCTGTGCGGCACCTGGTGCTCTGTGCGGCAATTGTTGATTCTGGTGCGCGGTGCGGCATATTCTGATGCGCTGTGCGGCACTTGTTGATTCTGGTGCGCTGTGCGGCATATTCTGATGCGCTGTGCGGCACTTGTTGATTCTGGTGCGCGGTGCGGCATATTCTGATGCGCTGTGCGGCACTTGTTGAATCTGGTGCGCGGTGCGGCATATTCTGATGCGCTGTGCGGCACTTGTTGATTCTGGTGCTCTGTGCGGCACCTGGTGCTCTGTCCGGCACCTGGTGCTCTGTCCGGCACCTGTTATGTGTATGCTTTGCAGATATACGTGCTTGTGTGAGATGTGAAATTGGAATTGCGAGAGAAAATTGTGATTATGGTGTGATATGATCTTGAAAGCACCTTTGTAATGAGAGAGAAGTAAGAATGTAGAAAGTGATCTTGTGTGCGGTGTGATTTTGAGGAAAGCATTGGATGTATTCATACCTTCACTTACCATTGCCGCTTGAGTGGAGATGGATTCTTGATGTCCGCGGAGGATGCTTTGATGGAGAATGTCCATTCTTTAGATGTTGATGAGAGAATGCCCTTGATGTTGGGTTGGCGAGATGGTACTCTGAATGATGGGTTGGTCGTGCCAAAGGCTGCCTACGTATCCCTTTATGAGAATCAGACCAGCGTAGTTCAAGGATTATGGAGAACGCTGGAGGAGAGGCTAGGAGCAAAGCAAAGTAAAGCACATAATTTTGCACATAGAAGGAGAAAAAGAAAGAAAAAATCTTTTTTTTTTTTTTTTTTTTTTTTTTTTTTTTAAGTTCGTGGGTGAACCATTTTAACTATTGTGTGCTTGTGAAGCCAACCCAAGATCAAGTCATGTTCAGTCGAAGTCCGGATTGCCTCGCTTGAATTCTGTTGTCGCTGGTGTGCCCAACGAAGATTGATGTCTAGCCCCAAGAGATTTGTCGATTATGGGGCTTCAAAAGGCTTTTGATGCCGAGATGAGGGGTTGCTGATTGTAAAGCCCCTAGAATGCCTTTGATGCCAAATTTTGAGGGACTTGCATAGCTCCAAGATAAATCAGGTCTTGGCCCATTCGAGTAAATCGCCCTTTGTTGTTGTAGTGAGCAAGCCCCAAGAGGAGATCGTTGATGCCAACCTTCGAGAGATTGCAAAGCCCCAAGTGTCGTGGGCTTGTACATGGTGAGATGTGAAGACCTTTCATTGTAAAGCCCCAAATTACCTCGCGATTGGCTCGGCATTGAGAGCGGGTGTACCGTTTGGTAGAATTCTTGATAGAGATCTCCTTCTTGCTCTTACTGGGGAGATGAATGGCCTCATTGTGGTCGATACCCAAATGGCTGAGGGCTTATGTCAAAGGATGCAGTAATGTCTTGCGGTGCCGTCGAGGTCGCAGAGGATAAGGTCTTGGTGTGATAAAGTCCCAAATAAGTATGCTTGCTTGACTCTTCTTGAGTTGAACTAATGACGGATCTTCGGATGCAACTAGTGCTGTGGCCCAACTTTATCTGAGCTGCACCTTGTGCTTTTGATCTTGGAGAAGGGGGTGCTGAATTGCAGAAACATTGGGATTGGCCGTGGCATTTCCCGCTATAACCCTGTTTTGATTAGAGTTTAGCATATTGAATATTTTTCCTTTTCTCTAAGACTTCCTTCAAAATCTCGCTGTGAGTTCTAACAAAAATCATCAACTTCATTCATAACATCGGAGTCTTCATTTAAAACCAAGAGGCCTTTGACTTGAAGTGTTGAGAGACCTTTGAAGCTTGATCTCTTTCATGGAGCTATAAGACTACTCCACATTGCATTGCTTGAGCATTGCTGTCCCCAAAAGACTGTCGGTTGCGAAGCCCCAATATTTCCCTTTGCTCGGATTACTGTAATGCCGTAGCCCAAAAGATTGTAGATTGCGAAGCCCCTTGAGACCTTCGGTGCCGAATTGAGGAAGCTTCCAATGTTGCACATGACTCGGCTGGGGATACTGCTGGGGAGTTAATTGCTCTTTGCCGAGGGAGCCTTTAAGACTTGACCGTAGCCCCTAGAGTGCCATCATTGATTGCGAGAAAGGTCCATCCTTGATTGGGGGAACGAGCACGGGCACACGTGACAAGAGGGATTTTTGACATCCCTTTTGAGAGACTTTGAGGATAGTCTCACACATTTTTTTTTCGAGCATAGCCCCTAGGGCTTGTTGATTGTCAAAAGAAGCCCTTGTTCTCGGGTCATATGGGCGTCACCATTTGTGGAGCAAAGCAAGAGTGACTCATCCTCGTGTGAGAGAATAAACATGAGAGGATATGGCAAGAGCTACTCCATTTCTCGGGAGCCTTTCGGCGTACTTTAGAAGCACATACTTGAAGAAGCCTTGAAAACTGAGACACATGTTGTTGCTATTAGCCAATTGACTAGCTAGGGATTATTTGTGCAACCTCGTGCCATTTTATGATGGGCTTGTTCTTGGATGGATCTTGGTAACCACGGGCCTTCTTTTCATGAACCCAAAAATGCACACTGCTGGAGAATGATGCCGATAACCCAAGACAACCTTTGATGGTGCTATATCTTATCGAGCCTTTTGCAATCCCAAAGTTGACTCGGTGGGGAATTGACTTGCTGAGGAGATTAAATGTAGAACTTATCTTCTTTAGAGGCCGGGGATCTCCATTTCTCTTTCCCTTCTCTCTCTCACTCTCTCATTTTTTTTTTATGACGCACCCTGTTTTTTGCCTAGACCGCCCTTTCAGGTTTTCAATCTAGCGGGCATCTCTTTTGCGTCTTCATCATTTTTTTTTCTTTTTTTTTTTGACTCAATTGATGAGGAAGTGTGTATTGACTCTAGCTGAGGAGATAAGAAATGTGATTTTGCGGTAGAGACCTTTTGTCACTAATGATGAGTGACATTGACTTGACTAGGGAAGTGTCCCTAGTATTGACATGTATTTTTTATTGAATTGAATGACTCGCGAAGGAAAGTAAGTCATTAAGAGAGAAGAGAAGGAAAGCCCCAATTTGATTGCAAGGAATTGGGAGTATGCAGAAAAAATAGAAGTCCCTAGACTCGACAAGGTGCGCGAAATGATTCCAAATCTAAGAAAGTTGTTCAATCTTTTTGGTGATTAATTCATTGGCAAATGAATCGTACAAAGATGTCTTGACAAGTTCAAGATGAATGCCAATCACCATAACGTGCTAGGGCTAAACATATCTTCTTTCTTGCATGAGACCGGACCCGCAGGTTGCCTACGTTCCTCCAGTGTAGAGGCTCAGGTCACCGTAGTTCTTGTGGATTCTCCATTCTTCGGGATGGAATTGTTGCTTCGTCATGTAGCTTCGTCCTTTGTTGGTGGATGATGATGTTGATCTTCTTTGATTGAGGGGGATTTTTTTTATTTTTTTTTTGTTCTCTAACTTTTGCCTAGGTTGATTTGATGATTTCAACCTAGCGAGCTTTTTTTTTTTTTTTTTTTTTTTTTTTTTTTTTACCCCCTTTTGAAAACTTTGCTTCATGATCGTTGCTCCACCTTTCTTTGTCTTGATTTCGTCGTTGTTGATGTCTTCGTTGTTGATGCCGTCGTCGATGTTTAGCCCGTAGGCGTTCAAGCGATGGCCTTCATTCCAAAACTTGTTTAGACATTTTTTCATCATTTTGCCAAGAATTAATTGAACAACTTGGAAGAGTGTATGAGGACAAGAACGACTTTTATTTGATAAGAAGACTCGACATGGGACGAGAGAAAACATTAATGCACACAAAAGAGGACTTTTGACTCATTTTTTTTTTTTTTTTTTTTTTATTCCTACTACTAGGTAGAGAAAGAGAAACGGAGATTGTTGTTGTAGTCCCCATTGTCGTTGTAGTCTCCTTGTGGCATGATTTCTTGTAGAAGCCCCATTTCGAAACCAAATCATTCTTCTTTGATGAGTTCTTGCATGTTGACACTCTCTAAAGGTTGCTCTTCACCCACAGTAAATTCGCCGTTGTCGAACAAATATTGGATGATGTTTCGGAGAAGGAAGCACCCTTCGGTAGTATGGCCACTATGCTTGTGGTAGCCGCACCATTCACCATGTGCATGATTCTTCGGTATCGTCTTCGGCTTGTACCCCTCTAAAGGCTTGACCTTTCCACTTGCCACCAAAGTTTCAAATGCCTCGGCTTGGGTTACTCCTTGGAGAGGAGTGAAAACTCAGTTGTTGGTGGTACCTTTGTAGCTTTTGAGGGTCGGGCCACTTGAGCATGCTTTATCATTGAACTTTGCTTTGCTGTCGGTGAGCTCTTGCAAATGGGCTTTGAGTTCGGAAACCTCATCCTTGTGAATTCTTCTTTCATAATCAAGACGGGCCTTGAGTTCGGAAACCTCTTCTTTGTGAATCCTCTTGTCGATATCGAAACGGGCTTGCCACAAATTGTCTTTACGTCGGGCATCCTCGACAATCCTATCCATTTGTTCCCCCATTGATTTCATTATGTTGAGTAACCCTTCGTTGGACACGAAATCATTTCCACCGTTGTTGTTGTTGCCGTTGGAAGCCATTGGACCTATTGAAAGAACACGGTTGATCTTAGGTTGGCCCCACAAATACCTTTTGAGTAAAATAAATTTAACCCACAAACACGAAAAAGACTCAACCATATAAAGAAAATGACTCTTTTTTTTTTTTTTTTTTTATTTACAAAAGTCGGAAGGACGGAGTCCTTTTTTGGGGTTTCTAGGAAAATAGTGGAATCGTCACACTAGTATATAGACCATCTCGCGGTCCCATATACTCATCGGATTCCACCACGTTTGTGATACCTACATGTGACGGGATTAAACTAAATTAATGTAGTAAATCATACATGCGGGGACGGATTTTTATTTCGTCCAAAATGCCCACTTTTTGGGGACGGATTTTTATTTATTTAATGATAAAGATTACATGTAACAAGTAATGTTAAAGAATTACATTAAGAGATGAAGAGAAATTAACATGGTGAATTAAAGTTAAGATTAAAATGTAGGGAGATAACCTTAACTAACTTCAATATGTGAAGTAGTCATGTTGGTCATGTCCCATTAATGGGGATTGCATACATCAAGAAGAAGAAAACAAAGGAAGAAAATGGAGTTGTACCTTGAGAAAGAGGACTTGGAACCTTGACTTGAAAGTGTTGTTGTTGTAATGAAATTGTTGTAGAACAATTTGTTGTATAAAAACTCTTGTTGGAGAATTTGTGTAGAGAATTGTGTATAGTGTAGGTGTAGTGAAAATGTGAGATTAAGATCTAAAAAATGAGGTCCTTTTCCAAGGTAGGAGATGATGGTTTTTATAGGTAAAAAAGAGAGGGAAATGATGGAGGGAAATTGGTCATCCATGTGAAATGGAATGAGCCAATCACAAATAAGATAAATGAATAAAAGAAAAATAAAAGAAATAAAAGAAATCAAATAATAAATGAAAGAAATATTAGTTTTTGGGAAAGGGCTTAGAATTTGGGATTGGGAATTAATGAGAAAAGGGGGGATGAATGTGGATGTAAAAAAGGGTTGTTTGTGATCAAGAAAAGATGTTTGTAAATAAGAAAAAGGAGGGAAATAAGGTGCAATCCGTTACTGCCATAATGGGAGGCGCGCGGGTCCGGCTTTTGGGGCGGGACGCGCGCGCAGCCTGTTAACAGTTCCGGAAGCGCCCGCGGCAGAGAAGGACAGAATGACAGGATGACCCTAAAAGTTAATTCTGTTATGCAGTTTAGTCCAAAACTAACGGAATCAGTTAGGAACTTAACCGAAGTAACAGAAATCAACAAAAACAAGTTAAATAAAAATAAAAATACTATGTATGCAATCGGGGTGAGAGGTCCAAGGCGGGGTGTCTACACCTTATAACTTTCGACTGACAAAGTACACTGCATTCTCAATCCGGGAATCTTTGGCTTCTTGCGCTAACATGGCTCCGACGGCGGTGTCTGTCACAGTTAAGTATAGTAGCAACGGCTTCTCCTTATGTGGCGGGCGCAGGATTGGGGTATTCACCAAATACTGTTTGATCCTCTCGAAGGCTACCTGGCAGTCATAATCCCACTCCACACTGGCTGTTTTCTTCATTAGTTTGAAAATTGGTTCGCAGATGGTGGTCAGCTGATTGATAAACCGACTGATGTATTGCAGGCGTCCCATAAATCCTTTTATCTCCGTCTCGGTACGGGGCGGCTTCATCTCCAGGATGGCTTGAATCTTCCTTGGGTCGGCTTCGATCCCATTCTCGGTGACCATGTAACCCAATACTTTACCTCTGCGAACTCCAAAGGTGCATTTTGCCGGGTTCAAACGCATAGCGTGCTCTCTTAACCTGTTGAAGAATTTTCTGAGATCTATCAAGTGTTGGCCATCAGACCCTTTTGAATGTATAATCATGTCATCCACGTACACCTCAATCTCCTTGTGGATCATATCGTGGAATAAAGTCGTAACTGCCCGTTGGTAGGTAGCCCCAGCGTTCCTTAGCCCAAATGGCATGACAGTATAGCAAAAAGTCCCCCATGGGGTGGTGAAAGCTGTTTTCTCTTGGTCCTCCTCGGCCATCTTGATTTGGTTATAGCCGGCAAACCCATCCACAAACGACTTGACCTCATAATGGACGGTCGCATTCACCAACATGTCGATATTTGGCAAGGGGAAGTCGTCCTTCGGCGTAGCTTTGTTGAGATCCCGAAAATCCACACATACTCTGACTTTACCGTTGGACTTCTTGACAGTCACCAGATTTGATAACCAGGTTGGATACTCGATCACCCTGATGAAACCCACACGGAGTAGCTTCTCAATCTCTTCCTTCACTTGCAAAGACCATTCCGGCTTAATACAGCGTAGCTTCTGTTTGACTGGCTTAGCGTCTGGTGCTGTCGGGATTCTGTGCTCTACGATTGAGTTGTCGAGCCCCGGCATGTCTTTATAAGACCATGCGAACACATCCACATATTCTCTGAGTAGCTCAATCAGTGCTTCCCTTTCGGCTCCGCTGAAGAAGCTTCCAATCTGCGTTTCCTTAGGCTCGGCTTCGGTCCCCAAATTCACGCATGTTAACACCTCATCGGCAGCTTGGGCTCGAGATTCTTTTTGATTAATAACCTGTTCTGAGATTTCTTTAATGTATTCATCATTTAATGTGTCTGTGTCTGCCTCTTCTAATGAATCATTATTAACTAAGTGTATATCATTAGTTTAATTATTAGCCAATTTATCAGTTAAAAGAGTGACTATGGAGGGATACTTGGGAAGGTCGAGGGTTTCATTCATGGCAAAAGGAAAAATAGCGTTTGCAACAAGATCATAGTCTTCAGACGTAAGGTCGTCAGACTTAGAGGAAGACTCAAATTCAAAATGTAAAACACTAGACTCTGGGGACGGGGATTTTGGGTGAGTGACAGGAGATGCTGCAGGAGCGGCAACAGGAGAAGGAGTAAGCCCCAGTGTCCCCACCATAAATTTCGTAGTAGCTATAGGTCCCCCAATGATGCACCAATTCTTGAGCTTGTCCCCCATGGGCACCACCAATGTCCTTGGGTCCACCTTATCTTTAGAATCATCTCCAATGACGGCAACCATGTCTTCGTGCAGCCCCAAATTACCCAGATGTTGAAGCAGATATTGGCCGTCCCACGTCTCAGTCAAACTTGGAGTTTTTGCGGCTTCTATTGCTGGCTTGTCAAGGGTTGCGGCTTCAAGTTGATCTGCCAAGTCATCTGCCACCTTGGTGGAGTACTCATGCCTGATGGTTCTAACTCTGCCCGTGGCTTTGTCATATTCCATGTAAGTCAGCTTCATGTTGGACCGATCGAATTCCACATCTCTGAAAATCTCGAACCCTTTCTGCAAATTCCCGGTGTGGTCAATCCATGGCTCAGCGAACTCAAAATACGAAAACTCCTCGCCTTCCCTGACAAAGTAGCTATTCAGGGACAGGCGGTATGGTCGCATTTCAGGCTTTTTGTAAGGAAGCTTCATCTTTTTAAGCAATTCTATCCTTTGTTGCTCCATCTTATCTTCAAGAGTAAAGGTGTATCCTAGACCGAACAACCCTCGATGATTAACCTCTTTAACCAATTCTGTGGGGCCTTGCAAGTTCTTACCTAGCCCCAGCCCCGGTATAAAACCCATGTTACGCAGTATCTTGACAACAGGTGCCACTTTGTCCGTTGTTTTGGTGAGGTCGATGGTGCAGATCTGTGCTTGAGCGACTATTTTGAAGCCATTGAAGAGTCGGCTCTCTTCCCCATGCTGAATCTGTAAGACAGGAACGCCCTTGGTGTCCGTCCCTTGGGCAGTTACGAGATCACTGTAGATGATGGTCACTTCATTACCAGATTGAAACTTCACACACTGGTGCAGGGAAGATGGGACAGCGCCCGACTGATGTAACCACGGCTGGCCAAGGAGGAGTGAGAAGGTCGCGGGGATGTCTATGACGTGGAAGTCAGTTGGTAGGATCTTTGTTCCGATGGTAATGGGTAAGGTGGCTTCGCCTATCACGGCGCGGCATGTAGAGTCATAAGCTTTGATGGTTTGCTTGGATGGGCGTAAATCAAAACCATGAACTCCAACCACATCCATCATCCTTGAAGGCAGGATATTAATAGCAGAACCATTGTCAATGAATACACGGGGAATCTTCTTGCCATTTAGTTCGACAGTGATGTATAAAGGCTCATTATGATCAACTCCGAACACTGGCTTGTCTAGCTCCGAGAAAGTGATGATGTTTCCATAGTGGATATTACCAATCATGTGGGTGACGTCCTCCGGGGTAATAGTGGATGGTACCATGGTGGCGGCGAGGTTTTGCTCGAGCATGAGGCGATGGGCTAGGGAGGAGGTGAGTAGGGACCATAGTGAAATATGGGCTTGGGTTTGTTTGAGTTGAGTGAGGATAGGGTCTTATTTGTCTAGGTCGGCTTGCTCGGGTTCCTTCCCAAAGACTTTCTTTGCACCCTTCGGGTCGGATTGGTACACTTGACCGGATCTTGTAAGGAGACAAACTTCTGCACGTAGCTCCTCCAAAGACAATGGCGAGTCATGACAAGGGGGCGAAACTTCGGTCTTTTCGGCCTCCTCGAAGATTTCGGCCCAAGAAAGAGGTTGAGAGGGCTTGGGACTCTCTTCCTCTAGAGATTCGACTTCACTCACTAGTTCTTCTAAAGTCAACAAGTAGCAAGAAGATTCTTTATTATTAGTCATTGGAATACAACCCATCTCATCACAGTCCGCCACAACAGGCTTGGCCGGATCAGTGATCTCACTAAGTTGTACCATGAGTACATTGCTAGCTACATAATCTCTAGGGTCTTCGACTACTCCCTTGTGGATGAGCTCTTGCACGGCTTTCTTGAGTTCAAAACATTCTTCGGTAGTGTGACCGGTGCACTTGTGGTAGTGGCAAAACTTTGATAAATCGCAACCAAGACGGGGAAGGTGTCCTTCTAACGGTTCGAGCATTTCTAACGTCACCAATGCCATGAAGATATCCACCATCGTGAGCCCTATCTTGTCAAAGGCATCCATGAGCTCTAGGATACGGATCTCGCATGTTTGCACCATATTCACCCCACCCCCATTGTTAGGAAGAGGGTTATTCACAACATTAGGACCCTTCGGCTTCTCAATCTTCTTGTCATTGATCAACCCTTGTACTACGCGCTTCAATTGAATACAACCATCCGTTGTGTGCCCGATGTGCTTGTGATACTTGCAGAACTTAGAGGCATCCAAATCAGTTCTTGGGTAGGCGGGTTAGTAATTCTCCAAAGGCTTGATAAGACCTCTCTTGACTAACACGTCAAAGACTTTCCCCATAGGCACTCCAAAATCGTCAAAGTGTTCCCTCTCTCTTTGTGGCGGAGCCCCATTCCTTGTTACGGCTTGGACATCTAGCGGGACCTCTTTCTGGACCATATTTACTTGGCCGACGGACTCCTTTCCACCCCTAGGACGCGCAGGCGCAGTAGGAGTCTTGTAGTGGAAGGAGTTGTTGTTGTTGGTCTTTGGACTTTCTTTTGGCGGCACAATCCCAGTGAACCCTGCTTCGTACCTTACTCCGGCGTCAACCATTTCCCGCAAATCAGGGAAGTAACCATTACCTATAGCTGCTTTCATCTCTGGTAGCAAGCACTTGTAGAAAATCTGCTTCTGTTCCTTTGCTTTTGGTGGGTATTGGACCTCGCACAACCGATGGTTCCACCTCTTATAAAAATCATAAATAGCCTCGCCGGGCTTTTGCATAGTGTTCTCAAGATCCGTTCGATTCACATGCCAATCCAAGTTAGCTTGATACTTCTCACAGAAAATGGCACTGATTTGATCCCACGTTTGCCTCTCGCTTGGTTCTAGCCCCAAGAACCAACGCAGAGCTATACCATCCAAAGTACTATGGAATACGCGAGCCATTTATTCGTTGGTGCAGTCACGAGCCCTCATGGCCAACACATAACTATCCAAATGAGTATTAGGACACGAGTCACCATGAAACATTGCCACTTTAGGCGTCTTGAAATCCTTGGGGAGAGCCCCCACATGGCTAGGGTTGATTGTCTTGGTAGTCGGTGCACTTTGCTTACCCACGTTCTCGATCAACTTTCGCATTTGCTCTTGCATGGCCGTGACCACAGGGTGATTGGAGATGTCGGGGATAGATTCTGACAGAATGACGGGCGGAGTAGTGGAAGTAGTAGCAGCAGCCATCCCAATACTCAGAGGCAACGAGGGTGCGGGTAGTTTGCTAGCAGAGAGGTAGCCACCAAGCAGTTCAGGGGAAGGTTCTTGCTCATGGTAGTGAAACCTTGTTGGGTGTAGAGAGAAGGAGGTGGAACATTGCGGTAGCTTGGGGATGGGAAGGCAGTGGCATTGGTGTTGGGGGGACAGTTGGTATTGACCTCTTCATCCTCGACATAAATGAAATTCTCACCATCGGGCACTAGTCTAGTTCCCTTTTGTTCAATGTGACCCTTCAACTGTTGGTTCTGGTTTTCCAACATCTTGTTGCTTTCCTCGAGATTCTTGATCTTGGCTTCGAGACCGGCGAGGAAGTTCTGGAGGCTTGGGGGAATATCATTGAGAGTAGCCTCAGTGTTGAGCTCGGCGGCACCAGCAGGAGGAGCAGAGGCTGAAGATGAAACGGGAGTTGACATTGCTGATGACGAGACTGAGAACATGGACGGAGTAGAAGCTTCACGTTGTAGTCGACCACCCGAACGGATCCCAACTTGCTTTGCTAAAAGGTTGAAGGGCAATGAAGCTTTAGGATAGGGGGAAGGCTCATGCAATGTATATCTTAATTTACAAAAACATACATTATTTACACCCTAATTGGTTGGAAGGGGTACCCCTTTTTCGCAACTAGTTAGAAGACTACGATTAGTGGAGGCCATCACTACGTCTATAGACCCCTCGTTTTTCACCTGCATTGCACACCCCCAAACGGACAATTTGGGCGAGGGTCCTATAGGGCAAGCGGCTTCCACCAACCATCGGATCCTACGACTAACCCTTCCTTAAAGGCATTTAACGTGATGTCTATGTTGCATCCTACGCAAGTTAATGATGAGCGGAGATCTTGACAATAAACACTCATCTCACCATGGCACGTCCCTTGTAGGGAAATCACTTTTTTGTGCACTTTCTCTCAAAGATCTCGATTCATCATTGACTTGGGGATGACTCGACATAGACAACACCTTAATTGACTATTAAGAAAAAGCTAGCCAAACCAACCGGTCAAAACCTAGGTGTGTTACCTATACTAGTATGGGTTGACATGGGTTAGGTAAAAGGTTCCCACCGTATACGGCGAGTGGAATAGACGAGTGACTCGAAAAGAGTGCGACAGTAGCGCACTAATTCCTGCACATCGAATACTCCGGGTAATGGGGACCTGTGCAGTGCTGACACGGACTAGTGGTAGTGTGCGGCAAGAAACTAATTCTTTTTAGGGAGAAAAGAGAGAAGTTTTTAATGTTAGGATGATGCAATGCAATGCGTGAGAGAGAGAGAGAGATAGAGAATAATGTACAAGGGAGCATAGCAGAGTTTTGTTTGACCCTAATACTAAAGCGAAAATAACAAAGGTACAGGGATACAAGGTATATACCAAGTACAAGTATCAACAAAGTACAAGTATTAACATGGCGGAGTGCGTGGGTGCATGTGTGAACACGGCAAGTGTGCATGTGCAAACATGGCAGGTGTGTGCATGTGTAAACATGGCAAGTGTGTGTAGGGTGCATGTGTAAACATGGCGAGTGTGTGAGGTGCATGTGTAAACATGGCAAGTGTGTGTGAGGTGCACGTGTAGACATGGCAGGTGTGCATGTGCAAACATGGCGGGTGTGTGCATGCGTGAACATGGAAAGTGTGTGCATGTGTAAACATGGCAGGTGTGTGCATGTGTAAACATGGCAGGTGTGTGCATGTGTAAGCATGGCAGGTGTGGTGCATGTGAGAACATGGGAAAGTGTAAGGTGCATGTGAGAACATGGCAGGTATGCATGTGTAAACATGGCAAGTGCGTGCATGTGTAAACATGGCAAGCATCATGATGTAAACGAAAGTTAGACCCACTAAGTTTGAAAAAGTTTCAAAGCAGTCCCCAGCAGAGTCGCCACTGTGAATACCCCTTTCCGATGAAGCGACGCATGGGAAGTATCTTGTGATTATTTTTATTTACAAAGGGAATATTCTTAACGACATTAAAATTATGAGAGTCGCCACGCCGTTTTAATTAAAGCCAAAACATTGAAAAAAGAATTTTTAGTGGGTTCGGGGGTCAAATTAGAACAAGAGAAGAATATTGAACGTTATCACTCCTATTGCCCGAATTGATCGGTCTTTCTATCATGATGAATGTGTTAGTAGTGTGTTAGTGATTTAGACCGGATCCTAAGATTGCCTACGTTCCTCTCAATGTGAGAAGCTCAGGTCAGCGTAGTTCGCAGAGAATTAGAATAGGCAGAAGAATCGGGATCATGCATAATGAGGGGGGAATTACCTAAAGATTAGGGTTTAGAAGTAGTTCCTAGATCATCCTCGGGTCGATGAACCCTCGATCATCATCGGCTATGAAATAACATGTAATTATGAAGATCGCAACCCTAAATATAGCATAAATAAGGTTTTAATCTATGAACACGAAGAGCATGCTAAGAACATATTATGAACATATGAATGAACATGCGAAGCATATGAAGAAACTATGAATAAATATGCAAGAACATGAATATTAAAGTTCTACATTAGAAATAATGCAAGAACGTGAAGAAATAAGTTAGAAAACTTACCTATGTTGGCAAGAAATAAACCTTGACCTCCTTGAGTGTTTGAATGCTAATTAGAGAGCAAAATAGTGTTTAAGAACTCCAAAATTCGTACTTTAGAACTCTCAAAATCGGACCCTAAACCAATAGCATGGGATTGTTTTATATAGTAAACTGATGGGAAGATCTGATGGCTGAGATCATCCAGAGCAACGTTGGCCGCCTGGCCATGATTGAAGCCGGCGACAATAGTGGCCGCGTGGCCAAGGTCGACGCGTAGCAATGTTGGCCGCGTGGCCAATCCTGCTGGCTGACTTGATTCTTAAGCTAGGGTTTCTGCATGTTTTTAAGGAAACCATTTGTTACCTATTTTGATAGATTTTGTCATAAATGAGATATTTTGGGAATCCGGGACAAGCCTTTGCAAGGTTTCTAATTCCTATAAAGTCCTTGTATTTTTGGGAAAGTCCTGATAAACTCATTTTCAGGTTGAGTACTAACAAGATGGTCAGGTGAGGGTGAAAGAGTGAGGGAGGAGGAGTAGTAGGGAGGGAGTAGGAGAAAGATTATTTGAACATTTACACTAAGGCCCCTCCCCCTAATACTACCCTTTTTCAAATAAACTCCCCACTAACAAATAAGACTCAACACTTCTACACTAGCACAAATGACCCAAATAAAATGCTAGGCACAATTATTATGAAACATAAAATGCACACATAAATATTTAAATAAATAATAATTTAAATAAATAAATAAGCAAATAAATAAATAATAATTATTTATTACTAATAAAATAGAGCCTAGTTTTCGGGTCGTGACATATGAAGACTTCATGGCCCTTTGTGGGGGTGAGGAAAAAGTAGAGATTGCTTTGAATTTTGACTCTATTTCATTGGAGAAAAGGTTGATAACTTTTGGTGTGACCGAGGATGACCTTAGTAAATACGTTAGGGCCAATAATGTGGATCTTTCTTGGATGCCAGGGCACTTCATACATGGAGACGTCACTTCTGACTTTGCTTTAGATCAGCTCGCTTTGTGCTTGTTTTCTCTTGCGTTGTTCCCTTCAGAGGTAGGATTTGCTAGCGTAGCATGCTTGGACATGGTGATTCGGGCCCGATTGGGTCACAACATTGTACCGGTTATCCTAGGAGAAACCATTTGTGGCATTTCCCAGCTTGCTATGTATGGCAACATGACTAGAGGTAGCGACAGGCTGTTAACTATGTGGCTCCAAGAGAGGCTCCGAGTGAATAATCCAGCAGTGTCTCAGATCGTGCGTCCATGGTCTTATCGCGGTAGGGGAATTGTAGAGAGGTTTCAGTGCATGAATCGCAGCGGTTGGGAGACTTATTTAGCCGATATGGTTACTGATGATATCTAGTGGGTGGTATCGATATGGCGGATCCGGTCTTTAAGAGAGAAGAAGGTGGGGTCGTATATGATCCGCGTCCCCTCTCTTTATGAGACTACTTTTTACTAC
The DNA here is from genome assembly GCA_026119855.1 of Campanula takesimana. Taxonomy (NCBI): domain Eukaryota; kingdom Viridiplantae; phylum Streptophyta; class Magnoliopsida; order Asterales; family Campanulaceae; genus Campanula; species Campanula takesimana. Next base: position 638,083 of record JAOWBW010000084.1, read on the forward strand.
CCGATGTGAGTGCTTCGATAGTATGGCCTGGTGTAGACTATTCCCGAGGATTGGGATGAGAATTTGAGGCAGTATTCCTTTAATAAACTTTATATGAATGCTAGCGTCTCGATTCTCTTTTCTCAGATGTGGGGCATGGCCGGGTTTTCATGCATTACATTCCTTTCGCGCCCCCGTAGCACTTATTTATCACGAGAGTATTTGGCATGGTATAGTGAGAGACTTGGGCATGCGAAGCAGACTCTAAAGACCCTACGTGGCTCTATATTGGGAACTTATGCTTCTAGCATTTTGCTGAGGATGAAGGAGGCATTGGCCTATGAGAAGAGGAGAGAGATGATTGCTGCTAACAAGGATGGAGAAGGGGTAGGGGCTTCAAAGAAGAGGAAGGCTAGTGAGGTTTCGAAGGGTTATGCCAAGGGCGTTAGTGAGTTTGAGGCTAGGTTTTGTGAGAAGACTAACAAGAAGAAAGTTCGCCGAGGAATACACAAGAAGAAAGAGACCGAAGGCACAAGTGGCACTAAGGAGTGATTCCGAGTATCCATCCACAGTCGTTGCAGACACATTAGTTTTAAGTTTAGTTTTAGTTCAGTATTAGTTTAATTTCATAACAAGTTATGTAATCGCAAGTTTAATCGAGATTAGACTCATCGAATAAGTGTAACCTGCAATGACTGTGGAAATAAAAGTTTTTGCTTTAGAAAACACAAACTCTTCCTTTACTGCTTTGTAGCCAAATTTTGATGTTTATTTATTTTTTAGACCGCACCTCTGAAAGGCTGCCTACGTTCCGCTTTTACAAATAGGACTAAGGGGCTCAGGTCATCGTAGTTCATTCCAGTCAAACTAGAATTATTTAAGAAAGGGAAGATAGAAGGGGGGATGCTCTAACTTTTGCCTAGACCGTCCTTGCATGTTTTCAGTCTAGCGATCTTTATACGAGCCCTATTTTTGCATAGACCGCCCTTTACGGGTTTTCAGTCTATCGGGCTTCTTTTTGTGTAATAATTTTTTTTAGAGGGGGGACTAGTCGTAGTAGCGTCTGAGTTTGCTAAGATTGACTGGTTCTTTGAATGGGTTGCCATCCAAATCTGCCATTCTGACCGCTCCACCGGAGAAGATCTTCTCAGTCTTGCGGTTTCTCTTGGATCTTGGCGATAGAGTAGAGCCGCCGCCTTAAGTCCTCTACTTCTCGTGATAGGTTGTGAACTCTCTTTGTAGTCATGTGTGGGGGCACCCTTATGTTGTCTCCACCTCTGGGCTTAGGTTTGTCAAACTCGACGAGTTCGAGGTTACCATCTTCCATGTAGAACCAGAATCCTTCTATTTTGGTAAGCTTGCCTTTATCTATAAGGTCTTGGGTCTTTCTTTGCAAAGCCACATAATTGTTAATGTCATGACCTTCATCTTGATGATACGAGCAAAATTTGGTGGGCTCGAATGGTTGGAGAGGTGTTAGTTCGGAGAGAAGTGAGTATTCTTCCAGGGGTTGCATCTTGCCTATGGTTTGCAGTCTTTCGAACATTTTTGCTCTTGGGGTCCCTAGGTTTGTGTACCGTCGGGCTGAGATGGGATTATTTTCGAAAAATCTCTGCAGTTTTTCACTGGGTCTCTTTCCATGGTGCGGTGGCCACCATTCCATTGATCTTGTGGGTTGGATCTTCTTCCCATGCATCGTGCGCAGGATGGGGGAGTTCGTTAGGTATTGTTTGAGGTAATTAAATGCAGCTTCGCACCTCGAACTCCAGCCTTAATTCGTGCATTTCTCCATTTCTCTTAGCATTGGTTCTCCTACGGTCGTAGTATGACCGAGGTACTAGAGTAGTTCTGTGAGTTCTTTCATTTCTATCTTAGTGCGGGGAGATTTCATCTCCAAGATGGCTTGACTCTTTCTAGGGTCGGCTTCGATTCTACGCTTGGTGACCACGTAGCCTAACACTTTCCGTCGGCTGACTCCAAACGTACACTTGGCGGGGTTCAGACGCATGGCGTGCTCCCTCAATCCGTCAAAGAACTTCCTTAGAACTATCAAGTGCTGACCGTCGGAGCCTTTTGAATGAATAATCATGTCGTCCACATATACTTCTATCTTCTTATGGATCATGTCATGGAAGAGAGCGGTGACTGCCCGTTGATAAGTAGCCCCAGCGCTTTTCAACCCAAACGGCATGAGAGTATAGAAAAAAGTACCCCATGGAGTGGTGAAGGCTGTCTTCTCTTGGTCTTCCTCGGCCATCTTAATCTGGTTATAGCCGGCAAACCCATCCACAAACGACTTGACCTCGTAGTTGGCAGTCGCATCAACCAACATGTCAATATTGGGTAGGGGAAGTCGTCTTTCGGAGTAGCCCTGTTGAGATCTCTGAAATCCACACATACTCGAACTTTACCATTAGACATCTTGACAGTCACGATGTTGGACAACCAAGTCGGGTATTTAATCATCCTAATGAAGCCTACGCGGAGTAGCCTTTCAATCTCTTCTTTCACTTGCAGGGACCATTCCGGCTTAATACGGTGCAGTTTTTGTTTGATGGCTGGGCATCTGGTGTTGTCGGGATCCTGTGATCTTCGATCGAGTTGTCAAGCCCCGGCATGTCCTTGTAAGACCATGCAAACACATCCACGTACTCCTTAAGTAACTCAATCAATGCTTCCCTCTCGGCTCCGCTGAAGAAGCTCCCAATCTGCGTTTCCTATGGCTCGGCTTCGGTTCCCAAATTCACGCATGTTAGCACTTATCGGCAGCTTGGGCTCGAGATTCCCTTTGATTAATAACCTGTTTTGAAATTTCTTTTATGTATTCATCATTTAGTGTGTCTGTGTCCGCCTCTTCTAATGAGTCATTATTAACTAATTGTATATCATTAGGTTGATCATTATCTAATTTATCATTTAAAAGAGTGGCTATGGAGGGATACTCGGAAAGGTCGAGGGTTTCATTCATGGCAAAAGGGAATAGAGCGTTTACAATAAGGTCATAGTCTTCAGACGTGAGGTCGTCAGACTTAGAGGAAGACTCAAATTCAAAGCTAAAAACACTAGACTCGGGGGAGGGGGATTTCGAGGAAGTGACGGGAGGTGCTGCTAGAGGAGCGGCAGGAGAATGAGTAAGCCCTAATGTCTCCACCATGAACTCAGGAGTAGCTATAGGACCTCCGAGCATGCACCAATTCTTCAGTTTTCCCTCCATGGGTACCACCAATGTCCTCGGATCAATGTCTTTCTCTGATTCATCCCCAGTAACAGCTACCATGTCATTTTCGATCCCCGGATAACCCAGATGTTGAAGCAGATATTGGCCATCCCACGTCTTAGTCAAACCCGGAGTCTCTGTGATTTTCGTTGTCAGCTCATCGAGGGTTGCAGCTTCTAACTGACTTCGGTGGCATACTTGTACTTAGTGGTTTTGATTCTGCCCATATCCTCGTCGTATTCCATATAAGTCAGCATCAAGTTGGACCTGTCGAATTCTAAATCTCTGAATATCTCGAACCCTTTCTGTAACTTGCCGGTGTGATCAAACCACGGTTCTGCAAATTCAAAACACAAAAACTCCTCGCATTCCTTAACGAAATAACTGGTAAGAGAAAAGTGGTATGGCCGCATTTCAGGCTTCTTGCATGGTAACTTCACTTTCTTGAGGAATTTTATCCTTTTCTGTTCCGCTCTGTCTTCGGGAGTGAGGGTGTATCCAAGGCCAAACAGCCCTCGGTGATCAACTTCTTCAACCAAATCTGTGGGACCTTGCAAGTTCTTACCTAGCCCCAGCCCCGGTATGAAGCCCATGTTCCGCAATATATTGACAATGGGTACCACCTTATCTGATGTCTTCATGAGGTCAATTGCGTAGATCTGTGCCTGAGCGACTACTTTAAAACCGTTAAATAGTCTACTCTCCTCTCCATGCTGTATTTGTAAAACGGGGATGCCCTTAGTGTCAGTCCCTTGGGCAATTACTAGATCACTGTAGATAACAGTCACCTCGCTACCAGGAGGAGTGAAAAGGTGGTGTGAATGTCTATGATGTGGAATTCGGTGGGTAGGATTTTGGTTCCAATCGTGATGGGCAGGGTGACAACGCCTATAACTACGCGACAGGTTGAGTCATAAGCTTTGATTGTTTGCTTAGAAGGGCTCAAATCAACACCATGGACACCGACTACATCCATCATCCTTAACGGCAAGATGTTAATAGCAGAACCATTGTCAATGAATACGCGGGGAATCTTCTTGCCCTCCACCTCTATAGTAATATACAGGGGTTCATTATGATCAACTCCGAACATTGGCTTGTGTAGCTCTGAAAAAGTGATGATGTTCCCATAGTGGATGTTTCCAATCATGTGTGTGACATTCTCTGGGGTAGTTTTTGACGGGACCATAGTAGCGGTGAGGTTCTTCTCAAGCATGAGGCAATGGGTAAGAGAAGAGGTGAGTAGAGACCAAAGTGAGATGTGCGCTTGGGTTTGCTTGAGTTGGGTAAGGATGGGGTCTTCCTTTTCGAGGTCGGCTTGCTCAGGCTCTTTCCCAAAGATCTTCTTGGCACCTTTCACATCGGATTGGTATACTTGGCCGGATCTCGTGAGTAGACAAACTTCCGCTCGTAGCTCATCTAAAGAGAGTGGCACCTCTTGTTGAGAGGGTGGAATTTCGATCTTCTAGGCCTCCTCCAAGATTTCGTCCCAAGACAAAGGTTGGTTGCGTTTGGAACCTTCCTTGTTTTAAGACTCAATTTCACTAGCTAATTCATCTAAAGACAACAAGTAGCAAGAAGTTCCTTTGTCATTAATCATTGAAATACAATTTTTCTTATCACAGTCCACCACAATAGGCTTGGTCGGATCAGTGATTTCACTAATTTCTACCATGAGTACCTAACTAGCTATGGAACCTCTAGGGTCTTCAATAATGCCCGCATGAATGAGCTCTTGCACAGCTTTCTTGAGGGAAAAGCATTCCTCGGTAGTATGACCGGTACATTTGTGGTAGTGGCAGAACATTAACATATCGCAACCTAGTTGTGGGAGATGTCCTTCCAACGGTTCGAGGATATTCATCTTCACAAGAACTTTAAACACACTAGCCATTGTCACCTTGGTTTTGGCGAAGGAATCCATGATCTCTAGAATGCTGATTTTACCTGTTTGCACCATGTTAACCCCACCATTGTTAGGAAGTGGATTATTGACTACGTTGGGACGCTTCGGCTTCTCAATCTTCTTGTCATTGATCAACCCTTGCACCATACGCTTCAATTGGATACAACCATCGGTCGTGTGCCCTATCCACTTGTGGTACTTGCAGAACTTGGAGGCATCCACGTCGGCCCTTTGGTTTATGGGTTGATAATTCTCTAGCGGCTTGATGAGACCTCTTTTGACTAGCACATCAAAGACTTTCCCCATAGGCATGCCAAAATCATCAAAATGCTCTCTCTCTCTCTCTCTTAGAGGCGGAGCCCCACTTCTTGTGACAGCTTGAACATCAAACGGAGTTTCATTTTTGACCATGTTGACTTGTTCGACGGTTTCTTTCCCACCCTTAGGAGGCGTGGGGTTTGAAGGAGCCTTGCAGTGGAAGGAGTTGTTTTTGGTCTTGGTGTTGTCTTTCGGCGGTGCAATTCCGGTGATCCCAGCTTCGTACCTCACTCCGGCGTCATCCATTTCCCGCAAATCAGGGAAGTAACCATTACCTATAGCCGCTTTCATCTCAGGAAGCAAACATTTGTAGAATATTTGTTTCTGTTCGTTCGCCTTAGGTGGGTATTGGACCTCACTCAGTCGGTGGTTCCATCTCTTGTAAAAGTCATAAATAGCATCGCCGGGCTTCTGCATGGTGTTCTCAAGGTCGGTTCGGTTGACATGCCAATCCAAGTTAGCTTGATACTTCTCGCAGAAAATGGCACTGATTTGATCCCAAGTTTGCCTCTCACTTGGTTCTAACCCCAAGAACCAACGCAGAGCTATACCATCCAAAGTGCTATAGAACACACGGGCCATTTTCTCGTTGGTGCAGTCACGAGCCCTCATAGCCAATACATAACTGTCCAGATGGGTTTTAGGACAAGAATCACCATGAAACATCGCCGCCTTAGGCATCTTGAAATCCTTGGGGAGAACCCCTACTTGGCTAGGGTTGATAGTCTTGGTAGTCGGTGCGGTTTGCTTATCCACGATCTCAATCAACTTGCACATTTCCTCTTACATAGCCATGACCACGGGATGATTGGAGATGTCAGTGACTAATTCCGGCAGAGCAGTAGGAGGAGTCATTGAAGCGGTGGTAGCGGCCATCCCAATCTAAGAGGCAATGAGGGTGCATGAAACTTGCTAGCGGAGAGGTAGCCACCAAGCAGTTTAGGGGAGGGCTCGTAGACACCTTTGTTCTAGCTCATGGTAGTGGATCCCTTTTGGGCATAGAGAGAAAGAGGCGGGCCACTTCTGTAGCTGTGCAAGTGGAGGGTAGGGGCACCGATGTTGATGGGGTAGTTGGTATTGACCTCTTCATCCTCGATATGAATAAAATTTTCACCATCGGGTATCACGTCGGCTCCTTTCTTTTGGATGTGGCTCCTCAACCGTTGGTTGTGATTCTCCAAAGTCTTGTTACTCTCCTCGAGATTCTTGATCTTAGCTTTGAGACCGGAGAGGAAGTTCTGGAGGCTTGGGGGAATGCCATTAAGATTAGCCTCAGTATTGAGCTCATTAGTGCTAACAGTGGGAGCGACGAAGGTTGCAGAGACTGAAGACGAGGCAGGAGTTGCCATTGCTGATGCTGAGACTGAGAACGGGGATGGAATAGAAGCTTCACGTTGCAGTCGACCACCCGAACGGACCCAAACTTGCTTTGCTGAAAGGTTGAAGGGAGGCAACTTTTAGGTGGGGAAAGGCTCATGCATAGTAAATTTTTTAATTTACAAACAAAACATACATTTATTTACACCCTAATTGGTTGGAAGGGGTACCCCTTTTTCGTAACTAACCTAGAAACTACGATCAGTGGAGGCCATCACTACGTCTATAGACCCCTCGTTTTTCACCTGCATTGCACATCCCAAACGGACAATTTGGGCGAGGGTCCTATAGGGAAAGTGGCTTCCGCCAACCAATGGGTCCTACGACTAACCCTTCCTTAAAGACATTTAACGTGATGTCTATGTTACACCCTACACAAGTTAACGATGAGCGGAGATCTTGACAACAAACACTCACCTTACTATGGCACATCCCTTGTAGGGAAATCAATTTTTTGTGCACTTTCTCTCAAAAGATCTCGACTCATCGTTGACTTGGGGATGACTCGACATAGACAACACGTTATTTGTCTTGTAAGAAAAAGCTAGCCAAACCAACCGGTTAAAACTTTAGAGTGTCCTAACCTATAGTGTAGGTTAACATGGGTAGGATAAAGGTTCCCACCACTCGCGGAGCGTACATGGTGAGTGGAGTAAACGAGTGACTCGAAAAAAGGGCGGCAGTAGCGCTACTAATTCCCGCACCTCGCGCACTCCGGGGGTAATAAGGGATATGTGCAGTGCTGACACAGACTAGTGGTAGTGTGTGGCAAGAAACTAATTCTTTTAAGGAGAAAAAAAGAGAAGTTTTAATGTTTTGAATGATGCAATGCAATGCAAGAGAGAGAGAAGAGGGAAAGGATAAGAATGTACAAGGGAGCATAGCAAAGTCTCGTTTGACCTTAGTAATATGGCAAAAGTACAAAAAATACATGTATTGAAAAGATACAAGGCACACATATTAACATGGTAAAAATAAAAGGTGCACGTGAAAACATGGCATAGTGTGAGGTGCATGTGTGAACATGGAAAACATCATGATGTAAACGAAAGTTAGACCCACTAAGTTTGAAAAAGTTTCAAAGCAGTCCCCAGCAGAGTCGCCATTGTGAATACCCCTTTCCGATGAATCTTGCAATTATTATTATTATCAAAGGGAATATTCATAACGACATTTAAAAATTATGAGAGTCGCTACGCCGTTTTAATTAGCCAAAACATTGAGAAAAAGCATGTTAATGGGTTCGGGGGTCAAATTACGACAAGAGAAGAATATTGAACGTTATCACTCTTATCGCCCGAATGATCAGTCTTTCTATCATGATGCGGTGTATGTTGTGTGCGATGTGTTTGAGACCGAATCCAAAGATTGCCTATGTTCCTCTCAATGCGAGAAGCTCAGGTCAGCGTAGTTCGAGAAGAATTTAGAATAGGCAAAAGAATCAGGATCATGCATAATGAGGGGGAAATTACCTAAAGATTAGGGTTTAGAAGTAGTTCCTAGATCATGTTCGGGTTGATGAACCCTAGATCATCATCGGCTACGAAATAACATGTTAACATGAAGATCGCAACCCTAAATATAGCATAAATAAGGTTTTAATCTAAGAACATGAAGAACATGCGAAGAACATATTATGAATATATGAATAATATGAATAAACATGCAAGGCACATGAATATTATGGATCTAAACTAAGAACATGGCAAAAACATGAAGAAAAAGTTAGAAAACTTACCTATGTTGATAAGAAATAAACCTTGATCTTCTTGGGATTCTTGAGGGTGTTCTTGGATGCTTGAAATGCTTAATTAGAGAGAAAAATCATCACTTAGGGAGCTTGAGATTGATCAAAATTCGGACCTTTAACCAAGAGGCAATGAGGTCCTTTTATAGCCATCTAAACAAGGGATCAGACGGCTGAGATTGGATGAGGCGAGGATGGCCGCCTGGCCAAGGTCGAATGTGGCCGCGTGGCCAAGGTCGAATGTGGCCGCGTGGCCATCATTCCTGGCTGACGTGATTTTCAAGCTAGGGTTTTATTTGGTTTATGAAAACCCTATTTTGGCCATTTTTAAGATGTTCTAGAATGATGAGATATATTTTGGGAATCCGGGACAAGTCTTTGCAAGGTTTCTAATTCCTATAAAGTCCTTGTATATTTGGGAAAGCCCTAATAAACTCATTTTCGGGTCGGGTACTAACAAATGGTATGAAATATATGTGTATATTTACTTGCATATTTTGTAGAATGTCTTAAACTATAATCATTTATGATTACTACGATTGATCCCACTTAAAGAGAATAAGATTAACTTCCTTGACCTAGTTATGAGCTTAAGAATTGTTCTAAATCAAGAATGGAAGTTATGAATTCTTAACAAATCTTATTCCTAATAAACCTAATGCTTAAGGATGGATGAAGAGATTGAATAGAAACATGTGGATGAATATATAGATGTCAATTGTCCTACGACTTGCCACCAAGTGTTTAAAACTTTAGAAGTATCTAAAACACTTGAATGCTTATGTGATAAGCAATCGCGTAAGAAGCGTTCCTACAAGCAAGAAAGGGAAGCAAAGTTTGAGATTGATTAGAGCCTAACATTCATGTGATGAATGAAAGGTATATTAATAAGTTCTCATATTTTGAACATGGAGAGACATATTAATTACCTTATTGGTTTGATAATCAAGTTAGTTTGGAACTAACAAACAGATTTGATATTAATTCTTAAGCAACATTTGATATTTAAAATGCTAAGTATTAATATCAAATGGAAACCTTCTCAAACTCTAAAGGTTAATATGGATAAGGATTTAAGATAAAGGCAAGACAAGAGTTGTCAAGCCTAAAGGAAATGTTTGTGGCTAAAACCTAAAATCCAAATGATGTAACTTCTACTTTGGAATAAGATTGACCGTTGGAGAAATTACAATTTGAATTAAAAGATCAAAAGGAAGGGTAGTAGGACTACCACTTCGAGTATTTATGTTAATCCTTCTACATATAAGCTCTTGGGTATTAGATACCGGATATGGATCCCATATTTGTATAAATGTGTAAGACTTGAGAAATAGAAAGACTACTTAAAAGGGTGAAGATTAACCTATGTGTTAATAATGATGTAATGGTTGAAACATTAATCATAAGAACTTGCGAAGTGTCTTTACCTAGTGGGTTCTTATTTGTTTTGAACAAATGTTGTGATGTTCCTACTTTAAGTAGAAATATTATTTTGGTTTCTTCATTAGAAGATTATGGATATTTCTTATTCTGAATAAGAAGGTGCACCATTAAATATGATTTACTTTATTGTATTATTAATCATATAATGGGACCTTATATCCTTATCTTGGAAGAACAAAATAATAAGTATAACATAAATAATGGAAAAATCTGAATCTAAGGATATAAGCATTACATTCTTAAAGCATTGATGTCTATATCAAACGAAAAGAAACACATATCTAAAATTCCATGGGACGGACTTTTAAATTCATATGATTTCGAATCATGTGATATATGTGAATCTTTAAAATTGATCAAGACATCTTTTACTAATAGTAGTGAAAGAAGTACTTTTTGAACTCATACATTTTGATGTATGTAGTTCATTAAAGTAACAATGCTATAAAGGATTTTGATAACTCATGGAAAAAGTATTAGTATACTCTGATTTGATCAAAGTAATTAATATTTGAGCTTTTGGCTTATTGAGAATTCTGTAGAAAGTCTGCAGTTTTAAGGAAAATGTGATTCTGGAAACAGCAACCGTAAGGATTGCTTGGAGGCGTACGCCTGCCTAGCAGCCGTACGGATGGTGTTCCAGAAGTTTACAGATTTTCTGCAAACTGCCATTTTTCACCTCATGAATAGTCAAATTGATCTTTAATTAACCCTCTGGATTATGTGCTGGAAACAGCTGTGCTTACACTAAATTGAGTTTCAACTAAGGAGGTTCGACTGATACCATAATAGATATGAAAATAAAGAAAACTTGGTTTGTCTTTCATAAAGATTTGTGGTGTGACACTTTTGTGAAATGTATTGTCTTGGACAAAATCACACCTAAATCTAATCAATGTATTTTCATGGGATATCTTAAGGATATTAATTTTACATCCCTGAAATAGTACAAATAGTTTGTTACTCTAAATAGCACTTTCTAGATAAATCGTTTATCTCTAAAGAACTAGTGGGAGTAAAATGTATCTCAAAGAGTTCGAGACCCAGAAAATAACATAGAACCTAAGATGGAAGTTGAATAATGTTTCACAAAGAGTTGTAGAAATTCGTTCAAGTATACACAAGATATTTGCATATATGATACGATACTATCTATAACAAGAAATATTGATTTCTCGTAATAGAAAGTAATTAGGAAGATATCATTGAGAATGATTGACCTATTACCTATCAAGATGCAAATTCCACTTCGGATTTAGATCAATGACTTGGATTCATAAAATCTAAAAGTGCAATCCATGTATCATAATCAAGTTTCGAACTTGATTATTCTACCCGAAGGCTTAAAAACCATAAGGTAGAAAATCAGTTTTCTTGGAGAAAACGGACATGGATCGCAAGTTGCATATTATTGAAGCACGACTAATTGAGTAAAGTTAATTCATAATACCGATTATAATGAAACTTTATCACCCGTAGTCATGCTTAAAGTTATTTAAATTTTAATTGTCATGAACTCATATTTTGAATATGAAATATGACAAATTGATGTCAAAACAGCATTCTTTAATAGGAACATACTTTAGGATGTGTTTGATACAACCTAAAAGTTTTTATCCATAAAATTCTAATAAGATATGAAAGTTGCAGATATCCATGAGATGGATTGAAGCAAACCACTTGGAGTGAAATTTTATTTTTTGATAAAGTATTCAAAGAGTTTGAATTCATCAAAGATGAGACTTGTGATTACAATAAATTTAGTGGGAGCGTAATTTAATTCCTAGTCTAACATATGTGGTTGACATATAATTCATTTTGAAAAAGTTTCTAAATGAAAGACTTGGATAAAGCCGCTTATATCCTTGAACTGATTTATGGAGATAAATCTAAAAGGATGATTGGTTGAAGTTAAAGTACTAACATAGACAAGATAGTGAAAAGTTCACTATGCAAGACTCTTGGAGAGGCTACTTGCAAAAGTCTAATTGCACTTCTCTTGACAAGATTTAGTCTTATTGGAAGACTAATGAGCAAGGGCACATGATTAGGATTTCATATGCTTCGAAAATTGGATCTATCATGTAAGCCATATTAATATATTGAGACTGGATGTCTCATATACTTGGAGTATGATGAGATGATACCAATCGGATCCTAGTAACAGTCTCTAGATAAGAAACACCCTTATGTTCGTTAAAAGGAACTAAATGATGCATTCTTGATCTTTGATGGAATGAAAGATGATTTTGTAATAGTTACATAGATGCATTCTTACAAACCAACAAAGATAAATTTTACAGTATAAATACATGTTTATGTTTATTAATGGTGTTAGAAGAGTTATAAATATACCATTACTATTCTACAAAAGGTTGAGTATCTAGTAGCATTAGATGCAACTAGAAAGTTGTTTGGATTAAGAGACTAATTAGTAAACTAGAAATTGTTTCTAGTGTCACTAATTTTATGGACCTTCATTGTGTCAATAATTGTTATTACACAATACAAGGAGCTAATGTCTTATCTAAACATATGCTCGGACATTTCTATCTTATTCGAGAAATCGTCAAAGATGGGAGATGTCAAAATATGCAAAATACCATATGATGATAACAAGGATAATTATCTTACATATGATCGCTTGCAATTATGATGGAGATCATAACTAAGCTCAATGAGTATTGGATACACTTTGATTGGGCCTAGTGAAAGTGGGAAACTATTGGATATTATGCTCTAGGCCCTTGAGAAAGGCCTATGCGTTACATCATAGCTCATAGTTATAGAGATAACAAACCCGATTATTATATCTTTTGTATGTTTCTTATAATAATCATTGTACCTAGCGCTTATAAAGGGCTAGCATGAGTTTAATGGATAATCATATGATGATTATGGTGTATAAGATGCAGATTAAACTTGTGGGTACTTGTTGGAGAACAATGTACTGGATAGACCCGTTATGAGATTTATGTAATGGTCAAATATCATAATTAAATCTCATAATAGTTATATAATTTTATATCCTTAGACCTGATATTATCATGGTCTTCCACATGATGAACATTATGTTTGACGTACTCAAACGCTACCCTTAACCGGGTGGTTATAAAGGCTACGATTGGCATAATTGGATTCTTATAGGGAAAAATGATAAGTCAAGATGGGATTTGTCCCTCTCTCAAGAGAGATATCGGCTTGGCCTCTCGATGAGTGAGATTGATGATAGTGTACGGCCGTACCCAAATGAATTGAAGTGTTTATTATCATTTCCTCATATCAATCTACTCGGGATTGAGAAAGCATTGGAAACATAAGTTGACGTGGACCATGACTTATGTCCAATATGATATCGAGTGACAAAACGATTGTGATATGTTATATAAGGTAACATTAGACTTTCAAAGTTATACTAATTGGGTAGTCATACTTGCTTGCTAGAGTTTGCTTATGACTTACGGGTTCTTACTGGTTCGGACTCGTTGCCAACATAGTATAATTTTATTGGGTCACACACAATAGAACGGATTGAATAAGGCACAGAAAAAGGGGAAAAACTGGATCCTGCTGGAAGGATCCGTACGGATGGTTTGGGAGCCACCCAACCAATCCGTACAGATGGTTTGTCCGGCCGTAAACAGTTTGTTCAGATCTCTTGTTTGACAAGGAATCCTGAGTCCCAAAGGAATTAGGTTAAAACTCTACTATATAAGTGTGCAGCCGGGTTTGAGAAACCTAATGGTTGATTTTAGAAATCATAACATATTGTTTGAGAAACAATTACACACATATAAAGGGGATTATTAGTTTTGAGATTTAGAATCATCAAAACTTAATAATCAATAAAGCAAAATAATTCCTACGAAGAAATCGTTTCTTCATCAAGTGTTGGGTCTATCAATCCAGATCAAGAAGGTGTTCTTGATATCTGTTCGATGTGTGGATACCGATAGAGGGTGTTTTCTTTAGCAACTTAAAGTTCGTGTTCATGGATTCAATCTTCAAGTGTATGTTTCTTTCATCTTGTATTTAATTTAATCAACTTGCACGGATTAGGGTTCTTGGGTGTTTGATTTTATGTTTATTCCGCTGCGCATGATGCATCAAAACCCAACAGGAAGGTGTTTAGGAGGTGTTATAGTGAAGGGGGAGGGATTATTTGATGTGTTTGGTGAAGGATTTTGGCCGGAAATGGAGGTTATGGAGGTGGGTCGGTGGGTGTAGAGAGGGAGTGAAATTTTAGAGCACGGCTGCTCTCTGATAAACACACGACCGTGTTGCTTGGGCGCTCTGAAGTAGGTACTCGGTCGAGTTAGTACTGTTCACGACACATTTCTCTCTTTTTTTTTAAAATAAACCTACAAAACAAAGGTTAAAATAATAACAAAGACATAATAATAATAATAATAATAATAATAATAATAATAATAATAATAATAATAATAATAATAATAATAATAATAAATAATAATATTAATAATAATAATATTAATAATAATAATAATAAAATAATAATAATAATAATAATATATAAATACTACTCCCTCCGTCCCAGTTTAAGGTTCTTACTTTTCTTTTTGGTATGTCCCAGTTTAAGGTTCTTATAGTTGCTTTATTCCTTAAATGGCAAAGGTTGAATAGTGTTTTGGACATTCTTATCCTCATAAAGTTCATATATTACAAAAATCCCATCACTTACTCGTCTACTTTTCACCCACTTGCTTTATGAATGGACAATTATATCCTCCACCCACTACTACTCTTGACTCAGTTTTACCTTGATTTCTTAATAAGCGTGTAAAGTCAAACTAAGAACCTTAAACCGGGATGGAGGGAGTAAAAATTATCGTAAATTTACTAAAAAGTAATTCATCGGTTTAACGTCTCGATGTCGCTCGTTTGAGGTCATTAGCTCAACCCCTTTTTATTTTACCCGGAACGAGAGATAAGATCTCCGAACGAAATGGACGATACCACTCCAATCGGATCTCGAACCATATAGTGCTTGAGTCTTTGTCCGTTGACCTTAAATTCACCTTTTGTCTCGTTCCAAATAACGATGGCCCCGTATGGATATACTTTTCGAACTTGGTACGGACCCAACCATCTTGACTTCAACTTCCCCGGAAAAAGTTTTAACTGAGAATTTTAGAAAAAAACCATGTCTCCTTCCTTGAACTCCTTTCAGTTTGGTACACTCATATGCATCATACCGGAGTTCTTCAAGCTCTTGTAACTGAAGCCTTCTCTTCTCACCGGCGTTCATAAAATCATAGTTTAGGGCCTTAATTGCCCAATACTCCTTGTGTTCAAGTTCCACGGGTAAATGGCATGTTCCTATACACCAAACAAAAAGGTGTGGTTCCGATGGGTGTTTTGAAAGCGATACGGTATGTGTAGACACCCTGCCTTGGACCGCTCACCCCGATTGCACATTTGATTTTGTGTTTCTTCCTTTTTATGTGTTTTTCATTAGTTTCTGTTACTTTCGTTAAGTTCCTGACTGACTCCGTTAAGTCTATGGACTAAAATGAATAACAGGGCTGACTTTCTAGTCCATTCTATCAAAAAAGCCATTTTGAAGTCACGCACCTCCGCCCGTAGGGGTCAGAAGCGCGCGCGTCCCGCCACAAAGGCAGGAGGCGCGTGCATCTGGGCGTCAGTTACAGATTTTCTCCAAGAATCCCTCCCTTGCTCATTTTACATGATTTTGCCCGGAAAATTGATATTTGTGATTTCATTTTGGCACCAAAAACATCCCTTTTACACCTATATAAACCTCCATTCTCCACCATTTCAAAAGACCTTTTTTCGAACACAAGAAAAACTCTACACAAAAACACTTTCAAGGCATTTCCAAGGAATTCTCCAAGAAGCACTTGAAGTTATTTGAAGCTTAGGTAAATACCACTTTTCTATCTTCTCTCTACTTCATCTTTTCTCTTCTTCTTCTTCTTTATCAAACGTGCAATCACCCAAACCATTTTAGGACATGTCACCAAAGATCACTTCATCATATTGAAAATATTGAAGTCGGTCAAGGAGTTATCTCCCTACATTCAAACACCCTTTTTAACCCCTTTTTATCATTATCAAAGAATAGGAAGAACATTTTATTTATGTAGACTATGAACAAGCAAGACCAACATTAGTTGGGCGAGATGGGTGTTTAAGTACTTCCCATCTCGTAACCTAACCCCCGAACCTCATAACAACAATCTCTGTTTTCGTATCAAAACATAGGCTAAATACTAGGTTTTTCTTATGTTCCTCTAAAACATACGTAGCGAGTCTAAACACTTAAAACCAAAATAGACATCCTAGGATAATTCACTGCTCTAGCCAAGCTGTGGCTCTCCCGAGGTATCTACAGTGGCGACTCTGCTGGGACGTTTGAGGGTTAAACTTGCGTTCTGTTCATAGTCTACATTTTTTTGGGCATTCTGGTTCCTGATGGGGGAAGCGTGCACCTCTGGCATTCTTGGCGTAAGGCGCGCATGTCCCACAACAGAGACCAGAATCGCCCGCCTCTCATATGCTCTTCCTATTCTTCTTTGTTTTCTTTGCTAATCATCTTCGAAGGGGTTCCAATAGACATTCAGGACCAGGGCAATCCCCTGAGTCTAAAGTCTCTGACAGTGTGACAGGTTTACCCAGAAGCGGGTGCCTCCCAGAGACATTGCACAATGCGCGCGCATCCCACAACGCAGGCTAGAGGCGCGCGCTTCTGGGCAGTTTTCCAGAACATGAACAGGTTTTCTAGAACAGAACAGAATGATGGGGTTTAGGCACAGTTGCTTGCATCAGGACTAATTCGGACCATTTAACTCTTTTTATTTTGTGTTTTTTATCGGTCACACGGGTGATTCGAGAGTTGTAAATTATGTGCTTATTTGCTTCTCTCTTATTTTTTGTTTTAAAAAAAAAGTAAAAAAAATCTTTTGTCACTTGTTGGACCTCACACTACGTGCACAAATTCTTATAAATTGCTCACTATCGAGTCGCACAAGTTCATAACCCCAAACCCGTCGAGGCCCGTCCTAGAGAGTTTCAAGCTCCATCCGACCTTGACTCTCTCGAAGCGGTAAACCTCAGGCCATGGCGTAGTTCATGACTACATGCCGGGGGTGACCTTTAAGCCTCTCTTTAGCCGAGCACAAACCAACACAATTCTAGTTAAGGTCTAACACTCCGTGACTAAGTCGGTTTTCATGTGCTGAGATTTCCCTAAACTAATGTCTTCAAATCATACATGCCGTTTCCAAGAGAAACAAGTGGTTATCATGGACGAAATAAAAATCCGTCCCCAAGTGGTTATTATGGACGAAAATAAAAATCCGTCCCCGTATGTATGCTTTACTACATTAATTTAGTTTAATCACAAATGTGGTGGAATCCGATGAGTGTATGGGACCGCGAGAAGGTCTATATACTAGTGTGACGATTCCATTATTTTCTTAGAAACCCCAAAAGGGACTCCGTCCCTCCGACTTATATAAAAAAAAAAAAAAAAGTCTTTTCTTTATATGGTTTGAGTCGTGTGCCCACTGTGTGTTCTAAGCCTATTCATGGACCAAAAGTGTTACTCAAGACTGATAAGGGCCTCTTCTTCAATCTAGTTCCAATTGATAGTTACCACATCTATCGAGATTCAGCAAACCGACTAGTTCGTGAATTGATCACTCCAGCAGCTCCGACAGCATCAATGGCCGGCGGCTCCAACACCGACAACACAATGTCTCTTGAGCGACTCTCAGCTATGGTCAAAATGCTCCAAGAGAAAGTCTCCACTCTCAATAAGGAGGCCCAAAGCAAAGATGACCTTTGGCAATCCCATCTTGACAATCAAAGGGAGGCTCATGAAGCCGAGATGGACCAAATTAAAGCTAAATTCACCAAGCTTTCCAATGGTAAAGGCAAAGAGGACAATGAAGAATCCGAGTGGACCAATGGTTTGTTTGAAAGCCCTTATGTTAGTGCTCATACCAAGAAAGTGGGGGAACTAAGCACCGAGAAAAAGGATCGCAAGATGGTTGATTCAATCATGGCTTACATAGACCAATGCTTCAACGGTCTCAACTTATGGAAAGGCTCCGACACAAGCCTTTATCAGTCATCTATTCTCATGAGCATAATGGCTGCTCTCCCCGATAAGTTCAAGATGCCCGACTTCAGCAAATTCAAGGGCAACTCTTGTCCCATGGCACACAACGAGACTTACATATGGGCTATGGTTCCAAAGAAGGTCTCTCCTAAAGTGATGGCACAATGCTTCCCTCTCACTCTCGAAGGGGCGGCAAAGGATTAGTATGAAACACTCCTGCTCACAATCTGTCTTGATTGGGATTCCGCCATGTTTGCCTTCAAAAGTCAGTACCAAGGCAACACCACTCATCGCCCGATAAAGAAAGAGCTCAAGAACACCACTCAAAGGGACAATGAGTCCTTTATTGACTTCACGAGAAGGTGGAATGATAAGCTAGCTGAAATTGTCGAGAGGCCTAATACCTAGGAGCAAATGGATATCTTCCTCAAGTGTCTCAAAATGGATCTCCGTACCCACCTTAGTGGGGCTTGCTATGCATATTTTTCTCAAATGTATGAGGCAGGGGTCCGAATGGATGACTTGCTCAAGGAGATCAAGAAAACCACTCCTAGCTTCCGATACAAGGCCGCCTCTAACTCAACAAAAGAGGCTTCAGTCAATGCCATCACTACCGACAAGGGGAATTACAAAAGGGTTCCTCCACCGCAAGGCAAGAGACCTTAAAATAATTGTGTCTACACTCCTCTCCAAGGCATGACTCATACCCAGGCCTTTGAAGTCCTTAAGGCCAAAGGGCAAATCAGACCTCTACAAGGGTACCAACCCAAGGCGATCAACGCCAACCATGCCCATCACAAATATTATGGCTACCTCCAACACAGTAGCCATCTTACTGAGGAATGGTTTGTCCTCCGCAACATCATCCAAGACCTCATCGACAAGAAGGAATTCATAGTTCCTAGTGGGGGGTGATGTCAATGTAATAGAGTTAGGAGAGTTTGAGGAGACCACTCATTCAATTCCCATTGTGAATGAGGGCTCCAATGTTATGAATAAATTTGACAATTCTTGCTACGTTGTGACTTATGAAGAAGCAAAATGGGAACATCAACATGCTAACTCAATCCGGATGAGTCATAGCAAGTAATCCCACTACTTCTGCACCAAGCACCTCTTCTCCAAGATCGCAAGCTCGCGACACTCTCGAAGATCCTTTACTAGTTCAGCGCATGAAGACTCAAGCAAACATATCCATTTGGGACCCCATTGCATCTTCAAAAAAGCATCGAGATCTTGTCATCAGCAATCTAGACTGTTGGGTTTCGTAGTAACATGCGCAGTTGTTTGCATGCCGACTTTTTGTTCCTTCGGTATACCCTTTTTAATTGTTTTGAGAGTCGCCACCATGTTGTTGTCAGAACACGGACCGAGATATCTGGATTCAGGGGTTAAGTTATGAATTGGGAGGGTCAAAAAGTACCCAATTCACCCAATCTAGGATTGGTCTTGCTAAGAAATCATCATCATTGTTTCAAAATCATGCAAAACTGTAGACACCCCGCCTTGGACCTCTCACCCCGATTGCATACAAAGTATTTTTATTTAACTTATTTTCATTAATTTCTGTTACTTCGGTTAAGTTCCTAACTGATTACGTTAGTTTTGGACTAAACTGCATAACAGAATTATTTTAGAGTCATTTATGTCTTTCTGTCATTTTTAGAATCGCGCGCTTCCGGCACTGCTAACGGGCCGCGCGCGCTTCCGGCACTGCTAACGGGCCGCGCGCGCCTCCCGTCCCAAAGGCGGGACTCGCGCGCTGTCCGATATGGCAGTAACGGATTGCACCTTATTTCCCTCCCTTTTCTTATTTACAAACATCTTTTCTTGATCACAAAAACCATCTTTTTACATCCACATTCATCCCCCATTTTCTCATTAACTCCCAATCCTACACTTCTAGCCTTTTCATTAAAACAAAATATTTCCTTTTTATTTTATTTGATTTTCTTTTATTTCTTTTATTTATTATTTTATTTATCTTATTTTTGATTGGTCAATTCCATTTCACATGGATGATCATCTTTTCCCTCCATCATTTCCCTCTCTTTTTTACCTATAAAAACCATCATCTTCTACCTTGGAAAGGGACTCTTTTTGGACTTCTTTTTGGGACTCTTTTTGGACTCTTTTTTAGGACTTCTTTTTTGGACTTCTTTTTGGACTCCAACCTTGATTCACCAACTACATTATACACAAATTCTCCCAACAAGAGTTCTTAGTAACAAGACTCTACACAAATTGTTCTACAACAATTTCATTACAACAATAACACTTTCAAGTCAAGGTTCCAAGTCCTCTTTCTCAAGGTACAACTCCATTTTCTTCCTTTGTTTTCTTCTTCTTGATGTATGCAATCCCCATTAATGGGACATGACCAACATGACTACTTCACATATTGAAGTTAGTTAAGGTTATCTCCCTACATTTTAATCTTAACTTTAATTCACCATGTTAATTTCTCTTCATCACTTAATGTAATTCTTTAACATTACTTGTTACATGTAATCTTTATCATTAAATAAATAAAATAATTCTATTTTTCCCTTTATTTCCCCTTTTTTCTTCTCATCACAATTGTTAGCACATTTCTATTTAATTAATTGAAGGACATTTAAATATTAGAACACCAATAGTAGCAAAACCCGCGTAAGCGGGGCGGAGTGGGTGTTTAAGTACTTCCCACTCCGTCACCTAACCCCCGAACCCTTCTCTCCCGAATCTCTGGTTTTGTACATAAATTAGGCTATTTCTAGGTTTTTCTTATGTTCCTTTAAAAACATAGGTGGCGACTCTAAACAATCTAAAAACAAGTTAGACATCCTAGGATAATTCACCGCTCTAGCCAAGCAGTGGTTCCCCCGGGGTATCTACAGTGGCGACTCCGCTGGGGAAGATTTAGAGGGTTAAACTTGCGTTTTCATTTTTGGTGTTCTTTTATTCTGTTTTCTGGGCATTCTGGTAAAAAGGGTAGGAAGCGCGCGCCTCCGGCCTTCTTGGCCTAAAGCGCGCGCGTCCGACCCTTATTACCAGAATCGCCCGCCTCCTTTCTCGTCCTTCAATTTCATATTTCTGTGCTAACAAGTTTCTGCAGGGGAAAGTTGCATAATTTGGGACCAGGGCAATCCTCTGAGTCCGCAGTTTCTTCTAACATTCTGACAGGTAACCCAGATGCACACGCCTCCCATATTCATTGCGCAATGCGCGCGCTTCCCACATCACTTCCCTGAGGCGCGCGCTTCTGGGCAATTTTCCAGAAACAGAACAGTGCACAGAAAGCAGAACAGAGCAGAATGACAGTGTGTGGGCACTGGGCCTACATACAATTTCTTTTACTTTCTGTTTATTTTTACCGGTCACACGGGTGATTCGGGAGTTGTAAATACGTGCTTATTTGTTTCTTTTTTTTTTTCTTTCTTTGAAAAAAAAAAAATAAAAAAAAAATGTCTTGTCACATGTTAGACCTCACACTACATGCACATATTCTTATCAACTGCTCACTATCGAGTCGCACAAGTCCAACCCCAAACTCGTCGAGGCCCGTCCTAGGAAGTTTCAAGCTCCACCAGACCTTGACTCTTTCGAAGCGGTAAACCTCAGCCCGTGGCGTAGTTCATGACTACATGCCGGGGGTGACCTTTGAGCCTCATATTCAAGCCGAGCACAAACCACACAATTCTAGTTTAAGGTCTAACACTCCGTGACTCAAGTCGGTTTTCATGTACCGAGATTTCCCTAAACTAATGTCTTCAAATCATACATGCCAATTTGTTGCAATGGACGAAATAAAAACTCCATCCCCAAAAGTGGTTATTTTGGACGAAAATAAAAATCCGTCCCCGCATGTATGATTTACTACGTTAATTTAGTTTAATCCCGTCACATGTAGGTATCACAAGTGTCACGACCCGAAATATAGGCTCTATTTTATTAGTAGTTAAATGATTTTTATTTAATTATTTGCTTATTTATTTATTTAAATTATTATTTATTTAAATATTTATGTGTGCATTTTATGTGTTTATAATATTTATGCCTAGCATTTTATTTGAGTCATTTGGGTTAGTGTAGAAGTGTTGGGTCTTTGTTGTTAGTGGGAGTATAGAATAGGGTAGTGTAGGGGAGGGGCCCTAATTGTAACTTTTCAAAATAATTTCCCCCTACTCCCTTCATCTCCCTCACCTTCTCCCTCACTCTTTCACTCATCTCCCAGAAATTTCTCTCTCTCTCCAAGCTTTGTGGGTAAGTTCTTCCTCCTTACTTCTCTCTTCTTTTTCTCCTTCTTCCTTTCATTATTGTTCATTTCTTAAAACGGAAACCTTGTTTAGATCGTCGATAGGATCGCGTAGAGCCAAAAAGAATCGAATTCCGTCAACTTTCATTATTTCCAAGTAAGTTACTTTTCCCCCATTTTGATGCTAAAATGTTCATATCATGTTCATGTGATGTTTGATGTGTTATTTTTGAAGTTTGATTGAGTTTTGAATTTATTTTGAATTTATTTGAGTTCTTGGGAAGAAATGGTGATTTTGGAATGTTGGGTTTGATTCATGGTTTTGGGTTGTTAGATGGTGTTGCTTAGGTTCCCTAGATGTTTAGATGTAGTTTTGGTACCTTGGAAACTAGTTTGAAAGCTTTGATTTTGAGCATTTGTGGAAGGTTTGTGTTTTGGTCGAAAATGGTGAACCCAGCTGAGATTTCTTCCCAGTCTGTAGACCAGGCGCCCGCCTGACCCTTCCCAGGCGCCCGCCTACATGTCATTTCTGATGACCAAACTTACTGGACATTCAAGCGCCCGCCTGACCCCTTTCCAGGTGCCCGCCCGCCCCTGTTCCAGGATTTTGACCTTTTGCTTGGTTTAAGACTTAAGGCCTAACTAGTTTAGGTTTAATCCTTCTAATTAACTTAAGATAACACCGTGGAACACTTTATTGTGTGGATTTGATTCTTTTGTGAATAAATATGATGTGAAATGTATTTAAGTACCGTTTTGGTAATGTAGTTCATCTTTGATGTGCTGTTTGCATTGGTTGACCTTTGTGGTAACTTAATTTGATTGGTTCCCTACTTTGGAACCTTAAGTTGTTCATTCATGCTAAATTATTATTACTTAGCATTTATTTGAAAGTCCAGCTGGTATTTTGTGTGTGTTTGGGCGATGGGAAAGATTATAATGGCAAAGCCAAGTCCATTATAATGTTGACCATTGTTTTGCCCCCTTCTTTACCCCTTCTCCAGATTGGCCTTGGAAAGGATAAGTCAGCGTTCCTTTGTGAATGTATTTGGCTAGCGGGTATGACTTTGTGTCATGATCCTTGTCCTTTGTGACACTGTTATGGTTATTGGTTCCGGTACCGGGGTTTTCTCTTCGGCTCTTATGCTATTATGAAGATGTTGATTGGTTGATTATTGAAGCTGCGCAGCGATCCTTTATTTGGATGTTCCGGTTTGGAAAACCTTGGCTATATCCTTTGTTATGTGTTTATTTCCGCTGCTATCCGTTATGTGATAAATGCTATGTGCTATGTGATATTTATTATTGCTTATAGTATATTGCATCATAGCATGTCATGTAGTTGCATTAGTAACTTATTGAGATTTATCTCACCCCTTTTCTTTTATCTTTGTTTTTCCTTAACCCCCCCCCCCCAGGTGCTAAGGATTAGTCTCGCTGATCACGAGAAAGAGGACGTCGAGTGTGGATCCGTTCTTTTGGGGAAAGTTGTATAGGTTGGTTTACATTATATCAATGTGTAACCTTTTGGGGATATTTGTACCAAACATTGACGTCATTAGGATTTTGTACATTTGTATTTTGTTGGGCATAAACTTGTGGAAGTTTATGATAAGTTGTAATTGGTTTTTATCAAACTTGGTTTTGTAAAACTTTGGATCATTACCTTTTGGTATTAATGAAATTTTTAACTTCGGTATTTGTCAGTTTTGGTTTTAAGTCGACGTCCAGATCGCGGACCCGGGCCCGCGGGGTCCGGGGTCGCGACAGTTGGTATCAGAGCTATGGCATTAGCTCTATGTATAAGTCTAGGTGGATTAGTATGACCTAGGTGGGTAGTAGAGTGCGGAGTGATTAACAGTTGATGTTTTATGCAGGTAATTGTTCTCAATGTCTGGAAGAAGAAACAGAGGAGGTACTAGTGGGTCACAGAATCAGAATGATACAAGGGAAGAAGCCCGTGCCATGTTTCAAGGCATGTTTGAGGCGGCCATGAAGGCCATACATGATCAAGGTCCGAGGGTAGAGCAAGCACCACCCCGTTATGGTTTGGAGCAATTTCTGAAGCTGAAACCGGTTGAATTCAATGGGGAGCCCGATGTGAGGAAAGCTGAGTTGTGGATTGAGTCTATGGAGAATATTTATGATGGATTTGGGTGCACGGATGAGGACAAGGTCCGATTTGCGGCTTACAAGCTTGTGGGAGCCGCCGAGCATTGGTGGATGGGTGTTAAGGCTACTTGGGATGATACTCACACGGTGTATGCGTGGGAGTTGTTCGTGCGCAAATTCAAGGAGCATTTCATTCCGGTTGTTGATCAAAACTGAAAGGAGATCGAGCTACTCAACCTAGAGCAAGGTGTGTTGTCTATAGCACAATACTCGGCTAAGTTCATAGAATTAGCCCGATATTGTGACTATTTGGTGAGGACCGAGGAGCAAAAGGCTATGAGATTCATTCGGGGATTGAAGACCTCCATCCGTACTCAACTGATTGCTCAACGGATTGTGACTTTCCAAGATGCGGTGGACCGAGCCTATTTAATAGAGCAAGATATTAGGGAGCATAAAAGGAGGACCGAGGTAGCTAACCCGAGTAAGCAAGGAGCTCAAGGCAAGCCACAACACCGTTCCGATAATCGAGGTAACTTTGGGGGACAATCTCAGTCCCGAGTGCAACCGATCCTAAGGAACCCGGGTACCACTTCCGGGAACCAAGGGAGCCTAATTAGGAAGCCTTGTACCTTTTGTCAGAAGGTAGGCCATGCGGAGGATAAGTGTTGGAAAAAGCAAGGCAAGTGCACCAATTGTGGTGAAATGGGGCACTTTGCGAGAGAGTGCACGAGGTACCGAGGTCAGTCATCCGGGTCGGGAGTTAGTAATAATCAGGGTCAGAAAAGGGATGCAGCTGGGAAGCCCAAGGTTCAAGGGAAGGTCTATGCTATGAATCAACAACAAGCTACCGATGATCCATCCGTTATTGGAGGTATTATTTATGTGTCTAATGTGAGCGCACGAGCGTTAGTAGATCCAGGATCATCTCATTCATACATTTCTGTGCAATTTGCTTCCATGTTAAATGCTGCATTCGAGTCCTTACCGTACGTGCTAGAGGTGTCGACCCCTATAGGAGAATGCTTGATTTCTGATCGAGTCTTTCGTGCTTGTGATGTGGTTATTTGTGGTCGAGTCCTTTGTGCGGATTTGGTAGTTCTTCCTATCCAAGACTTTGATGTCATTTTGGGTATGGATTGGTTGAGCAAGTTCCATGCTTCTGTTGATTGCCGTAAGAAAACTGTTACTTTTTCTATTCCCGATGTGCCTAGATTTGTGTTTGAGGCTTGTCCTCTGAGTAGAAGGGTTCGCTTAATTTCTTTTATGAAAGCGAGAAGATTATTGCATAGTGGTTGTGAGGGGTATTTGGCTAGTGTTCTTGATACTAGGAAAGAATCCCTTAGTTTGGGTAGTGTTCGGGTAGTTCGGGAATTTCCCGATGTTTTCTCTACCGAGTATGATATGCCTCCCGACCGTGAGATTGAGTTTTGTATAGATCTTTTGCCGGGTACGACTCCGATTTCGAAAGCGCCTTATAGGTTAGCTCCCGCAGAGTTAAAGGAATTAAAGGTTCAGTTGCAAGAGTTACTTGATCGAGGGTTTATTCGCCCTAGTGTTTCCCCGTGGGGAGCACCGGTTTTATTCGTGCGGAAGAAAGACGGTTCCTTGAGATTGTGCATCGATTATAGAAAGTTGAATCAGGTTACGGTGAAGAATAAATATCCTCTACCGCATATTGATGATTTGTTTGATCAACTTCAAGGGTCCGTGGTTTTCTCTAAGCTTGATTTGAGGAGTGGGTACCATCAGTTGAAGGTTAGATCGGAGGATATTCCGAAGACTGCTTTTCGCACTCGTTATGGTCATTATGAGTTCTTGGTTATGCCGTTTGGGTTGACTAACGCGCCGGCCGTGTTTATGGATTTGATGAACCGGATTTTCCATCCTTATCTTGATTCGTTCGTGGTGGTTTTCATCGACGACATTCTTGTTTATTCGAAATCTCGAGAGGAGCACGAGCAGCACTTGAGGACAGTTTTATCCGTTCTTGCGAGGGAGAAATTATTTGCGAAGTTCAGTAAATGCGAATTTTGGCTCGAGAAGGTGTCATTTCTGGGTCATGTGATTTCGAAAGATGGGATTTCTGTGGACCCGTCTAAGATAGAGGCAATAGTGGATTGGAAGAGACCCGAATCAGTGACTGAGATTCGTAGTTTTCTTGGTTTAGCCGGTTATTACAGAAGGTTTATTGAAGGGTTTTCGAGGATCGCTACTTCGATGACTCAGTTAACCCGGAAGAATGTTCCGTTTGTGTGGACCGAGAAATGTGACAAGAGTTTCGAGGAATTGAAGAAGAGGTTGACTACCGCACAGATCTTGACTTTGCCTAATGGGAGCGATGGCCTAGTGATTTATAGTGATGCTTCGAAAGAGGGTTTGGGTTGTGTGTTGATGCAGAATGGGAAAGTAATTGCTTATGCTTCGAGGAAGTTGACCCCTAGTGAACAGAATTACCCGACTCATGATATGGAATTGGCCGCGATAGTATTTGCGTTGCACAAATGGAAGCATTATCTTTATGGAGCGAAGTTTGAGATTTTTACCGATCACAAGAGTTTGAAGTACCTTTTCTCCCAGAAAGAGTTGAATAATAGACAGCGTCGATGGATGGAATTGTTGAAGGATTATGATTGCACGATTTCTTATCACCCGGGGAAGGCGAATGTGGTAGCCGATGCGATTAGTAGAAAATCTTATGTGGCTTCGATGATGGTTCGAGAATGGAAAATGCTTGAGGATGTTCGAGATTGGTCTCCTCGTGAATCGAGACATGGGGCTATTTTTGCGAATATTAGGGTGTCTCCGACCCTAATTCAGAGAATAAAGGAAGCTCAGAAAGAGGATCCCGAGTTGGTAAAAATAATGGGTAAATTGAAGGAAAAGAACTTCGAGGATTTTTCTGTTAGCTCGAGTGGAGTTTTGACTTTCCGTGGGCGTTTGTGTGTTCCGGATGTTCATGGAATTAAACAAAGAGTTCTTGATGAGGGTCACAAATCGAGGTATACTATTCATCCGGGTAGTACGAAGATGTATCAGGATTTGAAGCAACAATTTTGGTGGGTTAATATGAAAAGGGAAATAGCCGAGTATGTTTCGAAGTGTTTAACGTGTCAGCAGGTCAAAGCCGAGCATCAGAGACCCGCGGGACTACTTCAGCCGTTAGAGATTCCCGAGTGGAAATGGGAGCATGTGACTATGGATTTCGTTACGGGACTGCCTCGTACCCGTAGGAAGTTTGACAGTGTTTGGGTAATAGTGGATAGATTGACCAAGAGTGCCCATTTCTTGCCTATTGACATCAGGTATTCGATGGAGAAGCTTGCGACCCTTTATATCGATGAGATTGTTAGATTGCATGGGGTTCCGGTTAGCATCGTGTCAGATCGAGACCCGAGGTTTACTTCTAGATTCTGGAAGGCATTTCAGGAAGCTTTGGGTACAGATTTGCGATTCAGTACGGCTTTTCATCCCCAGACCGACGGTCAATCCGAGAGGACTATTCAGATTTTGGAGGATATGTTGTGAGCTTGTGCGATAGACTTTTCCGATTCTTGGGATTCGCACCTACCGTTAGTGGAATTCTCTTACAACAACAGTTATCAGGCTAGTATCGAGATGGCGCCGTTTGAGGCCTTGTATGGAAGGAAATGTAGATCGCCTATTTGTTGGGATGAGGTTGGTGAAGCGAAGATTGTGGGTATTGATGTGCTTCGGGATTCGGTTGAGAAAGTTAGAGTTATCCGGGATAGATTGAAGACAGCCCAGAGTCGACATAAGAGCTATGCAGATAACCGTAGGCGAGATCTTAGTTTTCAGACCGGTGATTTGGTATTCTTGAAAGTGTCTCCAAAGGTGGGTATTCGTAGATTCGGGAAGAAAGGCAAATTAGCTCCGAGGTTTATTGGTCCGTTTGAGATTTTGGGAAAGGTTGGACTTCTAGCGTATCGTCTTGCGTTACCGCCATCTTTGGACCGGTTGCACAACGTCTTTCACGTTTCTATGCTTTGGAAGTATGTTCATGATCCGTCTCACGTGTTACTGAGGATACCGGAGGATATTGAGCCCGATATATCTTATGAGGAACGACCGGTTCGGATTATAGATTCCAAGGTCCAAGAGTTGAGGAGCAAGAGCATCGCGTTGGTTCGAGTTCTTTGGAGGAATCATAACATCGAGGAGTCGACGTGGGAGCTCCGAGATGAGATCGAGAGGAAATTTCCGTGGCTTTTTGTTTAAGGTGAGTCTCGTTAAAATTCGGGTCGAATTTTCTTTAAGGGGGAGTGAATGTCACGACCCGAAATATAGGCTCTATTTTATTAGTAGTTAAATGATTTTTATTTAATTATTTGCTTATTTATTTATTTAAATTATTATTTATTTAAATATTTATGTGTGCATTTTATGTGTTATAATATTTATGCCTAGCATTTTATTTGAGTCATTTGGGTTAGTGTAGAAGTGTTGGGTCTTTGTTGTTAGTGGGAGTATAGAATAGGGTAGTGTAGGGGAGGGGCCCTAATTGTAACTTTTCAAAATAATTTCCCCCTACTCCCTTCATCTCCCTCACCTTCTCCCTCACTCTTTCACTCATCTCCCAGAAATTTCTCTCTCTCTCCAAGCTTTGTGGGTAAGTTCTTCCTCCTTACTTCTCTCTTCTTTTTCTCCTTCTTCCTTTCATTATTGTTCATTTCTTAAAACGGAAACCTTGTTTAGATCGTCGATAGGATCGCGTAGAGCCAAAAAGAATCGAATTCCGTCAACTTTCATTATTTCCAAGTAAGTTACTTTTCCCCCATTTTGATGCTAAAATGTTCATATCATGTTCATGTGATGTTTGATGTGTTATTTTTGAAGTTTGATTGAGTTTTGAATTTATTTTGAATTTATTTGAGTTCTTGGGAAGAAATGGTGATTTTGGAATGTTGGGTTTGATTCATGGTTTTGGGTTGTTAGATGGTGTTGCTTAGGTTCCCTAGATGTTTAGATGTAGTTTTGGTACCTTGGAAACTAGTTTGAAAGCTTTGATTTTGAGCATTTGTGGAAGGTTTGTGTTTTGGTCGAAAATGGTGAACCCAGCTGAGATTTCTTCCCAGTCCGTAGACCAGGCGCCCGCCTGACCCTTCCCAGGCGCCCGCCTACATGTCATTTCTGATGACCAAACTTACTGGACATTCAAGCGCCCGCCTGACCCCTTTCCAGGTGCCCGCCCGCCCCTGTTCCAGGATTTTGACCTTTTGCTTGGTTTAAGACTTAAGGCCTAACTAGTTTAGGTTTAATCCTTCTAATTAACTTAAGATAACACCGTGGAACACTTTATTGTGTGGATTTGATTCTTTTGTGAATAAATATGATGTGAAATGTATTTAAGTACCGTTTTGGTAATGTAGTTCATCTTTGATGTGCTGTTTGCATTGGTTGACCTTTGTGGTAACTTAATTTGATTGGTTCCCTACTTTGGAACCTTAAGTTGTTCATTCATGCTAAATTATTATTACTTAGCATTTATTTGAAAGTCCAGCTGGTATTTTGTGTGTGTTTGGGCGATGGGAAAGATTATAATGGCAAAGCCAAGTCCATTATAATGTTGACCATTGTTTTGCCCCCTTCTTTACCCCTTCTCCAGATTGGCCTTGGAAAGGATAAGTCAGCGTTCCTTTGTGAATGTATCTGGCTAGCGGGTATGACTTTGTGTCATGATCCTTGTCCTTTGTGACACTGTTATGGTTATTGGTTCCGGTACCGGGGTTTTCTCTTCGGCTCTTATGCTATTATGAAGATGTTGATTGGTTGATTATTGAAGCTGCGCAGCGATCCTTTATTTGGATGTTCCGGTTTGGAAAACCTTGGCTATATCCTTTGTTATGTGTTTATTTCCGCTGCTATCCGTTATGTGATAAATGCTATGTGCTATGTGATATTTATTATTGCTTATAGTATATTGCATCATAGCATGTCATGTAGTTGCATTAGTAACTTATTGAGATTTATCTCACCCCTTTTCTTTTATCTTTGTTTTTCCTTAACCCCCCCCCCCAGGTGCTAAGGATTAGTCTCGCTGATCACGAGAAAGAGGACGTCGAGTGTGGATCCGTTCTTTTGGGGAAAGTTGTATAGGTTGGTTTACATTATATCAATGTGTAACCTTTTGGGGATATTTGTACCAAACATTGACGTCATTAGGATTTTGTACATTTGTATTTTGTTGGGCATAAACTTGTGGAAGTTTATGATAAGTTGTAATTGGTTTTTATCAAACTTGGTTTTGTAAAACTTTGGATCATTACCTTTTGGTATTAAATGAAATTTTTAACTTCGGTATTTGTCAGTTTTGGTTTTAAGTCGACGTCCAGATCGCGGACCCGGGCCCGCGGGGTCCGGGGTCGCGACAACAAGCGTGGTGGAATCCGATGAGTATATGGGACCGCGAGAAGGTCTATATACTAGTGTGACGATTCCACTATTTTTCTAGAAACCCCAAAAAGGACTCCGTCCTTCCGACTTTGTAAATAATAAAAAAAAAGTCGTTTTTCCTTATGTGGTTGAGTCTTTTTCTTTGTTTGTGGGTTAATTCATTTTATCCGAAAGGTGTTTGTGGGGTCAATCTAAGATCAACCGTGCTCTTCCAATAGGTCCAATGGCTTCCAACGGCGACAACAACAATGGTGGAAATGATTTCGTGTCCAACGAAGGGTTACTCAACGTAATGAAATCAATGGGGGAACAAATGGATAGGATTGTCGAGGATGCCCGCCGTAAAGACAATTTATGGCAAGCCCGTTTCGATATCGACAAGAGGATTCACAAAGAAGAGGTTTCCGAACTCAAGGCCCGTCTTGATTATGAAAGAAGAATTCACAAGGAAGAGGTTTCCGAACTCAAAGCCCATTTGCAAGAGCTCACCGACAGCAAAGCAAAGTTCAATGATAAAGCATGCTCAAGTGGCCCGACCCTCAAAAGCTACAAAGGTACCACCAACAACCGAGTTTTCACTCCTCTCCTAGGAGTAACCCAAGCCGAAGCATTTGAAACTTTGGTGGCAAGTGGAAAGGTCAAGCCTTTGGAGGGGTACAAGGCGAAGACGATACCGAAGAATCATGCACATGGTGAATGGTGCGGCTACCACAAGAATAGTGGCCATACTACCGAAGGGTGCTTCCTTCTCCGAAACATCATCCAAGATTTGTTCGACATCGGCGAATTTACTGTGGGTGAAGAGCAACCTTTAGAGAGTGTCAACATGCAAGAACTCATCAAAGAAGAATGATTTGGTTTCGAAATGGGGCTTCTACAAGAAATCATGCCACAAGGAGACTACAACGACAATGGGGACTACAACAACAATCTCCGTTTCTCTTTCTCTACCTAGTAATAAGAATTAAAAAAAAAATAAAAAAAAATAAAGAGTCAAAGTCCTCTTAAGTGTGCATTAAGTTTTCTTTGTCCAATTAATGTGAAATTTTGAGTCAAGTCTCATCATCAAATAAAAGTCGTTCTTGTCCTCATACACTCTTCCAAGTTGTTCGATCTAATTCTTGACAAAATGATGAAAAGATGTCTAAACAAGTTTTAGAACAAGGCCATCACTTGAACGCCTAAGGGCTAAACATCGACGCCAACATCAACGACGAAGCCAAGACAAACAAGGTGGAGCAACAATCATGAAGAAGTCAAGCAAAGTTTTCAAAGAGGGATTAAAAAAAAAAAAAAAAAAAAAAAAAAAAAGCAAAAAAAGAGCTCGCTAGGTTGAAACCATCAAATCAACCTAGGCAAAAGTTAGAGCACAAAAAAAAAAAAAAAAAAAAAAAAAATCCCCCTCAATCAAAGAAGATCAACATCATCATCCACCAACAAAGGACGAAGCTACGAAGCAACAATTCCATCCCGAAGAATGGAGAATCCACAAGAACTACGGTGACCTGAGCCTCTACACTGGAGGAACGTAGGCAACCTGCGGGTCCGGTCTCATGCAAGAAAGAAGATATGTTTAGCCCTAGCGCGTTATGGTGATTGGCCTTCATCTCGAACTTGTCAAGACATCTTTGTACGATTCATTTGCCAATGAATTAATCACCAAAAAGATTGGAACAACTTTCTTAGATTTGGAATCATTTCGCGCTCCTTGTCGAGTCTAGGGACTTCTATTCTTTCTGTATACTCCCAATTTCTTGCAATCAAATTGGGGCTTTCCTTCTCTTCTCTCTTAATGACTTACTTGCCTTCGTGAGTCATTCAATTCAATAAAAAAAAATACATGTCAATACTAGGGACACTTCCCTAGTCGAGTCAATGTCACTCATCTTTAGTGACAAAAGGTTTTCACCGCAAAATCACATGTCTCTCATCCTCAGCTAGAGTCAATGCACACTTCCTCATTAATCGAGTAAAAAATGAAGACGCAAAAGAGATGCCCGCTAGATTGAAAACCCGAAAGGGCGGTCTAGGCAAAAAACAGGGTGCGTCATAAAAAAAAATGAGAGAGTGAGAGAGAGAAGGGAAAGAGAAATGGAGATCCCCGGCCTCTAAAGAAGATAAGTTCTACATTGAATCTCCTCAGTAAGTCAATTCCCCACCGAGTCAACTTTGGGATTGCAAAAGGCTCGACAAGATATAGCACCATCAAAGGTTGTCTTGGGTTATCGGCATCATTCTCCAGCAGTGTGCATTTTTGGGTTCATGAAAAGAAGGCCCGTGGTTACCAATATCCATCCGAGAACAAGCCCATCATAAAAGGGCACGAGGTTGCACAAATAATCCCTAGCTAGTCAATTGGCTTGGGCAGCAAATAGCAACAACATGTGTCTCAGTTTTCAAGGCTTCTTCAAGTATGTGCTTCTAAAGTACGCTGAAAGGCTCCCGAGAAATGGAGTAGCTCTTGCCATATCCTCTCATGTTTATTCCCTCACACGAGGACGAGTCACTCTTGCTTTGCTCAAAAAATGGTGACGCCCTAGGTACTATGTGACTCAAGAACAAGGGATTCTTTTGCTTCTTTTGACAATCAACAAGCCCTAGGGGCTATGCTCGAGAAGGATGTGTGAGACTATCCTCAAGGTCTCTCAAAAGGGATGTCAAAAAGCCCTCTTGTCACGTGTGCCCGTGCTCGTTTCCCCAATCAAGGGTGGACCTTTCTCGCAATCAATGATGGCACTCTAAGGGCTACGGTCAAGTCTTAAAGGCTCCCTCAGCAAAGAGCAATTAACTCCCCAGCAGTATCCCCAGCCATGTCATGTGCAACATTGGAAGATTCCTCAATTCGGCACCGAAGGTCTCAACGGGCTTCGCAATCTACAATCTTTTGGGCTACGGCATTATAGTAATTCAAGCAAAGGGCAGTATTAGGACTTCGCGACCGACAGTCTTTTGGGCAATAATACTCGAGCAAGTGCAATGTGGAGTAGTCTTATGGCTCCATGAGAACAATCAAGATTCAAGGGTCTCTCAACACTTCAAGTCAAAGGCCTCTTGGTTTTAAATGAGGACTCCGATGTTATGAATGAAGTTGATGATTTTTGTTAGAACTTTCAACGAGATCATGAAGAAAGTCTTAGAGAAAAGGAAAAAGATTCAATATGCTAAACTCTAATCAAAACAGGGTTATAGCGGGAAATGCCACGACCAATCCCAATGTTTCTGCAATTCAGCACCCCCTTCTCCAAGATCAAAAGCACAAGGTGCAGCTCAGATAAAGTTGGGCCACAGCACTAGTTGCATCCGAAGTTCCGTCATTAGTTCAACTCAAGAAGAGTCAAGCAAGCATACTCATTTGAGACTTTATCACGCCAAGACCTTATCCTCCGCGACCTCGACGGCACCGCAAGACACTACTGCATCCTTTGACATAAGCCCTCAGCCATTTGGGTATCGTCCACAATGAGGCCATTCATCTCCCCAGTAAGAGCAAGAAGGAGATCTCTATCAAGAATTCTACCAAACGGTACATCCGCTCCCAATACCGAGCCAATCACGAGATAATTTGGGGCTTTACAATGAAAGGTCTTCGCATCCCGCCATCTACAAAACCACGACACTGGGGCTTTGAAATCTCTCGAAGCTTGGCATCAACGACCTCCTCTTGGGGCTTGCTCACTACAACAACAAAGGGCGATTTACTCGAATGGGCCAAAAGCTGATTTATCTTGGAGCTATGCAAGTCCCTCAAAATTTGGCATCAAAGGCATTCTAGGGGCTTTACAATCAGCAACCCCTCATCTCGGCATCAAAAGCCTTTTGAAGCCCCATAATCGACAAATCTCTTGGGGCTAGACATCAATCTTCGTTGGGCACACCGGCGACAACAGAATTCAAGCGAGGCAATCCGGACTTCGCCTGAACATGACTTGATCTTGGGTTGGCTTCACAAGCACACAATGGTTAAAATGGTTCACCCACGAACTTAAAAAAAAATAATAAAAAAAAAAAAATCTTTTCCTCACATGTGTGCATATTCTTTCCTTTCTAATCTTAAAAAAAAATAAAAAAAAAATAAAAAATAAAAAATCTTTTCCTCACATGTGTGCATATTCTTTCCTTTCTAATCTAAAAAAAAAAAAAAAAAAAAAAAGATTTTTCTTTTTTCTTTTTCTCCTTCTATGTGCAAAAGTATGTGCTTTACTTTGCTTTGCTCCTAGCCTCTCCTCCAGCGTTCTCCATCATCCTTGAACTACGCTGGTCTGATTCTCTTAAAGAGATATGTAGGCAGCCTTTTGGCACGACCAACCCATCATTCAGAGTACCATCTCGCCAACCCAACATCAAGGGCATTCTCTCATCAACATCTAAAGAATGGACATTCTCCATCAAAGCATCCTCCGCGGACATCAAGAATCCATCTCCACTCAAGCGGCAATGGTAAGTGAAGGTATGAATACATCCAATGCTTTCCTCAAAATCACACCGCACACAAGATCACTTTCTACATTCTTACTTCTCTCTCATTACAAAGGTGCTTTCAAATCACATATCACACCACAATCACAATTTTCTCTCGCAATTCCTATTTCACATCTCACACAAGCACGTATATCTGCAAAGCATACACATAACAGGTGCCGCACAGAGCACCAGGTTCCGCACAGAGCACCAATTTTGGTCCATGGTGGACCATTAAAATCACCATACCTCTTCCATCAACAGGTGCCGCACAGAGCACCAGGTGCCTCACAGAGCACCAATTTTGGTCCATGGTGGACCATTAAAATCACTATACCTCTTCCATCAACAGGTGCCGCACAGAGCACCAATTTTGGTCCATGGTGGACCATTAAAATCACCATACCTCTTCCATCAGCAAAAGTCGCTCACACAGGGAGCGCATTTCTATCCTTTGTAATTTCAAATTCCTACTTTATCGAGTCTTTGTTTTCTCTTGTCGATGTCCTCGGCGGTTGTCTTTCTTTCGTCGACGCGTTTTGCCTCGCAATCCACGTCGCCGAGGGGCTCTGTAGACACCCCGCCTTGGACCTCTCACCCCGATTGCATACAAAGTATTTTTATTTAACTTATTTTCATTAATTTCTGTTACTTCGGTTAAGTTCCTAACTGATTCCGTTAGTTTTGGACTAAACTGCATAACAGAATTAATTTTAGAGTCATTTCTGTCTTTCTGTCATTTTTAGAATCGCGCGCTTCTGGCACTGCTAACGGGCCGCGCGCGCCTCCCGTCCCAAAGGCGGGACTCGCGCGCTGTCCGATATGGCAGTAACGGATTGCACCTTATTTCCCTCCATTTTCTTATTTACAAACATCTTTTCTTGATCACAAAAACCATCTTTTTACATCCACATTCATCCCCCCTTTTCTCATTAACTCCCAATCCCACACTTCTAGCCTTTTCATTAAAACAAAATATTTCCTTTTTATTTTATTTGATTTTCTTTTATTTCTTTTATTTATTATTTTATTTATCTTATTTTTGATTGGTCAATTCCATTTCACATGGATGATCATCTTTTCCCTCCATCATTTCCCTCTCTTTTTTACCTATAAAAACCATCATCTTCTACCTTGGAAAGGGACTCTTTTTGGACTTCTTTTTGGGACTCTTTTTTAGGACTTCTTTTTTGGACTTCTTTTTGGACTCCAACCTTGATTCACCAACTACATTATACACAAATTCTCCCAACAAGATTTCTTAGTAACAAGACTCTACACAAATTGTTCTACAACAATTTCATTACAACAATAACACTTTCAAGTCAAGG
Organism: Campanula takesimana; assembly: GCA_026119855.1. Taxonomy (NCBI): domain Eukaryota; kingdom Viridiplantae; phylum Streptophyta; class Magnoliopsida; order Asterales; family Campanulaceae; genus Campanula; species Campanula takesimana. The sequence continues at coordinate 674,729 of JAOWBW010000084.1, forward strand.
TTCCAAGTCCTCTTTCTCAAGGTACAACTCCATTTTCTTCCTTTGTTTTCTTCTTCTTGATGTATGAAATCCCCATTAATGGGACATGACCAACATGACTACATCACATATTGAACTTAGTTAAGGTTATCTCCCTACATTTTAATCTTAACTTTAATTCACCATGTTAATTTCTCTTCATCTCTTAATGTAATTCTTTAACATTACTTGTTACATGTAATCTTTATCATTAAATAAATAAAATAATTCTATTTTTCCCTTTATTTCCCCTTTTTTCTTCTCATCACAATTGTTAGCACATTTCTATTTAATTAATTGAAGGACATGTAAATATTAGAACACCAATAGTAGCAAGACCCGCGTAAGCGGGGCGGAGTGGGTGTTTAAGTACTTCCCACTCCGTCACCTAACCCCCGAACCCTTCTCTCCCGAATCTCTGGTTTTGTACATAAATTAGGCTATTTCTAGGTTTTTCTTATTTTCCTTTAAAAACATAGGTGGCGACTCTAAACAATCTAAAAACAAGTTAGACATCCTAGGATAATTCACCGCTCTAGCCAAGCCATGGTTCCCCGGGGTATCTACAAAAACATATGTAATAAAGAAAGTGAACAAATAAATAATTGCTTATTTATTTGGGATATCGGATCATGTGCTTCGAGACCATCTCCATAGATTGGAGAGGCTCTAGGCCAAGAAAAGGGGTTAAGATCAACAAGGAAACTGACCAAATCCCGACTGTCAAGGGGGGATATCTCATACAAGACATCAATGTCTCGTACGAGACATCCATGTGCTGGAATCACATTTTTGACCTATGTAGTAGTTTTAATGTTCATTTTGGCCCCTGACTAATAGAGTCAGTCAGAAACTTATCGAAACATGTCCAACTTAATGAGTTTTGACCCAAATCAAAGGCGAGACACAGAAGTAGTGTGATTATGAATCAATGTCCAAAATGGGGTGTCTACAGAGCCCCTCGGCGATGATACTTATAGATGAAGTACTGTCGTCGATAGAAAAGACACCATTTTGAACTAGGGGTATTGTCGTGCTAAAAAGCTGCCTCCGTATTCCTCAGAAGGAAATCAGACCAAACGTAGTTCGACTCTGAAAAACACGCAAAAACTAAGGTTTAAGGTATTTTGAAAATCATTTTCGAAAACAATACTTGCGTTAAGTAAAGCTTAGAGTTTATAGAGTGCCCATACTGAGGAATCAATGGCCTTGACCCAATTCTGAATATACTCCTTTTTATCGATGACGAATCGTCTCCAATTGCAATCCATACTGAGGAACCAATCTCTTTGACTCCAATTTTGAACATGCCCTGTTGTTGATGACGGACCGCCTTCGATTTTGGAGACGCCAGTTACCCGGACCTTGCTTCTCCTTCAAACGAGGTTGTCTTATTCACCGTAAAATGTGAATCCTATGTTATTAACATACGTCTTGATAACAATTATCGGACTCTGGGTTTGGAGACGCCAATTACTTGGATCCTTGCTTCTCCTTCCAACGAGGTTTCCTTATTCACCGGAACAGTGAATCCTATGCCATTAACATACGTCTCGATGGCAATTGTAGGATTCTAAATGGTGGGATCCTGTGTTATTAACTTACATCTTGATAACAGTCGTGAGATACCCAGATTTGGAGATGCCAATTACTTGGACTGCTTCCCCTTTCAATGAGACTTCCTTTCCGTTGAAAATGTGAATCCTATGCCATTATCTTACACCTTGATGACAATTATGGGACTCTGAATGGTGGGATCCTGTGTTATTAACTTACGTCTTGATAACAGTCGTGGGATACCCAGTTGTAAATCCTGTGCCATTAACCCATGTATTGATGACAGCCATGGATTTAAAGTTTGCTGATGCAGATTTCGTTCCTCACCCATGATCTTGGATACGCGGTGAGAATAAATTCGTACTGAGAAACAACTTTGCTTGTTACAATTTTGAAAATATCTATTTATTGATGACTCAATGTTTCATCTTGAACCGGGTTCAGATTCGACCTTTAAGTCAAAAGCAGGCTTTTTTCTGACCTTTCTGTTAAAAGCATGGCTTTTCTGGAATTTCTCAAGAAAACAAGGTTTTTTGAGATTTTTTGGAGATACCTCGTATGAGATATCGATGTCTCGTACAAGACTTCTCTGTTTTCACGCATATCAGAGGCGCTGAAGGTGATTTTCCAATCACTTTTCTTATTTCATTTCGGGAATTCTCAACCCTAGGCGATTTTTTCACTCGAAAATATTTGTTTTCACCAAATTCTGGTAATCCCCAACCCTTTCAAATGGCTGGTGCCAATCATTCTCACAGGGAGCACCTCTTTGGTAGGCACATGAGAGGCAAAGTATTGGCGATGGATGAGTTGTGCCCGTTTCCCGATGATCATATTCAAGGATCTCTTCATTTGACTGAGTTTCCATGTCAATTTCGTCATTGCATGTCTCAATTTGGTGCCTTCGCAGTTCAACTTTCATCGACTTTTGCCAAGAATTATTGTTTCTAGGGTTTATCATGCATGGCTGATCTTTCGATGGAATTTCACCCTTGTCGATGTTGAAAATCATTGTAGTATAGTAGTACATGATTTTGACTGTCATTCTAGGCAATTCTGCGATTTTTTTGGGTAAAATGCTTAGTTGAGGGTTTTACCGATTTCTCGACATTTGTCTCTTTTGTCTATGTCGTTTGCAGTCATTCAGGGTGATTGAGAAATGTAGAGGCAGCGTGCAAGCGGTTTCTGAGAGGTGGGCAACTCTCAATGGCGAGATAAAGGAAGAGATCGAGAATCTTAGGCTGAAACCCTTCTTTGACGGCTTAGTCGGTGAGAGGAGGAACGTTCACTTGCTCCAGGCTATTCAGGAGCATTGGTGCGATAGCACTCATACTATGCATATGCGGTGGGGGGAGCTTACCATGTCCCCTACTGACTTTCATGCCATTACTGGGCTTGCCATCGTCGGTGAGCCGCTTGAGGTGGATGCCGATTTATTCTCCTAGCAGGGATGATATGATGCGCTTTCTGGGCTTCTCTGTGCGTACCCTAGGCAAGGTTGTCCCTCTGAAGGCCTTGAGGGACAAGGTTAACGCCTATGTGACTGTTACTGCCGGTCAGATGCACCTCACCGGTACCCGTATTGCAACTGTCCGTGGCTTCCTGTGGTGGGCCCTTTATGAGACGCTGTTTGCAAACTATGCGTCAACTACCTTGTTTACTATGTTGAGCTGCTTGAGGGATATGCAGCATGTGACTGATGCCTGTTGGGGATTGGTAGGCTTGGCTCACTGCTACGTGGCTATGGATGAGAGTTCGAGGGATCGTGCGAACGCTGGCTTAGGCGGCTACAGTCATGCCTAGGAGGTATAATACTCATCTTCTTCTGTATTCCTCCTTAATCTCAGCCCCAGTTTTTCTTTCTGTCTCAGTAACTCATTCAGCTTTGACATTTTTATATGTTTCTCCTATTTTACAGGCCTGGGGATACGCCATGTTTGGTCTCTTCACTTTTAATCTTCGAGAAAACACTGTTATGTTCCCGGATACTCTGAGATAGCGCCGGGGTAACAGGGATACCCGTGATGAGCATGCGGAAGGGTCTGATATGCCGGTGGAGCGTATACGGCTGTATTTTGACAGATGGGAGGCCGTCCCTGAGTCCGCTGTCGCTTTCTTTCCTTGGTGGAGTCTTGGCATTGATCATGCTTACGGGTTTGCCGGTATAAGGCTACTGATGATTGGCCTTAGTGGGGGATGCTTTTACTTAGGAGAGAGAGAGTCTCTCGCCAGCAGGGTGGTGGCATACTCGATGTCGTTGTTCCTCTGGACCCACCGGCTCATATGCTCAACTCTTATGCTATCGCGGAGGAGGAAAGAGGGGACCTCATCATTGGTCAGGATGCATTTGACCACATTTCTCAGGAGGCTGATTATCAGGACTTCTTTGCTCGTCTTATGCCCCGGCTGATTATAAAGAATGATCAGGCTCAGGCCCAGGGAGTTGTCCACGTCCCATTCCGTCTACAGCATGGACCAACTTCATTCTCCTACAGCATGGCTGAGGGAATAGAGAGCACCGAGGACCTTCCCACCCAGTACGATATGCCTGAGGGACTCGTACCTCCTGTCGACGCGACCATGGTATGATTTATGACCCTTCTTCCATCATTCCTTTCATTCTAACATTTCATCTCTCTGTTTATCATTTATCTGAAGATTCTGCTATCTCTATTTGTTCCTTCTCAACAGGTGCCCATTGCTGAGTATAGAGAGGTCATGGGTTGGCTTACCCAATGCATGGCCTATGCCAAGAGGGTGAAGAGAGAGACTGCAGATCTCTTAGGTCGATTGGCTCGCCAGACAGCAGAGTCAGCCTCCTGCGGGAAGAGACCTCGAACGGACGAGTGATCACGTGGAAATGGCGACGTCTCCTTCCTTTTGATGCTGAGTTGATAGGATCCCCCATTCCCTCTTTTCGTTGACGATGTACTTATTGCCTCGGCGTAGGCGAAGACAACTTTTTCTTTCTTTGGTTTGTACCTATGCAATAGTTATTTCCTAACTCTAACACACAATACATTAGTTGATTTTAGTTTTTATTTCTGACTGTTGTAAATGTATTGATTCACATCCAGTTGGTCAACCGAGGGGTAATTTTGTGAGATGGATTCGCATTGGGTCATTTGTAGGTAATGTATGAACTGTTTCGGGTGAGTTTCTGAGGCGACTGAGACATGTTTTGACTTGCCGGGTGTAGATACCCCGGGGCGGGGCCACGGGTTGGCTAGAGCGCGTGAGTTACCCTAGGATGTCTAATTGTGTTTTAGAGTCGCCACCCACGTTTTTGAGGAACGTAAGAAAACCTAATGTTTATGAGCCTAAGTTTGATTTACAAAAACATAGATTCTTTGGGATTAGGGGTTCGGGGGTTAGGTTACGAAATGGGAAGTACTTAAACACCCATTTCGCCCGAGCAAAGTCGGTCTTGTTTGTTCATAATTCACTTTTAAAGATAAATGTGTTCTTCCTATTAAAATGATGATAAAAAGGGGTTTTAGAGTTAGAATGTAGGGAGATGACTCCTAGGACAATTCAATGTAATGAAAGGACCGTTGGTGTCATGTCCTAAATGCTTTTGGGTGATTGCACATTTGATTGAAGAAGGGGAAGAAGAAGGAGAAGAAGAGAAATGCTTAAGACATTTACCTATAGTATCCTTCAAAAGAGAACCTCTTGTAAAGCCTTGAAGAAGAGGTTGAATACTTTGTTGAAGAAATCCCATGGGAAAGTCTAGGAAAGAAGTGAGTAAAAGGTCTAAGAATAATGATTTTCAAAGTCCTCCTCTAATGATGGATTGGAAGGGCTTTTATAGTTGAAAAAGGATTGTTTTTGGAGCCAAACGGAGTCTCCAAGAAATCTTTCCTGGGCAAAATCATGTATAATGAGCAAGGGAGAGATTCTTGGGCAGAATCTGTAACTGACACACCCCAGAAGCGCGCGCATCCCACCTAGGCGGCGGAAGGCACTTGCGTCTGGCCTCAAGGGGCGGAGGCGCGTGACTCTGAGAAGTAATTTTTGACAGAATGGACTAGAAAATTAGAACTGTTATTCAGTTTAGTCCCGGGACTTAACGGAGTCTGTCTGGAACTTAACCAAAGTAACAGAAACTAACAGAAAACACTTAGAAGAGGGAGAAACACAAAACCGAGTGTGCAATCGGGGTGAGAGGTCTAAGGTGGGGTGTCTACAGAGCCCCTCGGAGGCGTGGATTGCGAAGCAAACGCGCTGATGAAAGACAGACATCCGCCAAGGACATCACCAAAAAAAAGAAAAGACTCGATAAAAGCAGGAATTTGAAATTGCGGAGGATAGAGGTGCGCTCCCTATGTGAGAGGCTTTGAGAGATACGGGTGCGCTCCCTGTGTGAGCGGCTTTGCCAATAGCGGGTTCCGTTTGCTGAGAGCGGGATCCGTTTGCTGGAAGCGGGACCTGTTTGCTGATAGCGAGATCTATTTGCTGGAATCGGGACCCAGAGGACCGTTTGTTGAAGTACGGGACCCGGAGGACCGTTTGCTGAAGTGCGGGACCCGGAGGACCGTTTGCTGAAATACGGGACCCAGGGCACCGTTTGCTGAAGTGCGGGACTCAGAGGACCGTTTGCTGAAGTGCGGGACCCGGAGGACCGTCTGCTGAAGTGCGGGACCCGGAGGACCATCTGCTCGTCTACTGAAGTGCGGGACCCGGAGGACCGTCTGCTGAAGTGTGGGACCTAGAGGACCGTCTGCTGAAGTGCGGGACCTAGAGGACCGTCTGATGAAGTGCGGGACCCAGAGGACCGTTTGCTGAAGTACGGGACCCGGAGGACCGTTTGCTGAAGTGCGGGACCTAGAGGACCGTTTGCTGAAGTGCGGGACCCAGAGGACCGTTTGCTGAAGTGCAGGACCCGGAAGACCGTTTGCTGAAGTGCGGGACCCGGAGGACCGTCTGCTCGTCTGCTGAAGTGCGGGACCCGGAGGACCGTCTGCTGAAGTGTGGGACCTAGAGGACCGTCTGCTGAAGTGCGGGACCTAGAGGACCGTCTGCTGAAGTGCGGGACCCGGAGGACTGTTTGCTGAAGTACGGGACCCGGAGGACCGTTTGCTGAAGTGCGGGACCCAGAGGACCGTTTGCTGAAGTGCGGGACCCGGAGGACCGTCTGCTCGTCTGCTGAAGCGCGGGACCCGGAGGACCGTCTGCTGAAGTGTGGGACCTAGAGGACCGTCTGCTGAAGTGCGGGACCTAGAGGACCGTCTGCTGAAGTGCGGGACCCAGAGGACCATTTGCTGAAGTACGGAACCCGGAGGACCGTTTGCTGAAGTGCGGGACCCAGAGGAGCGTTTGCTGAAGTGCAGGACCCAGAGGACCGTTTGCTGAAGTGCGGGACCCAGAGGACCGTTTGCTTTGGATGGATGTAGATTTTGTTCAATGAGGAAGCAATGATTCTGTGGCTCATCCCGGACCAAATTGTTGTCGTGAGTCGTACTTTGACCTTTTGACTTTGAGTTTTGACGAAGTGCGGTCACAGTTGACTGCGGAGTGCTTTGTGCTGTGGATGAATTGTAAGAACTGATTTTTGAGAATTAACGGCGTCTGTTATGAATCTCACTCAGCTTGTAGTGGTGGAGCTGAAAACTCAGATGACCATGGATGTGACACCTTGATTCCCGCGTGGGGAGTTGTGTTTAAATTCCTCAGGGGGCAAAGGCGCGTGCGTCTGGTCTTCGCTATGGGAAGCGCGCGCGTCTTAGTGACATAGCGGGGGCGCGCGCATTCCGTTCCAGTTCAGCATCCATAAACGGACAGTTCACTTTTTCGGCGAGTTTTCAAAATTTCGAAGAGCCCTCCAAATTCTGAACCAAATTTTCACGGAGAAATCACCCCAAAACACTTTCTTGTTGTTCTAGGTGCGATTCTATCATAGAAATGATGTCGGATCGTCAACAATCTCCTCAATTCGAGATGCCACAGGGCGAGGAGCCCGAGGTTGGAATCGAGGCGATGGACCCGAGTTTGCTCACGTATCAACCGCATACCCATATCTCCCACTTTGTCACAACGGGATTGGTAAGAATCTTTCATTCTCTTTGTGGTATCCCGGTGAAGAATTATCGAGTCACTTGGGGAAGTATCCGTCGGTATTTTAGTATTCTTGCAGCCGAGCCTTTGGGTGTCACTGCTGAGCGTGTCGATGCTGTGGCCCGTTGTTTTATATGGTACCTATTGTCTTATACTCTGTTTGCAGTGGAGGATCATCGACTTCCTTGGCTTTGCTTGATTTGTTGGTAGACTTGGACCAGGCCGATCAATATATCTGGGGCGCAGCGGGCTTGGCTGCTTGTTATCACGGCATGGATTTGACCAGCCGTTCGACCACTAGCTCGGTCACGGGCTTCAGCCTGTTGTGGGTATACTGCTTTCCCTTTTCTTTTCAGCTTTCTTGTTATTGCTCTACTGTATCTTTGAACTTTTTTTTAATTCTGCTCTTGTCTCTGTTTTGCAGCTATGAGCCTTTGCTGTCTTGGAGCTGAGGGACTTCAGGATTAACAGAGAGGGTCAGCCCCAGTATCCAGACTGTGTGAGGTGGTCGTATAGGGAGAGGAACGTGAGGACTAGCACTGTTCCCATCAGCCTGGTTTCAGCTCGATGCCACTTGGATGCTTTGAGGCCAGAGGCTGTCGCCTCTTCTTTGTTCCCGTGGTGAGCTATTTATTCTTTTATTGAGCATACTCTGATTCCCACCCGCTCGAGGCTTCTGATGAGCTCAGTGGAGTGTATGGCGATGTATCTTGGAGAGAGAGTGTTCTGGCAGCATTGTGGTCAGGTGACGGACTTCCACCACCCTCCTAGGCTAGCGGTTCCTGATGTTCCTCCTTTCCGTCCTCATAATTGGAGGGCTCTTTCAGAGGCAGACCGGGCAGTCTACATTACGGGGGTTGATGATGTCCCTTTCATTCATCTAGAGCAGGATTACGGTTTATTCCGGGAGCATAACCTCCAGCAGGGTTTCATGTTTACTGATCCGAGGGAGACACATGCTGCTCCACAGAGTTCGGCTCGATTCTATCCCACCGGTGCTGGATATTGTTTTGATCCACCTTTGCGTCCTTCATATTATACTTATTCAAACTTTGGGGTGTATGAGGAGCAGAGGGAGATTGTTCCTGAGGACATGTCGCCGGAGAGAGAGCCTCCTATTCAGGCTGCTGTGGTATAATTTCCTGACTGTCTTTGAATTTCTCAGTTCCAGTCTTGCTTTTCTGTTCTTTGTATTGATGTAATTTTCTTTTTCTGTCCTTTGTTATGACAGGTACCTGTAGCTTCTTATAGGCACTTGGGCAGACAGAACAAAAGGATGAGGATGAGACTCCTTCAGCTGGAAGAGAGGGCGCTAGGGCTGTGCAGGGACATTGCCGCCATGACTAGAGATGCTGCTGGTGCTGTCTCCGGTGCTGCGAGAGGAACTGCCCGAGGTGCTAGGGGCATGGGCCGAGGCTGCAGGATGCTCCACTGGATATTGATGAGGCTGTCTCTTTGACGAGGCAGTCACTGAGCAGGAGTCTGAGCTGAGGAGGTAGCCAGAGTAGGAGTCTGAGCCGAGGAGGTAGCCAGAGCCGGGGTGGTGCTAGTTCATCAGGGAGAGCTGCCAAGAGGACCCGGCATGATGTTGTGGTGGAGATATCTGAGGAGGAAGAATCTGCTGATGATGATGATGATGATGACGAGGAGACTGAGAGCGACAGTGGGGGTGGGCACGGTGCTGCCGATGATGATGATTCTGAGTAGCCTTCTAGGGAGGACGAGAGATTGAAAACATTTTTATTTACCTGTAATAAACATTTAGCATGTATTTACAATCCTAGCTATTTACTACGCTTTTTTTTTAGTTATCTGTCTAGACTCGTTCCTAAGTGCCGACTCTTTACAAACAAATGTGTGCCCAAATGTGTTCATTGTTGTTGCTTGAACTCCTTTTCTGTGCTGGGATCTGATTTCTTGCAGGTTGAAGGCGTTTGATCGTGCCTGGGCTTCCTTCTTGAACTGACAAGGGCATGTTCTGTTTCTGTCTGCTGTCAAACGGCGCGCGTCTGGCTTTGGTCGCGGGAGGCGCGCACATCGGGAATCGCCTGTCGGAGGCGCGCGCTTCTGGCTTGCTGAATTCCAGCCCCTTTCTTTTCTGAGCAGGGCACTCCAACAGTTATAAATTCAAACCATTTTCGATCAGAATGATCACACAGCAATATTTTGCATCCATTCCTTTACTCTATACCTCAAAATTCTTGTAGCGATGACCCCGATGACCTTTACTTTTGAAGTCAAGGTTTCCGTTCCCGAAGGCGATAAGTCCATCCCCATTGCTCCAATTGTGAAGACGCGTCCTAGCATCTTTGATCATTTGGGAAGACCAAGTGAGGATGTTGTTGTCGTGGATTCCGTGAAGCCGGTGGTCCATGTGAGGGATTATAGGCCTCGTTATTTGCCTAAGAAGAAGAAAGGCAAGGGAAATTCTTCTCATGTGTGGAAGCGTTCCATGGTCGTTCCGGTCAAAGATCCTTCTAGCTAGGGCAAGGAGAAGGTTGTTGATGAAGCTCCATCTCGCCCGAGTGTCTTTTCTCGTCTTGGTGGTCTCGAGAATGCTCCGCCTCCATCCAAGAAGACTAAAGGCCGTCCCCAAAAGCGATGGGTCCCCAAACCGAAGAAAGATTAAATATTTCTTTTGTACCATCGAGATTGCAATTAGAATAGACTGCTTGTTTTAAGATTTAATGTTTTAATGTTCTTTTAGTAGCTAAACATTTTCATTGTAATGACAAGAATAATTCAAGAAATGAATAAAAATTGCATCTCGTTAATTTGAAATGATTTGGGTATTTGTTTATGTTTTAGAACGCACTCGAAGGTTTTCTACGTTCCAACAGTGTAGAGGCTCAGGTCTCCGTAGTTCAAACAAACGAAGACCATTTTTTTTTTTTTTTTTTTTTTTGTGCACCCTGTTTTTTGCCTAGACCGCCCTTTCGGGTTTTCAATCTAGCGGGCTTCTTTTTTGCACGTGCTCTAATTTTTGCCTAGGCCGCCCTTGCGGGTTTTCAACCTAGCGAGCTCTTTTTTTTTTTTTATGGTCTTCGTTTATTAGACGTAAAATCTCTTCAATTTGTCGAGGTTGACTTCCTTTGGCAGCTGATCTCCGTCTAAGTCCACGAGTCGGACTGCACCGCCGCTTAGTATCTTCTTGACTACGTACGTACCAATCCATCGGGGTCCCCATTTTCTAAGGGGGTTCATGGCATTAGGAGGGTGTTGTCTTAGGACCAAATCTCCCACACTGATGTTTCGGGGCTTCACCTTTTTGTTGAAAGCCCTAGCCATCCTTTGTTGATAGGCCCTCGAGCGTACGAGGGCCTATCAATTGTCTTAGTAGCTGCCTCGACCGCGCCATTTGCTTGAGGGAGGTATGGAGATGACTTGTGCTTAGTGATCTTGTATTCTACCAGGAGTGCGTCCATCTCTTTCTCAAAGTGAGAACCGTTGTCTGAGATGATCTCATGAGGAACGCCGTATCGGCACATGATGTGGGTTTTCATGAATTCGGCCACTTTCTTGGCGTTGAGAACTCGGTAAGCCTATGCTTCGACCCATTTTGTAAAATAGTCCACTGCTACAAGGATGAAAGATTGCCCGTTGCTGCCAGTAGGGTGGACTTTGCCAATGATGTCTATGCCCCAACAAGAGAAAGGCCAAGGCGTGGTCATATTGTAAAGCTGTGAGGGTGGAGCGTGTCGTAGATTGGCATGGAATTGGCATTTGGCGGACCTCTTGACTTTCTCGATGCAGTCCCTTTCCATAGTGCTCCAATAATAACCTATGCGGAGTATCTTCTTGGTCAACATAAACCCGTTCATATGGGGCCCACATTCACCTTCGTGTATCTCATGCATTATTTCTTGAGGTTCGGTCTCATTTGCGCATAGGAGATTGATCCCTTCGTGGTGCCTTTTGTAGACTCTGTCCCCAATCAGTACATATCGGGAGGCTAGTCTTTGCAATGCCATTTGAGACTTTTTATTGCTATTCTCGGGATAAGTACCATCCTTGAGGAAATTCATGATATCTGCGTACCACGGGGAGTTTGCTTGGACCTCGTTGATCTCAATACTCATGCAGTATGCCAGACTGTTTCGTCGGGAAATTATGAAGGGCTTCACCATTTTACCCTCAGGTATTTCGACCAGTGAAGCGATGGTGGCTAGTGCATCAGCAAAACGGTTTTTGTCCCTTGGCAGGTAATTGAAGGTGATTTCTTGAAAATGTTCAACCAACTCCACGAGATGTTGACCATACCGTTACAGAGTCGAGTCTTGAATCTTCCACTTTCCGGATGTCTGATTGATGATGAGCAAGGAATCACTGAATACTTCTAAACTTGTGACATTTCTTTCGAGGGCTGCTTTGAGCCCCGCTATGCATGCTTCGTACTCAGCGGTGTTGTTAGTGGCTTCAAATTCGAGGCGGATAGCGATTGGAGTATACATGTCCTTTGGATCAACAAGTAACATCCCTATGCCATATCCATGCTTATTGGCTGCGCCATCGAAAAAAAGTTGGCACTTATTTTCCTCTCTTGTAGCACAAATTAAATGCTCGTCGGGGAACTGTACGTCTTCCCCCTTCACTTCGTCACACGGAAATTCAGCAAGCTGATCACTGAACACTTTCCCCCTGATGGATTTGAGTGCGATGTAAGTGATATCGTAGCCGGCGAGCATGAAATACCATTTAGCTATTCTTGTTGACATGAAAGGCTTTTCGAAGATGTAGCGGAGCGGGTCCACTTTTGCTACCAACTTGATTGGGAAGGCCTCCATGTAATGCTTGAGCTTTTGAGTAACCCAAACCAATGTAGCACAAGACTTCTCTAAGACAGAGTAGTTCTTTTCAGCTCCTTGAAACCGACGGCTGACAAAGTAAATAGCATTCTCTTTTGTGGAGTCTCGCTGTTCTTGTGCTAACATAGCCCCTAGGGCTTCATCATTGACAGTGAGATAGAGTAAGAGAGGCTTCTCTTTGTGCGATGGAACCAAGACTGGAGGCCATGTCAAGTAATGCTTCACTTGGTCGAAGGCTTCTTGGCACGCATCGGTCCATTCTAGAGCCACATTATTTTTGAGTAGCTTGAAGATCGGCTCACACATGGAAGTGAGTTGGTGCACAAACCGACTGATGTATTGAAGTCTGCCCATGAAACCTTTGATTTCTTTCTGCGTCTTTGGGGGAGGCATGTCAATAATTGCCTTAATCTTGGAGGGATCAGCTTCAATTCCTCTTTCAGGGACCATGTAACCTAGAACCTTTCCTCTGATGACCCCAAAAGTACACTTTGCGGGATTGAGTCTCATTTTGTGTTGTCGAAGCCTTTCAAAGAACTTGCGAAGATCGATCAAATGTTGACCATTGGTTCCCTTCGAATGGATGATCATGTCGTCTACATAGACCTCGATCTCTTTATGAATCATGTCATGGAATAGATCCGTAACAGCCCTCTGGTAAGTAGCCCCAGCGTTCCTTAGTCCGAACGGCATGAATGTGTAGCAAAAAGTGCCCCACGGAGTTGTGAAACCGTCCACAAATGAGCGGACTTCATAGTTGGCAGTTGAATCGACGAGCATGTCGATGTTTGGTAGTGGAAAATCATCTTTCGGGGAAGCTTTGTTCAAATCCCGGAAGTCCACACAAACTCGAACCTTGCCATTTACCTTTCTGACTGTCACAATGTTGGCTAGCCAAGTCAGATACTCAATGACTTTGATGAAACCCACATTGAGAAGCTTTTCAATCTCTTCTTTGACTTGTAGAGACCATTCTGGCTTGATCTTTCTGAGCTTCTGCTTTACTGGCTTCGCGTCCTCTCTGATCGGAATTCTGTGCTCCGCGAACTTTCTGTCCAAACCCGGCATGTCTTTGTACGACCATGCGAATACATCCACAAATTCTCTGAGCAGTGCAGTCAATCTGTCTTTGTCTTCCCCCTTAAAGAAGCTGCCAATCTTTGTTTCTTTCGGCTCTTCGTCGGTACCCAGATTAACAACATGCAATTCCTCATCAGCCCCTGGACCATTTTCACCACGACAACGAACCTGTTGAGCTAGTTCATTTAGGTATGTTATGTTTTCGTGGTCTATTTCATCATAATTTGAATCGTTATTAACTTGTTCATTAAGTTCGTTATTAGTTAATTCATCATTTATGATGTTTGCAATCTCGGGGTACTCAGAAATATCAAATTTTTCATTAGCAAAGAAAGGAAACACATGCTCGGCTATTGCCTCCATATCCTCTTGGGTGAGAGCATTAGAAACACTCTCGGGTGTCATGTCCTAAATGCTTTTGGGTGATTGCGCATTTGATTGAAGAAGGAGAAGAAGAAGGAGAAGAAGAGAAATGCTTAAGACATTTACCTATAGTATCCTTCAAAAGAGAACCTCGTGTAAATCCTTGAAGAAGAGGTTGAATACTTTGTTGAAGAAATCCCAAGGGAAAGTCTAGGAAAGAAGTGAGTAAAAGGTCTAAAAATAATGATTTTCAAGGTCCTCCTCCAATGATGGATTGGAGGGGATTTTATAGTTGAAAAAGGATTGTTTTTGGAGCCAAACGGAGTCTCCAAGAAATTTTTCCCGGGCAAAATCATGCATAATGAGCAAGGGAGAGATTCTTGGGAAGAATCTGTAACTGACACACCCCAGAAGCGCGCGCATCCCACCTAGGCGGCGGAAGGCGCGCGCGTCTGGCCTCAAGGGGCGGAGGCGCGCGACTCTGAAGAGGGAGAAACATAAAACCGAGTGTGCAATCGGGGTGAGCGGTCCAAGGCGGGGTGTCTATAGAGCCCCTCGGTGGCGTGGATTAGGAAGCAAACGCACCGACGAAAGACAGACATCCGCCTAAGACATCACCAAGAAAAGGAAAAGACTCGATAAAAGCAGGAATTTGAAATTGCGAAGGATAGAGGTGCGCTCCCTGTGTGAGCGGCTTTGAGAGATACGGGTGCACTCCCTGTGTGAGCGGCTTTGCCAATAGCGGGATCCGTTTGCTGAGAGCGGGATCTGTTTGCTGGAAGCGGGACCTGTTTGCTGATAGTGAGATCCGTTTGCTGGAAGCGGGACCCAGAGGACCGTCTGCTGAAGTGTGGGACCCGGAGGACCGTTTGCTGAAGTGCGGGACCCGGAGGATCGTTTGCTGAAGTGCGGGACCTAGGGGACCGTTTGCTGAAGTGCGGGACTCGGAGGACCGTTTGCTGAAGTACGGGACACAGAGGACCGTTTGCTGAAGTGCGGGACCTGGAGGACCGTTTGCTGAAGTGCGGGACCCGGAGGACCGTTTGCTGAAGTACGGGACCCAGATGACCGTTTGCTGAAGTGCGGGACCTGGAGGACCGTCTGTTGGTGCGGGACCTGGAGGACCGTTTGCTGAAGTGCGGGACCCGAAGGACCGTTTGCTGAGGTGCGGGACCCGGAGGACCGTTTGCTGAAGTGCGGGACCCAGAGGAGCGTTTGCTGAAGTGCGGGACCCGGAGGACCATTTGCTGAAGTGCGAGACCCGGAGGACCGTTTGCTTTGGATGGATGTAGATTTTGTTTGATGAGGAAGTAGTGATTCTGTGGCTCATCCCGGACCAAATTGTTTTCGTGAGTCGTACTTTGACTGTTTGACTTTGACTTTTGACGGGGTGTGGGCACAGTTGACTGCGGAGTGCTTTGTGCTGGGGATGAATTGTAAAAACTGATTTTTGAGAATTAACGGCATCTGTTACAAATCTCACTCAGCTTGTAGTGGTGGAGCTGAAAGCTCAGATGAGCATGGATGTGACACCTTGATTCCCGCGTGGGAGTTGTGTTTGAATTCCTCAGGGAGCAAAGGCGCGTGCGTCTGGTCTTCGCTATGGGAAGCGCGCGCGTCTTAGTGACATAGCGGGGGGCGCATGCATTCCATTCCAGTTCAGCATACATAAACAGACAGTTCACTTTTTCGGCGAGTTTTCAAAATTTCGAAGAGCCCTCCAAATTCTGAACCAAATTTTCACGGAGAAATCACCCCAAAACACTTTCTTGTTGTTCTAGGCGCGATTCTATCATAGAAACGATGTCGGATCGTCAACAATCTCCTCCATTCGAGATGCCACAGGGCACGGAGCCCAAGGTTGGAATCGAGGTGATGGACCCGAGTTTGCTTACGTATCAGCCGCATACCCATATCTCCCACTTTGTCACAGCGGGATTGGTAAGAATCTTTCATTCTCTTTGTGATTTTCGCGCTTTAGGGCTGCTCTGTTTCACCCGTATTTTTTGATTCAACTTCTTTTGTTGATTGTCGCTGTTGATTTACTTCAAGAAACATGTTCGGATAACCCTTTTCATACCCACACACTCGCATGCATGTTGAAGTTTCTGTTTCGGGTTTATCCGTTTTCTAGCCGTTATGCTGACGAAATTTTCGTTGTTTCTTGTTTCTTTTCAGGAATGGAGCCGCCTGTCGGAGATTCGAGGTGGAGCCCATGGCCCGGTCACCATTTGGAGTAAGCTGCCCGAGAATGTCAGGGCTCGAGTTCAGGCCACCCATTTTGGCCTCTTCATTACTAGTCTACCGGCGTTGAAGAATGATCCGGATGTTATTCAGGCTCTAAGAGAGAGATGGTGGGACACCACCCATACTTTCCATTTGCCTATGGGAGAGGTCACGATGACGCCCACTGATTTCACGGCATTGACTGGTTTGCCGTTTGCAGGGGAGCCTGTCCCTTGTATTTTGAGAGGGAACCTTCAGACTGCTGACGAGCTGTTGGCCCTGGTTGACTGTGGTTTCCCGGTGAAGAATTATCGAGTCACTTGGGGAAGTATCAGTCGATATTTTAGTATTCTTGCAGCCGAGCCTTTGGGTGTCACTGCTGAGCGGGTTGATTCTGTGGCTTGTTGTTTTATATGGTACCTGTTGTCTCATACTCTGTTTTCCAGTGGAGGATCATCGGCTTCCTTGGCTTTGCTTGATTTGTTGGTAGACTTGGACCAGGCTGGTCAATATAACTGGGGTGCAGCGGGCTTGGCTGCTTGTTATCATGGCATGGATCTGACCAGCCGTTCGACAACTAGCTCGGTCACGGGCTTCAGCCTGTTGTGGGAGGTATACTGCTTTCCCTTTTCTTTTCAGCTTTCTTGTTATTGCACTACTGTATCTTTGAACTGTCATTTAATTCTGCTCTTGTCTCTGTTTTGCAGCTATGGGCCTTTGCTGTCTTGGAGCTGAGGGACTTCAGGATTAACAGAGAGGGTCAGCCCCAGTATCCAGACTGTGTGAGGTGGTCGTATAGGGAGAGGAACGTGAGGACTGGCACTGTTCCCATCAGCCTGGTTTCAGCTCGACGCCACTTGGATGCTTTGAGGCCAGAGGCTGTCGCCTCTTCTTTGTTCCCGTGGAGAGCTATTTATGCTTTTATTGAGCATACAATGATTCCCACCCGCTCGAGGCTTCTGATGAGCTCAGTAGAGTGTATGGCGATGTATCTTGGAGAGAGAGTGTTCTGGCAGCATGGTGGTCAGGTGACGGACTTCCACCACCCTCCTAGGCCAGCGGTTCCTGATGTTCCTCCTTTCTGTCCTCGTAATTGGAGGGCTCTTTCAGAGGAAGACCGGGCAGTCTACACTGCGGGGGTTGATGCTCTCCCTTTCATTCATCTAGAGCAGGATTACGGTTTATTCCGGGAGCATAACCTCCAGCAGGGTTTCATGTTTACTGATCCGAGGGAGATACATGCTGCTCCACAGACTTCGGCTCGATTCTATCCCACCGGTGCTGGATATTGTTTTGATCTACCTTTGCCTCCTTCATATTATACTTATTCAAACTTTGGGGTGTATGAGGAGCATAGGGAGATTGTTCCTGAGGACATGTCGCCGGAAAGAGAGCCTCCTGTTCAGGTTTCTGTGGTATACTTTCCTGACTGTCTTTGCATTTCTCAGTTCCAGTCTTACTTTTCTGTTCTTTGTATTGATGCAATTCTCTTTTTCTGTCCTTTGTTGTGACAGGTACCTGTAGCTTCTTATAGGCACTGGGGCAGACAGAACAAAGGGATGAGGAGGAGACTCCGTCAGCTGGAGGAGAGGGTGCTAGGGCTGTGCAGGGACATTGCCGCCATGACTAGAGATGCTGCTAGTGCTGTCTCCGGTGCTGCGAGAAGAGCTGCCCGAGGTGCTAGGGGCATGGGCCGAGGCTGCAGGGATGCTACACGGGATATTGATGAGGTTGTCTCTTCGGCGAGGCAGTCACTGAGCAGGAGTCTGAGCCGAGGAGGGAGCCAGAGTAGGAGTCTGAGCCGAGGAGGTAGCCAGAGCTGGGGTGGTGCTAGTACATCAGGGAGAGCTGCCAAGAGGACCCGGCATGATGTTGTGGTGGAGACATCCGAGGAGGAAGAATCTGCTGATGATGATGATGATGATGACGAGGAGACTGAGAGCGGCAGTGGGGGTGGGCACGGTGCTGCCGATGATGATGATTCTGAGTAGCCTTCTGAGAGATTGAAAACATTTTTATTTACCTGTAATAAACATTTAGCATGTATTTACAATCCTAGCTATTTACTACGCTTTTTTAGTTATCTGTCTAGACTCGTTCCTAAGTGCCGGCTCTTTACAAACAAATGTGTGCCCAAATGTGTTCATTATTGTTGCTTGAACTCCTTTTCTGTGCTGGGATCTGATTTCTTGCAGGTTGAAGGCGTTTGATCGTGCCTGGGCTTCCTTCTTGAACTGACAAGGGCATGTTCTGTTTCTGTTTGCTTTCAAACGCGCGCGCGTCTGGCTTTGGTCGCGGGAGGCGTGCACATTTGGAATCGCTTGTCGGAGGCGCGCGCTTCTGGCTTGCTGAATTCTAGCCCCTTTCTTTTCTGAGCAGGGCACTCCAAAAGCTATAAATTCAAACCATTTTCAATCAGAGTGATCACACAGCAATGTTCTGCATCCTTTCCTTTACTCTATACCTCAAAATTCTTGTAGCGATGGCCCTGATGACCTTTACTTTTGAAGTCAAAGTTTTCGTTCCCGAAGGCGATAAGTCTGTCCCCATTGCTCCAATTGTGAAGACGCGTCCTAGCGTCTTTGATCGTTTGGGAAGACCAAGTGAGGATGTTGTTTCCGTGGATTCCGTGAAGCCGGTGGTCCATGTGAGGGATTATAGGCCTCGTTATTTTCCTAAGAAGAAGAAAGGCAAGGGAAATTCTTCTCATGTGTGGAAGCGTCCCGTGGTCGTTCCGGTCAAAGCTCCTTCTAGCAAGGGCAAGGAGAAGGTTGTTGATGAAGCTCAATCTCGCCCGAGTGTCTTTTCTCGTCTTGGTGGTCTCGAGAATGCTCCGCCTCCATCCAAGAAGACTAAAGGCCGTCCCCAAAACCGATGGGTCCCCAAACCGAAGAAAGATTAGATATTTATTTTATACCATCGAGATTGCAATTAGAATAGACCGCTTGTTTTAAGATTTAATGTTCTTTTAGTAGCTCAACATTTTCATTGTAATGACAAGAATAATTCAAGAAATGAATAAAAATTGCATCTCGTTAATTTGAAATTATTTGGGTATTTATTTATGTTTTAGACCGCACCCGAAGCTTGCCTACGTTCCTTCAGTGTAGAGGCTCAGGTCTTCGTAGTTCAAACAAACGAAGACCATTTTTTTTTTTTTTTGTGCACCCTGTTTTATGCCTAGACCGCCCTTTCGGGTTTTCAATCTAGCGGGCTTCTTTTTTGCACGTGCTCTAATTTTTTCCTAGGCCGCCCTTGCGGGTTTTCAACCTAGCGAGCTCTTTTTTTTTTATGGTCTTCGTTTATTAGACATAAAATCTCTTCAATTTGTCGAGGTTGACTTCCTTTGGCAGCTGATCTCCATCTAAGTCCACGAGTCGGACTGCACCGCCGCTTAGTATCTTCTTAACTACGTACTGACCAATCCATTGGGGTCCCCATTTTCAAAGGGGGTTCATGGCATTAAGAGGGTGTTGTCTTAGGACCAAATCTCCCACACTGATGTTTCGGGGCTTCACCTTTTTGTTGAAAGCCCTAGCCATCCTTTGTTGATAGGCCCTCGTACGCTCGATTACCCTTAGCCTTTTCTCGTCGAGCAGGGCTAGCTGTTTACATATCGACTTTGCATCCAATCGACTTCATTAACTTGGTTCTCAAGGAGGACCCGTAGGGATGGAACTTCGAGCTCTATTGGTAGTACAGCTTCGGAACCATATACCAGTGCATAAGGAGTTTCTCCAGTCGCTGTTCGTATTGACGTGCGGTAGCCCCATAACGCTAGAGGTAGCTTTTCAGGCCAATCCCTTCCAGTGGATGCCATTTTCTTCACAATGGTCTCGATTGTCTTATTAGCTGCCTCGACCGCGCCGTTTGCTTGAGGGCGGTATGGAGATAACTTGTGCTTAGTAGTCTTGTATTCTACCAGGAGTGCGTCCATCTCTTTCTCAAAGTGAGAACCGTTGTCTGAGATGATCTCATGAGGAACGCCGTATCGGCACATGATGTGGGTTTTCACGAATTCGGCCACTTTCTTGGCGTTGAGAACTCGGTAAGCCTGTGCTTCGACCCATTTTGTAAAATAGTCCACTGCTACTAGGACGAAAGATTGCCCGTTGCTGCCAGTAGGGTGGACTTTGCCAATGATGTCTATGCCCCAACAAGAGAAAGGCCAAGGCGTGGTCATATTGTAAAGCTGTGAGGGTGGAGCGTGCCGTAGATTGGCATGGAATTGGCATTTGGTGCACCTCTTGACTTTCTTGATGCAGTCCCTTTCCATAGTGCTCCAATAATAACCCATGCGGAGTATCTTCTTGGTCAACATAAACCCGTTCAGTACATATCGGGAGGCTAGTCTTTGCAATGCCATTTGAGACTTTTTATTGCTATTCTCGGGATAAGTACCATCCTTGAGGAAATTCATGATATCTGCGTACCACGGGGAGTTTTCTTGGACCTCGTTGATCTCAATACTCATGCAGTATGCCGGACTGTTTCGTTGGGAAATTATGAAGGGCTTCACCATTTTACCCTCAGGTATTTCGACCAGTGAAGCGATGGTGGCTAGTGCATCAGCAAAACGGTTTTTGTCCCTTGGCAGGTAATTGAAGGTGATTTCTTGAAACTGTTCAACCAACTCCTCGAGATGTTGACCATACCGTTGCAGAGTCGAGTCTTGAATCTTCTACTTTCCGGATGTCTGATTGATGATGAGCAAGGAATCACCGAATACTTCTAAACTTGTGACATTTCTTTCGAGGGCTGCTTCGAGCCCCGCTATGCATGCTTCGTACTCAGCGGTGTTGTTAGTGGCTTCAAATTCGAGGCGGATAGCGATTGTAGTATACATGTCCTTTGGATCAACAAGTAACATCCCTATGCCATATCCATGCTTATTGGCTGCGCCATCGAAAAAAAGTTGCCACTTATTTTCCTCTGTTGTAGCGCAAATTAAATGCTCGTCGGGGAACTGTACGTCTTCCCCCTTCACTTCGTCACACGGAAATTCAGCAAGCTGATCACTGAACACATTCCCCCTGATGGATTTGAGTGTGATGTAAGTGATATCGTAGCCGGCGAGCATGAAATACCATTTGGCTATTCTTGTTGACATGAAAGGCTTTTCGAAGATGTAGCGGAGCGGGTTATAAAGATTCAATCTTTATGTGTTAATTTGACTCTTTAAAGGTTAATAAGTCATAAAAATGCCATCTTGGGGATAAAGTTTCAATCTTTAATCACCAAATGGTCAATTTTGGCCCAAAGGGCATGTTCATCAACTTTTCTCATTTTTCTCCAAAGATTGCTCATGATCACACCCAAATACTTGTTTTGAGGACTAAGTGATGATCATTTGGCATAGGAATGTTGTATTTAACCTTATAAAGTGTTTTAAACAAACTGAAATCAAAACAGTTCTGTCCAGTTTCAACAGAATATTCTGTTTCTGCTCTGAAACTGGACTGTTCTTGACTGAACTATAAAATCCCAGGAAACTGCCTGTACATCCGTACGGCTATGTTGGGAACAGGGGGAAAAATGTCCGTTTTTCCCTCTGATCCCTATTTTCTTAATAAACAGGCCCTTTCAGTTAAGTTTTTCCAAACAAAACCAATAACAGAAACTTTTCCGTTAAATACACACACACACATGCACATTTTCAAACTAACAAGGGAGACTCGGTTTTTCCGAGGAATTTTGGGTGAACCACAAATACGTTCTTCCCAAAGTGTAACCTGACCTCCGAACTCACCTTCTCTAACCATTTTCATTTGTTTGGTTTAAAATTAACAAATGTGGCGACTCCGTTTCTTTTTCGTTAGGAAAGTTACCCGTGTTTGGCATTTCTTCCTCGTGCGAACTTCGCTTGTCTCGCCCCGAGGGACGGGATCCTTACAAATATGAGCCCTTGTTTTTCACCTGCATTGCACTCTCCCAAACGGACAATTCGGGCAAAGGTCCTATATTCTCATCAGAATCCACCATTCAATTAACCAAACCTAAGTGATTCCGTAGTTGTTTTGCACTTTGTTAAACAACGCATTAATGCAATCAAACCTTTTGAATCTTAAGGGACAACCTAAAGGGACATGTTGAACGGTGCGGTCGAAACTAAGCCAAAATGGCATCCACAATCCTGCACAGAATAGTAAAAGTAGGAAAACACAAGCTCGGATTACCGTAGAGAGGTTCTCCATTCTTTCAAAATCCTTTGTTCAACATTTTACCGAAGGGACGTTCGTCATATTCACAAGGGATGATTATAGATTGTAAAGATGCGTTATCTTGGGAAAAGATTAAAACAAACCTAAGAATCGAACCGATCGGTCTCGAGGAGTGTCTTATTAGCTAGTATGTATGCATGAGGCTGATACAAGTCTTACGGCTAAGGCTCCCCATGAACACAGTCTAGGAGCGTGTCACGGAGTGGGTACACCATCTTTGGAGAGACCGGCGAGGGCCATTCGTTAGAATGGGGGTGCTGACCGACATCCGTCCTCCGATTGGGACCTGGGTTTATAGGGTATGTAGTGAAATTATTCTACATGCGTGCACGTGTGTGAGAGTTAAGATCTAGGTGTCAAAGATAAAATAGAGAGTTTTTTTTTTAAAGTGAAACAAAAAACAAGCAATGGGTGGGCCAAGTGGCTGCCTACGTTTCCCTCTTGTGGAGGAACTCAGGCCGTCGTAGTTCACACATAAAGCAAACGCATGTAAAGCAAGGAATGAAACAATTAGCAAGTACTCCTGCAAAACAAAGGTTAGCCTTTTTCAAACCAGAGAGTCAAACCAGCCGGACAGAGCTGAGATGTCTCGTACGAGACAAGTAATCACTCGTAAGAGACTTCTTAGTCGGGGAGCAGATTACAGAAAGCAGAAAGCAGAATTTTGAAACAACGATGGTTTCTTTCGACGCAAGTCTAACCTACTTACTGTGCTCGTCCCCAGCAGAGTCTCCACTGTTTTCGCGCATGCTTTTTGTTCCTTCGGTTTACCCGTTTTAATTTTTTTGAGAGTCGCCATCATGTTGTTGTCGGAACACGGACCGAGATATCTGGATTCGGGGGTTAAGTTATGAATTGGGAAGGTCAAGGAGCACCCAATTCACCCAATCTAGGATTGGTATTGCTAAGAAATCATCATCATTGTTTCAAAATCATGCAAAACATATGTAATAAAGAAAGCGAACAAATAAATAATTGCTTATTTATTTAGGATGTCGGATCATGTGCTTCGAGACCATCTCCATGGATTGGAGAGGCTCTAGGCTGATACTTTAATGGAATCACACTACTCCAAAGACAAAGAAGGAGATGAGAAGGTAGAAAACAAAGAGTTTTACCTAAGCGTTCTTCGAGAATCCTATGGATGGCCTTGACTAAAGGCCTTAATGATCCAATGAATTTGGCTTGAATGGTGTTATGGAGGCTTGAATTTCGTGCGTGAGGAAGAAGGGATGATTATGGGGACCTTTTTTATCAGATTTGGAGTGGTTTTTGGGTGGATGAGGATTCTAGACTTTTTCTGGTTCAAGAAGCTCTATATTTATAGGGGTTCTGGACCTAGGGTTTTGGCCAAGAAGGTAAGTTGTGATGGGAATCCAAGACTTGATTCCCACAGAGGTATTTTTGGACTCTAGGAACGTCCATTAGGTTTTCCCGGATTGCTTAAGTGTTTGCCAAGAAAAGGGGTTAAGATCAACAAGGAAACTGACCAAAACCCGACTGTCAAGGGGGGATATCTCGTACGAGACATCAATGTCTCGTACGAGACATCCATGTGCTGGAATCACATTTTTGCCCACTGCAATAGTTTTAATGTTCATTTTGTCCCCTGACTAACGGAGTCAGTCAGAAACTTAATGAAACATGTCCAACTTAACGAGTTTCAACCCAAATCAAAGGCGAGACACAGAAGTAGTGTGATTATGAATGAATTTCCAAAATGGCGTGTCTACAGCAGCGGAATTAAGCATTTAAAATTTTCATGAAATCCAAAGCCCATAGATCCATTCATATGATTAAGTCAAATACAACATAATGAATACTAGAATACTAACCCTTGATGGCTTTAATTTTGCAACCTTGAATTCGATAGAGGCTTGAAATCTTGATCACGAACAAAGCAAGAATCACGAACTATGAAAATGATAAGTTTCACCCTCTAGCGATATCCACACCACGAATGAATATCAAGAAAACTTGATCTTGGTTGCTAGACCAAATCATGAAACACGCTTTCATGATGTATAGAACTATATGGAATTATTATGTATATGATATTCTTGTTCTTCAATCAAGGGATATCTTAGAACAAGAAATAAACCCTCTCAAACCCTTGGAGGCACTCACAAATATAACATAATGCATAGGACTGATTAGGGCAACTAGAGGGGAGTTTTATATTTATTTCACCTATTCCAAATAGGTAACAAGTGACCAAACCCGCAAGAAAACGGAACAGGAAAGTTATGGGGAGAAACCCTAGAGGTCCGCCCGGGACCTTTATGAGGTCCGACCGGGTCATGCAGGGGGTCCGGCTGGGTCCTTACCAAGGTCCGATCGGACCTATGCAATTTCCTGAATTTCTTTTCTTGGTCCTCTATTTTCGAAAATCCCTCAAAGGTCCTTCGACCCAAATTCCAATAAAGACCTTTTTAAGATCCGTTCTATTGTGTGTGACCCTCTAGGATTACACTAAGTTGACAATGGGTTCAAACATGAACTCATATGATATGATTAGATTCTAGAAAACCGTCATACCTACCCAAATAGTGTAACTAGATACAAGTTCGTATTCCTTTAGAACATGTCACAATCCCTTTGTCCACGATGTCTTTGAACACAAGTCATGGTCAACAAGTCAACTTGTATTGTTCAATACTTTTCTTGAACCTAAATATGTTGATAATCCAAATGACATTGACCCAATCAATCCATTTGAGTTTGGCCAAACATTTCATCAACATCATTCCTTCGAGGGGCCCAAGCTTGACATCTCTCAGAAGAGGGACAAATCCATTTAGCTTATTATTCTTCCCTACGTGAATCCAATTATGCCAATCATACCCTTTATAACTACTTGGTTAAATGTAGCATTTGAATATGTCAAACATAATGATAACACATACAACGTTTAACAAACGTTCCTAGGGCACTAACACCAACAATCTCCAACTTGCCCTAGGCCCAATTTCTTGGGTATCCAATACCTATGGACCTAACATGACCATCATGTTTAGCTTGTGAAAGTCCCTTTGTTAGCGTGTCCGCAACGTTATCATTACTTGGTACTCTGCATATATTTACGTTTCCTTTATCAACAATTTCTCGAACGATATGAACAAAGCCTAAGTATGTGTTTGGATTTAGGATGCTGTTGGTCCCAGAAGGGCAACAAGGGTATGAAAAATGCTAGAGGGGGGGGGGTGAATAGCATTTTAAAAATTCTTTTCAAACCCTTTTTCAAAGCAATGGCGAATGCGCATGACTCTTAATTTGGCTAAGTATAGCGCGCAGCAAGAGTGTGAAATGCACAGCGGAAGTCTTAAAGCAGTCACTTATGCGCAGGGAGTATGCGCAGAAGTGTAAATACGCACGCACTAAGTTTTACCTAAAAGATAGGCGCAAGATGGAACTAAGGCAAAAAGCTCACAAACACACTTCGAACGATGCAAGACAATAAGTTACAGCGAGGTAGAACAAAACTAACTCAAAGATCTATAATCTATGAAAGAACAAAATCCTAGACAATAACCGGTGTATCTCTAGAAGTAAGATCAATGAGATCGAAACTTCAAGAGGTGTGTGTGTGTATCAGAAATCTGGGCTCTTTAAATCTATGAGATGGAGAGCACAAGATTCTGGTGTTACAAAGGCTTTATAGGATCTGGCCTTGGTGAAGTATGAAGGTATGAAGGTTGATCTTAGAAATCTGGAAATCTTGTAGGCAATCTTCAAATCTTCAAAGTTTCTCTTTGGAAGAAAATCTTAAGCAATTCTCAATTAACACACCAGCAGCTTGGAAAAAAGGGGATGAGCATGCTATTTATAGCTGAGCTCCAAAAACTAGCCGTTGGGGAGCAGAGCAAGGACTATGTGCTGTCGCTTTGTGATTGGCGCGCAGCTTTCCTTTATAGCCGTTGGAGACATCAAGTTGACAGCTTTCAAAAATCTTCAAGAGTGACAGCTGTCTTCATATTTGAATTTCAAACAAGGGGAGCGTCTCCATCTTCGTGTGTGCTGAGTGTTCTAGTTTTGTCGTTTGTCCACATTAGCAATTTTGGCTCATTCAAAAGCGTAGTTTGTTAAGACGCTTTCCAAGCTTCATAAGGTAAGGTCAGAAAGTGAGAATTAAGGCAAGTCTGAGTGCGCATGAGATTCATGCGCATGGAGTGCGCAGAAGGTGATGCGCTGCGCATGAAGGGATGCGCTGCGCATGGAAGGGGTGCGCACCATGCTTTGCCTTTGCTCTATTTACCATGGAATTGTAGCTTTAGCCCTAGATACTAAGCCTAGTCTATAAAGAGGACTTAGCTAAAAATTGAAGTTACAAAACTTCTTACATAGGGTTCTAAAGTCCTTAAAATAAGCACAGGTGATGGTATCAATCAATTCTAACAAGTAAGAGGGTTAAGTGATAAGCATACCCAACAATATCCCCCTAAATGATTGATGCCATTACCTACTATAACAAGGCAATTCATTGTACTTGATAATAACATGTCCATAAGAATAGAAAATGATAAATCATATCTCAAGTCAATGTACACACTAGCCAATGCTATAGATTTCTAGTCT
This sequence comes from Campanula takesimana, assembly GCA_026119855.1. Classification (NCBI taxonomy): domain Eukaryota; kingdom Viridiplantae; phylum Streptophyta; class Magnoliopsida; order Asterales; family Campanulaceae; genus Campanula; species Campanula takesimana. The sequence goes on from JAOWBW010000084.1 coordinate 701,631, forward strand.
ATCCAAAAGAAATTAACTTACAATATAGGAAAGACAGAAATATCACTCAGAGCATACAAATAATATGAGTCTAAGTTTAGTATGTGTTTAAACTGAATGTTTAAACATCATGCAATGAAATATGAGCTGTTAAGGATATGCGCATGAAGTTTATAAGATATGCAATGTTCCACAAACGAAAAGTTTGAATTGAACAAGGTTTTGTGAAAGTGCAATGATGCATTCTTCTCATTAAAACTTGAAAGGTAAGAGTTACAGGGTACAAGTTTTACAATGGAAGAAAAATCAAAAGCAAAAGACCTTGCGCAGCAAAAACTTACAATTGCGCAGCAAAACGAAAAGATTACAAAGTCTAGTCTATATGAATTCACTGCAGTGCTTCGCGCATCTCATTCTGCAAGCTGGTAAGCTTGTTCATCAACTCAATCTTCAGTTGCTGAAACTTGGCGTTGTATTCCACCACTAGATTCACATGAGTCCTCATACCATCGCGCATCAGTGCATTATCTCTCTGGATGTCTTAAGAAATCCTGTTAAAGCAATTTTCAAACGCCCCCATCTGATTTCCAAAAGATTGAAGGGACGTAGCTATGGAGTCCTGAATTTCTTTCTGCGCATCAACCAAAGTCTTGGTTAGCTCTACCTGAACCATGTTCTGACTTGCTTGCATATCTAGCATAGCCTGATTCATTCTTCCATTGAAAGTATCACTGAACTGAACTAAGCAGTCAGTCATATGAGATTTGAGCGCATCAATAGAGGAGGAGCTGGAGGCAGTGGGCGCAAAATTGTCAATAGACTTGATGACTTTGGCAGACTCAATCTGAACGATTTCTGTGATGGTTTTGGCTAAGGAAAACAAAGCTTCATTCAACCCATGCACAGAGGGGATCTTAGTGAGAGCAGAAGAGATTATGTCAAAGTCATGCTGGATATCTTGGCGCAGAAGATCAAAATCTTGAGAGGGCGCAGCACCAGAACCAGATGCATGCGCAGCAACAGAACCTGAGGGAGGAGGCATAGCTTCAGAACTGGTTGCCTTTGTTACAGAAACTCTCCCCCTTAATGGCACAATCAATAGCCTGAAGGAAACTGGCTTGCGCATCGAGCCGTGCAGACTGCGCATCCAGTTGCTCTTGAATCTTAGTTTGCGCAGTGACCACCTGAAAGTGCTGGGTTTGCGCAGCAAATTGATTAGCCTGGATAGTCTGGAGCATGGCTAAGATTTGACGCATGTCAGTTGTTGAACTTGAGGGATCTGAGGGAGCAGTTGCTGGATTTACAGCAGGAATAATTGGAGAAGTCTGTGATGCTCCAGTAGGTTGCATAGGAGTGACAGCAGCAGCAGGAAGCTCTTGCACATGAACTGGAGAGTGATGCGCATGGATAGGAGAACGATGGACCTCATAATCTTCTGAGCTTGAGTCTTCGCCATCTTAAACTATAGGCGCATCCTCATAAACAGTAGGATCAGGCGCATCATGAGCAAAGCCTTCACCATCAATAAAGACTGGTGGGGCTTGCTGCGCAACGTTCCTTTGCGCAACAGCAGCAAGTCTTGCTTCCCTTGCTATATCACGCGCAGACTTTTTAGAGCGCGGACGAGAATGCCTTGGAGGATCTGATTCAACATCAGATAAATCTTCCATAGTACGGTTTGAGGCATGTTTCTTGGTAGCAACCTTCTTAACCCGGCGCTTGGGAGTAGACTTCTTTGCAGATAGTGGGACGTCATCCTCACTAGTAGTATTATTGCGCATGGGCTTTGCAGTCTCCTTTTGCTTCTCCCCCTGAGATTGAGCAGCCTTGGAAGTTCCAGTAGATTTGGAAGGGCTGATGAGAGGATCATTGAAAGCACCTTCAAATTCATCTTCTTTTTGAGGCACAGGAGGGGTAGATGTGCGCTTTGATTCTGGAGTAGTAGGAGGAGGCGCAGCATCAACATCAGCTTCTACTTGGACGTCTTCATCAGACTCATCCAGTAGGGTTCTTGATTCCTTTGCCTTTTTCTCCTTGTCTTTCTTCTTAACTGGCGCAGCAGCCTTGGCTTTTCCTTTTTCTTCAGGAGCAGGAGCCTTGGTCTTCTTTGCTTTCTTAGGAGGCTCAGGGTCCGAAGTAGCCTTGCGCTTCGGAGTTTGCGCAGTAGGCTCTTTAATGTTTATCCCAGGCGCAGCAGTAGATTTGCTGGCCTTCTTCTTCTTGCGCAAAGGCGCATTAGCAGCAATGCCCTTGCCTTTTTCTTTGTCGCCTACTTTGCTTGGGACCGGCTCAAAGAAGGATTCAATTTCAGAATCAGAGTCAGTTGAAGATGCCTCATAAATCTCACCACTAGTTACAGGAGGCGATCCTTGATCTTCAGGATGAATATCTTCAAACACTTCAATGGGGTCAGCAGCCCAGTACATGCAGTAATCAAAGTTGTTTACTTCACGGTGGAAATTCTGAAGAAATACGCGTGAATACGTGCACGTGGAAGTCACATCAACTTTGAGAGAGGGGTCATCTTCCACCAGTTTGCGCACTGATGGGAATCGCATGAAGATTGCAGTTAGAATTCTGCAATGCGTTTTTTACTTGGCTGGTTTCTTTTGATCAGCTGCCTTCTTTTTGTAGACGCGCACCCAACGCACTAATTCATCAAAGATGATTTCAGACCAGCTTAACCTCTTCTTTTTGTAAATGGCAGCGCAGCACATCCATTGCTTGCTGATGAATGTTGACTTATTACCATTTTTACAGTTGATAGTATCACCAATGAGAGTGCAGAGGTGGAACATCAATTCCCCAAAATCTTTCCTATCATGGTTGTTGTACTGACCAACCAGAGTAGGAATCCTTATAAGCTTCTGCGCAACACTGTCCTGCACATCCTGAGGTATCTTCTTATTATTGCACGCTGGTAAACCCATCGTCTGTCTGATATGCGCGTAGTTGATAGTTATAGAAACTCCGCGGATAGAACTTTTGAGACAAGGAACTGAGATGTCGTCGTACATTCGTTCAATTTCTTCTGCATTGCTGAAGAACTCGTCGATGTAGGATGGAAGAATAAAGTCCTGGCCTTTGGAGAAGAGAGGCAAAATCCCAGATTTGCCCATGATTTCAACCATATAGCGTCCTAGCGCATCCAGTTTTAGGTCTTCCACATCAAGTTCCCATCCAGGAATAAAGTAATTGAGATTCTGCGCAAAACAAAGGTCGAGAATTAGGTCTGAACATCCGCATGGAGAGAAGCGCATGCGCATGAACTAGACTCCATACTTAGAAAAAGATAGGAAATGAAAAGGGTAAAAATGTCCAAAACAAACAATTTTAAACCAAACGCCTAAAGTTGGCGCGAAAAGCAGAAACATAATCAAGAATCATATCAAGGCTTGTCATATGACTATTCATCAAGAACACAGAGAACATGTATTGAATACACGAAGAACACGAAGAACATAAAAATGTCAAAGTGCTCCAAAATGCATAAAAAGCACATCAAAATGTTCGTAATGAAAAATCACACACAAACAAGTAAACCATAACAACAATATCATAAACATACAACCAAGATCTGAGAAAAACCGAAGAGAATTCAAAAAGACAAAATATTCGAAACTTTCACAGAAAACACATCAAATGATCATTGATCGTAAAACAAATTATATAAATGAAAAGCTAATAGTAAATCGAACACGTAGCATCAAATAATTTGAAAAACGAGCAATGAAACATAGAGAAATCAGAAAGGGGAAAATACAGACCTTCGAACTCATTAATGGCGGAAAACTAAAAGTTTGAGTTTGAAATCCTTACCATTTGTGGATCCTCTTGCTTCTTGGAAGATGTAGTGGATGATTTCTTGGGAGCCATGATATATAGAGAAGATTTTTCGGAAAAGTAGAGATTGATGAGTGCAGAGAGAGAGAGAGAGAGATGTCAGAAAGAGAGGAAGGCAGTTGAGGAAAGTTTGAGCAGAGGAGAAGTGAGGAGAGAGAGACGGCGGAGGAGGTTTTAATCATCAAAAAGGATGATGACTTCATGCGCTCTGACAACAAGTTGGTGAAAGTCAGGCGAGTGAGGCGCACACGCAGGTCAGGCGCATGCGTGAATGACGTGGACCAATGAGGAACGCGCGTGAAAAAGCCTAGCCGCGCGCGTGTGTCAGTCATTTATGGTTAAAAAGAATCTTTTCCTATTCTGTCATAATCAGCACACAATGAGCATTAAATGCGCGTCACTCAATGCCTTTGCATTAAATGAGGTGGGACGTGCGCAGAGGGCAGAAAGGTAATTTCCCAAAACAATTCAAAAAAATAATGACGAGGGAAAATAATAATTACACAAGTACCCTTGCGAATTATGCTGACTCAGCAAGTCAAGGACCTAAGTGAAACTATTGAAAAGAGAACTTACCTTAGGTCCACGGGTCATGTGCATGATAGTTATGCACATCAATGTATTGCGCAGAGTTTCTATAAAGAAACAACTGATTTACCTTATGCGCATAGCTAAGGGCGCTTCTTGTGCGCAGGCGCATGATGAATATCTAACTTAGAATTTTATCACAAACAAAATCATTAGTATTGACAAATCATATTGACAAAATTTAGCTAAGTTCAAGCATACCCATTTCACCTCTCAAAAAGATGAACCTCTTAGCATCAAGTGCTTTTATAAGAATGTCGGCGATTTGATAGTCGGTTCCCACGTCTTCTAGATGTATATTCCCTTTTTCCACGTGGTCTTTGAGGAAGTGATATTTAATGTCGATGTGTTTGGTCTTCGAATGCATGACAGGATTTTCAGAAACAACTATTGTTGAAGTGTTGTCGCAATAAATGGGACAATTTTCTTCTTTGATGTCATAGTCCACTAATTGCTGCTTCATCCACAGAATTTGATAGCAACAGCTTTCAGCAGCGATATATTCTGCTTCAGTTGTAGAGACAGAAACTGCAGCTTGCTTTTTACTGGCCCAAGACACAAGTCGATATCCAAGGAAATGACAAGTGCCGCTTGTGCTTTTCCTGTCAATTGTGCATGTTGCGTAGTCCGCATCTGAATAACCTACAAGTTTAAAGTTCGAATTTTTGGTGTACCAAATCCAAGGTTAACAGTGCCAGAGAGATATCGTATTATACGTTTCACAGCAATTAAGTGCGCTTCTCTAGGGTCAGATTGATAACGTGCGCAGACACAAACACTAAACATAATATCAGGCCTACTAGCAGTAAGATAAAGGAGTGAGCCAATCATTCCTCAATAAAGAGTTTGATCAACCTTTTTACCTTTTAAGTCTTTGTCAAGTTTGTTGCCGGTAGCCATTGGAGTATCGTATGCTTTGGCGTTCTCAAGTCCAAATTTCTTGATTAAGTCCATTGTATATTTGGCTTGATTGATGAATATGCCTTCACTCATTTGCTTGATTTGAAGCCCGAGGAAGAATGTGAGTTCTCCCATCATGCTCATATCAAACTTGCTCTTCATTAGTTTCTCAAAGCGCTTGCACAACAATTCATTAGTAGAACCAAATATAATATCATCAACATAAATTTGAACAAGTAATTTATGACCATTATGTTTGGTAATGAAAAGAGTGGTATCGATTTTACCACGAGTGAAGCCTTTTTCCATGAGGAACTTGGATAGTGTATCATACCATGCTCTTGGTGCTTGCTTGAGTCCATACAAGGCTTTCTGGAGTTTGTAGACATGATTTGGAAATTGTGAATCTTCAAACCCAGGTGGTTGAGCAATGTAGACTTGTTCTTGGAGTTCACCATTCAGAAATGCACTCTTCACATCCATTTGATATAACTTGAAGTCCTTGTGAGCGGCGTAAGCTAGAAATAATCTGATAGCTTCAAGTCTTGCTACGGGCGCGAATGTTTCATCGTAATCAATTCCTTCTTCTTGCCTATAGCCTTATGCAACCAATCTTTCTTTGTTTCTCGTGATGGTTCCATTCTCATCCATCTTGTTTCTAAACACCCATTTTGTACCAATTACTCCTTGATTATTTGGTCTTGGGACAAGAGTCCAAACCTTACATCGTTCAAATTGATTGAGTTCTTCTTGCATAGCAACAACCCAATTAGGATCTTGGAGCGCTTCATCAGCCTTCTTTGGTTCAATTTGAGAGATAAGTGCAGTGTAAGCATCAAAGTTTGTAGCTCTCCTTGTACGAACCCCAATATGAAGATCACCAATGATATTAGTGATTGGGTGATCTCTAACTTCACGAACTTCAGGAGGTAAGTTAGGTTGAGCTGTAGTAACTTGAAGGTCTTCAATTGGCACATCTTCACCAGTATTAAAATCATCAAAATTTGGAGGAAGAACTGGTTCAGAATCGAAAGTGGGATTAACACCAGATGCAGCAGTAGACTGATGCGCATTAGAAGAATCTCCAGGCGCATGATTAGGTGCAGCTGAAGCTTTACTTGGTGCGCTATTGATAATGCTTTGCGCACTGATGTAGATGGATTTCCTTATGTTGATACATTCTGGTCTTGTGTATGCGCAGCTGGTATGTGCGCACCTGTCTCAATGGACTCAACATAATCATCAGAAACATTTGGAGCCAAATGTGGCTCAAGGAGATAATGTTCATCAAAAGTAACATGTACAGATTCAACTATCACTAATGTAGATCTATTGAAAACACGAAAAGCTTTAGATTGTTTAGCATACCCAACAAAAATACCTTCGTCGGCTTTGGCGTCGAATTTACCTCTATGTTCGTTTCCGTTGTAGAGGATATAACATTTGCAACCAAAGATTTTGAAGAAAGCAATGTTGGGAGTTCTTCCACGCCATAGTTCATATGGAGTCTTGTTGTGACGTTTGTTGATGAGGGAGTGATTTTGAGTAAAGCATGCAGTGTTGATAGCTTCTTCCCAAAAGTACTTAGGCAATTTCGCTTCGGCTATCATCGTATTTCCTGCTTCAATCAACGTCCTATTCTTTCTTTCCACTACACCATTTTGTTGTGGAACTCCAGTGGTTGAGAAGTTGTGATCTATCCCATGATCGTCGCAATATCGAACAACACCGTTGTTCTTGAATTCTGTTCCATTATCGGATCTAACACTAACAATGTCATCTTCTTTTTGGGTTTGGAGCAGTCTGAATAGAGTGGTGAGAATATCGTAACAATCATCTTTTGAGATCATCATTTCCACCCATGTATATCTTGAGAAATCGTCCACCACAACTAAAGTATACTTATTTCTTTTGATGCTTGCAGTGGTAACTGGTCCAAATAGATCAATGTGCAGCAGTTGCAAACATTTTGAAGTTGAGGGATTTGTCTTGCTGGAGAAAGACTTCTTTGATTGTTTGCCTAGTTGACAAGCTGCGCATTTGTTGTCATGATGATCAGCAACTTTGGGGAGTCCTTTGACAAGATTGTCCCTACTGAGTTTTGATAGACATTTGAAGTTCAAGTGACTCATGCGCTTGTGCCATAACCAACTGTTCTCGCTTACACTTTTAGCTACAAAACAAAGATTAGTACTAGATTTCATATTATGGAAATCAATAATGTAAATATTTGTCTTACGATAACCCGTGAGTAAGACAGCTCCAGTTTTGCCATTCTTGATAAGACATTGCATTGAAGAGAAATGGCATTCTAATCCTTTGTCGCAGAATTGAGATATGGATAATAAGTTGTGCTTGAGTCCTTCGACGAGAGAGACTCTTTCAATGCACACTTTGTCTTTCTTGAGCTTTCCATATGCTACAACTTGACCCTTGTTATTATCACCAAATGTAACTGAGGGACCTCTTTCTTCATGGACATCTTCTAATAAGGATTCATCTCCAGTCATGTGTCTTGAACACCTACTATCGAGAATCCATTCATAATTTCTAGCTTTTGAAGATCCAGCCATGAAACAAAGAACCTGAAATATAGACATTTAAGCAGGTCCCCTTTATTCCTTTTGGGTCCTAGGGTTAGCAACTTTTGACAACCCACTCTTGCTTGACCTTAGGGTTTTTACGTCCTTTGGCATTGGGAGTGAATCGCAAAAGGCATTCCACGGCCTTGTGTCTAGAACAATCACAAATGGAACAATGATGAAAGCCACTAATCACATGAGTTTTCACAAACTCTTTACTTTTCTTAGGGATAGCATTCTTCCTTGGGTCAGATGAGTCGGCCTTAACAAAATCTTCTTTTGAAATTTTGGAGCGCTTTTTCTAGGAGTGCGCATAGGGCTAGGATGCGCATGGCGGTGAGGCGCATGGCTCCTCTCGCCTAATGATCACTTGTAGAAGGAGCGCTCTTGGTTTCAAGAGGGATTTTGCTAGAGGATGATTCATCTGTAGTTATTTTCTTTCCCATTAGCTTTCCCAAATTGCTTCGTTGGGTAGACATAATGGAATGTTTGTCTATTGACTTTTTCCTGTCCTTTACCCATTGAATTAGAATGTTTTTCCTTGGGAATTTCAAAAGTTTGCTGGTTTGTAAATTCACTATTTCTTTCAGCACAGACATCACATTTAAAGTTGTCACTAGTTGATGAGAATCCCAAGCCACTTTTATCACCACTGACTTTTTGGGACTTAAATATATTCTCCATAGTGACACGAGAATTGGACCACTCATTTGTTATCTTTTTAAGATCAGTAATTTGAGCAACCAATTCATCGTTTTGAACTTTAAGAAGTGAGTTCTGTTCTGTTAGAAAAGAGTTTTTAACAGTAAGAGGAGTCATGCTCTTTATCTGCTCCTTAAGGAGGGTGAGTTCAGATTTAAGTAGAGATTTCTCGGTCTTAAGCTGGGAAATTTCATCACATGATAGTGCTAAAGCTTCCTTCATACTATCAAATCTAGTGATTACCTTTTCAGCCTTTTTGAACAATTTTTCTTGTTCAGCAATCACTTCATCATCATTGATTTTGGAGATTGGAGCAGTTGGTTCAACTTGAGGTCTAACGTAAGCTCCTTTTCTCAACTTGTTCCTTGCACTTAGATCGCATCGTGAGAATAACAATCCACCATCGCTTTGAGCCGGAGTGAGAAATCCTTGTTCCACGAGCTCGCTGATGGTTGGTCCTTTCTTCCTTTTCTCTTCTTGAAAACCTGCAGATTTCTTGATAGGTTTATTCAAGGCATTCATATCAGGAACATCGTTGGAGAAGTCATCATCAGAATCACAAGTATCAACTTCATCATCATTTGCCACCAAACAAACGAGTCCATCATCAGAATCTTCATCGCTCTCATCTGAGTCTGTTTCAATCCAAGTGTTCTGCCCATTTGCTGGTGCTGCTTCTTCCGCAACCATTCCCTTGTAACGAGTGAATTTGGGAGTGAACTTGGGAGTATGGCTGCTCTTCTTCTGCATATATTTAAATTTTGGAGTTGGGCAGCTTGAAGCAAAGTGTCCTGGTTTCCTGTAATTAAAGCAAACAAGATCTTCTTTTCTTTTAGAATCACTACTCCTCGTGAATTTTGGAGGAGCTCTGCTGGTAGATCCTTGAAATTTGTTGTTTGAGCTGGGTCTTGAGAATTTTCTGAACTTTTGAAATTTCTTCACAAATAAAGCGAAGTCTTCATCATCCATGTCCAATAGCTTAGAAGTAGAAATTTTGGGATCTACGCTTTTCTCAACTTGAACTTGAGCTTGCGCATGTGCTTCTTCTCTTTGCGCCACCATTGCAATGGACTTAGATTTTCCTTCAGTTTCACTCATACGCTGAAGCTTGAGTTCATAGACTTTGAGATTTGCATAAAGATTTCTAAGTGTCCATACATCCAAAGTTCCAGCGTCTTCTAGGGCGCTAGATTTATGTAGGTATCTTGATCCAAAAGCTTGAAGAAAATTGACATTTAAATCTTTGTTCGAAAACTTCATGCCAAGTGAAATACATAGATTGATAATTTCACAAAAGCGTTCTAAGTTTGTCTTAAGGTTTCACCGGGAAGTTGAGAGAAATTGTTGAATCTCTTTTGTACTTCATATTTCTTGTTTTCCTTGCACACGGTGTCTCCTTCTATATGTTCTTCAATAGCATCCCATAACTCATTGGCGTTAGCACAATGCATGACTTGTTGTTTCATAGCCGTGCTTAGAGTGCTTAGAAGAATGTTTCTTGCTTTACCATCATTTGCAACTCTTCTTGTTTCTTCCTCAGTCCATTCTTCCTTTGGTTTCTTGACAGTTGGTTGAACAACATTTGTACGCGGATTTGGATTCGCTTTCATAGGAATGTAAGCTCCATAAACCACGGTGTCATGAAGTCTTTCATCGATTGAGTTGAGATGAGTTAAGATGCTGAATTTCCACACGTCAAAATGATCTTCCTCAAAGACCGGAACGTGAGTGTAGTTTGCAGTTGCCATAGGTTTTGAGTTTTCCATATCGAATCGGCACCCAAGCTGTTAAGCTTGAAAAACAGAAATGTTTTATAAAGGTGTTTGCTCTGATACCACTTGTTGGTCCCAGAAGGGCAACAAGGGTATGAAAAATGCTAGAGGGGGGGTGAATAGCGTTTTTAAAATTCTTTTCAAACCCTTTTGCAAAGCAATGGAGAATGCGCATGACTCTTAATTTGGCTAAGTATAGCGCGCAGCAAGAGTGTGAAATGCACAGCGGAAGTCTTAAAGCAGTCACTTATGCGCAGGGAGTATGCGCAGAAGTGTAAATACGCACGCACTAAGTTTTACCTAAAAGATAGGCGCAAGATGGAACTAAGGCAAAAAGCTCACAAACACACTTCGAACGATGCAAGACAATAAGTTACAGCGAGGTAGAACAAAACTAACTCAAAGATCTATAATCTATGAAAGAACAAAATCCTAGACAATAACCGGTGTATCTCTAGAAGTAAGATCGATGAGATCGAAACTTCAAGAGGTGTGTGTGTGTATCAGAAATCTGGGCTCTTTAAATCTATGAGATGGAGAGCACAAGATTCTGGTGTTACAAAGGCTTTATAGGATCTGGCCTTGGTGAAGTATGAAGGTATGAAGGTTGATCTTAGAAATCTTGAAACCTTGTAGGCAATCTTCAAATCTTCAAAGTTTCTCTTTGGAAGCAAATCTTAAGAAATTCTCAATTAACACACCAACAGCTTGGAAAAAAGGGGATGAGCATGCTATTTATAGCTGAGCTCCAAAAACTAGCCGTTGGGGAGCAGAGCAAGGACTATGTGCTGTCGATTTGTGATTGGTACGCAGCTGTCCTTTATAGCCGTTGGAGACATCAAGTTGACAGCTTTCAAAAATCTTCAAGAGTGACAGCTGTCTTCAGATTTGAATTTCAAACAAAGGAGCGTCTCCATCTTCGTGTGTGCTGAGTGTTCTAGTTTTGTCGTTTGTCCACATCAGCAATTTTGGCTCATTCAAAAGCGTAGTTTGTTAAGACGCTTTCCAAGCTTCATAAGGTAAGGAAAGAAAGTGAGAATTAAGGCAAGTCTGAGTGCGCATGAGATTCATGCGCATGGAGTACGCAGAAGGTGATGCGCTGCGCATGACGGGATGCGCTGCGCATGGAAGGGGTGCGCACCATGCTTTTCCTTTGCTCTATTTACCATGAAATTGTAGCTTCAGCCCTAGATACTAAGCCTAGTCTATAAAGAGGACTTAGCTAAAAATTGAAGTTACAAAACTTCTTACATAGGGTCCTAAAGTCCTTAAAATAAGCACATGTGATGGTATCAATCAATTCTAACAAGTAGGAGGGTTAAGTGATAAGCATACCCAACAAGGATGTGCTCTTGGTTCCTTTGCTTGGTCAATAGCACCACTATTATCACTAATAATGTCTATTGGATTAGCAATGCTAGGAACCACTTTAAGTTCACCAATGAACTTCTTAATCCAAACAGTTTCCCTTGCAGCATCCAATGCAGCAATATACTTAGCTTTAGATGTAGAATTAAGTGACTGTACTCTGCTTGGAAGTATTCCAACTTACAGCTTCACTATTCAACATAACCACAAAAATAGATTGCGATCTACAATCATCTTTGTCGGTTTGGAGGCTTTCATCCGAGATCATCTTCCATATCTCCATAGATCAAAAACGAATCTTTAGTCCTTCTCAAGTAATTAAGAATTGCTTTTATAGCCGTCCAGTGATAATCACCGGGGTCGGATTGATATCTACTCGTCATGCTCCAAGCATTAGATATATCTGGCTTAGTACTTATCATGGCATAGTGGATCCAATTTCCGAAGCAAATGGCATCTCACACATTTTCTCATGCTCATATTTTGTCTTAGGACATTGAGTCTTGCATAGAGAAACTTCATGTATCATTGGCAACTGTCCTCTCTTAGAATTTTCCATGCGGAATCTTCTAATGACCTTGTCAATGTATGTACTTTAGCTTACACCAATTTATCTTCTTCCTTGATCTATCTCTGTCGATCTTAATGCCAAGGGCATATGTGGCTTCATTCATATCTTTCATTGCGAAACACTTTCTTAACCATGTCTTTACAGACTCACGTATAGGAATGTCGTTTCCAATGCGTAATATGTCATCCACATATAAGATAAGAAATAGCACTATACTACCACTTATCTTCTTGTATATACAAGATTCATCTTCGTTCTTGATAAAACAAAATTCTTTGACTCATCAAAACGGAGATTCCAACTCCCAAAAGCTTGCTTCAATCCATCCAATGGATTTCCGCTACTTACATACTTTATTAGAATTTTCTTTGACTATCAAAACCTTTAGGTTGTATCCAATACATCCTTAAGTGAGTTCCCGTTAAGGAACGTTGTTTTGACATTCTTTTGTCAAATTTCATATTCCAAATATGAAGATATGACTATGAGAATTCTAGTAAGTTCCTTGCTACCCATGTAAGTTTTCTCCAAGAAAACTCATTCCTATCCATTTGGTTTTTACACCTTGGGTTAGAATGATCAAGTTCCAAACTTGATTATTACACATGAATTACCTTTTAGATTTTATGACTCCAAGTCCTTAATCTAAATGTGGAGCGGACATTGCATCTTTGATAGTTAGTAAATACTTCATTCTAAATGAACTTTACCTCAATACTTTCTATTTCGAAATATCCAATAGTTCTTGTTATATATTGTATCCTATCACGTATGCAATCACTTTATATAACTTTGAACGGACTTTTCACGACTCTTTGTGAAAACTTGTTCAACTTCCATCTTAGATTAATTTATATTTTCTAGGTCTCGAACCATTCGAGATATATTTTACTCCCACTATTCTTTTAGAGATTAACCATTTATCTAGAAAAGTACCATTATGAGCAACAAACCATTTGTTTCTTACGAGTAAAATATTATCCTCATGTTTCCTTAGGATATCCCATGAAAATATATTTATTAGATTTAAGTGTGAGTGTGTCCCAGACAGCTCCTTTCCAAAAGGGTCTCACCATCTTAATTCTTTATGAAAGACAAACCAAGTTTTCTTTCACTTTTAACCTCTTTTGATGGAACTTCAAATTAGTGTAATTATAGCGGTTTCCAATGCATAGCCCCAAAATAAATAATGGAAGTTCAATTTGACTTTATCATCTAATGAACCATGTCCAATAAGGTTCTTATACTTCCACGTAGACACATCATTTAGAATGGTGTTCTTAGTGAAGTTAATTGTGAAACTATTTCACAACTTCAACGATGACTGTCAAATTCTTGGTTCAATTATTCATCATCATGATCGAGTCAGAATCTTTGAATAGTTTTACCAAGTCCAACCAAAATTGTCTTTTAGCATTGCTACTTAAGGAACCATATACATGGACATGTATTAGGTCAAGTAAGATATTAGCCTTTTACTATTCATAGTAAAAGATGTCTTAGTCCAAGTAAATAAGATTTGCATAAATCATGTGATTCCAAATCATATGACTTAGAACTCCGTCCCATGGAATTTTAGATATGCATTTCTCATTTATTTGATCAAAACAATAATGCATAGAGAATTTAATTATTTATGTTATAGTCTCAATTATTATTTTGCTCTTCAAGATTTAGGACATAAGATTTATTTATATGATAACACAATGAAGTAAATCATAATAAATAAAGCATTTTTCTTATTCCAAATAAGAAATAAATATCATTCATTATCTTATAATAAAATAATATCTTCTACTTCGTCAGTAAAGTCACTTTGCAAGTGTTCTACGAATAATGTTGCAACCATTGCATCATTACCATTCATACGTCAAACTTTACAATAAGTAGTCTTTCAACTTACTAATTATTGCACATTTATACAAATGTGGGACCCATATCCGGTATCCAATACCCAATAATTAAAGTTAGAAAGATTAATTTATAACATAAATATCCCGAGTGGTAGTCCCACTACCATTTCCTTTTGTAGATCATCCAAAATTTTGACTACAATTCTAAATGGTCAATCCAATTTTCACTTTACCAAATTGCATCAATTAGAGTTATAATTTTAACCACAATTATTTCTTTTAGGTTTGACAAGTATGTCTTACCTTTCCATAGGCATTTGGCCCCTTTCCATCATGAACCATGAGCACTGGAGAACCATTCTCCACTATCTTCATCTCCGCAGTTTTAAGCATGTTAATGCAACTTGGAGACATTCTTATTCATTCCATATATGTCATAGTTTATCACAAAGTGATTATAACTCTTAGGCAATGAATTAGGAATAAGATCCATGGCTAGCTCCAATCCAATTGGACTGCCAAGTTTCTCAAGATACTCTACGTAGCCATTTTATCTTAAGCATGTGAGGTTCCACTTGTTGCCCTTCACTTCTTTTGAAAGAAGTGAATGAAACAATGATTTTATACCTCTCTTGCCTAGATTGCTCTTTGAAACATGTCACTCAACTTCACGCCTATCTAATAGGTTTCCACAAGTTCCAAACTTTGTTGGAGTTTTGAGCACATAATCGCGAGTATAGGACAACTCACATCCCTAGAATCATACTCAGGTTTCTTGTGATTGTTTCCTCCGCCCTAGGGGCATTGGCTCCGGGTTCTTTTAGGAATAGGCCTAGCAAGAATGTACAACTTATCTTCTTGCCTTAGAATCATTCTTAGGCTCAGGATCTAATCCATGAAGTTTGTACCATTCTCTTTGAAGCTTATCCTTATCAAGGATTGATCGCAACGAAGTTAGTTGTCATTAACTACAACTCATGAAAAAATTCTAAAATTTTACAAGTATCAATCTCAATAAAGAGATAAATAATGTATTTTGCCAAAAATACTCCCACTAAATTATATAACCTTCTTATAAATCCAATGTATAATATAATTTAAATGTGCTAAGATCCAACTTTAATTTAATTTCAAGTCCGCTAAGGCGGATTACATAAAATCAAATTAATTAGGTAGACAACCCTGTCAATCATATCCCATATGACTCTTAGATCCTTTTTATGAGATTCTTTTGAAATTGGGCTAAGATAGAACTTTAATTTAATTTCAAGTACGCTTTGGTGCACCGCTCAAAATCAAATTAATTAGGTAGACAATTTCTTGTCAATCATATCCCATATGATTCTTAGGGATCCAATTTCTAAAGCATGTTTAATCTCATATTTGCCTTAGGCCCAAAACTGTTTTGACGCCCAATTAAGTCTAACCA
Organism: Campanula takesimana; assembly: GCA_026119855.1. Taxonomy (NCBI): domain Eukaryota; kingdom Viridiplantae; phylum Streptophyta; class Magnoliopsida; order Asterales; family Campanulaceae; genus Campanula; species Campanula takesimana. The sequence goes on from JAOWBW010000084.1 coordinate 717,218, forward strand.
TTTTAAAAGCATGGTTGATGTGCCTCGCTAGGGCGTGCCCACATTATCCATCTTGCTCATACATGAATAAAGTTAATGCACCTCGCTGGGGCGAACCCACATTAAAATCACCCATGCACTAACAAGTGTTTTAATCATGGCGTGGCGAAAAGACTTAAAACTTTCTTGAAGGTTTATAATCATATAGAATACAACACATTTATGAGCACATAAGATAAACATGTTACACATCAAGTTTAGCCACTAAATTAATCATCATTAATTTAAGCATAATATTTATGTGTCATTAGTTTCTCTATAATTATGAGGATGAAACTATTTGAACTTTGGTTATCATCTCCAAATCAAGACAACAAGAAGTGTGTCCGAACTAAGTCATAAGGCAACCACAATTCCGCACTAATTCAAGAAACCAAGAAAGTAGTCCATGTGGCCGAAACTAAGCAATAGATGGTCTCGATGAACGTAGGCCCATTGCATTCACAATTTCACACGGAACTCCAAACTTGAATCAAGAACTTTGTTTCTCAATTTTAGAAATTATGAACTCTTCATAATTCTAACTTCGTTTTATCTTTGAATCTTTTATTGCGATCAAGTTTGGGAAACACAGTCTCGATGAACGTAGGCTAGCCTTCCAAACCTTGATCCAATCTCAGTATCACAAGATCAAAACAAATAGGAAAACTCAGCCCCGAGATCCACACACAAAAACCACATGCCCGAACCCCCAACCAGACTAGAAGGTCCGGCCGGGTCTCTTCATTGGTCCGGTCGGACCCTTCCCGAAAATCCCAGATTTAAAGTTTCCAAAATTTTGCTCAAAATTGATTTTCCCGATTCAATTAGGATTTGGTGTTCTTGATGATACAATCATCATGAACATTAGAAACTTGAATGAACAATTCATGAATCCCTAGATTATCAGGACTTTGATCCAATCAAAAATTGCAAACAATTTTAAATCCATCATAATTTTTATTGCGATTGAATAGTGCGATTAAAGTTTACAAGACAATAAACCACATAAACGCATATAACACATAAACATCATAATCCCAATATTAAAATCATGCTACGCACATAAACAAGCAATTTACATACACACAACATGATTATGTATTGAAATAATCAACGTGAACGGGGATCTGATACCACTGTTGGGTTTCGTAGTAACATGCGCAGTGGAATTAAGCATTTAAAATTTTCATGAAACCCAAATCCCATAGATCCATTCAAATGATTAAGTCAAATACAACATAATGAATACTAGAATACTAACCCTTGATGCCTTTAATTTTGCAACCTTGAATTCGATAGAGGCTGAAATCTTGATCACGAACAAAGCAAGAATCACGAACTATGAAGATGATAAGTTTCACCCTCTAGCGGTATCCACACCACGAACGAATATCAAGAACACTTGATCTTGATTGCTATGCTAAATCATGAAACACGCTTTCATGATGTATAGAATTATATGGAATTATTATGTATATGATATTCTTGTTCTTCAATATAGGGATATCTTAGAACAAGAAATATGTCGCTACCCCGGACCCCGCGGGCCCGAGATCGCGAGCTGGATGTCGACTTACTAATCAAAACACCAAAATATCGGAGATAAAAATTCCATTTCATATCAAAAGATGGTAACACAAGGTTTTGGAAAACAATTTAACAACAACAATGTACTAGTATAAGCCCCATAAGCTCACACTACAAAATAATAAAATATACAAATCTTAGTGACGTCAAAGTGTGGTACAACTATCCCCAAAAGAGTTACACATTTATATAATGTAAACCCAACAATATACACTTGCCCCAAAAGCTCAACCCTCGCGACGTCCTCGTGATCAGCGAGTCTAATTCCTTGGTCCTGGGGGGGGGGGGGGTTAAGGAAAAACAAAGATAAAAAGAAAGGGGGTGAGATAAATCTCAATAAGTTACTAATGCAACTACATGACATGCTATGATGCAATAATCAATAATAAATCACATAACACATAGCAATTATCATATATCAGATAGCAGCGGAAATGAACACATAACAAAGGATATTAGCCAAGGTTTTCAAAACCGATAAACCAAATAAAGGTCGCTGCGCAGCTTCAATAATCAACAAATCATCATCTTCATAATAGCATGAAAGCTGAAGAGAAATCCCCGGTACCGGAACCAATAACAAGGGGACAGTGACACACAGTCAAAGCCCGAAAACCAATAGCTAAGTGCTCACAAAGGGGCTAGCTCATCTCACATCTAAGGCCAATCTGGAGGAGGGAAATAATGGGGCAAAACAATGGTCAACATCATAATGGACTTGGCTGTGCCATCATAATGTTTCGCATCGCCCGAAACACACACACAAATACCAGCTGGACTTTCAAATAAAGGCTAAGTAATAAAATACTAGCACAATAAACAACCACTGATTCCAAAGTAGGGAACCTTATCAAGAAGTCACCAAGAAAGTGAAATGAACCAACAATACACAATTAAAGTGTTCCAATAATTTCCACAATGATAACACAATTCCCATATCACATTTGATCACAAATGATCCAGTTAACTCAAGCACACAACCAAAACTATTCACTCATCTCGAAGAGCTCACGGAGAGCTTTAAAACGATAGCTTATACACCTAGAACGGAGTCCGGATGAGAGAGTTATGAACTATCGAAGATTGTCTGCGAAGGGTACAAGAGGATGAAGCTTAGGTCTTGTACAGAGGAGGGGGCGCACGCCCGCACAGGAAGGGTGCGCGCGCCCTAGAGGATCAGAAGGTTTATGAAAAAGAGCCAAGGGAAGGGTGCACGCGCACGCGTGGAAAGGGGAGCACGCCCTTGGACATCAGAAGGTTTATTGAGTTGTTGAACAAAGAGGGAGCGCACGCCTCCAAAGATGTTGTGCGCGCGCCCTAGATGATCAGAAGGTATTGTCTACAAAGGGTGTTGGTCCCAAAGGGCAACAAGGGTATGAAAAATAGCTAGAGGGGGGGGGGGAATAGTTGTTTTAAAAATCTTTTCGTACCCTTGATAAACTCAATTGCAAATGCGCACTTTATCAAGTAAGCGTTATGAAATGCGCCTAAGTGAGTGAGTGAAATGCACAGCGGAATTTAGTAATGAAAATAGGCGCAAAATATGATAAAGGGGCGCACACACACTCTAAGTATTTTGGCTCAAAGTGGTTGAAATAAGGAACTAAGGCAAATGAAATAACAACACGACACAATTCAGTTCAATCATTCTACAATGAGTAAACAAGCAAATAGTGAGTGAAGATAATAACTTGAAAGAAAATGACAAGATAATAACACAAGCTATTTGGAGAGGTTCGATCAATTAAAGATCTACGTCCTCTACCAAGATGGTTAGTCTTGGATTTCTAATGGAGATCTTATATAATGAGAGAGTGTTACAAATTACAACTTTTGAGCTTCTACACTAACTCAAGATCTAATATTCTATGAATGAACAAATCCAAAACAATAACCGGTGTATCTCTATATCAGCGCGTATGAGTTGTACCCTTGACACTTTGGTCTGTTGAATTTTGACAGGAGGCGCACGGGGAGCGGGGGCGCGTTGAGTAGGCGCGCGCTGGGTAGGCGCGGGAATAGAGGGCCCTTTCTCAATATCAGCGCTTGATCCAGCGCCTTTCATGCGCTCTAGCTTCTCTTTCTCAGCAGCTTGCTTGGCTTGAAAATCTTCATCTCTTTTCCTTTGAGCCTCAAGTCTGCTGGCTTCCTGCGCTAGCCTTAGATCACGTTCTTCATCAGTTTCAAATCTGGTACGTTTGATAGGCGCACGAGGAGGGTCATCAACCACCCGTTTTCCTTTGCTTTTCTCTGCGCCTGGCAAGGGATCAGCGCTTTGCCTAGCGCTTGCCGTCACTGCGCTCTTCTTTAATGGTGCGCCTTTAAGAACTGGCGCATCGTCTGATTCTGTGTCTTCATCAACTAAGCCTTCAACAGATTTGATTTGAATTCCCTTGGCGCGCTTTGTAGGCTTCTTTCTGCGCATATCGTGTGAAAATTTTGACTTAGCAAAAACAAAATAACAAGCATTCAAATGAAAGAAATGAAAATCAAAAAGTTCAAATTTTCGAAAACAAGATAGAAAAATTTTTAGAGACCAAAACATGCAAGAATGACGAAGACACGAAGAACGACCCTTGAATGCTCGAAGAACACCAAGAACACGAAAATCATGAATCTTCACCAAAATAGACAAATGATATATCAAAATGACCGCATGACAATAAGGAATCTAAATATGTAAACAAAAACATGAACAAATCAATAATGAAAGCACAATGAACAAAAGAAGAACCGAAAAATTTGAAAAGTTTTGAAACCAAAAAATTCAGATTTGTAATGAAGAAAGCATTGATCGTTGAAATGTTGGATACAAAAGATTAGAAATCATAAGATGAACACAACCCAATAGACGATATAGAAAACGGATCATCGAAACAAGAGAAATCAAAGAAAAATGATTCCGGGTTTTGAAAAAGACGAAAAACACACAAAAATGAGGGAAAAAAAAAATCAGAAAATTAAAGAGTTAGGGGTTTAGAATTCATACCATTTCGTCTTGTGTAGATGATGAGGCTTTCTTAGGACCCATAAACTTATAAGTATATATAGAAAATGAAGAAGAAAATGAGATAGAGAGATAGAGAGAGTCGGGGGAGAGAGAGAGATGGGAGTCTGTGTGAGAGAGTTGGTAAGGAGGGAGTGTAGGTGATGATGAGTATTTATAGGTTAGGTTTAAAATTTTGCACTGATAAGGAGAAAATACAGTCAAAAATTTAAAAAGATGGGAAGTTGAAAGGATGGCATTAATGAGGGTTTTGAAAAAAGGCGGCTAATCATAACTGGCGCATTTATGAGTGATTTTGAGATTTGAAGTGCATTAAATGCTGAATGACACAAAGTACGACTGATGAGACATCTTGATTTTTGAAAAATGCTCCACTTTCCCTTTAAGTGTATGAGCAATTTTGACTAATTTTTGCACAAACACCAAAAACATCTATTTTGGTGTAAGTTTGGGGTGCAAGAAATATATCCCCAGAAAATAAAATTTTTTGAAAAGCGTAAAACGAGGGAAAAATTTAATTGCACAAGTACCCTTGAACAATTAATGGAATGTCAAAAGACATAGATTCCTATAATAAATGAACAGAATAAACATACCTGGTACTTGTGTATTTAATACTTTCAATCATTGAAATTAAATTTTGAGAATTGATTGAGCCGCAATAGTTAATGCGCGCATGAAGGGGAGGATTACTTATTAAGGCGCATTGCTCATCAAGGCGCGCAAAGATGGTTGAGGGCGCATAAATGTTTGAAGCGCATTAGATGCTAGGCGCGCATGGATTGATAGGCGCACAGTTAGTAAGGCGCATAGATGGCGCATAGTTTCCTTGAAACTTTGAAAAATTGATCTAACATTTGTACCTAATATACTCATAACTCAACACAACATAAAATCATTAGTATTGACAAAACTATATTGAATTTAGTTGAGTTCAAGCATACCCATTTCACCTCTCAAAAACATGAACCGTTTCGCGTCGAGTGTTTTCGTTAAAATGTCGGCGATTTGATAGTCGGTTCCCACGTGTTCCAAATGTATATTGCCTTTCTCCACGTGGTCTTTGAGGAAGTGATATTTGATGTCGATGTACTTGGTTTTTGAGTGCATGACAGGATTTTCAGAAACTGCAATTGTTGATGTATTGTCACAGTAGATGGGACAATTTTCTTCGATGATATCATAGTCCACCAATTGCTGCTTCATCCAGAGTATTTGACAACAACAACTTCCCGCAGTGATATATTCGGCTTCGGTTGTTGAAACAGATACAGAAGCTTGTTTCTTACTTGCCCATGACACAAATCGATATCCGAGGAAATGACAAGTGCCACTAGTGCTTTTCCTATCAATTGTGCACGCTGCATAATCCGCATCTGAATAACCTAAAAGTTGAAAGTTCGAATCTTTGGTGTACCAAAGTCCAAGGTTAACAGTGCCAGAGAGATATCTTATAATACGTTTCACAGCAATTAAGTGTGCATCTCTAGGGTCGGATTGATAACGAGCACAAACACAAACACTAAACATAATATCAGGCCTACTAGCAGTAAGATAAAGGAGTGAACCAATCATACCTCGATAGAGCGTTTGATCAACACGTTTACCTTTTAAATCTTTGTCGAGTTTGTTGCCGGTGGCAATTGGAGTATCGTATGCTTTAGCGTTCTCAAGTCCAAACTTCTTGATTAAGTCCTTTGTGTATTTGGCTTGATTGATAAAAATGCCTTCACTCATTTGCTTGATTTGAAGCCAGAGGAAGAATGTAAGTTCTCCCATCATGCTCATTTCAAACTTACTCTTCATTAGTTTCTCAAAACGCTTGCACAACAATTCATTAGTAGAACCAAATATAATATCATCAACATAAATTTGAACAAGTAATTTATGACCATTATGTTTGGTAATGAAAAGAGTTGTATCGATTTTACCGCGAGTGAAGCCTTTTTCGATGAGAAACTTTGATAGTGTATCATACCATGCTCTTGGTGCTTGTTTGAGTCCATACAAAGCTTTCTGGAGTTTGTACACATGATTTGGAAATTATGAATTCAAACCCAGGTGGTTGAGCAACATAGACTTGTTCTTGGAGTTCACCATTTAGAAACGCACTCTTCATGTCCATTTGATATAACTTGAAGTTTTTGTGAGCGGCGTAAGCTAGAAATAATCTGATAGCTTCAAGTCTTGCTACGGGCGCAAAAGTTTCATCGTAGTCAATTCCTTCTTCTTGCCTATATCCTTGTGCAACCAATCTTGCTTTGTTTCTCGTGATGGTTCCATTCTCATCCATCTTGTTCCTTAACACCCATTTCGTACCAATCACTCCATGATCATTTGGTCTTGGAACTAGAGTCCAAACCTTACATCGTTCAAATTGATTGAGTTCTTCTTGCATTGCAACAACCCAATTAGGATCTTGGAGCGCTTCATCAGCCTTCTTCAGTTCGATTTGAGAGATAAAAGCAGTGTAAGCATCAAAGTTTGTAGCTCTCTTTGTACGAACACCAACTTGTAGATCACCGATGATATTAGCAATTGGGTGACCTCTAACTTCACGAATTTTAGGAGGTAAGTTAGGTTGAGTCGTAGTAACTTGAAGGTCTTTAATCGGTACATCTTCACCAGATTCAAAGTCATTGAAATTTGGGGGTTGAACTGGCTCAGAATTGAAATTTGGGTTTACACCAGATGCAGCAGTAGAAATAGGCGCGTGAGAGGAATCATGAGGCGCATCATTTGAGTGAGGCGCAATAGAGGATTCACCAGGCGCATTATATATTGAATTAGGCGCATTTGATGTAGATGGATTTCCTTGTGTTGATAGATTCTGATCTTGAGTGGGCGCAACATAAATAGGAGCACCTGTATCATTTAGCTCAATAGAATCATTAGCAACATTTGGAGCCAAATGTGGCTCAAGGAGAGAATGTTCATCAAATGTAACATGTACAGATTCAACTATCACTAGTGTAGTTCTATTAAAAACACGAAAAGCTTTAGAGTGTTTGGCATACCCAACAAAAATACCTTCGTCGGCTTTGGCATCGAATTTACCTCTATGTTCGTTTCCGTTGTAGAGGATATAACATTTGCAACCAAAGATTTTGAAGAATGCAATGTTGGGAGTTCTACCACGCCAAAGTTCATACGGAGTCTTGTTGTGAAGTTTGTTGATGAGGGAACGATTTTGAGTAAAACATGCTGTGTTGATAGCTTCTTCCCAAAAGTACTTAGGTAATTTCGCTTCAGCTATCATCGTCTTTCCCGCTTCAATTAACGTCCTATTCTTTCGTTCAACAATGCCATTTTGTTGAGGGACTCCGGCGGTTGAAAAGTTGTGATCTATCCCATGATCTTCACAATATCGAGCAACACCGTTGTTTTTGAATTTTGTTCCATTGTCGGATCGAACACTAACGATGTCATCTTCTTTTTGGGTTTGGAGCAGTGGAAATAAGGTAGTGAGAATATCATAACAATCATCTTTTGTAATCATCATCTCCACCCATATATATCTTGAATAATCATCCACCACAACTAGAGTATACTTGTTTCTTCTAATACTTGCGGTGGAAACTGGTCCAAATAGATCAATGTGAAGCAGTTGCAAACATCTTGTAGTTGAAGGATTTGACTTGCTTGAAAATGACTGCTTCGGTTGTTAGCCAAGTTGACATGCGGCGCACTTTTTGTCATGATGATCAGCAACCTTGGGAAGTCCTTTGACAAGATTATTCCTGCTGAGTTTAGATAGATACTTGAAGTTCAAGTGACTTAAGCGCTTGTGCCACAGCCAACTATTTTCGTTCACACTTTTTGCTACAAAACAAAGATTAGTACAAGAGTTCATACTATGGAAATCAATAATATAAATATTTGTCTTACGATATCCCGTGAGTAAGATAGCTCCAGTTTTGCCATTCTTGATAAGACATTGCGTTGAAGTGAAATGGCATTCTAATCCTTTGTCGCAGAATTGAGATATGGATAATAAGTTGTGCTTTAGCCCTTCGACGAGTGAGACTCTTTCAATCCACACATTGTCTTTCTTGAGCTTTCCATATGCTACAACTTGACCTTTGTTATTATCGCCAAATGTTACGGAGGGACCTCTTTCTTCATGGACATCTTCTAATAAGGATTCATCTCCAGTCATGTGTCTTGAACACCCACTATCGAGAATCCATTCATAATTTCTAGCTTTTGAAGATCCAGCCATGAAACAAAGAACCTGAAATATAGACATTTAAGCAGGTCCCCTTTATACCTTTTGGGTCCTAGGGTTAGCAACTTTTGACAACCCACTCTTGCTTAACCTTAGGATTTTTACGTCCTTTGGCATTGGGAGTGAATCGCAAAAGGCATTCCACGGCCTTGTGTCCTGAACAATCACAAATGGAAAAATGATGAAAGCCACCAATCGTGTGAGTTTTCACAAACTCTTTACTTTTCTTGGGGATGGCATTCTTCTTTGGGTCAGATGAACTAGCCTTAACAAAATCTTTCTTTTGAAATTTTGGAGCGCTTTTTCTCGGAGGGCGCATAGGGCTAAGAGGCGCACAGCGATGAGGCGCGTGGCTCTTAGGCGCATAATGAGCACTCGGAGAAGGAGCGCGCCTATTTTCAAGAATGATTTTGCTAGGAGATGGTTCATCTGTAGCTATATCTTTCCCATTAGCTTTCCCAAATTGCTTCGTTGGGTAGACATAATGGAATGTTTGTCTCTTGACTTTTTCCTGTCCTTTACCCATTGAATTAGAATGTTTTTCCTTGGGAATTTCAAAAGTTTGTTGGTTGGTAAATTCACTATCTCTTTCAGCACAGACATCACATTTAAAGTTGTCACTAGTTGATGAGAATCCCAAGCCACTTTTATCACCACTGACTTTTTGGGACTCAAATATATTCTCCATAGTGGCACGAGAATTGGACCACTCATTTGTAATCTTTTTAAGATCAGTAATTTGAGCAACCAATTCATCGTTTTGAACTTTAAGAAGTGAGTTCTGTTCTGTTAGAAAAGTGTTTTTAACAGTAAGAGGAGTCATGCTCTTTATTTGCTCCTTAAGGAGGGTGAGTTCAGATTTAAGTAGAGATTTCTCGGTCTTAAGCTGGGAAATTTCATCACATGATAGTGCTAAAGCTTCCTTTATACTATCAAATCTAGTGATTACCTTTTCAGCCTTTTTGAACAATTTTTCTTGTTCAACAATCACTTCATCATCATTGATTTTGGAGATTGGAGCAGTTGGTTCAACTTGAGGTCTAATGTATGCTCCTTTTCTCAATTTGTTCCTTGCTCCAAGATCACATCGTGAGAATAACAATCCACCATCGTTTTGAGCCGGAGTGAGAAATCTTTGTTCAACGAGCTCGCTGATGGTTGGTCCTTTCTTCATTTTCACTTCTTGAAAACCTGCAGATTTCTTGATAGGTTTATTCAAGGCATTCATATCGGGAACATCCTTGGAGAAGTCATCATCAGAATCATAAGCATCAACTTCATCATCATTTGCCATCAAACAAACGAGTCCATCATCGGAATCTTCATCGCTCTCATCGGAGTCTGTTTCAATCCAAGTGTTGTGCTCATTTGCTGGTGCTTCTTCTTCAGCAACCATTCCCTTGTGACGAGTGAACTTGGGAGTGAATTTGGGAGTATGGCTACTCTTCTTCTGCATATATTCAAATTTGGGGATCGGGCAGCTTGATGCAAAATGTCCGGGTTTCCTGCAATTAAAACAAACAAGATCTTCTTTCCTTTTTGAATCACTGCTCCTTGAAAACATTTGAGGAGCTTTGCTGGTAGATCCTTGAAATTTGTTGGTTGAGCCGGGTCTTGAGAATTTTCTGAACTTTTGAAATTTCTTCACAAATAAAGCGAAGTCTTCATCATCCATGTCTAATAGCTCAGAAGTAGAAATTTTGGGATCGGAAATTTTCTCATCATGAGTAGGCGCAGGTTCAGGCGCAGCTTCTCTGTGCGCCACCATAGCCATAGATTTTGATTTTCCTTCAGTTTCGCTAATTCGCTGAAGTTTGAGTTCGTAAACTTTGAGATTTGCATAAAGGTTCCTTAATGTCCATACATCTAAAGTTCCAGCGTCTTCAAGAGCGCTAGATTTATGTAGGTATCTTGATCCAAAAGCTTGTAGAAAATTTACATTCAAATCTTTGTTGGTAAACTTCATGCCAAGTGAAATACATAGATTGATAATTTCACAGTAGCGTTCATAAGTTTGCCTCAAGTTTTCACCGGGGAGTTGAGAGAAATTGTTGAATCTCTTTTGTACTTTGTATTTCTTGTTCTCCTTGCAAACCGTGTCTCCTTCTATATGCTATTCAATAGCATCCCATAGCTCATTAGCAGTAGCACAATGCATGACTTGTTGTTTCATAGCCGTGCTTAGAGTGCTTAGAAAAATGTTTCTTGCTTTGCCATCATTTTCAACTCTTCTAATTTCTTCCTCAGTCCATTCTTCCCTTGGTTTCTTGACGGTTGGTTGAACAGCATTTGTACGTGGATTTGGATTCGCCTTCATCGGAATATAAGGTCCATAAACGATGGTGTCATGGAGCCTTTCATCGATTGAGTTAAGATGAGTCAATATGCTGAATTTCCACACGTCAAAATGATCTTCATCAAAGACCGGAACGTGAGTGTAGTTTGCAGTTGCCATAGGTTTTGAGTTTGCCATTTAGAATCGGCACCCAAGCTGTTAAGCTTGAAAAACGAAAAATGTTTTATAAAGGTGTTTGCTCTGATACCACTTGTTGGTCCCAAAGGGCAACAAGGGTATGAAAAATAGCTAGAGGGGGGGGTGAATAGCTGTTTTAAAACTTTTTTCGTACCCTTGATAAACTCAATTGCAAATGCGCACTTTATCAAGTAAGCGTTATGAAATGCACCTAAGTGAGTGAGTGAAATGCACAGCGGAATTTAGTAATGAAAATAGGCGCAAAATATGATAAAGGGGCGCACACACACTCTAAGTATTTTGGCTCAAAGTGGTTGAAATAAGGAACTAAGGCAAATGAAATAACAACACGACACAATTCAGTTCAATCAATCTACAATGAGTAAACAAGCAAATAGTGAGTGAAGATAATAACTTGAAAGAAAATGACAAGATAATAACACAAGCTATTTGGAGAGGTTCGATCAATTAAAGATCTACGTCCTCTACCAAGATGGTTAGTCTTGGATTTCTAATGGAGATCTTATATAATGAGAGAGTGTTACAAATTACAACTTTTGAGCTTCTACACTAACTCAAGATCTAATATTCTATGAATGAACAAATCCAAAACAATAACCGTTGAGGACACGTGTCAACAGATTAGGCGCATATGTATCTTTTAACCACCGTTGGATCATTGGCGTAATTTGAATTCTCTTCAAGTCTTTGAATCTTCAATAAATCACTGAGTGTTGAATAAACACTTTGAGGCGCGTGAGCCAGAAGAGCGCATGGCGCATTAAAAACATTAGAGGCGCATGAGCTATAATCTAGGTGCATGGTTGCTGCGCGTGATCAAGAGGCGCATATACTTTCACAGGCGCGTATGAGTAGCGCGTGAGCAAATGGAGCGCATGGCGCATATAGGCGCATGGTCACTTGGCTCAAACTCAGAATGTGATTTTTCTTGAATCTTGATCTTCTTGCCCTATTTCTAAGCCTATTCTATAACAATAGACAACCTAAAAAATGAAGTATAAATACTTCTTACCTGTGGGTCTAAAGTCCATGAAATAAAACTTAGGTGATGGATCAATCAAATCTAATAAATCCTATTACATTAAAACTGAGATATGTGTGGGCATACCCAACAAAGGGCATAAGGGTGCGCACGCCCACTCCCAAAGGGTGCGCCCGCCCCCTTGCCCGGAGGGGCAATTTCCGGCTGAAACTCCTGGGTTCTTCAAAATTCCTTTACCCATTTCAATCCAACCCAAAATCAAAGTTCCCAACGAGAATAATAATGAACCAAAACAACTTCTAAGCTTATAAAAGACTCATCTAGCAACATTTGATCAACTAAACCAAGAGATTTCTAACCCAACATCAATTCCTCACAAAATTTATCAAAAAAATTGAAATAACTCAAAACTCATCCAAGATTGCAAGAAACAACAACAATAACACCATACAACCATTGATGAACATTTCTAGCATAAAAATGGGGGAAAGTAAACTTACCCGGATTTCTCAAAGGTGACGGATTTCAAATAATTTTTGCTCTACGCGATCCTATCGACGAGCTAAACACAGTTCATGAAATGAGAAATAAGAAAAGATGAGAGGAAGAGGTGGAAATGTAGAGAGAAGGAAGAGAGAAAAACTTACCTTTTTGCTATGGAAGAGAGAGAGAGAGAGAGTTGCTGGGAATGGGGGGGTTAGGGTGAGGGAGAGGTGAGGGAGAAGAGAGGGAGTAGGGAGATTTTTTTTGAAAAACTTACACTTAGACCCCCTCCCCACTAACTACACACTCTAATACTTCCTACTAACAACTAAGGCCAAATAATACTACGCTAGCACAAATGACTCAAATAAAATGCTAGGCACAATTATTATGAAACATAAAATGCACACATAAATATTTAAATAAATAATAATTGAAATAAATAAATAAGCAAATAAATAAATAATAATTATTTATTACTAATAAAATAGAGCCTAGTTTTCGGGTCGTGACATTCACTCCCCCTTAAAGAAAATTCGACCCGAATTTTAACGAGACTTACCCGAATTAAAAAGCCACGGATATTTCCTCTCGATCTCATCTCGGATCTCCCACGTCGACTCCTCGATATTATGATTCCTCCAAAGAACTCTAACCAACGCAATGCTTTTGTTTCTCAATTCTTGGACTTTGGAGTCAAGGATCCTAACCGGTCGTTCCTCATAAGTCATATCGGGCTCAATATCCTCCGGTATCCTTGGTAACACGTGCGAAGGATCATGAACGTACTTCCGAAGCATAGAAACGTGAAAGACGTTATGCAACCGGTCTAATGATGATGGCAACGCAAGGCGATATGCTAGAAGTCCCACTTTTCCCAAAATTTCAAACGGTCCAACGAACCTCGGAGCCAATTTACCCTTCTTCCTGAACCTTCGGATACCTACCTTCGGAGATACCTTCAAGAACACAAAATCACTGGTCTGAAAACTAAGATCTCGCCTTTGGTTATCTGCGTAGCTCTTTTGTCGACTCTGGGCTGTTTTCAATCGATCCCGGATAAGTCTAACTTTCTCAACTGAATCCTGAAGCAAGTCAATACCCACGATCTTCGCTTCACCAACCTCATCCCAACAAATAGGCGATATACATTTCCTCCCATACAAAGCCTCATACGGTGCCGTACCAATGCTCGACTGATAGCTATTATTGTAGGTAAACTCTGCAAGCGGTTGGTGTGAATCCCACGAATCCGGAAAGTCAACTGTGCAAGCCCGTAACATATCCTCGAGAATCTGAATGGTCCTCTCAGACTGACCGTCAGTCTGAGGATGAAATGCTGTGCTAAACCTTAAGTCGGTACCCAAAGCCTTCTGTAACGACTGCCAAAATCGGGATGTAAACCTGGGGTCTCTGTCCGACACAATACTAACCGGAACACCATGTAATCTGACAATCTCATGAATATACAAATTCGCAAGTTTCTCCATCGAATAGGAAATGTCAATGGGTAAGAAATGAGAAGACTTAGTCAACCTGTCCACGATCACCCAAACTGCATTGAACTTTCTTCGAGTCCTGGGTAGTCCGGTTACAAAATCCATCGTAATGTGTTCCCACTTCCACTCGGGTATCTCAAGAGGCTGAAGTAAACCTGCGGGTCTCTGATGCTCTGCTTTAACTTGTTGATAGGTCAAACATTTCGATACATAGTCTGCGATCTCCCTCTTCATGTTAATCCACCAAAATTGTTGTTTCAAATCCTGATACATCTTCGTACTCCCGGGATGGATGGTATACCTCGATTTGTGACCCTCATCAAGAACTCTCTGTTTAATTCCATTAACATCCGGAACACACAATCTTCCACGGAAAGTCAAAACTCCAATCGGGCTAACAGAAAAATCCTCGAAGTTCTTCTCTTTCAATTTACCCATTATTTTCACCAACTCGGGATCTTCTCTCTGCGCTTCCTTTATTCTCTGAATTAAGGTCGGAGATACCCTAATATTTGTAAAAATCGCCCCATGTCTCGATTCACGAGGAGACCAATCTCGCACATCCTCAAGCATCTTCCACTCACGGACCATCATCGAAGCTACATAAGACTTCCTACTAATCGCATCGGCAACAACATTTGCTTTTCCCGGGTGATAAGATATTGTACAATCGTAATCCTTTAAAATCTCCATCCACCTACGCTGCCGGTTGTTCAATTCCTTTTGAGAGAAGAGGTACTTCAAACTCTTGTGATCGGTAAAAATCTCAAACTTCGCTCCATAAAGGTAATGCTTCCATTTGTGCAACGCAAAGACTATCGCCACCAACTCCATATCGTGAGTGGGGTAATTCTGTTCACTAGGGGTCAACTTCCTCGAAGCATAAGCAATTACTTTCCCGTTCTGCATCAACACACAACCTAAACCCTCTTTCAAAGCATCACTGTAAATCACTAGCCCATCGCTCCCATTAGGCAAAGTCAAGATCGGAGCGGTAGTCAACCTCTTCTTCAATTCCGCGAAACTCTTGTCACATTTCTCGGTCCACTCAAACGGGACATTCTTCCGGGTCAACTGAGTCATCGGAGTAGCGATCCTCGAAAACCCCTCAATAAATCTTCTGTAATACCCGGCCAACCCCATAAAGCTTCTAATCTCTGTCACTGATTCGGGTCTCTTCCAATCCACTATTGCCTCTATCTTTGAAGGATCTACAGAAATCCCGTCTTTAGAAATCACATGGCCCAGAAATGACACTTTCTTGAGCCAAAATTCGCATTTACTAAACTTCGCAAACAATTGTTCCCTCGCAAGAACGGATAACAGTGTTCTCAAATGTTGCTCGTGCTCCTCTCTAGATTTAGAGTAGACGAGTATATCATCAATAAAGACCACCACGAACGAATCAAGATAAGGATGGAAAACCTGGTTCATCAAATCCATAAACACGGCAGGCGCGTTAGTCAACCCGAACGGCATAACCAGGAATTCATAATGACCATAACGCGTGCGAAAGGCAGTCTTCGGAATATCCTCCGATCGAATCTTCAACTGATGGTACCCACTCCTCAAATCAGGTTTAGAGAACACCACGGACCCTTGAAGCTGATCAAATAAATCATCAATGTGAGGTAGAAGATACTTGTTCTTCACTGTAACCTGATACAACTTTCGGTAATCTATACACAATCTCAAAGAACCGTCTTTCTTCCGCACAAACAAAACCGGTGCTCCCCACGGGGAAACACTAGGGCGGATAAACCCTCGATCAAGAAACTCTTGCAACTGAACCTTTAGTTCCTTCAATTCTGCGGGAGCCAACCTGTACGGTGCCTTTGAAATCGGAGCCGTACCCGGCAAAAGATCTATACAAAATTCTATTTCACGATCGGGAGGCATATTATATTCAGAAGAGAAAACATCGGGAAATTCCCTAACTACCCGAACACTCTCCAAACTAGGGGATTCTTTCCTAGTATCAAGAACACTAGCCAAGTACCCCTCACAACCACGGTGCAACAATTTTCTCGCTTTCACATAAGAAATTAAACGGACTTTTCTACTCAAAGGGCTAGCCTCAAAAACAAATTTAGGCACATCGGGAATAGAAAAAGTAACAACTTTCTTACGACAATCAACGGAAGCATGAAACTTGCTCAACCAATCCATACCCAAAATAACATCAAAGTCTTGAATGGGAAGGACTACCAAGTCCGCACATAAGACACGACCACATATAACCACATCACAAGCACGAAAGACTCTATCAGTCGCCAAACACTCTCCCATAGGAGTAGACACTTCTAACACATAAGGCAATGACTCAGATGCAGCATTTAGCAGAGAAGCAAATTGCACAGAAATGTAAGAATGGGATGATCCTGGATCAACTAACGCTCGTACGCTCACACCAGATATAGAAATAATACCTCCAATCACTGTAGGATCATCTGTGGCTTGTTGTTGATTCATTGAAAACACTTTCCCTTGGACCTTGGGCTTTCCCACAGCGTCCCTTTTCTGACCCTGAGGAGCACCAGCTCCTACCCCAGTCGGTTGACCTCTGCCTCTAGTACAATCCCTTGCAAAATGACCCATTTGACCACAGTTGGTGCACTTTCCTTGTTTCTTCCAACAACGGTCCTCTGAATGACCCTCCCTTTGACAATACGAACAAAGCCTCCTAATTTGGTTCCCTTGGTTCCCGGAAGTGGTGCCCGGGTTCCTTGGGATCGGTTGCCCTCGGGACTGAGATTGTCCCCCAAAGTTACCTCGGTTATCAATCCTTGGTTGTGACTTGCTCTGCGCTCCTTGCTTACTCGTGTTGGCTACCTCGGTCTTCGTCTTATGTTCCCCAATATCTTGCTCGATCAAGTATGCATGGTCTACCACATCTTGGAATGTCACAATCCTCTGGGCTATAAGCTGAGTACGGATAGAAGTCTTTAAACCCCGGATGAATCTCATAGCCTTCTGTTCTTCGGTCCTCACAAGATAGTCACAATACCGGGCTAATTATGTGAACTTAGCCGAGTACTGAGCTATAGACAACAAACCTTGCTCCAAGTTGAGAAGCTCGATCTCCTTTCGGTTCTGATCCACTACCGGAATAAAATGCTCTTTGAACTTCCGCACAAACAACTCCCATGCATACACTGTGTGAGTGTCATCCCAACTAGCTTTAACTCCTTTCCACCAATGCTTGGCGGCACCCACAAGCTTATAAGCCGCAAACCGGACCCTATCCTCATCCGTGCATCCAAACACATCATAGATTTTCTCCATAGACTCAACCCATAGTTCGGCCTTCTTCACATTGGGCTCACCATCGAACTCTGCCGGTTTCAGTTTCAAGAATTGATCCAAACCATATCGGGGTGGTGGTGCTTGTTCTACTCTCGGTCCTTGGTCATGAATTTCCTTCATGGCCGCCTCAAACATGCCTTGGAACATGGCACGGTTCTCTTCCCGAAGATCATTCTGATTCTGAGCCCCACTAGAACCTTCACCTGTTCTTCTTCTAGCCATTGAGAACAATTACCTGCAGAAAACATCAACCGTTACACACTCCGAACACAACTACCCTCCTAGATCATACTAGTCCACCTAGACTTATACTTAGAGCCAAACCATGGCTCTGATACCAACTGTCGCTACCCCGAACCCCGCGGGCCCGAGATCGCGAGCTGGACGTCGACTTACTAATCAAAACACCAAAATATCGGAGATAAAAATTCCATTTCATATCAAAAGATGGTAACACAAGGTTTTGGAAAACAATTTAACAACAACAATGTACTAGTATAAGCCCCATAAGCTCACACTACAAAATAATAAAATATACAAATCTTAGTAACGTCAAAGTGTGGTACAACTATCCCCAAAAGAGTTACACATTTATATAATGTAAACCCACCAATATACACTTGCCCCAAAAGCTCAACCCTCGCGACGTCCTCGTGATCAACGAGTCTAATTCCTTGGTCCTGGGGGGGGGTTAAGGAAAAACAAAGATAAAAAGAAAGGGGGTGAGATAAATCTCAATAAGTTACTAATGCAACTACATGACATGCTATGATGCAATAATCAATAATAAATCACATAACACATAGCAATTATCATATATCAGATAGCAGCAGAAATGAACACATAACAAAGGATATTAGCCAAGGTTTTCCAAACCGATAAACCAAATAAAGGTCGCTGCGTAGCTTCAATAATCATCAAATCATCATCTTCATAATAGCATGAAAGTTGAAGTGAAATCCCCGGTACCGGAACCAATAACAAGGGGACAGTGACACACAGTCAAAGCCCAAAAACCAATAGCTAAGTTCTCACAAAGGGGCTAGCTCATCTCACATCCAAGGCCAATCTGGAGGAGGGAAATAATGGGGCAAAACAATGGTCAACATCATAATGGACTTGGCTGTGCCATCATAATGTTTCGCATCGCCCGAAGCACACACACAAATACCAGCTGGACTTTCAAATAAAGGCTAAGTAATAAAATACTAGCACAATAAACAACCTCTGATTCCAAAGTAGGGAACCTTATCAAGAAGTCACCAAGAAAGTGAAATGAACCAACAATACACAATTAAAGTGTTCCAATAATTTCCACAATGATAACACAATTCCCATATCACATTTGATCACAAATGATCCAGTTAACTCAAGCACACAACCAAAACTATTCACTCATCTCGAAAATCTCACGGAGAGCTTTAAAACGATAGCTTATACGCCTAGAACGGAGTCCAGATGAGAGTTATGAACTATCGAAGATTGTCTGCGGAGGGTACAAGAGGATGAAGCTCAGGTCTTGTACAGAGGAGGGGGCGCACGCCCGCGCAGGAAGGGTGCGCGCGCCCTAGAGGATCAGAAGGTTTATGAAAAAGAGCCAAGGGAAGGGTGCGCGTGCACGCGTGGAAAGGGGCGCACGCCCTTGGACATCAGAAGGTTTATTGAGTTGTTTAACAAAGAGGGAGCGCACGCCCCCAAAGATGTGGTGCGCGCGCCCTAGATGATCAGAAGGTATAGTCTACAAAGGGCATAAGGGTGCGCACGCCCCCTCCCAAAGGGTGCGCGCGCCCCCTTGCCCGGAGGGGCAATTTCCTGCCGAAACTCCTGGGTTCTTCAAAATTCCTTTACCCATTTCAATCCAACCCAAAATCAAAGTTCCCAACGAGAATAATAATGAACCAAAACAACTTCTAAGCTTATAAAAGACTCATCTAGCAACATTTGATCAACTAAACCAAGAGATTTCTAACCCAACATCAATTCCTCACAAAATTTATCAAAAAAATTGAAATAACTCAAAACTCATCCAAGATTGCAAGAAACAACAACAATAACATCATACAACCATTGATGAACATTTCTAGCATAAAAATGGGGGAAAGTAAACTTACCCGGATTTCTCAAAGGTGACGGATTTCAAATAATTTTAGCTCTACGCGATCCTATCGACGATCTAAA
Source organism: Campanula takesimana (assembly GCA_026119855.1). Taxonomy (NCBI): domain Eukaryota; kingdom Viridiplantae; phylum Streptophyta; class Magnoliopsida; order Asterales; family Campanulaceae; genus Campanula; species Campanula takesimana. The sequence continues at coordinate 737,003 of JAOWBW010000084.1, forward strand.
CACATTTCATGAAATGAGAAATAAGAAAAGATGAGAGGAAGAGGGTGGAAATGTAGAGAGAAAGAAGAGAGAAAAACTTACCTTTTTGCTATGGAAGAGAGAGAGAGAGTTGCTGGGAATGGGGGGGTTAGGGTGAGGGAGAGCCTGAGGTGAGGGAGAAGAGAGGGAGTAGGGAGAATTGTTTTGAAAAACTTACACTTAGACCCCCTCCCCACTAACTACACACTCTAATACTTCCTACTAACAACTAAGGCCAAATAATACTACGCTAGCACAAATGACTCAAATAAAATGCTAGGCACAATTATTATGAAACATAAAATGCACATATAAATATTTAAATAAATAATAATTGAAATAAATAAATAAGCAAATAAATAAATAATAATTATTTATTACTAATAAAATAGAGCCTAGTTTTCGGGTCGTGACAAAATAAACCCTCTCAAACCCTTGGAGGCACTCACAAACATAACATAATGCATAGGACTGAGTAGGGAAACTAGAGGGGAGTTTTATACTTGTTTCACCTATTCCAAATAGGTAACAAGTGACCAAACCCGCAAGAAAACGGAACAGGAAAGTTCTGGTCAGAAACCCTAGAGGTCCGCTCGGGTCTTATAGGAGGTCCGCCCAGACCCTCAAAAGGTTCGGCCGGGTCCTTTATGAGGTCAGACTGGGTCATGCAGGGGGTCTGGCCGGGTCCTTACCAAGGTCCAACCGGTCCTATGCAATTTCCTGAATTTCTTTTCTTGCTCCTCTATTTTCCAAAATCCCTTAAAGGTCCTTCGACCCAAATTCCAATTAAGTCCTTTTAAGATTCGTTCTATTGTGTGTGACCCTCTAGGATTACACTAAGTTGGCAATGGGTTCAAACATGAACTCATAAGAAATGATTAGGTTCTAGCAAACCATCATACCTACCTAAATAGTGTAACTAGATACAAGTTCGCATTCCTTTAGAACATGTCACAATCCCTTTATCCACGATGTCTTTGAACACAAGTCATGGTCAACAAGTCAAATTGTATTGTTCAATACTTTCCTCGATCCTAAATATGTTGATAATCCAAATGACATTGATCCAATCAATCCATTTGAGTTTGGCCAAACATTTCATCAACATCATTCCTTCGAGGGGCTCAAGCTTTACATCTCTCCGAAGAGGGACAAATCCATTTAGCTTATTATTCTTCCTTACGTGAATCTGATTATGCCAATCATACCCTTTATAACTACCTGGTTAAAGGTAGCATTTGAATATGTCAAACATAATATTCATCAAGTGGAAGACTATAATAACTTCATGTCTAAGGATTCAAATGACATAACTAATATGAGATATATGTACGATATAGACCATGACATAAATCTCATACAGCGGGTCATGTCCAGTATCTTGTTCCAAACACGTACCCATAAATCTAATATGATCATCCCATGATCATTTAGCCTTTATACTAGTGCTTAACAAGCTCTAGGTATGGAGATTATTATAAGCAAACATGAGCATTAATAATAACCTAAATATCTCTTCATTAATATGAATATAATGATAACACATACAACGTTTGACAAACGTACCTAGGGCACCAACACCAACATAGACGACACACCAATCTCTCCAGATACAACTCCCGAAGACCTTACTTCTATAATAGGCCACATACATTTTGGAAATGTCATCACTTTTGCCGATATGGACCTTCCAACATTTGAGTCCGATCAAAATGAGGCCATCTATCTCAAAGTGAGGGCAAGGGGGAGACCTATTTCAAGGGTTCTAATCGATGGTGGTTCCGCACTCAACTTAATGCCTAGCCGAATCATGGGCATACTGGGGCTTAAGAATTCAGATCTAAAACCTTCTACTAAAGTGATCCGAGGTTACGATAGCACTGCCCGCACAGTTATGGGCATGGTGGAAATAGACATTGAATTTGGGAGCATGGTCATGTTTGTTTCGTTTCAAGTGCTCGATGTCCCCTCTTCTTTTAATTTGCTCTTGGGCCGACCATGGATACACAGTTCCAACGCCGTCCCTTCAACTCTCCATCAATGTGTCAAGTTCCGAAATGGAGATGAAATAGTGACCGTCATGGTAGAAAATGTCACTATCCACAGAAATGGGGAACCCGTTCACAAAGTTCAGCATGGGTTAGAAGACTCCACCCTCTCAGGCGTTTCAATCAACGCCATCGACAAACAGGGGGAAACGGATCATGGACCCTCGGTAATCACAAAGTCCCTCGCATGATGACGAATATGAACTATTTCCCCGGATTAGGCTTAGGGAAATACCAACAAGGGAGAATGCGGTGTCACGACCCAAAAACCCGTCTCTATTTTCCTAGTAGTAAATATTTATTTATTTGCTTAATTATTTATTTATTTAGATATTTATGTGTGCATTTATATCTCATAATATTTTTATGCCTAGCATTTTAATTGATCATTTATGCTAGTGTAGAATTATTGGGCCTTAGTTGTTAGTAAGGGAATTATTTGGGAAGAGGATATTAAGGGTAGTAGTAGTAGTGGTAGTAGTAGTAGTAGAGGGGGCCTAGGTGTAACATTTTGAAAATAATTTTACTTACTTCCTCCCTCTCCCTCACCTTCTCCCTCACTCTCCTGCACACACACACACACTCATCCCTTTCTCTCTCCTCCATTGTTGGAAAAGGTAAGAAAATCTCCCTCCCTCTTTCCTTCTTTTAGTCATCTTCTATTCATTATTTCTTATTGCTCCTTTTATGAAAAATGTTTAGATCGTCGATAGGATCGTGTAGAGCTAAGAAATTTCGAATTCCGTCATCTTTGATAAATTCCAAGTAAGTTGCTTTTCCCCCATTTATGCTAAAATTGCTCATTTTAAGCTTGTTAGATGATTTAAATGCTATCCATTGCTCATTGGTTGATTTTTGAAGTGTTAGGCCCTTGGTTCATCTTTTGTGATAATATGATTTTGATCAATACTTGGCTTGGATTGTTTTGGTTGTAAATTAAGTCTTTTGTAGGCATAAATGTTGTTTTGGTTCATTGTTATGCTAGTTAGAAGTGTTGATTTTAATGGGTTGTGAAATGGTGAGAGAAGTATCACAAACCCAGCTGTAATTTTGCCCAGTTCGCCGACCAGGCGCCCGTCCGGGTTGAGCCAGACACCCGCCCACCTGGCCAATTTCCTTCAGACACTCTATTAGTTAGGGAAACCTTGGCTAATATCCTTTGTTACTTGTTTATTTCCGCTTCCATATGTTAACTGTTACTTGCTACGTGCTATATGAGATTTATTACTGTTATTGCATCTTAGCATGTCATGTAGTTGCATTAGTAACTTATTGAGATTTATCTCACCCCTTTTCTTTTATCTTTGGTTTTCCTTAAACCCCCCCCCCCCCAGGAGGAATGTAATAGGACTCGCTGATCACGAGGAGGACGTCGAGAGGGTTCGTGGCTTTTGGGCAGGTTGTTGTTCGGTTTGCATTACTTAAATGTATAACCCTCTGGGACAGTTTTACCAAACTATGACGTCATTAAGAGGTTGTAATGTTTTGTATTTTGGTGTAAGCTTGTGGAGCTTATACTAGTGGTTTAGTAATGTTGTTAATACTTGGATTTCTAACCGTGTATTATCATATTTTGGTATAGAAGGGAAATTTTATCTTCAGTATTTGGTGTTTATTTGTTTTAAGTCGACGTCCGGCTCGCGAGCTCCCGGCCCGCGGGGTCGGGGTCGCGACAGTTGGTATCAGAGCTATGGTTTAGCTCTAAGTTTAAGTATAGGTGGACTAGAATGACCTAGGAGGGTAGTTGTGTTCGGAGTGAGTAACGGTTGATGTTTTATGCAGATATTTGTTCAAAATGGCTAGAAGAAGAGCTGGTGAAGGTCCCAGTGGGACTCCGAATCATAACGATCTACGGGAAGAAAATCGTGCGATGTTTCAGGGTATGTTTGAAGCGGCTATGAAAGCAATTCATGATCAAGGGCCGAGCGAGGAACATGTAGCACCTCCGCGATATGGGTTGGAGCAGTTCTTGAAATTGAAACCGATTGAGTACGATGGTGAGCCTGATGTGAAAAAGTCTGAAATGTGGATTGAGTCAATGGAGAATTTTTATGATGTCTTTCGTTGCACGGACGAGGATAGGGTTCGGTTTGCGGCTTATAAGCTAGTTGCGGCTGCTGAACATTGGTGGAAGTCACTTAAGGTAAGTTGGGATGCGACTCTTGTACCTTATACTTGGGAATTGTTTGTGAGGAAATTCAAGGAACACTTCATTCCTTTCGTTGATCAGAACCGGAAGGAGATCGAGTTCTTAAACTTGGGGCAGGGCTTGTTGACCGTAGCTCAATACTCGGCTAAGTTCACATAATTAGCTAGGTATTGTGACTACCTTGTGAGGACTGAAGAGCAGAAGGCTTTGAGGTCTATCAGAGGCTTGAGGACAGCTATTGTCGCGCCCCGTACCCGTGGTCCTACTTGGTCCCACGCTCGGGACACGAGTGGAAGACGTTATGAAACCTTTTAGAAAATTTTTTGAAATATACTTTTAGAAAGTGGAACAAAAATACACTTGAAGTTCAAAGACTTCACTTAACTTGAAATAAACTTTTACAAACACTTTCACAGCGAAAGTACTTAGCCCGAAGGCTTACAAACTTTTAAACAAATGTACATACATCAACTTTTACCAAAATAGATGTGACCATACGAAAGTACGGGTACTCTACCCAAAGGGTTTACATTTACATAATGTAACCTTCAACAAAACAAGTCCCAACTCTTACCAAACGAACATCCTCCCGTGCCAAGTGTCCTATCCCCTGGACCCGCCTTTATCTAAAACAGTAAACAAATAAGGGTGAGAATAAATCTCAGTAAACTACTAAAATGCAACTACGTTACATGCTGATATGATGATCATAAAGAACCAATATCAACAAGTAAACATATAGCATATATCACATAACATCAACTCATATATCACATATATCACATTGCCCACACTCCGGTGGATACCAAGCCAAGGTTTACCCAATAATCATAACTGATGAGAATACCAACTGAGAAACCCATCAGAGAAAACCATCTGAGCAGCATAAATAGCTGAAGCCGTCGGGATCCCGAAAACCAACCCATAACCAATAGAACCAAGTAACCAGAGAGGGAAATATGACACAAAGTCATAACCCAAATACTCACCAAAGGGAGAAATTCATCCCATCCAAGGCCAATCTGGACTGGGGAAACTAGAAGGCACAGTGGACACCTTATAGTGAACTTGGCTTGTGTGCCACTATAATTCTCCCACCGCCTGAATCACAAGCTCCAATGGAAAACCTTATAGTGGACTTACCTGTACCACTATAATTCTTCCATTGGCTGACTCCACAACAAGACCAGCTGGACTTTTAACAAGAAGCACAGTAATGAATACTTGCTAAACAAAACCCGGGGCATTTAATCCAAGAAGGAATTAAGCCAAAACATCACAAGATGCACACGAAAGATTTCTCATAAAGAGTCCATAATGAGGACATTTAGTCACAACCCAATCTTTTTCATCAACGACATAAAAGTCAAACACATTCATGTTTAAGTCATAAACAACCCCAAGGATCACATACACACTTGTCCTCTTATACCCCAAATAACACAAAATATCAAACCTTGGAAACAGGGGGGATGCGCACGCCTCACCCCATAGGGTGCGCGCGCTTCCAAGGACCAGAACTTCACTATTTTTGGTTCACTTAAGGGTACGGGCGCCTCACCCAAAAGGATGCGCACGCCTCCCTTCTCCAGTCAATTTTTGCCTAGGTTGGTCACAATGGGTGCGTGCGCCTCCTTATATAGGGTGCGCGCGCCTCCTCCTATTTTGGGCCAAATCCCAGATTCTTCCTTAGTTCAATTTTTACTCCTTCCGTCCCACAAACATAACATATACTGCACAACTTAATACACAACTTAGTACACAACATTGATACTTCATTAAGATTTCAATATAAGTTTCTAAGCCATTTCCAAACTCAGCCAAACAAATTTCCATCTACTCCCTTTGTCCCAAAATTACAAGTATAGCAAATATTACCCAAATCACAAAATTAACAAGTAGGAGTATCATATATAGCATATATGACTATTTTAACATTTAAAGGGGAATTAGTAACTTACCTAGTTCAGGAAAAAGTACCGCTGAAATAAGTTTTGTTCGGCTAGAAATGACCTACTCGACACCCTGATCATTTTTATATAATTAGTTTTTAAAACGGGTAAGTAAATAAAAAGAATTAAATCAAAATGGGTTGAACTTACCTTTTTCTTCTTAACCCTAACTGATACGAGGGAAAGTTGCAGAAGAAATTGTGCACACAGAGAAGGAAGAGAAAGGGAAAGTTTTTATAAATATCTCCTCCCATTTTGTAACTTGGTCACCCAACTTTCAAAGTTAACACTTAAGCCCCTTAACTTATAATTTCAACAAGAACCCTAAAGTTTCAACTTAATCATTTAACACCTTTAATCATTATTTTTACTAACTAAGTAAATAACACAAATAATCAAGTATGATATGCAAATCAGAAAATATGATGCAACACATAAAAATGCACATATAAGTCAAATAAAAATCCCCAAAATTATAAAATAAATAGGGACGGGTTTTGGGGTCGCTACAATCACTCCCCCTTAAAGAAAATTCGTCCCGAATTTTAGGGTTACTTACCGAGGCCCTCAAACAACCAAGGATACTTCCTCTTGATCTCTTCCCGAAGCTCCCAAGTCGATTCCTCCACATTGTGATTCCTCCACACAACTCGAACAAGAGGAATACTTTTGTTTCTCAATTCTTGCACCTTCGAATCAATGACTTGGACCGGATGTTCCTCATAAGACGTACTCGGCTCAATATCCTCGGGAACCTCAGATAAAACATGAGAAGAATCATACACATACTTCCGAAGCATAGAAATATGGAACACATTATGGATCTTATCAAGAGAAGGAGGTAATGCAAGACGATAAGCCCGATCCCCCACTCTTCCAAGAATCTCAAATGGGCCAATATACCTAGGAGCAAGCTTGCCTTTCTTCCCATATCTTCGAATACCAACCTTAGGGGAAACCTTCAAAAACACAAAGTCACCTTTTTCGAACTCAAGGTCTCGCCTTCGATGATCAGCGTAGCTTTTCTGTCTACTTTGGGCAGTACTCAAACGATCTCGAATAAGTTTAACCTTCTCAACTGAATCATTAACCATCTGAACACCCCAAATCTTGGCTTCTCCCACTTCATCCCAACAGATAGGAGACCGACATTTCCTTCCATACAAGGCTTCATAAGGAGCCATCCCAATACTGGACTGAAAACTGTTATTATAAGCAAACTCTACGAGAGGCAAATGAATATCCCACGAATCTGAAAAATCCACTGAGCAAGCCCTCAACATATCCTCAAGAATCTGGATAGTTCTCTCGGACTGGCCATCTGTTTGAGGATGAAAAGTTGTACTAAATCTTAAATCTGAACCCAAAGCCTTCTGAAATGCTTGCCAAAACCGAGATGTGAATCTAGGGTCACGATCAGATACAATGCTCACTGGAACTCCATGTAACCTCACGATCTCATTAATGTACAAAGTTGCAAGCTTTTCCATAGAATAACCAATCTCAATAGGTAGAAAATGAGAAGACTTTGTCAATCTATCAACAATCACCCAAACCGCATCAAACCTTCTTCGAGTACGAGGTAATCCTGTCACAAAATCCATGGTAACAAGTTCCCACTTCCATTCCGGAATCTCTAACGGTTGAAGCAATCCTGCAGGCCTTTGATGTTCAGCTTTAACTTGTTGACATGTTAAGCACTTGGATACATAATCCGCTATCTCTCTCTTCATATTATTCCACCAAAAGTGTTGCTTCAAATTCTGATACATTTTAGTACTCCCGGGATGAATAGTATACCTTGATTTATGGCCTTCATCAAGAACTTGGTGTTTAATCCCATCAACATTAGGTACACACAAACGACCCCTGAAAGTCAATACCCCTTCGGAACTGAGTGAGAAATCGTCAAATTTACCATCTTTGATTTTATCCATAATCTTTACCAATTCCGGGTCATCCTTCTGAGCTTCCTTTATTTGTTGAACTAAAGTTGGAAATACTCGAATGTTCGCAAAAATAGCTCCATGCTTTGATTCATAAGGACTCCAATCTCGAGCATCCTCCAACATCTTCCATTCCCGCACCATCAATGAAGCTACATAAGACTTCCGGCTAATAGCATCAGCTACCACATTTGCCTTGCCCGGATGATAAGAAATGGTGCAATCATAATCCTTCAACAGCTCCATCCATCTTCGTTGTCTATTATTCAACTCTTTCTGGGAGAAAAGATACTTCAAACTCTGATGATCTGTGAAAATCTCAAACTTTGCTCCATAAAGATAATGTTTCCACTTGTGTAATGCAAAGACAATAGCTGCAAGCTCCATGTCATGGGTAGGATAATTCTGCTCACTCGGAGTCAACTTCCTCGAAGCATATGCAATCACCCTTCCATTCTGCATTAATACACACCCGAGGCCTTCTTTAGAAGCATCACTATAGATTACCAAATCATCATTACCATTAGGTAGGGCGAGAATAGGAGCTGTAGTCAATCTCTTCTTCAACTCTTCAAAACTAGCTTGACACTTTTCATCCCACACATAAGGAATATTCTTTCGAGTCAACTGAGTCAAGGGAGTTGCAATCTTAGAAAACCCCTCATAAACCTTCTGTAGTACCCAGCTAACCCTAAGAAACTTCGAATTTCTGTAACTGATTCTGGCCTCCTCCAATTCACAATAGCCTCAACTTTGGATGGATCAACTGATATACCTTTATTGGAAATCACGTGCCCAAGAAAAGATACTTCATTGAGCCAAAAAGCACATTTACTGAATTTAGCAAACAACTGCTTCTCACGAAGAATAGATAAAACCATTCGTAAATGCTGTTCATGCTCTTCCCGGGACTTGGAATAAACCAAAATATCATCAATAAATACAACCACGAAGGTATCAAGATAAGGTTTAAAGACTCTGTTCATCATATCCATAAAAACAGCCGGAGCATTAGTTAACCCGAAAGGCATAACAAGAAACTCATAATGGCCATATCTACTACGAAAAGCAGTTCTAGAAATGTCTTCAGAACGGATTTTCAACTGATGGTACCCACTCCTCAAGTCAAGTTTTGAAAAGACAACTGACCCTTGAAGTTGATCAAATAAATCATCAATATGAGGAAGTGGATATTTATTCTTTATAGTTACCTGATTCAGCTTTCTGTAGTCAATACACAGCCTCAAGGACCCATCTTTCTTTTTAACAAACAATACTGGAGCTCCCCACGGGGATACACTAGGACGAATGAATCCTCGATCAATTAACTCTTGCAACTGAACCTTCAACTCTTTCAATTCAGCTGGGAACATTCTGTAAGGTGCCTCAGATATAGGAGCCGTACCTGGAAGTAAGTCAATACAGAACTCTATTTCCCGGTCAGGAGGCATAGCATACTCAGAAGAAAATACATCTGAAAATTCTTTAACAATAGGCACATCCTCAATATCAGGAACCCTTTTAGTAGTATCAAGAACACTAGCCAAATACCCCTCACAACCACGGTTCAACAACTTTCTAGCCTTCATATAAGAAATAATTCGAATCTCTCTACCCCAGGGAACAGTTTCAAAAGAAAACTTAGAAACATTAGGGATAGAAAATGTGACCACTTTATTAGCACAATCAACAAACGCATGATATTTACCCAACCAATCTATACCCAAGATAACATCAAAATCTTGTAATGGTAAGATAACTAAATCAGCAGGTAAAACATGCTCACGTATATGCACATCACAAGAATGCAACATCTCATTGGTCACCAAACACTCCCCTATAGGAGTTGACACCTCTAACACATAAGGTAGAGATTCAGAAGACTTATGGAATCGAGAAGCAAAATACACAGACACATAAGAATGCGATGAGCCAGGGTCTATAAGTGTACGTGCCCTCAAACTAGACACAGAAATAATACCTCCTATCACATTAGAGGACTCCGAAGCTTGTTGCTGAGAAATAGCAAAAACACGACCCTGAACCTTAGGCTTGCCTGAGGAATCCCTCTTCTGACCCTGAGAGGACCCAACCACACTTCCCGATGCTTGCATCCTATACTTAGGGCAATCACTCTGAAAATGTCCTAACTGACCACAGTTCAAACACTTGCCCTGCTTCTTCCAACATCTCTCTTCTGAATGTCCTTCTTTCTGACAATAATTACAAACTCCTCTACTCTGACTCCCTGAAGTATTACTTTGATTTCTATTACCTGACTGTCTTTGAGAAGACCCTTTGAATTGTGAAGATCCACCTTGATTTCCTCTACTCTCACCACGTTGTGGTTGCCTAACTTGCTACCCAGCGCCTAACAATTCCATTTTGCTTTTATGTTCCTCAATGTCATGCTCCACCTGGTAAGCTCGATCCACTGCATCCTGAAAATCTTGCAACTTATGGGATACTAACTGAGTTCTAATCACGCTTTTCAAACCTTTCACAAACCTCGTAGCCTACCTCTCCTCAGTTGGCACTAGGTGAGTACAATACCTGGACAACTCTGAAAATTTAGCTGAATATTGAGCAATTGACATAGAACCTTGCTCTAAGTTAAGAAATTCCATCTCCTTCCTGTCTTGATCTACTCGAGGGATGAAGTGTTCTTTGAACTTTCCCAGAAAATTCTCCCAAGTGTAAGGTACATGAGTCTCATCCCATTTAGTTTTCAAAGCTTTCCACCAATGCTCAGCCGCTCCATTCAGTTTATAGGTAGGAAACCTGACTTGATCTTCCTCCGAACATCTCAAAGCATCAAAGATCTTTTCCATCGATTCAATCCACCTTTCAGTTTTAGATACATCGGGCTCTCCATCGTACTCCATAGGCTTCATTTTCAAAAACTGTTCTAGGCCATATCTAGGTGGTACCTGTTCCCTATCTTGCCTCTGATCATTTATAGTTTTCATCGCTGCTTCAAACATTCCCTGAAACATAATTTGAGCCTCTTCTCTGGCATCCCCTTGCCCCGAAGAGCCGGCCTGATCTCCGTCAGTTTCACCCATTTTTTATGAATACCTGCATCAAACACTCAACGTTACTCACTATATACTCTACTACCATCCTAGGTCATTTAGTCATTCTAGACCATCTACAACCTAGCTCTGATACCAAATGTCGCGCCCCGTACCCGTAGTCCTACTTGGTCCCACGCTCGGGACACGAGTGGAAGACGTTATGAAACCTTTTAGAAAATTTTTCGAAATATACTTTTAGAAAGTGGAACAAAAATACACTTGAAGTTCAAAGACTTCACTTAACTTGAAATAAACTTTTACAAACACTTTCACAGCGAAAGTACTTAGCCCGAAGGCTTACAAACTTTTAAACAAATGTACATACATCAACTTTTATCAAAATAGATGTGACCATACGAAAGTACGGGTACTCTACCCAAAGGGTTTACATTTACATAATGTAACCTTCAACAAAACAAGTCCCAACTCTTACCAAACGAACGTCCTCCCGTGCCAAGTGTCCTATCCCCTGGACCCGCCTTTATCTAAAACAGTAAACAAATAAGGGTGAGAATAAATCTCAGTAAGCTACTAAAATGCAACTACGTTACATGCTGATATGATGATCATAAAAAACCAATATCAACAAGTAAACATATAGCATATATCACATATCACATAACATCAACTCATATATCACATATATCACATTGCCCACACTCCGGTGGATACCAAGCCAAGGTTTACCCAATAATCATAACTGATGAGAATACCAACTGAGAAACCCATCAGAGAAAACCATCTGAGCAGCATAAATAGCTGAAGCCGTCGGGATCCCGAAAACCAACCCATAACCAATAGAACCAAGTAACCAGAGAGGGAAATATGACACAAAGTCATAACCCAAATACTCACCAAAGGGAGCAATTCATCCCATCCAAGGCCAATCTGGACTGGGGAAACTAGAAGGCACAGTGGACACCTTATAGTGAACTTGGCTTGTGTGCCACTATAATTCTCCCACCGCCTGACTCACAAGCTCCAATGGAAAACCTTATAGTGGACTTACCTGTACCACTATAATTCTTCCATTGGCTGACTCCACAACAAGACCAGCTGGACTTTTAACAAGAAGCACAGTAATGAATACTTGCTAAACAAAACCCGGGGCATTTAATCCAAGAAGGAATTAAGCCAAAACATCACAAGATGCACACGAAAGATTTCTCATAAAGAGTCCATAATGAGGACATTTAGTCACAACCCAATCTTTTTCATCAACGACATAAAAGTCAAACACATTCATGTTTAAGTCATAAACAACCCCAAGGATCACATACACACTTGTCCTCTTATACCCCAAATAACACAAACTATCAAACCTTGGAAACAGGGGGGATGCGCACGCCTCACCCCATAGGTTGCGCGCGCTTCCAAGGACCAGAACTTCACTATTTTTGGTTCACTTAAGGGTGCGGGCGCCTCACCCAAAAGGATGCGCACGCCTCCCTTCTCCAGTCAATTTTTGCCTAGGTTGGTCACAATGGGTGCGTGCGCCTCCTTATATAGGGTGCGCGCGCCTCCTCCTATTTTGGGCCAAATCCCAGATTCTTCCTTAGTTCAATTTTTACTCCTTCCGTCCCACAAACATAACATATACTGCACAACTTAATACACAACTTAGTACACAACATTGATACTTCATTAAGATTTCAATATAAGTTTCTAAGCCATTTCCAAACTCAGCCAAACAAATTTCCATCTACTCCCTTTGTCCCAAAATTACAAGTATAGCAAATATTACCCAAATCACAAAATTAACAAGTAGGAGTATCATATATAGCATATATGACTATTTTAACATTTAAAGGGGAATTAGTAACTTACCTAGTTCCGGAAAAAGTACCGCTGAAATAAGTTTTGTTCGGCTAGAAATGACCTACTCGACACCCTGATCATTTTTATATAATTAGTTTTTAAAACGGGTAAGTAAATAAAAAGAATTAAATCAAAATGGGTTGAACTTACCTTTTTCTTCTTAACCCTAACTGATACGAGGGAAAGTTGCAGAAGAAATTGTGCACACAGAGAAGGAAGAGAAAGGGAAAGTTTCTATAAATATCTCCTCCCATTTTGCAACTTGGTCACCCAACTTTCAAAGTTAACACTTAAGCCCCTTAACTTATAATTTCAACAAGAACCCTAAAGTTTCAACTTAATCATTAAACTCCTTTAATCATTATTTTTACTAACTAAGTAAATAACACAAATAATCAAGTATGATATGCAAATCAGAAAATATGATGCAACACATAAAAATGCACATATAAGTCAAATAAAAATCCCCAAAATTATAAAATAATAGGGACGGGTTTTGGGGTCGCTACAGCTATCAGGACTCAGCTTATAGCTCAGAGGATTCAGACTTTCCAAGATGCTGTGGACCGTGCTTACTTGGTAGAGCAAGACATCGGGGAACACAAGAGAAAGACCGAGGCAGTTAACACGGGTAAACAAGGAGGACAGAGCAGAGCTCAACCACAACAACGTTCGGATAACCGAGGTAATTTAGGAGGACAATCTCAATTCAGAGGGCAACCAATCCTAAGGAATCCGGTCACTACTCCGGGGAACCAAGGGAATCAGAATAGGAGACTTTGTTCTTATTGCTAGAGGGAAGGACATTCTGAGGATCGGTGTTGGAAGAAGCAAGGGAAGTGTATTAATTGCGGTTAGTTGGGGAACTTTGTGAAGGATTGTCCGAGGTTTAAGGGTCAGCCATCGGGAAGTGGAGCTGGTACTGCTCAAGGTCAGAAGAGAGATGCAACGGGGAAGCCTAAGGTTCAAGGAAGAGTTTTTCCTATGAACCAGCAGCAGGCTGCTGATGATCCTTCTGTGATAGGAGGTATTATTTCTGTGTCTAGTGTGAGCGCTCGTGCATTAGTAGATCCAGGATCATCGCATTCTTACATATCTATGCAATTTCCTTCTTTGCTAAATGCTTCATCTGAGTCCTTACCTTATGTGTTAGAGGTGTCAACTCCTATGGGAGAATGTCTGGTGACTGATAAAGTGTTTCGTGCTTGTGATGTGCTTATTTGTGGTCATGTTTTGTGTGCGGATTTGGTCGTTCTTCCGATACAAGACTTTGACGTTATTTTGGGTATGGATTGGCTGAGCAAGTTTCATGCTTCAGTTGATTGTCGTAGGAAGGTCGTTACTTTTTCTATTCCTAATGTGCCTATGTTTTTGTTTGAGGCTATTCCTTTGGGTAGAAATATTCGTATAATTTCTTATGTGAAAGCTAGGAGATTATTGCATCGTGGTTGTGAGGGTTATCTGGCTAGTGTGCTAGATACCAAGAAAGAATCTCCTAGGTTAGAGAGTGTTCGGGTAGTTAGAGAATTTCCTGATGTTTTCTCTTCTGAGTACAATATGCCTCCCGATAGAGAGATAGAGTTCTGTATAGATCTATTACCAGGTACAGCTCCGATTTCGAAAGCACCTTATAGAATGGCTCCAACAGAGTTGAAAGAACTGAAGGTCCAGTTACAGGAGTTGCTTGATAGAGGATTTATTCGGCCTAGTGTTTCACCGTGGGGAGCACCTATTTTGTTTGTAAGGAAGAAAGACGGTTCGTTGAGGTTGTGTATTGATTACAGAAAGTTGAATCAGGTAACGGTAAAGAACAAATATCATCTACCGCATATTGATGATTTATTCGATCAACTTCAAGGGTCAGTGGTATTTTCTAAACTTCATTTGAGGAGTGGGTACCATCAGTTGAGAATTCGATCGGAAGACATTCCGAAGACTGCTTTTCGCACCCGATATGGTCATTATGAGTTCTTGGTTATGCCGTTTGGGTTGACTAACGCACCTGCCGTGTTTATGGACTTGATGAACAGAATTTTCCATCCTTATCTTGATAAGTTCGTAGTGGTCTTCATTGATGATATCCTTGTCTATTCTGAATCTCGAGAAGAGCACAAGCAACATTTGAGGACAGTTTTATCAGTACTCGCAAAGGAACAGTTATTCGCGAAGTTTAGTAAGTGTGAATTTTGGCTCGAAAAAGTTTCATTTCTGGGTCATGTTATTTCTAAAGATGGGATTTTTGTGGATCCTTCGAAGATAGAGGCTATTGTTGATTAGAAGCGACCAGAAACAGTGACTGAGATCAGGAGTTTTCTGGGGTTAGCAGGGTACTAGAGGAGGTTTATAGAAGGGTTTTCACGGATTGCTACACCGATGACTCAGTTGACCCGAAAGAATGTTCCGTTTGAGTGGACCGAAAAATGTAACCACAGTTTTGAAGAGTTGAAGAAGAGGTTGACTACCGCACCGATATTGACATTTCCTAATGGGAACGATGACTTGGTGATTTATAGTGATGCATCGAAGGAAGGCTTGGGTTGTGTCTTAATGCAGAATGGGAAAGTGATCGCGTATGCTTTGAGGAAATTGAGTCTGAGTAAACAGAATTATCCTACTCACGACATGGAATTGGCAGCTATCGTTTTTGCTCTTCATAAGTGGAAGCATTACCTTTACGGAACAAAATTTGAGATTTTCACGGATCATAAGAGTTTGAAGTATCTTTTCTCTCAGAAGGAACTGAATAACCGACAGCGCAGATGGATGGAACTTTTGAAGGATTATGATTGTAAAATATCTTATCATCCGGGGAAGGCGAATGTTGTAGCCGATGCGATTAGTAGAAAATCTTATGTGGCTTCGATGATGGTTCGAGAGTGGAAAATTATTGAGGATGTTCGAGACTGGTGTCCTCGTGAATCGAGACATGGGGCTATTTTTGCGAACATTAGGGTATCTCCAACCCTAATTCATAGAATAAAGGAAGCTCAGAAAGAAGATCCAGAGTTAGTGAAAATAATGGGTAAAATGAAGGAGAAGAACTTCGAGGATTTTTCTATTAGTTCGAATGGAGTGTTGACTTATCGTGGTCGTTTGTGTGTACCCGTCGTTGATGGAATAAAGAGGAAAGTTTTAGATGAGGGTCATAAATCGAGGTATACTATTCATCCCGGTAGTACGAAGATGTACCAAAATCTGAAACAACATTTCTGGCGGAATAACATGAAGAGACAAATAGCTGAGTATGTATCGAAGTGTTTAACTTGTCAGCAGGTCAAAGCTGAGCATCAGAGACCCGCAGGACTACTTCATCCATTAGAGATTCCGGAGTGGAAATGGGAGCATGTGACTATGGATTTTGTTACGGGACTACCTCGTACCCATAGGAAGTATGACAGTGTTTGGGTAATCGTGGATAGACTAACCAAGAGTGCTCATTTCTTACCGATTGATATCAGATACTCGATGGAAAAGCTTGCGACCCTTTATATTGATGAGATTGTGAAATTACATGGGGTTCCGGTTATCATTGTATCGGATCGTGATCTGAGGTTTACTTCTAGATTTTGGAAGGCATTACAGAAAGCTTTGGGTACAGATTTGCGATTCAGTACAGCTTTTCACCCTCAGACTGATGGTCAATCCGAGAGAACTATTCAGATTTTAGAAGATATGTTGCGAGCTTGTTCGATAGACTTTTCTGATTCTTGGGATATGCACTTACCTTTAGTGGAATTTTCTTATAATAACAGTTATCAGGCTAGCATCGAGATGGCTCCTTATGAGGCTTTGTATGGGAGAAAGTTTAGATCACCTATTTGTTGGGATGAGATCGGGGAAGCGAAGATATGGGGTATTGATTTGATTCAGGATTCAGTTGAGAAAGTCAGAATTATTCGGGATCGATTGAAGACAGCCCAGAGTCGACAAAAGAGCTATGCCGATCACCGAAGGCGGGATCTTAATTTTCAGACCGGAGACTTTGTGTTCTTGAAGGTGTCTCCGAAGGTTGGTATAAAAATGTTTGGGAAGAAGGGTAAATTAGCTCCGAGGTTTATAGGACCGTTTGAGATTTTGGGAAAGGTGGGACTTCTTGCGTATCGACTTGCGTTACCATCTTCTCCAGCCCGGTTGCATAACGTCTTTCATGTTTCTATGCTTCGGAAGTATTTTCATAATCCATCTCACGTGTTACCAAGGGTACCTGAGGATATAGAGCCTGACATGTCATATGAGGAACGACCGGTTCAGATTCTTGATACCAAAGTGCAAGAGTTAAGGAATAAAAGCATTGCGTTGGTTAGAGTGCTATGGAGGAATCACAAGTTCGAAGAATCAACGTGGGAGCTTCGAGAAGAGATAGAGAGGAAATATCCGTTGCTTTTTGTTTCGCGTAAGTACCTTTAAAATTCGGGTCGAATTTTCTTTAAGGAGGAGTGAATGTCACGACCCGAAAACCCGTCTCTATTTTCCTAGTAGTAAATATTTATTTATTTGTTTATTTGCTTAATTATTTATTTATTTAGATATTTATGTGTGCATTTATATCTCATAATATTTTTATGCCTAGCATTTTAATTGATCATTTGTGCTAGTGTAGAATTATTGGGCCTTAGTTGTTAGTAAGGGAATTATTTGGGAAGAGGATATTAAGGGTAGTAGTAGTAGTGGTAGTAGTAGTAGTAGAGGGGGCCTAGGTGTAACATTTTGAAAATAATTTTACTTACTCCCTCCCTCTCCCTCACCTTCTCCCTCACATTCCTGCACACACACACACACTCATCCCCTTCTCTCTCCTCCATTGTTGGAAAAGGTAAGAAAATCTCCCTCCCTCTTTCCTTCTTTTAGTCATCTTCTATTCATTATTTCTTATTGCTCCTTTTATGAAAAATGTTTAGATCATTGATAGGATCGTGTAGAGCTAAGAAATTTCGAATTCCGTCATCTTTGATAAATTCCAAGTAAGTTGATTTTCCCCCATTTATGCTAAAATTGCTCATTTTAAGCTTGTTAGATGATTTAAATGCTATCCATAGCTCATTGGTTGATTTTTGAAGTGTTAGGCCCTTGGTTCATCTTTTGTGATAATATGATTTTGATCAATACTTGGCTTGGATTGTTTTGGTTGTAAATTAAGTCTTTTGTAGGCATAAATGTTGTTTTGGTTCATTGTTATGCTAGTTAGAAGTGTTGATTTTAATGGGTTGTGAAATGGTGAGAGAAGTATCACAAACCCAGCTGTAATTTTGCCCAGTTCGCCAACCAGGCGCCCGCCCGGGTTGAGCCAGGCGCCCGCCCACCTGGCCAATTTCCTTCGGCCAACCTTCTGGCAAAATGAGCGCCCGCCTGACCTATAGTGAGCGCCCGCCCGCCTCCTGTTTCAGGAAATCTCATTTTTGTTTGTTTAAGAATAGGTTGCATTCTTAGTCTGGGTTTTGGGTATTACTCTAGTTGGCCCTTGTGAACACCTTGGTACACTCTAGTGTTGGAATTGGGTCCTTTGTGACTAAATATGTGATGAAATTTGGTTAAGTGTTAACTTGAAATTTTGGACATCTTCTGGAGGTATTTGTGGATTGATTTATTTTTATGATGATTATTTGGCATGGTTCCCTACTTTGGAATCATTAGTTGTTTATTTAATCTAGTATTTATTACTTAGCATTTATTTGAAAGTCCAGCTGGTTACTTGTGTTCGAGTCAAGCAATGGATAATTCTATAATGGCACAAGCCAAGTCCAGTATAGCATCGCCCATTGGTCCTTCTTTCCTCATCCAGATTGGCCTTGGTTGGGATGAGCTAGCTCCTTTGGTGAGTATTCTAGCTAGTCGTTTTGGGTATGACTCTGTGTCATTTCCCTTGTCCTTTGTGACATGTTACATTGTTATGGTTCTGGTACCGGGGTTTTCTCTTCAGCTATTATGCTACTATGAAGATGGTTTGATTGGTTGATTGGTTGAAGCTGCGCAGCGATCCTTATTATGTTCTATTAGTTAGGGAAACCTTGGCTAATATCCTTTGTTACTTGTTTATTTCCGCTGCCATATGTTAACTGTTACTTGCTACGTGCTATATGAGATTTATTACTGTTATTGCATCTTAGCATGTCATGTAGTTGCATTAGTAAGTTATTGAGATTTATCTCACCCCCTTTCTTTTATCTTTGTTTTTCCTTAACCCCCCCCCAGGAGGAAAGTAATAGGACTCGCTGATCACGAGGAGGACGTCGAGAGGGTTCGTGGCTTTTGGGCAGGTTGTTGTTCGGTTTGCATTACTTAAATGTATAACCCTTTGGGATAGTATTACCAAACTATGACGTCATTAAGAGGTTGTAATGTTTTGTATTTTGGTGTAAGCTTGTGGAGCTTATACTAGTGGTTTAGTAATGTTGTTAATACTTGGATTTCTAACCGTGTATTATCATCTTTTGGTATAAAAGGGAAATTTTATCTTCAGTATTTGGTGTTTATTTGTTTCAAGTCGACATCCGGCTCGCGAGCTCCCGGCCCGCGGGGTCGGGGTCACGACAAGCGGCCCGTGGAAATCCCATTTGTCAAGAACACGTTCGATTTGGGATATGAGCCTTCCAAGGACAACTTGAAATACGAGCAGGCCGTCAAGAATGAAAAGGCCCGAGCTCGCAGAGAAGGCCATTACTATGAAATTCCCAACCTGAGGCCTTACCGCAAGACTTTGAATGGCTACTTTGTTCGCCAAGGGGAAGATGTCCCGTACATGATCTTTCTCGAGCCATGGGTTAACAGCAAGGGCATCAGAAAGCCCGGTCTCGAAATCTTTTCTGATTGTGAGATTCAAAAATTCGAAAGAGAACCAACTTCAATGTCACCCCGTTAATGGTGGGGGAAGAAAGTGACGATAGAGTCCAAGACAGAGATTACCGTGGGGGAAGAATCGACTGATCTAGCCTTCATGTTCGAGGAACTTACCATCATGGACGAATGCCAAGTAAATGCCATATCCGATGACACCGACAAGGGAAGTGGGCCTATCAGCGAGATCAAGCCAAGCTCTGAGAAGATCAACAACTGGTATTCAACAAAAGGACCCGTGGTATCCGAGGGATTCCTAATCAATAAAATGGGTTGCATTCCACGCAAGGCTACAAAGGAGGACTTATTAACATTCACTTTCGAGTTCGAGAGTGTTTCCGACACCCTCACCCAAGAGGATATGGAGGCAATAGCCGAGCGTGTGTTTCCTTTCTTTTCTAATGAAAAATTTGATCTTTCTGAGTACCCCGAGATTCCAAATATTATAAATGATGAATTAACGAATAATGAATTTAATCAACTAGTTAATAACGATTCAAACAATGATGAAATAGACCACGAAATTGAAACATACTTAAATGAACTAGCTCAACAGGTCCGTAGTCGTGGTGAAAATGGTCCAGGAGCTGATGAAGAATTGCATGTTGTTATTCTGGGTACCGACGAAGAGCCGAAAGAAACAAAGATCGGAAGCTTCTTCAAGGGGGAAGAGAAAGACAGATTGACTGCACTACTCAGAGAGTTCGTGGATGTGTTCGCATGGTCATTCAAAGACATGCCGGGTTTAGACAGAAAGGTCACCGAGCACAGGATTTTGATCAGAGGCGATGCTAAGCCAGTCAAGCAGAAGCTCAGAAAGATCAAGCCAGAATGGTCTCTACAAGTCAAACAAGAGATAGAGAAGCTTCTCAGTGTGGGCTTCATCAAAGTTATTGAGTATCCGACGTGGCTTGCAAATGTTGTGACAGCCAGAAAGGCTAACGGCAAGGTCCGTGTTTGTGTGGATTTCCGGGATTTGAACAAAGCTTCTCCAAAGGATGATTTTCCACTACCCAACATCGACATGCTAGTCGACTCCACTGCCACCTACGAGGTCCGCTCATTTGTGGATGGTTTTACCGGGTATAATTAGATTCTCATGTCCGAGGAGGATCAACACAAGACTGCTTTCACAAAACAATGGGGAACCTTTTGCTACACAGTCATGCAATTTGGGTTGAGGAACGCTGGGGCTACTTATCAAAGGGCTGTGATAGACTTGTTCCACGACATGATTCACAAAGAAATTGAGGTCTATGTGGACGACATGATCATCCATTCAAAGGGAACCGACGGTCAACACTTGATCGACCTCCGCAAGTTCTTCGAAAGGCTTTGACAACACACGATGAGGCTCAATCCCTCAAAGTGAACTTTCGGGGTTATCCGAGGCAAAGTTCTTGGCTACATGGTCACTGAAAGGGGAATTGAAGCAGATCCCTAAAAAATCAAGGCAATCATTGATATGCCTCCTCCAAAGACACAGAAAGAAATCAAAGGTTTCATGGGAAGACTTCAGTACATCAGTCAGTTTGTGCACCAACTCACTTCCATGTGTGAGCCAATCTTCAAGCTACTCAAAAAGAATGTGGCTCTAGAATGGACCGACGCTTCCCAAGCAGCTTTCGACCAAGTGAAGCATTACTTGACATGCCCTCCAGTCTTGGTTCCACCACACAAAGACAAGCCTCTCTTGCTCTATCTCACAGTGAATGATGAAGCCCTAGGGGATATTCTAGCACAAGAGCAATGAGACTCCACAAAGGAGAATGCCATTTATTTTGTCAGTCGCCGATTTCAAGGAGGCGAAAAGAAATACTCTGTCTTAGGGAATTCATGTGCAGCATTGGTTTGGGTCACTTAAAAGCTCAAACACTACATGGAAGCCTTTCCTATCAAGCTAGTAGCAAAAGTGGACCCGCTCCGCTACATATTTGAGAAACCTTTCATGTCAACAAGGATAGACAAGTGGTACTTCATGCTCGCCGGCTATGATATCACTTACGTCACACTCAAATCCATCAGGGGGAAAGTGTTCAGTGATCAGCTTGCTGAATTTCCGTGTGACGAAGTGAAGGGGGAAGACTTTCAATTTCCCGACGAGGACTTAATTTGCACTACAACCGAGGAAAATAAGTGGCAACTTTTTTTCGATGGCGCCGCCAATAAGCATGGTTATGGGATAGGAATTTTACTTGTCGATCCAAAAGACATCTACACTCCGATTGCAATCCGTCTCGAATTCGAAGCTACCAATAACATTGCTGAATAAGAGGCATGTATAGCGGGTCTAGAAGCGGCCCTAGAAAGAAAAGTCACAGATCTTGAAGTATTCGGTGACTCTCTGCTTCTTATTAATCAGACATCAGGCAAATGGAGAATCCAAGACCCGACTCTTCAACAGCATGGTCAACACCTCGAGGAGTTGGTTGAAAAGTTTCAAGACATCACGTTCAATTATTTGCCGAGAGACAAGAACCGCTTTACTGATGCTTTGGCTACTATAGCCTCACTAGTTGAGATGCCCAAGGGAAAAATGGTGAAGCCCTTCAAATTTTCAAGAAGGTCTATCCCAGCATACTGCATGAGTATTGAGATCAATGAGATCCAAACCAACCCCCCGTGGTACACAGACATTATGAATTTCCTCAAAGACGGCACCTTCCCCGAGAACAGCAATGGGAAATCTCGAGCGGCATTACAAAAGCTAGCTGCGTGATATGTGTTTATAGGGAACCGAGTCTACAAGAGACATCATGAAGGGATCAATCTTTTGTGTGCAAATGAGACCGAAGCTCAAGAGATAATGCACGAAGTTCACGAAGACGAGTGTAGACCCCACATGAATGGGATTATGTTAGCCAAGAAGATACTTCGCATTGGCTACTATTGGACCACCATGGAAAGAGACTGCATCGAGAAAGTAAAGAAGTGCGCCAAGTGCCAATTCCATGCTAATTTGTAACATGCTCCACCGTCACAACTATACAACATGACCACACTGTGGCCGTTCTCTTGTTAAGGCATAGATATCATCGGCAAAGTCCATCCCACGGGAAGCAACGGACAGTCATTCATTCTAGTGGCCGTGGATTATTTCACAAAGTGGGTCGAAGCACAAGCTTACCGAGTTCTCAACGCCAAGAAAGTGGCCGAATTCGTGAAGAATAACATCATGTGCCGATAGGGTATTCCTCATCAGATCATCTCCGACAATGGCTCACACTTTGAGAAGGAAATGGATGCGCTTTTGGTTGATTACAAGATTACCAAGCACAAGTCATCCCCATACCTCCCCCAAGCTAATGGAGCGGTCAAAGCAGCAAACAAAAAAATTGAGGTCATCATACGGAAAATGGCTATAATAGGAAGGGATTAGACTAAGAAGCTACCGCTAGCAATGTGGGGCTACCACACATCAATCCGGTCAGCAACGGGAGAGACCCCATACTCATTGGTCTATGGTTCCGAAGACGTACTCCCGGTCGAACTTGAAATCCCCTCTTTACGAGTATTGCTCGAGAACCGAGTCAACGAGGTTGATTGGATGCAATGTCGATACGAGCAATTAGCCCTACTCGATGAAAATAGGCTAAGAGCATTTGAGCGCACAAGAGCTTATCAACAGAGAATGGCAAGGGCTTTCAACAAAAAGGTGAAGTCCTGAAACATCAAAGTGGGAGACATGGTCCTAAGACAACATCCTCCCAATGCCATGAATCCCCTTGGGAGATGGGGACCTCGATGGATTGGCCCGTACGTGGTCAAGAAGATATTAAGCTGCGGTTCAGTCTGACTCGTAGACTTGGATGGTGATCAATTGCCAAAGGAGGTCAACCTCGACAAGCTCAAGAAGTTCTACGCTTAACAAATGAGGACCATAAAAAAAAAAAAAAAAAAAAAAAAAAAACTCGCTAGGTTGAAAGCCCGCAAAGGCGGCCTAGGCAAAAATTAGAGCAAGTACAAAAAAAAGAAGCCTTCTAGATTGAAAACCCTAAAGGGCGGTCTAGGCAAAAAACAGGGTGCACAAAAAAATGGTCTTCATTTGTTTGAACTACGGAGACCTGAGCCTCTCTATGAGAGGAACGTAGGCAACCTTTGGATGCGGTCTAAAACAATCATTTTTACCCAAATCATTCATAAACAAGATGCAATTCTTTATTCAATTCTTAAATTATTTCGATCATTACAACGGATAATGTTGAGCTTAAAAAGACAATAAAACATTTAAATCCTAACAAGAGGTCTATTTAACTGCAATCTTGGGGTACTAGGAAAAATCTAATTTCTTCTTAGCTTTCGAAGGGCCACCCGAACGGCTCTCAATCCTGTTCCTCTTTGGCGGCCTAGGAGCACTGAGATGCACAACGACCTTTTGCGCAACAAGGCGCCTCCGAGCATAAAAGTTATCCAAATGACTGCCGAAAGGGTCAGCCAGAATATTGTTCCAGTCAGCAGAAGCTTCTCTGTATCTCAAATCACTGCTAGGCTCAAAGTCCTTCCCTAGTAACTCAGCCCGAAGCATGTCAACCCAAGTGATACCGCGGTAAAGGGTGCCAAACAGATGATCAAAATAACTCTCGGGAAGAAATATACTACCCCAATGAATAGGGACGGAAGCCCACTGATGGCGGTCACCTCCCCAAGCCGACTGAAGCTCCCTCGAAAAGTCCGAACCCATGTACGAGACTGGATGAAGTACCCCATCCCTCGGGAAAGGAATAATCTTCTGGCGACAGAACTACCTCAGAACTCGCTCCGGCTGATAGAACGAAGAGTCCCTGAGCCTGGGAAGGACCACATGCCTAAAACCCGGAGTCCACTCCATAAAAGGTCAAAGTCCCCAAGAGGGAGGACACCACACAATGTCAGCCGACACCCGAGAAGCAAAGAATTTCTTCCAACCATCTTCAGTTAAGTCTCGAATCAACAGTTTCCTCCTATGAACAGCAAAAAGAGACAGATCACCCTCTGGAGAATAAATCCTGAAATGCTCTCGAAGCCATACAGTCAAGAGCAAGGGGCTTCCCCGTCTCATCTCACCCGTCCGGTGCAACTCATCCAGACCATGCAAGGTCTCCCCCATTATGAGAGGGATTATGCTGAATTGTTGCTCCTTCGCCTGTAAAACGATCACAGCCAGCTGCGCATCCGCAGTTCCGAGGGGTGTAACAAACAAGACCTCGCTAAAAAGGCAAACCGCCATGGCATTCCTCTTAAAAGACTGAACCGCCATATCCTCCGAATGCAAACTGAAGAACATCGGCAACTCATTTATGTCAACACGGTGCCGTGCAAAATCTTCCTCACAACTCCGACAGGGCGGTTTAACAAATAGGACCAAGAATCAATAACTCCACGATGGTATTTAGGGATGGAAATCTGACCCGTTAATGGCATGCCAAGAATGGCACCAAAGTCATCAACAGTCGGCACCATTTCATTTGCCGAAAATTTAAAAGTGTGACTGTCACAATCCCAAAAGGCTGCAGCGGCCTTCAACAAATCCCAATCTGGCTTCAACGTCCAAAGCGTGAAGAGAACTTGGAACACAAAATATTTGACAAAGGCCTTCTTGTGATGAGTCTTAAAAGAGTACACGAAGGTCGACAAGTCCTTCTTATAGTCACCAACAACCTTGGCATCAAGAATGAAAGAATTGGAAGCCATGGAAAATATTGATTACAAGTAAAATCAAGCAAGAAAGAATATTCAAGAATGGCAGAAAATAGCTGTTAGGAGAAAAGTTTTGAACAGAGGCTGATATTATAGCTGTTGAGGATGTTTTGGCCAGCAAATGTCAAGCCCCAGAGTTTGCTCCCTAGAAGCGCGCGCCTCCCGACACCCATATAGGAAACGCGCGCGTCCCACAGTCACTAGCCGGGGCGCCTGCATCTCGTTTCAAAAATACCTCAATCGACCCTTGTTAAAGAAGGAACTCACGCAAGAACAGAGTCCAGACGTTCCCAGAATCAATTGGATTGAGGTAAAAGCTCCACCCTTGGATACACAGCTGGGTACACATTAATTTGGTTTGCCCCTAAGGCATGTCTAAATTGAAATTAGATAGAAACTCCCACTAAATGTAGGGTGTGTCTTTCCTTTAAGTCAAGGTCAATCTCAACATTTCCTCTCAAGAAGGAAAATATTTTTTCGGCCCGCAGTCAATTGTGCCCGCACCCCACGAAAGTCATGAAGTCAACAGCCAGTGCAGCTCCGAACTGCATAAATCAGATACAGTCCCAAGCAGCAATTTGCTCCACGGTGAACCACTGAAATCACCACCTCTTAAGTAATATAGCGGATTCACTAACGGATTCGACAACCGAGTTCACAAACGGACTCATCCAATGGATTCACAAATGGATTCATCAAGCGGATTCACTAACGGATTCGTCAACCGGGTTCACAAACGGACTCATCCAATGGATTCAAAAATGGATTCTTCAAGCGGATTCACTAACGGATTCGTCAACCGGGTTCACAAATGGACTCATCCAATGGATTCACAAACGGATTCATCGAGCGGATTCACTAACGGATTCGTCAATCGGGTTCACAAACGGACTCATCTAATGGATTCGCAAACGGATTCATCAAGCGGATTTACTAACGGATTCGTCAACCGGGTTCACAAACGGACTCATCCAATGGATTCACTGTAGCGACCCCAAAACCCATCCCTATTTATTTTATATTTTTGGGGATTTTTATTTGACTTATATGTGCATTTTATGTGTTGCATCATATTTTATGATTTGCATATCATACTTGATTATTTGTGTTATTTACTTAGTTAGTAAAAATAATAGTTAAAGAAGTTAAATGATTAAGTTGAAACTTTAGGCTCCTTATGAAAATATAAGTTAAGGGGCTAAAGTGTTAAAATCGGAACTTGGGTGACCAAAGTTGAGAAAATGGGTTAAAACCCTTTATAAGCAACTTGTTTTCTCCTTCTTTCTCTGTGTAAAACATTCTGCAACATTCCTTCGTAGGTTAAGAAAGAAAAAGGTAAGTTCGACCCATTTCGATTTAATTCTTTTTATTTACTTACCCGTTTTAAAAACTAATTATATAAAAATGATCACGGCGTCGAATAGGTCATTTCTAGCCGAACAAAACTTATTTCAGCGGTACTTTTTCCGGAACTAGGTAAGTTACTAATTCCCCTTTAAATGTTAAAATAGTCATATATGCTATATATGATACTTCTACTTGTTAATTTTGTGATTTGGGTAATATTTGCTATACTTGTAATTTTGGGACAAAGGGAGTATATGGAGTTGGCTTTAGCTGAGTATGTGAATGTTTAGGAACTCAAGTTGTAACTATAATGAAAGTTGCTAATGTTGTGTAGTATCTTGTGTAGTATGTGTTATACTTGTGGGACGGAATGAGTAAAAATTTAACTAAGGAAGAATCT
The DNA here is from genome assembly GCA_026119855.1 of Campanula takesimana. Taxonomy (NCBI): domain Eukaryota; kingdom Viridiplantae; phylum Streptophyta; class Magnoliopsida; order Asterales; family Campanulaceae; genus Campanula; species Campanula takesimana. Next base: position 764,265 of record JAOWBW010000084.1, read on the forward strand.
GGGATTTGGCCCAAATTAGGAGGGAGCGCACGCACCCTAGATAAGGGGGCGCACGCACCCTATTGACCAATTTAGGTAAAAAGTGTCTGATGAAGGGAGGCGTGCGCACCCTTTTGGGTGGGGCGCGCTCACCCTTAAGTGTCCAAAGATAATGAGATTCTGATGAGTGGGAGTGCGCGCACCCTAGGGGGTGGGGCGTGCGCACCCCCCTGTTTTCCAGGTTTGATAGTTTGTGTTATTTGGGGTACAAGAGGATAATTGTTTGTGTCGTCCTTGGGGTTGTTTAGGACCTAAATGTGAATGTGTATGACTTTTATGTCGTTGATGAAAAAGAATGGGTTGTGACTAAATGTCCTTATTATGGACTCTTTATCAAAAATCTTTCGTGTGCATCTTATGATGTATTTGGCTTAGTTCCTTCTTGGATTAAATGCCTCGGGTTGTGTTTAGCAAGTATTCATTACTGTGCTTCTTGTTAAAAGTCCAGCTGGTCTTGTTGTGGAGTCAGCCAATGGAAGAATTATAGTGGTACAGGTAAGTCCACTATAAGGTTTTCCATTGGAGCTTGTGAGTCAGGCGGTGGGAGAATTATAGTGGCACATAAGCCAAGTTCACTATAAGGTGTCCACTGTGCCTTCTAGTTTCCCCAGTCCAGGTTGGCCTTGGATGGGATGAATTGCTCCATTTGGTGAGTATTTGGGTTATGACTTTGTGTCATATTTCCCTCTCTGGTTACTTGGTTCTATTGGTTATGGTTTGTTTTCGGGATCCCGACGGCTTCAGCTATTTATGCTGCTCAGATGGTTTTCTTTGATGGGTTCTCAGATGGTATTCTCATCAGTTATGGTTATTGGGTAAACCTTGGCTTGGTATCCACCGGAGTGTGGGCAATGTGATAAATGTGATATATGAGTTGATGTTATCTCTCATGCTATATGATTACTTGTTGATATTATTTCTTTATGATTATCATATCAGCATGTAACGTAGTTGCATTTTAGTAGCTTACTGAGATTTATTCTCACCCTTTATTTGTTTACTGTTTTAGATAAAAGCGGGTCCAGGGGATAGGACACTTGGCATGGGAGGACGTTGGATTGGTAAGAGATGGGACTTGTTTTGTGAAGGTTACATTATGTAAATGTAAACCCTTTGGGTAGAGTACCCGTACTTTCTTATGGTCACATCTATTTTGGTAAATGTTGATGTATGTATATTTGTTTAAAGGTTTGTAAGCCTTCGCGCTAAGTACTTTCATTGTGAAAGTGTTTGTAAAAGTTTGTTTCAAGTTAAGTGACGTCTTCGAACTTCAAGTGTGTTTTTGTTCCACTTTCTAAAAGTATATTTCGAAAAATTTTCTAAAGAGTTTTATAACGTCTTCCAATCGTGTCCCGAGCGTGGGGCCAAGTAGGACCACGGGTCTGGGGCGCGACAGTTGGTATCAGAGCTAGGTTGTAGATGGTCTAGAATGACTAAATGACCTAGGAGGGTAGTAGAGTATAGAGTGAGTAACGTTGAGTGTTTGGTGCAGGTATTCATTAAAAATGGGTGAAACTGACGAAGATCAGGCTGGCTCTTCGGGGCAAGGGGATGCTAGAGAAGAGGCTCGAATTATGTTCCAAGGAATGTTCGAAGCAGCAATGAAAACTATAAATGATCAGAGGCAAGAAAGGGAACAGGTACCACCCAGATATGGCTTAGAACAGTTTTTGAAAATGAAGCCTATGGATTATGATGGAGAGCCCGATGTATCTAAAACGGAAAGGTGGATTGAATCAATGGAAAAGATCTTTGATGCCTTGAGATGTTCTAAGGAAGATCAAGTCAGGTTTGCTACTTATAAGTTGAATGGAGTGGCTGAGCATTGGTGGAAAGCTTTGAAAACTAAATGGGATGAAACTCATGTACCATACACTTGGGAGAATTTTCTGGGAAAGTTTAAAGAACACTTCATTCCTCGAGTAGATCAAGACAGGAAGGAGATGGAATTTCTTAGCTTGGACCAAGGTTCTATGTCAATTGCTCAGTATTCAGCTAAATTTTCAGAGTTGTCCAGGTATTGTACTCACCTAGTGGCAACTGAGGAGAGGAAGGCTACGAGGTTTGTGAAAGGTTTGAAAACTGTGATTAGAACTCAGCTAGTATCCCATAAGTTGCAAGATTTTCAGGATGCAGTTGATCGAGCCTACCAGGTGGAGCATGACATTGAGGAACATAAGAAGAAAATGGAATTGTTAGGCGCTGGGAAGCAAGTTAGGCAACAACCACGTGGTGATAATTGAGGAAATCAAGGTGGATCTTCACAATTCAAAGGGTCTTCTCAAAGATAGTCAGGTAATAGAAATCAAAGTAACACTTCAGGGAGTCAGAGCAGAGGAGTTTGTAATTATTGTCAGAAAGAAGGGCATTCAGAAGAGAGATGTTGGAAGAAGCAGGGAAAGTGTTTGAACTGTGGTCAGTTAGGACATTTTCAGAGGGATTTCCCTAAGTATAGGATGCAAGCATCGGGAAGTGTGGTTGGGTCCTCTCAGGGTCAGAAGAGGGATTCCTCGGGAAAGCCTAAGGTTCAGGGTTGTGTCTTTGCTATTTCTCAGCAACAGGCTTCAGAGTCCTCTAATGTGATAGGAGGTATTATTTCTGTGTCTAGTTTGAGGGCACGTACACTTATAGACCCTGGCTCATCGCATTCTTATGTGTCTGTGCATTTTGCTTCTCGATTGCATTTGTCTTCTGAATCTCTGCCTTATGTATTAGAGGTGTCAACTCCTATAGGGGAGTGTTTGGTGACAAATGAGGTGTTGCATTCTTGTGATGTGCATATACGTGAGCATGTTTTACCTTCTGATTTAGTTATCTTACCATTACAAGATTTTGATGTTATCTTGGGTATGGATTGGTTGGGTAAATATCATGCGTCTGTTGATTGTGCTAGAAAAATGGCCACATTTTCTATCCCTAATGTTCCTAAGTTTTCTTTTGAAATTGTTCCCTGGGGTAGAGAGATTCGAATTATTTCTTATATGAAGGCTAGAAAGTTGTTGAACCGTGGTTGTGCAGGGTATTTGGCTAGTGTTCTTGATACTACTAAAAGGGTTCCTGATATTGAGGATGTGCCAATTGTTAAAGAATTTTCAGATGTATTTTCTTCTGAGTATGCTATGCCTCCTGACCGGGAAATAGAGTTCTGTATTGACTTACTTCTAGGTACGGCTCCTATATCTGAGGCACCTTACAGAATGGCCCTAGCTGAATTGAAGGAGTTGAAGGTTCAGTTGCAAGAGTTACTTGATCGAGGATTCATTCGTCCTAGTGTATCTCCGTGGGGAGCTCCAGTATTATTTGTCAAAAAGAAAGATGGGTCCTTGAGACTGTGTATTGACTACAGAAAGCTGAATCAGGTAACTATAAAGAATAAATATCCGCTTCCTCATATTGATGATTTATTTGATCAACTTCAAGGGTCGGTTGTCTTTTCAAAACTTGACATGAGGAGTGGGTACCATCAGTTGAAAATCCGTTCTGAAGACATTTCTAAAACTACTTTTCGTAGTAGATATGGTCATTATGAGTTTCTGGTTATGCCTTTCGGGTTGACTAATGCTCCGGCTGTTTTTATGGATATGATGAATAGGGTATTTAAACCTTATCTTGATACCTTCGTGGTTGTATTTATTGATGATATTCTGGTTTATTCCAAGTCCCGGGAGGAGCATGAACAGCATTTACGAATGGTTTTATCTATTCTTCATGAGAAGCAGTTGTTTGCTAAATTCAGTAAGTGTGCTTTTTGGCTCAATGAAGTATCTTTTCTTGGGCATGTGATTTCTAATAAAGGTATATCAGTTGATCCATCCAAGGTTGAGGCTATTGTGAATTGGAAGAGGCCAGAATCAGTTACAGAAATTCGATGCTTCTTGGGGTTAGCTGGGTACTACAGAAGGTTTATTGAGGGGTTTTCTAAAATTGCAACTCCCTTGTCACAGTTGACTAGGAAGAATATTCCTTATGTGTGGGATGAAAAATGTCAAGTTAGTTTTGAAGAGTTGAAGAAGAGATTGACTACAGCTCCTATTCTTGCCCTACCTAATGGTAATGATGATTTGGTAATCTATAGTGATGCTTCTAAAGAAGGCCTCGGGTGTGTATTAATGTAGAATGGAAGGGTGATTGCATATGATTCGAGGAAGTTGACTCCGAGTGAGAAGAATTATCCTACCCATGATATGGAGCTTGCAGCTATTGTCTTTGCATTGCACAAATGGAAACATTATCTTTATGGAGCAAAGGTTGAGATTTTCACAGATCATCAGAGTTTGAAGTATCTTTTCTCCCAGAAAGAGTTGAATAATAGACAACGAAGATGGATGGAGCTGTTGAATGATTATGATTGCACCATTTCTTATCATCCGGGCAAGGCAAATGTGGTAGCTGATGCTATTAGCCGGAAGTCTTATGTAGCTTCATTGATGGTGCGGGAATGGAAGATGTTGGAGGATGCTCGAGATTGGAGTCCTTATGAATCAAAGCATGGAGCTATTTTTGCGAACATTCGAGTATTTCCAACTTTAGTTCAACAAATAAAGGAAGCTCAGAAGGATGACCCGGAGTTGGTACAGATATTGGATAAAATCAAAGAAGGTAAATTTGAGGATTTCTCCCTCAGTCCTGAAGGGGTATTGACTTTCAGAGGTCGGTTGTGTGTGCCTAATGTTGATGGGATTAAACACCAAGTTCTTGATAAAGGCCATAAATCAAAGTATACTATTCATCCCGGAAGTACTAAAAGTATCAGAATTTGAAGTAACACTTTTGGTGGAATAATATGAAGAGGGAAATAGCGGATTATGTATCCAAGTGCTTAACATGTCAACAAGTTAAAGCTGAACATCAAAGGCCCGCAGGATTGCTTCAACCGTTAGAGATTCCGGAATGGAAGTGGGAACATGTTACTATGGATTTTGTGATAGGGTTACCTCGTACTCGAAGAAGGTTTGATGCAGTTTGGGTGATTGTTGATAGATTGACAAAGTCTTCTCATTTTCTACCTATTGAGATTGGTTATTCTATGGAAAAGCTTGCAACCTTGTACATTAATGAGATCGTGAGGTTACATGGAGTTCCAGTGAGTATTGTGTCTGATCGTGGCCCTAGATTCACATCTCGATTTTGGCAAGCATTTCAGAAGGCTTTGGGTTCAGAGTTGAGATTTAGTACAGCTTTTCATCCTCAAACTGATGGTCAGTCCGAGAGAACTATTCAGATTCTTGAGGATATGTTGAGGGCTTGCTCAGTTGATTTTTCAGATTCTTGGGATATTCATTTGCCTCTCGTAGAGTTTGCTTATAATAACAGTTTTCAGTCCAGTATTGGGATGGCTCCTTATGAAGCCTTGTATGGGAGGAAATGTCGGTCTCCTATCTGTTGGGATGAAGTGGGAGAAGCCAAGATTTGGGGTGTTCAGATGGTTAATGATTCAGTTGAGAAAGTTAAACTTATTCGAGATCGTTTGAGTATTGCTCAGAGTAGACAGAAAAGCTATGCTGATCATCGAAGGCGAGACCTTGAGTTCGAAAAAGGTGACTTTGTGTTTTTTAAGGTTTCCCCTAAGGTTGGTATTCGAAGATATGGAAAGAAAGGCAAGCTTGCTCCGAGGTATATTGGCCCATTTGAGATTCTTGGAAGAGTGGGAGATCGGGCGTATCGTCTTGCATTACCTCCTTCTCTTGATAAGATCCATAATGTGTTTCATGTTTCTATGCTTCGGAAGTATGTGTATGATTCTTCTCATGTTCTATCTGAGGTTCCCGAAGATATTGAGCCGAGTATGTCTTATGAGGAACATCCGGTCCAAGTCATTGATTCGAAGGTGCAAGAATTGATAAACAAAAGTAATCCTCTTGTTCGAGTTGTGTGGAGGAATCATAATGTGGAGGAATCGACTTGGGACCTTCGGGAAGAGATCGAGAGGAAATACCCTTGGTTGCTTGAGGGCCTCGGTAAGTAACCCTAAAATTCGGGACGAATTTTCTTTAAGGGGGAGTGATTGTAGCGACCCCAAAACCCGTCCCTATTTATTTTATATATGTTTGGGGATTTTTATTTGACTTATATGTGCATTTTATGTGTTGCATCATATTTTATGATTTGCATATCATACTTGATTATTTGTGTTATTTACTTAGTTAGTAAAAATAATAGTTAAAGAAGTTAAATGATTAAGTTGAAACTTTAGGGTCCTTGTGAAAATATAAGTTAAGGGGCTAAAGTGTTAAAATCGGAACTTGGGTGACCAAAGTTGAGAAAATGGGTTAAAACCCTTTATAAGCAACTTGTTTTCTCCTTCTTTCTCTGTGTAAAACATTCTGCAACATTCCTTCGTAGGTTAAGAAAGAAAAAGGTAAGTTCGACCCATTTCGATTTAATTCTTTTTATTTACTTACCCGTTTTAAAAACTAATTATATAAAAATGACCAGGGCGTCGAATAGGTCATTTCTAGCCGAACAAAACTTATTTCAGCGGTACTTTTTCCGGAACTATGTAAGTTACTAATTCCCCTTTAAATGTTAAAATAGTCATATATGCTATATATGATACTTCTACTTGTTAATTTTGTGATTTGGGTAATATTTTCTATACTTGTAATTTTGGGACAAAGGGAGTATATGGAGTTGGCTTTAGCTGAGTATGTGAATGTTTAGGAACTCAAGTTGTAACTATAATGAAAGTTGCTAATGTTGTGTAGTATCTTGTGTAGTATGTGTTATACTTGAGGGACGGAAGGAGTAAAAATTTAACTAAGGAAGAATCTAGGATTTGGCCCAAATTAGGAGGCGGCGCACGCACCCTATTGACCAATTTAGGTAAAAAGTGTCTGATGAAGGGAGGCGTGCGCACCCTTTTGGGTGGGGCACGCGCACCCTTAAGTGTCCAAAGATAATGAGATTCTGATGAGTGGGAGCGCGCGCACCCTAGGGGGTGGGGCGTGCGCACCCCCCTGTTTTCCAGGTTTGATAGTTTGTGTTATTTGGGGTACAAGAGGATAATTGTTTGTGTCGTCCTTGGGGTTGTTTAGGACCTAAATGTGAATGTGTATGACTTTTATGTCGTTGATGAAAAAGAATGGGTTGTGACTAAATGTCCTTATTATGGACTCTTTATCAGAAATCTTTCGTGTGCATCTTGTGATGTATTTGGCTTAGTTCCTTCTTGGATTAAATGCCTCGGGTTGTGTTTAGCAAGTATTCATTACTGTGCTTCTTGTTAAAAGTCCAGCTGGTCTTGTTGTGGAGTCAGCCAATGGAAGAATTATAGTGGTACAGGTAAGTCCACTATAAGGTTTTCCATTGGAGCTTGTGAGTCAGGCGGTGGGAGAATTATAGTGGCACATAAGCCAAGTTCACTATAAGGTGTCCACTGTGCCTTCTAGTTTCCCCATTCTAGATTAGCCTTGGATGGGATGAATTGCTCCCTTTGGTGAGTATTTGGGTTATGACTTTGTGTCATATTTCCCTCTCTGGTTACTTGGTTCTATTGGTTATGGTTTGTTTTCGGGATCCCGACGGCTTCAGCTATTTAAGCTGCTCAGATGGTTTTCTTTGATGGGTTCTCAGATGGTATTCTCATCAGTTATGGTTATTGGGTAAACCTTGGCTTGGTATCCACCGGAGTGTGGGCTATGTGATAAATGTGATATATGAGTTGATGTTATCTCTCATGCTATATGATTACTTGTTGATATTGTTTCTTTATGATTATCATATCAGCATGTAACGTAGTTGCATTTTAGTAGCTTACTGAGATTTATTCTCACCCTTTATTTGTTTACTGTTTTAGATAAAAGCGGGTCCAGGGGATAGGACACTTGGCACGGGAGGACGTTGGATTGGTAAGAGATGGGACTTGTTTTGTGAAGGTTACATTATGTAAATGTAAACCCTTTGGGTAGAGTACCCGTACTTACTTATGGTCACATCTATTTTGGTAAATGTTGATGTATGTATATTTGTTTAAAGGTTTGTAAGCCTTCGGGCTAAGTACTTTCGTTGTGAAAGTGTTTGTAAAAGTTTGTTTCAAGTTAAGTGAAGTCTTCGAACTTCAAGTGTGTTTTTGTTCCACTTTCTAAAAGTATATTTCGAAAAATTTTCTAAAGAGTTTTATAACGTCTTCCAATCGTGTCCCGAGCGTGGGGCCAAGTAGGACCACGGTTCTGGGGCGCGACATTCACAAACGGATTCATCAAGCGGATTCACTAATGGATTCGTCAACCGGGTTTACAAACGGACTCATCCAATGGATTCACAAACGGATTCATCAAGCGTATTCACTAACAGATTCATCAACCGGGTTCACAAACGGACTCATCCAATGGATTCATTAAGCAGATTCACTAACGGATTCGTCAATCGGGTTCACAAACGGACTCATCCAATTGATTCAAAAATGAATTCATCAAGCGGATTCACTAACAGATTCATCAACCAGGTTCACAAACGGACTCATCAAATGGATTCACAAACGGATTCAGCCAGCGGATTCACAAACGGATCATGCCACCACATCTCAACAAAAGTCGCTCACACAGGGAACACACCTCTATCTATGGCAATTCCAAAATTCCTGCTTTCATCGAGTCTTTGTTTTTTCTTGGTGATGTCCTCGACGGATGATTTTCTTTCGTCGGCGCGTTTTGTTTTGCAATCCACGCCGCTGAGGGGCTCTGTAGACACCCCGCCTTGGACCGCTCACCCCGATTGCACATTTGATTTTGTGTTTCTTTCTATTTTATCTATTTTTCATTAGTTTCTATTACTTTCTTTAAGTTACTGACTGACTCCGTTAAGTCCAGGGACTAAACTGAATAACAGGGCAGACTTTCTAGTCCATTCTGTCAAAAAAACCATTTTCAAGTCGCGCGCCTCCGCCCGTAGGGGTCAGAAGCGCACGCGTCCCGTCACCAAGGCAGGAGGCGCGCTCATCTGGGCGTCAGTTACAGATTTTCTCCAAAAATCTCTCCCTTGCTCATTTTACATGATTTTGCCCGGGAAACTGATCTTTGTGACTTTGTTTTGGCACCAAAAACATCCCTTTTATACCTATATAAACCTCTATTCTCCACCATTTCAAAAGACCTTTTTTCCAACACAAAAACACTTTCAAGGCATTTCCAAGGAATTCTCCAAGAAGCACTTAAAGTTATTTGAGGCTTAGGTAAATACCACTTTTATCTCTTCTCTCTACTTCATCTTTTCTCTTCTTCTTATACTTTATCAAACGTGCAATCACCCAAACCATTTTGGGACATGACACCAAAGATCACATCATCATATTGAAGTTGGTCAAGGAGTTATCTCCCTACATTCAAAACACCCTTTTTAACCCCCTTTTATCATTATCAAAGAATAGGAAGAATGTTTTATTTATGTAGACTATGAACAAGAAAGATCAACATTAGTTGGGCGAGATGGGTGTTTAAGTACCTCCCATCTCGTAACCTAACCCCCGAACCTCATAACAAAAATCTCTGTTTTCGTATCAAAACATAGGCTAAATATTAGGTTTTTCTTATATTCCTCTAAAACATAGGTGGTGACTCTAAACACTTAAAACCAAAATAGACATCCTAGGATAATTCACCGCTCTAGCCAAGCCGTGGCTCTCCCGGGGAGTCTAGAGTATGCACACAAAGTATCGTTCAACTTGATTGACCAATCCTTCCTTGAACTTGTGACCGTTTTCTCTAGGATCCATTTTAATTCCCTGTTTAACACTTCCACTTGCCCGCTTGTTTGAGGATGATATCCGGTACCTGTATTGTGATTGACACCATACTTTTTCAATAGAGACTCAAATTGGCAGTGTGAGAAGTGAGAACCACCATTGCTTATTACTACCTTTGGGACCCCAAATCTTGGAAAGATGATATTCTTGAAGAGCTTCATAAAGACCTTTGAGTCATTTGTTGGAGATGCCACGGCTTCTACCCATTTGGACACATAGTCCACCGCTACCAATATATACTTGTTGTTGTAAGATGATGGAAATGGTCCCATGAAATCTATCCCCCATACATCAGAGATCTCGACCTCTAAAATTTTGTTAAGAGACATTTCGTTTCTTCTTGAGATGTTACCGGTACTTTGGCAACGATCACAAGTGATCACAAAAATTTGAGTATCTTTGTATAGTGTGGGCCAATAGAAACCAGATTGTAGAATTTTGGCAACGGTTTTAGATGTGCTTGCATGCCAGCCATAAGAAGAAGAGTGGCAATGATGAAGAATATCACTAACCTCCTCATTAGGCACACACCGCCTAATGATTCCTTCTGCGCATTGCTTGAAGAGGAGCGGGTCCTCCTAAAAATAGGTCTTGACTTCTGAAAAGAATTTCTTCTTTTGTTGATAATTCATATCCGGAGAAAGAATTATACAAGACAAGTAATTTACAATGTCCGCAAACCAAAGGGTTTCGACATTGCTTATGGCTAGTAGATGATCATCCGGGAATGAATCATTAATAGGAAGCTCTTCTCTTTCGGAATCTTCCATATGTTTGGGTAGACGGGATAAATGATCCGCTACTAAACTCTTCGTCCCCTTCTTGTCACGAATTTATTAGAGAAGAAGGATCCATCTTATGAGTCTTGGTTTGGCACCCTTCTTAGCCAATAAATACCTTATCGCCGCATGATCCGTGTACACTATTTCTTTTTTATCCCACCAAATATGATCGGAACTGGTCTATTGCAAAGACTAAGGCCAATAACTCCTTTTCTGTGGTGGCGCAATTGATTTATGCTTCATCAAGTGTTCGGATTGCATAGTATATGGCATGCATTTTCTTGTCTTTTTGTTTCCCCAAAATTGTACCCACCGCGTAATCGCTTGCATCGCACATAATTTCAAAATGGAGATCCCAATCGGGTGGTTGCACTATAGGGGCGGACACCAAAGCCTCCTTTAACCTGTTGAAAGCTTCAAGACAACAACTATCAAACATAATTGGAACATCTTTCATAAGTAGATTAGTTAAAGGTTTAGAAATTTTTGAAAAATCTTTTATAAATCTCCGGTAAAAATCGGCATGTCCCAAAAAGCTTCTCACACCCTTAACGCTGGTGGATGGAGGTAATTTTTCAATAACTTCAACCTTTGCCATATCCACTTCTATCCCTTTTTTCGGACACCATGTGCCCAAGAACAATCCTCTCGTTGACCATAAAATGACATTTTTCCCAATTAAGCACTAGGTTAACTTCTTCACATCTTTTCAAAACTTTAGATAAATTTTTCAAACATTCATCAAAAGAACAACCATAGACTGAAAAATCATCCATAAATACTTCCTTGATATTTTCAATAAAATTAAAAAAAAAATAGACATCAGGCAACGTAGAAAGGTGGCGGGAGCATTGCAAAGTCCAAATGGTATTCTCCTCTAAGAGAAGGTGCCATATGGACAAGTAAAAGTTGTTTTTTCTTGGTCACTTGGATGGTTAGGTATTTGAAAAAAATCGGAATATCTGTCCAAGTAACAAAAATAGGAATGCTTCGCCAACCTTTCAAGCGTTTGGTCAATAAAAGGAAGGGGAAAATGATATTTTTGGGTGACTTTATTAAATTTTCTATAATCAATACACATTCTCCACCCTGTGATGGTTCTAGTAGGGATTAATTCATCATTATCATTTTTTATTACCATCACTCCTCCCTTTTAGGGACAACTTGTACGGGACTTACCCACTTGCTATCCAAGATCGGATAAATAATGCCCTCTTCAAATAATTTAAGGACTTCCTTTTTCACAACCTCTTTCATGTTACGATTTAATCTTTTTTATGTTTTATGGAGGGTTTATGATCCTCCTCTAAATCAATCATGTGCATGCAAATCTTAGGGTGAATTCCCTTTAAATCATCTATTGTATACCCGATGGCCTTTTGTTGTAATCTAAGTTCTCTTAACAATTTTTTAGTTCAAGAGGACTTAGACTTGCATTAATAATCACCGGGTAAGTCGAATTTGTTGGAGTATGTTACAACAATTTCTGAATTTGTATTGCTTCCACCTTTTTAGTACACAAGAACACTCAAGAACACTTTGATTCCCTCAAAAAATAGACATAATGATGTTTTGCGTATAGATTTATGCTAGAGTATGTTACAACAATTTCTGAATGTTTAAACTACTGATTCTAGGTCCTATTTATAAGCCTTGGACCAAGAGTTGCACCATTTCCCAGATATCTCTTTGAAAATGTGCCTTTTGAAAATCTGGGAAAATTGTCTGTACAGGTCTTGCACGGCCGTGCAAGACAAAGCACTTGGCCGTGAAGCTCGGCCATGTCAAGGGAGTAGAGCGGCCGTACCTTAGTTGACAAAAGGTTCTGTTTTTTCGCTCCTTAGTGCACGGCCGTGCAAGGCATAACACTCGGCCGTGCACTTCCTATGCTGCTCCATTTCTTCAACTTTCTTGTGCCCAAGCCTTGCCACTTGCACCCTTTTGGTCCTCATTCCTTCCACATCCCACATCGTATCGCATGCCCCTTTTAGCGCAACAAACACCTAAAACCTGCTCATTCCACAAAAACACACCACCAAGTGCATTATCCGTGCAACAACATAAAAAATGAACTAAATTTAACTAAAAATAACTAAACTAAGACAAAAAGATAATGATATTTAGAAACTAAATGACTATAGACTAATCGTTTACCAATAACAAATTAAAACAAAATTATTATAAAAGATAGAATTAACACTATATTTAATCTAACACCAACAAAAAAATAATAAAACAGGAATAGCAAGGAAAAAATAAAAACCGCCCACTTACTGTCTCTCTTTCATTCTTGTGTTAAAACTGCATCTGATCCGTTCAAACCCCTCCCAACCAGTCACCTCCTTTTCTCCTCATCCCGCTTCCCGTTCCTTGTTTCTAGACATGACACGGTTCACGTTTGAATCAAATGAATCGAGGGTTTCGAACTGTTAAAAAACCATTGAAAAACCATAAACCAGATGAGCCGTTGAACCGGGTAAACCATGAACTGCCGGTTTACAGTTCATAGGCGGTTTGGCTTCCAAATCCAGCGGTTTGGACCGACGGTTCATACTGTATAAATTCAAAATATTTTAGAAAATTTTGAGATAAGACTTCTAAATGTTCCTCTTTTTTTTTTTTTTTTCAAATTTAATTCATAGTTGAACTCAATACATAATCATCAGCAGAAGCGCATAGGAGACAAATCCTAGGGAAAGAAAAACTTCTCTCTAACTTCTGGGGGCAGGGGGGGATCGAACCCATGACCTCCAGGTTGGAAGCCATGAGATCTGGCCACCAGGCTAAAGCCTGATGGTTTGTTCCTCCTTATATATAAAAGGGTAAGATTGATCGTCTTCCTCTATGTAAATTTGCTTAATACTAAAAAAAAATTAAGGGTACCGCCACTTTTTTTTCCAAAATATTTTCATCCCACTCCCACCCCTTAATTCCTTTAAAAATATGTAATTCAAAATTTCCTTAATACTGTATATACGTAGAGTAAAATAATTTATAATGTATCAAAAAAACCTTTTTAAAATATGACTAAACACTGCTCAAAATGTTTTTTTTTTTTTTTAAGATGAACTGGACGAACCGGTGAACCGTATTATTAATCGTACCATGAAACATGAGTTAACGGTTCATAAACACAGTTTTAGTTTTTGACGAACCGTGAACCGGCGGTTCATGAACCGTGAATTGAGAATGCCTATTTGTTCCCTCACTTGCTTTTCCCTCCCACCTTCCCTTGCTACGCACCTGCTGTTATCTTCCTCCCTCCTCCTCCATTCCTCCCAAGCGATCACCTCCACCAAGCCATGCCACCACCGTGACCATCCAACCGCTGACTCATTTTCACCCTTAATGCCATACCTACAAGTCTTTATTGATGTACATAAGTGACATTTCTCAATTTTAGGTTGAAATCTTTGTAAAAGCCATATCTACACCCCCCCCCCCCATTTTTTTGATATGTTGATTGTAAATTTTGAAATAACTGAAAGAAGTGTTCTAATAGTGTTTGATTTTTGTTTTATGATAGTGGTGGTGGCGGCGGAGTTGGTATGGAAGCTCGACATGACGGTAGCGTTTCCATAGTGATAGTGCTAATTAGATAAATTATTAACATTATAGGGTCAAATGTGAATTTATTGAGCTGGAAGGTCAACAATGCAATATTAAAAGATGCTCATTAGATTTTTCGTCTATATGGCAAAAAATTAACGCCCTATCCATTTTCGCACCACATTGCGCCCGTTTTACAAAACTAAGAATCAGGTCATAACGAATATAAAGTGAATAATCAATTGAAAAATGGTGTCAAACTGAGATAATTAAATTGCAATTTACCCGAAATTCAGCGTACTTTGAAAAATAATAATACTTTATCAGGTCCAAAATAACTGTCTCTTTAGGACTTTTCACACGTTTTAAGAAATGCAATTATTACTGCATATTAATGATGAAAATTCCGTGTTTATCATTATTTATTGTCCATCTCTCATACATTATTACACTCATTAAACTAATTAATAAAGTATAACAAGTTCCAATGTTAGAGTAAATTAGGAATTCTTGGTTTTAACCCATAAGTACAGTTATTTTGGACCAAACAATTTGCTAAAAATCGACAGATATTTTGGACTGGCGGGAGTACATAAATGAAATTCTTACTCAGTCCGTCTCATAACATATGCATGAAATTGTTAGTGTGCACGAGAATTAATGAGATAATAGTAGTGAATAGTTGTTGTGAGTATGAAAAGTAAAAATTGGAGAAAAAAAGTGAGGTAGAAAATAATAATAGATAACTGTATGACAAGTGAGTCCCAATAATTAAAGATAATTAAAGAAGTATATAATCCTCTCTTTAATTCACTCGAAATAATTTCACACAAGTCTGTGTTACTTGAATTACGTCAAAAGTTGAATGTCTGTTTTCTTACAAACTAGGGGAAAACCCGTGCTACGCACGGAAAATTGTTTACAATTTTTTTTTTATGTTAAATAGTCAAGAAAAATTTATCATAATTACTAAAATTTTACTATAATCAAGAAAATAATTGAAGGTTTAAGTATCATAAAAGTGCAATCAAAAGAAAAGACATGTAAAATAATTTCAATTGGATAAATCGAGGGGATAAATTAAAGAGAAATTTGTTTTCTAACTTTTGATTTAAAACTAAAATGATAGTTTTTTATGACTTTTCATTTGTTTACCGGATTAATTATAAGTTGGCTCAACATAATTCTTTAATGACTTAGTTAAACCAATTAATTTGTTTAAAGACTTTTTGTATGTCTCAAAAGATAAATCAAATATTTAGTTTTGTGACTTAACATTTCAAAGTAAATATTGTATTAAGTTTTGTATGTTAAATTCATTTTATCATGATTGTTATTAATGTATTAAGTTATATTGAGATTTTTCATATTTGAGTAGCCATTGCACTTAAATGAAAGCATATAATTATTTTCTTCACAAATGAATGTAGATAGAAATTTCATATTGAACAAATTTGTAATATTAATTAATAAACTCATAATAATTGATGTAATAATTTCAAATTAATGTAGACTCTTCACCTATCTTACATCTTATATACATACTAACATAGTACTCTAATAGTAGAATGTGATTATCTTTTACAATAAAAGAATATTATTGACTAAGAGGCACATTATTCTAATATACTACCTCCGTCCCAACTCAATGCGCACGTTTACTGTTGGGCACAAGATTTAAGGAGAGAGTATTTATATTCAAAAGTATTGTGAGTGGAGAATAATGAGTGGTTGGGAGGAAGAAAGAGAATAAGTGGAGAATAATGAGTGGTTGGGAGGAAGAGAGAGGATGAGTGGAAGATTATAAAAGTAATAAAAAACTTTCCTTTTTTGGATTGTGCACATATCAACGACACCCACTTAAAAGGTAAGTGTGCACATTGAGCTGGGATGGAGGTAGTAGTAACTAATATAGTATGCTAATACTATAGCTATTTGAAGAAATATGAAAAGTCTCACGAAATTCGTAGAACCCATGATGACGTGGCTTCATGAAACGCAAGATTTTATAAAAACTTGTCCAAGTGAAGTAACTAATACTAATAATAAAAATAATATTAATTAATTATAATAGTTTTAATATATTATAACTATTACTATTATTAGTTTTTATATAAATTACTATTATTAGTATTACTTACTCCAATATATATAGTAACTATTACTTTTAACTTATTATTTACCACGAATAGAGTAGCTATTATGATTAGCTAACATTATTAATAATAATAAATAATAATTTATATAGTAACTATAATTATCTTATATAGTTAGCTATTACAATTAACAAATGCTATTAATAGTAATAGTTATCATATATAACTATTACACGTAAATAATACTATTAAAAGTAATAGTTATCATTTATAGTTAACTGTTACAATTAACTTAGACAATTAATAGTAATAGTTCATCTATATAGTATCTATTATAATTAACTAATACTGTTCAAAGTAATAGTTTACTTATATTATAACTATTATAGTTAAGTAATAATAATATTATTAATTAACTTATATAGTAACTATTATGATTATATAATATTGTCAATAGTAATAATTCACATATATAGTAATTATTATAATTACTTAATACTATTGATAGTATTAGTTAATCATAAATCATAATAATTGCATATATTTAACTATAATAGTTAATTATATTAATTAACTATAAATATTTAAATATAATTATTAACTATAACAGTTGATAATTAATAAGTAGATATAATAGTTAACTATAATATTTAACTATTAATAGCTAAATACAAATGTTAACTATAATAATTAACTAATATAGTAACTATAATAGTTAACTATTATAGTATCTATTACTATTATAAGTAGTAGTTAACTAATAATTAACTATTAACAGTAACTATTAGTATTATAAGTAATAGTTAACTATAATAGTAACTATTACTATTTTAAGAATTGGTTCTTATAATAGTTAATTATAATAGTTACCCTATATAGTAACTAATATTATTAGCTACTAGGGAAAAAATGAAAAATCATTTATTAATTAGTAAGGTAATGAGGTGGCTTCACCAAAAGCTAGATTTAGCCAACACTTGTCCACGTGGCGACTCCGTAGTCCTCCGAATCGAATTTTAATATATATAGATTTTGTCATTAATTCTTTTCAATTTTTCTTTTAAATCTTTTTTCATGTTTCTATATACTTACAAAATTATAGTCCATAGTTTAAAAGGTGGATTAGAAAAATGTTTGTACATTTTACTATTAAATCTTATAAAAATAATATTTTAAGCATATTGTTCAAATGAAAAATAAAATTTCTTTGTAAGGTTGATAAAATATGATCCCTCCGTCTCAAAATGATATTCACACATTTTTCCGTTACTATGAACGAACATTGAGCAATAATTTTAGGTTGACTTAATTATGTTTATGAACATCTAAAACCTGTAATTGATAGACCATCAATAATACTATCAATGACAAGTTTTAGAGTTTCTTTAAGATAATTAACTCAAACCTAAAATTATTACTCAAAGTGCAAAGATTATTTTGAGACATATGTATTAATAATCATAGGCCCCTCTAAGCAAAAAGATGGACCAATAGCAAACTGGTATATCAAATTAAGTCATGCACATCAACATAAAATTAGAATATTGAACCCCAATTTGCCCAAATGAAACATATACTCCTTCCGTCCCACCTCACTTGAGAGCTAAAAGTTGAGCACAATTATAAAGGAAAAAAGAATAAAATAAAATGTGTGGTAGAAAATGAAGAAAGATAATCAGTGGGGTAAATAGTAGTGTTGATTGAATAAATTGAGTGATAAAAAATAAAAAAAGAAGATAAATGATAGAGTAGATTTAACATAAAATTATTAAAAATTAACTATTTTGGGAAGGTATAAAGTGAATTGAGACCGAACTAGAATTAAAAAAAGTATGAAGCTGAAATCGAAGGAGCATATGATCATGTCCAAAATCTCTATAGGGATTTGGAACCACTCTTTTCGTTGCCTCTTCCGTTTTTTACGGTCAAGATATGTCCACTATTCAAGAAGAGAAAATTTTGGGGAAAACTAGTTTCTCCAGTTATAAAAAGTCTTGTTGTTATAAGGGTTAATGTTTAGAGTTTAAAGTTTAGGGTTTAAGTGTCGCGACCCCGACCCCGCGGGCCCGGAGTGCGCGAGCTGGACGTCGACTTAAACTTATAAACTCTAAAATAATGAAGATAAAAATTTTCTTTTATACCAAAAGACGATAACAGAAAGTTTTGAAATCCAACTTGAACAACAAAATATAAACTAGAGTAAGCTCCACAAGCTCACACTCAAAATAATAAAATATACAAATTCTTATGACGTCAAGTTTGGTACAACTATTCCCAAAAGGTTACACATTTATGTAATGTAAACCCACCGATAACAACTCGCCCCAAAAGCTCAACCCTCGCGACGTCATGTCTCGTGATCAGCGAGTCTAATACTTTCCACCTGGGGGGGGGGGGTTAAGGAAAAACAAAGACAAGAGAAAAGGGGGTGAGATAAATCTCAATAAGTCACTAATGCAGCTACATGACATGCTAAGATGCAATAAGCAATAAACAATAATAAATATCACTTAGCATATAGCATTTATCAATTAACAGATAGCAGCGGAAATAAACAATTAAAAAAGGATATTAGCCAAGGTTTCCCAACTGAAATAACCAAATAAAGGTCGCTGCGCAGCTTCAACAATCGACAATCAACATCTTCATAGTAGCATGAAAGCTTGAAGAGAAAACCCCCGGTACCGGAACCAATAACAAAGTAACATGCCACAAAGGGCGGGAGCCATGCCACAAAGTCATGCTCCAAAACGTGTAGCTAGAATACTCACAAAAAGGAGCTAGCTCAACCCATCCAAGGCCAATCTGGATGAGGAAGAAGGACCAATGGGCGATGCTATACTGGACTTGGCTGTGCCATTATAGCATTATCCATTGCCTGAATCGATACACAAATAACCAGCTGGACTTTCAAATAAAAGCTAAGTAATAAACTCTAGCTTAAATAAACAATCACTGATTCCAAAGTAGGGAACCATTCCAAATAAATTACCACAAAGGTAAACCAATCCAAACCACATATCAAAGATGTCCACATTCCCAAAACGATACTCAATCAAATTCCATAACATATTTATTCATAAAAGAACCAATTCTAATTAATAAAGTGTTCCACGATGTTCACTTAGGTTAATTAGAGTAATTAACTTAAACTAGGGAAGCCATTTAGTTTAAACAAGCAAAAAGGCAAAATTCCAGACCAGGCGGACGGGCGGGCGCGTGGGCAGGGGCAGACGGGCGCTTATTTGCCCAGAAAGTTTGGCCGCAGGAAAAGGTAAGGCGGGCGGGCGCCTGGTCCAACCCGGGCGGGCGCTCGGTCTGGTTCTTGGCCAGGAAAACAGAGCTGGGTTCTTCATTTTTCTTACCCATTTCACACATTCTCAAAATCAATACTTCCAACATGATCTCCAAAGTACCCAAACAACATCTAACCAAAAAGGGGACCTTAACAACACCATTTATCAACCAAAACCAAGGTCAAATCCCAATATTCATCAAATTTACCATTTTTAACCAAAAACCAAAATAAATTCCAAATAAATCTCAAACTCAATCAAACATCAAATGTATCAACTAAAGCATTATATGAACATGAAATGAACACTTTAGCATAAAAATGGGGGAAAAGCAACTTACTCGGATTTCTCAAGGTTGGCGGAATTCGAATATTTTTAGCTTCCTACGATCCTATCGACGATCTAATCACATTTAATAAAATGAGCAATAAGAAAAGATGAGAGGAAGATAGGTAGAATGAAGAGAGAAGGGAGAGAATAATTCTTACCTTCTTGGAGAGAGAGAGAGAATAGGCTGGGAAATGGAGTATGAGGTGAGGGAGAAGAGGGGAGTAGGGAGGGAGTAGGAAAAATGATTTTGAAAACTTACACTTAGGCCCCCTCCTCACTACCTAGTACAAATAAACCCATATCACCCTTCTACCCAATAACACAATATCAACCAAATAATGCTAAACACAAATTAATATTATGAGATATAAAATGCGCACATAAAGATTTAAATCAAATAAATAAATAAATAAATAATTATTTATCAATAAAATAGAGACGGGTTTTCGGGTCGTGACATTCACTCTCCCTTAAAGAAAATTCGACCCGAATTTTAACGAGACTTACCCGAATTAAAAAGCCACGGATATCTACGCTGCATCTCCTCTCGAAGCTCCCAAGTCGATTCCTCAACATTATGATTCTTCCAAAGGACTCTAACCAACGCAATGCTCTTGTTCCTCAACTCTTGGACTTTGGCATCGAGAATCCGAACCGGTCGTTCCTCGTAGGTCATATCAGGCTCTATATCCTCCGGTACCCTCGGTAACACGTGAGATGGATCATGAACATACTTCCGAAGCTTAGAAACGTGAAAAACATTATGTAACCGGTCCAAAGAAGATGGTAACGCAAGACGGTATGCTAGAAGTCCCACTTTCCCCAAAATCTCAAACGGACCTATAAACCTCGGAGCCAATTTACCTTTCTTCCCGAACCTTCGAATACCAACCTTCGGGGACACCTTCAAGAACACAAAATCACCGGTCTGAAAACTAAGATCTCGCCTTCGGTGATCGGCATAGCTCTTCTGTCGACTCTGGGCCGTCTTCAATCGATCCCGAATAATTTTAACTTTTTCCACCGAGTCCTGAACCATGTCAACACCCCAAAGTTTTGCTTCCCCAACCTCGTCCCAACAAATAGGCGACCGACATTTCCTCCCATACAAAGCCTCATACGGTGCCATCTGAATACTCGACTGATAACTATTATTGTAGACAAACTCTGCAAGCGGTAGATGTGTATCCCACGAATCTGGAAAGTCAACTGTGCAAGCTCGTAACATATCCTCGAGTATCTAAATGGTCCTTTCAGACTGACCGTCAGTCTGAGGATGAAATGCTGTGCTGAACCTCAAATCGGTACCCATAGCCTTCTGTAACGCTTGCCAAAATCGGGATGTAAACCTGGGATCTCTGTCTGACACAATACTAACTGGAACACCATGCAATCTGACAATCTCATGTATATACAAATTCGCAAGTTTCTCTTTCGAATAGGAAATGTCAACGGGTAAGAAATGAGATGATTTAGTCAACCTGTCCACGATCACCCAAACTGCATTGAACCTCCTTCGAGTCTTGGGTAGTCCGGTTACAAAATTCATCGTAATGTGTTCCCACTTCCACTCGGGTATCTCAAGAGGCTGAAGTAGACCTGCGGGCCTCTGATGCTCTGCTTTAACTTGTTGACAGGTCAAACACTTCGATACATAATCTGCAATTTCCCTCTTCATGTTAATCCACCAAAATTGTTGTTTTAAATCCTGATACATCTTCGTACTCCCGGGATGAATGGTATACCGGGATTTGTGACCCTCATCAAGAACTCGCTGTTTAATCCCACCGATATTCGGCACACACAATCTGCTACGGTAAGCCAACACTCCCTCGGGGTCAAGCTGGAAATCCACATACTGTCTATCCCAAGCATTATCCATAATCTTTTTCAACTCTGGGTCATCCTTCTGAGTATCCTTTATTTGTTGAATTAGGGTCGGAGATACCCTAATATTCGCAAATCTCGCCCCACGTCTCGATTCGCGAGGACACCAATCTCGAACATCCTCTAGCAATTTCCATTCACGAATCATCATTGATGCCACATAAGACTTCCGACTAATCGCATCAGCTACCACATTTGCTTTGCCCGGATGGTACGAAATAGTGCAATCATAATCTTTTAAAAGCTCCATCCACCTACGCTGACGGTTGTTCAATTCCTTTTGAGAGAAGAGGTATTTCAAACTCTTGTGATCCGTAAAAATCTCAAACTTCGCTCCATATAGGTAATGCTTCCACTTATGCAAAGCAAAAACAATCGCCGCCAACTCCATATCGTGAGTAGGGTAATTCTGTTCACTAGGGGTCAACTTCCTCGAACCATACGCTATTACTTTCCCATTCTGCATCAAAACACAACCCAAACCCTCTTTCGAAGCATCACTGTAAATCACTAAGTCGTCATTTCCATTCGGTAACGCAAGAATAGGAGCCGTAGTTAATCTCTTCCTTAATTCATCAAAGCTACTTTGACATTTTTCACACCATACAAACGGTACATCCTTCCGGGTCAACTGAGTCATCGGAGTAGAAATCCTCGAAAACCCTTCTATTAACCTTTTGTAATACCCGGCTAAACCCAGAAAACTTCTGATCTCGGTCACTGACTCGGGTCTCTTCCAATCCACTATGGCTTCTATCTTTGAAGGATCCACAGAATTCCCATCTTTAGAAATAACATGACCCATAAATGAAACCTTCTCGAGCCAAAATTCGCATTTACTAAACTTCGCAAACAACTGCTCCCTCGCAAGAATGGATAAAACTGTCCTTAAGTGTTGCTCGTGCTCCTCTCGAGATTTAGAGTAGACAAGAATGTCGTCGATGAAGACCACCACGAACGAATCGAGATAAGGATGGAAAACCCGGTTCATCAAATCCATAAACATGGCAGGCGCGTTAGTCAACCCAAACGGCATAACCAAGAATTCATAATGACCGTAAGAGTGCGAAAAGCAGTCTTCGGTACATCCTCCGATCGAATCTTCAACTGATGGTACCCACTCCTCAAATCAAGTTTAGAAAACACCACGGACCCTTGAAGCTGATCAAATAAATCATCAATGTGAGGTAGAGGATACTTGTTCTTCACTGTAACCTGATTCAACTTTCGGTAATTGATACACAATCTCAAAGAACCGTCTTTCTTCCGCACAAACAAAACCGGTGCTCCCCACGGGGAAACACTAGGGCGGATAAACCCTCGATCAAGCAACTCTTGCAATTGAACCTTTAGTTCCTTCAACTCTGCGGGAGCCAACCTGTACGGTGCCTTTGAAATCGGAGCTGCACCCGGCAAAAGATCTATACAAAATTCTATCTCACGATCGGGAGGCATATCATATTCAGAAGAGAAAACATCGGGAAATTCCCTAACTGCCCGAACACTCTCCAAACTAGGGGATTCTTTCCTAGTATCAAGCACACTAGCCAAATACCCCTCACAGCCACTAAGCAATAATCTCTTAGCTTTCACATAAGAAATGATACGAAAATTTCTACCAAAAGGCATAGCCTCAAAAGTAAACTTAGGCACATCAGGGATAGAGAAATTAACAACCTTCCTACGACAATCGACTGAAGCATGATATTTGCTCAGCCAATCCATACCCAAAATAACATCAAAGTCCTGAATAGGAAGGACTACCAAGTCCGCACACAAGACATGACCACATATAAGCACGTCACAATCCCGAAATACTCTATCGGTCACCAAACATTCTCCCATAGGAGTTGACACCTCTAACACATAGGGCAAAGACTCAGATGCAGCATTTAGTAAAGAAGCAAATTGCACAGAAATGTAAGAATGAGATGATCCTGGATCTACTAACGCACGCGCGCTCACATTAAACACGGAAATAATACCTCCAATAACGGATGGATCATCGGTAGCTTGTTGTTGATTCATGGAAAATACCCTTCCTTGGACCTTAGCCTTTCCTGTAGCATCCCTTTTCTGACCCTGTGGAGCCCCAGCTCCTACCCCAGTCAGTTGACCTTTGATTCTCGGGCAATCCTTCACAAAATGCCCCAACTGCCCATAGTTAATACATCTCTCCTGTTTCTTCCAACACTGGTCCTCCGAGTGTCCTCCCCTTTGGCAATATGAACAGAGTCTCCTATTTTGGTTCCCTTGGTTCCCGGAAGTAGTACCCGGGTTCCTTGGGATTGGTTGCCCTCAGAACTGAGATTGTCCCCCAAAGTTACCTCGGTTATCAATCCTTGGTTGTGACTTGCTCTGCGCTCCTTGCTTACTCGGGTTAGCTACCTCGGTCTTCCTCTTATGTTCCCCAATATCTTGCTCTATAAGATAGGCACGGTCTACCGCATCCTGGAATGTCACAATTCTCTGGTCTATAAGCTGAGTACGGATAGAAGTCTTCAAACCCCGGATGAACCTCATAGCTTTCTGTTCTTCGGTCCTCACAAGATAGTCACAATACCGGGCTAATTCTGTGAACTTAGCCGAGTATTGAGCTATAGACAACAAACCTTGCTCCAAGTTGAGTAGCTCGATCTCCTTTCGGTTCTGGACCACTACCGGGATGAAATGCTCCTTGAACTTCCGCACAAACAATTCCCATGCATGCACTGTATGAGTATCATCCCAACTCGCTTTAACCCCTTTCCACCAATGCTCGGCGGCACCCACAAGCTTATAAGCCGCAAACCGGACCCTATCCTCGTCCGTGCACCCAAACACATCATAGATTTTCTCCATAGACTCAACCCATAGTTCGGCCTTCTTCACATCGGGCTCACCATCGAACTCTGCCGGCTTCAGTTTCAAGAATTGCTCCAAACCATATCGGGGTGGCGGTGCTTGCTCTACTCTCGGTCCTTGGTCATGAATTGCCTTCATGGCCACCTCAAACATGCCTTGGAACATAGCACGGTTCTCTTCCCGAAGATCATTCTGATTCTGAGCCCCACTAGAACCTTCACCCGTTCTTCTTCTAGCCATTGGAAACAATTACCTGCATAAAACATCAACCGTTACTCACTCTGAACACAACTACCCTCCTAGGTCATACTAGTCCACCTAGACTTATACTTAGAGCTAAACTATAGCTCTGATACCAACTGTCGCGACCCCGACCCCGCGGGCCCGGAGTGCGCGAGCTGGACGTCGACTTAAACTTATAAACTCTAAAATAATGAAGATAAAAATTTCCTTTTATACCAAAAGACGATAACACAAAGTTTTGAAATCCAACTTGAACAACAAAATATAAACTAGAGTAAGCTCCACAAGATCACACTCAAAATAATAAAATATACAAATTCTTATGACGTCAAGTTTGGTACAACTATTCCCAAAAGGTTACACATTTATGTAATGTAAACCCACCAATAACAACTCGCCCCAAAAGCTCAACCCTCGCGACGTCCTGTCTCGTGATCAGCGAGTCTAATCCTTTCCACCTGGGGGGTTAAGGAAAAACAAAGACAAGAGAAAAGGGGGTGAGATAAATCTCAATAAGTCACTAATGCAGCTACATGACATGCTAAGATGCAATAAGCAATAAACAATAATAAATATCACTTAGCATATAGAATTTATCAATTAACAGATAGCAGCGGAAATAAACAATTAACAAAGGATATTAGCTAAGGTTTCCCAACTGAAATAACCAAATAAAGGTCGCTGCGCAGCTTCAACAATCGACAATCAACATCTTCATAGTAGCATGAAAGCTTGAAGAGAAAACCCCCGGTACCGGAACCAATAACAAAGTAATATGCCACAAAGGGCGGGAGCCATGCCACAAAGTCATGCTCCAAAACGTGTAGCTAGAATACTCACAAAAAGGAGCTAGCTCAACCCATCCAAGGCCAATCTGGATGAGGAAGAAGGACCAATGGGCGATGCTATACTGGACTTGGCTGTGCCATTATAGCATTATCCATTGCCTGAATCGATACACAAATAACCAGCTGGACTTTCAAATAAAAGCTAAGTAATAAACTCTAGCTTAAATAAACAATCACTGATTCCAAAGTAGGGAACCATTCCAAATAAATTACCACAAAGGTAAACCAATCCAAACCACATATCAAAGATGTCCACATTCCCAAAACGATACTCAATCAAATTCCATAACATATTTATTCATAAAAGAACCAATTCTAATTAATAAAGTGTTCCACGATGTTCACTTAGGTTAATTAGAGTAATTAACTTAAACTAGGGAAGCCATTTAGTTTAAACAAGCAAAAAGGCAAAATTCCAGACCAGGCGGGCGGGCGGGCGCGTGGGAAGGGGCAGGCGGGCGCTTATTTGCCCAGAAGGTTTGGCCGCAGGAAAAGGTAAGGCGGACGGGCGCCTGGTCCAACCCGGGCGGGCGCTCGGTCTGGTTCTTGGCCGGGAAAACAGAGCTGGGTTCTTCATTTTTCTTACCCATTTCACACATTCTCAAAATCAATACTTCCAACATGATCCCCAAAGTACCCAAACAACATCTAACAAAAAAGGGGACCTTAACAACACCATTTATCAACCAAAACCAAGGTCAAATCCCAACATTCATCAAATTCACCATTTTTAACCGAAAACCAAAATAAATTCCAAATAAATCTCAAACTCAATCAAACATCAAATGTATCAACTAAAGCATTATATGAACATGAAATGAACACTTTAGCATAAAAATTGGGGAAAAGCAACTTACTCGGATTTCTCAAGGTTGACGGAATTCGAATATTTTTAGCTTCCTACGATCCTATCGACGATCTAATCACATTTAATAAAATAAGCAATAAGAAAAGATGAGAGGAAGATAGGTAGAATGAAGAGAGAAGGGAGAGAAGAATTCTTACCTTGTTGGAGAGAGAGAGAGAATAGGCTGGGAAATGGAGTATGAGGTGAGGGAGTAGGGAGGGAGTAGGAAAAATGATTTTGAAAACTTACACTTAGGCCCCCTCCTCACTACCTAGTACAAATAAACCCATATCACCCTTCTACCCAATAACACAATATCAACCAAATAATGCTAAACACAAATTAATATTATGAGATATAAAATGCGCACATAAAGATTTAAATCAAATAAATAAATAAATAATTAATTATTTATCAATAAAATAGAGACGGGTTTTCGGGTCGTGACATTAAGATTTAGGGTTGGGGTTTAAGGTTTAAGGGTTAAAAATGGAATTTTTATAACTTATGGAGGAACTAGTTTCCCACAAAACCAACTCATTCAAGAATGACAATCACTCCATCCGTCTCAAAATAGATGTAGTTTTGGAGTGTTTCATACTCCCTCCGTGCCACCCGAATTAGGATTTTTGGGTTGGGCACGGGGATTAAGAGAAAAGTGTTAGTGTAGTAGATGTTGTGAGTATGAAAAGTGAAATATGAGAGAGAAAGTGGGGTAGAGAATAATGAGTGGAAAGTTATTGTGAGTGTCAATGTGGGTCTCATTAAATAAAACACTTCCATTTTTGGGTTGTCCTAATTCGAATGGGACATCCAAAATGGAAATTTATCTTAATTCGAGTGGGACGGAGAGTGTATATATTAAGAAATGTCATTAATGCATGTGAAGAAGTCTCAAATACCCTAAAGTAATTCAATTACCTAGGTAATTAAATAATTAGATAAGAGATAGTTCACTATTATTATTAAGGGAATAATTGGTATAGTGCAATAAAAAAAACTTTGAAAATAGTGAAACGACAAGTACTTTGAGACAAAATTTAACTCCCAAAACGACATCTATTTTGAGACGGAGGGAGTAATAAGGTTCATGTGAATTCCACATGGGAAGCCAACTTAACTATTACTCCCCCGTCCCAATTTATGATTTTATTTTTTTTTTAGTATTTTTCAATTTAAGGTTTTTAGTTGTTTTATTCTTAAAATGGAAAAGTATGAATAGTGTTTTAGATAATTTTGTCTTAATAAAGTTCATATATTACAAAAAAAACTACTCCCTCCGTCCCGGTTTAAAGTTCTTAGTTTGACTTTACACGCTTATTAAGGAACCAAGACAAATTTGAGTCAAGAATAATAGTGTGTGGAGGTTATAATTGTCCATTCATTTAGCAAGAAAATCAATGGGTAAGTGATGATTTTTTTTAATATATGAACCTTATGAGGACAAGTGTTGTGGTATAGACCCTCCGAACACAAACAGATCGCAAGTATATAATATGCAAACCCAACAAGCAAGAACGATAAAAGAAGCAAAAACAGTAAAAAAAAAAAAAAAAAAGAACACAAAGAATTGTTTACTCAGTCCGTCAATATTTTTGACTACGTCTGGGGGCACTATCAAACCAGGATCTTGCGCTATAATATGTTAATATGGAGTTACGATAAGTTTTGGGGCGGAACCTTGCTTATATACACACACCCCCTAGAATGAGTCCAAGCCCTAGACAAATTAGAATTCCCAAAATTCAGCTTATTCCCGTCCAGGGGTTGCACGGCCGCTCCCGCTTACATGCACGCCCGTGCTGCTCGACCGAGTAGCATGCCTAGCTCGGCTGTGCTCTATTTTTCCATAAAGTCAGTAGCTTCGTCCGTAGAGCCTCGCTTATGCACGGCCACTCTCCATCCTTGACATGCCCGATTGTAAGGATCCCCGCCCCGCGACAAGGTCAACACGTGTCCAAATCCGGGATGGTTCCAAACACAATGGCACAATTTAAAGGAGTCGCCACACTTTGTTAATTTTAAGCCCAACAAAATGAAAAAGGTTAGAGACAAAAGGTTCGGAGGTCAGGTTACGGCTTGGGAAGAGTTTTACGTCACCCAAGCCGCCTCGGTCAAAACCGAGTCTCCCTTATTAATTAACAAAAGTGCATGTGTGTGTGTGTGTGTGTTTTAACGGAAAATCTCTGTTTTTGATTGTTTATCAATTTTAACTGAAAAAGAAGGTTTTATTTGCACAAGAAACAACAGAACAAGGGGAAAAAGGGTCATTTTCTCTCTGACCCAAACCATCCGTACGGATGGGATAATCTTCCCTGAGATTTTTACAGTTTGTTCAGAAACAGAGCATTCTGCTGAAACTGGACTTAATCAGTTCTGATTCCAGTTTTATTTCAACACAACAAACTTAAACAAAATCATTCCTATGCCTAATGATCATCAATTGAACCCCAGAACAAGTATTTAGGTTTGATCAAAGCAATCATTGGACAAAATCACACAAAGGTGATGAACATGGCCAAATGAGACAAAATAACCATTTGATGATTAAAGATGGAAACTTTATCATCAAGATGATATTTTTATACATTATTAACCTCTTAAGGACCAAATTATTGCATAAAGATTCAATCTTTATGACCCAAAATGGGATTTCCAAGCTAAATCAAAAGGGTAAGATGGTAAACACTAAGGTTTTATCATCCCACATGATTATCATTGCCAAATCAAAACAAAATCAACATAAAGATTTGGACTTTCACCACAAGAGTGGATCCTTAAATCAAATACAACCTTGGGACAACATTATTTGACATAAAGATTTGATCTTTATGACCCCAAAGGGGATTTTGAAGCTAGATCAATGTTTGGATGATAAAGATTGAAACTTTATCATCCAAATGACCATCCTTGCTACCAATAAACAACATAATCAACCAAAACATGTACCTTTTTTATTAAAATAGATCATTAATTTGTTATAAGTAAGAAATTCAACAAACCATGATCATCCTTAGATTAGAACCACTTTCA
The DNA here is from genome assembly GCA_026119855.1 of Campanula takesimana. Lineage (NCBI taxonomy): Eukaryota > Viridiplantae > Streptophyta > Magnoliopsida > Asterales > Campanulaceae > Campanula > Campanula takesimana. Next base: position 793,798 of record JAOWBW010000084.1, read on the forward strand.
CACAAAGTGTAAAGGGCACCTTGAATCATCCATGGTTTGGACCATAATGTATAACAATATATATATATATATATATATATATATATATATATATATATATATATATATATATATATATAGTGCTTGAAGGACAAGACTTGCAATGAGATTAAGATTAAAGTGCTTGAAGGACAAGACTTGCAATAAGATTAAGATTAAAGTGCTGGAAGGACAAGACTTGCAATGAAATTAAGTTGCTTGAATGGACAAGACTTGCAAGAATTAAGAGATGAACAACAATAATATGAACAAACAAAAGCGATAAGATGAAGAGAAGGATGGGGGAGAAGGTGGCTTCACCTATGTTTAGTTAGGCCAATCTTCCTTTCTCTTTCACTCTCAAAACACTCTCTGGAGCAATTTTAGCAGAGTAACACTAACAATAATCATTTCTCCCCCCTGGAATGATCAGCAAGGGGTTCAATTTATAGGGGCTGATAGTGCCCAAAGTAGCCGTACGGCTCATGTTGGCGACCTTCTGGATTTTTCAATCTTTTAATTCGAGAACAGTCCATGTGTCCATATTTTGTCTTAGTGAGGTCTTGGCCTATCAGTTTATCCCTGAGTGGTGCCTAGAATTCCTCTAAGTTGGTCAAATTCAGATTGGGGTACTTACAGAGCCCCTCGGCAACGTCGCTTTTGAAGAAAGCAGGGTTATCGATAAATGCATCCTAATCTGATGGGAGGACGGCAAAGGCCGATTTGTTTCCAATGGCTGGACCTAGTGGTATAGGATTCCTACGTATCCCTTTTGTGGGGAATCAAGCCTATCGGGTGGGGAACTCGGGCATGACACTCATTCGGTCAGAGGCAAAGGTTAGGGTGTGACACTCATTCGGTCAGACGCGAAGGTTAGGGTGTGACACTCATTTGGTCAGAGGCAAGGTTCAGGCGTGACGCTCATTTGGTCAGAGGCATGGACTCGGGCATGACACTCATTCGGTCAGAGGCATGGACTCGGGCATGACACTCATTCGGTCAGAGGCAGGGACGTGGGCATGACACTCATTCGGTCAGAGGTAAGGATTCGGGCATGACACTCATTCGGTCAGAGGCAGGGACGCAGGCATGACACTCATTCGGTCAGAGGCAAGGACTCGGTCATGACACTCATTCGGTCAGAGGCAAGGACTCGGGCATGACACTCATTCGGTCAGAGGCAGGGACTTGGGCATGACACTCATTCGGTCAGAGGTAGGGACTCGGGCATGACACTCATTCGATCAGAGGCAGGGACGCGGGCATGACACTCATTTGGTCAGAGGAAGGGATTCGGGCATGACACTCATTCGGTCAGAGGCAGGGACGCGGGCATGACACTCATTCGGTCAGAGGCAGGGACTCGGGCATGACACTCATTCGGTCAGAGGCAGGGACGCGGGCATGACACTCATTCGGTCAGAGGCAAGGACTTGGGCATTACACTCATTCGGTCAAAGGCAAGGATTCGGGCATGACACTCATTCGGTCAGAGGCAGGGACGCGGGCATGACACTCATTCAGTCAGAGGCAAGGACTCGGGCATGACACTCATTCGATCAGAGGCAGGGACTCTGGCATGACACTCATTCGGTCAGAGGCAAGGATTCGGGCATGACACTCATTCGGTCAGAGGCAGGGACGCGGGCATGACACTCATTCGGTCAGAGGCAAGGACTCGGGCATGAAACTCATTCGGTCAGAGGCAAGGACTCGGGCATGACACTCATTCGGTCAGAGGTAGGGACTCGGGCATGACACTCATTCGGTCAGAGGCAAGGACTTGGGCATGACGCTCATTCGGTCAACTAAAGTCAACATGGGCTTACGTCAAGGACCGCCCTTCTCATTCTAAGTTTTTTCTCAAGACGGGCCATCCTGGTGACCTAGATTTTGCTTCACATGGGGCCACTCAGGGGGACCTAATTCTTATTTCAAAACGATCGCTCGGGGGACCTAACTCTTATCTCAAGACGTTCGCTCGGGGGACCTAATTTTCATCTCACAATGGTCGTTCGGGGGACCTAATACTTTTCTCAAGACGATCGCTCGGGGGACCTAATTTTCATCTCACAACGGTCGCTCGAGGGACCTAATACTTATCTCACAATGGTCACTCGGGGGACCTAATACTTTTCTCAAGACAGTCGCTCGGGGGACCTAATTTTCATTTCACAACGGTCGCTCAGGGGACCTAATAATTATTTTAAAATGGTCACTCGGGGGACCTAATTTTCGTCTCACAACGGTCGCTCGGGGGACCTAATACTTATCTCACAACGGTCGCTCGGGGGACCTAATACTTTTCTCAAGACAGTCGCTCGGGGGACCTAATTTTCGTTTCACAACGGTCGTTCGGGGGACCTAATACTTATTTCAAAACGGTCACTCAGGGGACCTAATTTTTGTCTCACAACGGTCGCTCGGGGGACCTAATTTTCATCTCACAATGGTCGTTCGGGGGGCTAAGGTTTTGGTCAACTCCATCTTTGGGGAGATTGACGAGGGAAACTGGTCTTACGTCCGACTAAGGACTGCTGGGATTTGGTCAACTTGGCTCTATGGAGAGGGTTGACTAAGGAGAATGGTCTTACGTCACTTTGGACTGCCGGGACAAAACATTCGAGTTAACTCCACCTTTGGAGAGCTTGACAAGGCAGACTGGTCTTACGTCCCACTAAGGACTGCCGGGACAACAACGGATTTGACTTTCACTTGGTCAATCCTAAAGGTTTGGTCAACACTAACTACGAGATGGTTGACTAACAAGGATGGTCTTACGTCATTTTGGACTACCGGGACAACAACGGATTTGACTTTCACTTGGTCAATCCTAAAGGTTTGGTCAACACTCACTACGAGATGGTTGACTAACAAGGATGGTCTTACGTCATTTTGGACTGCCGGGACAACAACGGATTTGACTTTCACTTGGTCAATCCTAAAGATTTGGTCGACACTAACTACGTGATGGTTGACTAACAAGGATGGTCTTACGTCATTTTGGACTGCCGGGACAACAACGGATTTGACTTTCACTTGGTCAATCCTAAAGGTTTGGTCGACACTAACTACGAGATGGTTGACTAACAAGGATGGTCTTACGTCATTTTGGACTGCCGGGACAAACACTTTATCCTAAAATGACCATTCTGGGTCAAGGCTTGACTTGGGTCAACTCCATCTTTGGGGAGTTTGACCGGGAAAATTTTAACTTGATCTCTTTGGTCAAAGTTTGAACTTTGGTCAACTCAACTCTACGGGAAGGTTGACACACTTTCTTGACACCGGGGGAAGCCTATGGGTGACCTTTTAGACACATTGTGGATGAAAAAGTCCAATCATTTTGAGAGGAGATCAAAAGCATTTTGCTTGAAACATTATTTTTTGATAAATGAGGCCAAAAGGGCAAGCTTAAAAATGCTTCTTCCTAAAGGCAAATCTTTTAACGAAGCATGTTAGTCAAATTTTTTATTTTAACTTAACCATGAGGTTTGTCATGCATAAAGTCCCTTGGAGCTTTGTCCATTTCTTAGCGGTGATCAGGTATAGAGAACCCTTTTGTCAATATATTGGGGTAGCCCCATGTCCTTCTCACTGTTGATGTTGGAGGTAGCCCCATGTCCTTATTGGTGTCGGTGGCAGCATAGCCCCACGTCCTCGTTGTCATCGATGTCGGGGCAGCCCCATGTCTTTGTGGAAGTAGCCCCATGTCTTTGTGGCGGTATCCCCATGTCTTTGTGGCGGTAGCCCCATGTCTTTGTGGAGGTAGCCCCATGCCCTTGTGGTCGTTGGTGTGGAGGTAGCCCCAATGTCGTCCTTCAACCTTTGATGCTGGCGTAGACCCAATATCATCTTTTGACCTTTGGCGTTGGCGTAGACCCAACATGACCTTTGAAGTGAGGTTCGGAACCCATCCCTTTTTCATGACGCACCATTTCTTTTGCCTAGGCCGCCCTTGCGGGTTTTCAACCTAGCGGGATACTTTTTTGCGTCTTTTATGGCACACCCTGTCTTTTGCCTAGGCCTCCCTTATGGGTTTTCAACCTAGCGGGCTACTCTTTTGGTGCCTTTTTTTATGAGTGATCCAGCCGACTCGATGGGACGGGGACTTAAGATATCTTTTGGAGAAAACATGCAGGGATGTTTATTTAGGCGGGAGAGAGTCCCTCAATTGTATCATGAAATAAGAGAAAGCCCCTGCTTGACAGAGCATAAGTGTTTATCTCTTTCCTAAGATGTAGAGAAGAAGACTTGTCGAGACATTTGAAATTTGTCTTGGTTAAAATTATCAAAATGATTACTTGGATGGACCATGTTCATTATTAAGTCAAGATTATAACAAGCAATTAGCCTTAACATGTATAAATGTTGTGATCAATTAGGATCAAGATTCGATCAATGGCAAGATCAAAAGGTGTTTATGGGGAATTGGTCCTTGTCTGGTAAATTGGTCACTGATGGGACCAAGGGGTAGAGGCTTGGCTACTTTGGGAAAGCCATGGTTTGACCGTTCTTTCTCATGCTGTGACCGGACCCGAAGGTTGCCTACGTTCCCCTCAGTTTGAGGAGCTCAGGTCGCCGTAGTTCGGTCGTGGATCGTCTTTTGTTGAAGTTGGTGTCCTTTTGAAGGATGTTGTTACTTTGCTGATGGTGAACTCCTCGGGATGTTCTTTGAGGTGGACTTTTGCAGTGAGCTTTTAAGGCAGACTCTTTCTTCGCCAATATCCATTTCCTTTCCTCCTTTCCATTATCCATTTCTTTTCTCTCTTCTCATTATTATTATTATTATTTTTTTGAGAGAGAGGGAGAAGGAGGAGAAACATTAGCCCCAACTTGCTTTCTTGGGCATTGGTTCATTTGTAGCCTCCTGGTGGAATGTCCGTCACTTCTCACTTTGACTTTGAAGATTCGGGAAGTCCTTTGCTTGGCTGCGCACGTGCGTTCACGGTTGAATCTTGGTGGTTTACCGACAACATCCTTGTCTTTTCATCGTCTCGGGATGCCTTTGATGTGCATCAATAATTTGTATCGGGTTGTGTATCGGGGATGTGTATAGGGGGTGTGTATAGAGGAAGGTTTGCCATTAATGGTCTTTTCATGCCAATTGGTCACAACATTTATTCACATCAAGATTAATTATTTGCATTTAGCATTTTTCATTTGTGTTAGGTCCATTCGTCCTTAATGAGTCGTCATTGACTAGTATGCTTAGAAGTCAATTCATCATTTTAGGGACGTAGCAATCAATTGATAATAACAAGCAAGACAATTTCAAGAGTAAGTGTATATGGAAAATAATGTCTCAAGTCTAGAGAGAAGAGAAGGAAAATGACTCTTTTATTTAGATAACTTTATACATACATGTCCAAGTATGGACCTTTGTAAAAATAAAAAGACACAGTCTGGGACGGACTTTTGGTGAAAGTCTAGATCCTACGAGGCTGGAAGACTCATTTTTTTTTTATTTTTTTTTTTGGGGGATGGGCTCCCATGAAGCACGATGATCCATTTTCTTCCTCAATTGTTGGATGGGTCGTCGGCGGCATATTCCATGTCTTCTACGGGGAACTCGGGTTCCATGTCGTCGGAAAAGATGTCGCGAGGTCTCCATTTGGCTTGGCGTTGTAATAGTCGGATCCGTCTACTACTCATGAGTTGGGAGTTTGCTCTGGCCATCTCCTTTTGGTGATTTCCTTTCAAGGCGCGCAACCTTTGTGCATGACACTCGACGAGGGTACAGACCTCCATTTGATGTAGCCGCCTTTGGGCTTCCGAAGCACGGGCTTCTCCTTGTTGTTCACGTGGATGGTTGTCTCGGACGCCAATTCAGGTGTGGGTTCCTTGGTCGATGTTTCCGATGGACAGAACCGCGAAGGACTTTTAGCATATTAAACCTCAAGGTGAAATTATAACCATGATTTGAGAAAAATGCTTCATTATCGAATTAGCCTTTTAGGAAAAACTTGATCTTTTTATTTTAAGATTTTTTTTTGTTTGAAGACATACTTTTGTTTTGAATGAAAGACTCACACACATTTTTGCAAACTTTTGACAAGGCAATAATAATAATAATTTTATTACGAAAACTGACAATGGACTCAGAATGGTCACCACATGGCATCAACCGGGGAGTCAAGACTCTAACTAAACCTAACAGACACCTTAACTGACTCTTCTTAAGAGCTTACCACACATCCTAAAAGCAGCTGACTCTTCCTAAGGATGAAAACAGACCTTTTCTAAGGGGATATTGATGGAAGGGGTTTCGAAACTCCGTCCTCTGCTGTGGCAGCCGCAGCACCATTCATTTCCCAACCCGGGGCATTTAGCCCTTCAGACATTTTCTGTGCCGCTGGTCCTTTCCAAACGCCTTCCGTCATTTCGGCTTTGCTGAGTTTAGGAACCATCATTTGGGACACTGATTTTGTCAACTCTTCCAAAACAGGCTCTCCCACTTTGGGATTGACAACTTTGTTAACCGCGGGCTCCTTTTCTTTGGGACGGACATCACTCCATTTACCGACCATCGGGGAAGTCAAAAATTCGAGCATTTTGACGCTCGGGTCATTGGCTGTGTCGGGGGCGTGGGGGCGTCCAAGCTTTCCCTTCTCGGTTAGCTTCGAGATGATGCGTTTTATGGCGGTGCAATCATTGGTATCATGGCCATGGTAGTTGTGAAAGGCACACCTTTTGGTCTTGTCGCGACGTTTTCCAAGATTCTTTGGCCGGAAATCTTAGAGGGGCCACATGAGGCCTTGTTTGACCAATCCTTTAAACACTTTGCTTATGGGCATTCCGAAATCCTCTAACTTTGTGAAATGGAGCTTGGCTCGGCCTTTGGCTTTTCTTTCATTGTTGACCAGAGCGTGGTGGGGATGAGAATCACCGTTACTCAATGCAAAGGGGTGCCCCTCGAGTGTCCTTTCAAATTTAGCTTCCATTTGTTTTTTCTTTCCCAACAACGTACCCGACTGAGGTGTAACATGAGGATTCTGTGGAAGTGCGTGGGTGTAGGCATACCCATAATCTTGGTTGCTTGCAAGAATATACATTGGAGGCATGCAATGAGCTCGTGGTCCAAGAGGTCTCTGATTGCAGAAATGATACGGGTCACCATGGAATCTTATCCGGAAATCCGGTGGAAGTCGGTTAGTGATGCATGGTTGGGTATCCACATATTGTCTAAACAGTGACTGAGCTCCGGTGAATTGGTTGATGGCATTAAATCGAAGGGTATGGCATTGTGAGTATGATACTCGGGGCGTAACCGGTGTGAATAGTGGTTTGTGGGCCTTTTGAGTGGGTTGTGTTTTGGGTTTTATAGGAAGTGTCTCATGGGAGATATTGAATTTGGGATGAGGCAGAGTGAGGAAGATTTGAGTGAGAGGCTCGTTATGGATGACGGCGTGTTGGGGAGAAGAAATGGAGGCCTCGGTATTTTGTTGAGATGGAGGGGGCAATCTTAGGTTACAATCCGGAGGTCGGGTAGCTTCTACCATTTCATTGTGGTTGGTCACTTTGGTGAGGCCCATCAGTTGTGACATATCTTTGTCTCATCGACTCATTGAACGGGTTCCGTGTTTCCTTGTGGCTCTTTGTGATGACTTCCTCCGTAGCCTCGGAGGCTTCTAGAGTTTGGAGCGGCTCTCCTTTCGTAAGGCTATCCGGGTTGTCTGCAACGTCGTTTCCCAAACTACCATCCATCAAAGCGGTGTTTCTGAGGTACCGGATCGGAGAAGTTGTAGTGACAGGGGAACTTTCTAACTCCACATGCACTAGGCAGCGACATGATGCTCTCTTCCACTTCATCTGAGCTACGGGGAAGACAAACGGTAGCTTTAGGCTTGGGTAAACACTGAGTGAATGCTCATGCTACTGATGGGGAATGACCGCTAGGCTTAGACCTATGGGGTAGAAAGGTGGACAGGGTCAAATGGGATCTTAAATCCATCCGAGATTCAAACGGGGGTCTACTTACAAGGTTGTAACAGACTTCTTGGATGGCAACGGGGGATCCATTCAAAGACTTGACTTCCTAAGGGACTATTCCTAGGGGTTTAGCGGGGACCTAGGGGACAACGCCTAAGGTCTTGATGGGAATCTTAACGGGGACCTAGGGGACAACACCTAGGGGTTTAACGGAGGTTTCAGCGGGGATCACAAACGGGGACCTAGGGGACAACACCTAGGGGTTTAACGGAGGTTTCAGCGGGGATCATAAACGAGGACCTAGGGGACAACACCTAGGGGTTTAACGGAGGTTTCAGTGGGGATCACAAACGGGATCACAATGGGGATCACAACGTGGATCACAACGGGGATAACAACGGGGATCACAACGTGGATCACAACGGGGATCACAACGGGGATCACATCAGGGATCACAACGTGGATCACAACAGGGCTCACATCGGGGATCACAACGGGGTCACAACGGGGATCACAACGGGGATCACAACGTGGATCATAACGGGGATCACAACGGGATTACAATGGGATCACAACGGGGATCACAACGGGGATCACATCGGGGATCACAACGGGAACCTTGGAAGGATAGCGGGGATCCATCCAAAGGCTTAACGAAACGCCTTTATGGAAGTCTTGGAGGATAATGGGTATCCGTCCAAAGACTTAACGAAATGACGCTCATTAACGCAAGAATGCAATGCGTCAAGGCCAAGAAGTAAAAACAGAGCAAAGTCATGCAATGTGCAATTATTTATTCATCCAAGTTTACTTAAAAAGCATTTTTATTTCCTAAATGGTTGGAAAAGATTTCTCTTCTTTTTCACAACTACTCTAATTCCTAGATCAGTGGAGGTCATCACTACGTCTATAGACCCCTCGTTTTTCACCTGTATTGCGCACTCCCAAGGACGGACTGTCCCGGGCGAGGGTCCTATAGGGAAAGCGGCTTCCACCGACCGAAAGAAATGATCCTAAGGTCTAGTGCGTCGCAAGGTTCCCGATGTGCGGGTCATCCTAATCATGATTAAGCCCCAGTCGAGATCGAGACTGTTCCGAAGGCTACACCGATATTCCGACACGGCCTCATTTTGAATGAGGTGTCTCAATCCTCGACCATGAGCTTAAGGATGATTAACATGACTCGTTCATTAGGGCTTAACGTCACGGTGTTACCCTATATTTAGCACATGACCTTTGTTAATTGTGGTCGTCATTAACACACGGGTTAAAGGCGGGTTAGGCTACGGTTGCATTACAACAAGTGAGGACCAAAACTTTGTACATGTAACAATTGTGCACAACCAAGAATCTTTGAAAACCAAACATTTTTACAAGAAGAGCAATTCATTTGAAAGCCATTTGTACAAATCAAGTTGTGCACAACAAAAAGAGGGTTTTAAAAACAAAGAAATTTTTCAAGAAGGGTTATGCACAATGAGGCTTTGAAAACCTATCGTATTTTCCCAAAAAATTGTGCATAAACAAGCTTTAAGAACCATGTTTTGGCCAAAGAAAAGGAGGTAATGTGCACAAATAAGACTGTAAATTTGGAACCTGGACAAGCAGAAGCAAAGGGGGTGTTTAGAGTGTTGCTTCCTGCAAAAAATGGTTAAATTGCAACATTCTGACCCCATACCCAAAGTAGCCGTACGGCTAAGACAAGAGGGTTGAGATTTTTCTCAGTTTCTCCAACTTCTGATCATCACACTCCAGTTTATTGCATTTCCAGAACAGATCCACCCAAAAAAGTTCAAACAGAAACATGAAACACACAAAAGCATAAACAAGTTCAACTAACGGGGGCGGGAGTTTGACCGACACAAGGATGCCCCTGGATCTTCTAGAAAGAAATCCAGAAACAAACTTTCCCCAGCGGAGTCGCCACTGTAAGGATCCCCGTCCCGCATCAAGGTCAACACGTGTCCAAATCCGGGATGGTTCCAAACACAATGGCACAATTTAACGGAGTCGCCACACTTTGTTAATTTTAAACCCAACAAAATGAAAAAGGTTAGAGACAAAAGGTTCGGAGGTCAGGTTATGGATTGGGAAGAGTTTTACGTCACCCAAGACGCCTCGGTCAAAACCGAGTCTCCCTTATTAATTAACAAAAGTGCATGTGTGTGTGTGTGTTTTAACGGATAATCTCTGTTTTTGATTGTTTATCAATTTTAACAGAAAAAGAAGGTTTTATTTGCACAAGAAACAGCAGAATAAGGGGCAAAAGGGTCATTTTCCCTCTGACCCAAACCATCCGTACGGATGGGATGATCTTCCCTGTGAATTTTACAGTTTGTTCAGAAATAGTCCAGTTCCAGGCAGAAACAGAGCATTCTGCTGAAACTGGACTTAAACAGTTCTGATTCCAGTTTTATTTCAACACAACAAACTTAAACAAAATCATTCCTATGCCTAATGATCATCAATTGAACCCCAAAACAAGTATTTAGGTGTGATCAAAGCAATCATTGGAGAAAATCACACAAAGGTGATGAACATGGCCAAATGAGACAAAATGACCATTTGATGATTAAAGATGGAAACTTTATCATCAAGATGACATTTTTATACATTATTAACCTCTTAGGGACCAAATTATTTCATAAAGATTCAATCTTTATGACCCAAAATGGGATTTCCAAGGTAAATCAAAAGGGTAAGATGGTAAAAACTAAGGTTTTATCATCCCACATGATTATCATTGCCAAATCAAAACAAAATTAACATAAAGATTTGGACTTTCACCACAAGAGTGGATCCTTAAGCCAAATACAACCTTGGGACAACATTATTTGACATAAAGATTTGATCTTTTGTGACCCCAAAGGGGATTTTGAAGCTAGATCAATGTTTGGATAATAAAGATTGAAACTTTATCATCCAAATGACCATCCTTGCTACCAATGAAAAAAATAATCAACCAAAACTTGTACCTTTTTTATTAAAATAGATCATTAATTTGTTATAAGTAAGAAATTCAACAAACCATGATCATCCTTAGGTTAGAACCACTTTCACACAAAGTGTAAAGGGCACCTTGAATCATCCATGGTTTGGACCATAATGTATAACAATATATATATATATATATAGTTCTTGAAGGACAAGACTTGCAATGAGATTAAGATTAAAGTGCTTGAAGGACAAGACTTGCAATAAGATTAAGATTAAAGTGCTTGAAGGACAAGACTTGCAATGAAATTAAGTTGCTTGAATAGACAAGACTTGCAAGAATTAAGAGATGAACAACAATAATATGAACAAACAAAAGAGATAAGATGAAGAGAAGGATGGGGGAGAAGGTGGCTTCACCTATGTTTAGTTAGGCCAATCTTCTTTTCTCTTTCACTCTCAAAACACTCTCTGGAGCAATTTTAGCAGAGTAACACTAACAATAATCGTTTCTCCCCCCTGGAATGATCAGCAAGGGGTTCAATTTATAGGGGCTGATAGTGCCCAAAGTAACCGTACGGCTCATGTTGGCGACCTTCTGGATTTTTCAATCTTTTAATTCCAGAACAGTCCCTGTGTCCATATTTTGTCTTAGTGAGGTCTTGGCCTATCAGTTTATCCCTGAGTGGTGCCTAGAATTCCTCTAAGTTGGTCAAATTCAGATTGGGGTACTTACACCGATGCGCACGACCGTGTCCTTTACCTGGGTCGGCCCCTCCACGCCTACTTCGCTGATTTCTTCCAATTTGATCACTAGTTCCCAGTTTATCTCTATTCTAACAACAAGTATGTCCAAAATACTATTCATCATTTGCCATTTAAGTAAAGCAACTAAGAATCTTAAACTGAGACATACCAAAAAGGAAAGTAAAAACCTTAAGCTGGGACAGAGTGAGTATCATTTACCTATCTAACTCAGTTGCATTTATGAATGGACAGTTATATCCTCCTCACACTACTATTGTTGACCCAAGTTTGCTTTGGTTCCTTAATAAGCGTCCAAAATCAAACTAAAAACTTTAAACAGGGACGGAGGAAGTATGTCGGTAAATCTATTCCGTCAGGTAAATGGAATCAACAAAGTCGTTTGTTTACCAATGCCATTTCCCATTGGTAATGTTCGAGTTTTAGTAGTATTTTAACTCTATTATCTTCGGTCGTTGATATTCTAGAGAGGAAAAATGACTCCATCGCGCCACCTTAAGCAGCCGTTGTACAATCCACTATAGTTAACCCAAATTATCAATTTAAAATGAAATAAAAATTATGATAAAATAGTAAGATCAAGCAATTTAGTAGGTTTTATTTGTATGTCAGTCAAACAAAATTGAATAACAATCAGAAAAGAATACGAATTAGTAAAGAGTAATTCAAATTAATCCACACAAATAATAATAATATTTCACATTGATATCCATATTAATTGTCAAAAATCAAACAAAATACTTGGAATCTTCATCCAGTATAAGTTAGAATTCAAAGGAGAAGAAGAAAATCATGGAGAAAAACTGAATTATTTCCCTTGCCTTAGCCGAGTTTTACATTGGAATATATATACAAAATACAATCCTTGGTGAACAAGGAGAATCCTACCCAAATCTCTACAAATATGCTAAATATTATCTGTTAGGAAAATTCTACAAAAAAGAACTCGAATTAAAAAATAAATAAATTAATAAACTGGAAAATAAATAAACAGAAACTAGACTAGGTGTTTTGTGCTGAGCCGTGTGTTGAACACACTGTCCTTAAGACTTATTCGCCCCCTCACCGTGAGTGCTTGAGGTTGTCGTCAGACGCTAGTCTTCCAGGATAACTCGCACGAACCGGAAGCTTCCCTGCACTAAGAGACTCCGGCGAATTGAATTCAGTGCCTGGACATTATCACCACCAAATACAATATAGGAGGCCAAAGGAAGAGATGATAAAAAATGCAACGAAATGATGGATGTGGATATTGTTGGAACACTTTTTGTGTATCTTTTGTGTATATTCTATTGTATGATCAAAAATAGTTGTTGTTCCTTTTATAGTCCAACCAAGAACCATTCAATCTCCCAAATTAATCAAATGATAAACTCAATCCATATGTCCTTTATTAATTTTGGAGATAAGGCTAGTCACTTGACATTCTAGTTCAAATGAGATGAACTAGTCACTTGACATTCTAGCTCAAATGAGATGAACTATTTTCCCAACTTCAAGCCTTAAAGTCTTATTCATCCAAACACAAAATTGGACAAATAAATAAATTATCTCAATTTTCTCATGGAGCTAAACATAAACCCACAATTAATTTTGTCATTTGACAAACTATATATCATGGAAATAAATCATATTTCCTTCACATAATACAAAAATACACTATTTTTCCAACAATTACCCACATGAAGGAAATTATGAGGAGTTTGGTGATAAAGTCCAGCAGTTGAAAACCTGCATAGGATAGGTATGGGATTTCCCTTTGAACCTTCCCTTGCAGACGTATACTTATTCTACTCACTAATCAGTAGACACGATGTCCTTGAACTATCAGCTTTTTGTGTAGCCAGTCATATACGTTACACAGGTATCTCCCTAACACAATTCAATTCTCATAGCTGTGTCCATTTGTGGCCATGTAACACAATGTCTGGTTCTGTGAGAGGGTCTAAGAATTGAGCCTCACACAATTCTCCTCGAAGCGGCCCCACTTCTCTCTCACATAGGTGTTTCTTCTAAGTAACCCGGTTTACTCCATAAGAATCATTAAAAGTCATAGGCTTAACCTTATTCATATCGGGATGTCACTTTTAGGAATGGGTATGGGGTTAATCCCCATAGTGACGCTACAAGTCTTTTAACGGTTAGGTGGTCCCTTTTGAACCTAGATCTTGGGATCTCTAGTAAGCTAGGTTAGGTTTTCCGCCGTGGTTAACTTCTCAAGAGGCTTTAAACCCATTCCCCTTGTCGATCTCGCAACTACTTCTCTATTTAACCCTTTGGTTAACGAATCCGCTAAGTTATCTTTTGACTTCACATAGTCAATGGAGATGGTACCAGTTGAGAGTAATTGTCTTATGGTATTATGTCTTTGACGTATATGTCTCGACTTACCATTGTACATGTTGCTTTGTGCCTTATCAATTGCAGATTGACTGTCACAATGTATACAGATTGGTGGCACTAGCTTTGTCCATCTTGGAATATCTTCTAGGAAATGGCATAAGCATTCCGCTTCTTCCCCACATTTGTCCAAAGTTATAAACTCAGATTACATCGTGGATCTGGCTATAACCATCTGTTTAGAAGATTTCCATGATATAGCTGTACCTACTAATGTGAATACAAATCCACTTATAGACCTTGAGTCTTGGATATCTGATATCCATGTAGCATTACTATATCCTTCAGATATCGATAGATGTCTAGTGTAGAGTAATCCTTGATCTCGATTGTATCGCAAGTACCTTAGTACTCTTACTATACATTTAGGATTACTAGTGTACCAATTCGCTAGACTTCCAATAATTCTCGAGTGTTCAACTTGAAAAACAACATCAGCTTTATTTTTCAATAGATGTTGACTCATGAATATTAGGTTCGAGCCATTGCAAAATTATCCTTGCTAATTTCTCAAGAATTATCCATTAGATTTCTTAGAAATTTTCACTTCAAGGATAACATCCGCTAAACCCATATCTCTTGACATTTTCAAAACTTTTAAGAACTATATCATAAGTTGCTTAATGCAAATTCATGAGTCCTTCTTGAAGTTTTAAATTCAACGGTTAAATTAGCAAACTTCTTTCAAGTTTAACATATCTTCGATAGATTTAATCAACACTATGACATTTCCATTCATGTCATTTTTGATTAAACCAATTTTTTTCATGGTAAAATCAAGCTTTAATGTCATTATTTTGTGCTTGTTTCAAGTCATCTAGTGACTTTACTAACTTGCACACTTTAGTTTGATCTATTTCATTCAAAGTATCACTTTAATCCATTTCACTCAAAGTGTCACTTTGATCTATTTCACTCAAAGTATCATTTATTCATTTTCCATAAACTTGACATCAGTACATGATTTCCATTTATTTCAATCTTGGTTTTATATATATTCAATGTCAATGAATAATATATGACAACCCAATGAAACTCATTACTTACATACTCCACCATCTTGTACGCAAATATCCATTTTGTTGATGTTGGACTTTCTACTTTGCGAACCACCCCCATATTCACAAGTGTACGTAGGCCTACGTTTCCATACTTCATATGGAATTTACATTGTTTTCTTGGTGTAACCTATTCAATAGGTATTTAATATTCCAAAGTAGACTCACTCCCCACATTTTGGGTTAGTCCTAAATATAACAATAGTGCTATTAGTTCTTTCATCAACACCATTTGATATTAGTTTATAAGGTGGATATTGTGTACAAACACATGTTATATACACACTATAAGCATTAGTGTTTCATCCTCATTATCTCATTTTAAAGTTGGTTTTCAACTTCTCCATTCAATGAGACAATGCTTATTACATATAACAATAACATTGTTATCATTACCAAGTGTTTGAACAATCTATCATTATACTTAACTTGTGATGATATAGTTCAACACACATTTCACATCTTGTTGAATCCCTTTTTGAATGAGGGAATGTGATCCAACTAAAGAGACTTATTCTCATTATTGATCACTAAATCAACCCATCGGTTGATACAATTTTTATTTCATTTATTCAAATCATGAAGATTATCCTTAATGACACCTACTGTTGTCAAAAAAAATATATGCATGACTTAATTTTATCTTTTCAAACAAGCTTGACTTTTCAAACAAGTTTGACGCTTCAAAACAAGTTTTTCTTTCGCACAAATTTGACTTTTTAGACA
This sequence comes from Campanula takesimana, assembly GCA_026119855.1. NCBI lineage: Eukaryota > Viridiplantae > Streptophyta > Magnoliopsida > Asterales > Campanulaceae > Campanula > Campanula takesimana. The sequence goes on from JAOWBW010000084.1 coordinate 809,631, forward strand.
AATTTTGACTTTTCAAGTAAATTTGACCTACTTTGTCTTTGCCATAAGCATTTTTGTATGCTCTACCACATTTGCTTTTGCTATAAGAAGTGTTAACAACTTCTCCTCTGAAACTCTATTCTCTTTTGAACACAAAGATGAATAGCAAGCATCTGTACATTCATTTCAATTCATTTACTTTTGAGGTGCTTCTTGAATCTTTCGAAGTGAAAAGTAATTTCTCAATTTGTCACTTGAAAATTTCACTTAACACCATTTATTTGGCATGGATTTCATGAAAGACAATTTCAACTCTTCCATTTGACTTTTTACGGTCTATGGAGTCTAATATTTAAAACAGGGAAACGGCTTACAATTAATCATTGCACCTGCATTCTCAATTTTATTGTTATAGTCGAAAGACTCCCACAATTCTTTTGACATTCATTTTCTCTCTAAACACTATAAAGAGAAACAGAGAGCTCATTAAGAACATAGTTCTTGCAAATGAATTCCCCATGCTTCCATGATAAAGGCAAAAGAAATTCACATGCTTCAACCGCATTCTTGGCGTAAAACATCCATCTTATTTCCACCAAACTTTGTAGGATCTTCATTAAGAACCTCACTAAATTAAAAGTGGTCAAATAGAACATATTTTGTTGCCAACACATAAGGTCGATACCAACAACATTCCTTGACTTCTCACTATAGTGAGCCGGAATACATGGAATACATCATATTCATTTGGAGATTCGTCTCCACACAAGGAGTCTTTCCCAATACTTTGGCTTTAATTTAAAATAATTATACACCAAATTATTACTTTGTTGTTACAACTATTACTCTCTACCTCATTTAGAGAATTTTCTACAAAATAAATTGTTAATTCAATAGGAGAATTCACACAATTTATTTCTTGTAACAACTATTATAAACCTCTTGATTTGTTAATAAAATTTTAATTAGAGGTCAACTATTACAAACTTTAAAGGTCTCATCTTGGAGTACCTCAGAATTAGAGAAAATTAATTTCTCATTCACAAAATGCACAAATTCTTTAGAAGCCATTCATCTAAATATTTGTGTCATTTCCCATCATCAATAACAATAGGATTTAATAACTTCCTACAAGAATTCCTATTGTTTTTATCTTTATGAAGTTTTGTCACTGTTAAAAATAATAAGCTTTAACAACTTCTTTCAAGAAGCCTTATTATGTTAATCTTTTGTAACCTTTGTCACCATTGACCATAATAGGTTTTAACAACTTCTTTCAAGAAGCCCTATTATCTTTCTAACGTTAAAGACTTAACCTTTCAACGTTCTTAGTTCCAACGAACTTTCTAATCTCTTCAATATGATTCACATAACCATAAGAGACATATCACATTATTTATAACCACTTCATGAGGCATAGCCATCATTGTTTCGTAGTTGATGTCATGAACATCAATCTTTCCAACTTGGTTAATTCATTAAACAAGAGGAAAGCAAACTATTTCACAAAAACTGCTATTCTGCAATTTTTTTATCTCCCACTTTGAATATCAGAATCCAATCTTCACCATTCATAATTTTCTTCTATGAGTCCTGAACTTGTATAAAAAATTTCAGAACAATCTAATGGTTAACGAAGCGGGAAATTCCATTTTACCACAGTTGGTCATGAAAAAACAATGCTGGAAATTTGCGCCTTTTACACCGGTTTTCCGTCCCTTTTCAATATTTTCTCAAATAGTGTGAGGATCCACCCCTCGGGGTGAAATGGTTTCGTTTCGAGGAAGAAAATCCAAACACGTGTAACTTCACAAACTTAACGGAGTCGCCACATTTGTTAACTTTTAACCCAACAAATGAAAATGGTTGGAGATTTATGAGTTCGGAGGTCAGGTTACGGCTTGGCAAGAGTTTCACGTCACCTAAGACGCCTCGGACAAAGCCGAGTGTCCCTAAGTTTGTTTAATATTTTTCATGTGTGTGTGTGTGCGTTTAGAAAACGGGAGAGTCTGACTTTAACAGAAAAAACGGTTAGGATTTTAACAGAAAAGGGTTCTTTTGTAAAAATTTTGGATTAAAGGGGGACTGGACTGGAACATGCCCCTGGACAAAGTAGCCATACGGCTAAAGAGGGTCTTCCTGGGAATTTTAACAGATTCCTAGGAATCAGTCCAGTTTCATACAGAAACAGAGCATTCTGTCTGAAACTGGACTATTTGATCATTTCCAGCCATTCTTTTATAACAAAACACAAATTGAACCATCCCTATGTCATTAATCACTAGATTAGACACCAAAACAAGAATTTAGGATGTGATTAAGACAATCATTTGGGAATTATAGAGAAAAGTTGATGAAAGTGGCCTTTGAGCCAAGATGGCCATTTTGAAGAGTAAAGATGCAAACTTTACCATCAAAATGGGATCTTTACACAAGATTAAACCTTTAGGGACAATAAGATGACATAAAGATTGAATCTTTATGACCCAAATGTGGGATTTTAGGGTAAATCAAGGTTGGGATGATAAAGATTGGAACTTTATCACCCAACATGATCATCATGGCCAAATACAACATAAAGATACATGCTTTCACCATAAAAATGGACCATCAAGCTATTTAAAGACAAGAAATTAACAAATCATAATCTTCTTTAGGTTTTACCCCTTTTCACATACTTGGATGTGAGGGCACCTTGAATCATTTCATGCTTTGGTTCCAAGATACATAACAAGAATATAAGGTGCTTGAAATGACAATACTTGCAATATAAGAGTGCTTGACAAGGGAAAGACTTGCAATACAAAGGTGCTTGATAAGGGAAAGGCTTAAAATGCAAGTAAATAAACAACATAAACAAGAACAAAAGAGTTTAAGATGGGGAGAAGGAGGCTTCACCTATGGTGGTTATGGCCTATCTTCCTCTCTTTTCACTCAAGTGTTTGGTGGTGTTTCACTCAGATTGAATTTCTGCAGAGTTTCACCTACAAAACTATCTTTCTCCCCCCTAAAATGATCAGCATGGGTCTCAATTTATAGGGACTGAAGGTGCCTAAACCAGCCGTACGGCTAGGCCCTTCCCGCGTCCAAACCATCCATACGGCTCAGCCTGGCGAGCTTTTGGATTTTTCCAAGTTTAATTCCAGAGTAGTCCTGAAATTTTCAGTTTATCCTAGTGAGGTCCCAGCCTATCAGTTTATCCCTGAATGGTGCTAAGAATTCCTCTAAGTTGGTCAATTTCATATTGGGGTACTTACATAGCCCCTCGGCAACGTCACTTTGGAAAATCGGGGTTGTCGATAAAAATAAGCATCCCAATTTGATGGGAGGACAGCTTGACCAATTTTGGTTTGCATGGCTGGACCTAGTGGTATAGGATTCCTACGTATCCCGTTTGCGGGGAATCAAGCCTAACGTAGTTCGGAAGGGGTGAGAGACTTTAAGGCTACTCAAACCTAAGGGCTAGGTGGATATCTGTCATCCTTTCCTAGGGGAATGGGCATGACTCTTGGCGAGTTCAGAGGTGGGACATGGTCAACTTGGCTCTATGTAGAGGGTTGACTTACACAAGGACGTGTGACTCTCGGGGTCAGAGGCGGGACATGGTCAACTTGGCTCTATAGAGAGGGTTGACTTTCCAACGGACGCGTGACTCTCGGGGTCAGAGGCGGGACATGGTCAACTTAGCTCTATGGAGAGGGTTGACTTACAAGAACACGTGACTCTCGGGGTCAGAGGCGGGACATGGTCAACTTGGCTCTATGGAGAGAGTTGACTTACAAGGGCACATGACTCTCGGGGTTAGGGGAGGGACATGGTCAACTTGGCTCTATGGAGAGGGTTGACTTACAAGGGCATGGTCAACTTGGCTCTATGTAGAGGGTTGACTTTCTAAAGGACGCGTGACTCTCGGGGTCAGAGGCGGGACATGGTCAACCTGGCTCTATGGACAGGGTTGACTTACAAGGACACGGTCAACTTGGCTCTATGGAGAGGGTTGACTTACAAGTAAGCGTGACTTTCGAGGTCAGAGGCGGGACATGGTCAACTTGGCCCTATGGAGAGGGTTGACTTACAAGGAAGCGTGACTCTCGGGGTCAGAGGCGGGACATGGTTAACTTGGCTCTATGGAGAGGGTTGACTTATAAGGATGGTCTTACGTCATTTTGGACTGCCGGGACAAAGGTTTCCTTAACCTAAAATGACCATTATGGGCCTTGGCTTGAGTTATCTCCATCTTTGGGAAGTTTGACGAGGCAACTGGTCTTACGTCCTACTAAGGGCGGCTGGGGACAAGGGTCTCAACCTATAATGACTATTCTGAGTCAAGGTTTAACTTGGGTCAACTCCACCTTTGGGGAGTTCGATGGGAAAACTGGTCTTACGTCCCACTAAGGACGGTCGGGACAAGGTTTTCTAAACCTAAGAGTTCATTGGGCTTAAGTCAAGGACGGCCAAAGACTTTACTGGGCTTATGTCGAGGATGGCCTAAAACATTCACTAGGCTTATGTCAAGGACGGCCTAAGGTTTCACTGGGCTTATGTCAAGGACGGCCTACGGTTTCGCTGGGCTTATGTTAAGGACGGCCTAAAACTTTCACTGGGCTTATGTTAAGGACAGCCTAAGGTTATGCTCATTCTAGGCAAAAGACGGGCTTACAAACGGCCGAGGGCTTTTAGGCAAAGACGGGCTTACAAACGGACGAGAGAAGAGTCAAAGGGCTTACATCGCGTGGGGACCGCCTAGTGTATGTTCACACTAGGAAAACTCTCACAATTTTTTACTGGGCTTACGTCAAGGACTGCCGGGACAAAGGCTTGAACCTAAAGAGACCATTCTGGGTCAAGGCTTGGTCAACTCCATCTTTGGGGAGTTTGACGGGAAAACTGGTCTTACGTCTGACTAAGGACTGCCGGGATTTGGTCAACTTGGCTCTACGGGGAGGGTTGACTAAAAGGATGGTCTTACGTCATTTTGGACTGCCGTGACAAAGGTTTTAGCCTATAATGACCATTCTGGGTCGAGGCTTGGTTTGGGTCAACTCTACACCACGAGGTGGTTGACACATTTTCTTGACACCGGGGAGAGCCTAGGGGCAACCTTTAAGACACATTGTGGACAAAAAAGTCCAAGACTTTGGATTTTTTTTTTGAGGGGAGATCAAAAGCATTTTGCTTGAAACATTGATTTTGACAAATGATGCCAAATGGCCAAATTTGGAAATGCTTATTTCTAAAGGCAAATCTTTTTACCGAAGCATGTTAGTCAAATTTTTTATTTTAACCTAACCGTGAGGTTTGTTATGCATAAGGTCCTTTTTATTTTGTCCATTTGTTGAGAAGTGACCGGTGGTTGGAATTCTGCTTGTCACTGTTGTGGGGGATAGCCCCATTGTCTTGTTTATCGTTGATGTCGGGGTAGCCCCATGTCTTCATAGGTATCGGGGTAGCCCCATGTCCTCGTTGTCGTTGATGTGGAGGTAGCCCCATGTCCTTATCGGTGTCGGGGTAGCCCCATGTCCTCGTTGTCGTTGATGTGGAGGTAGCCCCATATCCTCGTTGTCATTGATGTGGAGGTAGCCCCAATGTCGTCCTTCACCTTTTGATGTTGGCGTAGACCCAATACCACCTTTTGACCTTAGGGACCCATCCCTTTTTCATGACGTACCCTTTCTTTTGCCTAGGCCGCCCTTTCGGGTTTTCAACCTAGCGGGCATTTCTTTTACGTCCTTTATGGCACACCCTGTTTTTTGCCTAGGCCGCCCGTACGGGTTTTCAACCTAGCGGGCTACTTTTTTGGTGCCTTTCCTTTTTTATGAGTGATCCAGCCGACTCGATAGAACGGGGACTTTAAAGTATTTTTCTTGGAGGAAACATGCAAGGGCATTTTATTTGGGAGAGAGTCCCTTTATGTTGGTGAGCTCTTTGAGCCATGTATCATGAAATGGGAGGAAGCCCTCGCTTGACAGAATATAAGTGTTTAGCTCTTTCCTAAGATGGAGAAAATAAGACTTGTCGAGACATTTGAAATTTACCTTATTTAATATCATCAAATGCTTGCTTGAATGGACCATGTTTGTTATTAAGTCAGGATTACAACAAGCAATTAGCCTTAACATGTATAAATGTTGTGATCAATTGAGATTAAGATTCGGTCAATGGCAAGATCAGAAGGAGAATGTGTTTAGGGGGAGTTGGTCATTAATGAGACCAAGGTTGATGGTTTTGTTTCATGTTATGACCGGACCCGAAGGTTGCCTACGTTTCCCTCAGTTTGAGGAGCTCAGGTCGCCATAGTTCGGCCATGTGAATCGTCTTTTGCTGAAGTCGGTGTCATTTTGAAGGATGTTGTTGCTCTTTTGATGTAGATCTCTTGGTGGCGAACTCCTTGGGATGGACCCCTTTCGAGGTGAACCCTTTTTGGTGTGAACTCATTTTGAGATGAATGGGCCCTTTTGAGGTGAGTCCCTTCTTGGTTGTCTTTTGAGATAGACTTCCTTTCTTGCGAACCCTTGGAGATGGACTTTTGCGGTGAACTTGGTGAGCTTTTGAGGCAGAATTCCTCTTCGCATATATTCATTTCCTTTCCTTTCCTCTTCTCATTTCATTTTTTTTTGGGAGAGGGGAAACATTAGCCCCAACATGATATCTTGGACATTGGCTCATTTATAGCCTCTTGGTGGAATGTCTGTCACTTCTCGCTTCGACTTCGAGGATCCGGGAAGTCCCTTGCTCAGTTGCGCCTGTGCGATCACGGTCAAATCTTGGTGGTTGAGAAATAACATCCTTGCCTTTTCATTTTCCCGGGACGCCTTTGATGTGCATCGAGAAGTTATATCGGAAAGGTGTATCGGGTTGTGTATCGGGGATGTGTATCTGGGAAGGCTTGCCATTAATGGTTTCTTCATGCCAATTGATCACAACATTTATTCACATCAAGATTAATTGTTTCCATTTAGCGTTTTTATTCGTGTTAGGTCCATTCGTCCTTAATGAGTCGTCATTGACTAGTATGCTTAGAAGTCAATTCATCATTTTAGGGACGTAGCAATCAATTGATAATAACAAGCAAGGCAATTTCAAGAGTAAATGTATATTGAAAATAATGTCTCAAGTCTAGAGAGAAGAGAAGGAAAATGACTCTTTTATTTAGATAACTTTGTACATACATGTCCAAGTACGGACCTCTGCACAAATAAAAAGACACAGTCCGGGATGGACTTTGATGAAAGTCTAGATCCTACGAGGCTGGAAGACTCAGGGTTTTTTTTTTTTTTTAGGGATGGGCTCCAATGAGGCACGATGATCCATTTTCTTCCTCAGTTGTTGGAGGGGTTGTCGGCGGCATATTCCATGTCTTCCATGGGGAACTCAGGTTCCGTATCATCGGGAAAGATGTCGCGAGTTCTCCATTTGGCTTGGCGTTGTAATTACCGGATTAGTCTACTCGTGAGTTGGGAGTTTTCTTTAGGCTATCTCCTTTTGGTGATTTCCTTTCAAGGTGCGTAATCTCTGTGCATTGCATTCGGTGAGAGTACGGATTTCCTTTTGATGTAACCGCCTTTGGCCTTCCGAAGCTCGGGCTTCTTCTTGTAGACGGTGTCCCAATTGTTTGATCTCATTGCTCATGTGGACGGTTGTCTCGGACGCCAATTCAGATGTGGGCTCCTTGGTCAATGTTTCCAATGGACAGAACCGCGAAGGACTTTAGCATATTAACCTCAAGGTGAAATTATAACAATGATTTGAGAAGAACGCTTCATTAGCGGATTAGCCTTTTTAGGAAAAACTTGACCTTTTGTTTTAAGAAAACTTGATCTCCATTATTTTTTTCATTTGAGTAAAAGACTCACACATTTTTTTGTTTTCTCCTTTTTTTTTTAAATAAGGATTGACCGGGCCGAAGTTGCCTACGTTCCCCTCACTACGAGGGAGGGGGTCCCACGCGATGAGAGGCTCAGGTCACCAAAGTTTGAATGGGTTTGGAATTCTGAGACAAACATGACCTCTGTCGACTCGAGACATTACTGGTTTGAGACTAAATGGTACTCACACTAGTCCGAGTCACAAGGGTGATCGGGTCAATTGAATTGGTCACCACATGGCGGTGAAAATCGAGGAGGTCAATGCTTGACAAAGGTATATTACCATGTGGCGCCATGACGCTTAGACCCGAAGGGGGAATGGTCACGTGACGACACTAACGAGAACGAGATGCCTCGAGGGCCGCCAAATTTGTCATCACATGACGGCTCCAAGAAGGGGAAAAGGGTCATCGTAAGCACTTTTATTTTCTTTCTTATATATTTTTTTAGAACTTAATTTTAACGAACACTTTGGAGGATAACGGGGGTCCATCCAAAGATGGACCGACTTCTTGGAGGATAACGGGGATCCGTCCAAGGACTGGACTGACTTCTTGGAGGATAACGGGGATCCATCCAAGGACTTGACTGACTTCTTGGAGGATAACGGGGATCCATCCAAGGACTTGACTGACTTCTTGGAGGATAACGGGGATCCATCCAAGGACTCAACTGGAATCTTATTGGAGACCTAGGGGACTACGCCTAGGGATTTAACGGGAATCTCCACGGGGACCTAGGGATTTAACGAGAATCTCCACGGGGACCTAGGGGACAACGCCTAGGGTTTCAATGGTAATCATAACAGGGACCTAGGGGACAACGCCTAGGGTTTCAATGGTGATCATAACGAGGACCTAGGGGACCATGCCTAGGGATTCAACGGGAGCTTCAACGGGGACCTAGGGGACAACGCCTAGGGTTTCAATGGTAATCATAACGGGGACCTAGGGGACAACGCCTAGGGTTTCAACGGTAATCATAACGGGGACCTAGGGGACAACGCATAGGGTTTCAATGGTAATCATAACGGGGACCTAGGGGACAACGCCTAGGGTTTCAACGGTTATCATAACGGGGACCTAGGGGGAAACGCCTAGGGTTTCAATGGTAATTATAACGGGAACCTAGGGGACCATGCCTAGGGTTTCAACGGTAATCATAACGGGAACCTAGGGGACAACGCCTAGGGTTTCAATGGTAATCATAACGGGGACCTAGGGGATAACGCCTAGGGTTTCAACGGTAATCATAACGGGGACCTAGGGGACAACGCCTAGGGTTTCAAAGGTAACCTAGGGTTTCAATGATAATCATAACGGGGACCTAGGGGACAACGCCTAGGGTTTCAATGGTAATCATAACGGGGACCTAGGGGACCATGCCTAGGGATTCAACGGTAATCATAACAGGGACCTAGGGGACCATGCCTAGGGATTCAACGGTAATCATAACGGGGACCTAGGGGACAACGCCTAGGGTTTCAATGGTAATCATAACGGGGACCTAGGGGACAAAGCTTAGGGTTTCAACGGGAATTTTGGAGGATAACGGGGATCCATCCAAAGATTAACGGGTGCCTCGGAGATCTTCCAAGAACTTAACGGGTTCCTAGGGGACAACGCCTAGGGATTTAACGTGAATTTTGGAGGATAATGGGGATCCATCCAAAGATTAACGGGACGACACTTGTTAACGCAAGAAAGCAATGCGTCAAAGACAAGAAGCAAAACGGAGCAAATTCATGCAAGGCGTAATTAATTATCTGTTCAAGTTTACTTAAAACGCATTTTTATTCCTAAATGGTTGGAAAAGATTTCTCTTCTTTTTCGCAACTACTCTAATTCCTGGATCAGTGGAGGCCATCACTACATCTATAGACCCATCGTGTTTCACCTGTATTGCACACTCCTAAGGACAGACGATCCCGGGCGAGGGTCCTATAGAGCACGCAGCTTCCACCGACCGAAAGAGCCAAACCTAGGGTCTAGTGTGTCGCAAAACGCCAATGTCTGAGCCATTCTTATCATAGCTAAGCCCCGGTTAAGGTTAAGATTAACTTAACACTTTAATGAATTTCCGGCATGACCTCCTTTAACGAGGGGTCTCAAACCTTAGCCTTGGTCTTAAAGATGATTAGGATAGGTCAAGCATTAGAGTTTAGCGACGCGGTGTCATCCTATCCTTAGTACATGACTTAGGTTAATTATGGTTGGAATTAACGCATAAGTCAAGGACCGGGTCAAAGATGACCTTGGTCACACTCGCTTTCACGAGGAATCGTGACTCGGGCGTTAACTTGGCCATAATTAGCATTTGGACACATATTAGGGATGTGATGACGTGAGCTAGACCAAAAACCAACCAAAGTCACGTTATTTGTGTGTCACGGACAAGTGTGGTTGACTCGGCTCAGAAGGGGAGGTGGAATGGACCCATGCGCGCGAGAAGGGCACAAGAGTACCAATCAAGCTGCATCGTGGCATCCATCCCAAGTTTAAAGGGTTTTTGGAACGTTCACAAGGTCGAGTGCGCGTTGTGTGAAGCCTACTATGTTCCCTTTTGAGTCAAAATAGAAATTTTTAATGCGTTTTAATATCATGAAAAAGAGTATATACAAGACATGGACAAACAATTTAAATAAGTTATCAAGCAAAGATATGAACAAGTTGAGAGTCAAAATTTGTACATGGGAAAGGTTGTGCACAACCAAAGGTTTTTGAAACCAAAATTTTACAACAAGAACAATAACCTTTTGAAAATCATTTGTACACAAAGGTTGTGCACAACAAAAGAATTTGAGAAACCAAAACTTTTATGAAAGGGGTAATGCACAATGAGGCTTCGAAAACCCAATTTTATGTCCAAAAGATTTGTGCATTACTGTGCTTTGAAAATTCATTTTTGGCTAAGAAAAGGAGGTAAATGTGCACAAGTAGAGGCTGTAAATGGAACCTGGACAAGAAGAAGCAAGGGGGACCATCAGAATGTTTCTGCCCTGCACAAAATTGTTAACTTGAAACATTCTGTGGGCCCGGAAAAACCAGCCGTGCGGCTAAAGCAGTCGGTCCATTCTTCTTTGCAAATTTTCTGCTTCAGATCATCAAGCCCCAGTTTTTTGCAATCCCAGAACAGTTTCACTCCCAGAAATCAAAACAGGAACATGAAGTACACACAAAAAATGCACAAATTCAACAAACGGAGACAGGAGTTTGACCCACACAAGAATGTGTAGACACCCCGCCTTGGACCGCTCACCCTGATTGCACATTTGATTTTGTGTTTCTCCCCATTCTAAGTGTTTCTCGTTAGTTTCTGTCACTTCCGTTAAGTTCCTGACTGACTTCGTTAAGTCCAGGGACTAAACTGAATGACAGGGCTGACTTTCTAGTCCATTCTGTCAAAATTGCCTTATCTGAGTCGCGCGCCTCCGACACTAGGAGCCAGGCGCGCGCGCCTCCCGCCCCCAAAGCAGGAAGCGCGCGCCTCTGGGCGTCAGTTACAGATTTCTGGCCAGGATTCCCTCCCTTGCTCAATTTACAGGATTTTGCCCGGGAAGGATTTCTTGGTGACTGAGTTTTGGCACAAAAAACACACCTCTTTCACCTATAAAAACCTCTCTTTACCTCCATTTTCAAGAGTCGAAAAATCAACAAAAGATTGAACTTACAAAAAACGATACAAAGATCACTTTCTAAAAGTTCTCCAAGGATTCCATCAAGCAATACTTGAAGATCTTCAAATTGTAGGTAAAAGTCCATCTTTTTCCTTCTTTTCTACTTCATCTCCTCTCTCTCTTTTACTTTAATCAAATGTGCAATCACCCAAATCATTTTGGGACATGACTCTAATGATCACCTCATCTCATTGAGGTTGGTTAAGGAGTTATCTCCTACATTCCAAACTCTATTTTAAACCCCCCTTTTTATAACTTAAAGAAGAAGAAGAAGAACATTTCTATTCATGTAGATTTTGATCAAGCAAGACCAACGTAAGTTGGGCGAGATGGGTGTTTCGGTACTTCCCATCTCGTAATCTAACCCCCGAACCTTAAAACAAAGAATCTCTGTTTTCGTTAACAAACTTAGGCTACAATCAATAGGTTTTTCTTATGTTCCTCAAAACATAGGTGGCGACTCTAAAAACAAGTTAGACATCCTAGGATACCATCACGCGCTCATAGCCTAAAAGCCGTGGTTCCGCCCGGGGTATCTACAGAATGCCTCCGAATCTTCTAAAAAGAAGTTCAAAACCACTCTATTCCCCAGCAGAATCGCCACTGTGAGGATCCCCCCCTCGGGGCGAATCGGATTCATTTCGAGGAAGAAAAGCCAAACACGTGTAACTTCACAAAGTTAATAGAGTCGCCACATTTGTTAACTTTTAACCCAACAAATGAAAATGGTTAGAGATTTATGAGTTCAGAGGTCAGGTTACGTCTTGGGAAGAGTTTCACATCACCCAAGCCGCCTCGAACAAAGCCGAGTCTCCCTAAGTTTGTTTAAGATTGTGCATGTGTGTGTGTGTGTGTTTAGAAAACGAGAGAGGCTGACTTTAACAGAAAAAACGATTAGGATTTTAACAGAAAGGGGTTCTTTTGTAAACATTCTGGATTAAAGGGGAACTGGACTGAAACATGCCCCTGGACAAAGTAGCCGTACGGATAAAGGGGGTTTTCCTGGGAATTTTAACAGATTCCCAGGAATCAGTCCAGTTCCATACAGAAACAGAGCATTATGTGTGAAACTAGACTGTTTGATCCTTTCCAGCCATTCTTTTATAACAAAACACAAATTGAATCATCCATATGTCATTAATCACTAGATTAGACACCAACAAGAATTTTGGATGTGATTAAGACAATCATTGGGGAATTATTGAGAAAAGTTGATGAAAGTGGCATTTGAGCTAAGATGACCATTTTGAAGAGTAAAGATGCAAACTTTACCATCAAAATGGGATCTTTACACAAGATTAAACCTTTAGGGACAATAAGATGACATAAAGATTGAATCTTTATGACCCAAATATGGGATTTTAGGCTAAATCAAGGTTGGGATGATAAAGATTGGAACTTTATCACCCAACATGATCATCATGGTCAAATACAACATAAAGATACATACTTTCACCATAAAAATGGATCATCAAGCTATTTAAAGACAATAAATTAACAAATCATGATCTTCTTTAGGTTTTATCCCTTTTCGCATACATGGATGTGAGGGCACCTTGAATCATTTCATGATTTGGTTCCAAGATACATAACAAGAATATAAGGTGCTTGAAAGGACAAGACTTGCAATATAAGAGTGCTTGACAAGGGCAAGACTTGCATACAAAAGTGCTTGACAAGGGCAAGGCTTAATATGCAAGTAAATAAACAACATAAACAAGAACAAAAGATTTTTAGATGGAGAGAAGATGGGGAGAAGGAGGCTTCACCTATGATGGTTATGGCCTATGTGGTGTTTCACTCAGATTGAATTTCTGCAGAGTTTCACCTATAAAACTATCTTTCTCCCCCCTGAAATGATCACCAAGGGTCTCAATTTATAGGTACTTAAGGTGCCTAAACCAGCCGTACGGCTAGGCCCTTCCCGCGTCCAAACCATCCATACGGCTCAGCCTGGCGAGCTTCTGGATTTTTCCAAGTTTAATTCCAAAGCAGTCCTGGAATTTTCAGTTTATCCTAGTGAGGTCCCAGCCTATCAGTTTATCCCTTAATGGTGCTAAGAATTCCTCTAAGTTGGTCAATTTCAGATTAGGGTACTTACAAATAACCACCATGTCACAAGAATATCGTAATCTGCAATCCTTTCTCACAAATGAAATTAGTATGTTGTTCTGTAATCCGTTCCCTCTTGCAGAAGTAATAAATCTTAAGATTGTTAGGAAAATTCTACAAAAAAGAACTCGAATTACAGAATAAATGATGAATAAATTAATTAATAAACTAGAAAATAAATAAACAGAAACTAGACTTTGTGTTTTGTGCCGAGCCGTGTGTTGAACACACTGTCCTTAAGACTTATTCGCCCCCTTATCGTGAGTGCTTAAGGTTGTCGTCGGACGCTAGTCTCCCATGATACTCGCACGAACCGGATGCTTCTCTGCACTAAGAGACTCCGGCGAATTGAATTCAGTGCCTGAAAAGTATCACCACCAAATATAATATAGGAGGCCAAAGGAAGAGATGATCAAAAATGCAACGAAAGTATGGATGTGGATATTGTTGGAACGCTTTTTGTGTTACTTTTATTGTATGATCACAAATGGTTGTTGCTCCTTTTATAGTCCAACCAAGAACCATTCAATCTCCCAAATTAATCAAATGATAAACTCAATCCATATGTCCTTTATTAATTTTGTAGATAAGGTTAGTCACTTGACATTCTAGTTCAAATGAGATGAACTAGTCACTTGACATTCTAGCTCAAATGAGATGAACTATTTTCTCAACTTCAAGACTTAAAGTCTTATTCATCCAAACACAAAATTGGACAAATAAATACATTATCTCAATGTTCTCATGGAGTTAAACACAAACCCACAATTAATTTTGTTATTTGACAAAATATATATCACGGAAATAAATCATATTTCCTTCACATAATACAAAAATACACTATTTTCCAACATTATCTCCTGCCTTAATTACAATATTTGATAAAGAAAAAAATAAAAAGAAAGATAATGGCGAGATATGGGAATATTCTGGCCATATCTCGGCCATATCTCAATACCCCCCTTAAGTTGGAGCGTGTAGGTCACGAACGCCCAACTTGCCCAGGAGATGAATGAATTTTTTACTGCCCAATGCCTTTGTAAGAATTTCAGCTAGTTGTGCAGTCGTGTGAACATAGCCAGTTGTGATGACACCTGTCTGAACAGCATCACGAACAAGATGACAGTCAACTTCTATTTGTTTCGTTCGTCCATGGTGGACGGGATTCTGAGCCATATGTAGGGTTGATTGGCTGTCACAAAGAAGAATCATAGGATTTGGATGCTGAATTCCAAAAGAATGTTGTAAGCCATGAATCCACAACAGTTCACATGTAGCACTAGCCATAGAACAGTATTCGGCTTCAGCCGAAGAACGAGAGATAGTCGACTGCTTCTTTGTCTTCCAAGAAATGGGAGAATCACCAAGAAAGACAAAATAAGCAGTGAGAGATCGCCGTGTAAGTGGGTAGCTAGCCCAATCCGAATCACAAAAGGCCCGAAGACGAAGTTTAGATTTTTTCTTCAACAAAATACCTTGACCAGGATGTGCTTAAAGATACCGTACAACTCGTAAAGCAGCAGTCCAATGGTCCATCTTTGGACTAGTCATAAACTGTGCAAGAGTGTGCACACTGTAGGAGAGCTCCGGTCGCATGATAGTGAGATAGATGACACAGCCCAGTAGACGTCGATAGGGCTCAAGATCACGCAAGGCGACATCTTCAGTAAATGCCAAATGATGATTCTGCTCAATAGGTGTAAGTGCAGGTCGAGCACCAAGAAGCCCAGTCTCAGACAAAATGTCTATGGCATATTTGCGTTGAGAAAGAAAAATGCCGTTAGGATGCGTAGCAACTTCGAGGCCCAAAAAATATTTAAGTCGTCCCAAGTCGTTCATGTGAAAGCATGTACAAAGGTATTCTTTGAATCGCTGAATGACCTTAGTATCAGTACCACCAATAACCAAATCATCCACGTACACTAGAACATGTATTTCAGCGGCGGAAGTCTTGTAAGAAAAGACAGAGTAGTCCGAATATGACTGAATAAAGCCATATTTCTTCAATGCTGTGGACAACTTTTGCAAACCAACATCGAGGGGCTTGACGTAGTCCATACAAGGAATTTCTTAAGTTTGCACACCTTACCAGAAGAAGAAGCATGATGGTCCAAAGGTACTTTCATATAAACATCCTCACTTAGGTCTCCATTAAGAAATGAGTTGTGCACGTCCATTTGATGAAGTTCCCATCAACGAACTGCAGCAATAGATAGAAAAACTCGAACTGTTACCATCTTGAATGTCGGTGTAAAAGTTTCTTTAAAGTCTATGCCTTCAACTTGACGGTTTCCCAGAATCACCAACCGAGCTTTGTAATGCTCCACGGACCTATCCTCATTATATTTAATCTTGTACACTTATTTGTTTTCAATTACCTTCTTGTCAATGGGAGGATCCACCAACTCTCATGTACCATTCTGAGTTAGAGCTTCAAGTTCTTTATTCATAGCCTCCCGCCATTTAGGAGAGGTTACCGGCTCACCATAATATTTAGGCTCAACTCCTGAGTCAACGTTAGCCAAAAAATAACAATGTGCAGCAAAGAATTTAGTGCAATTGACAAAGTGTGATAAAGGACAACGAGTACCTAAAGATTTTTATTGGGAGGATGAACGTGACGAAGGGCTTACTTTAGCAGTTAACACATAATGTGATGAGGAATACTTTGTAGAAGGCACCCTAGAACGCTGTCCGTGACCCAGATTCTCAATTTCTGCAGGCTGATTAACATCTGCAAGAACTTGTTCAGGCACTTGTGCAGGCACTTGTATAGGCAACTGGTCAGACACAGGCGCAGTCACACCATTTCCATCTCTGTCTGTTATCTGATCAGTCCGGTGTGAAACCCCTAGTTCAAGTACATCATTATTTTCATCTTCAAGAGTAGCTACTCCATTATCTGCCATATGATTAGTCT
Source organism: Campanula takesimana (assembly GCA_026119855.1). NCBI lineage: Eukaryota > Viridiplantae > Streptophyta > Magnoliopsida > Asterales > Campanulaceae > Campanula > Campanula takesimana. The sequence continues at coordinate 826,183 of JAOWBW010000084.1, forward strand.
ATTGTGCAGCTACTGGTGCAGTCAACTGGTCAGGCACATGAGCAGAAACCCCAATGTTTTCTTCTTCACAAGCAACCACATCAGTGGGTGCACATAGAAACATATCTGAGGCCGTATAGACATGTTCTAGATTAGGCTGCATGCTAGAAAAAGGAAACTCCTTTTCCATAAAAACAACATCCCGAGAAACTAGCAATTTACGCTCATTAAGATCATAAACATACCAACCTTTCTTCCCAAAAGGATACCTCAAAAATAAACATCGCCTACTTCGGCTAGCAAGCTTATCATTATCTCTACGGGAATGATGAACATAACACAAATACCCAAACACCCTAATGTGTGCATAAGAAGGAAGCTTCCCAAACAAAATTTCATAAGGAGTTTTTCCATGCAACAACTTTGAAGGGGTACGATTAATCAAATGCCCTTCCGCTAACACACACTCCCCCCAAAAGTTGACAGGTAATTTTTCTTGAAACATTAAGGCACGAGACACATTCAAAATATGTCTATGCTTTCTTTCAACCCTTCCATTTTGTTTGGACGTACGAACACAAGTAGTGTGATGTTCAATGCCATTTTCACGAAAATATTTTTCCAAGCAGGTAAATTCCATCCCATTGTGACTCCAAATTTTGTTCACACGTTTATTAAATTGCCGTTCTACCAGAGTAAGAAAATCATTCAAAATTTGTGAGACATCACTTTTAGACTTGACCAAATAAACCCACATAGCACGGGAACGATCATCCACAATAGTTAAAAAATAATCAGCTCCACACAAAGCAGGTTTTCGATAATCTCCCCAAATGTCACAATGAATCAAATCAAAAATTTCAACAGAGTTATTCTCACTCGACATAAATTTTTCTCCACTCTGTTTAGCTTCACAGCAGAACCACTTTGCTTGATGGATGTCCAAGTCGTTGGTGCCACAACTGATTAACTTCCATGCTCCTTGACGTTGCATATTTTTGTTGTGTTTCTCAAGTAGTAAGGCCCATCGTTTAGTTCACCATCGCCAATCACCATCTTCGAGACTTGGTCCTGTAATACACACAATTTATCAGAAAAATGCACTAAAATATTGGAGTCACGAAGTAATTGAGAAACATCTAATAGATTGCAATTAAATATCGGAGCATATAACACATTTGTTAAAGTTAACCCCGTCCCGATGTTGACATCGTCTTCCTTTGTAATCACAATATGATTGCCGTTGGGCAACCCTAAACGGTTTACCTTGACTGTACGAACATTTTTCAGTAATGAAAATTTCCTGTCACGTGTCTGTTGGCCCCGGAATCTATGATCCAAGATGAATCATCGGTCTTACCACGTGTGTGGTCAGTTGTGAGTCGGCGTGTACTAGCAACTGACCTCATATGCTACTTAACAAACAACCATTGTTCAATTGTAAAGCACATCATACGAGCCCAATTTGAATCCGTCATTCCAACAAATCCTCCTTTATTGACGTGCATCTGGCTGACTCATGCACTAGATGCAATAGACTGATAGGTGGTTTGGCCGTCACTTCTCCCCTTCGTATCCCCGCCTAAACCATGTGTTTGCACAACTGGACTCACAATTGTCTGTGCAACTGGCCTCACAGGTGCAGGGTTGTCTTCGGTCACGCTATTCTAGAAACGTTCTTCCCTCATCACCACTGTTTTTGCCGTCTGCAGCCTATCAGTTGGTTCGTTACCGAAGCCACGCTTCACACATTCTTCATCGTTCTCTCCTTCAAATCCCGAAATTGGCGAGAAATGATTTCGGATTGGTATTGGTCGACAAAAATTAATGTCGCCGGTCAGGATGTTTTGAAAGGATCTTGATAGCTCTGGTACCAAGTTAGAATTCAGAGGAGAAGAAGAAAATCATGGAGGAAAACTAAATTATTTCCCTTGCCTTAGCCGAGTTTTACATTGGAATATATATACAAAATACAATCCTTGGTGAACAAGGAGAATCCTACCCAAATCTCTACATTTATGCTAAATATTATCTCCTACCTTATTTATAATATTTGGTAAAGGAAAATATATCTCAAAATAACAAGAAAGATAATGGAGAGATATGAGAATATCCTGGCCATATCTCAACAGTATATCAAAATAAATACAATTATTTTTTAGGAATAAAAATGAAATAAAACAATAATAATCAGAAGAAGATGAATTATCAAAGAGTGGACAGAGTAGTCCACAACTATTTTACGGCTATAATTTTCCTAGACACTTGCATTTTACTCCCTGTAGCTTGTAAGTATCTCTAAAATACATTTTTATTACAATAATCTACTGCCTCTGTCCCAAAGGCATAGATTTTATTTTTGAGCGTCCCATTAGTAAGTCACATTATAAAAAATGACAAAGAATCTTTATTATTCTTTTCACTCATTCTCTTTCTTACTTCACTTTTATACTTACATCACCAATCAACTTACTATTCTGTGTAAGAGACTATTATCTCATATATTGAAGAGAGAAATATGGACCGGTATATGAACTTGAGGAGTTACTCCCCTTAGCACCAATTGGTTTTAAGGTGGAACCTCCAATACAGTATCTTACCGGCCCAGTCCAAAGCCCATGCTCACACTTGGGCCTCTTTCTAAATCTTACATATCTCTAATTCTATGATGATATCAGAGCCACCGATCTATGGTTGCCTGAATGATCGCTTCCGCTGCTTCATTACACGTGCAGGCCTAACGGCTCACGATATTGCTCCGCGCCATCCGATTGATTTGTCCACGTTGTAAGCTTTGGCAAAGCCCGGCTACACGTGAGGGGCGTGTAAGAGACAATTATCTCACATCTACTAAAGAGAGAAATATGGACCAGTATATGGACTTGAGAAATTACTCCCCTTAGGGCCAATTGATTTTAAGGTGAAACCTCCAATACAGTCTGTTACCGGCTCAGTCCAGAGCCCATACTCTAACTTGGGATTCTCTCTCTACTTCTTACCTATCTCTAATTCTAAGATTATGTACCTCACTTTCTCTCACATACTTCACTTTTCAAACTTACAATACATATATTTTCCTTTATTCACGTGCTAAAATAATTTTGTGCCGTTTAAAGTAGGACGAAAAGAGTATATACCAAAAAAATAAAATAAAAATACCAGGGTTTCTTTTAGACAGATAAAGTGGGGAGAAAGAGAGAAAATATCTATGGCAATGATGAATGAATCTTGAGGGGGGTAAATCTATTGTTCTGCATCAAGCTATGGTGAGGATATGATTATGTAGGAGGAAGAGGAGGGCATATTTGACTTTTAGGCAGAAAAAAGCTCACCACCTTTCCACTCTCATTTTCCAATTAATTACCCTTTTATGTTTCCTCTCCTAACCCCACCCTATAATGTTGTTATGATCTCTTCAATTACACACATTAATATATGTTAACGTTATTTAGCAAAATAAAAATATGGTGGGACCAAAGGTTTTTGCCATCATTTTGATTGAATAATACTTGCCATTGATTTAGCAATTTTTTTTTTTTCAAATTTTGCAATCATGATTATAATTCCCTAGGTCCACCCCTCTTTTTGTCTTGTATTATTATGAAATGGATGGATAATCTAGTTCAGGTGGATTGGTTTTCAACTTTTGCTATCACATGGTAGCAAAACGGGTTTAGTTTATACTTCCCTAAAGTTAAAAATAGTCAACTTTTGGCTTTTCATTGATTTTATTAAAAATAATTAGCAATATAATATAATGAATAATTTTACATATATTCTTATTGTTTGTATTTCTCTTCTAAATTATTTTACTCAATTAAATAATTATTAAATGAAATAGGTTTTAAGGTAAAGATGTAATTGAAATTTGAATGCTTTAACACAAAAAGGGCAATTTGAATCAAAATTTGGTTAAAAAAATGAAAATTGAATTAGACCAATGTAAATAATCATCGAGCTACTACATAGTTATAGTTGGTCACGGTTACGCTGGGTAACTTCATTTCAGGCAAAAATAGTTGTGATTAAAATTCGGGATTTTTCCTCTAGAGCCCCCAAACCCAAATGTTATTCCATTTTAAGGAAGGCTCTTTCTAAATCTCAAATAAGGAGTCCTCCCAAGATGCTAATTCCACATACACCCCTCTCACTTCCCATTGCAAAACAAAAACCTAAATGCCGAAACTACCCCCACCCCAAATAAAACCCTAACCTCCCCCTCTCCCCTCCCATTTTTATCCCTTCACTTCTCTCTAAAAGCCACACACGCACAATTCTCTCTCTCTCTCTCTCTCTCTCTCTCACTCACTCTCTCCACGCCCTCTCCGACTCCTCACTTCTCCGGTGACGGCGAATTCATCTCTTCCTCCCCCTTCGTCTCCGCCGGCGCTCTAAATCTCGCACTCTTTCTCCAGATCCGTCTCTCTCTCTCTCTCTCTCTCCAGCGCCGGAAAAAGTTTCGCTCCGGCTATGAAACCTAACACAGTCTCCATCTCATCCACCGTTGAGTTCTCTCTCTCTATCTCTCTATCTCTTTATCTCTCTATCTCTCGCTCTCTACTTCTACTCTCTAGGCTCGTACCTCCGACCGCTCTCAGATCTCCCTCCACTTCGCTTCTTCCGGTGGTGCCCCATCCCGCCGACGACCTAACTTCTTCATCATCTTATGTCCAGATCTAGTCCTCGTTCGTCTTCTCTGTCAAGCATCGTCTCCGATTCGGTCTCTGAGTCGAGCATTGTCTCCGATTTGGTCTCTGAGTTTATAGTTTTTTTTTTTAGTTTTCTCTTTTTTTTGAAGAACTGAGTTTGTTGCTGTTTTTCGTTTACTTTGAAAGCATTGAGTTTGTAGTTGTTAAACTTAGTAAAATGGTTGAGTTGATTTACATGTAGTAACTGTTGTTTGAGACTTTGTGATTGTACTTGCTACTGAGGCAATGGAATTTCATGTTAGTTTACTAGATTCATATATGAGACTCTCTTTTTTATGGAAAAAAAATCTTATAGTTCAACAATCAGATTATGTTGACTCTGATAATTAAACTATAAAAGTCAACTTAATTAAATATTAGAGTTATATTTTAATATTTTTTTAATTAATTCAAAAACTGTGAAAAAAATGGTTTTTATAGATTAATTATAAGAGTTAGATCATGATTTGATTTTTTTTTTATTATTTTTTTTATAAAAATGAAAAAAAAAAGTACAAAATATGGCTCTTTTACTTTGATTATAACAGGTGAACTGGTCTTATGTGTTAGTTATAAGAGTTGACTGTTGTTTGAATGAATATGAAAGTCAAATATTATTATTTTTAATTTATTTTGTGAAAAAATTGTAAAAAATTGACTCTTATACTTCAATTATAAGAAAATAATTGGTCTTATACACTAATTATAAGAGTTTGACCGTGATTTGACCAAATAATATTAGATGTTTTTTATTAAAATTGAAAAAAAACAAAAAAAAACATGACCCTTATTCATCGAGGGTCGCAGCAGATATCTCTCTTATAGAGGGACAAATCAAATTTTGGCTTATCATTCTCCCCTACATGAATTTGATCATGCCAATCATAACTGTTATGATTATCATGTTAAAGATAACGTTTGATTATGTCAAACATAACGTTCATCAAGTGAGAGGCTATGATAACATCAAATTCTAAGGATTCAATGATATAATTATTATGAGATTTAATTGTGACATCATGACCATGACATAAATCTCATAGCGGTTCTATCCAGTACCTTATTCTCTAATAATGGCCCACAAATTTAATCTGCATCCTCATTCACATAAACATCTCATGATTATCCATTTAATTCATGCTAATCTTTAATTATAAGTACGACGGACGGTGATTATTATAATAAACATGCAAAAGATATAATAATAACATTTGTTATCTCTATTATAAATGAAACATGACATTATATAAAGGTCTATACCATAGGCCTAGGGCATAATCACTAACAAAAACTCTCATACCCACCAAGGGATTGTTTGGAAAAGAAGAAGAAAACACATATTACATACCCACAAATGGAAGCATAAACATTAACAAATTTGACAAATCTCAACTAGTTTTAATACATCCCTTCCTCTTACCTATGAGTCACATCATTAGCCATATACAGAACAACGACACTGGAAATTTGCACAAGCAACCTATTAGGTAGCCATATCACTACATGAAATTGAAGTGGCTCAATGCTTCTGATCAATCTTCAAATTCACATTTTTTTTCTCCTAACAACAACACATTGGTGCTCAATGTTTGGTGCAATCATCAAAAGTATATTCTCCTCTTTTTGAAATGCATCAAGAGCTCCTGATGCTTTATTTTTCAGCCTTAGAGGAATTGTCTATGTGAATGAATCTCTGAGCCTAAAATTGATAATGGCAAACACCCTGGATTTTAGGAATGGGCTTGGTGCATGGAGAAGACGAGGGGGAGAAGGCAAGTGGGAGAAGAGGTGGAGAGAGGAGCAATAGAGAGACGGTGAGTTAACAAAAATGAGGCATGTTTCGTGTTCATGGCTTAAGGTTTAGGGGTAATTTGGGTATTACACAAAGTCATTAAATTAACTGGGGCCGTAGGTGAATCCTATATGGACACATGGGGAATTGATAAAATAGTATTTCCCAATTCTTTGAAAGGAAAAACATCTTCAATAAACCATACATCTTGTGATGTGTAAATTTGCTTTGACTCCATATCAAATATTCGGTATCCCTTTTGGGAATATGGGTAGCCAACAAACACCCCCGGACGCCCCTTCTCATCAAACTTATCTCCCCCTTTCTTGTTATTTTTTGCATACACAAGACAACCAAATATTCGAAGATGATCAAAATCTGGTTTCTTTTGCAACAAAATTTCATAAGGTGATTTGTTTTGTATTGTTTTAGAGGGTAAACAGTTAATGATGTAGGCTGCTATTAGAACACACTCTCCCAAAAATCATTTCTGTAAGCCTGCTTCAAATATCAAGGACCTTGCCATCTCCAAAATGTGTCTATGCTTACGCTCAACGACCCCATTTTGTTGAGGCGTGTGTATGCAAGAGGTTTCAAGAGTGATCCCATTAGCATTGTAATAAATCAACATTTCATCTAACTGAAATTCACCACCATTGTCACTCCTGATACGTTTAACTCCCTTTTCAAATTGTTTTTTCACCATATTACAAAACATAGTGAGGTATTTATAAACTTTTGATTTATATTTCATCAAGAAAACCCAAACACTTCAACTAAAATCGTTAACAATAGTTAAAAAACTAGTGAGCTCCTGAAAAAGAAGGTGTTCTATATCCTCCCCAAATGTCACAATGAATGAGATCGAAACAAGACTTAGTCTTAATACTACTAACTGGAAAAGGCAATCTTTTCAACTTAGCCCTTAAACAAGAGTCACAGTGTTCTTTTGCTAAATCACTACTACAAGATTGAGAATGTAAAACTAAGGTGTGACCCAAACGTTTGTGCCATACCCGTTGATCAACAGTAGCCAACATCGCTGCTCTCCCTTTTGCTACCGGCTCTAGATGATACAGACCATTGCTGCGCCTACCCATCCTAATCAGAGTCCTCGAAGCTAAGTCCTGTATCACACAAAGCAAAGGTACAGACAGTCCGATCTAGCCAGTGAGCAGAAGCGCCGATTGAGACCTAAATTTATTGAAAAAAACTTTTCTTTGGGCCGCTGGCCATCCGCTGGGAGTTTTGGGTTAGAATAATTATGAGAGCACAATTCAAGTCCTTGGTTAAGCGGCTAACTGATAATAAATTGCAATTGAAATCGGGTATATTTAGAACATGGTCGATTTTAAGTCCATTCGGGAGTTTTACGTCGCCAATTCTTTTTACAGGTATTGCGTCTCCATTTGGGATCCTGACTGGTTTCTCTGTCCCTGATTTAGTTTGGTTTTTGAGTATTCCGTCATTGAATGTGATATGTTCGCTTGCTCCGGAATCAATAATCCAAGTACCCACACAATTGAACTTACCAGCCATGTTCGCAGAAGGAGGATTTCTTTGCTCACTGCTTGACTTTTCGGTGAAGTACTGGACACAATGTGTACACTTAGGCTTTTCCCGCTGCACACCTTTTCCTTCTCCTCGGCCCGAGCGTGGACTGCTGAATGCTTGGAACGCCGCTGCTTCTACCTCGACTTTCCCAACTGCTGCAATTTGTTTCTGCCGCTCGTCCTCTGAAACTAAATGTATTCCGTGCCCAAGTTGATTGCTAGCTTCATGCTCAAAATTTGGGTTTTTATGGTTCCAAAACTTGCATGCAATCCCATCAAGAAATCGTACAAACGTTCTCTCTCCCTCATCTCCGTGAGCCTTTTAGGGACGTCGCATGTGCACCCCCCACATTTGCACTTTGGAGTAGGAGCGATGGATTAAATTTTATCCCATAACCCTTTCAACTTTGTGTAATATGCCGAGACTGAGAGTTTTTCTTGTCTTGTCAAAGTGATTACACGTTTGAGCTCGTATGCCCTAGGTGCACTCTCACTTCCAAAACGTTCTCCCAAATCATCCCATATTTCTTGTGCGGTGCTAGCATGCTTCACACTATTCTTGATTTCTTTCTCCATGGCGCTGTTAAGCCATTCCTTCACCATGGCGTTACAACGCTTCCAAAGTAACATGTTTGCTTCTCCTTCGGCCGGGGCTGGAATTGTCCCATCAACAAAACCAAACTTGTTTTTTGCGAAAAGGGCATTGCTCATTTCATCCACCCAATCAGCATAATTCCCGTCACGAAGTAAGTCACTAACAAAAAATGTATTTGTGTTGTCCGACGCCGAGATGAAGTTCAGGGGAAATCATAAATGTGATCAACGATATCGCATAGGAGGATATGGAGGATTTGATAATATCTCCCCATATCTCCAAGATATTCTGTTAATCATCTTTTATGATTTCCTACAATGAAGCGCATAGGAAATCTGTGTATAGTCCGCACAATGCACATGCAGTTTGTCAGCCCTGCAAGAATAGGATAAAGGTAGTATAAATACTCACTTTCTCATTTTCTTGTTCATAACTCTGTTTCTAAAAAATAAAAACTTTTTTTTCATAACTTGTTTTGATTGAGAATCAAGAACAATAAAAATCATATAGCCTAAACGATTAGAAAAATAGTTTTTTCTAATAACGGATCAAGCAATCCATCAAGAAGAGTTCTTGATTCGTTCGTGTGTGATAACCAATATAGGGTGTTCGCTTTTCGTCACATGTAGTCTATGATTGAAGATTAACGCTACAAGGGTTAAAATTATTTATTCATCATTATTAAATTAATCGTTTTGCATGGATCTTGTTTTTTTTTTTTTTGTTTTTTTTTTTGGTTTCTTCTTGTTATTCTGCTGTTGAATTGTTGCACCAAAACCCAAAAGTGGTATCAGAGCATGTAGACACCTACACCTGGCCTGGTACACAGACTTTTGGTGTACCCACCTTGTTTACCCACATTATCCAACCAAACCACGTGAGAAGCACGACCGGGCCCCAGGTGGCCTTTTGGTCCCCTAGCTGACTGGACGGCCACACGTGATTTTAATGGCAATCTCGTATTTTCTGGCGTTTTGAGTGACGATCACTCTCCCTAATTTACCCCTGTTACCCATTGACATAAAGTGGGATCGTGAGAACGATCCCAATTTTACCGATTTCCCCTTTTTTCATTATAAAAATACCCCTAGTCTTTAGAAAACACACATTGAATACACAGAAGGAGAGACATACTATCAGATACTTATACAATATTTATAGGCAAATAACAAACACTCTGCAATTAAACTCTCCCTAGAAAATCAATAACTTTCTTCCTGAGAGAGTTACTCCCACCATCATCTCCATACAAATTAGTCATTAAATCTCTTCCCCTTAAAAGAGACCGCTCTCTTTAAGAGCCATCGCCCATCACCATTTAAGAAGGCAAGGGAACATGGAGCGAACCAATTTCTCGAGGTTATTCTTCAAGCACTGGTGACAAAGCGTAGGAGGTATATTTCCCCCTATTTTATGCAGTGGATTGTTAAATTGTTGAATTTGAGCTTAGAATGCCAACACACACACACATTTAAAAAAACTCGTCCTAACAGACTAGGTGGATTGGGTGCCTATCTCAACCCATTCCAAATTCTTAACTAAACCTCCGAACTTATAATTTCTAACTAAAAAGGTTTTCTATAGTTTTTCCTCTTTAAAGTAATGGTGGCGACACTTTAAAAGCAAAAATAGGTTAAACCTCTATCAGGGACTTGAAGGCCGAAACTAGAGATACTCACATAGCCACTTGCAACGACAATTATTTTAATTTTATAATATACTCCCTCTGTCCCAGCTCACTTGACACCTTTTGAGCAAAACTGGTCAACTTAAGGCCGGTTTGACCAACACTTTATAGAAATATTTATGATCCGAATAAAAAAAATTCAAAATGTAAAATGATCACCATTAAAAATCCTCTCAATAACAATTTTTAATTTTTTTTGAACATAAATATTTCTATAAAGTATTGGTCAACACGATCCTAAGTTGACTCGTTTTAATCAAAAGGTGTCAAGTGAGCTGGGACGGAGGGAGTATATATACATATATATATATATATATACATATATATATATATATATACATATATATATATATATACATATATATATATATATATATATATATGTGTGTGTGTGTGTGTGTGTGTGTGTGTATGATTATATGATCTAGCCTGATATGAATATTTAGAATATCATTTTTTTGTGATTCATTTGAGAAATAATTATATGAGATATATATATATATATATATATATATATATATATATATATATATATATATATATATATGTGTGTGTGTGTGTGTGTGTGTGTGTGTGTGTGTGTATGATTATATGATCTAGCCTGATATGAATATTTAGAATATCATTTTTTTGTGATTCATTTGAGAAATAATTATATGAGATATATTATAATCATAAAATAGATTTACGAGGTTGTGTAATTTCACGATTAATAAGATTATTCTATTTATCAATTATCAATTTGATAAATAGCGGCTGTGAAATTTGTGGGTGATGCACGTGCAGTCTGTAAATTATCGTGCAGTCTGTGTGCAGTTTGCATGCAATGCACGTGCAGTCTGCATACAGTTGTGTAGTCCGCGTTCAATTTTCATGCAATTTAAATTTTGAGATGCATTAATTAATATATATTATTCTTAAAGTAGGACTTTATGATAAACTTCATGTTTATAATTATATTTACATAATTTTTCATCTATCAATTAATATGTTTATCTTTGATGAATACCGTTGTTGCATATTTATATTATTTATATATAATTATGATGCATTGTTATATGATAGAACCTTCATGAATATTTTAAGGTTTTTTATGTCACTCACGATTAAAATACTTGTGTAGTATTCAGATAGTTTGATGTGGGCTACGCCACAACGAGGTGCATCATTTTATCTTAGTAAGGAACAAGGTAAGGAAAGAGTGATTCCTATACATTTAAACTAGGTTACACTTAATTGAGATATCTACAGTTTTGGGCCTAAGACATTAGATAAGATTGAAGCAGGCTATGATATATGATGTCCAAATCTCATAAAATACATAAGAGTCACATATGATGTGATTGATAAGGCTTATCAACCTAAATAGCTTCATTTTGAGCGGTCGCTCCATATCTGACTTAAAGTTAAGTGAAATATGGATCTTAGCCCATTTAAACTATATTATGCATTTATTGTAGTCGAAGATGTATAATTTAGTGGGAAGTATTATTGGATATTATGCCCTAGGCCCTTGAGAAAGACCTATGCGTTGCATCATAGCTTCATTGTTATAGAGATAACAAACCAGATTATTATATCTTTTGCATGTTTATTGTAATAATCATTGTCCCTAGCACTTATGAAGGGTTATCATGAGTTTAGTGGATAATCATATGATGATTATGGTGCATAGGATGCGGATTAAACTTGTGGGTACTTGTTGGAGAACAAGGTACTGGATAGACCCATTATGAGGTTAATGTCATGGTCAAATATCATAATAGTCATACAATTTGAATCCTTAGACATGAGATTATCATGGTCTTCCACATAATGAACATTATGTTTGACGTACTCAAACGCTACCCTTAACCGGGTGGTTATAAAGGCTACGATTGGCATAATCAGATTCCTGTAGGAAAGAATGATAAGTCAAGATGAGATTTGTTCCTCTCTTAAGAGAGATATCTGCTTGGCCACTCGATGAGTGAGATTGATGATAGTGCATGGCCATTCCCAAATGAATTGATGTGATCAATGTCATTTGATCATATCAATCTACTCAAGATCGAGAAAGCGTTGGAAAACATAAGTTGACGTGGACTATGACTTATGTCCAATATGATATCCCGTGACAAAGGGATTGTGATATGTTCTATTTAGGTACCTTTGGACTTTCAAAGTTATACTAATTGGGTAGTCATAAGGGTTTGCTAGAGTCCGCTTATGACTTACGGGTTCTGAATGGTTCGGACTCGTTACAACCTTAGTATAATCCTATTGGGTCACACACAATAGAACGGATTGGAAAAGGCTGAAATCTAGGAATTAAAGAAAGCCATCGTACGGCTAGGATCATGGCGTATGGCTTTCATCAAGCCGTAAGGCTGCCTCCCCGACTCTGGATAGTTTGTTCTGATTTCTTGTGTGACAAGGAATCCCGATCCCATACGGAATTAGGTCAGACCCTCATATAAATATATGCAGCCGGGTTTGACAACCTCTAATGGTGATTTAAGAAATCATAACACATTGTTTTAGAAACAATAAAATATAGAGAGGTAGGATTATTAGTTTTGAGATTTAAAATCATCAAAACTCAATAATCAAAGAGAAAAATAATTCCTATGAAGAAATCGTTTCTTCATCAAGCCTTGGATATAGCAATCAATCAATAAGGTGTTCTTGAGTCCGTTCGATATGTGGATACCGATAGATGGTGTTTGCTTTAGCACCTTAAAATCTGTGTTCAAGGATTCGATCTTCAAGGGTATGTTTCTTTCATCTTATATTTAATTTAATCAACATGGATGGATTCGGGCTCATGGGTGTTTGATCTTATGTTATTATTCCACTGCGCATGATGCATCAAATCCCAATAGTGGTATCAGAGTCCTGTTCATCGTTGATTATTTTAATATATCATGTTTAAAATTGTTTAATTTGATTATATGATTTCCATGATAATAAGATGAATATCTGATTGGGGTTTATGTGCATGAATATGGAGATTATGTGATTCTTATATTGATGTGATCTATATGAATAATTGCATGTTGGGGTTTTCAATAAATAATTTGATTATGTGTATTGATAATTTAGATCTAATTTGTATATGTAATAAATTGTTTATTCATGATATTGATTTGATCAATTTAAATTCGTAATCTGTAAATTCGTGTTGGTTTAATCTGATTAATGCATGAACACGACAATGGAATTGATCGAATTTAAAAATTCTGGAAATCTGGAAAACTGGGATTGGGCACCGTACGGTGCCCCAGGCGGCGTACGCCTCCTGGCCAGCTGTACGGCTGCCCTAGGGTTTTTTGGCAGATTTGTTTTGTTTTCTGGTTTTTTAATTATTCTGTAAATCGTTTATAGAATTCGAATCAGGAACTGAATCTGGTTTCAGATGGCTGGATTTTGAAACTGTGTTTCCTGAAATATAATTTAATCCAGAAAATTGCAGAAATCTGAGTTCTGAAGAGTTCAGAATTGTTGTAGTCTATGTAATTGTTGAGACAATGAATGATCTTGAAACAAGTTACTTTTCTATACGGAAATGTGGATGCCTCTTGGCTTAGTTTCGGCCGTATGGAATAATTACTTGGTTTCTTGATCTTAGTACGGAAATGCTGATGCCTCTTGGCTTAGTTTCGGCCGTACATTTTGTGCTCTCAATTTATAGATGTTCTGCGGATTTAAAAGTTTCAGAATTTATCCCTATGAACAAAATGCTAATTGTTTGCAAGAAAAGAAAACTAAATTTGGATTAATTCATTGCATGGACCAATGGAAGGCTTATGCCTTGTTTCTGGGAATGCGAATGAAATATCAAATCTGTAAATTGTTTACAAATAATTTAGATTTCGTGTCCATAATGTTGTTTCATAATTAAATCACAAGATTTTGCTTATCTTAATTAATTTGATTAATTAACATACATTTTGCAAAGACTATATATTATATTATGTTTGTCATAATTAAATATATGGTGCATGTCTCTATGTTAAATTAACCTTCATAAAATTTTAAGTCTTGTGTCAACCCATGATTAAAACACTTGCAAGTACACGTGTAGTTTTATGCGGGCTCTAACCCTCGCAAGGTGCATTAATTCTATGTTTGTATGAGCAAGATGAGTGAAAGAGTGGTTCCTATGCGTTTAAAGTGGTTTGACTTAATTAGGCTATCAAAAAAGTTTTGGACCTAAGGCACAGATGATATTAAAACATGTTTGACATAAGATGTCTAAATAAATCTCATAAAAGATCTGAGAGTCATATATGATATGATTGATAAGGAGTTATGTACCTAAATAGCTTGGTTTGATGCATCTTGCCATCGCGGGCGTAATATCAAGTGAAATATGGATCTTAGCCCACATAAATTATATTATACAATTGTTGTATTTGAAGGTGTATAATTTAGTGAAAGTATTTATGAAATACATTAAATATCTCTAAATGATAATGGTATGAAATATATGTGTTTATTTATTTGCATATTTGGGTATAATGTTTTAAACTTTAATCATGCTTAATTACTGCGATCTACCCACTTAAAAGAATAAGATTAATTTTCTTGACCCAGTCATGAGCTTAAGAATTGTTCTAAAGCAAGATCGGAAGTTATGCATTCTTTATAAATCCTAATCCCAAAGAAGCCTAATGCCTTAAGGACGGACAAAGACATAAATTAGAAACATGTGGATGAATCTATAGATGTCAATTGTCCTATGACTTGCTACCATATGTTTGAAAACTTTAGAAGTATCTAAAATATATGAATGCTTATGTGATAAGCAATCACGTAGGAAGCGTTTCTACAAGCAAAAAATGCAAGAAAAGTTTGAGATTAATTAGAGCCTAACATTCATGTGATGACTGAAAGGTATATTAATAAGTTCTTATCTTTTGAACATGAAGATACATATTGATTACCTTAGATGGCTTGGTTATCAAGTTAGTTTGGAACTAACAAACGGATTTGGTATTAATTCATAAGCGATATTTGATGTTTAAAATGCTATGTTTTAATATCAAATGGAAACCTTCTCAAATTCTAAAGGTTAATAAAGAAAATGATTTAAGATAAAGGCAAGACAAGAGTTGTCAAGCCTAAAGGAAATATTTGTAGCTAAACCTAAAATCCAAAGGATGTAGCTGCTACTATGGCGATGTGATTGACCATAGCAGTAATTACAATTTGAATTAAAAGATTAAAAGGAAGGGTAGTAGGACTACAACTTCAAGTATTTATGTTAATCTTTCTACTTTTAAGTTCTTGGGTATTAGATACTGGATATGGATCCCATATTTGTATAAATGTGTAAGACTTGAGAAATAGAAAGACTACTTAAGGAAGGTAAAGATTAACCTATGTGGTAATAATAATGCAAAGGTTGCAACATTAATCATAGGAACTTGTGAAGTGTCTTTACCTAGTAGGTTCATATTTGTTTTGAACAAATGGTGTTATGTTCCTATTTTAAGTAGAAAAATTATTTTGGTTTCTTCCTTAAAAGATTATGGATATTTCTTATTTCGAATAAAAAAGTGTTCCATTAAATATGATTTGCTTTGGTGTATTGCTAATCATATAATGTGACTTTATATCTTTATATTGAAAGAACAAAATAATTAATATAACATAAATAATGGAAATCTGAATCTAAGGATGTAAGCGTTACATTCTTAAAGCATTGATGTCTACATCAATAATAAGAAACACATATATAAAATTCCATGGGACGGACTTTTAAATTCACATGATTTCGAATCATGTGATATATGTGAATCTTAGAAATTGATCAAAACACATTTTACTAATAGTAGTGAGATGAAGTACCCTTTTGAACTTATACATTTTGATGTATGTAGTTTATTAAAGTAACAATGCTAAAAGGATTTCGATAACTCATGGCAAAATTATTAGTGTACTCTGATCTGATCAAAGTAATGAATATTTGAACAATGGACTTTGTGAGAATTCCGTAGAAAGTCTGCAGAATAAGCAAAACATAATCTGCAAACAACAACCGTACGTCTGCAAACTAGGCGTACGTCTAGGGATGAGCCACACGGCTCTTGTAAACAGAAGTTTACAGATTGTCTGTAAAATACAGTTTTTCGCCTCACGATAAGTCAAAATTGATCTTCAATTAACCTTCTGGATTTAATGCTGAAAACAGCTGCGCTTACACTAATTTGTGTTTCATCTAAGGAGGTTTGACTGATACCATATTAGATATGGAATGAAAGAAAACCTGGTTTGTCTTTCATAAAGATTTGAGATGTGATACTTTTGTGAAAAGTATTGTCTTGGACAAAATAACACCTAAATCTAGTTAATGTATTTTCATGGGATATCTTAATGATATTAATTTTACGCCCTTTAGAATACAAATCGTTTGTTACTCTAAATAGCACTTTCTAGATAAATCGTTTATCTTTAAAGAACTAGTGGGAGTAAAATGTATCTCGAAGAGTTTGAGACCTAGAAATTGAGACCCAGAAAATGACATAGAACCTAAGATGGAAGTTGAACAAAGTTTCACAAGGAGTTGTGGAAATTTGTTCAAATATACACAAGTACTTTGCATATATGATAGGATACTATCTTTGACAAGAAATATTGATTTCTCATAATAGAAAGTAATAAGGAACATATCATTGCGAATGGTTGAACTATTACCTATCAAGATGCAATGTCCACTCCGTACATAGATCAATGACTTGGAGTCATGAAATCTAAAGTGCAATCCATGTAAGACAATCATGTTTCGAAACTGATTATTCTACCCGAAGGCTCAAAAACCATAAGGTGGAAAATAAGTTTTCTTGGAGAAAACAGACATGGATCGCAAGGTTCATGCTTATTAAGCAAGACTAATTGAGAAAAGTTAATTCATAATATCGATTATGATGAAACTTTATCACCCGTAGTCGTACTTAATGTTATTGGAATTCTAATTATCATGACCTCATAATGCGAATATGAAATATGACAAATGGATGTCAAAACTATATTCTTTACTAGGAACATACTTTAGGATGCGTTTGATACAACCTAAAAGTTTTGATCCATAAAATTCTAATAAAATATGCTGTTGGGTTTCGTAGTAACATGCGCAGCGGAATTAAGCATTTAAAATTTTCATGAAACCCAAAGCCCATAGATCCATTCATATGATTAAGTCAAATATAACATAATGAATACTAGAATACTAACCCTTCATGCCTTTGATTTTGCAACCTTGAATTCGATGGAGGCTTGAAATCTTGATCACGAACAAAGCAAAAATCACGAATTATGAAGATGATAAGTTTCATCCTCTAGCGGTATCCACACCATGAACGAATATCAAGAACACTTGATTTTGGTTTCTAGACCAAATCATGAAACACGCTTTCATGATGTATAGAACTATATGGAATAATTATGTATGTGCATTCTTGTTTTTCAATCTAGGGATGTCTTAGAACAAGAATTAAACTCTCTCAAACCCTTGGAGGCTCTCACAAACATAACATAATACTTAGAACAGATTAGGGCAACTAGAGGGGAGTTTTATACTTGTCACACCTATTCCAAATAGGAAACAAGTGACCAAACCCGAAAGAAAACGGAACAGAAAATCTTTTCCCCGAACAGACTAGGTCCGCCCGGGTGTAAGGATCCTGCCCCCGCGCGGAGGATCGTGACGAGTTTTGGGGCGAAAAATCCGAACACGGTTATCTCACAAAACATAACGGAGTCGCCATTTTTGTTAATTATTTAACCCAACAAAAGAAAAGGTTAGAGATTCTATTAGTTTGGAGGTCATGTTACGCCTTTGGAAGAGTTTCACGTCACCCAAGTCACCTCGGATAGGACCGAGTCTCCCTAATGTTAGTTAACGAAAGTGAATGTGTGTGTGTGTGTTTTCAAAATGGGAGAAACTGACTGTTTTGACAAAACCAGTTAATTATTTAACGGAAAAGGTTTATTTTGTAAACTTTCTGGTCAGAAAGGAAGAAACTGGAAAATGCCCTCCCTGGCCAAAGTAGCCGTACGGATGGGGAGGGCTCTCCAGAGCATTTTTACAGTTTATCAGAAAATAGTCCAGTTTCAGTCAAAACAGAGTATCTTTGCTGAAACTGGACTGGAATGTTGATTTCCAGTTTATGATTAACAACAAAACTTTGAAAAGTTCATTCCTATGCACTTTGATCATCAAAGGAACCCCAAAAACAAAGATTTAGGTGTGATCAAAGGCAATCATTGGAGAAATTTATGAAAAGTTGATGAACATGGCATTTAAATCAAAATGACCATTTTGGTGGATAAAGATTGAAAATTTACCACCAAAATGGACTTATTATACAAGATTAAACCTTTAGGGACACAAATATAACATAAAGATCAAATCTTTATGTCCCATACTTGGTGATTTATGGCTAGATCATGGTTGCGATGATAAAGATTGAAACTTTATCCCCCAATCATGACTCTTATGGCCAAACAAGAACAACATCAACATGAAATTTAACAAATCATGATCATCCTAGGTTTTATCCGATAACACACACTAGGTGTGAAGGGGACCTTGAATCACCTCATGATTTGGATCATATACATATATAATCATAATATATATAGCTTGAAAGGCCAAGACTTATATAATATATAGATATAGTGCTTGAAAATGGACAAGACTTGCAAGAAATGTAAAGTGCTTGAAATGGACAAGACTTTGCAAGAACAAGAAGAAATAATATAATATAAACAAGTAATATGAACAAAGATAAAAGAGTTTGAGATGAAGAAAAAGATGGGGAGAAGGAGGCTTCACCTATGATGGTTATGCCTATCTTCCTCTCTTTTCACTTAAATATGTGTATCACTCACTTTCTGCTCTCAAATTGGCATAGTAACAGCTCACAAAACATTTTCTTCCCCCCCCTGAAATGATCAGTATGGGGTTCAATTTATAGAGGCTGAGGGTGCCCAATATAGCCGTACGGCTAGGGACCTCATGTGCCCAAACCATCCGTACGACTCGACTTGGCGAACTTCTGGATTTTTCTAAGTTTAATTCCAGTTCAGTCCTGGAATATCAGGTTTATCCTAGTGAGGTCCTGGTCCATTGGTTTATCCCTAAATGGTACCAAGAATTCCTCTAAAGTAGGTCGAATTCAGATTGGGGTACTTACAGAGCCCCTCAGCAACGTCGCTTTTGAAGAAAGCGGGGTTGTCGACAAAACAAGCATCCCAATCTGATGGGAGGACGGCTTGGATGATTTGGTTCTATGGCTGGACCTAGAGGTATAGGATTCCTACATATCCCTATTCGAGGGAATCAAGCCTAACGTAGTTCAGGTGAGAGAATGCAAGGCTACTCAAACATATAGGCATCCCAATCCAATGGGAGGACGGCTTGGCCGATTTGAGTGAGAGGGTTTAAGGCTACTCAAACCTATAGGCATCCCAATCCGATAGGAGGACGGATTGGCCGATTTTGGTGAGAGGGTTTTAGGTTACTCAAACCTATAAGCATCCCAATCCGATGGGAGGACGGCTTGGCCGATTTGGGTGAGAGGGTTTAAGGCTACTCAAACCTATAGGCATCCTAATCCGATGGGAGGATGGCTTGGCCGATTTAGGTGAGAGGTTTTGAGGCTACTTAAACCTATAGGCATCCCAATTTGATGGGAGGACGGCTTGGCCGATTTGGGTGAGAGGTTTTAAGGCTACTCAAACTTATAGGCATCCCAATCCGTTGGGAGGACGGCTTGGCCAATTTGGGTGAGAGGGTTTAAGGCTACTCAAACCTATAGGTATCCCAATCCGATGGGAGGACGGCTTGGATGATTTGGGTGAGAGGGTTTAAGGCTACTCAAACCTATAGGCATCCCAATCCGATGGGAGGACGGCTTGGCCGATTTGGGAGAGAGGGTTTAAGGATACTCAAAACTATAGGCATCCCAATCCGATGGGAGGACGGCTTGGCCGATTTGGGTGAGAGGGTTTAAGGCTACTCAAACCTATAGGCATCCCAATCCGATGGGAGGACGGCTTGGCCGATTTAGGTGAGATGGTTTAAGGCTACTCAAACCTATAGGCATCCCAATCCGATGGGAGGACGGCTTGGCCGATTTGGGTGAGAGGGTTTAAGGCTACTCAAACCTATAGGCATCCCAATCTAATAGGAGGACGTCTTGGCCGATTTGGGTGAGAGGGTTTAAGGCTACTCAAACCTATAGGCATTTGAATCCGATGGGAGGACGGCTTGGCCGATTTGGGTGAGAGGGTTTAAGGCTACTCAAACCTATAAGCATCCCAATCCGATGGGAGGACGGCTTGGCCGATTTGGGTGAGAGGGTTTAAGGCTACTCAAACCTATAGGTATCCCAATCCGATGGGAGGACGGCTTGGCCAATTTGGGTGAGACGGTTTAAGGCTACTCAAACCTATAGAACTTAATCCTTAATTTTCATCCTGGGCACACGATCAGGACTTTCACAATTTTCATCATCCTGGGCGCACGACCACGACTTTCATATTTTTCGCATTTCACCCTGGGAGCACGACCAAGACTTTCACAATTTTGATATTTCGTTCTGGGCGCACGACCAGGATTTTTGCAATTTTCAAACTCCTAATCTGGATTTACGAAGGACTGCCATCACAATGATAGGTTTTATCTAACATGACTACTTTCGGGGACAAAGGTTTTCTTAACCTAACATGACTATATTGGTCTTACGTCCTACCAAGGACTGTTGTCACGATGATAGTTTTTCTCTAACCTGACCACTTTCGGGGACAAAGGTTTTCTTAACCTAACATGACTATACTGGTCTTACGTCCTACCAAGGACTGTCGACAACTCCTTTCAAATCAAATGAGCTTACGTTACGCCGGACTGCTCGCGCGACCAAATGGTTTGACTCTTACTTGATCATCCTAAACGCTTCGGTCAACTTTAACTCACGGGAGGTTGATGGAAAAACTGGGATAAGGACTAGCCTAAAAGTGACCACTTCGTGTCGTCGCTTGGATTTGGTCAACACTACTGTATGGCACGATTGACACATTTTCTTGATACCGGGAAAAGCCTAGGGGCGACCCTTAAGGTACATTGTTGGACGCAAAAGTCCAAGGTTTTGGAAAATAATTCTTTTTACACACCCTCAAATGCCCATGCAATTTGAAAGGGGACAACACAATATTCAAACTACACCCTCAAATGCCCATCGCGATCTGAAAGGGAAAAAACACACCCTTAAGTGCCCGACGCGACTTGAAAGGGGGACGACACAACATTCAAAATACACCCTTAAATTCCCATCGCGATTTGAAAGGAAAAAGCACAATTTTTTCACAAAACACACCCTCAAGTGCCCGACGCGACTTGAAAGGGGAAAAACACATCTTTTATCAAAAGCATGATGCCAAAAGGGAAACTTTCCAAAGTGCTCATTCTTCAAGGTGAATCTTTTAATGAAGCATGTCAGTCAAATTTTGATTTTAACTTAACCATGATGTTTGTTATGCATAAAGTCCTTTGGAGCTTTGTCCATTTCTTAGGAGAGATCGGGAGTGGAGAACCCTTTTGTCGTCGAGGTTGGGGTAGCCCTATGTCCTTGTTGGCGTCGGTGGCGGCTTAGCCCTATGTTTTTGGCCGGCGTAGCCCTAATGTCATCGTTTGATGGTTAGGAACCCATCCCTTTTTCATGACGCGCCCATTCTTTTGCCTAGGCCGGCCTTACGGGTTTTCAACCTAGCGGGCTACTTTTTTGCGTCTTTCATGGCACACCCTATTTTTTGCCTAGATCGCCCTTGCGGGTTTTCAACCTAGCGGGCTACTTTTTTGGTGCCTTTCTTTCTATTTTTCTCTTTCTTTTATGAGTGATCCAACCGAATCGACGGGACGGGGACTTAATATGCCCTTTTGGAGGAAACATGAAAGGGCCTTTATTTAGGCGGGAGAGAGTCCCTTTATATTGGTGAACAATGTATCACGAAACGGGAGGAAGCCCTTGCTTGACAGAATACAAGTGTTTAGCTCTTTCCTAAGATGTAGAGAAGAAGACTTGTCGAGACATTTGAAATCAGCCTTAGTCAATATAATCAAAATGATTGCTTGAACGGACCATGTTCATTATTAAGTCAGGGTTATAACAAGCAATTAGCCTTGACATGTATAACTGCTGTGATCAATTGAGATTAAGATTCGATCAATGGCAAGATCAAAATTTGTTTAGGAGGGGCTTTCTTTTGTTGTTGTCTCGGAGGACGTTGTTGCTCACTTTGCTTTGGGTGAACTCCTTGAGATGGACCTGTTGGGGTGAACCCTCTTTGGTGTGAACTCCTTTTGAGGCAAACTTTGTTTTCACCATTTCCTTCCCTTCTTTCCATAAATTTATTTCCTTTCCCTCTTTTTTTTTTTTTTTTTTTTTTTTTGAGGGAGGAGGTAAACATTATCCCCAGCTTGCTATCTTGGGCATTGGCTTTCCTGCAACCCTTTATCGATTCTAGCTTTGATTTTGACAATCCGGGAAGCCCTTTGATTGGTTGCGCTCGTGCGATCACGGTTGAATCTTGGTGGTTTAGCAACAACGTCCTCACCTTTTCACTACCTCGGGATGCCTTTGATGTGCATCAGGAATTTGTTTCAGAAAGGTGTATCGGGTTGTGTATCGGGGAAGTGTATGAGGGAAGACTTGCCATTAATGGTTTCTTCATGCCAATTGATCACAACATTTATTCACATCAAGATTAATTGTTTACATTTAGCATTTTTCATTCGTGTTAGATCCATTCGTCCTTAATGAGCCGTCATTGACTAGTATGCTTAGAAGTCAATTCATCATTTTAGGGACGTAGCAATCAATTGATCATAACAAGCAAGGCAATTTCAAGAGTAAATGTATATTGCAAATAATGTCTCAAATCTAGAGAGAAGAGAATGAAAATGACTCTTTTATTGAGATAACTTTGTACATACATGTCCAAGTGTGGACCTTTGCAAAAATAAAAAGACACAGTCCGGGATGGACTTTGATGAAAGTCTAGATCCTACGAGGCTGGAAGACTCATCACTCTTTTTTTTTCTTTTTTTTTTTGGGAATGGGTTCCTATAAAGTGCGATGGTCCATTTTCTTCCTCAATTGTTGGAGGGGTTGTCGGGGGCACATTCCATGTCTTCCACGGGGAACTCGGGCTTCGTGTCATTGGGAAAGATGTCGCGAGGCTTCCATTTGGCTTGGCATTGCAATTATCGAGTTCGTCTTTGGCCATCTCCTTTTGGCGACTTCCTTTCGAGGTGTGTAACCTCATGCATGGCATTCGGTGAGGGTATGGTTCTCCATTTGATGTACCCACCCTTGGGCTTTCGAAGCATGGGCCTCTCCTTGTGGGTGGTGTCCCAACTTGTTTTGATCTTCTTGTTCATGTGGGCGCCAATTCGGATGTGGGCTCCTTGGTCTATGTTTTCGTTGGACAAGACCACAAAGGACTTTAGCATTTTAAACCTCAAGGTAAAATTATAACCACGATTTGAGAGGAACGCCTCATTAGCGGATTAGCCTTTTAGAAAAGAGTTGACCTTTTGTTTTAAGAAAACTCGATCTCCATTTTTTTTTGAATGAGGATTGACACACACATTTTTTATTTGAGCAAAAGACTCACACATTTTGCTTTCTTTTTATAAGGATTGACGCACACACATTTTTTATTTGAGTAAAAGACTCACACACATTTTTTTATGTAAACTTTTGACAATGTAGTAATGATAATAATAATTTCATTAAGAAAATTGACAATGGATTCAAAAGGGTCACCACATAGCACTAACCGGGGATTCAAGATTCTAACTAGACCTAACAGACATCTTAACTGACTTTCCCTAAAGGCTTATTACACATTCTAACAGTGGACTTTGACCTTTCCTGAGGGGAGGTCGGTGGAAGGGGTTTTGAGATTTTGCTCTCTGCTACGGTGACCACGACACCATCAAATTCCCAACCCGGGGCATTTAGCCCTGCAGACATTTTCCGTGCCATTGACCCTTTGGCTTTGCTGAATTTGTCAACCTTCCCGAAATTGGCTCTCCTACTTTGGGGTTGGTGACTCCGTCAACCACGGTCTCCTTTCTCTTGGGGCGGATACCACTCCATTCGTTGATCCTTGGAGAAGTCACAGGATTAGATCTCTCCATCTCAAGCACTTTGACACTCGGGCTGTTGTCTGTGGCGGAGCCATGAGAGGGTTCAAGCTTTCCTTCCCCAATCAAACCCATAATGATACGTTTCACAGCAGGGCACTCGTCGGTATTATGTCCATGGTAACTGTGGAAGGCACACTTCTTGTTAACATCGAGATACTTCTCAGGGTTTTTGGGTTGGAAGTTGACAAGAGGCTTTGCGAGGCCTTGCTTAACCAATCTCTCAAATACCTTGCTTATAGGCATTCCGAAATCCTCAAACCTTATGAAACGGGGTCTGGATTGGCGCTTGGCTCTTCTTCCATTGTTGGTCAGAGCGCGGCGGGGATGAGAATCACTACTATTCATGAAAAGGGGTGCTCGTTGAGTATCCTCTCATACTGAACTTCCATTTGCTTTCTCATTCCTAATAGATGATTGAGAGGATCCTGCGGGGGTGGAGGGGTGTAGGCATATCCATAACCCTGGTTATTCGTAGGAATGTACCTCGGAGGTGCGTAATGAACTTGTGGTCCAAAAGGTCTCGGACCGTAGAAATGATACGTTTCACCTCTGAATCCAGTGGTTGGCCAATTATCCACATATGGTGACTGAGTTGTTGGGATTTGATTGGCGACCTCAAACTGAGAGGGAGTATAATTAGGAAGACCTCATGGGAGTGATGGTCGAGGCATGATCGGTGTGAATGGTGAGACATGGGTGTTTATGGGAGGCAACCCAAAGGGAATGTTAGATCCGGGGTAAGGCAGAGTGTATGGAGCTTGAGTGGGAGGCAAGCTTTGAGTGGTGACGTGTTGAAACGGAGAGTGAGGGGATTTGGTGTTTTCGCAAGGTTGAGGGGGTGGAGTTTGGTTGTGACTTGGAGGTTGGGTGGTTTCGACCCCTTCCTCATGGTCAGAAACCTCAACGAAGGACCCATCCGTCTGAAACAAAACCTTAACGCCTTTTCGTCTCATTGACCCGACAAACCGGTCTCGTGCTTACTCGTAGTGTTTCCTGGTAATCTCTTCCCGAGCCCTGGAGGCTTCCAAATCTTGGAGCAATTCTTCTTTGGTTGGGCTGGTCTGACCATTTGCGGCATTTCTTTCCCAACTATTTTCCTCTGAGCCGGCCATTCCAAGGTTCCGGCGTGGAGGGATTGTAGCGGCTGAGGAACCCTCAGACTCAACGCGGAACAGGCGGTGACATGGTGCTCTTTTCCACTTCATTCTCGCTGCAGCAGAGACAGAATGCAACTTAGGCTCAGGTAATCATTTAGTGGATGCTCATGCTACGAATGGGACACGACCGCTAGGCTTAGACCTATGGGTGAAAGGTGAACGGGAACAAATGGGATCTCGAATCCATGGTTGTGGCCGACTTCTTGGAGGGTAATGGGGGATTCATTCAAAGACTTGACCGGCTCCTTAGAAGATAACGGGGATCCTCCCAAGGACTTGACTTCCTAGGGGACTACTCCTAGGGATTTGACGAGAATCTCAAAAAGGGGACCTAGGGGATGACGCCTAGGGGTTTGATGGAAACCTCAACAGGGACCTAGGGGACAACGCCTAAGGGTTTAACGAACATGTTGGAGGATAACGGGGATCTATCCAAAGATTTAACGGGTGCCTTGGAGGATAACGGGGATCCGTCCGAAGATTTCACTGGCTTCTTGGAGGACAACTGGGATCCGTCCAAAGACTTAACGAAATTCCTTAACGTAGGTCTTGGAGGATAACGGGGATCCGTCCAAAGACTTAACGAAATGCCTTAACGTAGGTCTTGGTGGATAACGGGGATCCGTCCAAAGACTTACGAAATGCCTTAACGGAGGTCTTGGAGGATTACGGGGATCCGTCAAAAGACTTAACGAAATGCCTTAACGTAGGTCTTGGAGGATAACGGGGATCCGTCCAAAGACTTAACAAAATGTCTTACCGGGGGTCTTAGAGGATAACGGGGATCCGTCCAAGGACTTAACAAAATGCCTTAACGGAGGTCTTGGAGGATAACGGGGATCCGCCCAAAGACTTAACGAAATGCCTTAACGGAGGTCTTGGAGGATAACGGGGATCCGTTCAAAGACTTAACGAAACGCCTTAATGGAGGTCTTGGAGGATAACGGGGATCCGTCCAAAGACTTAACGAAATGCCTTAACGGAGGTCTTGGAGGATAACGGGGATCCGTCCAAAGACTTAACGAAATGCTGTTTGCTAACGCATGAATGCGATGCGTCAAAGACAAGATGCAAGAAAGGAGCAAACGCATGTAATGTGTGATTATTCATTCATTCAAGTTTACTTAAAAAGCATTTTTATTCCTACATGGTTGGAAAAGATTTCTCTTCTTTTTCGCAACTAATCTAAATCCTGGATCAGTGGAGCCATCACTAAGCCTATAGATCCCTCGTTTTTCACCTGTCTTGCACACTCCCAAGGATGGACTGTTCTGGGCAAGGGTCCTATAGGGCAAGCGGCTTCCACCGACCGAAAGAAATGAACCTAGGGTCTAGTGCATCGCAAGGTTCCCAATACGTGGGCCATTCCAATCATGATTAAGCCCCGATTAAGATCGAGATTCGTCTTAGGGACTTAAGGGACTTCCGGCATAACCTTATCTTTGATGAGGGCCCTCGAATATTATCCATGGGCTTAAGGATAATTAGTATGAATCATTCATTAGGGCTTGACAATACGGTGTCACCCTATCCATAACACATGACTTAGGTTAATTAGAGCCCATATTAACGCATAAGTCAAGGACTGGGTCAAAGTTGACCATGGTCACACTTGCTTTCACAAGGAGTCGTGACTCGGGCATTAACTTGTCCATAATTAATCTCAGACACATATCGGGGATGTAGTAACGTGAGCTAGACCAAAAACCAACCAAAGTCTCGGTGTTTGTGTGTCACAGACAAGTGTGGTTAACTCGGCTTGTAAGGGGAGGTGGAATGGACCTGTGCGCGCTAGAAGGGCACAAGAGCACCAATCAAGCTACATCGTGGCATCCATCCCGGGTTTAAAGGGCATTTGGAATGTTCAAGGTCAAGTGCGCGTAGTGTGAAGCCATTCTATGTTCCTTTTTGAGTCAAAATAGAAATTTTCGATTTGTCTTAACATCATGAACAAATGTACACAATAGCACATGAACAAGCATGAATAGGCATAATCAACAAAAATGAGCAAGCATGAATAAGCTATTTACACAAGCAATCAAGCAAAAATCACATGGGCAAACAAAGCCAAAACTTGTATGTACAACAAATTGTGCACAACAAAAGAATCCTTTGAAATCAACATTTTTTAAGAAGAACAATTCTTTTGAAAATCATTTGCAAAACAAGTTTTGTAAACCAAATAATTCAAAAATTTTCATAAAAGGGGTTATGCATAAGGAGGCCCTAAAAACCCAATTTTATGTCCAAAAAGAACTTGTGCATAACCAAGCTTTAAAAACAAAGTTTTGGCTAAAGAGGAAGAAGGTAATGTGCTCAAACAAAACTGTAAATTTGGAACCTGGACAAGCAGAAGCCAAAGGGACACAGAATATTCCTGCCCTGCACAAAATTGTTAAATTTTGGAACAATTTGTTCCCTGCCCAACATAGCCGTACGGCTATAGCATGCTGTCAATTATTTTTTGCTGTTTTTCAACTTCTGATCATGAAGCCCCGGTTTATTGCACATCCAAAACAGTTTCCACTCCAGAAAAATTCAAACAGAAACTCAGCACACACAACACAAACACAAAAGTTAACGAAAACGGGGGACGGGAGTTTGACCCACACAAAAGTGTCCTCAAAGCTTCTAAAAAGAAGTTTGCAAACACTTTTCTCCCCAGCGGAGTCGCCACTGTAAGGATCCCTCCCCGCACGGAGGATCGTGATAAGTTTTGGGGAGAAAAAGCCGAACACGGTTATCTCACAAAACATAACGGAGTCGCCACTTTTGTTAATTATTTAACCCAAGAAAAGAAAAGGTTAGAGATTCTATTAGTTCGGAGGTCAGGTTACGCCTTGGGAAGAGTTTCACGTCACCCAAGTTGCCTCGGATAGGACCGAGTATACCTAATGTTAGTTAACGAAAGTGCATGTGTGTGTGTGTGTTTTCAAAATGGGAGAAACTGACTGTTTTGACAAAACCAGTTAATTATTTAATGGAGAAGGTTTATTTTTACAGTTTATCAGAAAACAGTCTAGTTTCAGTCAAAACATAGTATCTTTGCTAAAACTGGACTGGAATGTTGATTTCCAGTTTATGATTAACAACAAAACTTTGAAAAGTTCATTCCTATGCACTTTGATCATCAAAGGAACCCCAAAAACAAAGATTTGGGTGTGATAAAAGGCAATAATTGGAGAAATTTATGAAAAGTTGATGAACATGGCATTTAAATCAAAATGACCATTTTGGTGGATAAAGATTGAAAATTTACCACCAAAATGGACTTATTATACAAGATTAAACCTTTAGGGACACAAATATAACATAAAGATCAAATCTTTATGTCCCATACTTGGTGATTTATGGCTAGATCATGGTTGGGATGATAAAGATTGAAACTTTATCCCCCAATTATGATTTTTATGGCCAAACAAGAATAACATCAACATGAAATTTAACAAATCATGATCATCCTAGGTTTTATCCCATAAATCACACACTAGGTGTGAAGGGGAGCTTGAATCACCTCATGATTTGGATCATATACATATATAATCATAATATATATAGCTTGAAAGGCCAAGACTTATATAATATATAGATATAGTGCTTGAAAATGGACAAGACTTGCAAGAAATGTAAAGTGCTTGAAATGGACAAGACTTTGCAAGAACAAGAAGAAATAATACAAGATAAACAAGTAATATGAGCAAAGATAAAAGAGTTTGAGATGAAGAATAAGATGGGGGGAAGGAGGTTTCACATATGATGGTTATGCCTATCTTCTTCTCTTTTCACTCAAATATGTGTATCACTCACTTTATGCTCTCAAACTGGCAGAGTAACAGCTCACAAAACGTTTTCTTCCCCCCTGAAATGATCAGCATGGGGTTCAATTTATAGAGGCTGAGGGTTCCCAACATAGCCGTACGGCTAGGGACCTCATGTGCCCAAACCATCCGTACGACTCAACTTGGCGAGCTTCTGGATTTTTCTAAGTTTAATTCCAGTTCAGTCCTGGAATATCAGGTTTATCCTAGTGAGGTCCTGGTCCATTGGTTTATCCCTAAATGGTACCAAGAATTCCTCTAAAGTAGGTCGAATTCAGATTGGGGTACTTACACCGGGCGTTACAACTGGTCCGACCGGCCCCAAGCAATTGGTTCGACCGGGTCCTATTGTTGGTCCGCCTGGACCCTCCCAAATTCCAGTTTTCTAATTCCTAATATTCCTCAAAGGTCCTTCGACCCATAATTCCAATTAAGTCTTTTTAAGATTTGTTTTATTGTGTGTGACCCTCTAGGATTACACTAAGTTGGCAATGGACCGAAACATGAATCCATAAGATATGATTAGGTTATAGCAAACCGTCATACCTACCCAAATAGTGTAACTAGATACAAGTTTGCATTGCTTTAGAACATGTCACAATCCCTTTGTCCACGATGTCTTTGAACACAAGTCATGGTCAACAAGTCAACTTGTATTGTTCAATACTTTCTCGATTCCGAATATGTTGATAATCCAAATGACATTGATCCAATCAATCCATTTGAGTTAGCCAAACATTTCTTCAACATCATTCCTACGAGGGGCCCAAGCTTGACATCTTTCCGAAGCGGGACAAATCCATTTAGCTTACTATTCTTCCCTACGTGAATCCGATTATGCCAATCATACCCATTATAACTACTTGGTTAAAGGTAGTGTTTGAATATGTCAAACATAATCTTCATCAAGTGGAAGACTATAATAACTTCATGTCTAAGGATTCAAATGACATAACTAATATGAGATATATGTATGACATAGACCATGACATAAATCTCATACAGCAGGTCATGTCCAGTACCTTGTTCCAAACAGGTACCCATAAATCTAACATGATCATCCCATGATCATTTAGCCTTTGTACTAGTGCTTAACAAGCTCTAGGGACGAAGATTAATATAAGCAAACATGAGTATTAATAATAACCTAAATATCTCTTCATTAATATGAATATAATGATAACACATACAACGTTTAACAAACGTGCCTAGGGCACCAACACCAACAATCTCCCACTTCCCTAGGCCCAATTTCTTAGGTATCCAATACCCATGGACCTAACATGACCACCATGTTTAGCTTGTGGAAGTCCTTTTGTTAGCGTGTCCGCAACGTTATCATTAGTTGGTACTCTGCATATATTTACGTTTCCTATATCAACAATTTCTCGAATGATATGAAAAACGCCTAAGTATGTGTTTGGATTTAGGATGTGCCCTTGGTTCCTTTTCTTGATCGATAGCACCACTATTATTACTGATAAGGTCTATTGGATTAGCAATGCTAGGAACCACTTTATGTTCACCAATAAACTTCTTAATCCAAACAGTTTCCCTTGCAACTTCCAATGCAGCAATATACTTAGATTCAATATGTAGAATTCAGTGATTGTACTCTGCTTGAAACTATTCCAACTTACAGTTTCACCATTGACATAAACAAAAAATCGATTGCGATCATCTATTATCTTTGTCGGTTTGGAAGCATACATCCGTGTACCCATATACAATGAGATTATCTTCCATCCTTCCATGGATCAAAACCCGAATCTTTAGTCCTTTTCAAGTACTTAAAAATCGCTTTAGCAGCCATCCAATGACTTTCACCGGGGTCAGATTGACATCTTCTCGCCATGCTCCTAGCATAAGATACATCCGGCCTAGTACATATCATGGCATACATGATGGATCCATTTGCTAAAGCATTTGGCATCTCACTCATTTTTCTCATGCTCATAATGTCTTAGGACATTGAATCTTGCTTAGAGAAACTCCATGTAACACTGACAACTGTCCTCTCTTAGAATTTTCCTTGCGGAATCTTCTAATGACCTTGTCAATGTATGTAATTTGGTTTTAAACTAATTAGCGTCCTTTATGCCAAGGACATATGCGGTTTCACCCATATCTTTCATTGCGAAGCACTTTCCCAACAAAATCTTTACAGACTGACGTGCAGGAATGTCGTTCCAATGAGCAATATGTCATCCACATATTTAAGTAAGGAGTAGCACTAAGCTCCCACTAATCTTCTTGTGTATACAAGGTTCATCTTCGTTCTTGATAAAACAAAATTCTTTGATTCATCAAAACGGAGATTCAAACTCCCAAAAGCTTGCTTCAATCCATCCAATGGATTTCCGCAACTTACATACTTTATTAGAATTTTCTTTGACTATAAAACCTTTAGGTTGTATCCAATACATCCTTAAGTGAGTTCCCGTTAAGGAACACTGTTTTGACATCCTTTTGTCAAATTTCATATTCAAAATATGAAGATATGACTATGAGAATTCTAGTAAGTTCCTTGCTACCCATGTAAGTTTTTTCCAAGAAAACTCATTCCTATCCTTTGGTTTTTACACCTTGGGTTAAAATGATCAAGTTCCAAACTTGAGTATTACACATGAATTGCCTTTTAGATTTTATGACTCCAAGTCCTTAATCTAAATGTGGAGCGGATATTGCATCTTTGATAGTTGGTAAATACTTCATTTTAAATGAACTTTACCTCAATAATTTCTATTTCGAAATATCCAATAGTTCTTGTTATAGATTGTATCCTATCATGTATGCAAGCACTTTGTATAGCTTTGAACGGACTTTTCACGACTCTTTGTGAAAACTTGTTCAACTTCCATCGTAGGTTAATTTATATTTTCTAGGTCTCGAACCATTCGAGATATATTTTACTCCCACTGATTCTTTTAGAGATAAACCATTTATCTAGAAACGTACCATTATGAGCAACAACCCATTTGTTTCTTACAAGTAAAATATTATCCTCATGTTTCCTTAGGATATCCCATAAAAATATATTTATTAGATTTAAGTGTGAGCGTGTCCCAGACAGCTCCTTTCCAAAAGGGTCTCACCATCTTAATTTTTATGAAAGACAAACCAGGTTTTCTTTCACTTTTAACCTCTTTTGATGGAACTTCAAATTAGTGTAATTATAGTGGTTTCCAATGCATAGCCCCAAAATAAATAATGGAAGATCAATTTGACTTTATCATCTAATGAACCATATCCAATAAGGTTCTTATACTTCCACATAGACACATCATTTAGAATGGTGTTCTTAGTGAAGTTAATTGTGAAACTGTTTCACAACTTCAACGATGACTGTCAAATTCTTGGTTCAATTATTCATCATCATGATCGAGTCAGAATCTTTGAATAGTTTTACCAAGTCCAACCAAAATTCTCTTTTAGCATTGCTACTTAATGCACCATATACATGGACATGTATTAGGTCAAGTAAGATATTAGCCTTTTACTATTCATAGTAAAAGATGTCTTAGTCCAAGTAAATAAGATTTGCATAAATCATGTGATTCCAAATCATATGACTTAAGATTTATTTATATGATAACACAATGAAGTAAATCATAATAAATAAAGTTTTTTTTTATTCCAAATAAAAAATAAATATCCTTCATTATCTTATAACAAAATAATATTTTCTACTTCGTCAGTAAAGTCACTTTGCAAGTGTTCTATGAACAATGTTGCAACCATTGCATCATTACCCTTCATAGATCAAACTTTACTTATAAGTAGTCTTTCAATTTACTAATTATTGCACATTCATACAATTCTGTCTTACCAATTGCCATTTTACCAAATTGCATCAATAATAATTTTAACCACAATTATACCTTTAGGTTTGACAATGTTAGAAAGATTAATTTATAACATAAGTATTCCGAGTGGTAGTCCCACTACCATTCCTTTTGTTGATCGTCCAAAATCTTGACTACAATTCTAAATGGTCAATCCAATTGCCATTTTACCAAATTGCATCAATAATAATTTTAACCACAATTATACCTTTAGGTTTGACAAGTCTGTCTTACCTTTCCTTTGGCACTTGGCCCTTTTCCATCATGAACCATGATCACTGGAGAACCATTCTCCACTATCTTCTTTTCCACAGTTCTAGCATGTTAATGCAACTTGGAGAGATTCTTATTCATTCCATATATGTCATAGTTTATCACAAAGTGATTATAACTCTTAGGCAATGAATTAGGAATAAGATCCATTGCTTGCTCCAATCCAATTAGACAGCCTAGTTTCTCAAGATGCTCTAC
Source organism: Campanula takesimana (assembly GCA_026119855.1). Lineage (NCBI taxonomy): Eukaryota > Viridiplantae > Streptophyta > Magnoliopsida > Asterales > Campanulaceae > Campanula > Campanula takesimana. The sequence goes on from JAOWBW010000084.1 coordinate 859,968, forward strand.
GTAGCCTTTCATCTTAAGCATGTGAGGTTCTACTTGTTGCCCTTTACTCCTTTTGCAAGAAGTGAATGCAACAATGATTTATACCTCTCTTGCTTAGATTTCTCTTTGAAACATGTAACTCAACTCCATGCCTATCTAATAGGCTTCCACAAGTTCCAAACTTTGTTGGAGTTTTGAGCACATAGTCATGAGCATGACACAATTCACTTCCTAAGAAACATACTCATGTCTCTTGTGATTGCCTCTCTCTGCCCTAGGGGCATTGGCTTCGGGTTCTTTAGGAATAGGCCCATCAAGAATGTACAACCCATCTTCTTGCCTTAGAACGATTCTTAGGCTCAGGATCCAATCCATGAAGTTTGTACCATTCTTATGAAGCTTATCCTTGTCAAGGATCGATCGCAACAATTTTAGTTAGTTGTCATTATCTACAACTCATGCAAAATTTCCAAAATTTTACAAGTACCAATCTCATTAAAGAGATAAATAATGTATTTTTCAAAAATACTCCCACTAAATTATATAACCTTCTTATACATCCAATAATAATATAATTTAAATGGGCTAAGATCCAACTTTAATTTAATTTCAAGTCCGCTAAGGCGGATTACACAAAATCAAATTAATTAGGTAGACAGCCATGTCAATCATATCCCATATAATTCTCAGATCCTTTTTATGAGATTCTTTTGAAATTGGGCTAAGATCCAACTTTAATTTAATTTAAAGTACACTTTGGCGCACCGCTCAAAATCAAATTAATTAGGTAGACAATTTCTTGTCAATCATATCCCATATGATTCTTAGGGATCCAATTAAGTCTAACCATTTTAAACGCATGGTTGATGTGCCTCGCTAGGGCGTGCCCACATCATCCATCTTGCTCATACATGAATAAAGTTAATGCACCTCGCTAGGGAGAACCCACATTAAAATCACCCATGCACTAACAAGTATTTTAATCATGGCGTGGTGAAAAGACTTAAAACTTTCTTGAAGGTTTATAATCATATAGCATACAACACATTTATGAGCACATAAGATAAACATGTTACGCATCAAGTTTAGCCACTAAATTAATCATCATTAATTTAAGCATAATATTTATGTGTCATTAGTTTCTCTATAATTATGAGGATGAGACTATTTGAACTTTGGTTATCATCTCCAAATCAAGACAATAAGAAGTGCGGCTGAACTAAGCCATAAGGCAACCACAATTCCGCACTAATTCAAGAAACCAAGAAAGTAGTCCATGTGGCTGAAACTAAGCAATAGATGGTCTTGATGAACGTAGGCCAATCGCATTCACAATTCCACATGGATCTCCAAACTTGAATTAAAAACTTTGTTTCTAAATTATAGCAATTATGAACTCTTTATAATTCTAACTCCGTTTTATCTTTGAATCTTGGATTGCGATCAAGTTTGGGAAACACAGTCTCGATAAGCGTAGGCTAGCCATCCAAACATTGATCCAATCTCAGTATCACAAGATCAAAACAAATAGGAAATTAAACCCCGAGATCCACACCCACAAACCACATGCTCGAGCCTTCAACCAGACCAGAAGGTCCGGCCGAATATCTTCATTGGTTCGGTCGGATCCACCTCCGAAAATCCCAGATTTTAAAGTTTCCAAAATTTTGCTCAAAATTGTTTCTCCCGATTCAATTAGAATTTGGTGTTCTTGATGATCCAATCATCATGAACATCAGAACCTTGAATGAACAATTTATGAATCCCTAGATTATCAAAACTTTGATCCAATCAAAAATTGACAACCCAAACAATTTTAAATCCACCATAATTTTTATTGCGATTGAATAGTGTGATTAAAGTTTATAAAACAATAAACCACATAAAATGCATATAACACATAAACATCATAATACAATATTCAAATCATGCTAGGCACATAAACAAACAATTTATATAGACACAACATGATCTAGTATTTAAATAATCAACATGAACAGGGCTCTGATACCACTGTTGGGTTTCGTAGTAACATGCGCAGCGGAATTAAGCATTTAAAATTTTCATGATACCCAAAGCCTATAGATCCATTCATATGATTAAGTCAAATACAATATAATGTTGTGGAATAAGCCCTTCCCAACCCAACACCCAAGCAAATTGCAAGAAATCACAGCACCACAAACAAGCACAACAAATAGATAACCAAAGCAAAAGACAAAGGAACACAAGAAATTGTTTACCCAGTTCGTCAATATGTTTGACTACGTCTGGGGGTACTACCAAGCCAGGATCTTACACTATAATATGTAAATATGGAGTTACAATGAGTATGGGGGCGGAACCCTGCTTATATATAAAACCTATAATGAGACCAAACCCTAGTATAATTAGAATTCCCGAAATTCAGCATATTCCCGTCCAGCGGCTGCACAGCCGCTCTCTTTTGCACGCTCGCCCGAGTCACTTGATTAGCTCGGCCGAGCACCTTTGATCAGAAGGTGTGTTTCTGCCCGGTTAGTGCATGGCCGCTCCTCTGCCTTGACCCGTCCGAGCAGCACGGCCGAGTCCTTTACCTGGATCAGCCGCTCTTCGCCTGCTCTGCGACTTTGCTGATTTCTTCTATTTAGATTTCTAGTTACCGGTTTATCTCTATTCCAACAATCTCCCACCTAGAGATCAACCTGTATACGAGCCCCATATCCGTCTTCAACTCATCCTTACTGCCATAGTGCTCACCTCGATCATGGTAGTACCATCCTCCTCCCCTATTCTCCAAACCCCGTTGAAGCTATACCAAGCTTCAACTTTACCTTGCTTGAGAAACCTGAAGCCTTTGCATCCGATCTACACTCTCTGTTAGATCTGCGCAGCGGAATATCTGGTCCAGGAGTATTTGGTTGATCTTCAGTGACCCCTTGTCCTTGGTCATAATGAACCGTCTTGCTCCCACCCGAGTCTGGAATATCCATGCAAATTTCATTCGCATCACAACATTCCTCAAACTCCCTGAGCTCATACTCCCCACCATTATTAGACATCAAGCATTTGAGCTTATGTCCCATCTAATTCTTCACCAAGGTCTTCCACTTCTTAAATATCGTGAAAGCTTCATCTTTCCCCTTTAAGAAGTAATCCCGGACCTTCGTTATCGAATCATCAATGAAGGTCATGTAATATGACGCACCACCCCGAGAAGTTACCAGGGTTGGTCCCCACAAATCCGTGTGAACCAACTTACCCTTCTCACCCATGTGACCCAATCGACAGTGCCACAAATCTGTATCACCCTTGGTTGCCACCGCGATACTATCCTCGGTGTTGTTCATCAAATACAATCTTCCTTCCCTATTACTCCGAGCGATCTCACAATCTTCCTTGGTAATAACCCAGTTCCTGCAGCTAAAAGTTACCATGTAACCTTCTTCACCCAGCTGCCCAACTGATAACAGGGTTTTTTTCAAACCCGAAATGTGTCTGACCCCATGTAGATGTAAGAGTTTCCCGTCCGATGATCCTATTCTGACATCCCCCTTCCCCTTGATTTCCAAAGGCTCGCCATCCGCCAGATAGACCTTTCCGAAATCACAAAAAGTGTAACTTTCCATCTCCCCTGCATGCCCCCATGAGTGGAATGATGCCCCCGAATCCAGTACCCATAATTCTAGCGCACTACTAACGCTCAGAATCAGTACATCATCACCTTCGATTATCACATTCACCGATTTATCCCCTCGCATGGGACAATCCCTCTTGTAGTGTCCTAACTCCTTACAATGATAGCACTCTACCGATCCTCTTGCAACCCTTGGTCTTTCTTTATTCTCCACAGACTGATCCCCACCCACGATTACACTTTCCCTTGACCCTGTTCTCCCTTTATTGCTAGAACCCGGCCTTCCCCTACTAGTTATAGCCAAGACCATTTCCGAAGTAGACGTTGTCCCCAACTTCTTTATGCGATTTTCCTCGCCCAAGAGAAAGTCCTTAACATCTTTATACTTGAATTTTTTCTTACCCGCTGAAGCATTTAACGCCGTCACCGTTCCGCTCCAACTTCCTAGTAAGGATGCTAGCAATTAACAAGCATGAACCTCGTCACCTAAAGTAATCTCCAACGCAGCCAATGAGTCTATAACATCCATAAACTCATTAATGTGTTTAGCTATGGATCCTCCCTCTTGCATCTTGAGATTACCCATCTTGCGTATCAAATCAACCTTATTTGCAGCAGATGGAGTTTTAAATCTCTCAGTAAGATAATCCAATAGCTCTTTGGTGTTTTTAGCCTTCTTGGTAGTCTTCACGATCCACTTTGACAAAGTAGATTGAACCATCCCTAGGGCTTTTCGATCCATAAGATCCCAGTTATCCTGTTTTTCGCTTTCCGGTTTGACTCCTTTTAGAGGCATATAGAGATCCTTATTATACAAGAGATCCTCTATTTGCATCCTCCAAAAACCATAGTCAGACCCATCAAATTTCTCCACCGCTTGTTTATCCTTGCCCATTCTTGATTGCTTGATAAACCCGGATCATTAAACCGGAGCTCTTGATACCAGTTGTTGTGGAATAAACCCTTACCAACCCAACACCCAAACAAATCGCAAAAAATCACAGCACCACAAACAAGCACAATAAATAGATAACCAAAGAAAAAGACAAAGGAACACAAGAAATTGTTTACCTAGTTCGTCAATATGTTTGACTACGTCTGGGGGCACTACCAAGCCAGGATCTTGCACTATAATATGTAAATATGGAGTTACAATGAGTATGGGGGCGGAACCCTTCTTATATACAAAACCTAGAAAGAGACCAAACCCTAGTCTAATTAGAATTCCCGAAATTCAACATATTCCCGTCCAGCGGCTGCACGGCCGCTCCGTTTTGCACGCTCACCCGAGAAGCTCGCCCGAGTCACTTGATTAGCTCGGTCGATCACCTTTGATCAGAAGGTGTGTTTCTACCCGGTTAGTACACGGTGTCGCGACCCCGACCCCGCGGGCCCGGAGTACGCGAGCTGGACATCGACTTAAACAATAAACTCTAAAATAATGGAGATAAAATTTTCCTTTTATACCAAAAGATGATAACACAAAGTTTTTAAATCCAACTTGAACAACAAAATATAAACTAGTGTAAGCTCCATAAGCTTACACCCAAAATAATAAAATACACAAATTCTAATGACGTCAAGTTTGGTACAACTATTCCCAAAAAGGTTATACATTTATGTAATGTAAACACACCAATAACAACTTGCCCAAAAGCTCAACCCTCGCGACGTCCTCCTCGTGATCAGCGAGTCTAATCCTTTCCTCCTGGGGGGGGGGTTAAGGAAAACAAAGATAAAAGAAGGGGGGTGAGATAAATCTCAATAGGTCACTAATGCAACTACATGACATGCTATGATGCAATAAGCAATAAACAATAATAAATATCAATTAGCACATAGCATTTATCAATTAACAGATAGCAGCGGAAATAAACAAGTAACAAAGGATATTAGCCAAGGTTTCCCAACTGATAGAACCAAATAAAGGTCGCTGCGTAGCTTCAATAATCAACAATCAACATCTTCATAGTAGCATGAAAGCTGAAGAGGAAACCCCCGGTACCGGAACCAATAACAAAGTAACGTGCCACAAAGGGCGGGAGCCATGCCACAAAGTCATGCTCCAAAACGTCTAGCTAGAATACTCAAAAAAGGATCTAGCTCATCCCATCCAAGGCCAATCTGGACGGGGAAAGAAGGACCAATGGGCGATGCTATACTGGACTTGGCTTGAGCCATTATAGCATTATCCATTGCCTGACTCGAACACAAATAACCAGCTGGACTTTCAAATAAATGCTAAGTAATAAATACTAGCTTAAATAAACAACTAATGATTCCAAAGTAGGGAACCATTCCAATTAAATCACCACAAAGGTAAACCAATCCAAACAACACATCAAAGATGGCCCACATTCCCAAAACGATACTTAATCAAATTCCATAACATATTTATTCACAAAAGAACCAATTCCAATTAATAAAGTGTTCCACGATGTTGACTTAAGTTAATTTGAGTAAATAAACTTAAACTAGGAAGCCACTTAGTCTAAAACAAGCAAAAGGCAGATTTTCCAGAACAGGCGGGCGGGCGGGCGCTTGGAAGGGGCCAGGCGGGCGCTTATTTGACCAGAAGGTCTGGCCGCAGGAAAAAGCTAGGCGGGCGGGCGCCTGGCTCAGCACGGGCGGGCGCCTGGTCGACGGGCTGGGAGGGATTCTCAGCTGGGTTCTTGAATTTCTCAAGCCATTTTCATACCATTTACACAACACCCAAAATCAACACTCCCAACAAGTTTAATAAGGTACCCAAACAACATTTAAGCTTAAGAGGGACTAAAATAACATCATCTAAAATCCCCAAACCAAGATTCAAACCAACATTCATAACAATCACCATTTAAACCAAAAACCACAATAAATTCCAAATAAATCCCAAACTCAATCAAACATCAAATGTATCAACTAAAGCATTATATAAACATGAAATGAACACTTTAGCATAAAAATGGGGGAACAGCAACTTACTTGGAATTTCTCAAAGATGACGGAATTCAATTATTTTTTGTTCTACGCGATCTTATCGACGATCTAAACACATTTCATAAAATGAGAAATAAGGAAAGATGAGAGGAAGGAGGTGAAATGAAGAGAGAAGGGAGAGAGAAATCTTACCTTTCTTGAGCTATGGAAGAGAGAGAGAGTAGGCTGGGAAATGAGGGAGAGGGTGAGGGAGAAGAGAAGGAGTAGGGAGATGATTATTTTTAAAAACTTACACTTAGACCCCCTCCTCTACTAACTACACAACTCTAATACTTCCTACTAACAACTAAGACCAAATAATACTACACTAGCACAAATGACCCAAATAAAATGCTAGACATAATTTATTATGAAACATAAAATGCACACATAATTATTAATTAAATAATTTATTCAAATAATTAATTAAGTCATAACTAAATAATCAAATATTTATTATTAGAAAATAGAGACGGGTTTTCGGGTCGTGACATTCACTCCCCCTTAAAGAAATTTCGACCTGAATTTTAACGAGACTTACCCGAATTGAAAAGCCACGGATACTTCCTCTCTATCTCATCACGAAGCTCCCACGTCGATTCCTCAACATTATGATTCTTCCAAAGGACTCTAACCAACGCAATGCTCTTGTTCCTCAACTCTTGGACTTTGGAATCAAGAATTCGAACCGGTCGTTCCTCGTAGGTCATATCAGGCTCTATGTCCTCCGGTACCCTCGGTAACACGTGAGAAGGATCATGAACATACTTCCGAAGCATAGAAACGTGAAAAACGTTATGTAACCGGTCCAAAGAAGATGGTAACGCAAGACGATATGCTAGAAGTCCCACTTTCCCCAAAATCTCAAACGGTCCAACAAACCTCGGAGCCAATTTACCCTTCTTCCCGAACCTTCGGATGCCTACCTTTGGAGATACCTTTAAGAACACGAAGTCTCCAGTCTGAAAACTAAGATCTCGTCTTCGATGGTCGGCATAACTCTTCTGTCGACTCTGGGCCGTCTTTAATCGATCCCGGATAATTTTAACCTTTTCCACCGAGTCCTGAACCATGTCAACACCCCAAATTTTTTCTTCCCCAACCTCGTCCCAACAAATAGGCGACTGAAATTTCCTCCCATAAAAAGCCTCATACGGTGCCATCTGTATACTCGACTGATAACTATTATTGTAGGCGAACTCTGCAAGCGGTAGATGTGTATCACACAAATCTGGAAAGTCAACTGTGCAAGCCCGTAACATATCCTCGACAATCTGAATGGTTCTTTCAGACTGACCGTCAGTCTGAGGATGAAATGCGGTGCTAAACCTCAAATCGGTACCCAAAGCCTTCTGTAACGCTTGCCAAAATCGGGATGTAAACCTGGGATCTCTGTCTGACACAATACTAACTGGAACACCATGTAATCTGACAATCTCATGAATATACAAATTCGCGAGTTTCTCCATCGAATAGGAAATGTCAATGGGTAAGAAATGAGAAGATTTAGTCAACCTGTCCACAATCACCCAAACTGCATTGAACCTCCTTCGAGTCCTGAGTAGTCCGGTTACAAAATCCATCGTAATGTGTTCCCACTTCCACTCGGGTATCTCAAGAGGCTGAAGTAGACCTGCGGGTCTCTGATGCTCTGCTTTAACTTGTTGACAGGTCAAACACTTCGATACATAATCTGCAATTTCCCTCTTCATGTTAATCCACCAAAATTGTTGTTTTAAATCCTGATACATCTTCGAACTCTCGGGATGAATGGTATACCGGGATTTGTGACACTCATCAAGAACTCGCTGTTTAATCCCACCGATATTCGGCACACACAATCTTCTACGGTAAGTCAACACTCCCTCGGAGTCAAGCTGGAAGTCCACATACTGCCTATCCCAAGCATTATCCATAATCTTCTTCAACTCTGGGTCATCCTTCTGAGTATCCTTTATTTGTTGAATTAGGGTCGGAGATACCCTAATATTCGCAAAAATCGCCCCACGTCTCGATTCGCGAGGACACCAATCTCGAACATTCTCAAGCCTTTTCCATTCACGAATCATCATTGATGCCACATAAGACTTTCGAATGATTGTATCAGCTACTACATTTGCTTTGCCCGGATGGTACGAAATGGTGCAATCGTAATCTTTTAAAATCTCCATCCACCTACGCTGCCGGTTGTTCAATTCCTTTTGAGAGAAGAGGTATTTCAAAGTCTTGTGATCGGTAAAAATCTCAAACTTCGCTCCATATAGGTAATGCTTCCACTTATGCAACGCAAAGACTATCGCAGCCAACTCCATATCATGAGTAGGGTAATTCTGTTCACTAGGGGTCAACTTCCTCGAAGCATAAGGAATTACTTTCCCATTCTGCATCAAAACACAACCCAAACCCTCTTTCGAAGCATCACTGTAAATTACTAAATCGTCATTTCCATTTGGTAACGCAAGAATAGGAGCCGTAGTTAATCTCTTCTTTAATTCATCAAAGCTACTTTGACATTTTTCACCCCACACAAATGGTACATCCTTCCGGGTCAACTGAGTCATCGGAGTAGCAATCCTCGAAAACCCTTCTATAAACCTTCTGTAATACCCGGCTAAACCCAGAAAGCTATGAAACTCTGTTACCGTCTCGGGTCTCTTCCAATCCACAATAGCTTCAATCTTCGAAGGATCCACAGAAATCCCATCTTTAGAAATCACATGACCCAGAAATGAAACCTTCTCGAGCCAAAATTCGCATTTACTAAACTTCGCAAACAACTGCTCCCTCGCAAGAATGGATAAAACTGTCCTCAAGTGTTGCTAGTGCTCCTCTCGAGATTTAGAGTAGACAAGAATGTCGTCGATGAAGACCACCATGAACGAATCAAGATAAGGATGGAAAACCCGGTTCATCAAATCCATAAATACGGCAGGCGCGTTAGTCAACCCAAACGGCATAACCAAGTGTCGCATGGTTCACACGGAGCTCATGGACATCATTTTGCAAGCTAGAGGATGGGCTGTCAACGTTGTCCCTCTTATTTTGGGGGAGACCCTTCATGGCCTTGATGATTTACACCGAACCAGCTCTATGGCCCAGGGAAGTCCCTTGTTGTTGACTATTTAGCTCAGAGAACATTTTAAACTGTTGATCTCCCTGACCGAGTATTCTCCTTATACTTTCAATAGGCAGAGATTATTGGTGAAGGGTCTCAGCATTGAGGAGTGGGCCCATCATTTTGCTAAAGTGGAGACTGATGATATCGCTTGGTGTCCACCTTTTTGGAAGGTGAGGAGGTTTGTAGCTAATACCCTTGGATACGATAGGGTCGTCCTTCCGGGTTAGAGAGATTCCTCTTTTTACTTTGCTCGAAGGGTGATGCGACAGTTCGGTCAACAGTAGGGAACTTACGTGTTAGGGGGACAACCTCAAGATATTTCTTTCATGGACTCAGAGTTCTCTACGAGCTTGGCTCACGCTTGGAGGCAAGGCACCACTATGGACCGTTGGACCAATCTTCATCATGATGGAGGGAGCATTTATTTATCAGATAAATACTTGGATTGGTTCCTTAAAGAACTCTGTCCCAGCGCCGAGGGTATTGATGAGATTCGCCGATCTTTGTTGGCGGGCCAATTCCAGCGTAGCTTGAATTTGAGGAAGAAGGAAGCTAAGGAGGATCCTCTAATATCAGTGTAGATGCCACTCAAGACTTTCTGGATAGTGACTTTTACGAGAAAAGGGAGAATGGACTTCCCGGTAAATTTCAAGCTCTTGACAGGCCTCACGTGTTCACAAGGTTGATTCCCTCGGTGTTCAGTAGACTTGATGTTCCTCCTGGTTTTGAGATACCTTTGCATAAGATGAAAATGAATGACAAGGTGGACCATGGTCAAGCCCCTACTAAGTCAAGGAAGAAATAGATCCTTAGGAGTATTGAGCGATTGCTTATAGATAGACCAATGTTTGGATTTTTAGTATTTTATTTATTTTCTTTTGCAAGTTGATATTCATGTTAGAAATTTTCCTATTATTTTCTTGAAATGCATTTAGTTAATAAGAAAACAAGATTTTGATTTTATTTATTGAATACACCAGACCAAAAGGCTGCCTACGTTCTCCTTTTACATCAATTAAATAAGGAGCTCAGGTCATCGTAGTTCTTGTTCAAGAAAGAGAAAATATGTCTGCTGATTGACATGTCTCATACGAGACATAGTTGTCTCGTACGAGACTGTCCCCTATATATATATATTTATATATATATATTATTTTTTAATGCACACCCTGATTTTTTCCTAGACCGCCCTTTCAGGTTTTCAATCTAGCGGGCTTCTTTTCTCGTGCCTTTTTTTTGAAATAGGGAATGGAGCTATGAATAGTACTTCTTCAACTTGTTGATGTTGACGGGCTTTGGCAGTTGATCTCCATCTAGGTCTGCGAGTTGTACCGCTCCTCCGGAGAAGATCTTCTTGACTATGTAAGGGCCTATCCATCTTGGTCCCCACTTTCCCATAGGATTGAATGGTCCAGGACGATGTTCGCGTAGGACAAGATCCCCTTCTTTGATGTTTCTGGATTTGACTTTCTTATTAAATTCTCGGGCCATTCTCTGTTGATACGCTTGGATATGCTCGGCGGCTCGAAGTCGACGTTCATCTAGCAGGGCTAGTTGTTCGTAATGGCTGTTCAACCATGCGACTTCATTGACTTGGTTTTCCAGGAGATCCCTTAACGATGGCACTTCTAATTCGATTGGTAACACTGCTTCCATCCCATAGGCTAGGGCATATGGAGTTTCACCGGTGGCAGTACGGATTGAAGTACGATAGCCCCAGAGTGCGAAAGGTAGCTTCTCGAGCCAGTCTCTGCCAGTTTTAGCCATTTTTTGATGATGGTCTGTATGGTCTTGTTAGCAGCTTCGACTGCTCCATTGGTCCGTGGTCGGTACGGTGACGACTGATGCCTTTCTATCTTCTACTCTACGAGAAGTTGGTCACATTCTTTCTCAAAGTGCATTCCATTGTCGGATATCATCTCATGAGGTACCCCATATCGGCATATGATGTTGGTCTTAATGAACTCAGCCACCTTTTTGGCATTTAAGACTTTGTAGGTGTTGGGTTTCCAAGTAACATGCGCAGCGGAATATAGCAATTAAATTTTTAAGAAACCCAAAGCCATAGATCCGTTCATATGATTAAATCAAATACAACAAGATGAATAGAGGAATAACTAACCCTTGATGGCTATGAATTTTTCTCTTTGGTCTTGGTGGAGATCTTGAAGCTTTATCACGAACAAATCACGAACTTGTAAGATGATAAAATTCACCCTCTAGCGGTATCCACACTTCGAACGAATATCAAAGGAACTTCTTCGATCTTGGTTGCTAAACCAATAATTGTAAAACACGCTTTCACAATTTAATAAAGAACTATATGGAATTTATTTGTGAATTATTTTGTTCCTCAATCAATGATATCTTAGAACAAAATAAAATCTCTCTCAAACTCTTTGAGACTCACAAAAGCACTAGTCAATATGGTCTGGCCGAATTGCTGCTTTTATACACAATTAAGACCTATTCCAAAAAGGAATCTTGTGCCAAAAACCATTCCTAATCCAATTAGGAAATTTCCAATCGGCATACCGGGCGCCCGCCTGGTACCACCCAGGCGCCCGCTCATTTGGGCAGAAGGTCAAGGCCTTTTCGGCTTATTCAGGTGCCCGCCTGGTTCAACCCAAGCGCCCGCTTGGTTGACCAGGAGGCCCAGGATATATCCAAAAATTCCCTTGAGGTCCTTCGACCCTAAATTCCAATATAGTCCTCTTATTTAAGATTCGTTCTATTGTGTGTGACCCTCTAGGATTATACTAAGTTGGCAATGGGCTCAAACATGATCCCATAAGATATGATTAGGTTCTAGCAAACCGTCATACCTACCCAAATAGTATAACTAGATACAAGTTCGCATTCCTTTAGAATATGTCATAATCCCTTTGTCCACGATGTCATTGAACACAAGTCATAGTCAAACAGTCAACTTGTTTTTGTTCAATACTTTCTCGATTCCGAATATGTTGATAATTCAAATGCTATTGATCCAATCAATCCATTTGAGTCCGGCCGAACATTTCATCAACATCATTCCTTCGAGGGGCCCAAGCTTGACATCTCTCCGTGGAGGGACAAATCCATTTAGCTTATTATTCTTCCCAACGGGAATCCGATTATGCCAATCATACCCTTTATAACTACCGTGTTAAGGTAGCGTTTGAATATGTCAAACACAATGTTCATCAAGTGGAAGACTATAATAACTTCATGTCTAAGGATTCAAATGACATAACTAATATGAGATATATGTATGACATAGACCATGACATAAATCTCATACAGCGGGTCATGTCCAGTACCTTGTTCCAAACAAGTACCCATAAATCTAACATGATCATCCCATGATCATTTAGCCTTTATACTAGTGCTTAACAAGTACTAGGGACGGGGATTATTATAAGTAAACATGAACAACAATAATAATCAAAACATCTCTTTTATTGATATGATAACAATTACAACGTTTATTAAACGTGCCTAGGGCACCACTACCAACAATCTCCCACTTGCCCTAGGCCCAATCTCCCATGTATCTAATACCCATGGACCTAACATGACCATCATGTTTAGCTTGTGGAAGTCCCTTTGTTAGCGGGTCCGCAACATTGTCATCAGTAGGTACTCTGCATATATTTACGTCTCCCCTATCAACGATCTCTCGAATGATATGAAAACTCCTAAGTATGTGTTTTGATTTTTGATGTGCTCTTGGTTCCTTTGCTTGAGCAATAGAACCATTATTATCGCAATAAAGGTCTATTGGATTAGCAATACTAGGAACCACTTCAAGTTCAGTTATGAACTTCTTAATCCAAACAGCTTCCTTTGCAGCATCCGATGCAGCAATATACTCAGCTTCTGTTGTAGAATCAGCGGTTATACTTTGCTTGGAACTCTTCCAGCTTATAGCTCCACCATTTAACATAAACACAAAACCCGATTGCGATCGGCTATCATCTCTGTCGGTTTGGAAGCTTGCATCCGTGTAAGCATTTACCACGAGATCATCTTCCATTCCTTCATAGACCAAAAACGAGTCTTTAGTTCTTCTCAAGTACTTAAGAATCGCTTTTACAGCTATCCAGTGATTTTCGCCAGGGTCGGATTGGTATCTACTTGTCATGCTCAAAGCATAAGATACATCCGGCCTAGTACAAATCATGTCATACATGATGGACCCAATTGCCGAAGCATATGGAACATCATTCATTTTCTCACGCTCATCGTTTGTCTTAGGACATTGAGTCTTGCTTAGAGAAACTCCATGTAACACGGGCAAGGTGCCTCTCTTGGAATTTTCCATACGGAATCTTCTAATGACCTTGTCAATGTATGTACTTTGGCTTAAACCAAGTAGCCTCCTTGATCTATCTCTATAGATCTTAATGCCAAGAATATATGCGGCTTCACCCATATCTTTCATTGCGAAGCACTTTCCTAACCAAGTCTTCACAGACTGAAGTGTAGGAATGTCGTTTCCAATGAGCAATATGTCATCCACATATAAAATAAGGAATAGCACTATGCTCCCACTAATCTTCTTGTATACACAAGGATCATCTTCGTTCTTGATGAATCCAAACTCTTTGACCGATTCATCAAAACGGAGATTCCAACTCCTAGAAGCTTGCTTCAATCCATAGATGAATCTCTGCAATTTGCATACCTTAGAATCTTGTTCAAAACCTTCTGGTTGTGTCATATACACATCCTCTTAAAGTTTTCCATTCAGGAAAGCGGTTTTGACGTCCATCTGCCATATTTCATAGTCATGATATGCGGCAATGGCAAGCAAAATTCTTATAGACTTGATCATTGCTACGGGTGAAAAGGTCTCATCATAGTCAATACCATGAACTTGCCTATAACCTTTCGCTACAAGCCTAGCTTTGTAACGATGCACCTTCCCATCCATGTCAGTCTTCTTCTTGAAGACCCATTTGCATCCTATGGTTTTTACACCTTCGGGCGCATCAATCAAATTCCAAACTTGATTGTCTTGCATGGATTGCAATTCGGATTCCATGGCTCCAAGCCACTTGTCCGAATCAGGAGAAGACATCGCCTCTTGGTAGGTTGACGGTTCATCATTCTCAATGATTTCTACCTAATTACTATCCGTTACGAGAAATCCATATCTCTCGGGCTCGGATCGTAACCTACTAGATCTGCGAGTTGCTTATGTATTTTGAACAGGTTCCACAACTCCTTGTGGTTCTTGTTCTTGTTCCACTATTGGTTCAATGTTATTTTCTGGGTCTCGAATTTCTTCAAGATTTATTTTACTCCCACTAATTTCTTTGGAGAGAAACTCTTTCTCTAGAAAGACACCAGTTCGGGCAACAAACACTTTGTTGTCCTCACGGTTGTAAAAGTAATATCCTCTAGTTTCCTTAGGATATCCCATGAAAATACATTTATCAGATTTGTGTGCAAGTTTGTCTGAGATAAATCTTTTGACAAAAGCTTCGCAACCCCAAATCTTCATGAAAGACAGACAAGGCTTCTTTCCGCTCCATATCTCATATGGAGTCTTTTGAACCGATTTAGTTGGAACACGATTTAGTGTGAAAGCAGCGGTTTCTAGGGCGTAACCCCAAAAGGATATTGGAAGATCAACTTGACTCATCATTGATCGAACCATGTCTAACAAGGTCCGATTCCTCCTCTCGGACACACCATTCCATTGTGGTATTCCGGGTGGAGTCAATTGTGAAACTATTCCACAATTCTTTAGATGATCATCAAATTCTTGATTCAAGTATTCTCCACCACGATCTGATCGAAGTGCCTTAATACTTTTGCCAAGTTGCTTTTCTACTTCATTTTGAAATATTCTAAATATCTCAAATGCTTCACTTTTATGTTTCATTAGGTAAACATACCCAAATCTACTATAATCATCAGTGAAGGTTATGAAGTATTGAAATCCTCCCCTAGCATTGCTACTTAATGGTCCGCATACATCGGAATGTATCAACCCCAATAAGTCGCTTGCCCTTTCACCTATCTTGGTAAAAGGTGTCTTAGTCATTTTTCCAAAAAGACACGACTCACAAGTGTCATATGACTCGAGGTCACATGAACCTAAAAGTCCGTCCCCATGGAGCTTTGAGATACACTTCTCATTAATATGACCAAGACGGCAATGCCACAAATAAGTATGATTTCCATCATTAGGTTTAGATTTCTTATTTACATGATAGACATTGTCATTATTTTCATTCTTGACATCCAAGATATAAAGGCCATTAAATGAATTAGCAATACCATAAAGCACATCATTTAAATAAATAGAAAATTTCTTATTCTCAATAAGAAACTTAAAACCTTCATTATCCAAACAAGAAATTGAAATAATATTTATGCTTAAATCCGGAACATAATAACAATTGTTCAAAACAAGAGTTAATCCAGAAGGTAAAGTGACTTCATAAGTCCCTACGGCTAATGCAGCAACTCTTGCTCCATTCCCCACGCGTAGATCTACTTCACCTTCTTTAAGCAGTCTCCTATTCTTTAGTCCCTGCACATTTAGACAAATGTGAGAACCACATCCGGTATCCAATACCCTAGAAAGGAGAATATCTATCATATAGATACCTGAGTCGACGCAGCCTTGCTGCCCTTCTTCTTCTTTTGCTCTTCCAAGAAAGCCTTGCAATTACGTTTCCAATGACCAATTTCTTGACAATGGAAACAGATTGCATCATTTTGTGAATCGGGTTTTGCCTCAGAAGCCTTGGCAACCTTTGCCTTGCTTATTTTGGGTTTGACAACTTTCTTACCCTTTCCTTTGGCACTAGCCTTCTTCCCATCATGAACCAAGAGCACGGGAGAACCTTTCTCCACTATTTTCATCTCTGCAGTTTTGAGCATCCCATGCAACTCAGAGAGATTCTTATCCATTCCATGCATGTTATAATTCATCACAAACTGATTATAACTTTTAGGCAATGAATTAAGAATGAGATCCGTGGCTAGCTCCAATGGGATTGGATAGCCAAGTTTCTCAAGGTGCTCTACATAACCTTTCATTTTAAGAAAGTGAGGACTCACTTGTTGCCCTTCATTCATTTTACAAGTAGTGAATGCAACAATGGTCTTGTACCTCTCTTGCCTAGCTTGCTCTTGAAACATGGTTCTCAACTCCACGCCTATCTCATAGGCTTCCAAATGTTCCAAACTTTGTTGGAGTTTTGAACACATAGCAGCAAGCATGAGACAACTTACATCTCTAGAATCATTACGATGTTTCTTGTAATTGTCCCTTTCTACCCTAGGGGCAGTAGGCGGTGGTTCAGCAGGAGAGGCCCATCGAGAATGTACAACTTATCTTCTTTCCTAAGAACGATTCTTATGCTACGGATCCAATCCATAAAGTTTGTAACATTCTCTTCGAGCTTATCCTTCTCAAGGATCGATCGCAACGACATTGATTGAGTGTTATTAGTCATTATCTACAAATATGCAAAATTTCCAAAATTTAATAAGTACCGGTTTTCATTAAAGAGATAAACAATGTATTTTTCAAACAAAATACTCCCACTAAATTATATAACCTTCATATACATCCAATGTATAATATAATTTAATTGGGCTAAGATCCAACTTTAATTTAACTTTTGAGTCCACGGAGGCGGACCGCTCAAAACTAAATTAATTAGGTAGACAATCATGTCAATCATATCCCATATGATTCTTAGATCCTTTTTATGAGATTCTTTGAGAAATCCGATTTCAAAAAGCATGTTTAATCTCATCTTTTGCCTAGGCCCAAAACTGTTTTGACGCCTAATTAAGTCCAACCATTTTAAACGCATAGGAACCATTCAATTTAACGCACCTTGCGGAGGCAAGCCCACATTAAATTAATGAACCTCATCTTGCTCATACATGAATAAAATCAATGCACTTCGCGGAGGCGAACCCACATCAAAATCACCCATATATAAACAAGTGTTTTAATCATGGCATGGCAAAGAAGGACTTAAAACTTTCTTTGAAGGTTCATCACATATAGCATATAACACATTTAAGAGCACATAATATAAACATGTTACACATCAAGTTTAGCCACTAAATTAATCCCATTAATTTAAGCATGATATTTATGTGTCATTAGTTTCTCTATAATTATGAGGATGAGACTAATTCAACTTTGGTTATTATCTCCAAATCAAGACAACAAGAAGTGCGGTCGAACTAAGCCATTAGGCAACCACAATCCCGCACTAATTCAAGAAACCAAGAAAGTAGTCCATGTGGCCGAAACTAAGCAATAAATGGTCTCGATGAACGTAGGCCAATTTCATTCACAATTCCACATGGATCTCCAATCATTGAATCAAGAACTTTGTTTCTCAATTTTAGAAATTATGAACTCTTCATAATTCTAACTTCGTTTTATCTTTGAAACTTTGATTGCGATCAATTTTGAGAAACACAATCTCGATGAACGCAGATTAGCCATCCAAAACTTGAACCAATCTAGGAATCACAAGACTAAAACAAATAGGAAAATCAAACCCCAAAATCCACACACAAACCAACTACCCAAAACCCATTCCAGATCAGCAAGTCTGGACTGGTTCTGTTACTGGTTTTGTCGAATTTGTCGAAAATTCCATATTCAGATTTTAACCAAAATCAGAACATATTCTGCCAAGCGAGCGCCCTCCTGGTTATGACCAAGCGCGCGCCTGAATGGCCAGAATAGTATAGAATTTTAAAGTTCGAAAATTTTGTCTCAAAACTTTTTTTCCCCGATTATTAAAACTTTGATCCAATCAAAAATCAATAATCGAAATAATTCAGAATCCACCATAATTTTTATTGCGATTGAATCGTGCGATTAAAGTTGCAAAACAATAAACCACATAAAATCACAAAACACATAAGCATCATATATTCCAATATTCATATCATGCAAGGCACATATACAATTTATATACACATAACATGATCCAAGTATTGAATTAATCAACATGAACGGGGCTCTGATACCACTGTTGGGTTTCCAAGTAACATGCGCAGCGGAATATAGCAATTAAATTTTTAAGAAACCCAAAGCCATAGATCCGTTCATATGATTAAATCAAATACAACAAGATGAATAGAGGAATAACTAACCCTTGATGGCTATGAATTTTTCTCTTTGGTCTTGGTGGAGATCTTGAAGCTTTATCACGAACAAATCACGAACTTTGTAAGATGATAAAATTCACCCTCTAGCGGTATCCACACTTCGAACGAATATCAAAGGAACTTCTTCGATCTTGGTTGCTAGACCAATAATTGTAAAACACGCTTTCACAATTTAATAAAGAACTATATGGAATTTATTTGTGAATTATTTTGTTCCTCAATCAATGATATCTTAGAACAAAATAAAATCTCTCTCAAACTCTTTGAGACTCACAAAAGCACTAGTCAATGTGGTCTGGCCGAATTGGTGCTTTTATACACAATTAAGACCTATTCCAAATAGGAATCTTGTGCCAAAAACCATTCCTAATCAAATTAGGAAATTTCCAATCGGCATACCGGGCGCCCGCCTGGTACCACCCAGGCGCCCGCTCATTTGGGCAGAAGGTCAAGGCCTTTTCGGCTTATTCAGGCGCCCGCCTGGTTCAACCCAAGCGCCCGCTTGGTTGACCAGGAGGCCCAGGATATATCCAGAAATTCCCTTGAGGTCCTTCGACCCTAAATTCCAATATAGTCCTCTTATTTAAGATTCGTTCTATTGTGTGTGACCCTCTAGGATTATACTAAGTTGGCAATGGGCTCAAACATGATCCCATAAGATATGATTAGGTTCTAGAAAACCGTCATACCTACCCAAATAGTATAACTAGATACAAGTTCGCATTCCTTTAGAATATGTCATAATCCCTTTGTCCACGATGTCATTGAACACAAGTCATAGTCAAACAGTCAACTTGTTTTTGTTCAATACTTTCTCGATTCCGAATATGTTGATAATTCAAATGCTATTGATCCAATCAATCCATTTGAGTCCGGTCGAATATTTCATCAACATCATTCCTTCGAGGGGCCCAAGCTTGACAACTCTCCGTGGAGGGACAAATCCATTTAGCTTATTATTCTTCCTAACGGGAATCCGATTATGCCAATCATACCCTTTATAACTACCGTGTTAAGGTAGCGTTTGAATTTGTCAAACACAATGTTCATCAAGTGGAAGACTATAATAACTTCATGTCTAAGGATTCAAATGACATAACTAATATGAGATATATGTATGACATGGACCATGACATAAATCTCATACAGCGGGTCATGTCCAGTACCTTGTTCCAAACAAGTACCCATAAATCTAACATGATCATCCCATGATCATTTAGCCTTTATACTAGTGCTTAACAAGTACTAGGGACGGGGATTATTATAAGTAAACATGAACAACAATAATAATCAAAACATCTCTTTTATTGATATGATAACAATTACAACATTTATTAAACGTGCCTAGGGCACCACTACCAACAGTAGGATTGAGCCTCGATCCACTTGGTGAAGTAATCAATGGCGACCAACACGAATGAGTGGCTATTATGACCTGTCGGCGAGACTTTGCTAATGAGGTCTATTCCTCACGTAGAAAATGGCCAAGGGGATGTCATGGGGTATAACACGGACGGTGGTGCGTGTTGCAAGTTGGCATGTATCTGACACTTGTGGCATTTCTTAACCATCTTAGTGCAGTCGGCTTCCATTATAGCCCAATAGTACCCTAGTCGGATAACATTCTTTGCTAGTGTGAGCGCGCGCCCCTTTCTCTCTCCCCGTTCTGCTTCGGGTTCGTAAGGACTTTGATTGTTTCTCGGTTGTTGTGAGTCGCCACCATGTTTAACGGAACACGGACCGTGAGATTCTTGAGTTCGGGGGTTAAGTTATGGATTGGGAAGGTCAAGGAGCACCCAATCCACCCGATCTAGGATCGGTCCTGCTTACGAAATCATCATCATCATTATTAATATTATGCATTCATGTACAAGATAAGAAAAGCAAACAAATAAATAATTTCTTATTTATTTGGGATGTCGGATCATATGCTTCGAGACCATCTCCATGGATTGGAGAGGCTCTAGGCTGATCATTTAATGGAATCACACTACTTCAAAGACAAAGAAGAGGATGAGAAGGTAGAAAACAAGGAGTTTTACCTAAGTGTTCTTCAAGAATCCTATGGATGGCCTTGACTAAAGGCCTTGATGATCCAATGAACTTGACTTGAATGGTGCTATGGAGGCTTGAATTTTGTGGGTGAGGAAGAGAGGCTGATTATGAGGACCTCTTTTATCAGATTTGGAGTGGTTTTGGGTGAATGACCATTCTAGAGGTTTTTCGGTTCAAGAACCTCTATATTTATAGGAGTTCTTGACCTAGGGTTTAAGCCAAGAATGTAAGTTTGGATGGGAATCCAAGAATTGATTCCCAAGGAGGTATTTTTGGACTCTGGGATCGCTCATTAGGTTTTCCCCAGATTGCTTGAGTGTTTGCCAAGAAACGGGGTTAAGATCAACAAGGAAACTGACCCAAAACACGACTGTCAAGGGAGATGGCTCGTACGAGACATCAATGTCTCGTACGAGACATCTCAGTGCTGGAATTTACTTTTTGCCCTCTGATGTAGTTTTAATGTTCATTTTGGCCCCTGACTAATGGAGTTAGTCAGAAACTTAACGAAACATGTCCAACTTAATGAGTTTTGACCCAAATTAACGGCGAGACACATAAGTAGTGTGCTTATGAATGAATGTCAGAAAATGGGGTGTCTACAGAGCCCCTCGGCGACGATACTTATGGATGAAGTAACGTCGTCGATAGAAAAGATGGCATTTTGAACTAGGGGTATGGTCGTGCTAAAAAGCTGACTACGTATTCCCCAGAAGGAAATCAGACCAAACGTATTTCGACTCCGAAAATACGCAAAAACGGGGGTTTAAGGTATTTTGAAAATCATTTTGAAAACAATACTGCAGTAAGTAAAGTTTAGAGTTTAGAGAGTATCCCATACTGAGGAATCAATGTCCTTGACCCAATTCTGAATATACTTCTTTTTGTTGATGACGAACCGTCTCCAGTTGCAATCCATACTGAGGAATCAATCTCTTTAACTCCAATTCTGAATATACCCTGTTGTTGATGACGAACCGCCTTCGGTTTGGAGACACCAGTTACCCGGACCTTATTTCTCCTTCCAACGAAGTTGCCTTTCTGTCAAAAAAGTGAATCATATGTTATTAACATACGTCTTGATAAAAATTATTAGACTCTGGGTTTGGAGACGCCAATTACTTGGATCCTTGCTTCTCCTTCCAACGAGGTTGCCTTATTCGCCAGAAAATATGAATCCTATGCCATTAACGTACGTCTCAATGACAATTATGGGACTCTGAAGGGTATGAATCCTATGTTATTAGCATACACCTTTATAACAATTATGGGGGACCACTGGTTGCGAAGACGCCAATTACTTGGATCCTTACTTCTCCTTCCAACGAACTTGGCTTATCATCAGAAAAGTGAATCCTATGCCATTAGCTTACACCTTGATGGAAATTATGGAACTCCAAATGCTGGGATCCTGTGTTATTAACTTATGTCTCGATAACAGTCGTGGGATACCCGGTTGTAAATCCTATGCCATTAACATACGTCTCGATGACAGTCATGGGATTTAGAGCTTGCTGATGCACATTTCGTTGCTCACCCATGATCTTGGATGTGTGGTGAGAATAAATTCGTACTGAGAAACAACTTCATTTGTTTGAATTCTGAAAATATTCCTTTGTTGACGACTCAATGTTCCATCTTGAACCGGGTTCAGATTCGACCTTTCAGTCAAAAGCAGGGCTTTTTCTGACCTTCCTGTTGAAAGCAGGGCTTTCTGACATTTCTGTTAAAAGTGAGGCTTTTCTAGATTTTTTTGAGAAAATAGGGTTTTCTGCTGGATTTACTGGGGATATCTCGTACGAGGGAAGGATGCCTCGTATGAGCCATCTCTGTTTTTACAAAGATCAGAGCCATTTCAGGCGCTGAAAGTGATTTTCAAATCACTTTTCTTATTTTATTTTTGGGAGCTTTCAACCCTAGGCGATTTTGTCTCTAAAAGATCTTCATTTTCACCAAGTTCTAATGATTCCTAACCCTTTCAAATGGCCGGTGTACATCGTTCGCATAAGGAGCACGTCTTTGGTAGGCATATGAGGTGGGAAAAGATGGGGTACGGATGAGTTGTGCCTGTTCCCCGAGGATCATATTTCTCACGCTGTTTGGATGAGGCGGGTAAGGATCTCTTCCTTTGACTGAGTTTCCATGTCAATTTCGTTGTCACATGTCTCAATTTGGTGCCTTGCAGTTTGACTTTTGTCAATTTTCGCCTAGAATTATCGCTGCTAGGGTTAACCGTGCATGGCTGATCTTTCGATGGAATTTCATCCTTGTCGATATTTGAAAATCATTGTAGTACAGTAGTACATGATTTTGACTGTCTTTTAGGCGATTCTGTGATTTTTCGAGTAAAATGATTAAATGAGGATTTTACCGCTTTTCTGACATCCGTCTCTTTTGTCTTTGTTGCTTGCAGTCATTCAGGGTTATCGATAACTATAGAGGCAGTGTATGGGCCGTTTCCGAGAGGTAAGCAACTCTTAATGGTGAGATGAAGGAAGAGATCGAGAATCTCGGGCTTAAGCCCTTCTTCGATGGCTTAGTCGGTTAGAGGAGGAATGTTCACTTGCTCCAAGCTATTCTGGAGCGCTGGTGGGACAGCACTCATACCATGCATATGTGGTGGGGTGAGGTCACCATGACTCCCACTGATTTCCATGCTATTACCAGGCTCTCTATCGCCGGTGAGCCACTTGAGGTTGATACTGACTTTCTACCCAGTAGTGATGATATGAGGCATTTTCTGGGCTTCTCTGTACGTACCCTAGGCAAGGGTGTTCCTCTGAAGGCTTTGAGGGATAAGGTCGATGCCTATGTTACTGTTAATGCTGGTCAGATGCACCTCAGCGCCACCCATATTGCAGCTGTCCGTGGCTTTTTGTGGTGAGCCTTTTCAGAGACGCTATTTACCAATCATGTGTCGACTGCCTTGTTTACTCTGCTGAACTGCCTAAGGGATATGCAGCATGTGACTGATGCTAGTTGGGGTTTATCTGGCTTGGCCCACTGCTATGTGGCTATGGATGAGAGTTTGCGGGATCGTGCGAATGCTGGCTTGGGCGGCTACAGCCATGCTTGGGAGGTATGATACTCATTTTCTTCTGTATTCCGCCTTTATTTCAGCCCCGGTTTACTTTTTAGTCTCGGTAACCTTTTCCATTTTAGCCATTGTATGTTGACATTTTTTATGTTTCTCCCATCTGCAGGCTTGGGGGTACGCCATGTTTGGTCTCTTCACTTTCAACCTTCAAGACAACACTGTTATGTTCCCAGATACTTTGAGATGGCGTCAGGGTAACAGGGACACCCGTGATGAGCACGCAGAGGGGCTGATATGCCGATGAAGCGCATGCGGCTGTATTTTGATAGATGGGAGGCCGCTCCCGAGTCCGATGTTGCTTTCTTTCCTTGGCGAAGTCTGGGCATTGATCATGTTTACAGGTTTGCTGGTATGAGTTTACTGATGATTGGCCTCAGTGGGGGATGCTTTTATTGGGGAGAGAGGCTCTCTCGCAAGCAAGGTGGTGGCAGGCTTGATTGTATTGTCCCCTTGGACCTACCGGCACATCTGCTTAACTCTTATGCTATTGCGGAGGAGGAGAGAGGGGATCTCATTATTGGTCAGGATGCGTTTGACCATATGTCTTTGGAGGCCGATTTTCAGGACTTTCTTGCTCGTCTCATGCCCCGGTTGATTCTGGAGGGTGATCAGGCTCAGGCCTAGGGGGTTGTTCATGTTCCTTTCAGTCCACAGCTTGGACCGGCTTCATTTACCTACAACATGGCTGAGGGAATAGAGAGCACCAAGGACCTTCCCGCCCAGTACGATATGCCTGAGGGACACATACCTCCTGCCGACGTGACCATGGTATGGTTTATGACCCTTCTTCCGTCATTTCCGTCATTCTGCCATTTCATCTCTCTGTTTATTATTTATCTAAATACTTTGACATCTCTATTTGTTTCTTCCCAACAATTGCCCATTTCTGAGTATAGAGAGGTCACCAGACAGCTTGCCCAGTATATGGCCTATGCCAAGAGGGTGAAGAGAGAGACCGCGGATCTCTTAGGCCGATTGGCTCGCCAGACAGCAGAGTTGGCTTCTTGCGGGAAGAAACCTCGGAAAGACGAGTGATCACGTGGCAATGGTTACGTCTCCTTCTTTTTGATGCCGGGGTTGATAGGATCCCCCTTTCCTTCTTTTTGTTGATGTTGTATTTGTTGCCTCGGCGTAGGTGAAGACAATTTTTTTTCACTGGTTTGTACCTATGCAACAGTTAACTCCTAACTCTAGCACACAATACTTTTGTTAATTTTAGTTTTTATTTCTGACTGTGTAATGGATTGAATCACATCCGGTTGGTCAACCGAGGGGTAATTTTATGAGATGAATTCGTGTTGGGTCATTTGTAGGTGATGTGTGAATTGTTTCGAGTGAGTTTCTGAGGTGATTGAGACATGTTTTGACTTGTCGGGAAACCTGAATCTGAGCAGAGCTGTGATGTCTGAATTGAGAGATGCCTCGTACGAGACATCGATGTCTCGTACGAGCCATCGATGTCTCGTTCGAGCCATCCTGCTAACCTGCGGCTGTTTCTCCTTTTTCCTCGAGGATTTGGTGTCTCAACTTGTATATAAATACCTCTAGTCCGTCCTAGAATACCATGCAACCTTAAATCAGTTATGGGAACTTTTCTCTTGAAGTAACATTCTCAACCTTTTGCTCCCAATGGCCCCAAGCAAGTTCGTCCCTTCATCAATAATTGTTGATGAGTTTTTCCTAGACTCGGAATTAGTGGAACGCTACAAGAGTGACCTAGCGACGTTCTTTCGCTCGTTTGATAAGGCTCGTCAAGTAAGATTCGTAGAGATGTTCGGTTTAAAGATTCTTTTCACCTTGAAGAATCTAAAACCGGATTGGGACCTTTTAAAGGAAGTTTAACGCTTTTGGGATCCTTCGGCTCATCTCTTCAACTTTTCACTTAATGAGATGGTCCCCACTGTAGAGGAGATGGCGGCTATCCTGGATATGCCATTGACAGGGATGATTGCAGTGCCCAAGTATGATAAGGTACCAGCGGAATCTCTCAGGGATTTATTGAGTATAGGCCTTCCTGAGGTGCAGAGTTATATTCATAACCATCATGTTGATCTCCAAGCTCTGCTTAGGAGATTTAAAGGTCGGGTGACTCGTGGTCACGGTGTGGATTCCCAATGTTGCCTCTTGGCGTTGTGTTTATTCCAAAGCGTGCTGTTCATGAGCAAGTATGGCATGGCAGACACGGAGCTCGTGGACATTGTTCTGCAAGCTAGAGGACGGGCATTCAATGTCGTTCCTCTTATCTTGGGGGAAACCTTTCATGGCCTTGATGAGCTACACCGAACCGGATCTATGACTCGGGGAAGTCCATTATTGTTGACTATTTGGCTCAAAGAACATTATAAACTTTTGGACTCTCCGATCGAGTATTCTCCCTATACTTTCCATAGACGGAGACTGTTGGTGAAGGTTCTCAGCATTGAGGAGTGGGCCCAACTTTTTGCCAAAGCGGAGACTGATGATATTGCTTGGTGCCCATCTTTTTGGAAGGCAAAGAGGTTTGTAGCTAATACCCTTGGATATGACAGGGTCGTCCTTCCTGAGAGATTCCTCTTTCTATTTTGCTCGAAGGGTGATGCGGCAGTTCGGTCAACAGCTGGACACTTTCGTGTTAGGGGGACGGCCTCAAGACATTTCTTTCATGGACTCAGAGTTCTCTACATGCTTGGCTCGCGCTTGGGGGCAAGGCACCACTATGGATCGTTGGACCAATCTGCTTCATGATAGACGGAGCATCCACTTGTCAGATAAATATTTGGATTGGTTTCTCACAAACTCCGTCCCAGTGTCGAGGGTATTGATGATATCCGCCGCTCTCTGTTGGGGGACCAATTCGAGCCTAGCTTGAATTTAAGGAAGAAGAAAGGTAAGGAGGATACTTCTAATGTCAGAGTATATGCCACTCAAGATTTTCTGGATAGTGACTTTTACGAGAAGAGAGAAAATGGACTTCCCGGTAAATTTCAAGCTCTAGATAGGCCTCATGTGTTCGCACGATTGACTCCCTCAGTGTTCAGCATACTTGACATTCCTCCCGGTTTCGAGATACCTTTGCATAAGAGGAAAAGGAATGACAAGGCGGATCGTGGTCAAGCCCCTACTAAGTTAAGGAAGAAATAGATCCTTTGGAGTATCGAGAGATTGCTTAGATAGACCAATGCTTAGATTTTTAGTATTTTATTTATTTTCTTTTACAAGATGGTATTTATGTTAGAAATTTTCTTATTTCTTTCTCGAGATGCATTCAGTTAATAAGAAGACAAGATTTTTATTTTATTTATTGAATAGACCGGACCAAAAGGCTGCATACGTTCTCCTTTACAACAATTAAATAAGGAGCTCAGGTAATCGTAGTTCTTGTTCAAGAAAGAGAAAAATATGTCTGCTGACTGACATGTCTCGTACGAGATTGTCCCCTATTCCTTTTTTTTTTTATACACACCCTGATTTTTGCCTAGACCGCCCTTTCAGGTTTTCAATCTAGCGGGCTTCTTTTCTCGTGCCTTTATTACATATTTTTTTTTTGAAATTGGGGACGGAGCTACAAATAGTACTTCTTCAGATTGTCCATGTTGACGGGTTTCGGCAGCTGATCTCCATCTAGGTCTGCGAGTTGTACCTCTCCTCCGGAGAATACCTTCTTGACTATGTAAGGGCCTATCCATCTTGGTTCCCATTTTCCCATAGGGTTGAACGGTCCAGGACGACGTTCGCGTAGAACAAGGTCCCCTTCTTTGATGTTTCTGGATTTGACTTTCTTATTAAATGCTCGGGCCATTCTTCATTGATATGCTTGGATATGCTCGGAAGCTCGAAGTCGTCGTTCATCTAGCTGGGGTAGTTGTTCATAGGGGTTGTTCAGCCATGCGACTTCATTCACTTTGTTTTCTAGGAGAACCCTTAGTGATGTTACTTCTAATTCGATTGGTAACACTACTTCCATCCCATAGGCTGGGCGTATGGAGTTTCGCCGGTGGCGGTACGGATTGAAGTACGGTAGCCCCAGAGTGCAAACGGTAGCTTGTCAGGCAATTCTCTGCCAGTCTTAGCCATTTTTCTAATGATGGTCTCTACGGTTTTGTTAGCAGCTTCGACTGCTCCATTGGTCTATGGTCGGTATGGTGATGAATGATGTCTCTCTATCTTGTACTCTGCAAGCTGTTGGTCACATTCTTTCTCAAAGTGCGTGCTATTGTCAGATATCATCTCATGAGGTACCCCATATCATCATATGATGTTACTCTTAATGAACTCAGCCACCTTTTTGGCATTTAAGACTTTGTAGGATTGAGCCTCGATCCACTTAGTGAAGTAATCAACGGCTACTAACACGAATGAGTGCCCATTGTGACCTGTCGGTGAGACTTTGCCAATGATGTCTATTCCCCATGTAGAGAATGGCCAAGGGTATGTTATGGGGTATAACACGGACGGTGGTGTGTGTTCCAAGTTAGCATGTATCTGACACTTGTGGCATTTCTTAACCATGTCGGTGCAGTCGGCTTCCATTTGTTAGCATATTGCCATTCATATGGGTTCCAAAGACTCCTTGATGGACTTGGTCCATGATTTCTACGGCTTCGTGCTCATCAGCACAGAGTAGACACTGCTTATGGTATTTCTTGTAGAGGCGATCACCTATAATAATGAATTGGGCGGCAAACCGTTTGAGGGCTATCTTCGCTTTAGGTGATACGTCTGATGGGAATGTTCCGTCTAGAAGGAAACGCCATACATCATAATACCAAGGCTTATCGTCTAAGGAATTTAAGGAAACAGAGTCACACTCTTCTTCGCAATCATGTAGATCTATGATCGAGTGATAATCAGGAGTCGTTCGTCTCGCGACTTTGAAGGTTTTGACCTCAGTCCATTCGGGAATCTCCACAAGTGATGCTAGCATGGCTAGCGAGTTTGCTAAGCGGTTCTTATCTCTAGGAAGATAGTAGAAAGTGACTTCTTTGAACTGTTTGACCAAGTCTTGGAGATGGTCGTTATATTTCTAGAGTGTAGGATCTTGTACCTTCCACTTCTTGAGTGACTGATAGATTATAAGTTGTGAATCTCCACACACTTCTAGTTCGGTCACATTTCCTTCTAAGGCTGCTTCAAGCCCCGCTATGCACGCTTCGTACTCGGCAATATTGTTAGTGGCCTCAAAGTCAAGGCGGATTGCGAGTGGAGTGTAGAAATCTAAGGGATCTACTAGTAACATGCCAATGCCATATCCCCGTTTATTGGCTGCGCCATCGAAAAATAATTGCTACTTATTTTTTGCTATTTCCATGATGTCCTCATCAGGGAATCGCGGGTCTTCCCCCTTCGCTTCATCATATGGAAATTCGGCTAAATGATCAGCAAAGACCCTTCCTTTTATGGATTTTTGTGTGATGTAAGTGATATCGTACCCCGCGAGCATAAAGTACCACTTAGCTATCCTAGAGGAGACATGTGATTTCTCAAAGATATACTTCATTGGGTCCATTCGGGCAATCAGTTGCACAAGAAACGCTTCCATGTATGGATTTAGTCTCTCAGCCACCCATACCAGTGCAGCACACGACTTTTCTAATGCAGAGTAATTCAATTCAGCCCCTTGGAAGCGACGGCTGACAAAGTATACGGCATTCTCTTTCTTAGAATCGGGTTGCTCTTGTGCTATCATAGCCCCTAATGCAGTATCATTGACTGTAAGGTACAAGGTCAATGGTTTCACTTTATGCGGTGGTTTAGATACCCCGGGAGGGAACGCTTTGGGATAGAGCGCGTATGTTGTTCCTAGGATGTCTATTTATGTTTTATTTGTTTAGAGTCGCCACCTATGTTTTAGAGGAACATAATAACCTAAGCGTGAGCCAAGCTCGTAGAGAACTCTGAACCCATAAAAGAAATGTCTCGAGGCCGTCTCCCTAACAAGAAAGTGTCCTGCTGCTGACCGAATTGTCGCATTACCCTCCGAGCAAAATAGATAGAGGAGTCCCTCAAACCCGAAAGGACGACCCTGTCGTACCCAAGGGTATTAGCTATGAACCTCCTCACCTTCCAAAAGGATGGGCACCAAGCAATATCATTGGTCTCCACTTTAGCAAAAAGATGAGCCCACTCCTCAATATTGAGACCCTTCACTAACAGTCTCCGCCTATGGAAAGCATAAGGTGAATACTCGATCGGAGAGTCCAACAATTTGAAATGTTCTCTGAGACAAATAGTCAACAATAGTAGACTTCCCCGAGTCATAGAGTCGGTTCGATGTAGCTCATCAAGGCCATGAAGGGTCTCCCCCAAGATAAGAGGAATTATGTTGAAAGCCCGTCCTCTAGATTGAAGAACGATGTCCACGAACTCCGTATTTTCCATGCCACACTTGCTCATGAAAAGTACGCTTCGAAATAAGCACAATGCCAAGAGGAAGCACTGGGAATCCACACCGTGACCACGAGTCACCCGACCTTTAAATCTCCTAGGAAAAGAGTGGAGATTGACATAGCGGTTATGAATATAACTCTGCACCTCGGGAAGGCCTATACTCAAGAGATCCCTGAGAGATTCCGCCAGTACCTTGTCATACTTGGGCACCGCAACCACCCCTGTCAACGGCATATCCAAGATGGCCACCATCTCCTCTACAGTAGGGACCATCTCATTAAGTGAAAAGTTGAAGAGGTGAGTCGATGGATCCCAGAAGCGTGCAACTCCCTTTAAAAGGTCCCATTCCGGTTTTAGATTCTTCAAGGTGAAAAGAATCTTAAACCCGAACATCTCCACGAATATCTCTTGGCGAGGTTTATTGAATGAGCGAAAGAACGTTGCTAAATCACCCTTGTAGCGTTCTACTAATTCTGAGTCCAAAGAGAAGTCATCAACAATTATTTATAATAGGACGGACTTACTTAGGGCCATTGGGAGCAAAAGGTTGAGAATTTTACTCCAAAAGAAAGGTTCCCAGAACTGATTCAAGGCTGCATGGTATTCTAGGACGGACTAGAGGTGTTTATATAAAAGTTTGGACACCAAATCCTCGAGGAAAAAGGAGAAACAGCCGAAGATTTAGAGGATGAATCGTACGAGACATCGATGTCTCGTACGAGGCATCTCCCCGTTCAGAACAGCAACAACTCTTCACAAATCCTAGGCTGGCTGACAAGTCAAACCATGTCTGAATCACCCCAGAAACTCACCCAAAACAGTTCTTACATCACATACAAATGGCCCAACGCGAATCCATCTCATAAAATTACCCCTCGGTTGACCAACCGAACGTGAATCAATCCATTTACATAGTCAGAAAATAAAAAACTAAAACCAACTATTGTATTGTGTGTTTGAGTTAGGAAATAACTGTTTCATAGGTACAAACCAAAGAAAGAAAAAGTTGTCTTCGCCTACACCGAGGCAATAAATACATCAACAACAAAAAGAGGGGACAAAGGGGATCCTATCTACTCAGCATCAAAAAGAAGGAGACGTCGCCATTGCCACGTAATCACTCGTCCGTCCGAGGTCTCTTCCCCCAAGAGGCTGACTCTGCTGTCTGACGAGCCAACCGGCCTAATAGTTCCACGGTCTCTCTCTTCACCCTCTTGGCATAGGCCATGAACTGGGAAAGCCGTCCGGCGACCTCTCTATACTCGGCAATGGGCACCTGTTGAGAAGAAACAAATAGAGATATCAAAATCTTCAGATAAATGATTAACTGGAAGATGAAATGTTAGAATGAAAGAAATGACGGAAGAAGGGTCATAAATCATACCATGGTCGCGTCGATAGGAGGTACGAGTCCCTCAGGCATATCGTATTGGGCGGGAAGGTCTTCGGTGCTCTCTATTCCCTCAGCCACGCTGTAAGACAATGAAGCTGGTCCAAGCTGTGGACGGAAAGGGACATGGACAACTCCCTAGGCCTGATCACCCTCCAGAATCAACCGGGGCATGAGACGAGCGAGGAAGTCCTGATAATCAGCCTCCAAGGACATATGGTCGAATGCATCCTGACCGATAATGAGCTCCTCCCTCTCCTCCTCTGCAATGGCATAAGAGTTAAGCATATAGGCCGACGGGTCCAAGGATACAATGACATCGAGACTGCCACCACCCTTCTGGCGAGAGACTCTCTCTCCTAAGTAGAAGCATATCCCACCGAGGCCAATCATCAGTAGCCTCATACCGGAAAACCCGTAGGCATGATCAATGCCCAGACTCCACCAAGGGAAGAAAGTGACAGCGGACTCAGGGACGGCCTCCCACCTATCGAAATAGAGCCGCATACGCTCCACCATCATATCAGCCCCCTCGGCCTGCTCATCACGGGTATCCCTGTTACTCTGACGCCATCTCAAAGTATTTGGGAACATAACGGTGTTGTCTCGAAGATTGAAAGAGAAGAGACCGAACATGGCGTAACCCCAGGCCTGCAAAATGGAAGAAACATAAAAGATGTCAATATACAAATAGCTCAAATGTAAAATGCTATCAAAGTAAACTGGGGCTGAAATAAAGGAAGAATACAGAAGAAGATGGGTATTGTACCTCCCAGGCATGACTCTAACCGCCTAAGCCAGCATTCGTCCGATCACACGAACTCTCATCCATGGCCACATAGCAGTGGGCCAAGCCAGCTAAACCCCAACAGGCATCAGTGACATGCTGCATATCTCTCAGGAAGCTCAACAGAGTAAACAAGGCGGTCGACACATGATTTGCAAATAGCGTCTCAGAAAGGGCCCACCATAAAAAGCCGCGAACGGCTGCAATACGAGTAGCAGTAATATGCATCTGACTGGCATTAACAGCAATATAGGCATCAACCTTGTCCCTCAAAGCCTTCAGAGGGACACCCTTACCTTGGGTACGCACAGAGAAGCCCAGAAAATGCCTCATATCATCCCCGCTGGGAAAGAAATCCGTATCAACCTCAAGAGGCTCACCGGCAATGGCAAGCCCAGTAATGACATGGAAGTTAGTATGGGTCATGGTAACCTCCTCCCACCACATGTACATAGTATGAGTGCTGTCCCGCCAATGCTCTCGAATATCCTGGAGTAGGTGAACGTTCCTCCTCTCGCCGACTAGGCCGTCAAAGAAGGGTTTCAGGCCAAGATTCTCGATCTCTTCCTTCATCTCGCCATTGAGAGTTGCCCACCTCTCGGAAACTGCTCGTACGATGCCTCTACAGTTATCGATGACCCTGAATGACTGCAAACAATACAGAGAAAAGAGTCAAATGTCAAAAAATCGGTAAATCCTCATTTAAGCATTTTACCCGAAAAATCGCAAAATTTCCTAGAACGACAATCAAAAATCGTGTACTACTATACTACAATGATTTTCAACATCAACAAGGGTGAAATTCCATCGAAAAATCAGCCATGCATGATAAACCCTAGCAGCAATGATTCCAAGCAAAAAGTCAATTAAAATCGAACCGCGAATGCACCAAATTGAGGCATGCAACGACGAAATTGACATAGAAACTCAGTCAAAGGAAGAGATCCTTACCCGCCTCGTTCGAACGGCGTGAGAAATATGATCATCGGGAAACGGGCACAACTCATCTGTCACCCACACTTTGCCTCTCATGTGCCTACCAAAGAGGTGTTCCCTATGAGAACGATTTGCACCGACAATTTGAAAGGGTTAGGGATTACCAGAACTTGGTGAAAATAAAGATTTTTGAGTGAAAAAATCGCATAGGGTCGAGAATTCCTAAAATGAAATAAGAAAAAGTGATTTCAAAATCACCGTCAGCGCCTTTGTTATGCGTAATAATAGAGAAGTCTCGTATGAGACATTGATATCTCGTACGAGAGATCCCCAGGAAAATCTCAGAAAGCCATGTTTTCTTGGGAAATTCCAGAAAAGCCCTGTTTTTAACAGAAAGGTCAGAAAAAGCCCTGCTTTTGACTGAAAGGTCGAATCTGAACCCGGTTCAAGATGGAACATTGAGTCGTCAACAAATGGTTATTTTCAGAATTGGAACAAGCAAAGTTGTTCCTCAGTACGAATTTATCCTCACCGCGTATCTAAGATCATGGGTGAGCAACAAAATCTGCATCAGCAAACTTTAAATCCCATGACTGTCATCAAGACGTAGGTTAATGGCACAGGATTTACAACCGGGTATCCCATGACTGTTATCAAGATATAAGTTAATAACACAGGATCCCACCATTCAGAGTCCCATAATTGTCATCAAGGTGTAAGCCAATGGCATAGGATTCACATTTTCAATGGAAAGGCAGTCTCGTTGAAAGGAGAAGCAAGGTCTGAGTAATTGGCATCTCCAAACTGGAACATCCGTTGTAGTGTTCGATGAAGGGCATCTAAAAGCACCCTGTGGTCATTGAGGCACAAAAGTAAGCACCTCTATGGTCACTCCGGCACCGAAGCACCCTGCGGTCATTGAGGCACAAAAGTAAGCACCTCTATGGTCATTCCGGCATGCCAGCACCTTCATCTAAAAGCACCCTGTGGTCATTGAGGCACAAAAGTAAGAACCTCTATGGTCATACCGGCACCGAAGCACCCTGTAGTCATTGAGGCACAAAAGTAAGCACCTCTATGGTCACTCCAGCACCGAAGCACCCTGTGGTCATTGAGGCACAAAAGTAAGAACCTCTATATTCACTCCGGCACCTAAGCACCCTGTGGTCATTAAGACACCAAAGTAAGCACCTCTATGGTCATTACGGCACGCCAACACCTTCATCTAAAAGCACCCTATGGTCATTGAGGCACAAAAGTAAGCACCTCTATGGTCACTCCGGCACCCAAGCACCCTGTAGTCATTGAGGCACAAAATTAAGCACCTCTATGGCCACTCCAGCACCGAAGCACCTTGTGGTCATTGAGGCACAAAAGTAAGCACCTCTATAGTCACTCCAGCACCGAAGCACCCTATGGTCATCGAGGCACAAAAGTAAGTACCTCTATGGTCAATCCGGCACCGAAGCACCCTGTGGTCATTGAGGCAAAAAAGTAAGCACCTCTATGGTCATTCTGGCACCCCAGCACCTTCATCTAAAAGTGCCCTGTGGCATTGAGGCACAAAAGTAAGCACCTCTATGGTCACTCCGGCATCAACAAACCAAAGGCTGTTCATCATCAACAATAGGGTATATTCAGAATTAGAGTCAAAGAGATTGGTTCCTCAGTATGGATTGCAACTGGAGAAGGTTCGTCATCAACAAAAAGGAGTATATTCAGAATTGAATCAAGGCTATTGATTCCTCAGTATGGTTACTCTCTAAACTCTAAGCTTTACTTACCGCAAGTATTGTTTTCAAAAATGATTTTCAAAATACCTTAAACCTCAGTTTTTGCATATTTTCAGAGTCGAACTACGTTTGGTCTGATTTTTTTCCGAGGAATACGTAGGCAGCTTTTTAGCACGACCATACCCCTAGTTCAAAATGACATCTTTCCTATCGACGACGGTACTTCATCCATAAGTATCATCACCGAGGGGCTCTGTAGATACCCCATTTTGGACGTTCATTCATAATCACACTACTTCTATGTCTCGCCTTTGATTTGGGTCGAAACTCATTAAGTTGGACATGTTTCATTAATATCCGATCTTCATCTTCTCCTTTCATTGCTAATTCTTCAAGCATGCGAAGCCGGCCTTACTCAACAAGCATCTTTCTTCCTGCTCCTACCATAACCTGCTTTTTTATCTCTTACCTTGCTCTCGCCCTGTTATTCGCTTTCTTTCCTTATCGAGAGTGAGCCATCGTACCAAGTCTGACTGACTCCGTTAGTAAGGGGCCAAAATGAACATTAAAACTACTGCAGAGAGAAAATAGTGAATTCCAGCACTGAGATGCCTCATACGAGACATCCCCCTTGATAGTCAGGTTTTTGGTCAGTTTCCTTGTTGATCTTAAACCCTTTTCTTGGCAAACACTTAAGCAATCCGGGAAAACCTAATGGATAATCCTAGAGTCTAAAAATACCTCTGTGAGAAACAAGTCTTGGATTCCCACCACAACTTACCTTCTTGGCCAAAACCCTAGGTCCATAACTCCTATAAATATAGATCTTCATAAACCAGAAAAAGGGTAGACTCCTTATTCACCCAATAACCACTCCAAATCTGATCAAAGAGGTCCCTAAAATCAGTCCCTCTCCCTCACCCATGAAATTCAAACCCTTACCACACCATTCAAGTTAAGTTCATTGGAGATTCAAGGCCTTTAGTCAAGGCCATCCATAGGATTCTTGAAAAACGCTTAGGTAAAACTCATTGTTTTCTACCTTCTCATCTCCTTCTTTGTCTTTAAAGTAGTGTGATCCCATCAAAAGGATCAGCCTACAGCCTCTCCAATTCATGGAGATGGTCTCGAAGCACATGATCCTACATCCCAGATAAATAAGCAATTATTTATTTGTTTGTTTCCTTTTGCGTACATTTTGCATAATTTTGAAATAATGATGATGATTTCTTAGCAAGACCAATCCTAGATTGGGTGAATTGGGTGCTCCTTGACCTTCCCAATTCATAACTTAACCCCTGAATCCAGATATCTTGGTCCGTGTTCTGACAACAACATGGTGGCGACCTTCAATTAAAAAGGTAAATCGAAGGATGAAAACCGCCTCGAGAACAACCAAAAAACCAGCGCGTAAACACTAGTCAATTCTACGATTTTGGGTAAAATGCTTAAATGAGGATTTTATCAATTTTCTGACTGTCGCCTCTTTTGTCTTTGTTCTTGCAGCCATTCAAGGTAGTCAACAACTGTAGAGGCAGCGTGAGAGAGGTCGTTTAGAAGTGGGAAACTCTCAATGGTGAGTTGAAAGAGGAGATCGAGAATATGGGGCTCAAACCCTTCTTTGATGGCTTGGTGGGTGAGCGGAGGAATACCCACATGCTCCAGGTTATTCGGGAGCACTGGTGGGATAGTACCCAAATGATGCATATGAGGTGGGGTGAGGTCACCATGACTCCTACCAATTTCCATGCCATTAGTGGGCTTCCCATTGCCGGTGATCCGATTGAGGTTAACACGGACTTCTTTCCCAGTGATGATGATATGAGGCGCCTTCTGGGCTTTACTGTGCGTACCCTAGGCAAGGGTGTCTTTCTCAAGGCCTTGAGGGATAAGGTGGATGCTTATATCACCACCAATGAGGGTCATATGAGGTTTGTTAATGCTCGTACCGTAGTTGTGCGGGGTTTCTTGTGGTGGGCTTTTTTTGAGACGTTGTTTCCCAATCATGCATCGACTGCCATGTTTACCTTGCTAAGCTGCTTGAGGGATATGCAGCAGGTTACTGATGCCATCTGGGGCTTGGCTGGTCTGGCTCACTATTACGTAGCCATGGATGAGAGTTCGCGTGATCGTGCGAACGCTGGTATGGGCGGCTATAGCCATACTTGGGAGGTATAAGACTTACTTCTTGCTGTATTCCCCTTTTTTTTCAGCCCCAGTTTATTTTATATTGATAGTATCTTGTTTCAGTCATTCGTATGTTGACATTTTCTATGTTTCTCCCATTTGCAAGCATAGGGTTACGCCATATTTGGTCTCTATAGATTTGACCTCTAGGACAACGCCATCATGTTTTCAGATATATTAAGGTGGCGTCAGAGTAACAGGGATACCCGTGAGGAGTAGGCTGAGGGGGCAGACTTGCCGGTGGAGCATATGCGGCGATACCTCGATGAGTGGGTAGTCGTTCCTAAGGTTGCTACTGCTCTCTTCCCTTGGAGGAGCTTGGGTATTGACTACGCTTACTAGAAGATGGGTCTGAGATTGCAGATGATTAGCCTTGGTAGGGGATGCTTTTACTTAGGAGAGAGAGTCTCTCGTCACCAGAAAGGTGGTAGGCTGGATTTTATCGTCCCTTTAGACCCACCGGCTCACATGGTTAACTCCTATTCCATCGGGGATGAGGAGAGAGAGGACCTCATGATTTGTCACGTCGCCTTCGAATTCATACACCTTGAGGCAGATTACTAGGAATTTTTGACTCACCTTATGCCTCGACTAATCATGGAGGGTGACCACGCTCAGGCTCAAGAGGTTGTTCATGTCCCTTTCCGTCCACAGCTCAGACTAGCCTCATTTTCTTATAGCATGGCTGAGGGTGCAGAGAGCATTGAGGATCTTCCTGCTGAGTACGATATGCCTGAGGGACTCGTAAATCCCGCTGATTCGACCATGGTATGATTTATGACTTTCTTTCTATCATTTTACTATTTCATATTTATGCATATCATATGGTCAAGGATTTTGATATCTCCTTGTTTCATTTCAACAGGTGCCCATTGCAGAATATAGGGAGGTCGCAGGACAGCTTTCCCAGTTCATGGCCTATGCCAAGAGGGTGAAGAGCAAAACTGTGGGGTTTTTAGGTCGACTGGCTCGCCAAACAGCAGAGTCAGTTTCTTGCAGGAAGAGGCCTCAAACTGACGAGTGATGACGCGGCAGTGGCGACATCCTTTTATTTGATGCCCGAATAGATAGGATCCCCCGTCCCTTATTTCATTTTTGTTGATGTAATTATTTCCTCGGTGTAGGCGAAGACAATTCTTCTTTTATTTTTGGTTTGGGATTGTACCTATGCAACAAATAAGTCTTAGCTCTAGCACACACATTTGTTAACTATATTTTTTATTTCTGACTGTTTATGGATTTAGCTCGTGTCCGGTTGGTCAACCAAGGGATTTTTTTAGATGGATTCGTGTTGGGTTGTTTATGAGTGATGATGAACTATTTGGGTGTGTTTTTGAAGTGTTTGAGACATGTTTTAACTCGTTGGACAGCCTGAATTTGAGCAGAATCATTGCTGTCTGAACTGAGGAGATGTCTCGTACGAGACATCGATGTCTTGCACGAGCCATCCTTTGAATCTGCGAATGTTTCTCCATTTTCCTTAAGGATTCGGTGTCCAAACTTGTATATAAACACCTCTAGTCCATCCTAGAATGTCATACAGCCTTAAATCAGTTCTGGGAACTCTTCTTTTGGAGTAAAAATTCTTAACCTTTTGCTCCCAATGGCCCCAAGCAAGTCCGTCCCTTCATTAATGATCGTTGATGAATTCTCTCTACACTCGAAGTTGGTGGAACACTACAAGGATGACTTAGCAACGTTCTTTCGTTCGTTTGACAAGTCTCGTCAAGAGAGATTTGTAGAGATATTTGGATTTAAGATTCTTTTCACCTTGAAGAATCTAAAACCGGATTGGGACCTTCTGAAGGGAGTTGCATGCTTTTGGGATCCCTCGACCCACCTTTTCATCATTTCACTTAATGAGATGGTCCCTACTGTAGAAGAGATGGCGACTATCTTGGATATGCCATTGACCGGTGTGATCGCGGTTCCTAATTATAAAAAAGTGCCGGCGGAGTCTTTCAGGGACTTATTGAGTATAGGCCTTCCCGAGGTGAAGGGTTATATTCAAAACTGCTATGTTGATCTCCACGCTTTGCCTAGGAGATTTAGGGTTCGTGTGACACGTACTCACGGTGTGGATTCCCAACGTTGTCTCTTGGCTTTGTGCTTATTCCGAAACATGATTTTTATGAGCAAGTGTGGCATGGAGAACACGGAGCTCGTGGACATTGTTTTGCAAGCTAGAGGACGAGCCTTCAACATCGTTCCTCTTATCTTAGGGGAGACCCTTCATGGTCTTGATGAGTTGAATCGAACCGGCTCTATGACCCAGGGAAGTCCATTACTACTGACCATTTGGCTTAGGGAGCACTT
Source organism: Campanula takesimana (assembly GCA_026119855.1). Lineage (NCBI taxonomy): Eukaryota > Viridiplantae > Streptophyta > Magnoliopsida > Asterales > Campanulaceae > Campanula > Campanula takesimana. Next base: position 899,659 of record JAOWBW010000084.1, read on the forward strand.
CAGACTATTGAGTTCTCCGACCGAGTATTCTCCTTATACTTTCCATAGGCGGAGGTTGCTAGTGAAAGACCTTAGCATTGAGGAGTGGGCCCATCTTTTTGCGAAAGTGGAGACCAATGATATTGTTTGATGCCCACCCTTTTGGAAGGTGAAGAAGTTCGTGGCTAACATCGACGGATATGACGGGGTCTTCCTTTCAGGTTTGAGAGATTCCTCCTTTTACTTTTCTCAAAGGGTGATGCGGCAGTTCGTTCAGCAACAAGATACTTTTGTGCAAGGGGGACGTGCTCAAGATGTCTCTTTCATGGACTCAGAGTTCGCTATGAGCTTGGCTCGTGCTTGGGGGCAGGGCACCACTGTGGATCATTGGAACAATCTCCGTCATGATGGAGGGAGTATTTACTTATCGGATAAATATTTGGATTGGTTCCTCAAAGAACTCCGTCCCAATGCCGAGGGTATTGATGAGATTCGTCGTCCTTTGTTGGGGGACCAATTTGAGCCTGGCTTGAGTTTGACGAAGAAGGAAGCTAAGGAGGATCCATCTAATATCAGCATGGATGCTACCCAAGACTTTCTGGATAGTGGCTTTTATGAGAAGAGAGCAAATGGACTTCCCGGTAAATTTCAAGCTCTTGATAGGCCTCATGTGTTCACGAGATTGGCTCCTTCAGTGTTCAGCAGACTTGATGTTCCTCCCGGTTTCGAGATACCTTGGTTCAAGAGGAAGAGAGAAGACAAGGAGGGTCGTGGTCAAGCCCCTACTAAGTCAAGGAAGAAATAGATCTTTAGGAGTATCGAGAGATTGCTTTAGATAGACCAAAGTTTTGATTTTTAGTGTTTTATTTATTTTTTTTGCAAGTTGGTAGCTCATGTTGGGAATTTTCCTAATGCTTTCTTGAAATGCATTCAATTAATAAAAGAGCAGGATTTTAATTTTTATTTATTGAATAGACCGGACCAAAAGGCTGCCTACGTTCTCCTTTTACATCAATTAAATAAGGAGCTCAGGTCATCGTAGTTCTTGTTCAAGAAAGAGAAAATGTTTGTCTGCTACTATTTATTTGATTTCCTAGTACGAGACATGAATGTCTCGTACGAGACCTGTCCCAAGATTTTTTTTATATGCACACCCTGGATTTTTCCTAGACCGCCCTTTCAGGTTTTCAATCTAGCGGGTTTATTTTCTCGTGCCTTCTTCTTTTTTTTTTTTTAACTAGGGGACGGAGCTATGAGTAGTACTTCTTCAGCTTGTCCATGTTGATGTACTTCGGCAGTTGATCTCCATCTAGCTCTGCGAGTTGTACCGCTCCACCGGAGAAGATCTTCTTGACTATGTAAGGGTCTATCCATCTTGGTCCCCAGTTTCCCATGGGGTTGAATGGTCCAGGACGATGTTCGCGTAGGACAAGGTCCCCTTCTTTGATGTTTCTAGATTTGACTTTCTTATTGAATGCTCGGGCCATTCTCCGTTATATGCTTGGATATGCTCGGTGGCTCGAAGTCGTCCTTCATCTAGTAGGGCTAGTTATTTGTAATGGTTGTTTAACCATACGACTTCATTTATTTGGTTTTCTAGGAGAACCCTTAACGATGGAATTTCTAATTCGATTGGTAACACTACTTCCATCCCATAGGCTAGGGCGTATGGAGTTTCACCGGTGGCGGTACGGATTGAGGTACAATAGCCCCAAAGAGCAAAAGGTAGCTTCTCAGGCCAGTCCCTGCCAGTCTTAGCCATTTTTCTGATGATGGTCTCTATGGTTTTGTTAGCAGCTTCGACCGCCCCATTGGTATGTGGTCGGTATGGTGACGACTGATGTCTCTCTATCTTGTACTCTGTGAGTAGTTGGTCACATTATTTCTTAAAGTGCGTTCCATTGTTAGATATCATCTCATGAGGTACCCCATATTGACATATGATGTTGGTCTTAATGAACTCAGCCACTTTCTTGGCATTTAAGACTTTGTAGGATTGAGCTTCGATCCATTTGGTGAAGTAGTCTACGGCGACCAATGCGAACGAGTGTCCGTTGTGACCTATATGTGAGACTTTGCTGATGAAATCTATTCCCCATGTTGAGAATGGCCAAGGGGATGTGATGGGGTATAACACTGACGGCGATGCGTGTTGCAAGTTGGCATGTATCTGACACTTGTGGCATTTCTTAACCATGCTGGCACAGTCGGCTTCCATTGTTGCCTAGTAGTACCCTAGTCGGAAAATTTTCTTTGCTAGAATCTTGCCATTCATGTGGGTTCCACAGAATCCTTGATGGACTTGGCCATGATTTCTGTGGCTTCGCGCTCATCAGTACAGAGCGGACACTGTTTCTGATGTTTCTTATAGAGGCGATCACCTATAATAACGAATTGGGCAGTGAATCGTTTGAGAGCTATCTTTTCTTTAGGTGATGTGTCTGATGTGAATGTTAAGTCTAGGAGGAAACGCCATATGTCGTAGTACCATGGTTTATTGTCCAAGGTGTTTATGGAAAACAAAGTCGCACGCCTCTTTGCAGTCATGCAAGTCTATGATCGAGTGATAAGCGGGAGTCGTTCGTCTTGCGACTTTGAATGTTTTGACTTCAGTCCATTCAGGAATCCCCACAAGTGATGCTAGCATGGCTAGCGAGTCTGCTAAGTGGTTCTTATCTCTAGGAAGATAGTAAAAAGTGACCTCTTTTAATTGTTTGACCAAGTCTTGGAGATGGTCGTTGTATTTCTGAAGTGTAGGATCTTGTAGCTTCCACTTTTTGAGTGACTGATAGATTATGAGTTGTGAATCTCCGTACACCTCTAGTTCGGTTAGATTTCTTTCTAAGGCTGCTTCGAGCCACGCTATGCAAGCTTCATACTTAGCAATGTTGTTAGTGGCCTCAAAGTCAAGGTGAATTGCGAGTGGAGTATATAAATCTGAGGGATCTACTAGTAACATGCCGATACCATACCCACGTTTATTGGCTGCGCCATCGAAAAATATTTGCCACTTATTTTCTGCTATTGCCATGATGTCCTCATCAGGGAATCGTGGGTCTTCCCCCTTCGCTTCATCACATAGGAATTCGGCTAAATGATCAGCAAAGACTCTTCCTCTTACGGATTTCTGTGTGATGTAAGTGATACCATACCCCACGAGCATAAAGTACCACTTAGCTATTCTAGAGGAGACATGAGACTTCTTAAAGATACACTTTATCGGGTCCATTTGGGCAATCAGTTGTACGGGAAATGCTTCTATGTATGGTTTAAGTCTCTCAGCTACCCATACTAGTGCAGCACACAACTTTTCTAATGCGGACTAGTTCAATTCAGCCCCTTGAAAGCGATGACTGACAAAGTAGACGGCATTCTATTTCCTCAAGTCGGGTTGCTCTTATGCTAGCATAGCCCCTAGTGCAGTGTCATTGACTGTAAGGTACAGGATTAACGGTTTTTCTTTATGCAGTGGGACCAATACAGGAGGGTTAATCATGTATTCTTTGACCTTTTCGAAGGCTCTTTGACACTCTTCGGTCAATTCTAGGGATGCATTCTTCTTGAGGAATTTGAATGGGTTCGCACATTGTCGTGAGTTGACTGATGAAACGACTAATATATTTAAGGCGACCCATGAATCCCTTTACTTCTTTTTGCATCTTAGGTGGAGGCATGTCAACGATGGATTTGATCTTAGCAGGGTCTGCTTCTATACCACGCTCGATGACCATGTACCCAAGGACCTTTCCATTCACTACCCCAAATGTGCACTTGGCCGGATTAAGTCTCATCTTATGGTGTCTCAACCTTTCGAAGAACATTCTAAGGTCGAAAAAGTTCTGCCCATTGGAGCCCTTAGAGTGTATGATCATGTCATCAACGTACACCTCTATTTCTTTATGTATCATGTCGTGGAATAGCACTGTTACAGCTCTCTGGTAAGTGGCTCCGGCATTTTTGAGTCTGAATAGCATGGCTGTATAATAGAACATCCCCCATAGTGTGGTAAACGCTGTCTTGTGTTGATCCTCTCCAGCCATAAAGATTTGATTGTACCTGGCGAACCCGTCTACGAATGAGCAGACCTCATACATCGCGGTATTTTTGACAAGAATGACTATGTTGGAAGAGGGAAGTCATCTTTTGGAGATGCTCTGTTGAGATCACGGAAATCCACGCAGATGCGGACCTTTCAATTTGCTTTGGAGACTTGTACAGTGTTAGCCAACCAGGTTGGATACTCTATCAATTTAATGAACCCGACACTAAAAAGTTTCTCTATCTCTTGTTTGACTTGTACCGACCACTCGGGTTTAATTCTGCGGAGTTTCTGCTTTACTGGCTTCGAATCGGGAAGCAGCGGTATCTTATGCTTAACAACAGAATTGGATAGCCCCGGCATATCTTTGTAGAACCATGCAAACACATCTACGAATTATCAGAGAAGCGCTATAAGGGCTTGCCGATCTTCCCCCTTGAAGAAACTGCCAATCTTGGTCTCTTTCAAATCATCGTCCGTCCCCAAATTAATTGTTTGCATTTCTTTGGCATCAATAGGACAATTTCTACCACGATAACTGTAAGTACGTGAGGTTCAAAATAGAGAGTCTCCACGTTGTTTTATTTGTTGTTAAAACATTGAGAAAACCATTTATGAGAATAATAGGGTTCGGGTGTCAAATTACAATAAGCGAAGAATATTCATGTTATCACTCTTATTGCCCGACAAATCGGTCTTTCTATCATGATCAATGTGTGTGTGTGTGTGTTAGTGTTTGAGACCGAATCCGAAGATTGCCTACATTCTTCTCATCATGAGAAGCTCAGGTCGGTGTAGTTCATTGATGAATTAGAATGGGGATGATGAAGCGGGATCATGCATATAGAGGGGGAAGATTAGGGTTAGAAGTAGTTCCTAGATCTCATTAGGGTTTGATGAAACCCTATGATCATCATATGCTATGGCATGTGCACATAAATAGGGATTACAATCCTAGATCTAGCATATCATGTATGGATCAGTAGTAAATCTAGCATAATAATAAGAACATCATGAATACAAATGAATGAACACATAAACATGAAGATCTCTATCCTAGTTATAGCATATATTATGTGTTTAGACTAAGAATGCGAAGAACACATGAAGAACATATGAATATAGATGTATAGAAATAATGAAAACATGCATAATATAAGTAATATGTGACCTAGATCTAATGCGGGTTTCGTGGAAACCCTAGATCATCATCGGTCAAGAACACAAACGATGAAAAAAACCCTAGATCTAGCAATATATGAATAAATATAATAGATCTAAGTAGTTAAGTAGTAAAAAGGCGTTGCCAAACCGATTAAAGAGGCTTCGAAGATTGAATCTTCACTTCTTTGGTTGAATGGCGGTGTTGAATCTCTTTGATGATCAAAGCAAGATCAAAGAGAGGTTTCGAGAGGGTTTTGAGAGGGAGAGAGAGAGTCTGGGAAGAGCTTCTGTGAAGGTTTTCCCGTGGGTCTGTTGTGTGATCAATAGGCTGAGAGGAGAGCTCTATTTATAGGGAAAATGTTAGAAATGGGGGATATGGCCGTACGGCCCATACCAAGCCGTACAGAGATCAACTAGGCGTACGGTGGCTTACCTCATTTTCCGTGCTTATCAAGATCTCCTCGAATCCTTATCAGTTTGTTCTCAGGATTTGTCCATTATCCTGATGGATTTCGACCTAGAAGCGATATCGTCTATCAAGAACTCTGGATAACTGCCGGATAAGTCCCTGTCAGATTATAATTGCCTAAAAGGTCCTCAGAGGCTTCTAAATGTCTACGAAGTCCTCTAACTTCAGATCGGGTACTAACAGTATCCCCTCGGCGATGCTTCTTGCAAGGCATGGAGGGTCTTCGATTAAAAGAAGGAACCGATCTAAAACATGAGTTCCAAATCGGGGGAGAGAAAAGATAAGAAGGTGACCAGGTTGGTCGAGTGGCTGAACCTTTGTTAGGCTACCTATGTATTCAAGTGGAATAAAGCCGATCGTAGTTCAAGACCTGTGGGGAAAGAAAGAAACGAGACATCATCTTTCGCTGGGGATAGACAAACATTCGTTAGGTAATAAAGTCGCATGGACCCTACTAGGGAAAAAGAAAAAAAGAAACGAGATATTTGTAAGGATCCCGCCCCGCGCGGAGGATCGCGACGAGTTTTGGGACGAAAAAGCCGAACACGGTTATCTCACAAAACATAACGGAGTCGCCACTTTTGTTAATTATTTAACCCAACAAAAGAAAATGTTAGAGATTCTATTAGTTCGGAGGTCAGGTTACGCCTTGAGAAGAGTTTCACGTCACCCAAGTCGCCTCGGATAGGACTGAGTCTCCCTAATGTTAGTTAACGAAAGTGCATGTGTGTGTGTGTGTTTTCAAAATGGGAGAAACTGGTTGTTTTGGCAAAACCAGTTAGTTATTTAACAGAAAAGGTTTATTTTGCAAACTTTCTAGTCAGAAAAGGAAGAAATTGGAAAATGCCCTCCCCGTCCAAAGTAGCCGTACGGATGGGGAGGGCTCTCCAGGGCATTTTTACAGTTTATCAGAAAACAGTCCAGTTTCAGTCAAAACAGAGTATCTTTGCTGAAACTGGACTGGAATGTTGATTTCCAGTTTATGATTAACAACAAAACTTTGAAAAGTTCATTCCTATGTACTTTGATCATCAAAGGAACCCCAAATACAAAGATTTGGGTGTGATCAAAGGCAATCATTGGAGAAATTTATGAAAAGTTGATGAACATGGCATTTAAACAAAACTGACCATTTTGGTGGATAAAGATTGAAACTTTACCACCAAAATGGACTTATTATACAAGATTAAACCTTTATAGACACAAATATAACATAAAGATCAAATCTTTATGTCCCATGCTTGGTGATTTATGGCTAGATCATGGTTGGGGTGATAAATATTGGAACTTTATCCCCCAATCATGACTCTTATGGCCAAATAAAACAAAATCAACATGAAAATGTAACAAACCATGATCATCTTTAGGTTTTACCCCATAATCACACACTAGGTGTGAAGGGAACCTTGAATCACCTCATGATTTGGATCATATACATATATAATCATAATATATATATCTTGAAAGGCCAAGACTTGTATAATATATAGATATAGTGCTTGAAAATGGACAAGACTTGCAAGAAATGTAAAGTGCTTGAAATGGACAAGACTTTGCAAGAACAAGAAGAAATAATACAAGATAAACAAGTAATATGAACAAAGATAAAAGAGAGTTTGAGATGAAGAAGAAGATGGGGAGAAGGAGGCTTCACCTATTGTGGTTATGGCCTATCTTTCTCTCTTTTCACTCAAATGTATATATCACTCACTTTCTGCTCTCAAACTGGCAGAGTTTCAACTCACAAAAAGTTTTCTCTCCCCCTGAAATGATCACCATGGGGTTCAATTTATAGAGGCTGAGGGTGCTCAAACCAGCCGTATGGCTAGGTACCTCATGTGCCCAAACCATCCATACAACTTGACTTGGCGAGCTTCTTGATTTTTCCAAGTTTAATTCCATTTCAGTCCTGGAATATTAGGTTTATCCTAATGGGGTCCTGGCCTATTGGTTTATCCCTAAATGGTACCAAGAATTCCTCTAAAGTAGGTCGATTTCAGATTGGGGTACTTACAGAGCCCCTTGGCAACGTCGCTTTTGAAGAAAGTGGGGTTGTCGATAAAATAAGCATCCCAATCTGATGGGAGGACGGCTTAGCCGATTTGGGTGAGAGATTTCAAGGCTACTCAAACCTATAAGGATCCCATTTTGATCGGGGGACGGCATAGCCGATTTGGGTGAGAGATTCTAAGGCTACTCAAACCTATGGGCCTCCCATTTTGATGGGAAGACGGCATAGCCGATTTGGGTGAGAGATTCTAAGGCTACTCAAACCTATAAGCATCCCATTTTGATGGGAGGACGGCATAGCCGATTTGGGTGAGAGATTCTAAGGCAACTCAAACCTATGGGCCTCCCATTTTGATGGGAGGACGGCATAGCCGATTTGGGTGAGAGATTCTAAGGCTACTCAAACCTATAAGCATCCCATTTTGAACTTGACTCTATTCGGAGAGGGTTGACTAAGGAATGGGCATAGCTCAGAGGCACAAATGGTGGGTATGTCTTAGAGGCTGGGCTCGATTGACTATGCTTTATTAGGAGAAGTTCGATTCGAGAATAACTGGCCTTACGTCCAACCGAGGACTGCCGGGACACATTTGGTCAACTTTTCTCATGGCAGAGGGTTAACTACATAAACTGGCAAATTGGTCAACTTGGCTCTATAGGAGAGGGTTCACTAAATGGTCGGACTTACGGAGGACTGCTGGGACATGGTCAACTTGGCTCTATGGGAGAGGGTTGACTAAACGGTCGGACTTACGAAGGAATGCCGGACAACAAAACCCAATGGTCTTACGTCATGCCGGACGGCCAAGGACGAATTTCACATAATCTAATGGTCTAACGTCATGCCAGACGGCCAAAGGACAAGCCTTACCTAATGGTCTTACGTCATTCTGGATGGCCAAAGGACATAATCTCACTGAACCTAATGGTCTTACGTCACGCCGGACGGCCAATGGACAAGTCTAATGAAACCTAATGGTCTTACGTCACGCCGGACAGCCAAAGGGTAAATCTAACGAAACCTAATGGTCTTACGTCATACCGGACGGCCAAAGGACAACTCATAACCTAATGGTCTTATATCACACCGGACGGCCAAGGGCGAGTTTCACGAAATCTAATGGTCTTACATCACCCTGGACGGCCAAAGGACAATCCTTACCTAATGGTCTTACGTCATTCTGGACGGCTAAAGGATATAATCTCACCGAACCTAATGGTCTTACATTACGCCGGACGGCCAAGGACGAATTTCACGGAATCTAATGGTATTACGTCACGCCAGACGACAAAAGGACAAGCCTTACCTAATGGTCTTACGTCATTCTGGACGGCCAAAGGACATAATCTCACCGAACCTAATGATCTTACGTCACGCCGGACGGCCAAGGGATAAGTCTAATGAAACCTATGGACTTACGTTACGCCAGACGGCCAAAGGGTAAATCTAACGAAACCTAATGGTCTTACGTCATACCGGAAGGCCAAAGGACAACTCATAACCTAATGGTCTTATGTCACACCGGACGGCCAAGGGCGAGTTTCACGAACTCTAATGGTCTTACGTCACGCTGGACGGCAAAAGGACATCCTTACCTAATGGTCTTACGTCATTCTGGACGGCCAAAGGATATAATCTCACCGAACCTAATGGTCATACATCACGCCGGACGGCCAATAGACAAGTCTAATGAAACCTAATGGTCGTACGTCACGCCGGACGGCCAAAGGGTAAATCTAACGAAACCTAATGGTCTTACGTCATACCGGACGGCCAAAGGACAACTCATAACCTAATGGTCTTATGTCACACCGGACGGCCAAGGGCGAGTTTCACGAACTCTAATGGTCTTACGTCACGCTGGACGGCAAAAGGACATCCTTACCTAATGGTCTTACGTCATTCTGGACGGCCAAAGGATATAATCTCACCGAACCTAATGTTCTTACATCACACCGGATGGCCGAGGACGAATTTCACAGAATCTAATGGTCTTACGTCACGCCAGACGGCCAAAGGACAAGCCTTACCTAATGGTGTTACGTCATTCTGGACGGCCAAAGGACATAATCTCACCGAACCTATTGGTCTTACGTCACGCCGGACGGCCAAGGGACAAGTCTAATGAAACCTAATGGTCTTACGTCACGCCAGATGGCCAAAGGGTAAATCTAACGAAACCTAATGGTCTTACGTGATACCGGACGGCCAAAGGACAACTCATAACCTAATGGTCTTATATCACACCGGATGGCCAAGGGCGAGTTTCACGAGATCTAATGGTTTTACGTCACGCTGGACGGCCAAAGGACAATCCTTACCTAATGGTTTACGTCATTCTGGACGGCCAAAGGATATAATCTCACCGAATCTAATGGTCTTACGTCATGCCAGGCGGCCAAAGCTAAAGCTTTACCTAATAGTCTTACGTCATTCTGGACGGCCAAAGGACATAATCTCACCGAACCTAATGGTCTTACGTCACGCCGGACGGCCAATTGACAAGTCTAATGAAACCTAATGGTCTTACGTCATGCCTGATGGCCAAAGGGTAAATCTTACAAAACCCAATGGTCTTACGTCATACCGGACGGCCAAAGGACAACTCATAACCTAATGGTCATATATCACACCGGACGGCCAAGGGTGAGTTTCACGAAATCTAATGGTCTTACATCACGCTGGACGGCCAAAGGACAATCCTTACCTAATGGTCTTACATCATTCTAGACGGCTAAAGGATATAATCTCACCTAAACTTATGGTCTTACATCACGCCGGACGGCCAAGGACGAATTTCATGGAATCTAATGGTCTTACGTCACGCCAGACGGCCAAAGGACAAGCCTTACCTAATGGTCTTACGTCATTCTGGACGGCCAAAGGACATAATCTCACCAAACCTAATGGTCTTACGTCACGCCGGACGGCCAAGGGACAAGTCTAATGAAACCTAATGGTCTTATGTCACGCCGGACGGCCAAAGGGTAAATCTAACAAAACCTAATGGTCTTACACCATACCAGACGGCCAAAGGACAACTCATAAACTAACGGTCTTATGTCACACCGGACGGCCAAGGGCGAGTTTCACGAAATCTAATGGTCTTACGTCACGCTGGACGGCCAAAGGACAATCCTTACCTAATGGTCTTACGTCCCGCCGGATGGCCAAGTCGAATTTCACGGAATCTAATGGTCTTACGTCACGCCAGACGACCAAAGGAAAAGCCTTACCTAATGGTCTTACGTCACGCCGGACGGCCAATTGACAAGTCTAATGAAACCTAATGGTCTTACGTCATGCCTGATGGCCAAAGGGTAAATCTTACAAAACCCAATGGTCTTACGTCATACCGGACGGCCAAAGGACAACTCATAACCTAATGGTCATATATCACACCGGACGGCCAAGGATGAGTTTCACGAAATCTAATGGTCTTACATCACGCTGGACGGCCAAAGGACAATCCTTACCTAATGGTCTTACATCATTCTAGACGGCTAAAGGATATAATCTCACCTAAACTTATGGTCTTACATCACGCCGGACGGCCAAGGACGAATTTCATGGAATCTAATGGTCTTACGTCACGCCAGACGGCCAAAGGACAAGCCTTACCTAATGGTCTTACGTCATTCTGGACGGCCAAAGGACATAATCTCACCAAACCTAATGGTCTTACGTCACGCCGGACGGCCAAGGGACAAGTCTAATGAAACCTAATGGTCTTATGTCACGCCGGACGGCCAAAGGGTAAATCTAACAAAACCTAATGGTCTTACACCATACCAGACGGCCAAAGGACAACTCATAAACTAACGGTCTTATGTCACACCGGACGGCCAAGGGCGAGTTTCACGAAATCTAATGGTCTTACGTCACACTGGACGGCCAAAGGACAATCCTTACCTAATGGTCTTACGTCATTCTGGACGGCCAAAGGATATAATCTCATCGAACCTAATGGTCTTACATCACGCCGGACGGCCAAAGGACAAGTCTAATGAAACCTAATGGTCTTACGTCACGCCGGACGGCCAAAGGGTTAATCTAACGAAACCTAATGGTCTTACGTCATATCGGACGGCCAAAGGACAACTCATAACCTAATGGTCTTATGTCACACCGGACGGCCAAGGGCGAGTTTCACGAACTCTAATGGTCTTACGTCACGCTGGACAGCCAAAGGAAAATCCTTACCTAATGGTCTTACGTCATTCTGGACGGCCAAAGGATATAATCTCACCGAACCTAATGGTCTTACATCACGCCGGACGGCCAAGTCGAATTTCACGGAATCTAATGGTCTTACGTCACGCCAGACGACCAAAGGACAAGCCTTACCTAATGGTCTTACATCATTCTGGACGGCCAAAGGACATAATCTCACCGAACCTAATGGTCTTACGTCACGCCGGAGGGCCAAGGGACAAGTCTAATGAAACCTAATGGTCTTACGTCACGCCAGACGGCCAAAGGGTAAATCTAACGAAACCTAATGGTCTTACGTCATACTGGATGGCCAAGGGATAACTCATAACCTAATGGTCTTATATCACACTGGACGGCCAAGGGCGTGTTTCTCGAAATCTAATGGTCTTACGTCACGCTGGACGGCCAAAGGACAATCCTTACCTAATGGTCTTACGTCATTCTGGACGGCCAAAGGATATAATCTCACCGAACCTAATGGTCTTACATCACGCCGGACGGCCAAGTCGAATTTCACGGAATCTAATGGTCTTACGTCACGCCAGACGACCAAAGGACAAGCCTTACCTAATGGTCTTACATCATTCTGGACGGCCAAAGGACATAATCTCACCAATCCTAATGGTCTTACGTCACGCCGGACGGCCAAGGGACAAGTCTAATGAAACCTAATGGTCTTATGTCACGCCGGACGGCCAAAGGGTAAATCTAACAAAACCTAATGGTCTTACACCATACCAGACGGCCAAAGGACAACTCATAAACTAACGGTCTTATGTCACACCGGACGGCCAAGGGCGAGTTTCACGAAATCTAATGGTCTTACGTCACACTGGACGGCCAAAGGACAATCCTTACCTAATGGTCTTACGTCATTCTGGACGGCCAAAGGATATAATCTCATCGAACCTAATGGTCTTACATCACGCCGGACGGCCAAAGGACAAGTCTAATGAAACCTAATGGTCTTACGTCACGCCGGACGGCCAAAGGGTTAATCTAACGAAACCTAATAGTCTTACGTCATATCGGACGGCCAAAGGACAACTCATAACCTAATGGTCTTATGTCACACCGGACGGCCAAGGGCGAGTTTCACGAACTCTAATGGTCTTACGTCACGCTGGACGGCCAAAGGAAAATCCTTACCTAATGGTCTTACGTCATTCTGGACGGCCAAAGGATATAATCTCACCGAACCTAATGGTCTTACATCACGCCGGACGGCCAAGTCGAATTTCACGGAATCTAATGGTCTTACGTCACGCCAGACGACCAAAGGACAAGCCTTACCTAATGGTCTTACATCATTCTGGACGGCCAAAGGACATAATCTCACCGAACCTAATGGTCTTACGTCACGCCGGAGGGCCAAGGGACAAGTCTAATGAAACCTAATGGTCTTACGTCACGCCAGACGGCCAAAGGGTAAATCTAACGAAACCTAATGGTCTTACGTCATACTGGATGGCCAAGGGATAACTCATAACCTAATGGTCTTATATCACACTGGACGGCCAAGGGCGTGTTTCACGAAATCTAATGGTCTTACGTCACGCTGGACGGCCAAAGGACAATCCTTACCTAATGGTCTTACGTCATTCTGGACGGCCAAAGGATATAATCTCACCGAACCTAATGGTCTTACGTCACGCCGGACGGCCAAAGGACAAGTCTAATGAAACCTAATGGTCTTACGTCACGCCGGACGGCGAAAGGGCAAATCTAACGAAACCTAATGGTCTTACGTCATACCGGACGGCCAAAGGACAACTCATAACCTAATGGTCTTATGTCACACCGGACGGCCAAGGGCGAGTTTCACGAACTCTAATGGTCTTACGTCACGCTGGACGGCCAAAGGAAAATCCTTACCTAATGGTCTTACGTCATTCTGGATGGCCAAAGGATATAATCTCACCGAACCTAATTGTCTTACATCACGCCGGACGGCCAAGTCGAATTTCACGGAATCTAATGGTCTTACGTCATGCCAGACGATAAAAGGACAAGCCTTACCTAATGCTCTTACGTCATTCTGGACGGCCAAAGGACATAATCTCACCGAACCTAATGGTCTTACGTCACGCCGGACGGCCAAGGGACAAGTCTAATGAAACCTAATGGTCTTACGTCATGCCGGATGGCCAAAGGGTAAATCTAACAAAACCTAATGGTCTTACGTCATACCGGACGGCCAAAGGACAACTCATAACCTAATGGTCATATATCACACCGGACGGCCAAGGGCGAGTTTCACGAAATCTAATGGTCTTACATCACGCTAGACGACCAAAGGACAATCCTTACCTAATGGTCTTACATCATTCTAGACGGCTAAAGGATATAATCTCACCTAACCTAATGGTCTTACATCACGCCGGACGGCCAAGGACGAATTTCATGGAATCTAATGGTCTTACGTCACGCCAGACGGCCAAAGGACAAGCCTTACCTAATGGTCTTACGTCATTCTGGACGGCCGAAGGACATAATCTAACCAAACCTAATGGTCTTACGTCCCGCCGGACGGCCAAGGGACAAGTCTAATGAAACCTAATGGTCTTACGTCACGCCGGACGGCCAAAGGGTAAATCTAACGAAATCTAATGGTCTTACGCCATACCGGACGGCCAAAGGAAAACTCATAAACTAATGGTCTTATGTCACACCGGACGGCCAAGGGCGAGTTTCATGAAATCTAATGGTCTTACGTCACGCTGGACGGCCAAAGGACAATCCTTACCTAATGGTCTTACGTCATTCTAGACGGCCAAAGGATATAATCTCATCGAACCTAATGGTCTTACATCACGCCGGACGGCCAAGGACGAATTTCATGGAATCTAATGGTCTTACGTCACGCCAGACGGCCAAAGGACAAGCCTTACCTAATGGTCTTACGTCATTCTGGACGGCCAAAGGACATAATCTCACCAAACCTAATGGTCTTACGTCCCGCCGGACGGCCAAGGGACAAGTCTAATGAAACCCAATGGTACGTCACGCCGGACGGCCAAAGGGTAAATCTAACGAAACCTAATGGTCTTACGCCATACCGGACGGCCAAAGGAAAACTCATAAACTAATGGTCTTCTATCACACCAGACGGCCAAGGGCGAGTTTCACGAAATCTAATGGTCTTACGTCACGCTGGACGGCCAAAGGACAATCCTTACCTAATGGTCTTACGTCCCGCCGGATGGCAGAGTCGAATTTCACGGAATCTAATGGTCTTACGTCACGCCAGACGGCCAAAGGACAAGCCTTACCTAATGGTCTTACGTCATTCTGGACGGCCAAAGGACATAATCTCACCAAACCTAATGGTCTTACGTCACGCCGGACGGCCAAGGGACAAGTCTAATGAAACCTAATGGTCTTATGTCACGCCGGACGGCCAAAGGGTAAATCTAACAAAACCTAATGGTCTTACACCATACCAGACGGCCAAAGGACAACTCATAAACTAACGGTCTTATGTCACACCGGACGGCCAAGGGCGAGTTTCACGAAATCTAATGGTCTTACGTCACGCTGGACGGCCAAAGGACAATCCTTACCTAATGGTCTTACGTCATTCTGGACGGCCAAAGGATATAATCTCATCGAACCTAATGGTCTTACATCACGCCGGACGGCCAAAGGACAAGTCTAATGAAACCTAATGGTCTTACGTCACGCCGGACGGCCAAAGGGTTAATCTAACGAAACCTAATGGTCTTACGTCATATCGGACGGCCAAAGGACAACTCATAACCTAATGGTCTTATGTCACACCGGACGGCCAAGGGCGAGTTTCACGAACTCTAATGGTCTTACGTCACGCTGGACAGCCAAAGGAAAATCCTTACCTAATGGTCTTACGTCATTCTGGACGGCCAAAGGATATAATCTCACCGAACCTAATGGTCTTACATCACGGCGGACGGCCAAGCCGAATTTCACGGAATCTAATGGTCTTACGTCACGCCAGACGACCAAAGGACAAGCCTTACCTAATGGTCTTACATCATTCTGGACGGCCAAAGGACATAATCTCACCGAACCTAATGGTCTTACGTCACGCCGGAGGGCCAAGGGACAAGTCTAATGAAACCTAATGGTCTTACGTCACGCCAGACGGCCAAAGGGTAAATCTAACGAAACCTAATGGTCTTACGTCATACTGGACGGCCAAGGGATAACTCATAACCTAATGGTCTTATATCACACTGGACGGCCAAGGGCGTGTTTCACGAAATCTAATGGTCTTACGTCACGCTGGACGGCCAAAGGACAATCCTTACCTAATGGTCTTACGTCATTCTGGACGGCCAAAGGATATAATCTCACCGAACCTAATGGTCTTACGTCACGCCGGACGGCCAAAGGACAAGTCTAATGAAACCTAATGGTCTTACGTCACGCCGGACGGCGAAAGGGCAAATCTAACGAAACCTAATGGTCTTACGTCATACCGGACGGCCAAAGGACAACTCATAACCTAATGGTCTTATGTCACACCGGACGGCCAAGGGCGAGTTTCACGAACTCTAATGGTCTTACGTCACGCTGGACGGCCAAAGGAAAATCCTTACCTAATGGTCTTACGTCATTCTGGATGGCCAAAGGATATAATCTCACCGAACCTAATTGTCTTACATCACGCCGGACGGCCAAGTCGAATTTCACGGAATCTAATGGTCTTACGTCATGCCAGACGACCAAAGGACAAGCCTTACCTAATGCTCTTACGTCATTCTGGACGGCCAAAGGACATAATCTCACCGAACCTAATGGTCTTACGTCACGCCGGACGGCCAAGGGACAAGTCTAATGAAACCTAATGGTCTTACGTCATGCCGGATGGCCAAAGGGTAAATCTAACAAAACCTACTGGTCTTACGTCATACCGGACGGCCAAAGGACAACTCATAACCTAATGGTCATATATCACACCGGACTGCCAAGGGCGAGTTTCACGAAATCTAATGGTCTTACATCACGCTAGACGACCAAAGGACAATCCTTACCTAATGGTCTTACATCATTCTAGACGGCTAAAGGATATAATCTCACCTAACCTAATGGTCTTACATCACGCCGGACGGCCAAGGACGAATTTCATGGAATCTAATGGTCTTACGTCACGCCAGACGGCCAAAGGACAAGCCTTACCTAATGGTCTTACGTCATTCTGGACGGCCAAAGGACATAATCTCACAAAACCTAATGGTCTTACGTCCCGCCGGACGGCCAAGGGACAAGTCTAATGAAACCTAATGGTCTTAATTCACGCCGGACGGCCTAAGGGTAAATCTAACGAAATCTAATGGTCTTACGCCATACCGGACGGCCAAAGGAAAACTCATAAACTAATGGTCTTATATCACACCGGACGGCCAAGGGCGAGTTTCACGAAATCTAATGGTCTTACGTCACGCTGGACGGCCAAAGGACAATCCTTACCTAATCGTCTTACGTCATTCTGGACGGCCAAAGGATATAATCTCATCGAACCTAATGGTCTTACATCACGCCGGACGGCCAAGGACGAATTTCATGGAATCTAATGGTCTTACGTCACGCCAGACGGCCAAAGGACAAGCCTTACCTAATGGTCTTACGTCATTCTGGACGGCCAAAGGACATAATCTCACCAAACCTAATGGTCTTACGTCCCGCCGGACGGCCAAGGGACAAGTCTAATGAAACCTAATGGTCTTACGTCACGCCGGACGGCCAAAGGGTAAATCTAACGAAACCTAATGGTCTTACGCCATACCGGACGGCCAAAGGAAAACTCATAAACTAATGGTCTTCTATCACACCGGACGGCCAAGGGCGAGTTTCACGAAATCTAATGGTCTTACGTCACGCTGGACGGCCAAAGGACAATCCTTACCTAATGGTCTTACGTCCCGCCGGATGGCCAAGTCGAATTTCACGGAATCTAATGGTCTTACGTCACGCCAGACGACCAAAGGACAAGCCTTACCTAATGGTCTTACGTCATTCCGGACGGCCAAAGGACATAATCTCACCGAACCTAATGATCTTACGTCACGCCGGACGGCCAAGGGATAAGTCTAATGAACCCTAATGGTCTTACGTCACGCCGAATAGCCAAAGGGTAAATCTAACGAAACCTAATGGTCTTACGTCATACCGGACGGCCAAAGGACAACTCATAACCTAATGGTCTTATGTCACACCGGACGGCCAAGGGCGAGTTTCACGAACTCTAATGGTCTTACGTCACGCTGGACGGCGAAAGGAAAATCCTTACCTTATGGTCTTACGTCATTCTGGACAGCCAAAGGATATAATCTCACCGAACCTAATTGTCTTACATCACGCCGGACGGCCAAGTCGAATTTCACGGAATCTAATAGTTTACGTCACGCCAGACGACCAAAGGACAAGCCTTACCTAATGGTCTTACGTCATTCTGGACGGCCAAAGGACATAATCTCACCGAACCTAATGGTCTTACGTCAGGCCGGACGGCCAAAGGACAAGTCTAATGAAACCTAATGGTCTTACGTCATGCCGGACGGCCAAAGGGTAAATCTAACAAAACCTAATGGTCTTACGTCATACAGGACGGCCAAAGGACAACTCATAACCTAATGGTCATATATCACACCGGACGGCCAAGGGCGAGTTTCACGAAATCTAATGGTCTTACGTCACGCTGGACGGCCAAAGGACAATCCTTACCTAATGGTCTTACGTCATTCTGGATGGCCAAAGGATATAATTTCACCGAACCTAATGGTCTTACGTCACGCCAGACGGCCAAAGGACAAGTCTAATGAAACCTAATGGTCTTACGTCACGCCGGACGGCCAAAGGGTAGATCTAACGAAACCTAATGGTCTTACATTATACCGGACGTCCAAAGGACAACTCATAACCTAATGGTCTTGTGTCACACCGGATGGCCAAGGGCGAGTTTCACGAACTCTAATGGTCTTACGTCACGCTGGTGTAAGGATCCCGTCCTCGGGGGCGAAACTAGCAAGGTTCGCACGAGGACAAAATGCCAAACACGGGAACCGGTCAAATTTAACGGAGTCGCCATATTTTGTTAATTTTAAACCCAACAAAATGACAAAGGTTTGAGTTCAAAGGTTCGGAGGTCAGGTTACAACTTGGGAGGAGTTTTTACGTCCTCTCAAGTTGCCTCGGACAAAGCCGAGTCTCCCTAAGTTAGTTAAAATGTGCATATGTGTGTGTGTGTATTTAACGGAAAGATTCTGTCATTGATTTTATTTGAGAAAACTTGACTGAAAAGGGGGCCTTGAGTGATAAGACAAAGGTCAGAGGGTAAAACAGGCAATTTTGCCCTCCTGCCTAAAGTAGCCGTACGGCTGGAGGAGCCGATTCTGGGGTTTTACAGTTTGCTCAAGAACAGTCCAGTTCAGAACAGAAACAGGGTATTCTGTCTGAAGCTGGACAAACTGTTTGTGATCCCAGTTTGCAAGAAATCATTTTACAAGTTTTATAACATCATTCCTATGCTAAATGATCATCACTTGGTTCCCCAAAACAAGTATTTGGGTGTGATCATGAGCAATCATAGGAGAAAATCAAGAAAGTTGATGAATGTCCCCTTTGGACCCAAGTTGGTCATTTGGTGAATAAAGATTGGAACTTTATCACCAAGATGACATTTTATGACTTAAAATCCTTCCAAGAGTCAAAATAACACATAAAGATTGAATCTTTATGACCCAAAAGTGGGATTTTGAGGCTAAACCAAAGAGGAAAGTGATGAACACTAAGGTTTCATCATCCTTATGATTATCATGGCCAAACAAGCATACCATTTACATGAATAAGGAATATAAATGACAATCAACAAGTCTATGAGTGTCTAGGTTTAGAACCTCTTCCATACAAGGTATGGAGGGCACCTTTGAACTTCTCATAGCTTGGACAAGATAGTAATGTAATAGATAGATATATATAGTGCTTGATAATGGACAAGTCTTGCAAGAAACAAAAGGTGCTTGAAATGGACAAGTCTTTGCATGAATGAATAGTAAATACATGTATAACCAAGATATAAGAAAGAAAATAGGAGTAAGATGAAGAGAAAGGAGGGGGGAGGTGGCTTTACCTATGATGGTTAAGGCCAATCTTCCTTTCTTCTCTCCTTTTTTGTATGTGATCACTCTCACTCTTTCTCTGTGGCAATTCCAGCAGAGTGACCTCTCTAATGTGTATTTATCCCCCCCCTTGAAATGATCAGCAAGGGGTTCTATTATAGGGACTGAGGGCACCCAAACCAGCCGTACGGCTAGGCCCCTCTAGTCCCCAAATCATCCGTACGGCTCAGCCTGGCGAGCTTCTGGATTTTTCCGATTTTATACCAGAGTAGTCCTGGAATTTATAGTTTATCCTAGGGAGGTCCTGGCCTATCAGCTTATCCCTGAAATGGTGCTAAGGCTACCTCTAACATAGGTCAGTTTCAGATTGGGGTACTTACAGAGCCCCTCGGCAACGTCGCTTCGAAGGAGCGGGGTTGTCGATAAAAATAAGCATCCCAATCTGACGGGACGACGGATTTAACCGATTTTGGTTGCATGGCTGGTCCTAGTGGTGTAGGATTCCTACGTATCCCGTTCGCGGGGAATCAAGCCTAACGTAGTTTGGGGTGAGAGATTTAAGGCCACTCAAACCTATAGACTACCGTCGAGGTCGGGTGGGAAACTCAGGCATGACACTCATTCGGTCAAAGGCGAAGGTTCGGGCATGACACTCATTCGGTCAGAGGCGAAGGCATGACACCAAGGGGTCAGAGGCTAAGGCATTTGGGCATGACACCAAGTGGTCAAAGACTAAGGCATTTGGGCATGACACCAAGGGGTCAGAGGCTAAGGCATTTGGGCATGTCACCAAGGGGTCAGAGGCTAAGGCATTTGGGCATGAAACCAAAGGGTCAGAGGCTAAGGCATTTGGGCATGACACCAAGGGGTCAGAGGCTAAGGAATTTGGGCATGACACCAAGGGGTCAGAGGCTAAGGCATTTGAGCATGACACCGAGGGGTCAGAGGCTAAGGCATTTGGGCATGACACCAAGGGGTCAGAGGCTAAGGCATTTGGGGATGACACCAAAGGGTCAGAGGCTAAGGCATTTGGGCATGACACCGAGGGGTCAGAGGCGAGACATTTGGGCATGACACCAAGGGGTCAGAGGCTAAGGCATTTGGGCATGACACCAAAGGGTCAGAGGCTAAGGCATTTGGGCTAAGGCATTTGGGCATGACACCAAGGGGTCAGAGGCTAAGGCATTTGGGCATGACACCATGGGGTCAGAGGCTAAGGCATTTGGGCATGACACCGAGGGGTCAGAGGCTAAGGCATTTGGGCATGATACCGAGGGGTCAGAGGCTAAGGCATTTGGGCATGACACCAAGGGGTCAGAGGCTAAGGCATTTGGGCATGACACCGAGGGGTCAGAGGCTAAGGCATTTGGGCATGACACCGAGGGGTCAGAGGCGAGACATTTGGGCATGACACCAAGGGGTCAGAGGCTAAGGCATTTGGGCATGACACCAAAGGGTCAGAGGCTAAGGCATTTGGGCATGACACCGAGGGGTCAGAGGCGAGACATGGTCAACTTGGCTCTATGGGAGAGGGTTGACTTGCTGGGGATATGGTTAAATTGACTCACACGGGACAGATTTTTATTGGGCTTATGTCGGGGACGGCCTATGGTGACTATTCCAAGTCATAGTTAATGGGCTTACGTCGGGGACGGCCATGACAAATTTTTAACTGGGCTTACGTCAGGGACGGCCATGACAAAGGCTCTAGCCTATAATGACTATTCTAAGTCATAGCTAATGGGCTTACGTCGGGGACGGCCATAATTTATTTCACAAAGCTGGGCTTACGTCGCTAGGACTGCCGGATGTTTGATTTCACAAAGCTGGGCTTACGTCGCTAGGACTGCCGGATGTTTGATTTCACAAAGCTGGGCTTACGTCGCTAGGACTGCCGGATGTTTGATTTCAAAAAGCTGGGCTTACGTCGCTAGGACTGCCGGGTGTTTGATTTCACAAAGCTGGGCTTACGTCGCTAGGACTGCCGGGTCAAAACATTCGAGTCAACTCCACCTTTGTGGATTTTAACAAGGCAAACTGGTCTTACGTCCCACTAAGGACTGCCGGGGTAAAGGCTTTAACCTATAATGACTATTCTGAGTCATGGCTTGACCGGGGTCAACTCCATCTTTGGGGAGATTGACAGGAAAACTGGTCTTACGTCCCTCTAAGGACTGCCGGGACAAAGGCTCTAGCATATAACGACTATTATAAGTCATAGCTTGACCGGGGTCAACTCCATCTTTGGGGAGATTGACGGGAAAACTGGTCTTACGTCCCTCTAAGGACTGCCGGGACAAAACATTCAAGTCAACTCCACCTTTGGGGAGTTTGACAAGGCAAACTGGTCTTACATCCCACTAAGGATTGCCGGGACGAAGGCTCTAGCCTATAACGACTATTCTAAGTCAAGGTTTTAATCTAAAGGGTCACTCTGGGGACGAAAATTTGGTCAAGCCTACACTGCGGGATGGTTGACACATTTTCTTGATACCGGGAAAGAGCCTAGGGCTGACCTTGAAGACTCATTGTGGACAAAAAGGGTCCAAGACTTTGGGAAAAATCATTTTGAGGGGAGATCAAAAGCATTTTGCTTGAAACATTGTCTTGGATAAATGATGCCGAATGGCCAAATTTGAGAATGCTTACTTTTGAAGGCAAATCTTTTAACGAAACATGTTTAGTCAAATTTTGGTTTTAACTTAACCGCGAGGTTTATATGCATAAAGTCCTTTTGAGCTTTGTCCATTTCTTAAGAGCGGTCGGGAGTAGAGAAACCTCTTGTTGTCGATGTCGGGGTAGCCCCATGTCCTTGTTCCTATTGATGACGACGTAGCCCCAATGTCATTGAATGTGTCGGGGTAGCCCCATGTCCTTGTGGAGGTAGCTCCAATGTCGTCCTCCGACTTTTGATGTTGGCGTGGACCCGTTGTCGTCTCGCGGCCTTTGATGACGTTAGGAACCCATCCCTTTTTTTTTTATGACACACCCTTTCTTTTGCCTAGGCCGCCCTTGCGGGTTTTCAGCCTAGCGGGCTACTTTTTTTTGCGTCTTTTATGGCACACCCTGTTTTTTACCTAGGCCGCCCTTGCGGGTTTTCAACCTAGCGGGCTACTTTTTTGGTGCCTTTTTCTTTTTCCCTTTTTTTTATAAGTGATCCAGCCGACTCGATAGAACGGGGAATTTAAAGTATTTTTCTTGGAGGAAACATGCAAGGGCATTTTATTTGGGAGAGAGTCCCCTTTTGTTGGTGAGCTCTTTGAGCAATATGAAATGGAAGGAAGCCCTTGCTTGACAGAATACAAGTGTTTGGCTCTTTCCTAATATGTAGAGGAGAAGACTTGTTGAGACATTTGAAACTTGCCCTAGTTAATATCATCAAATGATTGCTGGAATGGACCATGTTTATTATTAAGTTAAGATTATAACAAGCAATTAGCCTTAACATGTATAAATGTTGTGATCAATTAAGATTAAGATTCGATCAATGGCAAGATCAAAAGGTTTTTATGGGGAGATTGGTCATTATCTGGGAAATTGATCATTGATGGGACCAAGGGAAGAGAACCGGATCATTTTGGGAGGATCGAGGTTTGATGGATTCATTTCATGCTGTGACCGGACCCGAAGGTTGCCTACGTTCCCCTCAGTTTGAGGAGCTCAGGTCGCCGTAGTTCGGCCTTAGGCCGTCTTTTGCTGAAATTGGCTTTCTTTCGATGTTGTCTCGGAGGACGTTGTTGCTCACTTTGCTTTGCGGTGAACCCTCTTTGGTGTGAACGGGCCTTTCTTTCCGCCATTTCTTTTCCTCCTTTCCATACATTCATTTCCTTTCCCTCTTCTCCCCCTTTTTTTTTTTTTTTTTTTTTGGAGGAGGAGGTAAACATTAGCCCCAGCTCGTTTTCTCGGGCATTGGCTCCTTTGTAGACCCTCGGTGACGTGCCTGTTACTTTGGGCTGACTTTGAAGATTCCCAGAAGCCCTATGCTTGGTCGCACACGTGTTAGCACTGTCAAATCTTGGTGGTCGAGCAACAACGTCCTCACCTTTTCACTGTCTCGGGATGCCTTCGATGTGCATCAAGAATTGGTTTTGGAAAGGTGTATCGGGTTGTGTATCGGGGTAGTGTATGAGGGAAGACTTGCCATTAATGGTTTCTTCATGCCAATTGATCACAACATTTATTCACATTAAGATTAATTGTTTGCATTTAGCACTTTTTATTTGTGTTAGGTCCATCCATCCTTAATGAGTCGTCATTGACTAGTATGCTTAGAAGTCAATTCATCATTTTAGGGACGTAGCAATCATTTGATAATAACAAGCCAGGCAATTTCAAGAGTAAATGTATTTTGCAAATAATGTCTCAAGTATAGAGAGAAGAGAAGGAAAACGACTCTTTTATTCAGATAACTTTGTACATACATGTCCCAAGTGTGGAACTCTGTAAAAATAAAAAGACACAGTCCAGAATGGACTCTCTTTCTAGAACCTACGAGCCTGAAAGACTCATACCTTTTTTTTTTTTTTTTTTTTTTTTTTTAGGGATGGGTTCCCATGAAGCACGATGATCCATTCTCTTCCACAGTCGTTGGAGGGATTGTCGGCGGCATATTCCATGTTTTCCACGGGGAACTCTGTCGCGACCCCGAACCCCGCGGGCCCGATATCGCGAGCTGGACGTCGACTTAAAACCAAAACTCTAAAATATAGAAGTTAAAAATTCCATTTTGAACCAAAAGATGATAACACAAGGTTTTACGAATCCAAGTTTAAATCAACAAAGTACATCTAACATAAGCTCCACAGCTTATACCCAAAAAAATAAAATACCCAATTCTTAATGACGTCAATAATGGTAAAACTATCCCCAAAAGGTTATACATTTAAATAATGTAAACCGATCCATAACAACCTGCCCTAAAATCTCAATCCTCTCGACGTCCTCCTCGATCCGCGAATCCTAATCCTTTTCCTCCTGGGGGGGGTTAAGGAAAAACAAAGATGGAAATAAACGGGGTGAGATAAAATCTCAGTAAGTTACTAATGTAACTACATGACATGCGATAATGCAATAAGCAATAAACAATGATAAATATCACATAGCATGTAACAAATAACAGTCAACAGATAGCAGCGGAAAGTAAACACATAACAAAGGATATTAGCCAAGGTTTCCCAACTGATAGAACCAATTAAAGGATCGCTGCGCAGCTTCAACAATCAACCAATCCATATCTTCACAGTAGCATAAAAGCCGAAGAGAAAAACCCCGGTCAGAAGCGACCAATCAACCCATCAATCAAACAAACCATCTTCATAGTAGCATAAAAGCTGAAGAGAAACCCGGTCAGAACCGACCAATCAACCACTCAGACCCTCTCCATAGTAGCATAAAAGCTGAAGAGAAACCCGGTACCGGAACCAATAACAATGTAAAGTGCCACAATGGGCGGGAGCCATGCCGCAAAGTCATGCTCCAAAACGATTAGCTTGAATACCCACAACGGAGCTAGCTCATCCCAACCAAGGCCAATCTGGATGAGGACAGCAGGACCAATGGGCGATGCTATACTGGACTTGGCTCGTGCCATTATAGCATTATCCATTGCCTGACTCGATACACAATTTAACCAGCTGGACTTTCAATAATGCTAAGTAATGAATACTAGCTTTATAAACATAAAAAGGGTTCCAAAGTAGGGAACCGTAACACAATTCACCATAAAGATACAACGATTACTCATTAAGAGTTTAACAACATTGATAGCAAGAAGTTCCTCATAAAAGAGTTCAATAACAGAAATGGAATTGCTCATAAAAGCCCAACAATAAAAATCATTAAAACGAAATGATTCTAGGACAAGGATCCATATCAAACGCATCCTAACATGATACACGCGACTTACTCATAGAGAGTACTACCCAAATGGTCATTCCCCAAATAGCACAATGACTATCATTAGAACTATCCCAAACGTCCACTCATTATGAAAGTGTTCCCACATTTTCCAATAATCCATAACTAAATTCCATAACCCATTTATTCACAAAGGAACCAAGGCGAAACCACACAAATCGATATTCCCAACTTGATTACAACGGACCGATTCTAAACACTTTGTCTTAAGACACTAAATGAAATCTCAACACAATATAAACCTGAAACTCACCTAAATAAACCACCTCATCTCGAAGTAGTCTAGAAGAGCTTTAAAATGATAGTTTATACACCTAAAATGGAGTCCAGATGAGGGAGATATGGCTCTCGAAAGATTGGACAAAAAGGGAAATAAATTTCACACCAGGGGAGAGGGTGCGCGCGCCTCCCACACATAGGGTGCGCGCGCCTCCTGAAATCAGAAGGAATTGCGCCAATAGGGAATATGAGGGTGCGCGCGCCTCATAGAAAATGGATGCGCGTGCCTCCCTTCGACAGTTGGAAAATCCAGGTTGGAGGAGAGGAGGGTGCGCGCGCCTCGCACCCAAGGGGTGCGCGCGCCTCCAACGAAAATGAGCAAACCCAGATCTTCTTCCTGGGTTCTTCAATCCGAAATTAACACAAAAACACCATTTTCATACCCAAACTCAAATGCCCCAAGAATAACACTTCTAGATAGCAATACCAAGGTACCCTAGCAACTTATAAACCTAAAATGGCTCATAAAACCACATCTAGAACACCCAATCCAAGAGGTGATTCAAACACCCAAATTACACAAAAATGGATAATTTGCAAATAAGTTCCAAATCAAACAAAGAGGACAAATATATCAACTAGAGCACCAAGGGAGTTAAAGATGAACATTTTTAACATGAATGGGGGGAAAGTAACTTACCCAGATTTTCTCAAAGGTGACGGAACTCGAAATTTCTTGGCTTCCTACGATCCTATCGACGATCTAAACAAGTTTCACGTTTTAAGAAATGAGAAATAACAAGAGGAAGATGATGGAAATGTAGAGAGAAGGTAGAGAGAAACTTACCCTTTCTTGAGCTAGGGAGAGAGAGAAATGAGCTGGGAATGAGGGAGAGGTGAGGGAGAAGAGAGGGAGTAGGGAGGGAGTACTTAAAATGATTTAAAAGAACTTACACTTAGGCCCCCTCCTCTACACTACACAACTCTAATACTCCCTACTAGCCACTAAGATCCCAAAACTCTACACTAGCACAAAAGACCAATTAAAATGCTAGACATAATTTATTATAACACATAAAATGCACACATAAATATTTAAATAAATAATAATTTAAATAAATAAATAAGCAAATAGATAAATAATAATTATTTATTACTAATAAAATAGAGCCTAGTTTTCGGGTCGTGACATTCACTCCCCCTTAAAGAAAATTCGACCCGAATTTTAACGAGACTTACCCGAATTAAAAAGCCACGGATACGATAGTTCCACTATTTCCCGAAATTCGCAATTGTCCATTCTAAACCATCATGTGGTAACCTTAAATAATGCTCACAACATAATACCTCCCACACAGAACTTCCTTCTATCATTATTATAATTACTCATTAAAATTCATATTCAAAATTGGAGAATCCAAATTGCTCCCAAACATAACTCTCGAGATATCCCAAGCTCACCTTATTCATAACCTTAATTACACTGCAAAGGTGTTTCCTTTTGTAAATCGCATACTTAGTAGTATTCCCCAGAAATTCAAAACATCACCATCCCGAGCCTAATTAGCTTTTAAAATATAAAAGGCTAAAGAAATTTCTATTTCCACAATATTCATCGAAATGGCTATATCTCTATGGATTACCATTATAGTGTCTTCACCTTGAGTTAACACCTTAAATTAATAGTACCATACAAACCCCAAAATTTCTCGTACAAAGTGTCCACTTAAATCTATGTTATACTCTCATCCCTTCATTAATCCGGTCTTGAAGCCTAAACAATTCAATATACTCAATAGTCCGCAAAACAATCCAAATTTCATCTTCAAAAGATTTTCTCTAACTCCCATTTAAGTTATAATCCGTGCTCATATACCCAAAGGAAATCAACGAACCCTAAATTCAATAGCTAACCCCAGTTAGTCTCCCACGCATACATTTATTAACTTAATGATACTTAAGCTCAATGGTACTACCAAAATCATAAACCAATTAGCTAGCCTCATTCCAATAGATCCATTACCAAATCACAATATTCTTTAATTATGCCCAAATATTGATACTCAACTTTCTTCCATAACCTTGGTCCAAATCGCGAAACGTCACCAAGTAGAGATTTAAGTCCATAGAACCACTATCTAACCAAAATTCAAAATGCCTTTAACATAGATCGAGAAATTGTTACTCTCCCAAAATGTACTTATTAGTCCTTTCTAACTTAACACGCTTACCACCATTATCGATTATAAATTCCACCATACACTCATTACCCATAACAATTCACGCATCCCTCCATACTAATCAATCCAGATGTACTCACGGAGATGTACTAAAAGTAAACAAAATCTCTTAACAAGAAACCCTCGGTTGAATCCTCAACTTTTACAACTCAACCGTTACAATATAGATATTGATCTAATTATCAGTACTACAACCTTGTACCACAACAATGCAATTTAACCCCAAGCTTCTCCTCAAACACTAGGTACTATTCGGAAGAAAATGAAAATCTTACGAATGATAAATACACCCAACAAATTGACCGAAACTAAATACTCGGATTTCAATTAAGAAAAGATAGGTATAACTCTACCCAAAGGAACGGTCTCAAACAGTTTTAAGAAATTAGGAATGGAAAATATAACAATCCCCCTACAACAATAGACTAAAGCAATAGTAACATCAAAATCTTGTAATAGCAACATGGCTAATTTAGCAGGTGAGACATAACCATACTTAAGCACATCATAAGCACATAAGATTTCATCAGATACCCTAAACTCCTCCATAGGAGTAGACACCTACAAAACATAAGTCAAAGACTCAGAAGAAATAAATGCAACTAAATGCACAGAAACACATAAATGCGATGATCCTAAAATGCACGCGCTCGCTCTCACGACGCAAAATAATACCTCCTGAAATTTATCCGTTACCTGGTGAGTGCTGATTGATCGCAATTACTCTACCCTATACCTTAGGGTTCCCCGAAGCATCTCTCTTCTGACCCGGTGAAGTACTGGTTCCTGTTCCTGATGATTGAACCTTAAACCTCGGACAATCCTTTATGAAGTGACCCAGTTGACCACAATTAATACATTTTCCCTGCTTCTTCCAACACTTATCCTCCAAATGGCCTTCCCTTTGACAGTAAGTGCAAAGCCACCTACCTTGTTTCCCTTGTTTCCCCGGAGTAGTACCCAGATTCCCTAGCGCGGTTTGTTCCTTAAACTGAGATGGTGCTCCCAAATTACATCGGTTATCTGAACGGTGTTGTGGTTGAGATTTAGCATGGCTTACTTGTTTACCCGTATTTGCAACCTCGGTCTTCCTCTTATGCTCCCCAATATCTTGCTCGATCAAGTATGCCCGGTCTACCACATCCTGGAAGGTCACAATCTTCTGGGCAATAAGCTGAGTACGGATGGATGTCTTTAAACCGCGGATGAATCTCATGGCTTTCTGTTCCTCAGTCCTCACGAGATAGTCACAGTACCTGGCTAATTCTATGAACTTAGCCGAGTACTGAGCTATAGACAACAAACCTTGCTCCAGGTTGAGCAGCTCGATCTCCTTTCGGTTTTGATCCACTACCGGAATGAAATGCTCCTTGAACTTTCGCACAAACAATTCCCATGCATACACTGTGTGAGTATCATCCCAACTCGCTTTAACACCCTTCCACCAATGCTCGGCGGCACCCCCAAGTTTATAAGCCGCAAACCGGACCTTGTCTTCATCGGTGCAACCAAAGACATCATAAATTTTCTCCATCGACTCAATCCATAGCTCGGCCTTCCTTACATCGGGTTCCCCATTGAACTCAATCGGTTTCAATTTCAGAAATTGTTCCAATCCGTAGCGGGGTAGTGGTGCTTGTTCTACCCTCGGACCTTGATCATGTATGGCCTTCATGGCCGCCTCAAACATGCCCTGAAACATTGCACGGGCTTCATCCCTTGTTTCATTCTGATTTGCATTACCGGTATTACTTTCACCACTTCTCCTTCGAGCCATTTCAAACAAGTACCTGCATAAAACAACAATTGTTACTCACTCCGAACACACTACCCTCCTAGGTCATACTAATCCACCTATACATATACTTAGAGCTAATGCCATATCTCTGATACCAACTGTCGCGACCCCGAACCCCGCGGGCCCGAGATCGCGAGCTGGACGTCGACTTAAAACAAAAACTCTAAAATATAGAAGTTAAAAATTCCATTTTGAACCAAAAGATGATAACACAAGGTTTTAGAAATCCAAGTTTAAATCAACAAAGTACATCTAACATAAGCTCCACAGCTTATACCCCAAAAGAATAAAATACCCAATTCTTAATGACGTTTAAATAATGTAAACCGATCCATAACAACCTGCCCTAAAATCTCAATCCTCTCGACGTCCTCCTCGATCCGCGAATCCTAATCCTTTTCCTCCTGGGGGGGGTTAAGGAAAAACAAAGATGGAAATAAACGGGGTGTGATAAAATCTCAGTAAGTTACTAATGCAACTACATGACATGCTATAATGCAATAAGCAATAAACAATGATAAATATCACATAGCATGTAACAAATAACAGTCAACAGATAGCAGCGGAAACTAAACACATAACAAAGGATATTAGCCAAGGTTTCCCAACTGATAGAACCAATTAAAGGATCGCTGCGCAGCTTCAATAATCAACCAATCCATATCTTCACAGTAGCATAAAAGCCGAAGAGAAAAACCCCGGTCAGAAGCGACCAATCAACCCATCAATCAAACAAACCATCTTCATAGTAGCATAAAAGCTGAAGAGAAACCCGGTCAGAACCGACCAATCAACCACTCAGACCCTCTCCATAGTAGCATAAAAGCTGAAGAGAAACCCGGTACTGAAACCAATAACAATGTAAAGTGCCACAAGGGGCGGGAGTCATGCCACAAAGTCATGCTCCAAAACGATTAGCTAGAATACCCACAACGGAGCTAGCTCATCCCAACCAAGGCCAATCTGGATGAGGATAGAAGGACCAATGGGCGATGCTATACTGGACTTGGCTCGTGCCATTATAGCATTATCCATTGCCTGACTCGATACACAATTTAACCAGCTGGACTTTCAATAATTCTAAGTAATGAATACTAGCTTTATAAACATAAAAAGGGTTCCAAAGTAGGGAACCGTAACACAATTCACCATAAAGATACAACGATTACTCATTAAGAGTTTAACAACATTGATAGCAAGAAGTTCCTCATAAAAGAGTTCAATAACAGAAATGGAATTGCTCATAAAAGCCCAACAATACAAATCATTAAAACGAAATGATTCTAGGACAAGGATCCATATCAAACGCATCCTAACATGATACACGCGAGTTACTCATAGAGAGTACTACCCAAATGGTCATTCCCCAAATAGCACAATGACTATCATTAGAACTATCCCAAACGTCCACTCATTATGAAAGTGTTCCCACATTTTCCAATAATCCATAACTAAATTCCATAACCCATTTATTCACAAAGGAACCAAGGCGAAACCACACAAACCGATATTCCCAACTTGATTACAACGGACTGATTCTAAACACTTTGTCATAAGACACTAAATGAAATCTCAACACAATATAAACCTGAAACTCACCTAAATAAACCACCTCATCTCGAAGTAGTCTAGAAGAGCTTTAAAATGATAGTTTATACACCTAAAATGGAGTCCGGATGAGGGAGATATGGCTCTCGAAAGATTGGACAAAAAGGGAAATAAATTTCACACCAGGGGAGAGGGTGCGCGCGCCTCCCACACATAGGGTGCGCGCGCCTCCTAAAATCAGAAGGAATTGCGCCAATAGGGAATATGAGGGTGCGCGCGCCTCATAGAAAAGGGATGCGCGCGCCTCCCTTCGACAGTTGGAAAATCCAGGTTGGAGGAGAGGAGGGTGCGCGCGCCTCGCACCCAAGGGGTGCGCGCGCCTCCAACGAAAATGAGCAAACCCAGATCTTCTTCATAGGTTCTTCAATCCGAAATTAACAGAAAAACACCATTTTCATACCCAAACTCAAATGCCCCAAGAATAACACTTCTAGATAGCAATACCAAGGTACCCTAGCAACTTATAAACCTAAAATGGCTCATAAAACCACATCTAGAACACCCAATCCAAGAGGTGATTCAAACACCCAAATTACACAAAAATGGATAATTTGCAAATAAGTTCCAAATCAAACAAAGAGGACAAATATATAAACTAGAGCACCAAGGGAGTTAAAGATGAACATTTTTAACATGAATGGGGGGAAAGTAACTTACCCGGATTTTCTCAAAGGTGACGGAACTCGAAATTTCTTGGCTTCCTACGATCCTATCGACGATCTAAACAAGTTTCACGTTTTAAGAAATGAGAAATAACAAGTGGAAGATGATGGAAATGTAGAGAGAAGGTAGAGAGAAACTTACCCTTTCTTGAGCTAGGGAGAGAGAGAAATGAGCTGGAATGAGGGAGAGGTGAGGGAGAAGAGAGGGAGTAGGGAGGGAGTAGTTAAAATGATTTAAAAGAACTTACACTTAGGCCCCCTCCTCTACACTACACAACTCTAATACTCCCTACTAGCCACTAAGACCCCAAAACTCTACACTAGCACAAAAGACCAATTAAAATGCTAGACATAATTTATTATAACACATAAAATGCACACATAAATATTTAAATAAATAATAATTTAAATAAATAAATAAGCAAATAAATAAATAATAATTATTTATTACTAATAAAATAGAGCCTAGTTTTCGGGTCGTGACAAACTCGGGTTCCATGTCATCGGGAAAGATGTCGCGAGGTCTCCACTTGGCTTGGCGTCGCAATTGCTGGGGTCGTCTACTCATGAGGGCGAGTTGGGAGCTCGCTTTTGGCTATCTCCTTTTGATGATGTCCTTTCCAAAATGCCTAACCTTCGTGTATGGCATTTGGCGAGGGCACAGACCTCCATTTTGTGTAGCTGCCCTCGGTCTCTTGAAGCTCGGGCCTCTTCTCGTGGACGGTCCAATTCGGATGTGGGCTCCTTGGACTATGTTTTCGGGGGACAAAACCGCAAAGGACTTTAGCATTTTAAACCTCAAGGTAAAATTATTAACCGTTATTCGAGTAGCATGCTTCATTAGCGGATTAACCTTTTAGGAAAACACAACATTTTATTTTGAGAAAACTTGATCTCCATTTTTCTGTTTCTGAAAGACACACCTTTTGTTTTGGGTGAAATCACAAACACATTTTTGTAAACTTTTGACAAGGAAAGAATGACAATAATAATCTTATTAACGAGAACTGACAATGGACCCAAAATGGTCACCACATGGCATCAACCGGGGAGTCAAGACTTTAACCAAACCTAACAGACATCTTAACCGACTTTTCCCAAAGACTTATCACATGTCTTAACAGTGGACTTCGACTCTTCCTAAAAGGAGGCGATGGAAGGGGTTTTGAATCTCATCCCCTGTTACGGCAACCACAACACCATCAATTTCCCAAACCGGGGTATTCAAGCTTTCCTTGTGTGATTAACTTCCGGATGACGCGTTTCAAAGTGATGCAATCGTCGGTGTCGTGCCCATGGTGGTTGTGAAAGGCACACCATTCAGTTGTGTCGAGACGCCCCTTGGGGTTTGTGGGTTGGTAGTTGACAAATGGCTTCGCAAGGCCTTGCCTAATCAATCCCTCAAATACCTTGCTTATGGGTATTCCAAAATCCTCGAACCTTACGAAATGGAGCTTGGGTTGGCGTTTGGATTTTCCTTTACCTTTGACCGAAGTGTGGTGGTGATGAGAATTACCGCTGCTTGAGACAAGGGTCTCCTCATATTCCATTTGCTTTCTCTTTCCCGATAACCCACCTGACTGAGGTGCAACATGGGGAACCTGTGGAGGCGCCGGGGCGTAGGCGTACTCGTAACCTTGGTTGCCTGCAGGAATATATCTTGGGAGCATGCTGTGAGTTTGAGGTCCAAAAGGTCTTGGATTGTAGAAATGATACGGGTCATCCCGGAATCTTATTGGGAAATCTGGTGGAGGCCAGTTGGTGACGCTTGTTCGGGCATCCACATATGGTCTAAACAGTGACGGAGCTCTGGTGACTTGGTTGATGACATTAAACTGAGAAGGGATATGATTGGGAAGGTGTTGTGAGTATGATGCTCGGGGCGTAACCGGTGTGAACAGTGGTTTGTGGGCCTTTTAAGTGGATTGTGTTTGGGGTTTTATAGGAAGTGTCTCATGGGAGATATTGGATTTGGGATGAGGCGGAGTGAGGAAGATTTGAGTGAGAGGCTCGTTGTGGATGACAGCGTGTTGGGGAGAAAAGATGGAGGTCTCGGTATTTTGGTGAGATGGAGGGGGCAATCTTTGGTTACAATCCGGAGGTCGGGTAGCTTCCACCCTTTCATTGTGGTTGGTTGCTTTGGTGAAGGGCCCATCAATTTGAGACAGAGCTGTAACACCTCTTTGCCTCGTTGACTCATCAGACGGAGTTTGCGTTTCCCTATGGCCATCTGTGATGACTTCTTTCTCAGCCCCGGGGGTTTCTGAAGCTTGGAATAACTCTTCATTCGTTGGGCCATCCGAATTATCCGCGACGTCATTTCTCAAGCTACTGTCCATTGAAGTGATCTTTCCGAGGTACCGGATCGGAGAAGTTGTAGTGACCGGGGAACTTTCTGACTCCACACGCACTAGACGGCGACATGATGCTCTCTTCCACTTCATCTGAGCTACGGGGAAGACAAAAGGTAGCTTTAGGCTTGGGTAAACATTGGATGAATGCTTGGGTCAAAGACACACGTGTCTCTATTTGGGATATTTGACCGGGCCGAAGTTGCCTACGTTCCCCTCAGTTTGAGGAGCTCAGGTCGCCGTAGTTCGAATGGGTTTAGAATCTTAAGAGGGAAGGACAAACACGGCTGACTTCTTAACGAGAATCCATCCAAGGACTTGAATGACTTCCTAAGGGACTATTCCTAGAATTTAACGGGGATCTTTGCGGGGACCTAGGGGATTTTGCCTAGGGTCTCAACGGGGATCTTAACGGGAGTCTTGAAGGATAACATGGATCCATCCAAAGACTTAACGGGACTTGGCGGAGGTCTTGAAGGATAACATGGATCCTTCCAAAGACTTAACGGGATTCGAAGGAGGTCTTGAAGGATAACATGGATCCTTCCAAAGACTTAACGGGATTCGACGGAGGTCTTGAAGGATAACATGGATCCTTCCAAAGACTTAACGGGATTCGACGGAGGTCTTGAAGGATAACATGGAATGTATCAAAGACAGGAAGCAAAAACAGGGCAAATTCATGTATCGCGCAATTAATAAACCATTCAAGTTTACTTAAAACGCATCTTTGTTCCTAAATGGTTGGAAAAGATTTCTCTTCTCTTTCGCAACTAATCTAAATCCTGGATCAGTGGATGCCATCACCACGTCTATAAGCCCCTCGTTTTTCACCTGCCTTGCACACTCCCAGGGATGGACTGTCCCGGGCGAGGGTCCTATAGGGCACGCGGCTTCCACTGACCAAAAAAGATAGACCTAGGGTCTAGTGCGTCGTAAGGTTCCCAATACGCAGGTCATCCCAATCATGATTAAGCCCCAGTCGGGATTGAGACTTTTCTCCGAAGGCTACACCGAAGCCTCCACCGACATACCGACATGACCTCGTTTTGAATGAGGCGTCTCGATCCTTGACCATGGGTTTAAGGATGATTAAAATAACTCGTTCATTAGGGCTTTAACGACACGGTGTCACCCTATCCTTAGTACATGGCCCTTGCTAATTGCGGTCGTCACTAACACACGAGTTGGAGGCTGGTTAGGCCACGCTTGCATTTCATCAAGGAGTCACAACTCGGGCATTAATTTGGCCACAATTAGCTTTGAGCACGTATCAAGGATGTGGTGACGTGAACTAGACAAAAAACCAACCATAGTCACGGTATTTGTGTGTCACGGACAAGTGTGGTTGACTCGGTTCGGAAGGGAAGGTGGGATGGACCCGTGCGCGCATCGAAGGGAACAAGAGCGCCCAACGAACTGCATCGTGGCATCCACCCCGGGTTTAAAGGGTATTTGGAACGTGCACGGTCAAGTGCGCGTAGTGTGAAGTCATTCTATGCTCCTTTTTTGAGTAAAAAGAGAGATTTTCAATTCGTTTTTCGATATCATGAGCATGGCATAATCAAGATATGAACAAGTATGAACAAGCATGAATTGAGCAATCTATACACAACAAATCAAAGAATATAAGCAAACAAAGACCAAAACTTATACATGTACCAAGTTGTGCACAAGAAAGAATTTAGAACCAAACTTTTGCAAAAGAAATATTTTACATTGAAACCCTTTTATACAAAGCAATTTGTGCACAACGAGGAGACTCAAAAAAACCCTTACAAAAAAAAGGGGTTATGCACGACGAGGTTTTGGAAACCATTTTATTGACAAAAGATCATGCATAACCAAGTTTTATTACCTTTTAAAACCAAGTTTTGGCCTAAAGAATGAAGGTAATGTGCACAAGTAAGACTGTAAATTTGGAACCTGGACAAGTAGGAGCAGAGGGGGCACCCAGAATGTTTCAGCCCTGCACCAAACTGTTAATTGGAAACATTCTGGTCCCTACCCAAAGTAGCCGTACGGCTAAAGCAAGAGGGTGAAGATTTTTCTCAGTTTCTCCAACTTCTGATCATCAAGCCCTAGCTTATTGTGTTTCCAGAACGTATGTACTCAAAACAGTTCAAACAGAAACAGCAAACACACACAAATATGCAAAAAGTCAACTAACGGGAACGGGAGTTTGACCCACACAAGAATGCCCCCGAACCTTTTAGAAAGAAGTCCGAAAGCACTCTAATATCCCCAGCGGAGTCGCCACTGTAAGGATCCCGTCCTCGGGGGCGAAACTAGCAAGGTTCGCACGAGGACAAAATGCCAAACACGGGAACCGGTCAAATTTAACGGAGTCGCCACATTTTGTTAATTTTAAACCCAACAAAATGACAAAGGTTTGAGTTCAAAGGTTCGAAGGTCAGGTTACAACTTGGGAGGAGTTTTTACGTCCTCTCAAATTGCCTCGGACAAAGCCGAGTCTCCCTAAGTTAGTTAAAATGTGCATATGTGTGTGTGTGTGTGTATTTAACGGAAAGATTCTGTCATTGATTTTATTTGAGAAAACTTGACTAAAAAGGGGGCCTTGAGTGATAAGACAAAGGTCAGAGGGCAAAACAGACAATTTTGCCCTCCTGCCTAAAGTAGCCGTACGGCTGGAGGAGGCGATTCTGGGGTTTTACAGTTTGCTCAAGAACAGTCCAGTTCAGAACAGAAACAGGGTATTCTGTCTAAAACTGGACAAACTGTTTGTGATCCCAGTTTGCAAGAAATCATTTTACAAGTTTTATAACATCATTCCTATGCTAAATGATCATCACTTGGTTCCCCAAAACAAGTATTTGGGTGTGATCATGAGAAATCATAGGAGAAAATCAAGAAAGTTGATGAATGTCCCTTTAGACCCAAGTTGGTCATTTGGTGAATAAAGATTGGAACTTTATCACCAAGATGACATTTTATGACTTAAAATCCTTCCAAGAGTCAAAATAACACATAAAGATTGAATCTTTATGACCCAAAAGTGGGATTTTGAGGCTAAACCAAAGAGGAAAGTGATGAACACTAAGGTTTCATCATCCTTATGATTATCATGGCCAAAGAAGCATACCATTTACATGAATAAGGAATATAAATGACAATCAACAAGTCTATGAGTGTCTAGGTTTAGAACCTCTTCCACACAAGGTATGGAGGGCACCTTTGAACTTCTCATAGCTTGGACAAGATAGTAATGTAATAGATAGATATATATAGTGCTTGATAATGGACAAGTCTTGCAAGAAACAAAAGGTGCTTGAAATGGACAAGTCTTTGCATGAATGAATAGTAAATACACGTATAACCAAGATATAAGAAAGAAAATAGGAGTAAGATGAAGAGAAAGGAGGGGGGAGGTGGCTTTACCTATGATGGTTAAGGCCAATCTTCCTTTCTTCTCTCCTTTTTTGTATGTGATCACTCTCACTCTTTCTCTGTGGCAATTCCAGCAGAGTGACCTCTCTAATATGTATTTCTCCCCCCTTGAAATGATCATCAAGGGGTTCTATTTATAGGGACTGAGGGCGCCCAAACCAGCCGTACAGCTAGGCCCCTCTAGTCCCCAAATCATCCGTACGGCTCAACCTGGCGAGCTTCTGGATTTTTCCGATTTTATACCAGAGTAGTCCTGGAATTTATAGTTTATCCTAGGGAGGTCCTGGCCTATCAGCTTATCCCTGAAACGGTGCTAAGGCTACCTCTAAGATAGGTCGGTTTCAGATTGGGGTACTTACAGCTGCACGGCCAAAGGACATCTTTACCTAATGGTTTTACGTCATTCTGGATGGCCAAAGGATATAATCTCACCGAACCTAATGGTCTTACATCACGCCGGACGGCCAAGGGCGAATTTCACGGAATCTAATGGTCTTACGTCACGCCAGACGGCCAAAGGACAAGCCTTACCTAATGGTCTTACGTCATTCTGGACGGACAAAGGACATAATCTCACCGAACCTAATGGTCTTACGTCACGCCGGACGGCCAAGGGACAAGTCTAATGAAACCTAATGGTCTTACGTCACGCCAGACAGCCAAAGGGTAAATCTAACGAAACCTAATGGTCTTACGTCATACCGGACGGCCAAAGAACAACTCATAACCTAATGGTCTTATATCACACCGGACGGCCAAGGGCGAGTTTCACGAGATCTAATGGTTTTACGTCACGCTGGATGGCCAAAGGACAATCCTTACCTAATGGTTTACGTCATTCTGGACGGCCAAAGGATATAATCTCACCGAACCTAATGGTCTTACAATACGCCAAACGGCCAAGGACGAATTTCACGGAATCTAATGGTCTTACGTCACGCCAGGCGGCCAAAGCAAAAGCCTTACCTAATGGTCTTACGTCATTCTGGACGGCCAAAGGACATAATCTCACTGAACCTAATGGTCTTATGTCACGCCGGACAGCCAAGGGACAAGTCTAATGAAACCTAATGGTCTTACGTCATGCCGGATGGCAAAAGGGTACATCTAACAAAACCTAATGGTCTTACGTCATACCGGACGGCCAAAGGACAACTCATAACCTAATGGTCATATATCACACCGGACGGCCAAGGGCGAGTTTCACGAAATCTAATGGTCTTACATCACGCTGGACGGCCAAAGGACAATCCTTACCTAATGGTCTTACATCATTCTAGACGGCTAAAGGATATAATCTCACCTAACCTAATGTTCTTACATCACGCCGGACGGCCAAGGACAAATTTCATGGAATCTAATGGTCTTACGTCACGCCAGACGGCCAAAGGACAAGCCTTACCTAATGGTCTTACGTCCTTCTGGATGGCCAAAGGACATAATCTCACTGAACCTAATGGTCTTACGTCCCGCCGGACGGCCAAGGGACAAGTCTAATGAAACCTAATGGTCTTACGTCACGCCGGACGTCCAAAGCGTAAATCTAACAAAACCTAATGGTCTTACGCCATACCGGACGGCCAAAGGAAAACTCATAAACTAATGGTCTTATGTCACACCGGACGGCCAAGGGCGAGTTTCACGAAATCTAATGGTCTTACGTCACGCTGGACGGCCAAAGGACAATCCTTACCTATTGGTCTTACGTCTTTCTGGACGGCCAAAGGATATAATCTCATCGAACCTAATGGTCTTACATCACGCCGGACGGCCAAGGGCAAATTTCACGGAATCCAATGGTCTTACGTCACGCCAGACGGCCAAAGGGTAATCTAACGAAACCTAATGGTCTTACGTCATATCGGACGGCCAAAGGACAACTCATAACCTAATGGTCTTATGTCACACCGGACAGCCAAAGGTGAGTTTCACGAACTCTAATGGTCTTACGTCACGCTGGACGGCCAAAGGAAAATCCATACCTAATGGTCTTACGTCATTCTGGACGGCCAAAGGATATAATCTCACCGAACCTAATGGTCTTACATCACGCCGGACGGCCAAGTCGAATTTCACGGAATCTAATGGTCTTACGTCACGCCAGACGACCAAAGGACAAGCCTTACCTAATGGTCTTACGTCATTCTGGAAGGCCAAAGGACATAATCTCACCGAACCTAATGGTCTTACAGCACGCCGGACGTCCAAGGATGAATTTCACGGAATCTAATGGTCTTACGTCACGCCAGACGGCTAAAGGACAAGCCTTACCTAATGGTCTTACGTCATTCTGGACGGCCAAAGGACATAATCTCACCGAACCTAATGGTCTTACATCACGCCGGACGGCCAAGAGACAAGTCTAATGAAACCTAATCGTCTTACGTCATGCCTGACGGCCAAAGGGTATATCTAACGAAACCTAATGGTCTTACATCATACCGGACGGCTAAAGAACAACTCATAACCTAATGGTCTTATGTCATACCGAACGGCCAAGGGCGAGTTTCACGAAATCTAATGGTCTTACGTCACGCTGGACGGCCAAAGGACAATCCTTACCTAATGGTCTTACGTCATTCTAGACGGCCAAAGGATATAATCTCACCGAACCTAATGGTCTTACGTCACGCCGGACGGCCAAAGGATAAGTCTAATGAA
This sequence comes from Campanula takesimana, assembly GCA_026119855.1. Classification (NCBI taxonomy): domain Eukaryota; kingdom Viridiplantae; phylum Streptophyta; class Magnoliopsida; order Asterales; family Campanulaceae; genus Campanula; species Campanula takesimana. The sequence goes on from JAOWBW010000084.1 coordinate 940,498, forward strand.
ACCTAATGGTCTTACGTCACGCCGAACGGCCAAAGGGTAAATCTAACGAAACCTAATGGTCTTACGTCATACCGGACGGCCAAAGGACAACTCATAACCTAATGGTCTTATGTCACACCGAACGGCCAAGGGCGAGTTTCATGAACTCTAATGGTCTTATGTCACGCTGGCCGGCCAAAGGAAAATCCTTACCTAATGGTCTTACGTCTTTCTGGACGGCCAAAGGATATAATCTCACCGAACCTAATGGTCTTACATCATGCCGGACGGCCAAGTCGAATTTCACGGAATCTAATGGTCTTACGTCACGTCAGGCGACCAAAGGACAAGCCTTACCTAATGGTCTTACGTCATTCTGGATGGCCAAAGGACATAATCTCACCGAACCTAATGGTCTTACGTCACGCCGGACGGCCTAAGGACAAGTCTAATGAAACCTAATGGTGTTACGTCACGCCAGACGGCCAAAGGGTAAATCTAACGAAACCTAATGGTCTTACGTCATACCGGACGGCCAAGGGACAACTCATAACCTAATGGTCTTATATCACACCGGACGGCCAAGGGCGAGTTTCACGAGATCTAATGGTCTTACGTCATACTGGACGGCCAAAGGACAATCCTTACCTAATGGTCTTACGTCATTCTGGACGGCCAAAGGATACAATCTCACCGAACCTAATTGTCTTACATCACGCCGGACGGCCAAGGACAAATTTCATGGAATCTAATGGTCTTACGTCACGCCAGACGGCCAGGACAAGCCTTACCTAATGGTCTTACGTCATTCTGGACGGCCAAAGGACATAATCTCACCGAACTTAATGGTCTTACATCACGCCGGACGTCCAAGGACGAATTTCACGGAATCTAATGGTCTTATGTCACGCCAGACGGCTAAAGGACAAGCCTTACCTAATGGTCTTATGTCATTCTGGATGGCCAAAGGACATAATCTCACCGAACCTAATGATCTTACGTCACGCCGGACGGACAAGGGACAAGTCTAATGAAACCTAATCGTCTTACGTCAGGCCTGACGGCCAAAGGGTATATCTAACGAAACCTAATGGTCTTACGTCATACCGGACGGCCAAAGCACAACTCATAACCTAATGGTCTTATGTCACACCGGACGGCCAAGGGCGAGTTTCACGAAATCTAATGGTCTTACGTCACGCTGGACGGCCAAAGGACAATCCTTACCTAGTGGTCTTACGTCATTCTGGATGGCCAAAGGATATAATCTCACCGAACCTAATGGTCTTACGTCACGCCGGACGGCCAAAGGACAAGTCTAATGAAACCTAATGGTCTTACGTCACGCCGGACGTCCAAAGGGTAAATCTAACGAAACCTAATGGTCTTACGTCAGACCGGACGGCCAAAGGACAACTCATAACCTAATGGTATTTTGTCACACCGAACGGCCAAGGGCGAGTTTCACGAACTCTAATGGTCTTACGTCACGCCGGACGGCCAAGGGCGAAGGCTTGAACCTATAATGACTATTCTGAGTCAAGGTTTGACTTGGGTCAAATCAACTCTACGGGATGACTGACACTCTTTCTTGACACCGGGGGAGAGCCTAGGGGCGACCTTCAGGACTCATTGTGGATGAAAAGGTCCAAGATTTGGAAAATCATTCAAAAGCATTTTGCTTGAAACATCGTTTTTGACAAATGACGCCAAATGGGCAAATTTTGGAAATGCTTATTCCTAAAGGCAAATCTTTTAGAAAAGAATTTTAGTCAAATTTTTGATTTTAACTTAACCATGAGGTTTGTTGTGCAAAAGGTCCTTTGAATTTTGTCCATTCGTTGAAAAGTTACTAATGGTAGGGAATCTGCTCGTCACTATTGTGGGGATAGCCCCAATGTCATCCTGACCGTTGATGTGGAGGTAGCCCCAATGTCCTCGTTGTCGTGGAGGTAGCCCCATTGTCGTCGTTGTCATCGATGTCGGGGTAACCCCCTGTCCTTGATGTCGTTGACGTGGAGGTAGTCCCGATGTCGTCTTTCGACTTTTGATGTTGACGTGGACCTGTTGTCATCTTTCGGCTTTTGAGGTGAGGTTAAGAACCCATCCCTTTTCATGATGCACCCTTTCTTTTTGCCTAGGCCGCCCTTTCGAGTTTTCAACCTAGCGGGCATCTCTTTCGCGTGTTTTATGGCACACCCTGTTTTTTGCCTAGGCCGCCCTTATGGGTTTTCAACCTAACAGGCTACTGTTTTGGTGCCTTTTTTTATGAGTGATCCAGCCGACTCGATAGAACGGGGGACTTTAAAGTATTTTTCTTGGAGGAAACATGCAAGGGCATTTTATTTGGGAGAGAGTCCCTTTATGCTGGTGAGCTCTTTGAGCAATGCATCATGAAATGGGAGGAAGCCCTTGCTTGACAGAATACAAGTGTTTAGCTCTTTCCTAAGATGGAGAAAAGAAGACTTGTGGAGACATTTGAAATTTGCCTTAGTTAATATCATCAAATGATTGCTTGAATGGACCATGTTTGTCATTAAGTCAGGATTATAGCAAGAAATTAGCCTTAACATGTATAAATGTTGTGATCAATTAAGATTAAGATTCGATCAATGGCAAGATCGGGAGGAGAATTGGTTTAGAAGGTGGAATTTGTCATTGTCTGGGAAATTGGTCATTGAAGGGACCAAGGGACGAGAACTTGGTCATTTTGAGAGGACCACGGTTTGATGGTTTTGTTTCATGCTGTGACCGGACCCGAAGGTTGCCTACATTCCCCTCAGTTTGAGGAGCTCAGGTCGCCGTAGTTCGGCCCTAGGCCGTCTTTTGCTGAAATTGGCTTTCTTTTGACGTTGTCTCGGAGGACGTTGTTGCTCACTTTGCTTTGCGGTGAACTCCTTTAGATGGACCTCTTGGGGTGAACCTTCTTTGGTGTGAACGGGCCTTTCTTTCCGCCATTTCTTTTACTTCTTTCCATACATTCATTTCCTTTCCCTCTTCTCCCTTTTTTTCTTTTTTTTTGGGAGGAGGTAAACATTATCCCCAGCTTGCTTTCTCGGGCATCGGCTCCTTTGTAGCCCATTGGTGGCGTGCCTGTTACTTTGGGCTGAATTTGAAGATTCCAAGAAGCCCTATACTTGGTCGCACACGTGTGAGCACTGTCAAATCTTGGTGGTCGAGCAACAACGTCCTCACCTTTTCACTGTCTCGGTATGCCTTCGATGCGCATCAAGAATTGGTCTCGGAAAGGTGTATCGGGTTGTGTATCTGTGAATACGTGTGTTTGAATTTGGGATATTCATAGTAACATTAAAATTATGAGAGTCGCCACGCCGTTTTAATTAAAGCCAAAACATTGAGAAAAAGCATGTTTAATGGGTTCGGGGGTCAAATTACAACAAGAGAAGAATATTGAACGTTATCACTCCTATTGCCCGAACTGATCGGTCTTTCTATCATGATGAATGTGTTAGTAGTGTGTTAGTGATTTAGACCGGATCCAAAGATTGCCTACGTTCCTCTCAATGTGAGAAGCTCAGGTCAGCGTAGTTCGCAGAGAATTAGAATAGGCAGAAGAATCGGGATCATGCATGATGAGGGGGGAATTACCTAAAGATTAGGGTTTAGAAGTAGTTCCTAGATCATCCTCGTGTTGATGAACCCTCGATCATCATCGGCTATGAAATAACATGTAATTATGAAGATCGCAACCCTAAATATAGCATAAATAAGGTTTTAATCTATGAATACGAAGAACATGCGAAGAACATATTATGAACGTATGAATGAACATGCAAAGCTCATGAAGAAACTATGAATAAACATGTACGAACATGAATATAAAAGATCTACATTAAAAATAATGCAAGAACATGAAGAAAAAGTTAGAAAACTTACCTATGTTGGCAAGAAATAAACCTTGGATCTTCTTGAGTGTTTGAATGCTAATTAGAGAGCAAAATAGTGTTTAAGAACTCCAAAATTCGGACTTAGAGCTCTCAAAATCGGACCCTAAACCAATAGAATGGAATGGTTTATATAGTAGGCTGATGGGAAGATCTGACGGTCCAGATCATCCGGCGCAAAGGTGGCCGCCTGGCCATGACTGAAGCCGGCGACAAGAGTGGCTGCGTGGCCAAGATCAACGCGCAGCAAGGTTGGCCGCGTGGCCAATTCTGCAGGCTAACTTGATTCTTAAGCTAGGGTTTCTGCATGGTTTTAAGGAAACCATTTGTTACCTATTTTGATAGATTTTGCCATAAATGAGATATTTTGGGAATCGGGACAAGCCTTTGCAAGGTTTCTAATTCCTATAAAGTCCTTGTATTTTTGGGAAAGTCCTAATAAACTCATTTTCAGGTCGGGTACTAACAGTAGCCCCTCGGCGACGCTTCTTGCAAGGCAATGTGGGGTCGACGATAAGAGAAGGATCCGTCTGAAACATGAGTTTCAAAACAGATGAAAGGTAAGGGAACGGCTGAACCTTGACAGGCGACCTACGTATCCGTGGAGGAATAAGGCCAAAAGTAGTTCAAATCTGATGGGAAATTGGGAATGACTGTCCTCTGATGGGGAGCAACGTCTTCTGCTGAGGAAAGTGCACCTGCTGGGGATGATAGATGACCGTGTCGGTCGGGTGGTTGAACCTTTTCAGGTTTCCTACGTATCCTCAGAGGAATCAAGCCGGTCGTAGTTCAGAGGGATTAGGGAAAAACGAGCCATCGGACTTCTGCTAGGGATAATAAACCTACGGGCACTATCATGTATGAAGAACGAACATTCGTTAGGAAATGAAGTCATTTGAAGCAAGAGAGATAATGGGACAATAAAGACTACGTTGTCTAAATAATCCCGAGGTGGAATAATAAACGCTGAGGTAAGCGCAAACAGAAACGCCCGGGTTTCTGCCGATCGCGCTAAAATAATGGATGCTAGATCTTTCGCAAACAAAAACGCCGAGGCTTCTGCCAGTCACGATCGATCTAGGTGCGTATGTCATAGAGGCGCCAAAGTCTCTACAACCATACGAATTCTAAGCAAAAATTCGGAAATGCTAAAATAATAGATGTTGGATCTCTCGCAAACAGAAACGCCGAGGCTTCTGCCAATCACGATCGATCTAGGATGCGTATGTCATAGAGGCGCCGAAGTCTCTACAACCATACGAATCCTAAGCAAATATTAGGAAATGCTAAAATAATAGATGCTGGATCTCTGGCAAACAGAAACGCCGAGGCTTCTGCCAATCTCGATCGATCTAGGATGCGTATGTCATAGAGGCGCCGAAGTCTCTACAACCATACGAATCTTAAGCAAATATTAGGAAGTGCTAAAATAATAGATGCTGGATCTCTCGCAAACAGAAACGCTGAGGCTTCTGCCAATCGCGATCGATCTAGGATGCGTATGTCATAGAGGCACGAAACTCTCTACAACCATACGAATCCTAAGCAAATAATAGAAAATGCTAAAATAATAGATGCTGGATCTCTCGCAAACAGAAACGCCGAGGCTTCTGCCAACCACGATCGATCTAGGATACGTATGTCATAGAGGCGCCAAAGTCTCTACAACCATACGAATCCTAATAATAGATGCTGGATCTTTCGCAAACAGAAACGCAGAGGCTTCTGCCAATCGCGATCGATCTAGGATGTGCATGTCATAGAGGCGCCGAAGTCTCTACAACCATACGAATCCTAATAATAGATGCTGGATCTCTCGCAAACAGAAACGCTGAGGCTTCTGCCAATCGCGATCGATCTAGGATGCGTACGTCATAGAGGCGCCGAAGTCTCTACAACCATACGAATCCTAATAATAGATGCTGGATCTCTCGCAAACAGAAATGCCGAGGCTTCTGCCAATCGCGATCGATCTAGGATGTGTATGTCACAGAGGCGCTGAGGTCTCTGCAACCGTACGAATCCTAAGCAAATATTAGGAAATGCTAAAATAATAGATGCTGGATCTCTCGCAAACAGAAACGCCGAGGCTTCTGCCAATCGCGATCGATCTAGGATGCGTATGTCACAGAGGCACCGAGGTCTCTGCAACCGTACGAATCCTAAGCAAATATTTGGTGGAGAATGGAAATTTTAAGGGGCTTTCCGTACCCAAAGGTAACGAATATCAGTCAAAATAGTGCTAAGGGCACCTAAAATGAATCAAAGGGGAATGTACTAGGGGTAAAACTGGAATTTTGCATGTGGAGGTCAAGATGATGGATTGTTATGAAGTCGCAAACGGGATGAACTCTCGGGGAGTCACAAAGGTGATAGACTCTCGGGGAGTCACAAGGGTGACAGACTCTCGGGGAGTCACAAAGGTGATAGACTCTCGGGGAGTCACAAAGGACTCTTTGGTGAGTCACAAGGGCAAAGGACCTTTAGGGAGACGCGAAGGAGATGGACTCTCGGGGAGTTGCTAAACATGATCTGGGTTCCGCTTATCCTAATTTAGGAGGGAATACATAATATGAGGCTACGAACCATTAAGATGAAGGTATTAGGTAAGGGACATTTTGCTTGGTTGCTTAGGGTAGCCTCTTACCCTTGAGATAAGGATGCAAAAGATGTTATGGTTGTTTAGACTTGAGATTGTGTCTTGGATACAATGTGGGTTTCCTAGGCTTACGGGCTAGGGTTTGGAGAGAATATGGAAAGGCTATTGTATCCTAGGCATAAGACTAGCGGGGGATTGAGATTATAAATTTCCTAGGTTTCGAGACTAGGGTTTCGGGAATTTGGAAAGGATGTTGCACACAGGGCTTTGGAAATTCCCTAGAACTTGGGCTAGGGTTAAAGAGGATGGTGCTTCCTAGGCTTGAGACTAGGGTTTGGAGAGAATGCAGATTCCTAGGTTTGGGGCTAGGGTTTGGAGAGGTTGAGGTTTGGGAACTTCCTAGATGTTAAGGTTTCAAACAAGGGTTTGGAAACTGGTGTTTAAGGACCATGACTCCCCTAGGTTTGGGACTAGGGTTTAGGAATTTCCTAGGTCTAGGAGGCTAGGGCTTGGAGTTGTGGTAGGCTCAGAGGTTGCAAAGCGTTGGCTTTTAGACATAAGGCTAGGAGTTGGAAAGGTTGTGACTTCCTAGGCTTGAGACCATGGACCATTGGGAAGAGGGATTGCTTTTGTGGAAGGTCCACTAAGCTTGATGTTAGGGTTCACCATTTTCCGGGATTGGTGACTATGGCTTGGAAATGTTCGTGGTAACCTAGGCTTTAGGCTAGGTTTTAAGGCTAAGGACTGTAAACTTCCTATATTTTGAGACTAAGGTGAAGGAATTTCCTAGGTCTAGGACTAGGGTTTGAAGGGAATGTTGAATCCAAGGCTCGATGATAGAGTTTAGTAAGGATATAGTCTCCTAGGCCCAGCGGCTAGGGTTCAGAAAGAGTGCGACTACCTAGGCTTGAGGCTAGGGTCTGGAGCGAATGCGAGTACCTAGGCTCGAGGCTAGGGTTTAGAGCGAATGCGACTACCTAGGCTCGAGGCTAGGGTTTAGAGCGAATGCGGCTTGCTAGGGTTGATTAAGTTTTGGACAGGGCATTGTATCCTAGGTTTTGGACTAGGGTTCAATAAAACAGAGAATTGAGATTCTAAATTTCCTAGGTTTCGAGACTAGGGTTTCGGGAATTTGGAAATGATGTTGCATACGGGGCTTTGGAAATTCCCTAGAATTTGGGCTAGGGTTAAAGGGGATGTTGTGGTTTCCTAGGCTTAAGGCTAGGGTTTAGAGAGGATATGTGACTACCTAGGATCAAGGCTAGGGTTTAGGAAGGGTGTAGCTACCTAGGATCAAGGCTAGGGTTTAAGAAGGATGTAACTTCCTAGGCTTTAGGCTAGGGTTTGAAAGGATGTAATTACCTAGGCTTGAGGCTAGGGTTTAGAGAGGATACGTGACTACCTAGGATCAAGGCTAGGGTTTAGGAAGGGTGTAAATACCTAGGCTCTAAGCTAGGGTTTGGAAGGGATGTAACTACCTAGGCTCGGGGCTAGGGTTTAGGAAGGATGTAATTACCTAGGCTTGAGGCTAGGGTTCAGAGAGAATGATATGACTATCTAGGCTTGAGGCTAGGGTTTAAAGAATGTGTTTACCTAGGTTTAAGGCTAGGGTTTGGAGACCGAAAGCATTTGAAGGTTTGTCTTGGTTTAGACCGAGCAAGTTTGAGGTCTAAGAGTGTTGCGGTTTGGGGCAAATGAGCTTGATACCTCGTGGCTGGATAGGCTCGATAGATTAGACCTAGGCTAAAGTTCTAGGGTTTAGCTAGGGTAAGACTCAGACATGTGTTAAGTAGACCGGGGCCTAATGGAATGGTAGGCGTGAGATCTAGGAGATCGAAGGCTAGGCAGGGTAGCGTTGGGATATAAGGCTTTCAAGCGGGTAAGTCTTTTATCCTAGAGAAACTGCGTTATGGATTAGGACCAAGCAGGCTTGAGGTCGGCCAAGGAGCAATGGATTGGGATTGGATGATCCTAGTACCTAATACGCATGTTGGGTTTGGGCTCTAAGGTGTGCTAGGTGCGAACCATGTGCGGGAGATGGTCTGGATATGTGACCACGTTGGCGCTTTAGGTAAAGGGATTGAGTGTCCAAGACTTTGCTCGAGTACAATAGGTGCCTAAGTTGGATTGGGAATGCTTAGGACCGAAGTTTGTCTTAGAGGTCATTGCACGTACTCGTTCGGCGATTGTGAAGGTAGGCTAGGGATGGGACCCAAAGGTGTTAAGTGCACGAGTTTTGACCGAACGGGTTTTGATATCTTTATGGCATGTCACGGTATGCGGAAGATCCTATGCGTTCAAGCATGTTTGAGGTTTGGACTCGTGGGGAAGAAAGGTTTGAGATCCATGGAGTTCAAGGGTGGACCTCGTAGGTGGCGAGGTTTGGACTCGGCTCGGATTAAGTAGGTTAGAGACCTAAGGGGTTGAAGGTCAGACTAGGAAGTCTTTTGAAGCTAAGGAGTGACACTAGGTTGGTACTTGGTAGGTTTAAGAATGGTAGGGCCATGGCTTGGATATGACGGGAGTCGAGAGATGTAGATGCGTCGCTTTTAATTGGACCAAGTAGGCTTGGGAATTAAAGAGTTCCAAGGGTGGAGATGTAAGGTGAGAGACCTAGAGGGTAGAAAGTCTTGTGACCTAAAGGTTTAGGGGTTGAGGCCTAAGGTATGGACCAGACATATCATGGACTTCAAGGATAAGTTTGGTAGACTCGAATGGTCTTGGGATCTAAGGGATCGCTCAACAGGTTAGACTGAGTAAACCTAAAAGGTTGGAACGAGGAGGATAAGAGAGCTATTGCTTAGACAAGGTAAGGATGAGTATGTGTTGGTAGGTTTGAGATCTAGGAGATCGGGTAGGCTCGGGACCCATAGGTTCGGGACCTAATGGGTCACCCTAAGGATTTGGCTTTGGTTAACTGGTTAAAGGTCTGAAGGTTTGGGTAGAACCGGTTTGAGGCCGAAGGGGTCATGCTACGAACTTGCGGAAGGTCGAGCTAAGAGGTTATGATGTAACGTAGGTAAGACTTACCGGGTAGGTTTGGGACCTAGGTAAGACTGATCGGGTAGGCTCGGGACCTAGAGAGTTTATGGTGTAACTTAGGCAAGACTGACCGGGTAGGCTTGGGACCTAAGGTTTTGAACCAGGTAGGTTGGGACCTAAGGGTATCCTATTGTGTAGGAAATAGGGTGAAGGACTGAGTCAACTCAAGAATCACAGAGATGGGTCTCAGATGTATCGAGGATGTTTTTACAATTTTGTGGAGACCGAGCGTGCGGGTTTATAAACAAAGTGTCAGGGAGGAGAAAACTTTATGAAAGTGTTATGATCTTATACAGATGCCTTATAATTAATTATGATTCTAATCAATCCAAATAGGTTGTCGCGTGCCGAGTTTGACGATGAGGGGTGCCCTTCTTCTAAGTGTATCCTTGTTGACGCCTCGGTATTCTCTGGGAAACCACATGGTCGGTCCTTTATTGTTAGGGAAGCCCCAGTTGCGTAGAGCGGGGTATCCTCCCTCCTTTGAGAAATCCTACGTCGAGCTTGATGATGAGGAGTCCTCTTCTTCTAAGTATGTGCTTGATGAAGCCCCGGCATTCTTTGAGAAACCTTATGGTCGGTCCTTTATTGTTAGGGAAGCCCCAGTTGCGTAGAGCGGGGTATCCTACCTCTTTAAGACGCACCCTTTTTTCTGCCTAGACCGCCCTTGCGGGTTTTCAATCTAGCGGGCATCTCTTTTGCGTCAATTTTTTTTTTTTTTTTTTTTTTGAAATCATTCAGTCGACTCAAAAAAGGAAAAAAGAATTGTTTGAAAACATGCGGGGGCATTTTGGGGAGAGTAAGAGAGAGAGAGATAGTACTCACATTTTGACTCTTTGAGCAACTGAGGGTATATATGTACAAAAGGGAGGAAGCCCCTGCTTTGACAGAAAGTAAGTGTTTAGCTTTTTCCTAGATTGTAGAACGGGAAGACTTGTCGAGACATTTGAAAATTGTTTTATTCAAGATTCTCATTTGATTGCTCGAGAATGGACCTCGTTGATTAGTTAATGAGTTATGGTTAATTGGTAAACAAGTAGCCTCAAATTAATAAATGTTTTGATCAATTGTGAGTGAAGAAGTCAGGAGTAGAAATATGGGGGAAGAGAGAAGAGAAAGAAAATTTGCTCGAGGTGGGTTGTGTATATTTTGGACCGAACCGGGAGGTTGCCTACGTTCTCCTCAAGGTGAGGAGCTCAGGTCCGCGTCGTTTGGGGATGACCCACTTGATGATGGTGTCGGGTTTCAGTGGGTATGTGTGGGAGGAAAGAAAAGAAAGAAAGTTGGCCCAAGGTAGGTTATGTTTGGCTTTGAGTGGTTGCCCGGTTGACGATGAAGTTGGGTTTTGAGTTTAGGGGTGTGAGGTTCGTTTGAGGTGAGTTGTTCTTTGTAGCTCATTGCGGTGGATTACTCCTTTGTAGTTGTTGCAGTGGATTGCTCCATCGTAGTTGTCATGGGTTGCTGCCGTTTATCTACTTTGTAAGGAAAGAAAGGAAAATAGAACATTTGAGGTGAAAAGAAAATGAGACTTTTACTTTTCCATGGTGATAGCCCCTTCTATATTTCTTTTTCTTTTTTTTTATTTTATCTCTTTATGCACACCCTTTTTTTGCCTAGGCCGCCCTTTCGGGTTTTCAACCTAGCGGGCTTCTTTTTGTGCAATGCTCTAACTTTTGCCTAGGTCGCCCTTTTGGGTTTCAACCTAGCGAGCCATATTTTTTTTTTTATATTTGTACATGAAACATTGGGCAATACAAGCCCCTAGTTTGCTTTCGCCTCTCTCGATTGCGAGGTAGCTTCCTTACAGTTTAAGCGGCCTTTTGCTGGCGGCGGGCATCCTAGCCCCTTGATTTTCACCGGTAGCGCTCCATTGGATTATCACGTGCAGCAATTAATGGCATGAATGACTTCGTGCACTTGTCTTACATTTGCGATGGAATACGGACAGCCCCAGTGTAACGGCATGTAGTACTCATGAAGGGAACAAACCAACCCTTTAAATTGTGGCAGCATGGATATCTATTTGATGATGAGCAACCGCATTCCATTTCTTTGTCACGACCTTATAAAAAGGGGTCTAATGGTGGGATGAGAGGCGTATGAGGATAGTGTATGGGAGAAGGTGTATATAGAGAGTGCACATGAAGTGTGTACAAGGGGTGAGTGTATAGAGAGAGAGTGTATGGGGGTAGAATGTAGAGAGAAGAGAAAGTGATTTGTTCATCTCAATTGATGAAAGCATTTGTTATCTTGAGATTAATTGTTTACTTAGTTATGCGAATGGTTTGTGGGTCCATTTACCTTTTAATGAGTCGTCATTAATGATTAAGATTAAGATTAATTCATCATATAAAGATATAGCAATCAAGTTAAAATGGTGAATAAGACAATTTTCATGGAATTGATTTATGCAAGATTATGTCTCAAGTCTAGAGAGAAAAGAAATAAAGACTCTTTTATTGGAACTAAAAGATTTAAACTGACTAGTCCGGGGTGGACTTTTACTAAAGAAACAAAAATCGTCCAAGGTGGACTTTTGACTAAGGACACTCTAGAATCTACGAAGACTGAATGATCCCTTTTTTTCTTTTTTTTTTTTTAAAGGTGGTAGCCCCAATTTTCTCATTCTGATATCCAACCACATTCCTTAGGCGCGTGGCGGCATTGGCTTGAGTTGTCAGGACGTGGCCTCTTTGCATTGCTTCCTTTGTTGACACTGTGGGAGTCGTCCTCAATTACGGCTACATCGTCTTTGGTGCGTTGAGGTGATCTAAAGTGAATTGATGAGAGATTTCTGCTAGCATGATCGGAGATCTCTTGTCGTTGATCCCAAATTCCACCTTGGATTATCGTGGCTAGTCCTTTGAGCTTCTCGGAGATGCTTTGTCTCTCCTTTGAATGACGAGTCTCTTGTTCCTCAAGTGCTTTGGCCAACTCCGTCCTATGGCGCTTCTCTTGGGCTTCTAACGCCAAGTGCAATTCTTTGGCATGACGTATATTTCTCATGTCAATGATCATCTTCAAATCTTCTATGTGCCTCTTCTCTTGGGCGTTGAGTCGTTCGGCCACGCAGGCGAGGGCCATCTCAAAGTACTTTGACGACATGCAGGCGACCTATGGCAGCGACAATATTGGCACATTAATCATCTTCAATGAGGTTAGGCTCATAATTAATGACAAGGCATCGTTATAAAATCACATTTGGAAAAGAGTCGGTCTCCACATTTTTGAAATGCATTTGGTAAAAATTGAAAGTTTGACCGGGCCGAAGTTGCCTACGCTCCCCTTATCATGAGGGAGAGGTCCCACACAATAAGAGGCTCAGGTCGCCGTATTTCGAATCAAGTTAGACTTTTAAAAAGAGGTGAGAGGTGACCATAGGGGTCAATTTGATAGAGTCTTTTTAAGATAAAGAGCGATCTTGAGGTCAAAAGCAGGAGATGACTCGGTCCTTGGTCAAGCATGGGTGACGAAGACCTATAGGAGTTGGTTTTGATTGAGTCGAGTATGGTTTGACTTATGGTTTGACCTAAATTTGACCTAAGGTTTGAGACAAGAAGTGGTTCAAGCTAGAATGCGACGATAATGGTGGGTAGACGTAGATGGGTAAAGGATACGTCGACCAAAATGAGAAGGGTTGGATTGACCTATATGGTGAATGAATCAAGATAGCGGGTTGTAGCGGGTTGCCTATGGGATGATCTAAGCGGGATAGACATGGTTTGACCTAAGCGGGTCGAATGTGAGTTGGTTGACCTATACGGGTTAAATATGGGTAGGCTGACCTATTCGGGTTGGTTGACCTAGGGAGGTCGGTAGATAGATTCAAGACGGGCAAGTCAACTTAAGCGGGCCAAGGATTGACCTAGATGGGTCAAAGGTAAAGGGGTAGTTTTAACCTAAGATGGACGAGTTGAGCTAGATGGGTCGAGGATGGTGTGTGGACCTAAACGGGTCGAGACGGGTTGACCTAGGTTGGTATGGACAACGGTGGGTCAAATAATGACCTAGGTGGGTCAGGATGACGGTTTGACCTAAGCGGGTTAAGGTCAAAGGTAATTGGGTTCACCTATGGGACCAAAGATTGACCTAAGAGGTCAATAGCGGATAAGGTTGACCTAGGGGTCAAAGGTTGACTTAAGAAGTCAAAAGGTGATTGGGTTGACTTAGGGAGTCAAAGGTTGACCTCAAAGGTCAAAGGTGGATAAGGTTGACCTAAGTGGTCAAAGGTTGACCTAAGAGATCGAGGGGTGATAAAGTTGACCTAAGGGGTCCAAGGTTTGACCTATGGGGTCAAAGGCAGATGAGAATGACCTATGGGGTCAAAGGTTGACCTACGAGGTCAAAGGCGGATGAGGTTGACCTAAGGGGTCAAAGGTTGACCTAAGAGGTCGAGGGGTGACCTAAGAGGTCGAAGGTGATAAGGTTGACCTAGGAGGTCAAGGGTTGACCTAAGAGGTCGGAGGTTGATAAAGTTGACCTAGGGGGTCAAGGGTAGACCTAAGAGGTCAAAGGTGGGTAAGGTTGACCTAGGGGGTCAAAGGTTGACTTAAACGGATAAGATTGACCTAGGGGGTCAAAGGTTGACTTAAACGGATATGATTGACCTAGGGGGTCAAAGGTTGGTCTAAGAGGTCAAAGGGTGGTAAGGTTGACCTAGGAGGTCAAACTTAGATAAGGTTGACCTAGGGGGTCAAAGGTTGACCTAGGAGGTCAAAGGCGAATAAGGTTGACCTAGGAGGTCAAAGGTTGACCTAGGGGGTCAAAGGTTGGCTTAAGAGGTCAAAGGTAGATAAGGTTGACCTAGGAGGTCAAAGGTAGATAAGATTGTCCTAAGAGGCCAAAGGATGGTGGGATTTTGACCAAAGCGGGTCGAGATGAAGGGTAGACCCAAATGGATCGCAATGATTGGTAGGTAACCTAGATAGCCCAAGATAAGGAATTTTGATAGATGGCCCAAGGGGTGAGCGATGGACCTTAGAGGTCGTCTAGATGCAATGCACATTTTATTTTGCGAAAAGTTTTGCATTTATTTACATCCTAATGGTTGGTCTAAGGAGTGTCCTAATCTCTATGTGTGGGTTGACACGGGTAAGGTAAAAGGTTCCCACCGCTCGCGGAACGTACACGGTGAGTGGAGTAGACGAGTGACTCGAAAAGAGGGCGGCGGTAGCGCACAAATTCCTGCACATCGAATACTCCGGGTAATGGGGACCTGTGCAGTGCAGACACGGACTAGTGGTAGTGTGTGGCAAGAAGCTAATTCTTTTTAGGGAGAAAAGAGGGAAGCTTTGAATGTTTGAATGATGCAATGCAATGCAAGAGAGAGGGAAGAAGAATGTACAAGGGAACATAGCAAGGTTTGTTTGACCCTAATACTAAGATGAAAATAACAAGGGTACAGAAATACAAGGTACAAGTATTAACATGGCGGGGTGCACGGGTGCATGTGTAAATATGGCAAGTATGTGAGGTGCATGTATAAACATGGCAAGTATGTGCATGTGTAAACTTGGCAAGTGTGTGTAGGGTGCATGTGTAAACATGGCAAGTGTGTGAGGTGCATGTGTAAACATGGCAAGTGTGTGTGAGGTGCACGTGTAAACATGGCAAGTGAGTGCATGTGTAAACATGGCAAGTGTGTGTAGGGTGCATGTGTAAACATGGCAGGTGTGTGTAGGGTGCATGTGTATACATGGCAGGTGTGTGTAGGGTGCATGTGTAAACATGGAAAGTGTGTGAGGTGCGTGTGTAAACATGGCAAGTGTGTGCATGTATAAACATGGCAGGTGTGTGTGTGTGTAAACATGGCAGGTGTGTGCATGTGTAAACATGGCAGGTGTGTGCATGTGTAAACATGGCAAGAATCATGATGTAAACGAAAGTTAGACCCACTAAGTTTGAAAAAGTTTCAAAGCAGTCCCCAGCAGAGTCGCCACTGTGAATACGTGTGTTTGAATTTGGGATATTCATAGTAACATTAAAATTATGAGAGTCGCCACGCCGTTTTAATTAAAGCCAAAACATTGAGAAAAAGCATGTTTAATGGGTTCGGGGGTCAAATTACAACAAGAGAAGAATATTGAACGTTATCACTCCTATTGCCCGAACTGATCGGTCTTTCTATCATGATGAATGTGTTAGTAGTGTGTTAGTGATTTAGACCAGATCTGAAGATTGCCTACGTTCCTCTCAATGTGAGAAGCTCAGGTCAGCGTAGTTCGCAGAGAATTAGAATAGGCAGAAGAATCGGGATCATGCATGATGAGGGGGGAATTACCTAAAGATTAGGGTTTAGAAGTAGTTCCTAGATCATCCTCGGGGTGATGAACCCTCGATCATCATCGGCTATGAAATAACATGTAATTATGAAGATCGCAACCCTAAATATAGCATAAATAAGGTTTTAATCTATGAATACGAAAAACATGCGAAGAACATATTATGAACGTATGAATGAACATGCAAAGCTCATGAAGAAACTATAAATAAACATGTATGAACATGAATATAAAAGATCTACATTAAAAATAATGCAAGAACATGAAGAAAAAGTTAGAAAACTTACCTATGTTGGCAAGAAATAAACCTTGGATCTTCTTGAGTGTTTGAATGCTAATTAGAGAGCAAAATAGTGTTTAAGAACTCCAAAATTCGGACTTAGAGCTCTCAAAATCGGACCCTAAACCAATAGAATGGAATGGTTTATATAGTAGACTGATGGGAAGATCTGACGGTCCAGATCATCCGGCGCAAAGGTGGCCGTCTGGCCATGACTGAAGCCGGCGACAAGAGTGGCCGCGTGGCCAAGATCAACGCGCAGCAAGGTTGGCCGCGTGGCCAATTCTGCAGGCTGACTTGATTCTTAAGCTAGGGTTTCTGCATGGTTTTAAGGAAACCATTTGTTACCTATTTTGATAGATTTTGCCATAAATGAGATATTTCGGGAATCCGGGACAAGCCTTTGCAAGGTTTCTAATTCCTATAAAGTCCTTGTATTTTTGGGAAAGTCCTAATAAACTCATTTTCAGGTCGGGTACTAACAGTATCGGGGAAGCGTATGAGGGAAGACTTGCCATTAATGGTTTATTCATGCCAATTGATCACAACATTTATTCACATCAAGATTAATTGTTTGCATTTAGCGTTTTTCATTTGTGTTTAGGTCCATTCGTCCTTAATGAGTCGTCATTGACTAGTATGCTTAGAAGTCAATTCATCATTTTGGGACGTAGCAATCAATTGATAATAAAAAGCAAGGCAATTTCAAGAGTAATGTATATTGCAAATAATGTCTCAAGTCTAGAGAGAAGAGAAGGAAAATGACTCTTTTATTTAGATAACTTTATACATACATGTCCAAGTATGGACCTTTGTAAAAATAAAAAGACATAGTCCAGGACGGACTTCGGTGAAAGTCTAGATCCTACGAGGCTGGAAGACTATATATATATATATATATATATATATATATATATTTTAGGGATGGGTTCCCATGAGGCATGATGATCCGTTTTCTTCCGCAATTGTTAGAGGGGTTGTCGGCGGCATATTCCATGTCTTCCACGTGGAACTCGGGTTCCGTGTCATTGGGAAAGATGTCGAGAGGTGTCCACTTGGCTTGGCGTTGTAATTGCCAGATTCGTCTACTCATGAGTTGGGGATTTGCTTTGGCCATCTCCTTTTGGTGATTTCCTTCCGAGGCGCGCAACCTTTGTGCATGACACTCGACGAGGGTACAGACCTCCATTTGATGTAGCCGCCTTGGGCTTCCGAAGCACGGGCTTCTCCTTGTTGTTCACGTGGACGGTTGTCTCGGATGCCAATTCAGATGTGGGCTCCTTGGTCGATGTTTCCATGGACAAGGCCGCAAAGGACTTTAGCATATTAAACCTCAAGGTGAAATTATAACCATGATTTGGGAAGAATGCTTCATTAGCGGATTAGCCTTTTAGGAAAAACTTGATCTTTTATTTTAAGAAAACTCTTTTTTTTTTTTTTTTTTTTTTAAGACACACTTTGTTTTGAGTGAAAGACTCACACACATTTTATGCAAAATTTTGACAAAGCAATAATAATAATGATCTTATTAATAAAACTGACAATGGATTCAAAATGGTCACCACATGGCATCAACCGGGGAGTCAAGACTCCAACTAAACCTAACAGACACCTTTTCTTTTCTTAAGGGCTTATCACACATCCTAGCAATGTACTTTGATTCTTCCTAAGGGGAGGTTGATGGAAGGGGTTTTGAAACTTCATCCTCTGTTATGGCAACCATGGCACCATTCATTTCCCAACCCGGGCATTTAGCCCTTCAGAGATTTTCTGTGCCACAGATCCTTTCCAAACACCTTCCGCCATTTCGGCTTTACTGGTTTTAGGAACCACGACCTTGGACACTGATTTTGTCAACTTTTCCAAAACAGGCTCTCCCATTTCGGGATTTACAACTTCATCAATCAGGGACTCATTTTCCTTGGGGCGGACATCACTCCATTTATTGACCATCGGGGAAGTCACAAATTCGAGCATTTTGACGCTCAGGTCATTGGCTGTATCGGGGGCGTGGGGGCGTCTAAGCTTTCCCTTCTCGATTAGCTTTGAGATGATGCATTTTATGGCGGTGCAATCATTGGTATCATGGCCATGGTAGTTGTGAAAGGCACACCTTTTGGTCTTGTCACGACATTTTTCAAGATTCTTTGGCCGGAAATCTTCGAGGGCCCACATGAGGCCTTGTTTGACCAATCCTTCAAACACTTTGCTTATGGGAATTCCAAAATCCTCAACTTTGTGAAATGGAGCTTGGCTCGGCCTTTAGCTTTTCTTTCATCGTTGACCGGAGCGTGGTGGGGATGAGAATCACCGCTACTCAATGTAAAGGGGTGCTCATCGAGTGTCCTTTCAAACTCAGACTCCATTTGCTTTCTCTTTCCTAACAACGTACCCGACTGAGGTGCAACATGAGGATTCTGTGGAAGTGCATGGGTGTAGGCATACCCATAACCTTGGTTGCTTGCAGGAATATACATTTGAGTGAGAGGCTCGTTGTGGATGACGGCGTGTTGGGGCGAAGAAATGGAGGCCTCGGTATTTTGGTGAGATGGAGGGGGCAATCTTCGGTTACAATCCGGAGGTCGGGTATCTTCCACCCTTTCATTGTGGTTGGTCACTTGGGTGAAGGGCCCATCAGTTATGACATCTCTTTGTCTCATCGAGTCATTGAACGGGTTCTGTGTTTCCTTGTGGCTCTTCGTGATGACTTCCTCCGTAGCCCCGGAGGCTTCTAGAGTTTGGAGCGGCTCTCCTTTCGTCAGGATATCTGGGTTTTCTGCAATGTCGTTTCCCAAACTACCATCCATCAAACCGGTCTTTCTGAGGTACCGGATCGGAGAAGTTGTAGTGATAGGGGAACTTTCTAACTCCACACGCACTAGGCGGCGACATGATGCTCTCTTCCACTTCATCTGAGCTACGGGGAAGACAAAAGGTAGCTTTAGGCTCAGGTAAACACTGCGTGAATGCTCATGCTACTGATGGGGAATGACCGCTAGGCTTAGACCTATGGGGTAAAAAAGGTGGACAGGATCAAATGGGATCTTAAATCCATCAGAGATTCAAACGGGGGTCTATTTACAAAGTTGTAACAGACTTTTTGGATAGCAACGGGGAATCCATTCAAAGACTTGACTTCCTAGGGGACTATTCCTAGGGGTTTAGCGGGGACCTAGGGGACAATGCCTAAGGTCTTAATGGGAATCTTAGCGGGGACCTAGGGGACAACGCCTAAGGTCTTGACGGGAATCTTAACGGGGACCTAGGGGACAACGTCTAAGGTCTTGACGGGAATCTTAACGGGGTCTCGCAGGACAACGGGGATCCATCCAAAGACTCAACTAAATCAGATAACGGAGGTCTTAGAGGACAACGGGGGTCCGTCCAAAGACTTAACGAAATCCCATAACGGAGGTCTTGGAGGCCAACGGGGTTCTGTCCAAAGACTTAACGAAATCACTTAACGGAGGTCTTGGAGGACAACGGGGGTCCGTCCAAAGACTTAACGAAATCACATAACGGAGGTCTTGGAGGACAACGGGGATCTGTCCAAAGACTTAACGAAATCACATAACGGAGGTCTTGGAGGATAACGGGGATCCGTCCAAAAATTCAACGAAATCACATAACGGAGGTCTTGGAGGACAACGGGGGTCTGTCCAAAGACTCAATGAAATCACCTAACGGAGGTCTTGGAGGACAACAGGGGTCTGTCCAAAGACTGAACGAAATCACATAACGGAGGTCTTAGAGGACAATTGGGGTTTGTCCAAAGACTTAACGAAATCACATAACGGAGGTCTTGGAGGGCAACGGGGGTCTGTCCAAATACTTAACGAAATCACATAACGGAGGTCTTGGAGGACAACGGGGGTCTGTCCAAAGACTTAACAAAATCACATAACGGAGGTCTTGGAGGACAACGGGGGTCTGTCCAAAGACTTAATGAAATCACATAACGGAGTTCTTGGAGGACAACGAGGGTCTGTCCAAAGACATAACGAAATCACATAACGGAGGTCTTGGAGGACAAAGGGGTCCGTCCAAAGACTTAACAAAGTGACATTTATTAACGCAATAATGTGTCGAAGACAAGAAACAAAGAACGGAGCAAGCTCATGGCACGTGCAATTATTTATTCATTCAACTTTACTTAAAACGCATTTTTATTGCTAAATGGTTAGAAAAGATTCCACTTCTTGTTCGCAATTATTGTAAATCCTGGATCAGTGGAGGCCATCACTACACCTATAGACCCCTCGTTTTTCACTTGCCTTGCACACTTCCAAGGATGGACTGTCCCGGGCGAGGGTCCTATAGGGCAAGCGGCTTCCACCAACCAAAAGAAACGAACCTAGGGTCTAGTGCATCGCAAGATTCCCAATGCATGAGCCATTCCAATCATGATCAGGCCCCGGTTAAGATCGAGATTCATCTTAGGGACTTAAGGGATTTCCGGCATGACCTCATCTTTGATGCTCGAATCTTATCCTTGGGTTTAAGGATGATTAGTGTGGACCATTCATTAGGGCTTGACAACACGGTGTCACCCTATCCTTAATACATGACTTGGGTTAATTACGGTCAACATTAACACATAAGTCAAGGACCGGGTCAAAGTTGACCATGGTCACACTTGCTTTCACAAGGAGTCGTGACTCGGGCATTAACTTAGCCACAATTAATCTCAGACACGTATTAGGGACGTGGTAACGTGAGCTAGACCAAAAACCAACCAAAGTCTCGGTATTTGTGTATCACGGACGAGTGTGGTTGACTCGGTTCGGAAGAGGAGGTGGAATGGACCCGTGCGCGCTAGAAGGGCACAAGAGCACCAATCAAGCTGCATCGTGGCATCCATCCCGGGTTTAAAGGGTATTTGGAATGTGCAAGGTCAAGTGCGCGTAGTGTGAAGCCATTCTATGTTCCCTTTTGAGTTAAAATAGAAATTTTCAATTCATTTTATCATCATGAACAATGTATAATCAACAAAAATGAGCAAGCATGAATGAGCTATTTACACAAGTAATCAAGCAAGAACATGAACAAACAAGGCCAAAACTTGTATGTACAACAAATTGTGCACAACCAAAGAATCCTTTGAAATCAAAACTTTACAAGAAACGATCCTTTTGAAAACCATTTGCAAAACAAGTTGTGCACAACAAAGAATTCAAAAAATCTTTTAAAAATGGGTTATGCACAAGGAGGTTTTGAAAACCCAAATTTATGTCCAAAAGTTTATGCATGACCAAGCTTCAAAAACCAAGTTTTGGCTAGAAAAGAAGAAGGTAATGTGCTCAAACAAAACTGTAAATTTGGAACCTGGACAAGCAGAAGCCAAAGGGACACAGAATGTTCCTGCCTTGCACAAAATTGTTAAATTTTGGAACATTATGTTCCCTGCGCAACATAGCCGTACGGCTATAGAATGCTGGCAATTATTTTTTGCAGTTTTTCATCTTCTGATCATCAAGCCCCAGTTTATTGCACATCCATAATAGTTTCCACTCCAGAAAATTCAAACAGAAATACAGCACACACAAAACATCACAAAAGTTAACGAAAACGGGGGACGGGAGTTTGACCCACACATAAATGTCCCCAAAGCTTCTAAAAAGAAGTTTGAGAACATTTAACTCCCCAGCGGAGTCGCCCCTGTAAGGATCCCGCCCCGCGCGGAGGATCGCGATGATTTTTGGGGCAAAAAAGCCGAACACGGTTATCTCACAAAACATAACGGAGTCACCACTTTTGTTAATTATTTAACCCAACAAAAGAAAAGGTTAGAGATTCTATTAGTTCGAAGGTCAGGTTATGCCTTGGGAAGAGTTTCACGTCACCCAAGTCACCTCGGATAGGACCGAGTCTCCCTAATGTTAGTTAATGAAAGTGCATGTGTGTGTGTGTGTTTTCAAAATGGGAGAAACTGACTGTTTTGGCAAAATCAGTTAGTTATTTAACAAAAAAGGTTTATTTTGCAAACTTTCTAGTCAGAAAATGAAGAAACTGGAAAATTCCCTCCCCGACCAAAGTAGCCGTACAGATGGGGAGGGCTCTCCAGGGCGTTTTTACAGTTTATCAGAAAACAGTCCAGTTTCAGTTAAAAAGGAGTATCTTTGCTGAAACTGGACTAGAATGTTGATTTCCAGTTTATGATTAACAACAAAACTTTGAAAAGTTCATTCCTATGCACTTTGATCATCAAAGGAACCCCAAAAACAAAGATTTTGGTGTGATCAAAGGCAATCATTCGAGAAATTTATGAAAAGTTGATGAACATGACATTTAAACCAAAATGACCATTTTGGTGGATAAAGATTGAAACTTTACCACCAAAATGGACTTATTATACAAGATTAAACCTTTAGGGATACAAATATAACATAAAGATCAAATCTTTATGTCCCATGCTTGGTGATTTATGGCTAGATCATGGTTGGGGTGATAAAGATTGGAACTTTATCCCCCAATCATGACTCTTATGGACAAATAAAAAAAAATCAACATGAAAATGTAACAAACCATGATCATCTTTAGGTTTTTCCACATAATCACACACTAGGTGTGAAGGGAACCTTGAATCACCTCATGATTTGGATCATATACATATATAATCATAATATATATAGCTTGAAAGGCCAAGACTTGTATAATATATAGATATAGTGCTTGAAAATGGACAAGACTTGCAAGAAATGTAAAGTGCTTGAAATGGACAAGACTTTGCAAGAATAAGAAGAAATAATACAAGATAAACAAGTAATATGAGCAAAGATAAAAGAGAGTTTGAGATGAAGAATAAGATGGGGAGAAGGAGGCTTCACCTATTGTGGTTATGGCCTATCTTCCTCTCTTTTCACTCAAATGTATATATCACTCACTTTTTGCCCTCAAACTGGCAGAGTTTCAGCTCACAAAATGTTTTCTCTCCCCCTGAAATGATCAGCATGAGGTTCAATTTATAGAGGCTGAGGGTGCCCAAACCAGCCGTACGGCTAGGGACCTCATGTGCCCAAACCATCCGTAAGACTCGACTTGGCGAGCTTTTGGATTTTTCCATGTTTAATTCCAGTTCAGTCCTGGAATATTAGGTTTATCCTAGTGAGGTCCTGGCCCATTGGTTTATCCCTAAATGGTACCAAGAATTCCTCTAAAGTAGGTCGATTTCAGATTGGAGTACTTACAATATCGTCTTTTCGCTTGAGATCAACAAACACTTGTGAAGCAATAAAGTTGTTGCAGATGGACTTTATCGGGGAAAGGAGGAAAAAATAAACGAGATATCATCTTTTCGCTTGAGATCAACAAACACTCGTGAAGCAATAAAGTCGTTGCAAATGGACTCTATTGGGGAAAGGAGGGAAGGCCATACGCATGATTCGATAAGAAGTTTAAAGAATCGAGAACAGAAATAGGCATGAATTCTAACTTCCTATAGAGTGCGCGTAATCGATTTAAAGATTGATTTGGAAGATTAGGGCTTACGGAGGTTCCGAACTTTAATTATAGATTAATTTTAAGGATTTAGGGCTTACGGAGGTTCCGATCTTTAATTTATAATTTTTAAGGACGTTTCCGACCTTTTTATTATAGATTAATTTGGTAATTTTTATAGAGGTCTTCCGGACCCAATTCGGTAATTTTTATAGAGGTCTTCCGGACCCAACTTTGAGAAATTTTTTGGAATTTTTATAGAGGTTTTCCGGACCCTTTTGGTTAATTTTTATAGAGGTCTTTCGGACCCAATTGGTTAATTTTTATAGAGGTCTTCCGGACCCTTTTGGTTTATTTTTATAGAGGTCTTCCGGACACAATTGGTTTATTTTTATAGAGGTCTTCCGGACCCTTTTGGTTAATTTTTATAGAGGTCTTCCGGACCCAATTGGTTAATTTTTATAGAGGTCTTCCGGACCCAATTTTGAGAATTTTTTTTGGAATTTTTATAGAGGTTTTCCAGACCCAATTGGTTAATTTTTATAGAGGTCTTTCGGACCCAATTGGTAATTTTTATAGAGGTCTTCCGAACCCTTTTGGTTAATTTTTATAGAGGTCTTCCGGACTCTTTTGGTTAATTTTTATAGAGGTCTTCCGGACCAAATTAGGGTTTATGGACGTTTCCCACCTATAATCATAATCTTTTGGGTTTACGGACATTTCTCACCTCCAATTATAGATTGATTTTAAGGGTTAGGGCTTACGGAGGTTCCGACCTTCAATTTATAATCTTTAGGGTTTAAAGAGGTTTCTGACCTTTTAATTATAGATTGATTTTAAGGATTAGGGCTTACGGAGGTTCCGACGTTCAATTTATAATCTTTAGGGTTTAAGGAGGTTTCAGACCTTTTAATTATAGATTGATTTTAAGGATTAGGGTTTACGGAGGTTCCGACCTTCAATTTATAATCTTTAGGGTTTAAAGAGGTTTCCGACCTTTTAATTATAGATTGATTTTAAGAATTAGGGCTTACGGAGGTTCCGACCTTCAACTTATAATCTTTAGGGTTTAAGGAGGTTTCCGACCTTTAATTATTTGTTGGTTTGGAAGTTTGGAGGCCTTCCGGGCCGAATTTGGAACTTGTTGGTGTAAGATACCTTTTGTGAAGTTTGATTGAAATTACCTATAGTCTAGGGTTTGAGTTTTGATTGCTTGACTTTAGAGATGTGAATTTCCCAACGTTTGGGGTTAAGTGCATTTTGTAGAAAATTAGTTGTATTTTACCCATAGTTTGGGGTTTAAATGAATCTTATGTGGATTGCAAAGAGTTTTAATTTTGTAGATTACCCAAATTCGGGGTTTATTTGCATTTTACTTTGATTGTGAATGACCCATGTTTGGGGTTTAAGTGAATTAGTGTTGAATGTAGAGATTTAATTGTGATTTACCCATAGTTTGGGGCTTGTTGAATTTTACTTTGATTGTAAAGATTTTGATTTGTAAATTACCCAAGGTTTGGGGTTTAAGTTACATTTTGTTGATTTGTAAGAGTTGTAATTGTAAATTACTCAAGTTCGAGGTTTATTTGCATTTTACTTTGATTGTAAAGATTTTGATTGTGAATTACCCAAGGTTTGGGGTTTTGATAGTTAATGTTAACAGTAGAGGGTTATAATTGTAAATTGTTTAACTTATAGATTTTATTGTAAGTTGTTTTGTATTTGAGGGACTCAATTGGAATTTTCCCATATGATGGGGATTTGTTTTAGCATTATGGAGTAGAGATGCTTTGATTGTAATTTACCTTGAATGAAAGGTTTGATTGTTAATTCTTTCGAAAGAAAAGGTTTGATTGTTAATTACTTTGAACGAGAAGGTTTGATTGTTAATTACTTCGAACGAGAAGGTTTGATCGTTAATTACTTCGAACGAGAAAGTTTGATTGTTAATTACTTCGAACGAGAAGGTTTGATTGTTAATTTACCCAAAGTTACGGGGTTTGGTTGTTAATTACCCAAGGTAGGGGGTTTGAATTTGGATGGTGTTAAGTTGAGGTGCTTTGTTTGCAAATTAACCAAGATATGGGGTTTTGGTTGATAGATTTGATTGTGAGTTACCCAAAGTTACGGGGTTTAATTGCAATTTACCCAAAGTTATGGGGTTTGGTTGATTAATTTTGTACTTAGGGTTTAATGACCTTAAATGTGAAACTTATAGATTTCGACCCAACTTGAATGATTTATTTATGTAATGTATTGATTTAAGTGGTTTTGTTAAAAAAACGCAATTCGTATGTTAAGTTGTGTTTTGTCCGAAAACGTTGTAATCTTTGACAGACTTTTGACTTGGTTGAATTTCTTAAAAGTGATTTTTGTGTTGTTTGACTTTTGTTAGAGTGTAGGTATGTAATGTACATTAGTGTTTCGTTGAGAAAGTTTATTTTGGATGAAGTTATGTTTTTGTATGTCAATTATTGAGATGTTTCAGACTTGTTTGGAGTTGACTTGTCCTAGGTAGACTAGGGTTTTTATCGTTTCAGTAGAATAGCGCGCAACGTACATGTAACAAAGTATTTGTTGGGAGTTTTAGGGATTCTCCTAATGAAACAGTCTATATTTACACATGTTTACGAAATAAAACTGCTAGGTTAATTACATACCTTTGCTGTGTATACCTGTTTGTGTCTGCAGGTTGTATTGCCTTCTTTGAAGTCGAGGGGCTCATGTAGAATTGTGCATAGCTTGTGGGAGAGGACTCCAGAGACTGTACAGAGCAAAGTGCGGGCCACCGGCTTGGGAGCATTCTTCGAGAGATTGTCCGGTCAGGGAAAGTTGATCAAGAGCACTGATCTGTTCATGGCACTGCGGGAGCATTTGAGGGATACCCCCATACACTACACTTTGGTTGGGGAGAGGTTATGGTGGCTCTCTCAGACTTCACGGCTCTGACCGGGTTGCGGTTCACAAGTAGCCCTAGTGTGGAGTGATGATATCCTCCTTATCGTTGGGAGTGCATATAGACTTTGGCGCTTGATCGGGTTTGATTGCACCAATGACAAGAGCGGGTATGTTTGGACGGCCTTAGGAGGCGGTATGAGGCGATGTTGGTGGATCTTGAGGCCGGAGGCGGTGGTGTAGTGGTGACTGCCCAAGCATTTACTTGGTATGGGTTATCACAGACCATTTTTGCTAATGCCGGCACGACGGCGATGATCCCACTGTTTGGATGTCTGGTGGACTTGGATGTAAGAGCTACAGGCTTGGCAAAGTTGTACCATTCCCTAGATCGCAGTTATAGATCGCAGTTGTGCTTGAGGCGACGGGCCAGCGGAGGTTGTTAATTGGACGTGGCAGAGATGCCCTTTACTTGATTGAGAGGGTAGGTCCCTAGGATGGAGTAGGTAGTGTCTACTTGGTTCCGGTGGATCCTCCGTGGTCCATGACTGTTTTAATGTCTTTGTCTGACCGGGTAAGGTTGACCAAGGCCTTGATGCTAGACATTTTGTGGAAGAGGGAGCCTCATATGATTACTTTGTTGGGACGCGCCTTGGGGATCATGTGCTGTGATAGAGGAGAAAATGCAGATATGGGGCAGAGACATGTTGAGTCGGTGGCATCGGGCCCGGCAGGTCCTTCCTTTGATAGGGTTTTTTTAGAGCTCCCTTGTTCAGATACTCATGCTGCCTGTGTCTTAGGTGAATAATTAGACATATGAGGTCGTGGCTTGCCGCGAGTCGGGTTTGC
The DNA here is from genome assembly GCA_026119855.1 of Campanula takesimana. Classification (NCBI taxonomy): domain Eukaryota; kingdom Viridiplantae; phylum Streptophyta; class Magnoliopsida; order Asterales; family Campanulaceae; genus Campanula; species Campanula takesimana. Next base: position 967,765 of record JAOWBW010000084.1, read on the forward strand.
TGGTGGTGATCTGGAGATTGCACAGGAAGGTGGTGAAGGGCCTCTGCTAGGTGGCAGAATGTGGCGGTCGTCTTCTTTCTAGTGACGACAATGGTGCTTTAGGCGGACGCCCTTGGAAGAGGATTCAAGGCGATGTCAGTGGATCAACTTCTTAGATCTACAGTTTGTTAACGTAGAGCACAGATAGTAGCATAGCATATATTTATGGATGACTGTATATGTACAGTAGCAAGTAGCACGTAGAGTAGCAAGTAGCATATAAATAACGCGTAGATAGCATGTAGATAACATGTAAACAATCTAGGAGCACATCGCACATGCTAAGGGTACCCTATTTGGATTCGTAGACTGCTGCCTAAAGGAGATTTAGGGCTTTAGACCTATGAGAGGCGAGATGCGGGAAGGGTGTCCTAAGTTGTAGGGTAAATGGTGTAGGATCGAGTCAGTTATGACATCACAGAGATGTGACAAAAGACATTTTGTAAATTTAGTGGAGACCGAGTGTGTGGGTTTATAATGTGTCATGATATAAAACACTTTTGAAAATGTAATGACTTTATAAAAATACCTTATAATTAATTACATTTTAATTAATCCAAGTACTTGTCCTTCGTCGGGTTTATTGATCAGGGTATCCCTTCGTGTGAGTAAGATCTCATCGAGTTGCCGGTGATTTCTGAGTAGCCAGGCAGTTGACCTAATTTATTTTGGGGAAGCCCCAATTTGATGGGGGTACTTGAGAGAGGTGAACCATGTCGAACTTTGGTGGAGAGGTGACCTTTCATGGAGAGTGGTCATGTTGGCGCATCGGTAGTCGGTCCAATTCCATTGGGACAGCCCCAATTTGGTGAGGGCATTAGAAAGAGGTTAAATGTCAAACTTTGGTGGAGAGGTAACCTTTCATGGAGAGTGATCATGTTGGCGCATCGGTAGTCGGTCCAATTCCATTGGGACAGCCTCAGTTTGGTGAGGGAATTAGAAAGAGGTTACCCATGTTGAGCTTCGATTGAGCGAGATGACTTTCTGCGGGGAATGATCTTGTTGGAGTATTAGTACTTGGGCTAATTCCGTTAGGGCAGCCCCAGTTTGGTGAGGGCATAAGGTGGGGAAGCTACCTCCTTTAGACGCACCCTATTTTTTTCTCTAGACCGCCCTTGTGGGTTTTCAATCTAGTTTGGTATATTCTTTTAGCGTCGTTTTTATTTTTTTTATATATTTTTTTTTTGCAGTCGACTCAAAAATAAAGAAAAGAGACAGAATTGCACAGACGACTTGCAGGAGCCTTTTTGTTACGGTGAGAGAAGAGATAGAGGGAGGGAGAACAAGAAAGGGAGTTCTCTCATTTATACCTTACGGGAAGTATGTGTATAAAAGGAAGGAAGCCCCTGCTTGACAAAAAGTAAGTGTTTAGCTCTTTCCTAGATTGTAGAATAGAAAACTTGTCGAGACATTTGAAAATTGTTTTATTCAGCATTGTCTTTTGATTGCTCGAGAATGGACCTCGTTGATTATTTATGTATCTTATGATTATGTTTTAGACAAGTAGTCTCGAAATAATAAACGCCTTGATTAATCAAGAAAGAGAATAGAAATTACAGAGTGTGGGGAAGAGAGAAAAGAATGAAAGTTGGCTCGAGGTGGGTTGTGTATACTTTGTGGACCGGACCATGAGGTTGCCTACGTTCCTCTTGGTGTGAGAGGCTCAGGTCCTCGTAGTTCGAGGATGATCCAGTTTGATGATGGTACCGGGTTTGAGTGGTGGTCTCTCCATTGTTGCTTTGGACCGCTTCATTTGTAGTTGTTGCTTTGGACCGCTGCCGTCGAGTTGAGTTGAATTCCTTTGAAAAGAAAGAAAAATAGAAAATATTAAATGAAAAGAAAGTGGGACTTTTACTTTTCCTATGATGATAGCCCCTTCTATTTTTATTTGCTTTGATTTTTTTTTGTGCACACCCTTATTTTTGCCTAGGCCGCCCTTGCGGGTTTTCAACCAAGCGTGCTTCTTTTTTTGTGCATTTGATCTAATTTTTTCCTAAGCCACCCGTTGTGGGTTTCAACCTAGCGAGCTCTTTTTTATTATTATTATTATTATTATTATTATTATTATTATTATTATTATTATTATTATTTATTATATACATATGAAACACTTGGGCAAGATGAGCCCCTAGTTCGCTTTTCGCCTTTGGGGAGTAGAACTCGTAGAGGGGGTTCGAATAGCCCCTTGCATTTCGTTGACATCTTCGAGGGGGACAGACAGCCCTAGTGCATCGTCATGTTGTAGTCGCGACTGGAACGGACAGCCTTTGTAATTGCACGGATGCTTGCGGTCGTCGTCTTCTTCACGTGAAGGTGGAAGTATATATGGGGAGTATTTAGCGAGTGCACACAGTGGGTGTACACAGGGGAATATATGTATATAGAGTGTACACAGTGGGTGTACATGAGGAGGGTATACATGAAGAGTGCACACAGTGGGTGTACACAAAGGGAAATAGAGTGTACACAGTGGGTGTACATGAGTGGAATATATAGAGGGTGCACACAGTGGGTGTACACGATGGATATATATATATAGGTGGTGCACACAGTGGGTGTACACGAGGGATATATATGGAGAGTGCACACAGTGGGTGTACACAAAGAGAATATATATATATGGAGAGTGCACATAGTGGGTGTACATAAAGAGAATATATATATATGGAGGGTGCACAAAGTGGGTGTATACAAAGAGAATATATATATATGGAGGGTGCACACAGTGGGTGTACACGAGGGGTATGTATAGAGTGTACATAGTGGGTGTACACGTATAAGGGTAGGTATAGAGAGGACATATAGAAAAGAGAAAACAATTCGATTGATCAAAACGTTTGTTATTTTGAGACTAATTGTTTGTTAAGCTATGTATGATGGTTTTTGGGTCCATTTACCTTTCAATGAGTCTTCATTAACAAATATATTTGGGATTAATTCGTCATATGAAGATATAGCAATCAATTGTCAATTAAGATTAATACGATTTTCATGGAATTGATGTATATATGTTATTTATTTTATATTTTTGGGGGGTTTTAAATTGATATTATGTGTTGCATAATATTTTATGACTTGCATTATTTATTTGATTAATTGTGTTATTTACTTAGTAAGTAGTAACAAGTGTTAAGGGAGTTAATTGATTAAGTTGAAATTATGGGGTCCTTTGTGGAAATATTACTAGAGGGGTTTAAATGTTAAAAATGAAACTTGGAAAATATCAAAACACTCTTATCCTCCTATCTCTCTCTCTGCGTTTACATTGCATACAAACATTCTTACTTTCCTAAAATTACTCTCTCTTGTTCATTGAAGAAAAAGGTAAGTTCATCCTAGTTTAATTTATTTCTTTTTAATTACTTATCCGTTTTAAAAACTAATTATACTAAAATTATTAGGGCGTTGAATAGGCCATTTCTACCCGATCAAAATATATTTCATTTATACTTCCTCTGGAATTGATAAGTTACTAATTCCCCTTTAAATGTTAAAATTGTCATATATGTGATATATGTGATGTATGAACTCTTTGTTATATTATTTGTTGAGAAACATTAAAAGATATTAAAGTTGATATTGATGTTGTAAAGAAGCTATATTTGTGTTGTGTAACTCAGTTGTATTGAGTTATATTTGGTAAGATAGAAGTTGTAGTAGTACTTTTGGGACGGTGAAACGAAGGAAGTAAAATTTAGTGCGTTTTGGCCTGTCGAGTGATGTGGGCGGCCGCCCAAAATGGGCGCGCGGCCGTACATTCCATCGGGAAGTTTTAGGGCTTGAAGGTGATGTTTTGGGCGACCACATATTCTGGTGTGGGCGGCCGCCCATGTGAATGGAGGGACTAAAACTGTTCCAATTTAATTGAGTTGTGATTCAATCTTGGTTTAGGTCTTAGGTGATATCCTAAGGTACCTAGAGGGTTGTTGTGGAACACCAAAGTGGTTGAATTGGTCCTTTGTGATCGAGTTTAAATTGATGTAACCGTTTGGGTTGATTGTGTTGTTTGATGTAATGTCATTGATAAAGGATTGTGTTGTTTGACTTAATGTCATTGATAAAGGATTGTGTTGTTTGACTTAATGTCAATGTTGTGAACTAATTATGAGTAACGTGTTTGCATATTTATTATGAGCTTGTGTGGTTCCCTACTTTGGAATCATGCCCCGGTTGTTGTTTAAAGCAAGTATTTATTACTATGCTCTCGGGTAAAGTCCAGCTGGTACTACTTGTTGTGGAGTCGGGCAGTGGTAAGGATTATAATGGCACACGAGCCAAGTTCATTGTAAGGCTTCTACCATTGGTTTCCCATTTTTAAACCCCTTCCTTGGGCCAGAGGTTGGGCATTTTAGGTTATGACTTTGTGTCATTCCCCCCCCCCCCATTGTTGTTGTTGTTATTGTTTGGTTCCGGAACCGGCTTCAGCCCTTTGGTGCTGCTCAGTTGATACCTCTCAGATGGTTATGTTTGATTTGAAAACCTTGGCTCAGTATGTACCTATGAGTGTTTATTTCCACCTTATGTGTGGTATGATGAGTTGGCTTTGCCTCTCATGCTATGTGATATGTGAATGCTTATTGACATTGTTCAATTATGAGAATCATTTCAGCATGTAACGTAGTGGCATTTTAGTAGCTTACTGAGATTTATTCTCTCCCTGTTCTTTGTTTATTTGTTTTCCTTAGATAAAGGCGAGCCAAGGGGATAGGTCACTTTACAAGGGAGGACGTCGGGTTGATAATCCATTTTGGAAAGTAAGTGTGGTTTAAAGGTTACATTATATAAATGTATAACCTTTGGGGTAGTGTAACCGAGACTGTATCCGTGTATCACCTGTTTTGATAAAGTGCGGTGATTGTACATTTGTAAGTAAACTGTAAGCCCTTGGGGCTAAGTACTTTTGGTTGTAAAACTTTAGTTGTGGTGTGTTGAAATGAAAGTTTTCAACTTAATGAGTTTGTGATATGAAACTTTTATGAAAGAACATTTCAATTTTTTTTTAAGTGTTTTATGACGTCTTCCGTGCGTGTCCGGAACGTGGGGCCAAGAAGGACCATGGGTTGGGGCGCGACAGTTGGTATCGGAGCTAGGTTGTAGATGTTCTAGAATTAATAAGTGACCTAGGAGGGTAGTCGTGTATAGAGTGAGTGACGTTGAGTGTTTTATGCAGGTACTTATTGAAAATGGTTGGGACAGAAGGAGATTAGTCAGGGCCTTCAGGGTAAGGAGATGCTAAAGAAGAGGCTTAAATCATGTTTCAGGGGATGTTTGAAGTAGCCATGGAAACCTTAAATGGTTAAAGACCAGGAGAAGATCAAGTACCTCCGAGATATGGGCTAGAACAGTTCTTAAAGATGAAACCAATAGGCTATGATGGAGAACCCGATGTAGCTAAGGTGGAGAGGTGGATTAAATCTATGGAAAATATCCTTGATGTTCTGAGATGTTTTGACGAAGATCAAATCTGGTTTGCTACTTATAAACTGAGTGAAGCTGCTGAGTATTGGTGGAAAGCTTTGAAAACTTGTTGGGATGAGACTCATGTACCATATACTTGGGAAAATTTTCTAAAAGAAGTTCAAGGAACATTTTATTCCTTGGGTGGATCACGACAAGAAAGAAATGGAGTTTCTCAACTTAGAGCAAAATGTTATGTCCGTGGCTCAGTATACATCTAAATTCACAGAGTTATCCAGGTACTGTACTCATCTAGTTGCAACTGAGGAGAGGAAGTCAATGCGATTTGTGAGAGGATTGAGAACTGTGATCCAAACTCAACTAGTATTTCGCAAGTTACAGGATTTTCAAGATGCAGTTGATAGAGTTTATCAAGTGGAGCACTATATTAAAGAACATAAGAGGAAAGTTGAACTATCAGGTACTGGAAGGCAAGGAAGACCTCAACCACAGTACGGTGACAATCGAGGACGTCAGGGAATATCATTACAAAACAGAGGACAACCTTAGGAGCAATCAATTGCCAACAATCAAGGTAACACCTCAGGAAATCAAAGTAGAAAGATATGTAACTATTGTCAAAAGGAAGGGCATTATGATGAAAGGTGTTGGAAGAAGTTGGGTAAGTGTTTGAATTATGGTCAGTTTGATCATTTTCAAAGGGATTGTCTTAGAACCAGGAATGTATCATTTGGGAGGTGGAGCTAGATCATCACAGGGTCAGAAGAGGGATGCCTCAGGAAAGCCTAAGGTACAGGGTTGTGTTTTTGCTACTAATCAATAACAGGCTTCAGATTCTTCTGCCGTGATAGGAGATATAATTTCTATGTCTAGTTTGAGGGCACGAGCACTTATAGACCCCATCTCATTGCATTATATGTGTCTGTGCATTTTTGCATCTCAGTTACATCTGTCTCCTGAGTCTCTATCTTATGTGTTAGAAGTGTCTACTCCTATGGGGGAGTGTTTGGAAACTGATAGAGTGTTGCGTACTTGTGATGTTCATATTCGGGAGCATATTTTATTTGCTGATTTAGTTATTTTTACATTGCAAGATTTTGATATTATCTTGGGAATGGATTGGGTAAATAATTACCATGCTTCAGATGATTGTTATAAAAGGATTGTCACATTTTCTATTCCTGATGTGCCTGAATTTACTTTTAAGGCTACTCCTCTGGGTAGGGGGATTGGTATTATTTCTTATGTGAAAGCTAGAAAATTGTTACACCATGGTTGTACGGGATATTTGGCCAGTGTTCTCGATACTACTAAAAAGGTTGCTTAAAATAGAGGATGTGCATATTGTTAAAGAGTTTCATTATGTGTTCTCTACTGAGTATTCTATGCCTCCCGATAGGGAGATTGAGTTTTGTATTGATTTACTTCCAGGTACAACCCCGATATCTGAGTCACCTTACAGAATGGCTCCAGCGGAATTAAAAGAGTTGAAAGTTCAATTACAAGAGTTGCTTGATAGGGGTTTCATTCGACCCAGTGTATCACCGTGGGGAGCTCCTGTGTTGTTTGTAAAGAAGAAAGATGGGTCCTTGAGACTATGCATCGACTATAGAAAACTGAATCAGGTGACTGTAAAGAACAAATATCCATTGCCTCACATTGATGATTTATTTGATCAATTTCAAGGGTCTGTTGTCTTTTCGAAGTTTGATATTGAGGAATGGTTATCATCAGTGGCAGATTCATTCTATAGACATCTCTAAGACTACTTTTCGTAGTAGATATGGTCACTATGAGTTTCTTGTCATGCCTTTCGGGTTAACTAATGCTCCCATTGCTCTTATGGATATGATGAATCGGGTTTTCAAACCTTATCTTGATACCTTTGTGGTTGTCTTTATCGATAATATCCTTGTTTATTCTAAATCTCGAGAGGAACAGGAACAATATTTGCGAATGGTTTTGTCTGGGCTCCAATGGAAGCAGTTATTTGCAAAATTTTCTGGGTTTAGGATAGTATTATCAAAGATTTATTGAGGGGTTTTCCAAGATTGTTACACCATTCACTTAGTGGACTTAAAAGAATGTACCATATATGTGGGATGAAAAATGTCAAGTCAGTTTTGAGGAATTAAAGAAGAGATTGACCATTGTACTTATTCTTGCGTTACCTAATGGGAATGATGATTTGGTTATTTACAGTGATGCTTCGAGGAAGTTAACTCCTTGCGAACAGAACTATCCGATCCATGCCCTGGAACTTACTGCGATTGTTTTTGCGTTACATAAGTGGAAATATTGTCTTTATGAAACAATGTTTGAGATTTTTACAAATTATAAGAGTTGAGATATCTTTTCTCCTAGAAAGAGTTGCACAACCAACAGCGTAGATGGATGGAGTTTTTGAAGGGTTATGATTGTACCATCTCTTATCATCCAGGCAAGGCAAACGTGGTCGCAGATACTATTAGTCAGAAATCTTACATAGTTTCGAGGATGGTCCGAGAATGGAAGATGCTCGAGATTGGTGTCCTTATGAATTGAGGCATGGGGTGATAATTGCGAATATTTGTGTTTTGCCAACTTTAATTCAACAGATAAAAGATGCTTAGAAGAATGACCTCGAGTTGAGAAAGATAGTGGATAAAACCAAAGATAGAAAATTTGAAGCTCTCTCTTTTAGTCCTGAAGGAGTATTAACTTATAGAGGGGAGCTATGTGTACCAGACATTGATAGGATTAAATGCTAAGTTCTTGATGAGGGTCACGAGTTAGTATTCATCCCGAGAGTACCAAGATGTATCAGAACATGAAACAATATTTTTAGTGGAATAATATGAAATGGGAAATAGCGGATTTCGTATCAAGTGTTTGACTTATCAACAGATTAAAGCTGAACATTAAAGACCTGCCGGTCTATTTCAACCTCTAAAGATACTTGAGTGGAAATGGGAACATGTTATGATGGATTTTGTAATAGGATTTCCTCGTACTTGAAGAAAGCATGATGCAGTTTGGGTAATCGTGGATAGATTGACAAAATCCGCTCATTTTTCTACCTATTGAGATTGGCTATTCGATAGAAAAGTCATAATGGGCCTTTTGAAATTATAGAAAGAGTTGGAAATCTTGCGTGCCATCTTGTGTTGCCATATTCTTTGGGTAAATTCATAACGTGTTTCATATCTCCGTGCTTCGTAAAACTTTGTATGATCCATTTCATATGTTATCAGAGATACAAGAGGATCTAGAACCCAATATGTTTTATATAGAGTAACCAGTTTGAGTAATTGATACCAAAGTTCAAGAGTTGAGAAATAAGAGTATTCAGGAATCATAATGTGAAAGAATCAACATGGGAGTTTCGAGAGGAAATGGAAAGGAAATATCCTTTGTTGTTCGATTCTTTTGGTAAGTCACCCTAAAATTCGGGACGAATTTTTTTTTTTTTTAGGGGGAGTGATTGTAACGACCCCAAAACCAGTTCCTATTTATTTTATATTTTTGGGAGGTTTTAAATTGATATTATGTGTTGCATAATATTTTATGACTTGCATTATTTATTTGATTAATTGTGTTATTTACTTAGTAAGTAGTAACCAGTGTTAAGGGAGTTAATTGATTAAGTTGAAATTATGGGGTCCTTTGTGGAAATATAACTAGAGGGGTTTAATTGTTAAAAATGAAACTTGGAGGGCTTAAGTTGTAACGACCCCAAAACCCGTCCCTATTTATTTTATATTTCTGGGGATTTTAATTTAAACTTATGTGTGTATTTTATGTGTTGCATCATATTTTATGACTTGGACATATTGTTTGATTAAATGTGCTATTTACTTGGTTAGTAGTAATAATGGTTAAAGGAGTTAAATGATTAAGTTGAAACCTTAGGGTCCTTATTGGAAATATAAGTTTAGGGGTTTAAGTGTTGAAAATGAAACTTGAGTGACTTAAATAAAAACTTGGGGTAAAAAGCTTTAGATGGTTATCTCTTCTCCCTCCTTCTCTGTGTTTCATTTTTACACAGCATACTTCTCTCTCGTTTCTTCCTAGGGTCTGAAAGAAAAGGTAAGTTTATTTCATTTTGATATTATTTCTTTTTATTTACTACTCCGTTTTAAAATCTAATTATATAAAAATGATCAAGGCATTGAATAGATCATTTCTACCCAAACAAAACATATTTCTGCGATACTTTTTCCTGAAATAGGTAAGTTACTAATTCCCTTTTAAATGTTAAAATGGTCATATATGTGATATATGTGATGTATGAACTCTTTGTTGTATTATTTGTTAAGAAACATTAAAAGATATTAAAGTTGATATTGATGTTGTAAAGAAGCTATATTTGTGTTTTGTAACTCAGTTGTATTGAGTTATATTTGGTAAGATAGAAGTTGTAGTAGTACTTTTGGGACGGTGAAACGAAGGGAGTAAAATTTTTGTTCGTTTTGGCCTGTCGAGTGATGTGGGCGGCCGCCTAAACTGGGCGCGCGGCCGCACATTCCATTGGGAAGGTTTAGGGCTTGAAGGTGAGGTTTTGGGCAACCGCACATTCTGGTGTGGGCGGCCGCCCATGTGAATGGAGGGACTAAAACTGTTCCAATTTAATTGAGTTGTGATTGAATCTTGGTTTAGGTCTTAGGTGATATCCTAAGGTACCTAGAGGGTTGTTGTGGAACACCAAAGTGGTGGAATTGGTCATTTGTGATCGAGTTTAAATTGATGTAACCGTTTGGGTTGATTGTGTTGTTTGACTTAATGTCATTGATAAAGGATTGTGTTGTTTGACTTAGTGTCATTGATAAAGGATTGTGTTGTTTAACTTAATGTCAATGTTGTGAACTAATTATGAGTAACGTGTTTGCATCTTTATGATGAGCTTGTGTGGTTCCCTACTTTGGAATCATGCTCCGGTTGTTGTTTAAAGAAAGTATTTATTACTATGCTCTCGGGTAAAGTCCAGTTGGTACTACTTGTTGTGGAGTCGGGCAGTGGTAGGGATTATAATGGCACACGAGCCAAGTTCATTGTAAGGCTTCTACCATTGGTTTCCCATTTTTAACCCCCTTCCTTGGGCCACGGATTGGGTTTGGGCTAGCTCTCCTTTGTGTGAGTTTAGTCACCGTTTGGGTTATGACTTTGTGTCATTTTCCCCCTGTTGTTGTTGTTGTTATTGTTTGGTTCCGGAACCGGTTTCAGCCCTTTGGTGCTGCTCAGTTGATACCTCTCAGATGGTTATATGTTTGATTCGAGAACCTTGGCTCAGAATCCACTTATGAGTTATTTCCGCCTTATGTGTGGTATGATGAGTTGGCTTTGCCTCTCATGTTATGTGCTAAATGAATGTTTATTGACATTGTTCAATTATGAGTATCATTTCAGCATGTAACGTAGTTGCATTTTAGTAGCTTACTGAGATTTATTCTCACCCCATTCCTTTCAATGTTGTTATTTTAGAAAAAGGAGAGCCCAGGGGATAGGTCACTTCACAAGGGAGGACGTCGAGGTGGTGATTTTGGGTAAGACATTTTGGGGCATGTGTTATGTAAAGGCTACATTATGTAAATGTATAACCTTTTGGGTAGTGTACCCGTGTCTTCATCTTTGTATCACCTATTTTTGGAACATGTTGGTGATTTGTAAATTTGTAAGTAAAGTGTGTAAGCCCTTGGGGCTAAGTACTTTTGGTTGTAAAACTTTGGTTGTGGTATGTTGAAATGAAAGCTTTCAACTTAATGAGTTTGTGATATGAAACTTTTACGAAAGAACATTTCGAAAAATTTTCTAAAAGTGTTTTATGAAGTCTTCCGTGCGTGTCCTGAACGTGGGGCTAAGTAGGACCACGGGTTGGGGCGCGACAGTTGGTATGTCGTGCCCCAACCTGTGATCCTACTTGGCCCCACGTTCGGGACACGCACGGAAGACGTCTTAAAACATTTTAGGAAAATTTTTCGGAATGTCCTTTCATAAAAGTTTCATATAACCAAACACATTTACTTGAAACTTGATTTCATTTCACACAAACAAAATTTCACAACCCAAAGTACTTAGCCACAAGGCTTACACACTTTACTTAACAAATTTACAAATCACCAACTTGTTCCAAAAATAGGTGATACAAAGATGAAGTCACGGGTACACTACCCAAAAGGTTATACATTTACATAATGTAGTCTTTACATAACACATGTCCCAAAATGTCTTTCCCAAAATCACCACCTCGACGTCCTCCCTTGTGAAGTGACCTATCCCCTGGGTTCTCCTTTATCTAAGGAATACAACATTGAAAGGAACGGGGTGAGAATAAATCTCAGTAAGCTACTAAAATGGAACTACGTTACATGCTGAAATGATACTCATAATTGAACAATGTCAATAAACATTCATTTACCACATAACATGAGAGGCAAAGCCAACTCATCATACCACACATAAGGCGGAAATAAACACTCATAAGTGGATACTGAGCCAAGGTTCTCGAATCAAACACATAACCATCTAAGAGGTATCAACTGAGCAGCACCAAAGGGCTGAAATGGTTCATGAACCAAACAATAACAACAACAACAACAACAACAATGGGGGGAAAATGACACCAAGTCATAACCCAAAGTGCCCAACCTTTGGCTCAAGGAAGGGGTTATAAATGGGAAACTGATGGTAGAAGCCTTACAATGAACTTGGCTCGTGTGCCATTATAATCCCTACCACTACCCGACACCACAACAAGTGCCATCTGGACTTTAACACGAGCATAGTAATAAATACTTTCTTAAACAACAACCGGGGCATGATTCCAAAGAAGGGAACCACACAAGCTCATCATAAAGATGCAAACACGTTACTCATAAAGAGTTCATTCTCAATAACATTAAATGGGGCATGATTCCAAAGTAGGGAACCACACAAAACTCATCATAAAGATGCACCAATCCAAAACACATCAAAAGATGTTTCACAATTCTCTAATAATACTTAGTCACATTCCATAACACAATTGTTCACTAAGGAACCATTTTCAATACACTAACGTGTTCCACAATGTCTATTTAGATCAACTAGAATGGTACCCAAAACCTAGACCAAGAATACATCCTAGTTTTAACCAAACAAAAAGGGAAATTCTGAAATAATGGCGAGCGGGTGCTCGGCAGACCAGGAAGCTCAGAAAGTACCAAGAGGGCGCTCCTGGTCAACAGGGATTTTGGTCATGAAACAAAAGGTAAGCGGGCGCTCCACTCATGCGCGCGGGCGCTCCAAAGGCTAGTTGGCGGGCGCTCGATGCCCACCAGGCAGGCGCTCGGTACCCGATTTGGGCCAAAAATGAACCTGGTTCTTTACATACTCCTTCCGTCCCAAAAGTACTAACACACACCTTACCTCTTACATAAACCTTAACCAAAGGAACCCAGGAAACACACTTATACTTTCCTTACTATTTCAAAACCAACTTTCCAAATACTCCCTTTGTCCCAAAATTATACTTAGGTCACTCTAGTTTCATTTTCAACACTTAAACCCCTGAACTTATATTTCCAAAAAGGACCCTAAGGTTTCAACTTAATCATTTAACTCCCTTAACTATTATTACTACTAACTAAATAAATAACACAATTAATCAAACAATATGTGCAAGTCATAAAATATGATGCAACACATAAAATGCGCACATAATGTCAAATTAAAATCCCCAAAAATATAAAATAAATAGGGACGGTTTTTGGGGTCGTTACAATCACTCCCCCTTAAAGAAAATTCGTCCCGAATTTTAGGGTTACTTACCAAAAGTGTCAAATAACCAAGGGTACTTTCTCTCCATTTCCTCTCTAAGCTCCCAAGTTGATTCTTCCACATTATGGTTCCTCCACACAACTCTAACAAGAGGAATAATCTTAGTTCTCAATTCTTGAACTTTAGAATCAATCACCTGAACTGGATGTTCCTCATACGACATACTTGGTTCAATATCCTCAGGTATCTCAGACAACACATGAGAAGGATCATAAACATACTTACGAAGCATCGAAACATGAAACACATTATGAATCTTGTTAAGAGAAGGAGGTAACGCAAGACGATAAGCTCGATCTCCAACTCTTTCCAAAATCTCAAAAGGTCCTACGAACCTCGGTGCTAGCTTGCATTTCTTCCCATATCTTTTAATTCCCACCTTTGGTGAAACTTTCAAAAACACAAAGTCACCCTTTTAAAACTCAAGGTCTCACCTCCGGTGATCAGCATAACTCGTTTGATGACTCTGGGCAGTAGTCAATCGATCCCGAATAAGCTTAACCTTCTCAACTGAATCACTAACCATATCAACACCCCAAATTTTTCCTTCCCCAACTTCATCCCAACAAATAGGTAAATGACATTTTCTCCCATACAATGCTTCATAAGGAGCCATCCCAATAATGGACTGAAAACTGTTATTATAGGCAAATTCCACGAGAGGCAAATGAATATCCCAAGAATCTGCAAAATCAACTGAATAAGCTCTCAACATATCCTCAAGAATCTGAATGGTCCTTTCTGACTGGCCATCTGTTTGAGGATGAAAAGCAGTACTAAACCTCAATTCTGAACCCAAGGCCTTCTGAAATGCTTGCCAAAACCGAGAAGTGAATCTAGGATCACGATCAGATACAATGCTAACAGGAACTCCATGCAACTTCACAATCTCATTAATGTACAAAGTAGCAAGCCTTTCCATTGAATAACCCATCTCAATAGGTAAGAAGTGAGAAGACTTTGTTAATCCGTCCAAAACCACCCAAACTGCATCATGCCTTCTCAGAGTACGAGGTAACCCTGACACAAAGTCCATAGTAACCTGTTCCCATTTCCGTTCCTGTATCTCTAAAGGTTGAAGCAAACCTGCGGGTCTCTGATGTTCAGCTTTAACCTGTTGACAAGTCAAACACTTCGACACATAATCCGCTATCTCCCACTTCATGTTGTTCCACCAATAGTGTTGCTTTAAATTTTGATACATTTTGGTACTCCCGGGATCAATAGTATACCTCAACTTATGGCCTTCCTCGAGTACTTGAAATTTAATCCCATCAACATTAGGAACACATAATCGCCCTCTGAAAGTCAATACCCCTTCTGAACTGAGAGAAAAGTCTTTAAATCTTCCATCTTTGATTTTACTCATTATCTTTACTAACTCAGGGTCATCTTTCTGAGCATCCTTTATTTGTTGAATTAATGTTGGTAATACTCTGATATTCGCAAATATAGCCCCATGCCTCGATTCATAAGGACACCAATCTCGAGCATCTTCTAACATCTTCCATTCCCGTACCATCAATAAAGCTACATAAGACTTCCTACTAATAGCATCGGCTACCACATTGGCCTTGCCCGGATGATAAGAAATGGTGCAATAATAATCCTTCAACAGCTCTATCCATCTACGCTGTCTATTGTTCAACTCTTTTTGGGAGAAAAGATACTTCAAACTCTGATGATCTGGGAAAATCTCAAATTTTGCTCCATATAGATAATGCTTCCATTTATGTAACGCAAAAACAATAGCTGCAAGCTCCATGTCATGGGTCGGATAATTCTGCTCACTAGGAGTTAACTTCCTTGAAGCATAGGCAAATACCTTCCCACTCTGCATTAAAACACACCCCAATACTTCTTTTGAAGCATCACTATAAATCACCAATTCACCATTCCCATTGGGCAGTCAAGAATAGGAGCGGTGGTCAACCTCTTCTTTAACTCTTCAAAACTAACTTGACATTTATCATCCCACACATATGGCACATTCTTTCAATTCAACTGAGTTAATGGTGTAGCAATCTTGGAAACCCCTTCAATGAATCTTCGATAATACCCAGCTAACCCCTATCAAGCAACTCTTGCAGTTGAATTTTCAACTTCTTTAATTCTGCTGAAGCCATTCTGTAAGGTGACTCAGATATATCGGGGTAGTACCTGGAAGTAAGTCAATACAAAACTCGATCTCCCTATTGGGAGGCATAGATACTCAGTAGAGAACACATCTGGAAACTCTTTCACTATATGTACATCCTCTACTTCAGGAAACTTTTTAGTAGTATCAAGAACACTGGCCAAATACCCTGTACAACCATGGTGCAACAACTTTCTAGCCTTCACATAAGAGATATTACGAATTCCCTTACCCAAAGGAGCAGCCTCAAAAGTAAATTCAGGCACATCAGGAATAGAAAATGTAACCACCTTTTTATAACAATCAACTGAAGCATGGTATTTACTCAACCAATCCATTCCTAAGATAATATCAAAATCTTGTAATGGCAAAACAACTAAATCAGCAAATAAAATATGCTCCCAAATATGCACATCACAACCACGTAACACCTTATTAGTCACCAAACACTCTCCTATAGGAGTAGACACCTCTAACACATAAGGTAGAGATTCAGAAGAAACATGCAATCGAGAAGCAAAATGCATAGACACATAAGAATGCGAAGAACCAGGGTCTATAAGTGCTCGTGCCCTCAAACTAGACACAGAAATTATACCTCCTATCACCTTAGAAGAATCTGAAGCCTGCTGTTGGTTGATAGCAAAAACATGACCTTTCACTTTAAGCTTTCCAGAGGCATCCCTCTTCTGACCCTGAGATGATCCAGCTCCACTTCCATATGATACATTCCTTGCCCTTGGACAATCCCTTTGAAAATGGCCAAGCTGACCACAATTCAAACACTTTCCCTACTTCTTCCAATATTGCTCTTCAGAGTGCCCTTCCTTCTGACAGTAATTACATATTCTTCTACCTTGATTTCCCAGGGTGTTACCTTGATTTCTGATAATTGGTTGCCCCTGCGGTTGCCCTCTAAATTGTGATGGTGTTCCCTGACCTCCTCGATTATCACCACGCTGTGGTTGAGGTCTTCCTTGCCTTCATGTACCTGCCAATTCAACTTTCCTTTTACGCTCTTCTATATCCTACTCCACCTGATATGCTCTATCAACAGCATCTTGAAAATCTTGCAACTTGTGGGATACTAGTTGACTTCGGATCACAGTTCTCAATCCATTTACAAATCGCATAGCCTTCCTCTCCTCAGTTGCCACTAAGTGAGTATAGTACCTAGATAAATCCGTGAATTTGGATGTATACTGAGCCACAGACATAGTATTCTGCTCCAAGTTGAGAAACTCCATTTTCTTCTTGTCTTGATCTACCCGAGGAATGAAATGTTCCTTGAACTTCTTCAGAAAATTCTCCCAAGTATAGGGTACATGATTCTCATCCCAATTAGTTTTCAAAGATTTCCACCAGTGCTCAGCAGCTCCACTCAGTTTATAAGTAGCAAACCTGACTTGATCTTCATCAAAACATCTCAAAACATCAAATATTTTCTCCATCGATTCAATCCACCTCTCAACTTTTGTCACATCTAGTTCTCTTTCATAGCCTGTTGGTTTCATCTTTAAAAACTGTTCTAACCCATATCTCGGAGGTTCTTGTTCTCATCTTTGCCTTTGATCATTTAAAGTTTTCATGGCTGCTTCAAACATCCCTTGAAACATGATTCTGGCCTCTTCTCTGGCATCCCCTTGCCCTGAAGAACCAACCTGATCTCTTTCAGTCTCAACCATTTTCATTAATTACCTGCATAAGACACTCAACGTTACTCACTCTATACACAACTATCCTCCTAGGTCACTTAGTCATTCTAAACCATCTACAACCTAGCTCTGATACCAACTGTTATGCCCCAACCCGTGGTCCTACTTGGCCCCACATTCGAGACACGCACGGAAGACGTCATAAAACATTTTAGGAAAATTTTTCGGAATGTCCTTTCATAAAAGTTTCATATAACCAAACATATTTACTTGAAACTTGATTTCATTTCACACAAACAAACTTTCACAACCCAAAGTACTTAGCCACAAGGCTTACACACTTTACTTAATAAATTTACAAATCACCAACTTGTTCCAAAAATAGGTGATACAAAGATGAAGTCACGGGTACACTACCCAAAAGGTTATACATTTACATAATGTAGCCTTTACATAACACATGTCCTAAAATGTCTTACCCAAAATCACCACCTCGACGTCCTCCCTTGTGAAGTGACCTATCCCCTGGGCTCTCCTTTATCTAAGGAAAACAACATTGAAAGGAACGGGGTGAGAATAAATCTCAGTAAGCTACTAAAATGAAACTACGTTACATGCTGAAATGATACTCATAATTGAACAATGTCAATAAACATTCATTTAGAACATAACATGAGAGGCAAAGCCAAATCATCATACCAAATATAAGGCGGAAATAAACACTCATAAGTGGATACTGAGCCAAGGTTCTCGAATCAAACACATAACCATCTGAGAGGTATCAACTGAGCAGCACCAAAGGGCTGAAACGGTTCATGAACCAAACAATAACAACAACAACAACAACGGGGGAAAATGACACCAAGTCATAACCCAAAGTGCCCAACCTTTAGCCCAAGGTGTCACGACCCGAAATCTAGGCTCTATTTTATTAGTAATTAAATGATTTTTATTTAATTATTTGCTTATTTATTTATTTAAATTATTATTTATTTAAATAATTATGTGTGCATTTTATGTGTTATAATAATTATGCCTAGCATTTTATTTGGGTCATTTGTGCTAGCATAGAATTGTTGAGTCTTATTTGTTAGTGGGGATTAATTGTGGTACTAGATGGGGAGGGGGTCTAGTTGTAACTTTTTAAAATAATTTCCCTACTCCCCTCTCCTCCCTCACCTTCTCCCTCACTCTCACCTTTCTCCCAGCCAACTCCCTCTCTCTCCTCCATGTGTGGTAAGCTTCTTCTCCTCTTTCTTCTCTCTTCATTTTCTTCCTCTTCCTCTCATAATCTCTCATTTCATAAAACGTGAACCTTGTTTAGATCGTCGATAGGATCGCGTAGAACCAAAAAGAATTGAATTTCGTCAACTTTGAGATTTATCAAGTAAGTTACTTTTCCCCCATTTTGATGCTAAAATGTTCATATCATGTTTAGATAATGTTTGATGTGTTATATTTGAAGTTTGGTTGGGTTTTGAATTTGTTTGGAATTTATTTGAGTTTTTAGTTAAAAATGGTGAATTGATGAATGTTGGATTTGATTCTTGATTTTGGTTGATAAAGGGTGTTGTTAAGGTCCCCTTTTTGGTTAAATGATGTTTGGGTACCTTAGGAATCTTGTTGGGAGTGTTGATTTTGGGTGTTATGAAAATGGTATGAAAATGGTAAGGAAATTTGAGGAACCCAGCTCTGTTTTTCCTCCCAGCCCGCAGACCAGGCGCCCGCCCGCCTTGACCGGAAGGCCCGCCTGCATACCCTTTCCTGTTGGCCAAACCTTCTGTTGAAACAGGCGCTCGCCCGCCCCCTACCAGGCGCCCGCCCGCCCCCTGGTTCAGAATTCTCCCTTTTTGCTTGGTTTAGGACTTAGGGCCTAAATAGTTTAAGTTTATTTCTTCTAATTAACTTAAGATAACATCGTGGAATACCTTATTAATTGGATTTGATTCTTTTGTGAATAAATATGTTCTGGAATTTGATTAAGTACCGTTTTGGGAATGTTGGTTCATCCTTGATGTGTTGTTTGGATTGGTTTACCTTTGTGGTAATTTATTTGGATTGGTTCCCTACTTTGGAACCTTAAGTTGTTTATTCATGCTAAATTATTATTACTTAGCATTTATTTGGAAGCCCAGCTGGCATATTTGTTGCATCGGGCGATGGGAAGGATTATAATGGCAAAGCCAAGTCCATTATAATGTTGACCATTGTTTTGCCCCCTTCTTTACCCTTTTCCAGATTGGCCTTGGAAGAGATGAGTTAGCTTCCTTTGTGAATGTATCTAGCTACCGGGCATGACTTTGTGTCATGGCTCTTGCCCTTTGTGACACTTTTATGGTTATTGGTTCCGGTACCGGGGTTTTCTCTTCAGCTCTCATGCTATTATGAAGATGTTGATTTGTTGATTATTGAAGCTGCGCAGCGATCCTTTATTTGGATGTACCGGTTTGGAAAACCTTGGCTATATCCTTTGTTATGTGTTTATTTCCGATGCTATCTGTTATGTGATAACTGCTACGTGCCATTTATGATTTATTATCGTATATTGCATCATAGCATGTCATGTAGTTGCATTAGTAACTTATTGAGATTTATCTCACCCCCTTTTCTTTTATCTTTGTTTTTCCTTAACCCCCCCCCCCCAGGTGCTAAGGATTAGTCTCGCTGATCACGAGAAAGAGGACGTCGAGTGTGGATACATTCTTTTGGGGAAAGTTGTATAGGTTGGTTTACATTATATAAATGTGTAACCTTTTGGGATAGTTGTACCAAACAATGACGTCATTAAGAATTGTATATTTGTATTTTGTTGGGCATAAACTTATGGAAGTTTATGATAGTTGTAATTGGTTTTTATCAAACTTGGTTTTGTAAAACTTTGGATCATCACCTTTTGGTATCAAATGGAAATTTTAACTTCGGTATTTCACAGTTTTGGTTTTAAGTCGACGTCCAGATCGCGGTCTCGGGCCCGCGGGGTCCGGGGTCGTGACAGTTGGTATCAGAGCTATGGAATTAGCTCTAAGTATAAGTCTAGGTGGATTAGTATGACCTAGGTGGGTAGTAGTGTGCGGAGTGATTAACGGTTGATGTCTTACGCAGGTAATTACTCGCAATGTCTGGAAGAAGAAACAGAGGAGGTACTAGTGGGGCACAGAATCAGAATGATACAAGGGAAGAAGCACGTGCCATGTTTCAAGGCATGTTCGAGGCGGCCATGAAGGCCATACATGATCAAGGTCCGAGGGTAGAACCAGCACCACCCCGCTATGAATTGGAGCAATTTCTGAAGTTGAAACCGGTTGAATTCAATGGGGAACCCGATGTAAGGAAAGCTGAGTTGTGGATTGAGTCTATGGAGAAGATTTATGATGTGTTTGGGTGCACGGATGAGGACAAGGTCCGGTTCGCGGCTTACAAACTTGTGGGAGCCGCCGAGCATTGGTGGAAGGGTGTTAAAGCTACTTGGGATGATGCTCGCACGGTGTATGCGTCGGAGTTGTTTGTGCGCAAATTCAAGGAGCATTTCATTCCGGTTGTTGATCAAAACCGAAAGGAGATCGAGCTACTCAACCTAGAGCAAGGTGTGTTGTCTATAGCACAATACTCGGCTAAGTTCATAGAATTAGCCCGGTATTGCGACTATTTGGTGAGGACCGAGGAACAAAAGGCTATGAGATTCATTCGGGGATTGAAGACCTCCATCCGTACTCAACTTATTGCTCAACGGATTGTGACATTCCAAGATGCGGTGGACCGAGCCCATTTGATAGAGCAAGATATTGGGGAACATAAGAGGAAGACCGAGGTGGCCATCACGAGTAAGCAAGGAGCGCAGGGCAAGTCACAACCAAGGATTGATAATCGAGGTAACCCGGGAGCATCATCTCAGTTTAAGGGGCAAACCACACCGAGGAATCCGGGTACTACTCCGGGGATGCAGAATAGGAAGCCTTGTACCTTTTGTCAGAAGGTAGGCCATACGGAGGATAGGTGTTGGAAAAAGCAAGGCAAGTGTACCAATTGTGGTGAAATGGGGCACTTTGCGAGAGAGTGCACGAGGTACCGAGGTCAAGCATGCGGGTCAGGAGTTGGTACTAATCAGGGTCAGAAAAGGGATACCGCTGGGAAGCCCAAAGTTCAAGGGAAGGTTTATGCCATGAATCAACAACAAGCTACCGATGATCCATCCGTTATTGGAGGTATTGTTTCTGTGTCTAATGTGAGCGCACGAGCCTTAGTAGATCCAGGATCATCTCATTCATACATTTCTGTGCAATTTGCTTCCATGTTAAATGCTGCATATGAGTCTTTACCGTACGTGCTGGAGGTGTCGACCCCTATAGGAGAATGCTTGATTTCTGATCGAGTCTTTCGTGCTTGTGATGTGGTTATTTGCGGTCGAGTCCTTTGTGCGGATTTGGTAGTTCTTCCTATCCAAGACTTTGATGTCATTTTGGGTATGGATTGGTTGAGCAAGTTTCATGCTTCCGTTGATTGCCGTAAGAAAACTGTTACTTTTTCTATTCCCGATGTGCCTAAATTTGTGTTTGAGGCTAGTCCTCTGAGTAGGAGGGTTCGCTTAATTTCTTATATGAAAGCGAGAAAATTATTGCATAGTGGTTGTGAGGGGTATTTGGCTAGTGTTCTTGATACTAGGAAAGAATCCCCTAGTTTTGATAGTGTTCGGGTAGTTCGGGAATTTCCCGATGTTTTCTCTACCGAGTATGATATGCCTCCCGATCGTGAGATTGAGTTTTGTATAGATCTGTTGCCGGGTACGGCTCCAATTTCGAAAGCACCTTATAGGTTAGCTCCCGAAGAGTTGAAGGAATTAAAGGTCCAGTTGCAAGAGTTGCTTGATCGAGGGTTTATCCGCCCTAGTGTTTCCCCGTGAGGAGCACCGGTTTTGTTTGTGCGGAAGAAAGATGGTTCGTTGAGATTGTGCATCGATTACAGAAAGTTGAATCAGGTTACGGTGAAGAATAAATACCCTCTACCCCATATTGATGATTTGTTTGATCAGCTTCAAGGGTCCGTGGTTTTCTCTAAACTTGATTTGAGGAGTGGGTACCATCAGTTGAAGGTTCGATCGGAGGATATTCCGAAGACTGCTTTTCGCACTCGTTATGGTCATTATGAGTTCTTGGTTATGCCATTTGGGTTGACTAACGCGCCGGCAGTATTTATGGATTTGATGAACCGAGTTTTCCATCCGTATCTTGATTCGTTCGTGGTAGTCTTCATCGACGACATTCTTGTTTATTCGAAATCTCGAGAGGATCATGAACAACATTTGAGGACAGTTTTATCCGTTCTTGCGAGGGAGAAATTATTTGCGAAGTTCAGTAAATGCGAATTTTGGCTCGAGAAGGTGTCATTTCTGGGTCATGTGATTTCTAAAGACGGGATTTCGGTGGATCCTTCAAAGATTGAAGCCATAGTGGATTGGAAGAGGCCCGAATCAGTGACAGAGATTACAAGCTTTCTTGGTTTAGCCGGTTATTACAGAAGATTTATTGAGGGGTTTTCGAGGATCGCTACTCCGATGACTCAGTTGACCCGGAAGAATGTCCCGTTTGTGTAGACCGAGAAATGAAGAGTTTCGAGGAATTGAAGAAGAGGTTGACTACCGCACCGATCTTGACTTTGCCTAATGGGAGCGATGGCCTAGTGATTTACAGTGATGCTTCGAAAGAGGGTTTGGGTTGTGTGTTGATGCAGAACAGAAAAGTGATTGCGTATGCTTCGAGGAAGTTGACCCCTAGTGAGCAGAATTACCCGACTCATGATATGGAGTTAGCGGCTATTGTCTTTGCATTGCACAAATGGAAGCACTACCTTTATGGAGCGAAGTTTGAGATTTTTACCGATCACAAGAGTTTGAAATACCTTTTCTCCCAGAAAGAGTTGAACAACCGACAGCGCCGATGGATGGAATTGTTGAAGGATTATGATTGTACGATTTCTTATCACCCGGGAAAGGCGAATGTGGTGGCCGATGCGATTAGTAGAAAGTCTTATGTGGCTTCGATGATGGTTCGTGAATGGAAAATGCTTGAGGATATTCGAGATTGGTCTCCTCGTGAATCGAGACATGGGGCTATTTTTGCGAATATTAGAGTGTCTCCGACCCTAATTCAGAGGATAAAGGAAGCTCAGAAAGAAGATCCTGAGTTGGTGAAGATAATGGGTAAATTGAAGGAAAAGAACTTCGAGGATTTTTCATTGGGCTCGAGTGGAGTTTTGACTTTCCGTGGTCGTTTGTGCGTACCCGATATTGGTGGAATAAAGAGGCAAGTTTTAGATGAGGGTCACAAATCGAGATATACTATTCATCCAGGTAGTACGAAGATGTATCAGGATTTGAGGCAACAATTTTGGTGGATTAATATGAAAAGGGAAATAGCCGAGTATGTATCGAGGTGTTTAACTTGTCAGCAGGTCAAAGCCGAGCATCAGAGACCCGCGGGATTACTTCAGCCGTTAGAGATTCCCGAGTGGAAATGGGAGCATGTGACTATGGATTTCGTTACGGGACTACCTCGTACCCGTAGGAAGTATGACAGTGTTTGGGTAATAGTGGATAGATTGACCAAGAGTGCCCATTTCTTACCTATTGACATCAGATATTCGATGGAGAAGCTTGCGACCCTTTATATCGATGAGATCGTTAGATTGCATGGGGTTCCGGTTAGCATTGTGTCAGATGGAGACCCGAGGTTTACTTCTAGATTCTGGAAGGCGTTTCAGGAAGCTTTGGGTACAGATTTGCGATTCAGTACAGCTTTTCATCCCCAGACCGACGGTCAATTCGAGAGGACTATTCAGATTTTGGAGGATATGTTGCGAGCTTGTTCGATAGACTTTTCCGATTCTTGGGATTCGCACCTATCGTTAGTGGAATTCTCTTACAACAACAGTTATCAGGCTAGTATCGAGATGGCACCGTTTGAGGCCTTGTATGGAAGAAAATGTATATCGCCTATTTGTTGGGATGAGGTTGGTGAAGCGAAGATCGTGGGTATTGATTTGCTTCGGGATTCGGTTGAGAAAGTTAGAGTTATCCGGGATAGATTGAAGACAGCCCAGAGTCGACATAAGAGCTACGCAGACAACCGAAGGCGAGATCTTAGTTTTCAGATTGGTGATTTGGTGTTCTTGAAAGTGTCTCCAAAGGTGGGTATTCGTAGGTTTGGGAAGAAAGGCAAATTGGCTCCGAGGTTTATTGGCCCGTTTGAGATTTTGGGAAAGGTTGGACTTCTAGCGTATCGTCTCGCGTTACCGTCATCTTTAGACCGGTTGCACAATGTGTTCCACATTTCTATGCTTCGGAAGTACGTTCATGATCCATCTCACGTGTTACCGAGGATGCCGGAGGATATAGAGCCCGATATGACTTATGAGGAACGACCGGTTCGGATTTTAGATACCAAAGTCCAAGAGTTGAGGAGCAAGAGCATCACGTTGGTTCGAGTTCTTTGGAGGAATCATAATATCGAGGAGTCGACGTGGGAGCTCCGAGATGAGATCGAGAGGAAATTTCCTTGGCTTTTTGTTTAAGGTGAGTCTCGTTAAAATTCGGGTCGAATTTTCTTTAAGGGGGAGTGAATGTCACGACCCGAAATCTAGGCTCTATTTTATTAGTAATTAAATGATTTTCATTTAATTATTTGCTTATTTATTTATTTAAATAATTATGTGTGCATTTTATGTGTTATAATAATTATGCCTAGCATTTTATTTGGGTCATTTGTGCTAGTATAGAATTGTTGAGTCTTATTTGTTAGTGGGGAGTAATTGTGTTAGTAGATGGGGAGGGGGTCTAGTTGTAACTTTTTAAAATAATTTCCCTACTCCCCTCTCCTCCCTCACCTTCTCCCTCACTCTCACCTTTCTCCCAGCCAACTCCCTCTCTCTCCTCCATGTGTGGTAAGCTTCTTCTCCTCTTTCTTCTCTCTTCATTTTCTTCCTCTTCCTCTCATAATCTCTCATTTCCTAAAACGTGAACCTTGTTTAGATCGTCGATAGGATCGCGTAGAACCAAAAAGAATTGAATTTCGTTAACTTTGAGATTTATCAAGTAAGTTACTTTTCCCCCATTTTGATGCTAAAATGTTCATATCATGTTTAGATAATGTTTGATGTGTTATATTTGAAGTTTGGTTGGGTTTTGAATTTGTTTGGAATTTATTTGAGTTTTTGGTTAAAAATGGTGAATTGATGAATGTTGGATTTGATTCTTGATTTTGGTTAATAAAGGGTGTTGTTAAGGTCCCCTTTTTGGTTAAATGATGTTTGGGTACCTTAGGAATCTTGTTGGGAGTGTTGATTTTGGGTGTTATGAAAATGGTATGAAAATGGTAAGGAAATTTGAGGAACCCAGCTCTGTTTTTCCTCCCAGCCCGCAGACCAGGCACCCGCCCGCCTTGACCCGAGCGCCCGCCTGCATACCCTTTCCTGTTGGCCAAACCTTCTGTTGAAACAGGCGCCCGCCCGCCCCCTACCAGGCGCCCGCCCGCCCCCTGGTTCAGAATTCTCCCTTTTTGCTAGGTTTAGGACTTAGGGCCTAAATAGTTTAAGTTTATTTCTTCTAATTAACTTAAGATAACATCGTGGAATACCTTATTAATTGGATTTGATTCTTTTGTGAATAAATATGTTCTGGAATTTGATTAAGTACCGTTTTGGGAATGTTGGTTCATCCTTGATGTGTTGTTTGGATTGGTTTACCTTTGTGGTAATTTATTTGGATTGGTTCCCTACTTTGGAACCTTAAGTTGTTTATTCATGTTAAATTATTATTACTTAGCATTTATTTGGAAGCCCAGCTGGCATATTTGTTGCATCGGGCGATGGGAAGGATTATAATGGCAAAGCGAAGTCCATTATAATGTTGACCATTGTTTTGCCCCCTTCTTTACCCTTTTCCATATTGGCCTTGGAAGAGATGAGTTAGCTTCCTTTGTGAATGTATCTAGCTACCGGGCATGACTTTGTGTCATGGCTCTTGTCCTTTGTGACACTTTTATGGTTATTGGTTCCGGTACCGGGGTTTTCTCTTCAGCTCTCATGCTATTATGAAGATGTTGATTTGTTGATTATTGAAGCTGCGCAGCGATCCTTTATTTGGATGTACCGGTTTGGAAAACCTTGGCTATATCCTTTGTTATGTGTTTATTTCCGCTGCAATCTGTTATGTGATAACTGCTACGTGCCATTTATGATTTATTATCGTATATTGCATCATAGCATGTCATGTAGTTGCATTAGTAACTTATTGAGATTTATTTCACCCCCTTTTCTTTTATCTTTGTTTTTCCTTAACCCCCCCCCCAGGTGCTAAGGATTAGTCTCGCTGATCACGAGAAAGAGGACGTCGAGTGTGGATACATTCTTTTGGGGAAAGTTGTATAGGTTGGTTTACATTATATAAATGTGTAACCTTTTGGGATAGTTGTACCAAACAATGACGTCATTAAGAATTGTATATTTGTATTTTGTTGGGCATAAACTTATGGAAGTTTATGATAGTTGTAATTGGTTTTTATCAAACTTGGTTTTGTAAAACTTTGGATCATCACCTTTTAGTATCAAATGGAAATTTTAACTTCGGTATTTCACAGTTTTGGTTTTAAGTCGACGTCCAGATCGCGGTCTCGGGCCCGCGGGGTCCGGGGTCGCGACACAAGGAAGGGGTTAAAAATGGGAAACCAATGGTAGAAGCCTTACAATGAACTTGGCTCGTGTGCCATTATAATCCCCCTACCACTGCCCGACAACACAACAAGTACCAGCTGGACTTTAACACGAGAATAGTAATAAATACTTGCTTAAACAACAACCGGGGCATGATTCCAAAGAAGGGAACCACACAAGCTCATCATAAAGATGCAAACACGTTACTCATAAAGAGTTCATTCTCAATAACATTAAACGGGGCATGATTCCAAAGTAGGGAACCACATAAAACTCATCATAAAGATGCACCAATCCAAAACACATCAAAAGATGTTTCACAATTCTCTAATAATACTTAGTCACATTCCATAACGCAATTGTTCACAAATGAACCATTTTCAATACACTAAGTATACATCCTACTCTTAACCAAATAAAAAGGCAAATTCAGAAATAAGGGGCGAGCGGGCGCTCACTAAAGAACTGGCGGGCGCTCGACAGACCAGGCGGGCGCTCAGAAAGTACCAAGCGGGCGCTCCTGGTCAACAGGGATTTTGGTCATGAAACAAAACGTAAGCGGGCGCTCCACTCATGCGCGCGCGAGAGCTCCAAAGGCTAGCGGGAGGGCGCTCGATGCCCACCAGGCGGGCGCTCGGTACCCAATTTGGGCCAAAACTGAACTTGGTTCTTTACATACTCCTTCCGTCCCAAAAGTACTAACACACACCTTACCTCTTACATAAACCTTAACCAAAGGAACCCAGGAAACACACTTATACTTTCCTTACCATTTCAAAACCAGCTTTCCAAATACTCCATTTATCCCAAAATTAAACTTAGGTCACTCTAGTTTCATTTTCAACACTTAAACCTCTGAACCTATATTTCCAATAAGGACCCTAAGGTTTCAACTTAATCATTTAACTCCCTTAACCATTATTACTACTAACTAAATAAATAACACAATTAATCAAACAATATGTGCAAGTCATAAAATATGATGTAACACATAAAATGCGCACATAATGTCAAATTAAAATCCCCAAAAATATAAAATAAATAGGGACGGGTTTTGGGGTCGTTACAATATGCAAGATTATGTCTCAAGTCTAGAGAGAAAAGAAATAAAAACACTTTTATTATTAAAAGACTCAAATTAACTAGTCCAAGGCGGACTTTAACAATCTAACTAGGTTTCGAAGTGAACCTTTGCTAGTAAAAAGTAAAGGACTAATGTCCAAGGTGGACTTTGACTAAAAGACTCTCTAGAACCTACGAAGACTGAAAGACTCATTTTTATTTTATATTTTGAAGGAGGTAGCCCCAGTATAGACTTTGCTCATGCCCATGTATTGCCTTGGCGGGTGATGGCTCCGCTATCGATGAGGCTTTGGATATTTCTCTTCAGATGGAGGCAATTCTTGGTGTCATGTCCAACGTATTGGTGATACTTGAAATTTTTGGAGGGATCCAAGTCTTGTCTTGCATAGTTTGGTTTGAAGTCGAGGAGAGGAAATAACTTGCCGGCTTGAACTAGACTTTTTAAGCATTTGTCTAATGGCATACCTAAATCATCGAACTCGTCCTTCTTGCCCCGGACCACCTCGGATGGTGGTTTAGGCACCGGTATTCCTTGTTTATGAGTAGCCATAGGAGGCATCTAAATGGGGAAAGTCTATGGTGACCCATACATTTAAGGAGCGTATGGGTGTTAAAATGGAACATGAGGGAGAGTGCGGTTGAGGTACTCGTAGATGCCATAAACGTCAGACAAAAGATGTTTCTCGGTGTCCTTTAGGGCTTTGTACATCACTTTCTGGAAGCGGTCCGTTTGCTTGAGGAGAACAGTTTCAAAGAAGGCTTTTTGTCCATCGAGAGCGGTTCGGAAGAGGGTTGCTTGCTCATTGAGGATAGTCTCATAGTGGGCCGCTTGATTGTTGAGGATGGCCTCGGTAAAGGCTTCTGGCTTGTTGGGAGCGGTGTTAAGATGGGCTGATTGCTCGTTGAGAATGGTGTTGGGATGGCGAGTTGTCTCGAGACTTTGGGTGGCAGCTTCAGTTATGACTGTGATAATCCTTTCGGTAGACATGATGCAGGATTCTGTAGTGGTTGGTGGAGAAGTTAAGTCTTTGAATTAGATTAGACTTATAATTAATGACAAGGCATCGTTTATAAAATCATTTTTTATGAAAGGACTCGATCTCCGTAATTTTTGAAATGTTCTTTGAATGAAAAGACTAAAAGATTGACCGGGCTGGTAGCTGCCTATGTTCCCCTTACCATGCGGGAGAGGTCCCACATCACGAGAGGCTCCGGTTACCATAGTTCGGGTTAAGTAAAATAAGTGAGAGAGTGACCGCAAGAGGTCAGTGATTTTGAAAACCATAAGTATTTAGAAGATGACCGTAGGGGTCAATGATTTTGAAAACCGTAATTATTATAAGATGACTGTAGAAGTCAAAAAGAGAGGGAGATGACTCAGTCCTTGGTCAAGGTAAGGGGTTTGACCTAGACAGGTTGACCTAGACGGGTTAAGGGTTTGACTAGGTTGTCCATTATCCTGATGGATCTCGACCTAAAAAGTCCCTGTCAGATTATAATTGCCTAAAAAGTCCTCAGAGGCTCCTAAATGTCTAAGAAGTCCTCTAACTTCGGATCGGGTGCTAATAATAACCTACTTGCTTATTAATTTCTTTTCAGATTTGTTTTTTTTTCTTGATCTATCTCGTCATATAACTCATTATTATCTAGTTCGTTAGAGTTATTAGTTAATTCATCATTCATGACGCTTGCAATCTTAGGATACTTGGATAGATCTAAGTTTTCATTAAGAAAATAGGGGAATACACGTTCCGCGATGGCATCCAAGTCCTCTTGGGTGAGCTCATCGGTAGCGGTATCTGATTCTAAGGTAGGAGTTACAAGATTTCTCTTCCTATGGGGATGGGGAGTGCATCCTAGCTCTTTGATCAGGAAATCTTCACTTGCCATGGGTCCCCCAATTGTGTACTAGTTCTATGGGCTCATCACACTTCTTGATGAGCTTGGTATAGTCTTGCTTTGGTGCATCCCCCTTGTCTATTGCATTGATCTGAGTGTCCTCTAGCTTGCAAAGGTTGAGGAATTGGCGCAGTAGGTCTTCTCCCAACACAATGTCCCATTAACTGAATACTTCGGCCTTGCTACCCCCTAATTCTCGAGGTAGCCATGAGAATTATACCGGTTTTGTTTCAAGTGAGTATGGATCAAAGTCACTAAAGATTTCAAAGCCCGGTTGCTGCTTCCCCCTATGGTCGACTCATGGTTCAGGGAACATCATGTATGGCAAGTTTTCCCCTTCGCGTACGAAGTACCCTTTTAGTTTCCTTCGATAGGGCAGTGCAATTGGCACTATGTATGAAGTCCAGTCCCTTTCTCCCTCAGGGATGTTCTTGAGTGGTGACTCGTATCCTAGACCATATTCGGGTGGATATATAACGACGGGTGGTGGTCCTTTGATCCCTTGCAAATTTTTGCCAACTCCGAGACCGGGGAAGTATCCTTCTTTTAGCATCATGTTGAGTACGGGGCGTGTTCCAGAGAACGGAACTGCTTTTAAATAGTGATTTTCGTTATGTACTTCTATCATTTCTACGTCACTTTGCTTTTGGATTTCATGGACACCAATATAAAAATTGAAAGAAATTGACTATTACTTAAAGAAGGGTTGAAACAGATAGGAGGGCATGCTCTCACCCATAATGTTCCTTGGGTGTGTAGGATCCCTTTTAACTAACTAAACTAAAAGAAAAAAACAACTAGTCTATTAAAACTCTAACTAGTAAAGCATAAAAAGGAACAAAAGACTTGAGCTTCTAATTCTTCCAAACGAGGCCAGCTCCATTACCTATCAGTTGGAGAACGCCTCGTTCTATAAGATCTTGGATCTTGTCTCTTAGATTGTTGCACTTATAAGTGTGATGACCACATCATTGGTGATAATATAAGTATAAGTGCAGAGCTTTTCTGGCCCCTTCATACTTAGGGTTGTAACCTTTCATTGGTGTGAGTTTACCCTCTTCCTCGAGATCACAAACTAAATTTTTATAATTCCTTTGGGGCTTGGGTTGGAGGTGTTGGATTATGCCTTGGTAGTGATCCCTCATGACATCAAGGTGGTGGCACTGTTCCTCCTCCATTTGTTCCTTGAGGTTGTTGTAGAGTAAGTTAATGCAATGACCCACTTCTTTATTGATGGCCTCTTCCTTGCTATCTTCTAAGTCTTAAGCTCTTTTAACAGCAGCATCGTACCAAACACTCATTTGATTGTACTCGGCTTACAATGTTTCAAGTTTATTATCATCAATCATTTTTTCGATCTCAACCCAATCTTTCTCACTCTGATCATTCCGTTGTTTGACTTGGTCATCAACGCCTTGGCTACAGGCATAATTCGAGGCATAATCAAGCCCCCTAAAGCGGAATTCTTGTACAATGTTGATTTTCGGGGCTTCGCCAATGGGCAAACCTTCCTTCCATCCTCCAGTAGCTTCCATTTTGAAGCGAAGGTTTTGGGAGATCTCTCGGAGAGACATTTCTTTGCGAGAAGGCATTATCTTGGGAGTGTGGAGCTACCTTGCTGATTCGGAAGGACCTAAGGTTCAAAGATCGTGTCAAATCCAGACTGAGGTCCCAACATGTCGGCTTTTATGAGGTTTAGGTTGACCAAATGGCAGAACACAGAAAAGGAAGGGTGTTTCGTATGAGACATGGATGTCTCGTACGAGGCATCCAGCCTGCCAGTCAGATTGCAGATTTCAATCCTATTTTGGTCGGACGGAATTTAATCCATTTTGAGGGGTACTACCTAGTTTGTCCTGGAACAGTGGATTCTGTCACCCTAGAATATGAGCCCCTTGTTTTTCACCTGTATTGCACTCTCCCAAACGGACAATTCGGGCAAAGGTCCCATATTCTCATCGGAATCCACCATTCAAATTAGCCAAACCTAAGTGATTCCATAATTGTTTTGCACTTTGTTAAACAACGCCTTTAATGCAACCAAACCTTATGAATTCTTGTAAGGGACATTGTCAAACGCAGGATCTTGGTGGTGAATGAAACTAGACTCGAAGAACGTAGAAAAATTCTCAATTTCACCATCGCAATCTGTTGTCCGACAATTTTTACCGAAGGGGCAATCGTCAAGAATTCATGAAGGGGGTATTATAGATTGTAGTGAAAGCGTTATCTTGGGCAAAGATTAAAACAATCCTAAGAATCAAACCGACCGGTCTCTAGGAGTGTCCTATTGACTATTATGTATGCATGAGGTTGATGCAGGGCTTACGGCTAAGGCTCCCCATGAACACAGTCTAGGAGCGTGTCACGGAGTGGTTACACCATCTTTAGAGAGACCGGCGAGTGCCACTCGTAGAGTGGGGATGTGGACCGACATCCGTCCTCCGATTGGGACCCGGGTTAAAGGGTATGTAGTGCAATTAATCTACATGCGTGCACGTGTGTGAGAGTCAAGTTCTAGGTGTCAAGGTGAAAATAGATTGTTTTTTTTTAAAACAAAACAAGCAATGACCGGGACAAGTGGCTACCTACGTTTCCCTCTTGTGGAGGAACTCAGGCATTCGTAGTGTTCACATATAAAGCATAACATAAGCAGAGCGGGAAAATTCAAATTTGCAAAAACTCCTATAAAACAAAGGTTAGCTATATCATATATGGGGAGTTTCTTTGTCGTTAGGAAGGTCCTAAGACTCAGAAACAGGGGGGGAGGACAGGTCTGGAACTCTGTTTACGCGTTTGTACCGAATGGAATCCATTTTTCAAACTAGAAGACTAGTCTGCCAGGCATAACAAAGATGCCTCATACGAGACAACGATGTCTCATACGAGACATCCCCTTCTGGGACCAAAAACTGTATAGTTTTGCATAATTTTAGAACGATGATGATTTCAACGCAAGTCTAACCCTCTTAATATGGTCATCCCCAGCAGAGTCACCACTGTGAGCGCGCGTCCTTTTTCCTCTTCGGGCCGTTATTTTTGTTGTAAGGGTTGTTTGTAAGGAATTGATATTGCTCGGTTTGTTGAGAGTCACCACCATGTTTAACGGAACACATACCGTGAGATTCTTATGTTCGGGGGTTAAGTTATAGATTGGGAATGTCAAGGAGCACCCAATCCACCCGATCTAGGATCGGTCTTGCTAGGGAATCATCATCATCATAAAATTATGCAAAACATGTACAAAGGAAACCAAATAAATAATTTCTTATTTATTTGGACTGTCAGATCATGTGCTTCGAGACCATCTCCATAAATTGGAGAGGCTCTAGGCTGATCCTTTTGATAGAATCACACTACTTCAAAGCAAATAAGGAGATGAGAAGAGAGAAAACAAAGGAGTTACCTAAGCGCTCTTCGAGAATCCTATGGATGGCCTTGACAAAAGGCCTTGATAATCTGAAAAGTTTGGCTAGAATTGTGTTATGGCTTGAGGAATTTCATGGGTTGCCTTTGAGAGGCTGATATCAGAGTGTAGAGAGTCTTTGGTTTAATGGTTTAACGCTAGGTAGAGAGCGATTAGGGATTTTAGTTCAAGAACCCCTCTATTTATATGATTTCTTGACTTAGGGATCAAGCCAAGGAGTTGTTTATGGATGGGAATCAAAGACTTGATTTCTAAGGAGTTGTTTTTGGACTCTCAGATTTTGGACTCTCAGATCGTCCTTCCATTCTTTCCCAGATTACGGAGTGTTTGCTAAGAAACAAGGTTGAGATCAATAAGGAAACTGCTGAAAACTCGATTGTTAAAGGGGATGTCTCGTACGAGACATTGGATGGCTCGTACGAGGCATCTTGTGTTTGAATCACAATTTTCTCCTCTGCAAAAGTTTTAATGTTCATTTTGGCCCATAACTAAAGAAATCAGTCAGAAACTTAACGAGACATGTCAAACTTAACGAGTTTTGACCCAAATCAAAGGCGATACACAGAAGTAGTGTAATTATGAATGAACGTTTAAAATGGGGAGTCTATAGGGTGTAAATGGGTTTTTAAGAACAAAGCTGACATGGATGGTAAGGTGCATACATATAAGGCTAGGCTTATTGAGAAAGGTTATAGGCAGATTTATAAAATTGACTATTATGAAACCGTTTCACCCATAGCTATGATTAAGTCTATAATAATTCTCGTTTCCATAGCCGCATAATAAGAAAACGAGATATGACAAATGAATGTCAAAATAGTGTTCCTTAACGGGAACTTACTTGAGGATGTATATATTATATAACCCAAAGATTTTGTTAATCCGAGAAATCTAATAAAATATTCAAGTTGCAGAAATCTATCTATAGATTGAAACAAGCTTCTAGGAGTTGAAATATTCATTTTGATGAAGCAGAAAAAGACTTTGGATTCATCACGGACTAAGATGAGCCTTGTGTATACAAGAAAATTAATGGGAGCGGGGTGTTAGTCCTGGTATTATATGTGGATGACATAATACTAATTGAAAACAACATTCTGACACTTCAGACTATCAACTCTTGGTTAGAAAAATGTTTCTAAATGAAAGACATGAGATAAGCTGCCTATATTCTTGGTAGTAAGACCTATAGACATATATCTAAGAAGATGATTAGTTGATTCAAAGTACATATATTTACAAAGTTCTAAAGAGGTTCCATATGGAAATATCTAAGAGATGAAGCTTCACAATGGGTCATGGCATTACTCTTAGTAAAACTCAGTTTCCAAAGAAAATTGATGAGCGAGTACGCATGAACGAGATCTATATGCTTCAGTAATTTAATCCATCATGTATGACATGTTATGTACTAGACCGAATGTCTCGTATGCTTTGATCATAACGAGTACATACCAGTCTCATCCTGGTGAGAAACATCTTTAACTACTTAAAAAAGACTAAGTATGGGTTCTTGGTCTTTGCAGGACTAGAATATGATATTGTTGTAAGTGGTTACACAAATGCAATCTTTTAAATTGAAAAAGATGATTTTAGAGTCTATATTTTTGTTTATGCTTAATAGAGGTGATGTTAGTTGGAAATGTTCCATTCAAAGCACGATCGCCGATGGTACAAAAGAAGACGAGTACATAGCAACATCAGATACGGCAAAAGAAGTTGTTTAGATCAAGAAGTTCATTAGTGAGTTGGAAGTGGTTCCAAGCATCCCTAATCATGCGGACCTTTATTGTGACAATAACAGAGCTATTGCACAAGCAAAGGAACCAAGGTCTCATCAAAGATCCAAACGCATACTCAGGAATTTACATCTCATTCGAGAGATTGTTGAGAGGGGAAACATTAAGATATGCAGACTACCAACTAATGACAATATTAGGGATCCGCTTAGCCTCTTCCACAAGCTAAACATGATGGTCATGTTAAGTCCATGGGTATAAGATACATGTATGATTGGGCCTAGTGAAAGTGAGAGTTTGTTTGTGGTTATTCCCTTGGCCTATGGTATATACCTTTATGTAATGTCATGTTTCATTTTTAATAGAGATAATAAATTTGATTATTTTATCTTTTATATGATTATTATAATAATTACTGTCCCTAGTACTTTTGATTAATGACTAGCATGAGATTAAAGGATAATTATGAGATGATTATGTGCATGGAGATGTGGATTAAACTTAAGGGTACTTATTGGAGAACAAGGTACTGAATAGAACCACTATGAAAATTATGTCATGGTTACAATGTCATAATTAAATCTCATAATAGTTATATCATTGAATCTTTACATGGGGTTATCATGATCTTCCACCTAATGAATGTTATGGTTGGCATAATCAAAAGTTATCCTTAACCAGGTAATCATAAAAGTTATCAATAGCTGATCAAATTCATCTAAGGGAGAGTGATAAACTAAGATGAGATTTGTCCCTCTATAAGAAAGATATCTGATAGGCCCTAAGATTGATGAACTGTTTGGCCATAGTCAAATGAATTAGTGGAGATGAATGTCATTTGGTTTATCATTTTACTTGGGACCGAGAAAACATTGGACAATATAAGTTAACAAATAGACCATGACTTATGCCCAGTATGATATCGTGTGACAAAGGGATTATGATATGTTCTATAGAGGAAACATCGGGCCATCGACATTTAAATTATTTGGGTAGTGGAGGTGAATGTCATTTGGTTTATCAATTTTCTTGCTTGCAGCGAACGTAATGTCCAACACACGTGTTGTACCAGTGGAGTTTATATGCAGTTCTTTTGTTCATATCTTGTTTTTATTGAGAATCAAGAACAAGAACAAGGAAAATTATGTACACTAAAAGATTAGAAAAATAGTTTATCTAATAAAGGATCTAGAATCCATCAAGAAGAGTTCTTGATTCGTTTATTTGTGGATACAAATAGAGGGTGTTCGCTTTTCAATACCTTTAGTCCGTGATTGAAGATTAACGCTATAGGGGTTAGTATTTTTTTATTCATTGTTATTAAATTAATTGTTTTGTATAGATCTTGTTCTTATGGATTTCTTGTTGTTTTTTTCTATGCAATTGTTGCACTGAAACCCAACAGCTATATCTTAGCATGTAAATAGGTATTAAAGGTGTGTCGCAGGTTGAAAATATCATTCGGAAAACATCTCCCAGAGTTATCATGTTTATTGAGTTCATTTTATGTTGGTTTGGATCAAAGTTTATTTAGTGTTTTAATTCATTTTGGGTGATTTTACTAGGTTTTGTGCTGAAATATTGAGTCTTAGAGTTACTTAATTTTCAGCGTTAAATTTTAAGCTGAGATTTAACTCTAAGAGATATACGGTTGTTTCCTTACTTTATCAAAATTTTACTTTGATAGTTGTCTATCAGAGCCCGGTGAGGTCAGAACTCAAAAAAAATAAAAATGCACGCAACTAACTTCAGAAGGTGCAACGAGCCCTTGAATGGGGCAACTAAGGTAATTTGTTCGAAGTCCTCAACGCTATTAAAAAATGTTGTTTCATATTAAAGCGTCAATGTTAGGCAAGGGTCTTAGATCGTCTCAATAACTGAATGTGTTGTTGTGGGAAAAAACATATTTTTCCTTTACTAAAAAACATTTGAATTCATAAATTGATTCAAAAATAATGTGGTCCCTATGCTTAACATGTGATTATTGGCTTGGTTTGTTATAAAATCTTTTTATTAGTTTGGTCTCACATGATGGTCTCTTTTTTGACAATTTGCCCCTTAGTATGTGGAATATTGACAAATACCAAAGTTCCCTAGAATTAAATAATACAATTTGGCCCAGGAACTCGCATGTTGTATTATGAGTACTAGTTTGGTTCCACGTTAACCCACTAGTGGCCTCAACACTCTGCTGCATTCTTTGTGATTCAAGCTCGAATAAGTGTTGCTCGTGATAGAAAAACTGTGATATTTTCAGTTGATCAGTTGAGTACGGAGGTTTCTGCATTGTTTAACCATTGATAATGTTTTCATGCTATCTAGAGGTGAAAGTGAAATAGTTTATTATAGAAAAGCAAAATAGAGTATAAACTTTAAAGGTATGACTTATGAGTAACATAAGTCATCATTCAAAGAGTTAGTATAAAATTAAATTGATCTAACTGCAGTCTAATTTTCTTGTCATACTTCTTTGCAGAAATAGAGCCCATATGACCATGTCCAACAACAAGAAATCATTTTGACTTTTGTTAAATCATTTATATCATTGGGGCTTACCTCCAAGTTATTATTTAATTCAATGGTATTTTTAGTACTTATGAAAAGTGTCAAGTTTAGGGACTAAAATATTCTTTAATCCTTTATAAATAAAGTAAAAGGCCATAGAAGAGTGTATATTTTTTTATTGTGGTTATTTTTTAGAGTTTCATTTCTCTCCCATTGTGCTTACTTATCATTATTTATCATTTATATACTTCCTTAGACTTATACAGTTTGTAGCGATCCCCATATATCTCATCGATTAAATGAATTTGAAACCATTGTAGGGAGAAAATGGCTATTATGTTGCACTCATCAGTTGCAATGACAGTTACGTCGTTGTAGGACAATGATCTATTGAAATTAAATTAGTCTTGTAAGGACCACTCTATAATTTCTTAAATAGTTAAATAAAACAAGAGAAAATTATTATACAATTAAACAAAAATAAAACCTGATAGGGAGATTGCTACAGTATCGGCTGAATAGAGGCCTACAAATCTCAGCAGTGTCCTAAGACAAAATTTTGTCCCTATTTGTCCTGCAGTCTTGAACGTTTTCCTAGAGGATACAACTATTCTGGATAAGTTCTTGAATAAGAAATTGTCCCTGATGAATCTACTTTATGTGTTTCAGAAGAGAATGAAGGAAGACGATGATGAAATTTTTCTAGTAGTGTTTATATAGGGATGGTCATTAAGCCTTTAACCAATCATAACCCTTCAAAGGGTCATATCTGTTATGACAAAATTGTTTGATAGTTAAAACTGTCTGAGAGTTTTGTGTTTATAATATACAAAATTAATTATAAATAATATTAAAATTATAATATTAATTCATAAAGTTCATCAGCCAATTTGGTTTCCAAGATTTGAGCTTTTTTATTTTCAAAGACGTGTGTCATGGGGATATGCCTGATGACTTTTGTTCATCTCGAAAAGAGATTTGATTTGTTATGCTGTGCGTTCCATAATTCATCCGGAATCAAATGTTACGCTCATTTTAGAGCACACGCCTAAAATTTCTAAAACCTTGAAAGCTCTATTTCCAATAAACACCTTTGATTTTCCATAATCCCTCATAAGTTCCAACAACACCCCACATTTTTTATTCAAACTCTAACAATACCTCACATTTGAATAGAAAATAAGATAATATAAAGAACTTATTTTTTATCTCTAAGAAAACTAAATATAATATGCATTAAAAAAGGTGTCTTGTGGACTTAAACCTTTCGTAGTGAGTATTTATCGGACTTACTTTGTGGGTAGTTAATCGTTAGTCTTGAACTAACCACGTTTTATAGTAACTTGAGAAAATAAATATCACACATATCATATTTATACATATTTCAATTCTTACGGTTGTGTTCATTTCGTTCTTGAACAAATCCTTTCTACATGAGAATTTTAAAGAACTTAGCCTTCTCAGTTTTTTAAGATGCAACCCCACATCAATCTCATATAGGTAATGCTAATCAAGAATAGTCTGCACTATTCCACATCAATCTTCAGAGACGTAGAATTCGACCGGACCAACCTGATGCTGACTTATATGGAATACGACAAGGACACCGGCAGAATCAAAACCATCAAGTACGAATATGCCACCGAAGTTACCAGTGACTTGACTGACTAGCTAGAATCCACAACCCTTGACAAGCCAGCAGCGGAAACCACAGAGACTCCAGGTTCGATTGAGACGTAGGACGGCCAATATCTGCTTCAACATCTAGGATATCTGGGGCTCGACGACGACATGGTAGACGCAATTGGGGACCCGAGGACATTAGTGAAACCCATGGAGGGCAAGCTTAAGAACTGGTGCATGCTCGGAGGTCCCATAGCCACTCTAGAATTTATGGTTGGGACGCTGGGGCTTACCCGATCTCCTGCCGCGCCTCCCACAGCATTTCCTGTCACTTCCTTAAAATCCCCTTCCCCTGAGTCTAGTGTCTTGTCTTTTGAGTTTGAGTCTTCCTCTAAGTCTGAGGACCTCGCGTTTGAAGACTATGATCTTGTCGCAAACGCCATATTTCCTTTCTCTATGAATGAAACCCTCGACCTTTCTGAGTATCCCTCCATTTCCACTCTTTTAACTGATAAATTAGCTAATAATCAACATAATCATATACACTTAGTTAATAATGATTCATTAGAAGAGGTAGACACAGGCACGCTAAATGATGAATATATTAGAGAAATTTCAGAACAGGTTATTAATCAAAAGGAATCTTGAGACCAAGCTACCGATGAGGTGCTAAAGTGTGTGAATTTGGGAACCGAAGCCGAGCCAAAGGAAACACAGATTGGAAGCTTCTTCAGCGGAGCCGAAAGGGAAGCATTGATTGAGCTACTCAAGGATACGTGGACTTGTTTGCATGGTCTTACAAGGACATGTTGGGGCTTGAAAACTCAATCATAGAGCACAGAATCCCGACAGCACCAGATGCCAAGCCAGTCAAGAAAAAGTTACGCCGTATTAAACCGGAATGGTCCTTGCAAGTGAAGGAAGAGATTGAAAAACTGCTCCGCGTAGGCTTCATCAGAGTGATCGAATACCCCACTTGGCTGTCCAATATCGTGACCGTTAAGAAGTCCAATGGTAAAGTCCGAGTATGTGTAGACTTCAGAGATCTCAACAAGGCTACTCCTAAAGATGACTTCCCTTTACCCAATATCGACATGCTGGTCGACGCGATGGCTAATTATGAAGTCAAGTCATTTGTAGATGGGTTCGCCGG
The DNA here is from genome assembly GCA_026119855.1 of Campanula takesimana. Classification (NCBI taxonomy): domain Eukaryota; kingdom Viridiplantae; phylum Streptophyta; class Magnoliopsida; order Asterales; family Campanulaceae; genus Campanula; species Campanula takesimana. The sequence goes on from JAOWBW010000084.1 coordinate 1,007,936, forward strand.
CTATAACCAGATTAAGATGGCCGATGAAGACCAAGAGAAGACAGCCTTCACTACTCCGTGGGGTAGTTTCTGCTATACTGTCATGCCATTTGGTTTATGGAACGCTGGGGCTACTTATCAATGGTCGGTCACCGCTCTTTTCCATAATATAATCCACAAGGAGTTCGACGTATATGTGGATGATATGATCATACATTCGAAAGGCTCCGACGGTCAACATCTAACGGATCTAAGGAAGTTCTTCAACAGGCTGAGGGAGCACGCCATGCGTTTGAACCCCGCCAGGTGCACGTTTGGCATCAGTAGAGGGAAATTACTAGGTTACATGGTCACCGAGCGTGGTATAGAGGCTGACCCAAAGAAGATTCGAGCTATCTTGGAAATGGAACCTCCCCGCAATGAAGGCGAAAGAATGAAGCTCATAGGACTACTCCAATACCTCGGTCGTGTAATAACAGTAGCAGAGCCAACACTGCGAGAAATGGAGGGATACACACATAAAGGCTGGAGTATGAGATGTGAAATTGCATTCAATTGCCTCAAAAAGTACCTGATGAACACCCCCGTTCTACGCCCAATGCATGGGAAGGAACCCCAACCCACAAGTTCAATGGAGCAGTGGCCCTCACACCATGGAAAGAAACTAAGCGAAAATCTGTTTAAATTTTTCGCTAGTAACCCAATCCCAATCCAACACGATGCAAAGCTGGTGACCCCAAGAGCAAAAATGTTCAAAGGACTGCAAATTATGGGTAAAATACAACCTATAGAAGAATACGCACTTCTCTCCGAGTTACCACCTCTCCAGCCTTTCGAGCCCACTAAGTTTTGCTTATACCACCAGGACGAAGGTCATGACACCGACAATTGTGTGGCCCTACAAAGAAAAATTGATGAACTTATTGATAGAGAGATGCTCGCTAAGCGTAGGGGATCTTGGTGCTACATGGAGAATGGTAACCCGCGACCCCTCGAGTTCAACAAGCTCAGACCCAGAAGCAAAAGCAGCATGACAATGCCCCCGCACATGACTACAGAGCGAATTCGCGACCTATTGTAAGAGGTGGAATAATTGAAACCGCAACTCTCAACTACCAAGGCGCGAGACACCTTGCAAGATCTTCTCCGGAGGAGCGGCCAAGATGACGGATTTGGATGGCAACCCGTTCAAGGAACCGGTCAACCTCAGCAAGCTTAAGCGCTACTACGACTAGTCCCCCCTTCTCAAAAAAAATGCAAAAAGAAGCCCGATAGGCTGAAAACCCGCAAAGGGCGGTCTATGCAAAAAAAGGGTGCGTACAAAGCTCGGTAGACTGAAAACCCGCAAAAGCGGTCTAGGCAAAAGTTAGAGCATTCCCTCTTCTATCTTCCCTTTCTTAAAATAGTTCTAGTCTAACTGAAATGAACTACGATGACCTGAGCCCCTTAGTCTTATTTGTAAAAAGGGAGCGTAGGCAGCCTTTCAAAAGGTGCGGTCTAAAAAATAAATAAACATCCAAATTTGGCCATGGAGTAATAAGAGAAGAATCTGTGTTTTCTAAAGAAAAAACTTTTATTTCCACAATCATTGCGCATTACACTTATTCGATAAGTCTAAGCTCGATTAAACTTACGGCTACATAACCTGTTATGAAATTAACTAAACTGAAATAAAAGGAAATTAAAACTAATGTGTTTGCAATGACTGTGGATGGATACTCGGGACTACTCCTTAGCCTTCATTGTGCCATCGGTCTCTTTCTTCTTGCGTAGTCCTCGGCGAATTTTCTTCTTGTCAGGCTTCTCACAAAATCTAGCCTCAAAGGCGCTAACACCCTTGGTCTTACCTTGCACAATCTCCCCAATCTTTTTCTTCCTCAGAGTCACCATCCCATTTCCATCCTCATTAACAATATTCTTCCCTTTTCGCCTCTTAAAAGCCAACGCCTCTTTCATCCTCAAAGAGACACTCGAAGCACAGGATCCAAGTATAGAGCCCCTTAAGTTCTCTAGAGTCTGCTTCATGTCCCCCAGTCTCTCCTCGTACCATATCAAATATTCCCGTTATAAGTAGGTGTTTTGGGAGCGCTAAAGGAAGGTCACGCACGAAAACCTGCCCTCCCCCACATTTGAGAAAGAAGGATCGAGACACTAGCATCCAAGAAGAGAACTCTGAGAGGAAACGGCACCAGTTCCTCATCCCAATCCTCAGGAATGGTCTGAACCAACCCATATTGGCGGAGCACCCACGTGGGATAGTAAAAGGTAGTCTTAGAAAGGGTCAGAACACGGATCATGTAAGACCCCACCTGCTTCTGCCTCAAGGAATGAATCTGCCATATTTGCACTACCCATTGAATGTCATCAGTCACTAGCTCGGCCAAATAAGTCTCCCAACCACTACGGGTCATCCGCTCGAACCGCTCTGCAATACCCTGCTGCGATAGATCCATGGGGCAACATTCCTAGACTGCTCCGGTTTATTTACCCTAAGCCTCTCTTGGAGCCACATAGTCAACAACATGTCACTGCCTCTCGGCATGACCCCATAAATGGAAAAATGTGAAATGCCACAAATGGTCTCCCTCAAGATGACCGGCACGATATTATGACCCACGCGGGCATGAATCACCATGTCAAGGCACTCCCTACTAGCAAAACTGATTTGGGTAGGGAAAAGGATCGAATCAAATAAGCACAGCGCGAGATGGTCTAGAGCAAAGTCAGAAGTGACTTCCATGTGCATAAATATTCTGGCATCCAAGAGAGGTCCACGTGTTTGGCTCTAACATACTTACCAAGGTTATCTACGGACACCCGAAGGTTACCAACCTCCTCTCCAACGAAACAGAGTCAAAAGGCAAGGCTATCTCCTTTCTCTCATCACCACCACAAAGAGCCATCAAGTCCTCATAGGTGGGTGTTATCTTATTGTAAGAAAAGTTGAAGATGTGGTTATGTTCGTCCCAAAACTTGGCACTAGCATGCAAAAGATTCATGTTCGTGTTCATATGAGGAAGTTACCAAAGACACTTTATGCCAAACCATTCATTAAATTTGTCGCGACAAGAGCCAGGAATTTTGCTAATCCACTTATTTAAGGCTGTAGTGTAAGATCCTCTCTCAAGCCTTGTGATCCTAGCATGATGATCCATCAAAAGTGCAAGAAAAGTTGATATTCAGAAAAGAAAAAGAGCAAAAACTACTGTGGGTGCGGCTCTAGGACTGTTCAAACCCTGGTTAAATAGGTTTCGGATTCTAAATCTTGCCAGAAAAAGGAAAAGCAAAGGCAGCGCAAACCTTGGCCACGTGGCCATCTTCGTTCTTGGCCACGCGGCCATCTCCGCCCCGTGCAGAAATGTTAGCTCCGTCCCTAAGCTTGGTTACTCCTACACCACAACGGATTCCATGTCGAATCCATGAATATGTACGTATCCATCCCCGTGGCGCATGCATTGCATAAAATTAGGAAAAATGTAAATAACTAGTTTGTACAAATAAGTTTCCTTAATCTCATTAGCTAAGTACATAAACTCTTTGCATACATTTTAAATATCTAGTACATATCTATCTATACTACAACTAACAATGCAGGAGAGAAATAAAATGGCCCTGGCTAATCTGAATCCTCCTCGGTAGCGTACCGCCGCTGTGTCGAACGACGCGAGCCATTGGCACTCGAGCTCCGTCCCCGGACTGCCCGTCCACCAGTATGTGAAGACCCAGCCTCAACAGGAGAGCGCTCTCGATGCTGTGGTATGAAAACATCCTCCCTCTAGCAGGTGCAAGAATGATACGCCTCTCTCAATAAGCGTATAAGGATGTTCTCCCACTGAACGGATCGGACATATGCCTCCCGAGTCACCTAGAGAAGTCAGAAACAATGAATAAGGCTAAAGAAACAAAAGTGTGTGCATGGGATAAATCTGAACCAGAATGATAAATCATACCCCAGCATCAGGTGGTGGAACGAATGGCTCCTATACGATGTCGGCATCCATCGCCTCCAAGCTGATCTCCTCCTCTCGGCCGCCTCGCACCACTCTGACGCTGTTCGAACAAAGAGGTATGTCAACCAAAGGCTGACTCCGCCCAACATAGCGGGCCGAGCTCGATCCCTCTCCTGACAGCATCCTAACCCGCACATGTGGGCTGATCAAGCGTGTCCGCACAAAGCCATCATAGTCGTCACTACCCCTGTAGTGCTCCGCCGGAGTCGGAGTCAAGAAGGTCCTCAGCCTAGCAGGACGAAGCATGTCCCGAAGAGGATCATGGGGAACCCAAGGCGCTGCGCCGGCCCTATGTTGACGAGCAACCCGCTCACCAAGATACATGGCATCCCCGCTGAGGGCCACTAGCAGAATCCGAGAGGCCGTCAACTCAGTAGCGTAGCCAATAGAAAATTCATTAGCCTCGCTCTAAGGGTAAAACATTACCCTGACAGGCGTGATCCTAGTGAACACTCTCCTCAGATCAGTAGCATCCACAGTCCTCATATCTTTGGATTTCCAAGGCACTTGCCAGTTGCTTCTGCACCAGTATGACATGATGGGAACAGCCTTATTGTCGGCTATCTCCAGCTGAAAAGGGGCGACACCAAAGATCTCATATACCCACATCTGTGTATACAGTAAATGGAGACAAGTCAAGAATATGTGCTACAATCCAAAATTATGCTGAACAGACAAGGGAATGATGAAGAGTATACCTCGAAGGCAAACTGGAACCCATCAAATGCCGACGAACTAGCCCTCGAGCAGTGATCCAAAGCGCGGTACACCTCAGCCAAGCTGGCTCCGCCCCAAGAAATCTCGCTCACCTGAGACAGATCTTCCAAAGCCCCCAACAGTGAGTACCTGCAGATGGTGGCTCCACTAGGAAACAGAATCTCTGAGAAGCTGTACCACAGAAACAGTCAAACCAGACAGTCCAAATCATACTCCCCTCTCCCAAAGGCTTCTATAGCCGACACCATAAGCCTGTGTACTTTGCCAGCCTCCACTTCATGACCCTTTACACCTCCCCCAAGGTTGGTGTCAACTCCCAGCAAAACCTGCCGATAATCTGATCTGCCCGCCAAGCTCTCATCAAAAGGCAGAGGAGTGGTAGTGAATTTCAGCCCCGTGATCGCTGCAAAATCCGTAGGCATAACAGTAATCTCTCCCCAACTAAAGTGGAATATGTGAGTTGTGTCCCACCAGAACTCTCGGCAGACCTGTATCACTGCCGACACCTTCAAAGTATCCCCGATCATACGGATAGCCTCAAAAAAGGGACCGAATCCCATAGCCTCGATCCGAGCACGCAAACCACCTGGACCCACTTATAGGGATGCCCACAACTGACCCACAGTCACGGTGGACCCGTGAGCCTTAATTCTCTACAGGTAAACACAGCAAAGGTACGTTACTTTTCTGGCAGATTATATTTCACGCTGAAATATACTTGTATTTATATTCCGAATAGAAATCATGGTAATGAAAAAGGGAAAGAGGTCAAATCCAAAATTTACCTCTCTCGTCTCCGGAAGACCCTTGGACCAATGGTGATCCGAATCGATGTAGAATTCGTAGTCGTGATCGAAAGTCGACTTTAAAAGGCCGTCCCAAAAATTTCGAGTCGCCGCCCTCGTCCTCAATCTGCCCCGTTGCAACATTTGCGCCGCTGGACCACACACATTTGGGTCCATTTCTGCATTTTCTCCCCCTAAAGAATCCTCATTTCCTCCCTCTTGGTGACCGTGCTCCGGAGGCATAAAGCCGCCATAACCCGCAAAACCTCGGCCAATACCATGCATGTCTTCGATTCACTGCCCCGCCATGGCTTCGAATATGTGAAATGGAGTTCTCAAGATTAACAATGGAAGCTTTCTCTCTCTAAATTCCCCTTTTATGTCTCTAAAACTCGAAGAAGAAGAAGCAAAAAGAAGAAGAAGGATCTGGCGTTGTGACCAAGAATCTGGTCTGACCAGAGTCTTGGCAACGCGGCCAAGATCGCCTCAAGCAATCCCAGCCGTCCGATCTTCCCCTTTAATTAATCCACGTGAAGGAGATCTGGCCAATCAGAAGATATGGACACGCTGCCATGTTCGCCTTCTCAGGCAAAATTACCAATTTACCCCTGCTTTATTTTGTGTTTGTTCATTTTAGGCCCCCCCTTAGCCTATTTTGACAGAAATTCGTTATTTAAGGTCGAGAAAGCCTCCCCAAAATTTCTATTTCTTTTCAAGAAGCATCGAGATTACTTAGACTCTGCCGTCTTCATATCTCGTACATTCAAACCTTTTGTCGCGATTACCCAAACCCGACCGTTTCTACCTCGCGTGTACCCCAGTATTTGCTTAGGACCATTGTGGTTGCAAAGACCCATCCGTCTCTATATCATGTGTGTTCTAGATCTATCACGATTTGCAGAAGCCCTACCGTTTCTAATTGCGTATGTTCCAGCAATTGACATTTCATCTTGGGATTACTTAGACCTTGCCATCTTTATATCTCGCACCATTCTTGTTTGCATCTCCGAACTACGACTGGCTTGATTCCTCCGAGGATACGTAGGAAGCCTGAAAAGGTTCAGCCACCCGACCGACTTGGTCATTTCTCATTCCCCAGCAGATTTCCCTGCATGAAAATTATCCCCAGCGGAAGGCGTTACTCGTTGCGCTACATCAGAAGACAATCATTCGCAAATTTCCCCAGCAGATTTGAACTACGTCCGGCTTGATTCCTCTGCGGATATGTAGGTCGCCTGCAAAGGTTCAACCATTTGACCTCTTAGGTCATCTTTTGTTATAACTCCATACCCGCGAGAGTTATTTATCATCCTTCTCTCGATTTGAAACTCATGTTTCAGAACATATCCTTCTTTTTATCGTCGACCCCCCATTGCCTTGCAAGAAGCGTCGCTGAGGGGGGATTTTAGTGGTTTACCATGGAGCTGTGTGCCTGCACCTGTTATGTGTATGCTTTACAGATATATGTGCTCATGTGAGATGAGAGAAAATTGTGCCTGTGGTGTGAAATGTGATTTGAAAAGCAGAGATTGCTTGAGAGAGAGAGATTTTCCAAATACGGAGAAATGGCTGATTGATTCGGGATGGATTTCTGATGCCGTGACTTTGATGAAGGATGTCGACACTTATGATGAAGATGAGTCACATGTACTTTGATGGAGTGTCGGTAAGATGACATTCTGGATGATGGGTTGGTCGTGCCCAAGGGCTACCTACGTATCTCTTGAAGAGAATCAGACCAGCGTAGTTCAGATGATGGAGAACGCTGGGGAAGAAGCACATATTATTTTATTTTTAATTTTTTTACACAAGTAAGAAAAAAGAAAAAGAAAAATCTTTTTGTCATTTTTTTAGTTCGTGGGTGAAGCATTTTAACCATTGTGTGTTTGTAAAACCAACCCAAGATCAAATCATGTTCGGTCGAATTCTGGATTGCCTCACTTGAATCCTGTTGTCGCTGTTGTGCCCAATGAAGATTGATGTCTAGCCCCAAGATATTTGTCAATTATGGGGATTCAAAGACTTTCGATGCCGAGATAATAAGGGGTTGCTGATTGTAAGCCCCTAGAACGCCTTTGATGCCAAACTTTGAGTGACTTGCATAGCCCCAAGATAAATCAGCTCTTGGCCCATTCAAATTAGTTGCCTTTTGTTATTGACGTGAGAAAGCCCCAAGAGAAGATTATTGATACCAAGCCCCAAATGTCATGTACTTGTTGTTTGCGAGCTTCAAGATGGTGGAATATGAAGACCTTTCAATGTAAACCCCAAATTATCTTGTGGCTGGCTCGGCATTATATTGAGAGCGGATGATAGAGATCTCCTTCTTACCCTTACTTGGGAGATGAATGGCCTTCTTGTGGTTGGTACCCAAATGGCGGAGGGCTTATGTCAAAAGATGCAGTAATGCCTTGTGTTGCCGTCGAGATCGCGGATGGTAAGGTCTTGGTGTGATAAGGTCCCAAATGAGTATGCTTGCTTGAGTCTTCTTGAGTTGAACTAATGAGGGATCTTCGGATGCAACTAGTTCTTAAAACTCAAAAGCCGCACTTTTTGTTTTTGATCTTGGAGAAGGGGTGCTGAATTGCAGAAACATTGGGATTAGCCGAGGCATTTCCCGCTATAACCCTATTTTGAAAGAGTTTAACATATTGAATCTTTTTTCCTTTTCTCTAAGACTTCCTTCATAATCTCGTTGTAATTTCTAACAAGAATCATCAAATTCATTCATAACTTCGGAGTCCTCCTTTAAAACCAGAAGACCTTTGACGTGAAGTACTGAGAGACCCTTTAAGCTTAGACCACTCCCTATATTGAATTGCTCGGGTATCATCTCCTAAAAAGATTGTCAATTGATAAGCCCCAATATTGCTCTTTGCTCGGACTACTGTAATACAATAGCCCAAAAGATTGTAGATTGCGAAGTCCCTTGAAAATACTTTCTATGCCAATTTGATAGAGGAAGCTTCAAATGTTGCATATGACTTTTCTAGGGTCACCGTTGGGGTCAGTGAAGTGAATTGCATTTTTGCTGAGGGAGCCTTTCAAACTTGAGTCTAGCCCCTAGAATTCCATCATCGATTATAAGTAGAGCAATAAAGGTCTATCTTTGATTGGGGGAGCAGGCACAAGAACACATGACAATAAGGCTTTTCGGCGTTCCTCTTGAGAGACTTTGAGGATAGTCTCACATATCTTTCTTGAGCGTAGCCCCTAGGGCTCATTAACTGTCAAATGAAGAAAAAGAAGCTCTCGTTCGTGAGTCATATAGCCCCTAAGGCGTCATCATTTGTAGAGCAAGAGACTCGTTCTCGTGTGGGGGAACAATCATAAGAGGACATGGCAAGAGCTACTCCATTTCTCGTGAAACCTTTTGACATATTGTAGGGGCATATGCTTGGAGAAGCTTGAAGACTGAGTCACACGTTGTTGCCATTTGCTGCCCAAACCAATTGACTTACTGGGGATCATTTGTGTAACCTCGTATCCCTTAATTATGGGCTCATTCTCGGACGGGCCTTCTTTCACATGAGCCCAAAAATGCATACTGCAAGAACAATCTTTCTTATGACAATAACTCAAACGGCCTTTGATTGTGCCATATCTTGTCAAGCCTTTTGCAATTCCAAAGTTGACTCGGTGGGGAATTGACTTGCTGAGGAGATTCAATGTAGAACTTGTCTTCTTTAGAGGCCGGGGATCTCCATCTCTTTTTCCCTTCTATCTCTCACTCTCTCATTTTTTTATGACGCACCCTGTTTTTTTCCTAAACCGCCCTTTCGGGTTTTTAATCTAGCAGACATCTCTTTTGTGTCTTCATTTTTTTTTACTCAATTAATGAGTAAGTGTGCATTGACTCTAGCTAAGGATGAGAGGCATGTGATTTTGCGGTGGAGACCTTTTGTCACTAATGATGAGTGACATTGACTTGACTAGGGCAGTAGCCCCTAGTATTGACTTCATGTATTTATATATTTTTTGAATGACTCACGAATGCAAGTAAGTCATTAAGAGAGAAGAGAAGGAAAGCCCCAATTTGATTGCAAGAAACTGGGAGTATCGCTGAAAGAGAAGAAGCTCCTAGACTCGATAAAGAACGTGAAATGATTTCAAATCTAGGAAAGTTGTTCAATCTTGAGGTGATTAATTCATTGGCAAATGAATCGTACAAAGATGTCTTCACAAGTTCAAGATGAAGGCCGATCACCATAACGTACTAGGGCGAAACATATCTTCTTTATTGCAGGAGACCGGACCCGAAGGTTGCCTACGTTCCTCCAGTGTAGAGGCTCAGGTCACCATAGTTCTTGTAGATGCTCAAGTTGATCTTGCTTCATCCTTCGTTGGTGTATGATTTATCAACCTAGCGAGCTTTTTTTTTTTGTTTTTTAATCCCCTTTTGAAACATTGCTTGATTTTTATCCATGGTTGTAGTTCCACCTTGCTTTGGCGGTTTATGTCTTGGATTTATCGTTTGATGTTGTCGCCTTCGTCACTATGTTTAGCCCCTAGGCGTTCAAGTGATGGCCTTCGTTCTAAAACTTGTTTAGACATCTTTTCATCATTTTATCAAGAATTAGATTGAACAACTTGGAAGAGTGTATGAGGACAAGAACGACTTTTTATTTGATAATTGACTCAAAATTTAACATGGGACGAGAGAAAATATTAATGCACACATTAGAGGACTTTGACTCTTTTTTTTTTTAATCCTATTTCTAGGTAGAGAAAGAGAAATGGAGACTGTTGTCGTCGTCCTTGTTGTTGTAGTCCTCATTATAACATGATCTCTTGTTGAAGCCCCATTTCAAAACCAAGCCTCCTCTTTGATGAGTTTCTCTTCACCCACGGTAAATTCACCATTGTCGATCAAATCTTGGATGATGTTTTGGAGAGCGAAGCACCCATTGGTAGTGTAGCCGCTATGCTTGTGGTAGTTTCACCATTTATCATGTGCATGATTTTTACGTATCCCCTTCAGCTTGTATCCATCTAAAGGCTTAACCTTTCCATTTGCTACCAAGGCTTCATGCTTCGGCTTGGGTCATTCCTAAGAGAGGAGTGAAAAGTCGGTTGTTGGCGGCACTTTTGTGGCTTTTAAAGGACAGGACACTTGAGCATGCTTTATCATTGAACTTTGCCTTGTTGTCGGTGAGCTCTTGCAAACTGGCCTTGAGTTCGGAAACCTCTTCTTCGGAAATCCTTTTCTCATGATTAAAACGGGCCTTGAGTTTGGAAACTTCTTCCTCGTGAATTCTTTTCTCAAGAGCAAAATGGGCTTGCCACAAATCATCCTTGGGGGGGCTGTTGGGTTTCGGAGTAACATGCGCAGCGGAATTTAGCATTTAAAATTTTATGAAACCCAAAGCCATAGATCCGTTCATATGGTTAAGTCAAATACATATAAGATGAATATTAGAAAAACTAACCCTTGATGACTTTGATTTCTAGCCTTTGAACTTGGTGGAGATTTGAAAACTTGATCACGATCACAAAGCTTGAACACGAACTTTGAAGATGATGATTTTCACCCTCTAGCGGTATCCACACCACGAACGAATATCAAGGAGCTTCTTGATCTTGGTTGCTAGACCAAAATTATGAAACACACTTTCACAACTTAATATGACTATATGGAATTTTATTTGTGTATTATTTTGTTCTTCAATCAAAGGATGTCTTGGAACAAAATAATCTCTCTCAAACTCTTTGGAGACTTACACAAAACATTGGCAAAGAGTGCTGGCCGAATTTTGCCTTTTATACACAAGTAGGACCTATTCCAAATAGGAAACTTCTGTCAAAAACCGTCCAAAATTCGTTTCCTAATCAAATTAGGAATCCGCCCCCGACAGTACTGTGCGGCCGCCCAGAATCCACTGTGCGGTCGCACAACTATCTGAAACAAACTGGTACAAAACTGAGCTAAGTGTGCGGCCGCCCAGTCCATACTGTGCGGTCGCCCACTTCCCCAGATTCCCAGAATTTCCAAAATTCCAATATAGTCCTTAGTTAGGATTCGTTCTATTGTGTGTGACCCTCTAGGATTATACTAAGTTGGCAATGGGTTCAAACATGAAACCATAAGATATGATTAGGTTCTAGCAAACCGTCATACCTACCCAAATAGTATAACTAGATACAAGTTCGCATTCCTTTTAGAACATGTCACAATCCTTTTGTCCACGATGTCATTTAACACAAGTCATGGTCAACGAGTCAACTTGTTTTTGTTCAATACTTTCTCGACTCCGAATATGTTGATAATACAAATGACATTGATCTAATCAATTCATTTGAGTCCGGCCGAACATTTCATCAACATCATTCCTACGAGAGGCCCAAGCTTGACATCTCTCCGAAGGGGGACAAATCCATTTAGCTTATTACTCTTCCCTACGTGAATCCGAATATGCCAATCATACCCTTTATAACTTCCCGGTTAAAGGTAGCGTTTGAATATGTCAAACATAATGTTCATAAAGTGGAAGACTATAATAACTTCATGTCTAAGGATTCGAATGACATAACTAATATGAGATATATGTTCGACATAGACCATGACATAAATCTCATACAGCGGGTCAAGTCCAGTACCTTGTTCCAAACAAGCCCATAAATCTAACATGATCATCCAATGATGATTTAGCATTTATACTAGTGCTTAACAAGTACTAGGGACGGAGATTATTATAAGTAAACATGAACAACAATAATAATCAAAACATTTCTTTATTGATATGAAATAAATGATAACAATTACAACGTTTATTAAACGTGCCTAGGGCACCACAACCAACAATCTCCCACTTGCCCTAGGCCCAATCTGCCATGTATCTAATACCCATGGACCTAACATGACCATCATGTTTAGCTTATGGAAGTCCCTTTGATAGCGGGTCCGCAACATTGTCATCAGTAGGTACTCTGCATATATTTACGTCTCCCCTATCAACGATCTCTCGAATGATATGAAAACGCCTAAGTATATGTTTGGATTTCTGATGTGCTCTTGGTTCCTTTGCTTGAGCAATAGCACCATTATTATCGCAATAAAGGTCTATTGGATTAGCAATACTAGGAACCACTTCAAGTTCAGTGATGAACTTCTTAATCCAAACAGCTTCTTTTGCAGCATCTGATGCAGCAATATACTCAGCTTCAATTGTAGAATCAGCGGTTGTACTTTGCTTGGAACTCTTCCAGCTTACAGCTCCACCATTTAACATAAACACAAAACCCGATTGCGATCGGCTATCATCTTTGTCGGTTTGGAAGCTTGCGTTCGTGTAAGCATTTACATTCCATTCCTCCATAGACCAAAAACGAGTCTTTAGTTCTTCTCAAGTACTTAAGAATCGCTTTTACAGCTACCCAGTGATTTTCGCCAGGGTCGGATTGGTATCTACTTGTCATGCTCAAAGCATAAGATACATCCGGCCTAGTACAAATCATGGCATACATGATGGACCCAATTGCCGAAGCATATGGAACATCATTCATTTTCTCACGCTCATCGTTTGTCTTAGGACATTGAGTCTTGCTTAGAGAAACTCCATGTAACACCGGCAAGGTGCCTCTCTTAGAATTTTCCATACGGAATCTTCTAATGACCTTGTCAATGTATGTACTTTGGCTTAAACCAAGTAGCCTCTTTGATCTATCTCTATAGATCTTAATGCCAAGTATATATGCGGCTTCACCCATATCTTTCATTGCAAAACACTTTCCTAACCAAGTCTTCACAGACTGAAGTATAGGAATATCGTTTCCAATGAGTAATATGTCATCCACGTATAAAACAAGGAATAGCACTATGCTCCCACTAATCTTCTTGTATACACAAGGTTCATCTTCGTTCTTGATGAAACCAAACTCTTTGACTGATTCATCAAAACGGAGATTCCAACTCCTAGAAGCTTGCTTTAATCCATAGATGGATCTCTGCAATTTGCATACTTTAGAATTCTGTTCAAAACCTTCTGGTTATGTCATATACACATCCTCTTGTAGTTTTCTATTTAGGAAAGCGGTTTTGACATCCATTTGCCATATTTCATAGTCATGATATGCGGCAATAGCAAGCAGAATTCTTATAGATTTGATCATTGCTATGGGTGAAAAGGTTGTTGGGATTCGTAGTAACATGCGCAGCGGAATTAAGCATTTAAAATTTATGAAAACCCAAAGCCCATAGATCCATTCATATGATTAAGTCAAATACAACATAATGAATACTAGAATACTAACCCTTAATGCCTTTGATTTTACAACCTTGAATTCGATGGAGGCTTGAAATCTTGATCACGAACAAAGCAAGAATCACGAACTATGAAGATGATAAGTTTCACCCTCTAGCGGTATCCACACCACGAACGAATATCAAGAACACTTGATCTTGGTTGCTAGACCAAATTATGAAACACGCTTTCACAATTGTAAGAACTATATGGAATTATGAATATTCTTGCTCTTCACTTTTGGGATCTTAGAACAAGAAAATAACCTCCCAAAACCCTTTGGAGGCACTCATAATCATGTGCTTAATGACTGCTGAAAGGATCCTTAAATAGGTCCTAATCCTTAACCCTTAAGGACTTAGGAAACCTAAATCCCGTCACCAAATTAGGCAACAAGGAATTCTGGCCGACTTGACTGGCACGGTCGTGCCCTACAATCTGGCACGGTCGTGCCATCTAGTCCGCGCGAATTCCCCAGCCGCCCATTTTCGGCACGGTCGTGCTTGGTAATTTGGCACGGTCGTGCCAATCATGTCGACAGGTTTGCCTTGGTTTGGATTTATGGCACGACCGTGCCATTTTAAGGCGCACGACCGTGCCAGAGCCAAACACTGATATTTTTCCATAATTCCCATTTAGTCCTTTACGATTCGTTCTATTTGTGTGTGACCCTCTAGGATTACACTAAGTTGGCAATGGGTTCAAACATGAAACCATAAGATATGATTAGGTTCTAGCAAACCGTCATACCTACCCAATTAGTGTAACTAGATACAAGTTCGCATTCCTTTTAGAACATGTCATAATCCCTTTGTCCACGATGTCTTTGAACACAAGTCATGTCAACAAGTCAACTTGTATTTGTTCAATACTTTTCTCGATCCCGAATATGTTGATAATCCAAATGACATTGATCCAATCAATCCATTTGAGTTTGGCCAAACATTTCACCAACATCATTCCTTCGAGGGGCCCAAGCTTGACATCTCTCCGAAGAGGGACAAATCCATTTGGCTTATTATTCTTCCCTACGTGAATCCAATCATGCCAATCATACCCTTTATAACTACCGTGTTAAGGCAGCGTTTGAATATGTCAAACATAATGTTCATCAAGTGGAAGACTATAATAACTTCATGTCTAAGGATTCAAATGACATAACTAATATGAGATTTATATATGACATCGACCATGACATAAATCTCATACCGCGGGTCATTTCCAGTACCTTGTTCCAAACAAGTACCCATAAATCTAACATGATCATCCCATGATCATTTATCCTTTATACTAGTGCTTAAGAAGCTCTAGGGACGGAGATTATTATAAGCAAACACGAGCCATAATAATAATCCTATTATCTCTTTATTATCATGATAACTTACAACGTTCAACAAACGTGCCTAGGGCACCAACACCAACAATCTCCCACTAGCCCTAGGCCCAATTCCCTAGGTATCCAATACCCATGGACCTAACATGACCATCATGTTTAGCTTTATGGAAGTCCCATTGTTTAGCGTGTCTGTAACGTTATCATTAGTAGGTACTTTGCATATATGTACGTCTCTCTTATCAACGACTCCTCGAACGATAAGAAAATGCCTAAGTATGTGTTTGGATTCAGGATGTGCCCTTGGTTCCTTTGCTTGATCAATAGCACGACTATTATCACTAATAAAGTCTATTGAATTAGCAATACTAGGAACCATCTTAAGTTCACCAATGAACTTCTTAATCCAAACAACTTCCTTTGCAGCATCTAATGCAGCAATATACTTAGATTTTAGTCGTAGAATTAGTGACTGTACTTTTCTTGGAACCATTCCAACTTACAGCTTCACTATTGTTTATAAAACTCGATTGCGATTTCTACCATTTTTGTTGGTTTGGAAGCATGCATCCGTGTATCCATATACATCGAGATCATCTTCCATCCCTCCATAGATCATAACAATTCTTTAGTCCTTCTTAAGTACTTTAAGAATTGTTTCACAGCCATCCAGTGATTCTCACCGGTTGTCGGATTAATATCTACTCGTCATGCTCCAAGCATTTAGATATATCCGGCTTAGTACTTATTGTCACGACCCGAAATATAGGCTCTATTTTATTAGTAATTAAATGCTTTTTATTTAATTATTTGCTTATTTATTCATTTGAAGTATTATTTATTTAAATAATTATGTGTGCATTTTATGTGTTATAATAATTGTGCCTAGCATTTTATTCGAGTTATTTGGGCTAGTGTGGAAGTGTTGAGTCTTAATTGTTAGTCGGGAGTGTAAGTAATTGTGTTAGTATGGGGAGGGGGTCTAGTTGTAACATTTCAAAATAATTTCCCCCTACTCCCTTGCCTCCCTCACCTTCTCCCTCACCCCCATTCTCCTCCCAGCACACAACTCTCTCTCTCTCCTCCTTGGGTAAGCTTTTTCTCATCTTCCTTCTCTCTTCATTTACTCCATCTTCCTCTCATTTTCTCTTATTTCTTAAAACGTGAAATGTGTTTAGATCGTCGATAGGATCGTAGGAAGCCAAAAAGAATTGAAATCCATCAACTTTGAGAAAAATCAAGTAAGTTACTTTTCCCCCATTTTGATGCTAAAATGTTCATATCATGTTTATATGATGATTAATGTGCCATATTTGAAGTTTGGTTGTATTTTGAATTTGTTTGGAATTTTATTTGAGTTTTGGGTAAAAATGGTGAAAACTTGAATGTTGGTTTTGATTCTTGGTTTTGGGTCTATTATGGTGTGTTTAGACTCCCATTCTAGTTATAAATGATGTTTGGATACCTTAGAAACCATCTTGGGAGTGTTGATTTTGGGTATTATGAATTTGGTATGAAAATGGCAAGGAAATGTGAAGAACCCAGCTCTGGTTTTTCCCCAGTCCGTAGACCAGGCGCCCGCCTGTGTTGACCCAGGCGCCCGCCTACATGACCTTTTTAGTGGCCAGACCTTCTGGTCAATCAAGCGCCCGCCTTCCCCCTTTCCAGGCGCCCGCCCGCCCCTGTTCCAGGAATTTTGCCCTTTTGCTTGGTTTAAGACTTAAGGCCTAACTAGTTTAGGTTTAATCCTTCTTATTAACTTAAGATAACACCGTGGAACACTTTATTGTGTGGATTTGATTCTTTTGTGAATAAATATGATGTGAAATGTATTTAAGTACCGTTTTGGTAATGTAGTTCATCTTTGATGTGCTGTTTGCATTGGTTGACCTTTGTGGTAACTTAATTTGATTGGTTCCCTACTTTGGAACCTTAAGTTGTTCATTCATGCTAAATTATTATTACTTAGCATTTATTTGAAAGTCCAGCTGGTATTTTGTGTGTGTTTGGGCGATGGGAAAGATTATAATGGCAAAGCCAAGTCCATTATAATGTTGACCATTGTTTTGCCCCCTTCTTTACCCCTTCTCCAGATTGGCCTTGGAAAGGATAAGTCAGCGTTCCTTTGTGAATGTATCTGGCTAGCGGGTATGACTTTGTGTCATGATCCTTGTCCTTTGTGACACTGTTATGGTTATTGGTTCCGGTACCGGGGTTTCTCTTCGGCTTTCATGCTATTATGAAGATGATGATTTGTTGATTATTGAAGCTGCGCAGCGATCCTTTATTTGGATGTTCCGGTTTGGAAAACCTTGGCTATATCCTTTGTTATGTGTTTATTTCCGCTGCTATCTATTATATGATAATTGCTATGTGCTATGTGATATTTATCGTTGCTTATTGTATATTGCATCATAGCATGTCCTGTAGTTGCATTAGTAACTTATTGAGATTTATCTCACCCCCTTTCTTTTATCTTTGTTTTTCCTTAACACCCCCCCCCCCAGGTGCTAAGGATTAGTCTCGCTGATCACGAGAAAGAGGACGTCGAGTGTGGATACATTCTTTTGGGGAAAGTTGTATAGGTTGGTTTACATTATATAAATGTGTAACCTTTTGGGATATTTGTACCAAACATTGACGTCATTAGGATTATGTATTTGTATTTTGGTAAGCATAAACTGGTGGAAGTTTATGATAGTTGTAAATGGGTTTTTATCAAACATGGTTTTGTAAAACTTTGGATTATCACCTTTTGGTTTTAAATGGAATTTTTATCTTCGGTATTTCATAGTTTTGGTTCTAGAGTCGACGTCCAGCTCGCGGTCCCGGGTCCGCGGGGTCCGGGGTCGCGACACTTATCATGGTATGATGGATTCAATTGCCGAAGCAAATTGCATCCCATTCATTCTTCTCATGCTCATCATTTGTCTCAGGACATTTGAGTCTTTGCATAGAAAACTCCATGTAACATTAACAACCGTCCTCTCTTAGAATTTTCCTTGCAGAATCTTCTTATGACTTTGTCAATGTATGTACATTGGCTTTAAACCATTTAGCTTCCTTGATCTATCTCTATAGATCTTAATGCCAATGACTTATGCGGCTTCATCCATATTCTTCATTGCGAAACACTTTCTTAACCAAATCTTTACAAATTAAAGTGTAGGAATGTCGTTTCCAATGAGCAATATGTCATCCACATATTAGATAAGGAATAACACCATGCTCCCACTAATCTTCTTGTATATACGAGATTCATCTTCGTTCTTGATCAAGCCAAGCTCTATGACTTATCAAAACGGAGATTCCAACTCCCAAAAGCTTGCTTCAATCCATCCAATGAATCTTCGCAACTTTCATACCTTTTAGAATTTTCTTGACTATCAAAACCTTTAGGTTGTATCCAATACATCCTTAAGTGAGTTCCCGTTGAGGAACGCTTGTTTTGACATCATTTTGTCAAATTTCATATTCCAAATATGAACATGTGACTATGAAAATTCTAATAAGTTTCTTGCTACCCATGTAACATTTTTCTCCAAGAAAAGTCATTCATCTCCTTTGGTTTTTACACCTTAGGTTAGAATGATCAAGTTCCAAACTTGATTATTATACATGAATTGCCTTTTAGATTTTATGACTCCAAGCCATTAATCTAAATGTGGAGTTGATATTGCATCTTTGATAGGTGGTAAATACTTCATTCTAAATGATCTTTACCTCAATACTTTCTATCTCGAAATATCCAATATTTCTTCTAATAGATTGTATTTTATAATGTGTGCAAGTACTTGTATATCTTGAACGGATTTTCACAACCCCTTGTGAAAACTTGTTCAACTTCCATCTCAGGTTAAAATATATTTTCTAGGTCTCGAACCATTCGAGATACATTTTACTCCCACTGATTCTTTTAGAGATAAACCACTTATCTAGAAAAGTATCATCATAGTCAACAAACCATTTGTTTCTTATGAGTAAAATTATTATCCTCAAGTTTCCTTAGGATATCCCATGAAAGTATATTTATTAGATTTAAATGTGAGTGTGTCCCAGACAACTCCTTTCAAAAAGGGTCTCACCATCTTAAATCTTTATGAAAGACAAACCAAGTTTTCTTTCACCATTTAACCTCTCTTGATGGAATTCAGATTAGTATAATCATAGCGGTTTTAAATACATAACCCCAAAATGAATAATGGAAGATCACTTTGACTTTGTCATCCAACGAACCGTATCTAATAAGGTTCTTATACTTCCACGCAGACATATCATTTAGAATGATATTCTTAGTGAAGTTAATTTGTGAAACCATTTCAGAACTTTAATGATGACTGTCAAATTCTTGGTTTAATTATTCATCATCATGATCCAATCATAATTTTTGAATAGTTTTACCAAGTATAACCAAAATTCTCTTTTAGCATTGCTTCTTAATGCACCATACACATCAAAATGTATTGGGTCAATTAAGACATTATCCTTTTAACCAATCATAGTAAAAGATGTCTTGATCCAAGTAAATAAGATTTGCATAAATCATGTGATTCCAAATCATATGACTTAAAACTCCGTCCCATGGAATTTTAGATATGCATTTCTCATTTATTTGATCAAAACAATAATGCATAAAGAATTTTAATTATTTATGTTATAGTCTTTATTATTTTGTTCTTCAAGATTTAGGATATAAGATTTATTTATATGATAACACAATGAAGTAAATCATAATAAATAAAGCACTTTTCTTATTCCAAATAAGAAATTAATACACTTCATTATCTTATAGCAAAATAATGTTTTCTACTTCATCAGTAAAGTCACTTTACAAGTGTTCTACGAACAATGTTGCAACCATTGCATCATTACTGTTTGTAGATAAAACTTTACTATAAGTAGTCTTTCATCTTACTAATTATTCTGGTATCCAATACCCAATAATTAAATTTAGAAAGAATAATTTATAACATAAATATTCCGAGTGGTAGTCCCACTACCATTCCTTTTATTGATCACCCAAAATTTTGACTACAATTCTAAATGGTCAATCCAATTGCCATTTTACCAAATTGCATCTATTAGAGTTATTATTATAACCAAAATTATTTCCTTTAGGTTTGACAACTCTTGTCTTACTTTTCTTTTGGCATTTGGCCTCTTTCCATCATGAACTATGAGCATTGGAGAACCATTCTCCAATATCTTCATCTTCGCAGTTTTTCAGCATGTTAATGCAATTCGAAGAAATTCTTATTCATTTTAAGCATGTTATATTCCATCACTAAGTGATCATAACATTTAAACAATGAATCAAGAATGAGATCCATGGCTTGCTCCAATCCAATTGGACAACCAAGTTTCTCAAGATGCTCTACGTAGCCTTTATCTTAAGCATGTGAAGTTTCATTTATTGCCCTTCACTCATTTTGCAATGAGTGAATGCAACAATGGTTTTATACCTCTCTTGCTTAGATTTCTCTTTGATACATGTAGCTAAACTCCACACCTATCTAATAGGCTTCTACAAGTTCCAAACTTTGTTGGAGTTTAAGAGCACATAATCGTGAGCATAAGACAACTCACATTCCTAGAATCATACTCATGATTCTTGTGATTGTCTACTCCGGCATTGGTTCTTTTAGGAATAGGCCCATCAAGAATGTACAACCCATCTTCTTGCCTTAGAACCATTCTTAGGCTCAGGATCCAATCCATGAAGTTTGTACCATTCTTTTGAAGCTTTATCCTTAACAAGGATTAATCGCAACGATTTTAGTTGTCATCTACAACTTATGCAAAATTTCCAAAATATTACAAGTACCAATCTCATTAAAGAGGTAAATAATGTATTTTCCAAAAATACTCCCACTAAATTATATAACCTTCATATACATCCAATGTATAATATAATTTAAATGGGCTAAGATCCAACTTTAATTTAATTCTAAGTCCGCTATGGCGGATTACACAAAATCAAATTAATTAGGTAGACAACCCTGTCAATCATATCCCATATGACTCTTAGATCCTTTCATGAGACTCTTTTAAATTGGGCTAAGATCCAACTTTAATTTAATCTTGAGTCCACGGAGGCGGACCGCTCAAAATCAAATTAATTAGGTAGACAATTTCTTGTCAATCATATCCAATATGATTCTTAGTGATCCAATTTCAAAAGCATGTTTAATCTCATCTTTTGCCTAAGGCCCAAAACTGTTTTGACGCCCAATTAAGTCTAACCATTTTAAACGCATGGTTGATGTGCCTCGCTAGGGCGTGCCCACATAATCCATCTTGCTCATACATAGATAAAGTTAATGCACCTCGCTAGGGCGAACCCACATTAAAATCACCCATGCACTAACAAGTGTTTTAATCATGGCGTGGCAAAAGGACTTAAAACTTTCTTGAAGGTTCATCACCATATAGCATACAACACATTTATGAGCACACAAGATAAACATGTTACGCATCAAGTTTAGCCACTAAATTAATCTCCATTAATTTAAGCATAATATTTATGTGTCATTAGTTTCTCTATTATTATGAGGATGAGATTATTTGAACTTTGGTCATCATCTCCAAATCAAGACAACAAGAAGTGCGACCGAACTAAGCCATTGGCAACCACAATTCCGCACTAATTCAAGAAACCAAAAAAGTAGTCCATGTGGCCGAAACTAAGCAATAGATGGTCTCGATGAATGTAGGCCAATTGCATTCACAATTCCACATGGATCTCCAATCATTGAATCAAGAACTTTGTTTCTCAATTTTAGCAATTATGAACTCTTCATAATTCTAATTTCGTTTTATCTTTGAAACCTTGATTGCGATCAAGTTTGGGAAACACAATCTCGATGAACGTAGATTAGCCATCCAAACCTTGAACTAAACTTAGAATCACAAGACTAAAACAAATAGGAGATTTAAACCCAAGATCCACACCCAAAACCCAAACCCTACCCCCGCGCCAAACCCTAGGTCCGGCCGGGTCAAGGCTTGGGTCCGGTCGGACCCCTTGCGAAAAATCCAAATTTTTAAAGTTCCAAAATTTATCTCAAAATTGTTTTTCCCGATTCAATTAGGATTTGGTGTTCTTGGTGATCCAATCACCATGATCATCAAAACCTTGAATAAACGATTTATTCTTGAATCCCTAGAATATCAAAACTTTGATCCAATCAAAAATTGATAATCCAAACAATTTTAAATCCACCATAATTTTAATTGCGATTGAACAGTGCGATTAAAGTTTATAAAACAATAAACCACATAAAACGCATAGACCACATAAACATCATAATCCCAATATTCAAATCATGCTAGGCACATAAACAATTTATATACACACAACATGATTATGTATTGAAATAATCAACATGAACGGGGCTCTGATACAACTGTTGGGATTCGTAGTAACATGCGCAGCGGAATTAAACATTTAAAATTTATGAAAACCCAAAGCCCATAGATCCATTCATATGATTAAGTCAAATACAACATAATGAATACTAGAATACTAACCCTTAATGCCTTTGATTTTACAACCTTGAATTCGATGGAGGCTTGAAATCTTGATCACGAACAAAGCAAGAATCACGAACTATGAAGATGATAAGTTTCACCCTCTAGCGGTATCCACACCACGAACGAATATCAAGAACACTTGATCTTGGTTGCTAGACCAAATTATGAAACACGCTTTCACAATTGTAAGAACTATATGGAATTATGAATATTCTTGTTCTTCACTTTTGGGATCTTAGAACAAGAAAATAACCTCCCAAAACCCTTTGGAGGCACTCATAATCATGTGCTTAATGACTGCTGAAAGGATCCTTAAATAGGTCCTAATCCTTAACCCTTAAGGACTTAGGAAACCTAAATCCCGTCACCAAATTAGGCAACAAGGAATTCTGGCCGACTTGACTGGCACGGTCGTGCCCTACAATCTGGAACGGTCGTGCCATCTAGTCCGCGCGAATTCCCCAGCCGCCCATTTTCGGCACGGTCGTGCTTGGTAATTTGGCACGGTCGTGCCAATCATGTCGACAGGTTTGCCTTGGTTTGGATTTATGGCACGACCGTGCCATTTTAAGGCGCACGACCGTGCCAGAGCCAAACACTGATATTTTTCCATAATTCCCATTTAGTCCTTTACGATTCGTTCTATTTGTGTGTGACCCTCTAGGATTACACTAAGTTGGCAATGGGTTCAAACATGAAACCATAAGATATGATTTGGTTCTAGCAAACCGTCATATCTACCCAAATAGTGTAACTAGATACAAGTTCGCATTCCTTTTAGAACATGTCATAATCCCTTTGTCCACGTTGTCTTTGAACACAAGTCATGGTCAACAAGTCAACTTGTATTTGTTCAATACTTTTCTCGATCCCGAATATGTTGATAATCCAAATGACATTGATCCAATCAATCCATTTGAGTTTGGCCAAACATTTCACCAACATCATTCCTTCGAGGGGCCCAAGCTTGACATCTCTCCGAAGAGGGACAAATCCATTTGGCTTATTATTCTTCCCTACGTGAATCCAATCATGCCAATCATACCCTTTATAACTACCGTGTTAAGGCAGCGTTTGAATATGTCAAACATAATGTTCATCAAGTGGAAGACTATAATAACTTCATGTCTAAGGATTCAAATGACATAACTAATATGAGATTTATATATGACATCGACCATGACATAAATCTCATACCGTGGGTCATTTCCAGTACCTTGTTCCAAACAAGTACCCATAAATCTAACATGATCATCCCATGATCATTTAGCCTTTATACTAGTGCTTAAGAAGCTCTAGGGACGGAGATTATTATAATCCTATTATCTCTTTATTATCATGATAACTTACAACGTTCAACAAACGTGCCTAGGGCACCAACACCAACAAAGGTTTCATCATAGTCAATACCATGAACTTGCCTATAACCCTTCGCTACATGTCTAGCTTTGTAAGTATGCTTCCCATCCATGCCAGTCTTCCTTTTGAAGACCCATTTTCATCCTATGGTTTTTACACCTTCGGGTGCATCAATCAAGTTCCAAAATTGATTTTCTTGCATGGACTGCAATTCGGATTCCATGGCTCCAAGCCACTTGTCCGAATCAGGAGAAGACATCGCCTCTTGGTAGGTTGTCGGTTCATCATTCTCAATGATTTCTACCTCATTACTATCCGTTACGAGAAATCCATATCTCTCGGGCTCGGATCGTAACCTACTAGATCTGCGAGTTACTTGTGTATTTTGAACAGGTTCCACAACTCCTTGTAGTTCTTGTTCTTGTTCCACTATTGGTTCAATGTTATTTTCTGGGTCTCGAATTTCTTCAAGATTTATTTTACTCCCACTGATTTCTTTGGAGAGAAACTCTTTCTCTAGAAAGACACCAGTTCGGGCAACAAAAACTTTGTTGTTCTCACGGTTGTAAAAGTAATATCCTCTAGTTTCCTTTGGATATCCCACGAAAATACATTTGTCAGATTTGTGTGCAAGTTTGTCAGAGACAAGTCTTTTGACAAAGGCTTCGCAACCCCAAATCTTCATGAAAGATAAACAAGTTTTCTTTCCGCTCCACATCTTATATGGAGTCTTTTGAACCGATTTAGTTGGAACACAATTTAGTGTGAAAGCAGCGGTTTCTAGAGCGTAACCCCAAAATGATATTGGAAGATCAACTTGAATCATCACTGATCGAACCATGTCTAACAAAGTCCGATTTCTCCTTTCGGACACACCACTCCATTGTGGTGTTCCGGGTAGAGTCAATTGTGAAACTATTCCACAATTCTTTAGATGATCATCAAATTCTTGACTCAAGTATTCTCCACCTCGATCTGATCGAAGTGCCTTAATACTTTTGCCAAGTTGGTTTTCTACTTCATTTTGAAATATTCTAAATATCTCAAATACTTCACTTTTATGTTTCATTAGGTAAACATACCCAAATCTACTATAATCATCAGTGAAGGTTATGAAGTATTGAAATCCTCCCCTAGCATTGCTACTTAATGGTCCGCATACATCGGAATGTATTAACCCCAATAAGTCGCTTGCCCTTTCACCTAACTTGGTAAAAGGTGTCTTAGTCATTTTTCCAAGAAGACACGACTCGCAAGTATCATATGACTCAAGGTCACATGAACCTAAAAGTCCGTCCCCATGGAGTTTTGAGATACGCTTCTCATTAATATGACCAAGACGGCAATGCCATAAATAGGTATGATTTACATCATTAGGTTTAGTTTTCTTATTTATATGATAGACATTGTCATTATTTTCATCCTTGACATTCAAGACATAAAGGCCATTAAATGAATTAGCAATACCATAAAGCACATCATTTAAATAAATAGAAAATTTCTTATTCTCAATAAGAAACTTAAAACCTTCATTATCCAGACAAGAAATTGAAATAATATTTCTACTTAAATCCGGAACATAATAACAATTGTTCAAAACAAGAATTAATCCGGAAGGTAAAGTGACTTCATAAGTCCCTACGGCTAATGCAGCAACTCTTGCTCCATTCCCCACGGGAAGGTCTACTTCACCCTCTTTAAGTAGTCTCCTATTCTTTAGTCCCTACACATTTAAACAAATGTGAGAACCACATCCGGTATCCAATACCCAAGAATCAGTGGTAAAAAGGAGAATATCTATCATATAGATACCTGAAGTCGACGCAGGCTTGCTGCCCTTCTTCTTCTTTTGCTCTTCCAAGAAAGCCTTGCAATTACGTTTCCAATGACCAATCTCATGACAATGGAAACATATTGCATCATTTTGTGAATCGGGTTTTGTGAGAGCCCGCGCTCGAAACCGAACCTCGAAATGATCGCTCGCGAAAGCGATTCGGGTTCGCCTCGTGCTGATGCGCTTTTGGAAATGCGCTCGGTTCCCGCACAATGGTTTCCTCTTGATGCTGTGATTTAATTGCAAGAGTCGCCACCTCATTTTAATTTTAGGAAAAACGAAGAAAAAACCTTTTTTTAGAGAAAGTGGGTTCGGGGGCTATGTTACGAAGAGAGAAGGGGTTAGGCATTCTCTTCGCCCATGATGGTCTCTATATGCGTGCCACGTAGATTCATTTTATGCCTTTTGAATTGCTATTTTGTGCCCTAACAAAAAATGGTGGTTTAATATATGGAGGTCTTCCTATTCTAAGAAGGTTCATTTTTATTCACAAATGGGAGTCGATTTGGGTGGACTCACACTTGGTTTTAGAAAATGGTTTTATCATTTATATACAGTGAATAAAACACATAAAGGGGTGGGGGATTAATATTTACATTTTCACAAAAAGGGAAACAATTCCCAAAACAAATAAATGTCCGAAACTCCGTCCCTAAACATTTTCAGGGACTGCTGTGCACCTTTCTTTGTGTACCTGTTCTTGTACTCATCCAATCTGGAAAGTAAAGGTCAAGAAAACTTCCTAACACATTAAAAATCTACCATGATTTTTCCCTTGATTTTAGGGGCATGTTATGGTGTTCAAATAAAGCATGCAAGGCAATTCTTTTCACAGCCCAGTCTGACAGAATTTCATGCATCCCTAACGTATCCACTTTTTTCATCATCAAAACGGGGGAATAATGGGGGACACAAAACATGAAAGTTTCTTCTAACATGTCAAAGTTAATATCTGGAGAGTTTCAAGTCCAAAAAACAAGTTTAAGTCATTAAAAACACTTCTAACTTTTTGATGTCAGAAATGGACAAGCACAAATCTGAGAACAGAGAGCTCAAACAAAAAATTGAAAGAGCCTCTTACACTGAGGCTAAAAATATTCTATTTACATACTCATGTTCCTTGTTCTGTGTAGAACAAGTTCTCTTTTGTGGTATAAGACCAAAACTGTCACGACCCGAAAACTAGGCTCTATTTTATTGGTAATAAATAATTATTATTTAATTATTTGCTTATTTATTTATTTAAATTATTTATTTAAATAATTATGTGTGCATTTTATGTGTCATAATAATTATGCCTAGCATTTTATTTGGGTCATTTGTGCTAGTGTAGTATTGTTGGGTCTTAATTATTAGTGGGAAGTTGTTTATTTTGAGTAGTGTAAGGGAGGGCCCTAAGTGCAACATTTTGAAATAATTTCCCTTCTCCCTCACCTTCTCCCTCACTCTCTCCATCCCATTCCCAGCCCATCTCTCTCTCTCTCTCTCTACATAGAAAGGTAAGCATTTTCTCCTCTTCCTTCTCTCTTCATTTTCTTCATCTTCTTCTAGTTATTTCTCATTTCTTAAAACGTGAAATGTGTTTAGATCGTCGTTAGGATCGCGTAGAATCAAAAAGAATTGAATTCCGTCAACTTTGAGAAAATTCAAGTAAGTTACTTTTCCCCCATTTTGATGCTAAAATGTTCATATCATGTTTATATGATGTTTGATGTGTTATATTTGAAGTTTGATTGAGTTTGGAATTTATTGGGAATTTATTTTGAGGTTTGATCAAAAATGGTGAAATCTTGAATGTGGGGATTTGATCTTGATTTTTGGTTGATAAAGGGTGTTGTTAAGGTCCCCTTTTTGGTTAAATGATGTTTGGATACCTTAGGAATCGTGTTGGGAGTGTTGATTTTGGGTGTTATGATAATGGTATGGAAATGGTAAGGAATTTGATGAACCCAGCTCTGTTTTCCGCCCAGAACACAGACCAGGCGCCCGCTCGCCTTGACCCAGGCGCCCGCCTGCACCCCCTTCTTCTAGCGGCCAGACCTTCTGGTCAAACAGGCGCGCGCTCGCCCCGGCCCAGGCGCCCGCCCGCCCGCCTGCTTGGAAAATTGCCCTTTTTCCCTGTTTAAACTAAATGGATTAACTAGTTTAGGGTTCCTTCCGCTAATTAACTTAAGATAACACCGTGGAGCACTTTAGTAATTAAAATTGGTTCCTTTGTGAACAATAGTGTTATGTAATTTGATCAAGTATTGTTTGGGCATCTTATGATGTGTTCGTGTTTGCTCCAACCGAATTGAATTTCGCGTAAGACTTGGTCTAGGTTTTAGGCGATGTCCTATAGTACCTAGAGGGTTGTTATTGAACACCAAGGTGTAGGGTTTAGTCCTGTCGTGAGCATGTTCTAATAAGTGTAACCTTTTGGATTCGTTTGGGGTGTTTAGAATGGGTTCGTTATGAACGGAGATAAAGCGTGAATTGGCAATTGGGTACCTACGGTTTGATTAACCTTAAGAGGTATTCATTCGGATTTCTTATTTGGAATTCCAGGTGTGATGAGATGGTTGAGTTCATATCCCTAGTATACCTTTTGAGTAAATGTTTATGGTCATTTTGGTAATAGTCATCGTGCCTTTAGGGAGCGACCGTTTGGGTTGTGCTCTTTATGACTAACTTGTGGGTATCATATTTAGGATGTATTTGGTACGTGCCTTATCTTGGAATCATTATGTTTTAATGGTCAATGTTGTTGGACTCTTTTATGAGAAACTCCTTGTGCTATTGTTCTTGAACCTTCTTGAGTAATCGTTTGCATCTTTTATGGTGATTAATTGGTATGGTTCCCTACTTTGGAATCCTTAGCTGTTTACCGTGCTGGTATTTTATTACTTAGCATTATTGAAAGTCCAGCTGGTTATTTGTGTATCGAGTCAGGCAATGGATAATGCTATAATGGCACGAGCCAAGTCCAGTATAGCATCGCCCATTGGTCCTTCTGTCCTCATCCAGATTGGCCTTAGTTGGGATGAGCTAGCTCCGTTGGGGGTATTCTAGCTAATCGTTTTGGAGCATGACTTTGTGGCATGGCTCCCGCCCCTTGTGGCACTTTATCATTGTTATTGGTTCCGGTACCGGGTTTCTCTTCTGCTTTTATGCTACTATGAAGATAGTTTGTTTGATTGATGGGTTGATTGGTCGCTTCTGACCGGGGATTTCTCTTCAGCTTTCATGCTATTATGAAGATGATGATTTGTTGATTATTGAAGCTGCGCAGCGACCTTTATTTGGTTTATCAGTTGGGAAACCTTGGCTAATATCCTTTGTTATGTGTTTACTTTCCGCTGCTATCTGTTGACTGTTAATTGTTTCATGCTATGTGATATTTATCATTGTTTATTGCTTATTGCATTATAGCATGTCATGTAGTTGCATTAGTAACTTACTGAGATTTTATCTCACCCCGTTTATTTCCATCTTTGTTTTTCCTTAACCCCCCCCCAGGAGGAAAAGGATTAGGATTCGCAGATCGAGGAGGACGTCGAGAGGATTGAGATTTGAGGCAGGTTGTTATGAATCGGTTTACATTATTTAAATGTATAACCTTTAGGGGATAGTTTTACCATTATTGACGTCATTAAGAATTGTATATTTTATTCTTTTTGGTATAAGCTGTAGAGCTTATGTTAGATGCACTTTTTGATTTAAATTTGGATTTGTAAAACCTTGTGTTATCATTTTTTGGTTCAAAATGGAATTTTTAACTTCTATATTTTAGAGTTTTGGTTTTAAGTCGACGTCCAGATCGCGGTCTCGGGCCCGCGGGGTCTGGGGTCGCGACAGTTGGTATCAGAGCTATGGCATTAGCTCTAAGTATAAGTCTAGGTGGATTAGTATGACCTAGGTTGGTAGTAGAGTGCGGAGTGATTAACGGTTGATGTCTTATGCAGGTAATTACTCGCAATGTCTGGAAGAAGGAACAGAGGAGGTACTAGTGGGGCACAGAATCAGAATGACACAAGGGATGAAGCCCGTGCAATGTTTCAGGGCATGTTTGAGGCGGCCATGAAGGCCATACATGATCAAGGTCCGAGGGTAGAACAAGCACCACCACCCCGCTACGGATTGGAACAATTTCTGAAATTGAAACCGGTTGAGTTCAATGGGGAACCCGATGTAAGGAAGGCCGAGCTATGGATTGAGTCGATGGAGAAAATTTATGATGTCTTTGGTTGCACCGATGAAGACAAGGTCCGGTTTGCGGCTTATAAACTTGTGGGTGCCGCCGAGCATTGGTGGAAGGGTGTTAAAGCGAGTTGGGATGATACCCACACATTGTATGCATGGGAATTGTTTGTGCGAAAGTTCAAGGAGAATTTCATTCCGGTAGTGGATCAAAACCGAAAGGAGATCGAGCTTCTCAACTTGGAGCAAGGTTTGTTGTCTATAGCTCAATACTCGGCTAAGTTCACAGAATTAGCCCGGTATTGTGACTATCTTGTGAGGAACGAAGAACAGAAGGCTATGAGATTCATCCGGGGTTTGAAGACTTCTATTCGTACTCAACTTATAGCCCAGAGGATTGTGACATTTCAGGATGCGGTAGACCGGGCATACTTGATCGAGCAAGATATTGGGGAGCATAAGAGGAAGACTAAGGTTGCAAATACGGGTAAACAAGTAAGCCATGCTAAATCTCAACATCAGCACCGTTCAGATAACCGAGGTAATTTGGGAGCACCATCTCAGTTTAAAGAACAAACCGCGCTAGGGAATTCGGGTACTACTCCGGGGAAACAAGGGAAACAAGGTAGGTGGCTTTGCACTTACTGTCAGAGAGAAGGCCATTTGGAGGATAAGTGTTGGAAGAAGCAAGGAAAATGTATCAATTGTGGTCAACTGGGTCACTTCATAAAGGATTGTCCGAGGTTTAAGGTTCAATCATCAGGAACAGGAACCAGTACTTCACCGGGTCAGAAGAGAGATGCTTTGGGGAACCCTAAGGTATAGGGTAGGGTAATTGCGATCAATCAGCACTCACCAGGTAACGGATAAATTTCAGGAGGTATTATTTAGCGTCGTGAGAGCGAGCGCGTGCATTATAGGATCATCGCATCTATATGTTTCTGTGCATTTAGTTGCATTTATTACTTCTGAGTCTTTGACTTATGTGTTGTAGGTGTCTACTCCTATGGAGGAGTTTAGGGTATCTGATGAAGTTTTATGCGCTTATGATGTGCTTAAGTATGGTTATGTCTCACCTGCTAAATTAGCTATATTGCTATTGCAAGATTTTGATGTTACTATTTCTTTAGTCTATTGTTGTAGGGGGATTGTTATATTCTCCATTCCTAATTTCTTAAAACTGTTGAGACCGTTCCTTTGGGTAGAGTTATACCTATCTTTTCTTAATTGAAATCCGAGTATTTAGTTTCGGTCAATTTGTTGGGTGTATTTATCATTCGTAAGATTTTCATTTTCTTCCGAATAGTACCTAGTGTTTGGGGAGGAGCTTGGGTTAAATTGGGTTGTTGTGGTACAAGGTTGTAATGCTAATATTTAGAACAATATCCATATTGTATCGGTTGGGTTATAGGAGTTGAAGATTCAATGAGGATCTCTTAAGGAAAATTTTGGTCACTTTTAGTACATCTCCGTGAGTACATCGAGATTGATTAGTATGGAGGGATGCGTGAATTGTTATGGGTAATGAGTGTATGGTGGAATGTGTGATCGATAATGGTGGTAAGCGTGTTAAGTTAGAAAGGACTAATAAGTACATTTTGGGAGAGTAACAATTTCTCGATCTATGTTAAAGGCATTTTGAATTTTGGTTAGATAGTGGTTCTATGGTCCTAAATCTCTCCTTGGTGGCGTTTCGCGATTTGGACCAAGGGTATATGAAGAAAGTCGAGTATCAATATTTGGGCATAATTAAAGAATATTGTGATTTGGTAATGGAGCTATTGGATGGAGGCTAGCTAATTAGTTTATGATTTTGGTAGTACCATTGAGCCTAAGTATCATTAGGTTAATAAATGTATGCGTGAGAGACTAACTTGGGTTAGCTATTGAGGATTTGAGATTTGTTGATTTCCTTGGGTTTATGAGCACGGATTATAATTTAAATGGGAGTTAGAGAAAATCTTTTGAAGATGAAATTTGGATCGTTTTGTGGACTATTGAGTATATTGAATTGTTTAGGTTTCAAGACCGGATTAATGAAGGGATGAGAGTATAACATAGATTAAGTGGACACTTTGTACGGGAAAATTTTGGGTTGTATGGTACTATTAATTTAAGGTGTTAACTCAAAGTGAAAGCACTATAATGGTAATCCATAGAGATGTAGCCATTTCGATGAATATTGTGGAAATAGAAATTCATTTAGCCTTTTTATATTTTAAAAGCTAATTAGGCTCGGGATGGTGATGTTTTGAATTTCTGGGGAATACTACTAAGTATGTGATTTACAAAAGGAAACACCTTTACAGTGTAATTAAGGTTATGAATAAGATGAGCTTAGGATATCTCGAGAGTTATGTTTGGGAGCAATTGGGATTCTCCAATTTTGATTATGGATTCTAATTAGTAGTGAAGGTTATGATTGAAGGAAGTTATGTGCGAGAGGTCGTGGTATGGTGAACATTATTTAAGGTTACTACGTGGTGGTTTAGAATGGATGATTGAGGAATTTGGGAAATGACGGAACTATCGTATTAATGGCTACTTGATCATTCGGGTAGGTCTCGTTAAAATTCGGGCCGAATTTTCTTTAAGGGGGAGTGAATGTCACGACCCGAAAACTAGGCTCTAT
This sequence comes from Campanula takesimana, assembly GCA_026119855.1. Taxonomy (NCBI): domain Eukaryota; kingdom Viridiplantae; phylum Streptophyta; class Magnoliopsida; order Asterales; family Campanulaceae; genus Campanula; species Campanula takesimana. Next base: position 1,040,537 of record JAOWBW010000084.1, read on the forward strand.
TTTATTGGTAATAAATAATTATTATTTAATTATTTGCTTATTTATTTATTTAAATTATTTATTTAAATAATTATGTGTGCATTTTATGTGTCATAATAATTATGCCTAGCATTTTATTTGGGTCATTTGTGCTAGTGTAGTATTGTTGGGTCTTAATTATTAGTGGGAAGTTGTTTATTTTGAGTAGTGTAAGGGAGGGGCCCTAAGTGCAACATTTTGAAATAATTTCCCTTCTCCCTCACCTTCTCCCTCACTCTCTCCATCCCATTCCCAGCCCATCTCTCTCTCTCTCTCTCTACATAGAAAGGTAAGCATTTTCTCCTCTTCATTCTCTCTTCATTTTCTTCATCTTCTTCTAATTATTTCTCATTTCTTAAAACGTGAAATGTGTTTAGATCGTCGTTAGGATCGCGTAGAATCAAAAAGAATTGAATTCCGTCAACTTTGAGAAAATTCAAGTAAGTTACTTTTCCCCCATTTTGATGCTAAAATGTTCATATCATGTTTATATGATGTTTGATGTGTTATATTTGAAGTTTGATTGAGTTTGGAATTTATTGGGAATTTATTTCGAGTTTTGATCAAAAATGGTGAAATCTTGAATGTGGGGATTTGATCTTGATTTTTGGTTGATAAAGGGTGTTGTTAAGGTCCCCTTTTTGGTTAAATGATGTTTGGATACCTTAGGAATAGTGTTGGGAGTGTTGATTTTGGGTGTTATGATAATGGTATGGAAATGGTAAGGAATTTGATGAACCCAGCTCTGTTTTCCGCCCAGAACACAGACCAGGCGCCCGCTCGCCTTGACCCAGGCGCCCGCCTGCACCCCCTTCTTCTAGCGGCCAGACCTTCTGGTCAAACAGGCGCGCGCTCGCCCCGGCCCAGGCGCCCGCCGGCCTGCCTGCTTGGAAAATTGCCCTTTTTGCCTGTTTAAACTAAATGGATTAACTAGTTTAGGGTTCCTTCCCCTAATTAACTTAAGATAACACCGTGGAGCACTTTAGTAATTAAAATTGGTTCCTTTGTGAACAATAGTGTTATGTAATTTGATCAAGTATTGTTTGGGCATCTTATGATGTGTTCGTGTTTGCTCCAACCGAATTGAATTTCGCGTAAGACTTGGTCTAGGTTTTAGGCGATGTCCTATAGTACCTAGAGGGTTGTTATTGAACACCAAGGTGTAGGGTTTAGTCCTGTCGTGAGCATGTTCTAATAAGTGTAACCTTTTGGATTCGTTTGGGGTGTTTAGAATGGGTTCGTTATGAACGGAGATAAAGCGTGAATTGGCAATTGGGTACCTACGGTTTGATTAATCTTAAGAGGTATTCATTCGGATTTCTTATTTGGAATTCCAGGTGTGATGAGATGGTTGAGTTCATAGCCCTAGTATACCTTTTGAGTAAATGTTTATGGTCATTTTGGTAATAGTCATCGTGCCTTTAGGGAGCGACCGTTTGGGTTGTGCTCTTTATGACTAACTTGTGGGTATCATATTTAGGATGTATTTGGTACGTGCCTTATCTTGGAATCATTATGTTTTAATGGTCAATGTTGTTGGACTCTTTTATGAGAAACTCCTTGTTCTATTGTTGTTGAACTCTTCTTGAGTAATCGTTTGCATCTTTTATGGTGATTAATTGGTATGGTTCCCTACTTTGGAATCCTTAGCTGTTTACCGTTATGGTATTTTATTACTTAGCATTATTGAAAGTCCAGCTGGTTATTTGTGTATCGAGTCAGGCAATGGATAATGCTATAATGGCACGAGCCAAGTCCAGTATAGCATCGCCCATTGGTCCTTCTGTCCTCATCCAGATTGGCCTTGGTTGGGATGAGCTAGCTCCGTTGGGGGTATTCTAGCTAATCGTTTTGGAGCATGACTTTGTGGCATGGCTCCCGCCCCTTGTGGCACTTTATCATTGTTATTGGTTCCGGTACCGGGTTTCTCTTCAGCTTTTATGCTACCATGAAGATAGTTTGTTTGATTGATGGGTTGATTGGTCGCTTCTGACCGGGGATTTCTCTTCAGCTTTCATGCTATTATGAAGATGATGATTTGTTGATTATTGAAGCTGCGCAGCGACCTTTATTTGGTTTATCAGTTGGGAAACCTTGGCTAATATCCTTTGTTATGTGTTTACTTTCCGCTGCTATCTGTTGACTGTTAATTGTTTCATGCTATGTGATATTTATCATTGTTTATTGCTTATTGCATTATAGCATGTCATGTAGTTGCATTAGTAACTTACTGAGATTTTATCTCACCCCATTTATTTCCATCTTTGTTTTTCCTTAACCCCCCCCCCCAGGAGGAAAAGGATTAGGATTCGCGGATCGAGGAGGACGTCGAGAGGATTGAGATTTGGGGCAGGTTGTTATGGATCGGTTTACATTATTTAAATGTATAACCTTTTGGGGATAGTTTTACCATTATTGACGTCATTAAGAATTATATATTTTATTCTTTTTGGTATAAGCTGTGGAGCTTATGTTAGATGCACTTTGTTGATTTAAATTTGGATTTGTAAAACCTTGTGTTATCATCTTTTGGTTCAAAATGGAATTTTTAACTTCTATATTTTAGAGTTTTGGTTTTAAGTCGACGTCCAGATCGCGGTCTCGGGCCCGCGGGGTCCGGGGTCGCGACAAAAACCCAATTTTTCTATGCCTAAACAAAGCAACAAGGCAGTAAGGTACCATATGGACAGATTATTGGCATCTCACTTATGTCATGAAAACACCTATCAAAACTAACTCAAATGAAAAGCTATGAACATGAAACTTTGAACATGCATATATATACATATTAATAACACAAAACAACATTTATCCATGCTTCTAAGTCAGATTACATGAGTTCTCACAAGGTGATATTACAAGCTATGGACAGATTCAAGGTTTTTTGAGGGGAAACAAATTGGTTCTTTGAAAATCCCTTGAATCAAACACACACAAGGATTTGATACTCATTCATGCATGATATATATACACAAGATCAATAGCATAGCATGCTCAAGAGCTCAAAACATCATTATAATATCATTTGAAGAGAAAAAACAACAAGAGTATCAATATTGTATCTTTGAATATAAAATGGAGGTTTAGCCTAACAAGTGGCTAAACCTCTCAAGAAATTACATAAGAACACTACATATTACCCTTTGAGGTGATTACAAGGTGAGAATAAGGCCTAGGTTGTGCTCCCTTTGCTTCCAAGGGAAGTCTTTTTTTTGGTTTGTTTTCTAAGGCTTTTGCTTAGTGTTTGAAAGGGTTTGAGTTTAGTGTTTGTGTGGTGGTGGTGCTATGGTGGTATGGTGGTGGTGTGGTGGTGGTTGAGGGTGTTTTAGGGTTACTTGAGAGAGAGAGCAAGTAAGGGTGGTGGTGAATATGGAGAGTGGTGTGTGTGTGATGTGTGAATCAATTCTTCTTTAAATAATGGATGAGGGAGATGGTAATATGGAGAAAGGAGGTTGTAAATTGGTTGTAAATTGGAGGGGGGAGGTGATTTTTTTATATCATTATCTATCCTTCTTACACTAAGGATTCAAGTCATCTTCCTTATCTCTGTTCCGGCATTAACTCCGCAACTGCTCCGTTGTGCGCGTCTCCGGTGTCCCGGTTGTCCGCGGGTCCAACATGAAAGTTTCTTGGAATATTTTTCTGGTCAGGCCGGTATATCTGAAATATTTTTATGAGCAAAGAACGACAATAATATATTTTTTCCTCTTCTTGACCACTTGCTTTGATATTTTGAGATATTTTGCAATGTGGATAACCATCTTTTCAGCTCCGGCTTTTCGCTCTGCAATTGCTCCGTTGTGCGTGCCCCGGTGTCCCGGTTGTCCGCGGGTCCAACATGAAAGTTGCTCGGAATATTTTTCTGGTCAGGCCGGTATATCTGAAATATTTTCATAAGCAAGGAACGACAATAATATATTTTTGCTCTTCTTGACCACTTGCTTAGATATTTTGAGATGTTTTGCAATGTTGATTACCATCTTTTCAGCTCCGGCTTTCCGCTCCGCAACTGCTCCGTTGTGCGCGCTCCGGTGTCCCGGTTATCCGCGGGCCCAGCATGAAAGTTGCTTGGAATAATTTTGTGGTCACGCCGGTATATCTGAAATATGTCAATTAGCAAGGAAAGGTAATAATATATTTTTAATGCACAGAATGGATAACAGCGAGCAGTTCGGGGGGTTGCGGGCCCCGTTTCCGGTCCAGCACCTCGAAAAACAAATTTTTTGCCTGTTTGCTCGTTTTTTCTCTCTGATCATGAATTTGAAGTCCGTTCGTCCATTCGATGCACCGATAAGGATCACGGTAGTCCCGCACAGCCAAATCGAGGGTTCTAGGTCAGTTTCAGGGTTTAGACCGATTCGGGGTTTGAAAAGAGGTGCGAGATCGGGGTATCTACAGAGCCCCTCGTCGAATCTCCTTGTTAAAGGGGATTCTACGATTCACTAAGAGACACTCGATCTCGTCTAGGGTGTAACGGATGGGTCCAAAGTAGGACTTCCTACGTATCTCTTTCGAGAATCAAGCCTCCGTAGTTCTAACTCAAACAATCAATCAAACACAGGAAATGGTCGGTTCCGGTTTCCCGGTTTACCTACGTATCTCTATCAAGAATCAGACCAAACGTAGTTCAGGTTTATTAAAATTTAAAGTAGGGGTTGCATTGAGATTCCATCTCTCTTTGCTGGGGGTAGCATTGAGATTCCATCTCTCTTTGCTGGGGGTAGCATTGAGAAGCTATCTCTCTTTGCTGGGGATTGCATTGAGATTCCATCACTCTTTGCTGGGGCGGAGCATTGAGATTCCATCTCTCTTTGCTGGGGGGTTGGTATTTGACCAACAAATTGCTTTGACATTCTATATCTCTTTTCTGGGGGGAGTATTGAGATTCCATCTCTCTTTGCTGGGGGGCATTGAGATTCCATCTCTCTTTTCTGGGGGTTGGTATTTGACCAACAAATTGCGAGAATGGGCGACTGAGTCCAACGTTATGAACTGCCTACGTATCCCTCCATGGGAATCAAGTCGAGTCGTAGTTCTGATTAGAACCGACTCACACAATTTAAGAGAAGGCTTAAGACCAATCACGACTCAAGGATTGACGCAAGGTACAATCCGAGTAAAGGGGTGCATTGAGATTCGATCTCTCTTTGCAAGGGGATGGGAATCATAAATGGAGAACGTACGACGTTGCGCAGTTCGGGGAAGTAATCTCGGGTGCCTGAGAAGACCAAGATGGAACAACATATTTTTTCAAAAGGGGGGCCTACGACGTTGCGCAGTTTCAAGGGAGGTAATCTCGCTTTTTCGAGAAGACCAAGGTGGAATAACATATCTTTTCAAAAAGGGGGGACCTACGACGTTGCGCAGTTTCAGGGGAGGTAATCTCGCTTTTTCGAGAAGACCAAGGTGGAATAACATATCTTTTCAAAAAAGGGGGACCTACGACGTTGCGCAGTTCAAGGGAGGTAATCTCGCTCTTTCGAGAACTCGCTCTTTCGAGAAGACCAAGGTGGAATAACATATCTTTTCACAAAGGGGGGACCTACGACGTTGCGCAGTTCAAGGGAGGTAATCTCGCTCTTTCGAGAAGACCAAGGTGGAATAACATATCTTTTCACAAAAGGGGGACCTACGACGTTGCGCAGTTCAAGGGAGGTAATCTCGCTTTTTCGAGAAGACCAAGGTGGAATAACATCATTTCAAAAGGGGAACATACGACGTTGCGCAGTTCAAGGGAGGTAATCTCGCTATTTCGAGAAGACCAAGGTGGAATAACATCATTTCAAAGGGAGGAACATACGACGTTGCGCAGTTCAAGGGAGGTAATCTCGCTCTTTCGAGAAGACCAAGGGCAATAAACAACTGAAGCTATTTATATGCACAATATAAAATCAAGGATACGCTGCATTCTGCGCTGTTCAGATTCCTCTGCCTTTGAATTGCTGTGTGATGAGATTTTTGTGCTTTATCAAGCAATGAACCATCGCTTCGCGTGACCCATCGGTACTGTTTTGAGTGCTGCAACCTCATTTTGGATCCCTGATTCTCCTAGTAGGGATTTTTGATTATTTCATAGTTTAAGCTTCTTCGCTTTTGGAGCTCCTGCAACTCTTGTGGGATTTTGATCGCTTGCAATGAGCAACCGCTTTGTGAAACCAAGATGTGATTCATTGTGTAGTTCCAACTTCGTACCTGCATAAGATTTTTTGCAAGTATGTGGTCGTGCCTGAAAATTCAGGCTGCCTACGTATCTCTTTCGAGAATCAGACCAACGTAGTTCAACGTTATCAAGTCGAACATTTTATTTTTCAAAAGGCCACTGGGAAATTTCGCTCCCTACGCAGAAATATGAGCGTCGATATTGTCGAGGATCCTTCTTGTGAAGATCACGATGTGGCAGAATGGATGATGTGTACCTGCATAAGATTTTTTGCAAGTATGTGGTCGTGCCTGAAAATTCAAGCTGCCTACGTATCTCTTTCGAGAATCAGACCAACGTAGTTCGAAGTTGGCAAGTCAAACTGATTTTGCAGAAAGGGCATAGGGAAATCTCATTCCCTTAGTATTGATGTTGATGAGGAAACTTCTTTTGAGGACCACGATGTGGCAGGGTGTGCGATTTGTACCTGCAAGAGATTTCCAAGAGCAAGCGAAATATATCTTTGACATTAATGTGCTCGAGAGTGTCATTCATGTGCAACAAAAGTTTTAGAACACATACACGGATTGGAATCCTTAAAATTGAGAGATTCAGAGAAAGATTGGGACAAGAATACATTCCCTTTTTATTTTGCAACCGCTTTTCATTTGGAGGGTGAAAGTCAAATTTCTCCTTTTGCACGATGATTCCTTTTGCATTTGATTTTTCTTTTTTTTTTTTTCTTTTATTTGACTCATGGGCATCGCTCGCATCTCAAACTTTGCTTGTTATCAATTAATGACTGAAAGCTTATGAATGAATCAGAGGGAGAATCATGAATGGAATGGATTGCACTTTATTATGAATTTTGCATTTTTGCGAAAATGAGGAGTATGGATATGTGTATGGTGAAGCGAAGCCGAAAGCCTAGCGCGCGCACTCAAAAGGTCAATTTCGAACACCCATTTGATCAAGATTACTCAACGGTATCTCCGGATGCTATAGTTGGGTCAGCCCCAGTTGCTGGCTGAAGAAACCCCATTTGTTCTTTCTGATATCGACCCCCAACATTCTTGCTGCTGAAGCCCCAGTGTCTCGCAAAGATCAACCTCAGATGTTGGCTACGGAAGCCCCAGTCATGCTATAGGACAACCCCCTGAATCAGGCATATGAACCTCTTGTAGCATTTGTCGTTTGGACACAAACTTCATGTTTTGGCATTTCAACCTTTGGGGGCTTAACTGTCATTGAGAGTTATTCAAGTGTTCGATGTCTCGCTGTTGGAGGCAATTCACTATTTTTGATACACAATACCCAATCAGTCGGGTTAACTGTCTTTGAGAGTTGCTCGGCGGGACGCAATCCCGATGTTGCTGAAGAAAAGAGCTTTGAGCTTCGCAGGCCATACTGACAATCCGATATGGCACTTTGTTTCTATTGATTCCCACATTAAGGGACCGACTGTCTATGAGAGTCATCCCACATTCGAGGCTTTGCTGTTGATCATGATTCACATGTTCTGACATTCAATACTCCTTCTTTGAGGAATCAACTGTCATTGAGAGTTGTCTTATACCCTGGCATTCTGCCATCTGAATTTCCATGTTACCCGAAATAAACCATTCTCAACAAATCGTACTGTCATGAAGCCACATCATTGCTCTTGAAACAAAACCCGAAACTTTGACATGCATCCCCAGTTCGTGCTCATTCATTCGAGATCACTTGCCGACATTGAGAGTTTGAAATCTAAGGAATAGCATTCCTTTGTCTCTTTTGCTGTGACAACTTGCAGGAGTTGGCAGGGGAAGGCACGAGGCCAGTGTTTTGAGAAGCAAAGGGAAATCCCAATGGGATCTCCGACATTGTGTTTGCGCAGAAATTAGATGACGGAAGGACGAGGGTAGGGGGAAGCCCCTATACTCGGGAAAAGTATGCTTACACATTGAAATCAAAGACTCAAGACTTAAACAAGCGTTAATGGTCAAGTGCCTCAAAATCAGATGGACCCTTATAGCGTCAGATTAGTATTTTAGTTTTCATTTAGATAAGCTTCACAAATCATTTAAACTCAAATTAGACCATGACAAATCAAGATGAGAACATCGTTGGGCATGACTTATGATTCGCGCCGCCGTTTGACCTCGTTTGATGAGAGGCCTTCGCTGTTGTCTCGCTTTCTAAGATTGATTACGTCGTTTTGGGCTCCCTCAGTGTAAGGGGTTGGTAGAGCACGTTGGTCTCCAACTGAAGTCACCAGTTGTCGTCGTCGATGGTACTTTGCCCAAAGTTGAAAGATCGAGATCTTCTTTAATTCATATTGGCTTCGCAGCGCGGTGCTCCTTGAAATTGATAATGTCACATGAGATTGTCGGACCCTCGGTCCACGTCTCGTTCTTAGTGTAACGAGCGATGAAGTCTTCATTATGAATTGCCAGATGCCGTCGTTGAAGGCATACACATAAACTTGAAGTGTCGCGATATCCTTTCTAAAACAATTGAATTAAACAATAAAGCGAATGGTATGTACCAAAGTAAATGAATAATGTTCCTTCTTCTTTTTTTTTTTTTTTTTTTTTTCACTCAAGAAGAAACATATAGCTTCTGAAACATAAATTTACAAAATGCGAGAATTTACAACACATTATACATTAAAGGAAAATCGTCGACACTTGCGTTGGCATCACTGTGATAGTCTTCGGCCTTTTTCGTTTGATTGGCCCTTCTGAACATGTCTTTGATTGCACCCTGAAATCTTCGTTTGTCGGGTGACTTTGTCGATCGCCTTTGTGAACTTCGTCGGTTGCCTTTGGCCCTAGTTCCCATCTCAATTAATCACAGTCTAATTTTTTGTTCAAATTTCATTGATTGCTTTTATTTAAGTGAGATTAATTGTTTGCGGGCCCAGATCTACAAGATACGCGATTTACAAGGCACTTGGTTATAAGGCAAGTTCATTGACTGAAACATTTACATGACAAGCAATAAAATAAAAGCACGAAGACAACAACACACTCTTAGACTTAGAAGACAAAGAAGATGTGTGAGCATATTACTAAGTATTACGCAAAAAGAACAGGATTAGGAGTTGGGGCGGTGAGCCCAGTCACACGCAAAAAGAGATCCATGCACTAGAGGCACGACCTTATGAGTCAACACACTTCTGTTACCAGCAAAAGAGGGATAACCTTCCTCAGGGTTGATGAGATCCAATCATATTTAAGGGGAAACACCTTCCTCGGGGGTTGATGAGTCCCTGGGATAACTACTCGAACATGAGGCCCTTAGAGGTGGCCTTGGGATAACTCTGTGATCTATGAGGTCTTGGATAACATGCTTGAGAGACCAACAAGAGTTTGTATCGTGACCCACGGATTGATGATACACGCAGAGCTCTGCGGGGTTAAAGTGCTTGGGCAATCGTCTGGGTAGCTTGTATCCTTCAATAGGTTTCATAATCCCTAGAGCAACCAACCCATAGAAGATATTGGATAGCGGGCTCTCGAATTCATCAAAGTGCCTATCCCCATTTCGTACCAAACCTTTTTCCTTAGCTTTGACAATTGGTGCAAAAATCCGATGGGGTTTTACATAGCATGGAGTCACAGGCCTTTGGGCAGTGAGATTGTTACACAAACGGCTTGTCTCTGGCACGGGCACTTCAATGACTTCTTCATCAAAAAGGTCTTGGACTGCTTTCCTGAGTGCCCAACATGAATCAGTGTCGTGGCCGCGGGCTTGGTGATATTGGCATAACTTGCTTCGATCTCCATAGGTGGGATTTTCGGGACGATAGTTTTCCACTGGCTTTAGCAATCCTTGAGCGCTTAGGCCTTGAAAAACCACAGACAATGGGGCATTCAAATTGTTGAAGTATCTACCATTATGACAAAACCTCTTCTGCGAACTGCTTGATGAATAGATCTCTGTGGGTTTCACTGAAGTTTCACGTGTCTCTAGAGAGGCAGTAGGGTTCAAATTATTTGTTGTCACCATTTCGCTAGCTCCCACATAGATATCATTACAAGTCTTGAGTCCCATATCTCGGGTGGAGTGAAAGTTCGCGTTGGAATTGACATCTTGGAAATGGATTTCTTGGAGATCTTTGAGCTCCAATTTCTTCAAAAGGGTAGCCACAAGGTCTAACATTTCTTCTTGATGTCCTTGGAATATGCTGATCATACGATTGGTGTGATCATGCAAGCGCCTTTCCAACCACTGTTCCAGTGCATACCCTGGCTCGAAGTCCGGGAAACCCTTAGCCGAGTTTGATGATGCCTGTCCTTTGTTGGCCATAATCGATGATGAAAAACGGAGTAGAACTTTGATCAAAGCGGTGCCTGGAACAGACCTTGAATGTCGCGCTAGAGAACAAGAAGAAATTCTCCCTCTACAAGATGGATGAAAAAGGAAACCTATTTTAGATTTCCGGGGAATGAAGCTTTATGAATTAAAGAAACCAATTTTTGTTTTTCTTTTTGTTCGAAATTTGAAGCGCAAGCAATGCACAAACCTATGGATGCCGGACAAGCACTTTTCTTTGTTTTGACATGTTTTCGCATGGAATCCTGGAATAGTGGATACCTTCTCCAAAGTATAGGACCAACGTTTTTCACCTGTACTATTGGCCATCCGAGCCCCTAACGAAGGGCCTATACTCTTTCTGGGATCCACCATTCGGTTACGGTCTATGTGAGGGTGTTTACAATTTCAAGTCAATCCAAGAATTCAACATGATATCCCCAATTGAGGTTGATTATAACCTTTTGGGAACTTATAGGATTGAAGAGAAATTGCTAGACAAAAACCAGCATGAAGTCTGGGATGTGTTATTTTCGAAAGAAATATGGACATCGCATTTCGGCTTTTGAAGCTTGGCTTACACCCATCACAGCGACCGTAGGCGCTGCTAAGGGGGAAACAGTATACCGTTGACCCTATGGGGAAGTCAAGTGAGCTCCCTTATGCCCCAGGTTTACCGTCTCGGGTTTGAGATTCTAAGACGCTTTTCAAAAAACGTGCATGTGTGTGAGGTATCTATGAGTTCGAAAAATCATTTTGAAAGCACGTAAAGAAAACAAGAAAATCATTTTTTTCCTTTTTTACTTGTTTTACCCCTTTTTTGGGGAATCACTCACCACGCAATGCATATATATATATATACAAATAAGATAAGCGAAAAAACGCCCCTGCAAAACAGAGGTTAGGGCACAGATATATGCACCCCAAGTAAGGCACATAAAGCATGGCACACACAAAGATTTAGAGTCTAGCCCACTTTAAAACAAACTCCCCAGCAGAGTCGCCACTGTGAGAGCCCGCACTTGAAACCGAACCTCGAAATGATCGCTCGCGAAAGCGATTCGGGTTCGCCTCGTGCTGATGCGCTTTTGGAAATGCGCTTGGTTCCCGCACAATGGTTTCCTCTTGATGCTGTGATTTAATTGCAAGAGTCGCCACCTGATTTTAGTTTTAGGAAAAACGAAGAAAAAACCTTTTTTAGAGAAAGTGGGTTCGGGGGCTAAGTTACGAAGAGAGAAGGGGTTAGGCATTCTCTTCGCCCATGATGGTCTCTATATGCGTGCCACGTAGATTCATTTTATGCCTTTTGAATTGCTATTTTGTGCCCTAACAAAAAATGGTGGTTTAATATATGGAGGTCTTCCTATTCTAGGAAGGTTCATTTTTATTCACAAATGGGAGTCGATTTGGGTGGACTCACACTTGGTTTTAGAAAATGATTTTATCATTTATATACAGTGAATAAAACACATAAAGGGGTGGGGGATTAATATTTACATTTGCACAAAAAGGGAAACAATTCCCAAAACAAATAAATGTCCGAAACTCCGTCCCTAAACATTTTCAGGGACTGCTGTGCACCTTTCTTTGTGTACCTGTTCTTGTACTCATCCAATCTGGAAAGTAAAGGTCAATAAAACTTCCTAACACATTAAAAATCTACCATGATTTTTCCCTTGATTTTAGGGGCATGTTATGGTGTTCAAACAAAGCATGCAAGGCAATTCTTTTCACAGCCCAGTCTGACAGAATTTCATACATCCCTAACGTATCCACTTTTTTCATCATCAAAACGGGGGAATCATGGGGGACACAAAACATAAAAGTTTCTCCTAACATGTCAAATTTAAGATCTGGAGATTTTAAAGTCCAACAAACAAGTTTAAGTCATTAAAAACACTTCTAACTTTTTGATGTCAGAAATGGACAAGCACAAATCTGAGAACAGAGAGCTCAAACAAAAAATGGAAAGAGCCTCGTCCACTGAGGCTAAAAATATTCTATTTACATAATCATATTCCTTGTTATGTGTAGAAAAAGTTATCTTTTGTGGTATAAGACCAAAACCCAAGTTTTCTATGCCTAAACAAAGCAACAAGGAAGTAAGGTACCATATGGACAGATTATTGGCATCTCACTTATGTCATGAAAACACCTATCAAAACTAACTCAAATGAAAAGCTATGAACATGAAACTTTGAACATGCATATATATACATATTAACAACACAAAACAACATTTATCCATGCTTCTAAGTCAGATTACATGAGTTCTCACAAGGTGATATTACAAGCTATGGACAGATTCAAGGTTTTTTGAGGGGAAACAAGTTGGTTCTTTGAAAATCCCTTGAATCAAACACACACAAGGATTTGATACTCATTCATGCATGATATATATACACAAGATCAATAGCATAGCATGCTCAAGAGCTCAAAACATCATTATAATATCATTTGAAGAGAAAAAACAACAAGAGTATCAATATTGTATCTTTGAATATAAAATGGAGGTTTAGCCTAACAAGTGGCTAAACCTCTCAAGAAATTACATAAGAACACTACATCTTACCCTTTGAGGTGATTACAAGGTGAGAATAAGGCCTAGGTTGTGCTCCCTTTGCTTCCAAGGGAAGTCTTTTTTTTGGTTTGTTTTCTAAGGCTTTTGCTTAGTGTTTGAAAGGGTTTGAGTTTAGTGTTTGTGTGGTGGTGGTGCTATGGTGGTATGGTGGTGGTGTGGTGGTGTTTGAGGGTGTTTTAGGGTTACTTGAGAGAGAGCAAGTAAGGGTGGTGGTGAATATGGAGAGTGGTGTGTGTGTGATGTGTGAATCAATTCTTCTTTAAATAATGGATGAGGGAGATGGTAATATGGAGAAAGGAGGTTGAAAATTGGTTGTAAATTGGAGGGGGGAGGTTGTAAATTGGAGGAGGGAGGTGATTTTTTTATATCATTATCTATCCTTCTTACACTAAGGATTCAAGTCATCTTCCTTATCTCCGTTCCGGCATTAACTCCGCAACTGCTCCGTTGTGCGCGTCTCCGGTGTCCCGGTTGTCTGCGGGTCCAACATGAAAGTTGCTCGGAATATTTTTCTGGTCAGGCCGGTATATCTGAAATATTTTTATGAGCAAGGAACGACAATAATATATTTTTTTCCTCTTCTTGACCACTTGCTTAGATATTTTGAGATATTTTGCAATGTGGATAACCATCTTTTCAGCTCCGGCTTTCCGCTCCGCAACTGCTCCGTTGTGCGCGCTCCGGTGTCCCGGTTGTCCGCGGGCCCAACATGAAAGTTGCTTGGAATAATTTTGTGGTCACGCCGGTATATCTGAAATATGTCAATTAGCAAGGAAAGGTAATAATATATTTTTAATGCACAAAATAGATTACAGCGAGCAGTTCGGGGGGTTGCGGGCCCCGTTTCCGGTCCCGCACCTCGAAAAACGAATTTTTTGCCTGTTTGCTCGTTTTTTCGCTCTGATCATGAATTTGAAGTCCGTTCGTCCATTCGATGCATCGATAAGGATCACGGTAGTCCCGCACAGCCAAATCGAGGGTTTTAGGTCAGTTTCAGGGTTTAGACCGATTCGGGGTTTGAAAAGGGGTGCGAGATCGGGGTATCTACTGGTTTTGCCTCAGAAGCCTTGGCAACACTTGCCTTGCTTATCTTGGGTTTGACAACTTTCTTACCCTTTCCTTTGGCACCAGCCTTTTTCCCATCATGAACTAAGAGCACGGGAGAACTTTTCTCCGCAATCTTCATCTCCGCAGTTTTAAGCATCTCATGCAACTCGGAGAGATTCTTATCCATTCCATGCATGTTATAATTCATCACAAACTGATTATAACTTTTAGGCAATGAATTAAGAATGAGATCCGTGGCTAGCTCCAATGGGATTGGATAGCCAAGTTTCTCAAGGTGCTCTATATAACCTTTCATTTTCAGCATGTGAGGACTCACTTGTTGCCCTTCATTCATTTTGCAAGTAGTGAATGCAACAATGGTCTTGTACCTCTCTTGCCTAGCTTGCTCTTGAAACATGGCTCTTAACTCCACGCCTATCTCATAGGCTTCCAAATGTTCCAAACTTTGTTGGAGTTTTGAGCACATAGTAGCAAGCATGAGACAGCTTACATCTCTAGAATCATTACGATGTTTCTTGTAATTGTCTCTTTCTGCCCTAGGGGCAATAGGTTCTGGTTCAGCAGGAAGTGATCCATCGAGAATGTACAACTTATCTTCTTGCTTAAGAACAATTCTTAGGCTACGGATCCAATCCATAAAGTTAGTACCATTCTCTTGGAGATTATCCTTCTCAAGGATCGATCGCAACGAAATTGATTGAGTGTTAGTAGTCATTATCTACAAATATGCAAATTTCCAAAACTTAATAAGTACCGGTTTTCATTAAAGAAATAAATAATGTATTTCTCAAACAAAATACTCCCACTAAATTATATAACCTTCATATACATCCAATGTATAATATAATTTAGTTGGGCTAAGATCCAACTTTAATTTAAATTTTGAGTCCACGGAGGCGGACCGCTCAAAACTAAATTAATTAGGTAGACAATCATGTCAATCATATCCCATATGATTCTTAGGTCCTTTTATGAGATTCTTTGAGAAATCCAATTTCCAAAGCATGTTTAATCTCATTTTTTGCCTAGGCCCAAAACTGTTTTGACGCCTAATTAAGTCCAACCATTTTAAACGTATAGGAACCATTCAATTTAATGCACCTTGCGGAGGCAAGCCCATATTAAATTAATGAACCTCATCTTGCCCATACATGAATAAAATTAATGCACCTCGCGGAGGCGAACCCACATCAAGATCACCCATGTATAAGCAAGTGTTTTAATCATGGCATGGCAATAAAGGACTTAAAACTTTCTTTGAAGGTTCATCACATATAGCATATAACACATTTATGAGCACATAATATAAACATGTTACGCATCAAGTTTAGCCACTAAATTAATCTCCATTAATTTAAGCATGATATTTATGTGTCATTAGTTTCTCTATAATTATGAGGATGAGACTATTTCAACTTTGGTCATTATCTCCAAATCAAGACAACAAGAAGTACGGCCGAAACTAAGCCATGAGGCATCCACAATTCCGCACTAATTCAAGATACCAAGAAAGTAGTCCATGTGGCCGAAACTAAGCAATAGATGGTCTCGATGAACGTAGGCCAATTGCATTCACAATTCCACATGGATCTCCAATCATTGAATCAAGAACTTTGTTTCTCAATTTTAGCAATTATGAACTCTTCATAATTCTAACTTCGTTTTATCTTTGAAACTTGGATTGCGATCAAGTTTGGGAAACACAATTTCGATGAACGCAGATTAGCCATCCAAACCTTGAACCAATCTAAGATTCACAAGACTAAAACAAATAGGAAAATCAAACCCCAAGATCCACAACCAAACCAACTACCCAAAACCTATTCCAGATCAGCAGTCTGGTCTAGTTTTGTTACTGGTTCGGTTGGACCTCTCGAAAATTCCAAATTCAAATTTCAACAAAATCTGAACAGAAACAGTCTACTGTGCGGCCGCCCAAGAGTCACTGTGCGGTCGCCCGGTTCTGTGCGGCCGCCCAGGTGACTTTGTGCGGTCGCCCAACTGGATCAGAATGGAATTATAAGTTTGAAAATTTGTCTCAAAATTATTTTTCCCCGATTATTAAAACCATGATCCAATCAGAATTAATAATCAAACAATTCAGAATCCATCATAATAATTATTGCGATTGAATCGTGCGATTAAAGTTGCAAAACAATAAACCACATAAAATCACATAACACATAAACATCATATATTTCAATATTCATATCATGCAAGGCACATAAACAATTTATATACACATAACATGATCTAGGTATTGAAATAATCAACATGAACGGGGCTCTGATACCACTGTTGGGTTTCGGAGTAACATGCGCAGCGGAATTTAGCATTTAAAATTTTATGAAACCCAAATCCATAGATCCGTTCATATGGTTAAGTCAAATACATATAAGATGAATATTAGAAAAACTAACCCTTGATGACTTTGATTTCTATCCTTTGAACTTGGTGGAGATTTGAAAACTTGATCACGATCACAAAGCTTGAACACGAACTTTGAAGATGATGATTTTCACCCTCTAGCGGTATCCACACCACAAACGAATATCAAGGAGCTTCTTGATCTTGGTTGCTAGACCAAAATTATGAAACACACTTTCACAACTTAATATGACTATATGGAATTTTATTTGTGTATTATTTTGTTCTTCAATCAAAGGATGTCTTGGAACAAAATAATCTCTCTCAAACTCTTTGGAGACTTACACAAAACATTGGCAAAGAGTGCTGGCCGAATTTTGTTCAATACTTTCTCGACTCCGAATATGTTGATAATACAAATGACATTGATCTAATCAATTCATTTGAGTCCGGCCGAACATTTCATCAACATCATTCCTACGAGAGGCCCAAGCTTGACATCTCTCCGAAGGGGGACAAATCCATTTAGCTTATTACTCTTCCCTACGTGAATCTGAATATGCCAATCATACCCTTTATAACTTCCCGGTTAAAGGTAGCGTTTGAATATGTCAAACATAATGTTCATCAAGTGGAAGACTATAATAACTTCATGTCTAAGGATTCGAATGACATAACTAATATGAGATATATGTTCGACATAGACCATGATATAAATCTCATACAGCGGGTCAAGTCCAGTACCTTGTTCCAAACAAGTACCCATAAATCTAACATGATCATCCCATGATCATTTAGCCTTTATACTAGTGCTTAACAAGTACTAGGGACGGATATTATTATAAGTAAACATGAACAACAATAATAATCAAAACATTTCTTTATTGATATGAAATAAATGATAACAATTAAAACGTTTATTAAACGTGCCTAGGGTACCATAACCAACACGGGCATCCTCGACAAGTCTATCCATTTGTTCCCCCATGGCTCTAATTATGCAGAATAGATTTTCGTTGGACACGGAAAAATACCCACCATTGTTGTTATTCCTGTTGGAAGCCATTGGATCTATTGGAAGAACACGGTTGATCTTAGATTGGCCCACAAACATCTTTTGAGTAAAATTATATCCACCCACAAACAAGAGAAAAGAGTCAACTACATAAAGAAAAAGACTCTTTTTTTTATTTATTTACAAAAGTCGGAAGGACGGAATCCTTTTTGGAGTTTCTAGAAATATAGTGGAATCGTCACAGTATTATATAGACATCCTCGCGGTCCCATATACTCATCAGATTCCACCATGCTTGTGATACCTACATGTGACGGGATTAAACTAAATTAATGTCATAAAGCATACATGTGGGGACGGAGTTTTATTTCATCCTTAATAACAACTTGGGGATGGAGTTTTATTTCGTCCATAATAACCACTTGTTTCTTTTGGAAACAGCATGTATGATTTGATGACATTAGTTTAGGGAAATCTCGACACATGAAAACCGACTTGGTCACGGAGTGTTAGACCCTAACTAGAATTGAATTGGCTTATGCTTGGTTAAAGAGAGGCTTAAGGTCACCCCCGGCATGTAGTCGTGAACTACACCACGGGTTGAAGTTTACCGCTTCGGGAGAGTCAAGGTCGGGTGGAGCTTGAAACTCTCTAGGACGGGCCTCGACGGGTTTGGGGTTATGAACTTGTGCGACTCGATAGTGAGCAATTCATAGGAATATGTGCATGTAGTGTGAGGTCAAGCCAAATGACAAATTTTTTTACTTTTTTCTTTTTTCAAAGGAAAAGAAAAAAAAATAAGCACATATTTTACAACTTTCGAATCACCCGTGTGACCGATAAAATAAACAGAAAATAAAAATTGTTCTGTGCAGGCCTGGTGCCTACACACTGTCCAAACTGTTCTATTTCTGTACACTGTTATGTTTCTTGAAAATGCCCAGAAGCGCGCGCATTGGGCTGCCTACTCAGGAGGCGCGCGCGTTAGAGGAAGTGGGCAAGAGGCGCCCGCTTCTGGGTGAAAACCTACAAATCAGTGGGTTCAAGGGATTGCCTTGACCCTAAATAAGAAAACTTTCCTATGTAGTAAATGTTAGCACAGAAACATGAAATTGAAGGACAAGATGGAAGGCGGGCGATTCTGGTAGTGAAGGTTAGAGGCGCACGCCTTAGGTCAAGAAGGCCAGAGACGCACGCTTCCCACCTTTTTCCACCAGAAAGCCCAGAATGCAGAAATAAGAACACCAAAAGCTGAAACACATGTTTAACCCACTAAGTTCTCCCCAGCGGAGTCGCCACTGTAGATACCCCGGGAAAACAACAACTTGACTAGAGCGGTGAATTATCCTAGGATGTCTAACTTGTTTTAATTTGTAGAGTCGCCACCTATGTTATTGAGGAAACATAAGAAAAACCTAAAGAAATAGTCTAATTTATGTACAAAACCAAAAATTCGGGAGAGAAGTGTTCGGGGGTTAGGTGACAGAGTGGGAAGTACTTAAACACCCACTATGCCCCGCTTACGCGGGTCTTGCTACTATTGGTATTCTAATGTTAAATGTTCTTATTTTAATATGAGAAAAGTGCTAACAATTATAATGTAAAGAAAAGGGGAATTGCAAAGAGAAATAAAAAAGAAACTTGTTTTATTGATTTTTGCTAAAGATTACATGTAACAATTACATTAATATGAAATGGGAAATTAAGTATTATTTGAAATGTTAGAAGATAACCTTGTCCAAACTTCAATAGTGAAGTGGCCTTTCAGGTCATGTTCTCTCTTATGGGGATTGCATACATTGACTAGACAAAGAAAATAGAAGAAGAAGGTTAAAGTACCTTTAGAAAAATAAAAACTTCAAACTTTAACTTGGATATGGAGTTGTTGTAGAGAAAATGTTGTGCAACACTTTGTGTAGTGTTTTTGTAGAGAAAATATTGTTGAGAGAATGTGTGTAGAGTTTTGGTGTGTAAGAAGTTGAAGTTCGGTCCACTTCTAAGGCAAAAAGAGAGGGGTTTTATAGGTAGAAAAGAGAGGAAAAGATGGCTCTTCAACCAATAAGAAAATAAATAAAATCAAATAATAAAGGGAAAATCAAATAATGAATAAAAGAAATATTTTGTTTTACATAAAAGGTTAGAATAATGGGATTGGAGGTTACAAAACTAGGGGGATGAATGTGGAGGTAAAAAGATGTTTTTGTGATCAAGAAAAATGAGGGAAATAAGGTGCAATCCGTTACTGCCAATGTGGGAAGCGCGCGCTTCCTGCTTTGGTCGCGAGAGGCGCGCGCAGCCCACTAGCAGTGCCGGATGCGCCCGCGGGTAAAAATGAAAGAATGACAGAATAACCCTAAAAGCTAACTCTGTTATGCAGTTTAGTCCAAAACTAACGGAATCAGTTAAGAACTTAACCGAAGTAACAGAAATTAACAAAAACAAGTTGAATAAAAATACTATGTCAATCGGAATATGAGAGCTCCAAGGCAGGGTGTCTATAATGACCATTATGTTTGGCAATGAAAAGAGTAGTATCGATTTTACTGCGCGTGAAGCCTTTCTCAATAAAAAACTTGAATAGTGTATAGTGACATGCTCTTGGAGCTTGTTTAAGTCCATACAAAGCTTTCTGTAGTTTGTAAACATGATTTGGAAATTTTGAGTCTTCAAATCCAGGTAGATGAGCTACATAGACTTGTTCTTGGAGATCACCATTTAGAAACGCGCTATTCACGTCCATTTGATATAACTTGAAGTTCTTGTGAACAGCGTAAGCCAGAAAAATTCTAATAGCTTCAAGTCTTGCTACGGGCGCAAAAGTTTCATCGTAATCAATCCCTTCTTTTTGCCTATAGCCTTGTGCAACCAACCTTGCTTTGTTTTTTATGATAGTTCGATTTTCATCCTTCTTGTTTCTAAACACCCATTTAGTGCCAATCACTCCTTGATTATGTGGTCTTGGAACTAGAGTCCAAACCTTGCATCATTCAAATTAATTGAGTTCTTCTTGCATTTAAACAACCCAATTTGGATCTTGGATCATTTCATCAGCCTTCTTTGGTTCGATTTGAGAGATAAAAGCAATGTAAGCATCAAAGTTTGTTGTTCTCCTTGTACGAACCCCAACATTGAAATCATCAATGATATTAGTGATTGGGTTGTCTCTAACTTCACGAACCTCAGGAGGTAAGTTAGGTTGAGTAGTTGTAACTTGAAGGTCTTCAATTTGTATATCTTCACCAGATTCAAAATATCAAAGGTAGGGGGTTGAATTGGTTCAGAATTAAAAATGGGAGTAACATCAGGTGCAGTAGTAGATTAAGGCGCAAGAGTTGGAACCTCAGGCACATCATTGGTTAAAGGCGCAACTGAGGTTTCACTAGGCGCGCTATTAATGGAATTAGGTGCAACTGATGTAGATGGATTTCCTTGAGTAGATGTATTATGATCTTGTATAGGCACAACGTGTATAGGAAAATATGTCTTAATAGGCTCAATAGAATCATCAGAACCATTTGGAGCTAAATGTGGCTCAATGAGAGAATGTTCATCAAATATAACATGTACAAATTCAACTATCACTAAAGTTGATCTATTAAAAACATTTTGAATGTTTGGCATACCCAACAAAAATACCTTCATCAGTTTTGGCATCGAATTTACCTCTCATTTCCGTTGTAGAGGATATAGCATTTGCATCCAAAGATTTTGAAAAAAGCAATGTTGGGAGCTCTACCACGCCAAAGTTCATATGTAGTCTTGTTGTGAGTTTTGTTGATGAGAGAACAATTTTGAGTAAAACATGCAGTGTTGACAGCTTCTTTCCAAAAGTACTTAGGTAGTTTGGCTTCAGCTATCATCATTTTTCCCGCTTCTATCAACGTTTTATTCTTTCTTTCAACAACTCCATTTTGTTGAGGAACTTCAGCAGTTGAAAATTTATGATCTATTCCATGATCATCACAATAATGAGAAACACCATTGTTTGTAAATTCTGTTCCATTATCAGATCGGTCACTAACGATGACATCTTCTTTTTGTGTTTGGAGAAGTTTAAAGAGAATGGTTAAGATGTCATAGCAATTGTCTTTTGAAACCATCATTTCCCCCCATGTATATCTTGAATAATCTTCCACCATAACTAGAGTATATTTGTTTCCTCTAATACTTGCAGTGGTAACTGGTCTAAAAAAATCAATGTGAAGCAGTTGCAAACATCTAAAAGTCAAGGGATTTGTCAGTCTGAGTGTTTCACCAGCAAGTTAAGAGAAATTGTTGAATCTTCTTTGAACTTCATATCTTTTGTTCTCCTTTCAGACATGGTCTCCTTCAATATGCTCTTAAATAGCATCCCATAGTTCATTAGCAATTCCACAATGCATGACTTGTTGCTTCATTGCAGTGCTCAAGGTACTCAAGAGAATGTTTCTTGCTTTTCCATCAAGACCAACTCTTCTTGCTTCTTTTTCAGACCACTCTTCCTTTGGTTTTGGAATAGTTGGTTGAGCACCATTTGTTCGTGGATTAGGATTAGCTTTCATTGGGAAGTAAGTTCCATAGAGCACATTGTCATGAAGCCTTTCATCAATGGATTTGAGATGAGTCAAGATGTTGAATTTCTATACGTCAAAGTGATCTTCATCAAAGACTGGAACATGTGTGTAGTTTCCTATTGCCATAATTTTAGAGTTTTCCATTTTGAATCGGAACCCAAGCTGTTAATCTTGAAAACAAAAAAAAACATTTTATAAAGGTGTTTGCTCTGAAACCACTTGTTGGTCCCAAAGGGCAACAAGGGTATGAAAAATAGCTAGAGGGGGGTGAATAGCTATTTTGAAATTATTTTCTAACACTTGAAAATTCAATTGAAAATGCGCACTAAGTCCTTTAAGCGTTATGAAAGGAGCTCCAATGATAGAGTGAAATGCACAGCGGAAGTTAGTTGAGTAAAAGGAGCACAAACAATGAAAAGGAGTGCACACACACTAAGTAATTTGGCTTAAATAGTGTGTAAAAAGGAACTAAGGCAATGACTCACAAACACAACAATATTCAGAATCTACAAATAACAAATAAGCAAGTAGTAAGATGAAATTGAAAACTTCAATGTAAATTGCAAGTACTAAAGGAGCGCTATTTGGAGAGGTTCGATCATGAAAAGATCTACGTCCTCTACCAAGATGGTTAGACTTGGATTTCTATTAGAGATCTTATATTATGAGTTTGATTACAGATTATAACTTTTGAGTATGATCAACTCAAGATCTATTATCTATGAAAGAACAAATCCTAGACTAAAACCAGTGTATCTCTTTAAGAAAGATATAAATGATCAAACTTGAAAAGGTGAGTGTGTGTTCTTAGTTTCAGGGCTCTTTAGATCTATGAGATTGAGAGCACAATAAAACTAAAGTGTTACAAGGATTTTAGGATCTGGGCTAGTGATGAATGTATGAAGGTGATCTTGGAAATCTGGGAAATATAAGAACAATCTTCAAATCTTCAAACTTCTCTCTCAAAGCGTGAATTCTAGCAACTTAAAATATTTGAAGTTATGAGGTATTTATAGTGAGCTTGAGAAATGTAGCCGTTGAGAATCCATGTGTTGTAACTTGTTGATTGGAGCACGTGTCCAATTATAGCCGTTAGCCACAAAGTATTTGAGAGTCGTTGAGGACAGATGTCTTCAGCTTGAGTGATCCCAAAACTTTGATTCACCGTTGGATTCTGTCTTTGAGTTTGAATGCTGAAGTCTTCGTATTGTCATAGGTCTTCAAAATTTGTCTAAGTGTTGAAAGTTGAAAAGAGGTGCATCTTATGATAGGTGCGCCATGTATAGTAGGCACACTATACATAGGCGCACCAATATCTAAAACTTCACAGTTCATGAGATGCATCACTTCTCTATAGGCGCACCATTGTTTGAACTGGGTGCACAACTTTGTGCTAGGTGCGCCATGCTGACGTTAAGGCATTGAAAAACATTTATGACACTTAGAAAATTTCTGGCATTGATCCTATTATAAAGCCTAGTCTATAAAATGGATTGTCTAACAATTGAAGTATACATACTTCTTACACAGGGTCCTAAAGTCCATAAAATATAACTTAGGTAGTGTATCAATCAAATCTTACATTAAAAACATGAGATATAAGTGGGCATACCCAACAGTAACCATCAGAATTTCTTTGAATTTGATTGCCAAGAATAACATCTGCTATTCCCATATCTTTCATATCAAAAGCAGAATGCAACATTTTCTTGGTTTGGTTAATCACATCTTCATTTGTTTCCATGATAAGCATAGCATCCACATATAAACATATTATGACATATCCATGTTTATATTGTTTAATGTAAACACATTTATCACAATCATTTATCTGAAATCCATTTGATAAAAGTGTATTATCAATTTTTTCATGCCACTGTTTTGGAGCTTGTTTAAGGCCGTAAAGAGATTTAGTCAATTTACATACCTTATTTTCTTGACATTTAACAACAAACCCTTCATGTTAGTGCATGTATATTTCTTCATCTAATTCACCATTTAAGAAAGCAGTTTTCACGCCCAGTTGGTGTATTTCCAAATTGTGAATAGATGCTATAGCAATTAATGTTCTTATGGATGTAATTTTAGTAACTGGTAAATATGTATCAAAAAAATCTACACCTTCCTTTTGACAATACCTTTTAGCTACTAACGAGCTTTATATTTTTCCTATGGTACCATCTGTTCTTAACTTTTTCTTAAAACTCCATTTATGGCCTATTGGTTTATGTCCCGGAGGTAAATCAAATAATTTCCATGTGTTATTTTGTAAAATGGAGTCTATTTTACTTTGAACAGCCTCTTTCCAATAATGTGCTTCCGATGATTCCATAGCAGCCTTATATGTTTGAGGTTCATCATCTATTGCGAAGGCCATATAGTCCGCTCCAAAATATTTGGCTATTCTTCCACGTTTACTCCGTTTCAGTTCAATATTTTCTTCTTGAACCGTAGAAGTATCATTTTCATTTACTACACTTTGAGAAAATGTATCATTATACATTCTTTTCCTTGGATAATTTTCTTTATCTTTATAAATAAAAAAATTCTAAAAAAAATTTCTGCTTCTGCAGATAGCATAATTGAATTTTTGTGTATATTTTCCACCTTAGATTCATACACAAAAAAATTATATGCTGCACTATTTTCAGCAGGGCCTAAATATATGCAATATATAGTTTTTGGTCCAAGTTTAGTCGTTTTTGGTAAAGGAATCTGAACTTTAGCAAGATAACCCCACACTTTTATTCTTTTATAAGTAAACAATCTTCCCTTAAATAATTCATAAGGAGATTGTGTACTTATCTTATAAGGGATTCTATTTAATATCATGTTTGCAGTAATACAAGCATCACTCTATAAACTATGTGGTGCCCCTGAAGTAATTAATATATCATTTATCATATTTTTTTAATGTTCTATTCTTCCTTTCAGCAACTCCGTTTTGTTGAGGAATATATGGGACATTAGATACCCCGGGAAAACCACAACTTGGCTAGAGCGGTGAATTATCCTAGGATGTCTATTTATGTTTTAGATTGTTAGAGTCGCCACTTATGTTTTAGAGGAACATAAGAAAAACCTAATATATAGCCTAAGTTTGAATACGAAAACAGAGATTCTTGTTATGAGGTTCGGGGGTTAGGTTACGAGATGGGAAGTACTTAAACACCCATCTCGCCCAACTAATGTTGGTCTTGCTTGTTCAAAGTCTAAATAAATAAAATGTTCTTCCTATTCTTGATTATAATAAAAGGGGGTTAAAAAAAAAAGGTGTTTTGAATATGGGGAGATAACTCCTTTACTAACTTCAATAGAGTGAAGTGATCGTTGGTGTCATGTCCCAAAATGGTTTGGGTGATTGCACGTTTGATCAAAATAAAAGAGAAAGAGAAGATATGAAGTAGAGAAGAGAGAAAAGAGTAGTCTTTTACCTAAGCTTCAAAAGAACTTCAAATACTTCCTAGAGAATTCCTTGGAAATGCCTTGAAAGTATTTTGTGTAGAGTTTTCTTAATCATCAAAACTCCTATTTTTCAATGGTGAATTAGAGGGATTTATATAGGTGTAAAACTGGTGTTTTTGGTGCCAAAACAAGGTCACAAAGAAATTTTTCCTGGGCAAAATCATGTAAAATGAGCAAGAGAGAGATTCTTGGACAGAAATCTGTAACTGACGCCCAGAGGCGCACGCCCCTGCCTTGGTTGCGCGACGCGCACGCTTCTGACCCCTACGGGCGGAGGCGCGCGACTTGAAGATGGCTTTTTTGACAGAATAGACTAGAAAGTCAGCCATGTTATTCAGTTTAGTCCCTGGACTTAACGAAGTCAGTCAGGAACTTAATGAAAGTAACAGAAACTAACGAGAAATACTTAAAACAGGGAAAAACACAAGATCAACCGTGCAATCAGGGTGAGCGGTCCAAGGCGAGGCGTCTACAGGGCTGTAGTTTCATGCACAATTCCATGGGTAGAAAAAAATTCAGCAAGGTCTTTAGATTCATATTCTCCTCCTCTATCTGATCTTAAATTTTTTATTATTTTCTCACGTTGATTTTCAACCTCAGATTTAAATCTTTTGAACATATTTAAAGTCTCATCCTTAGTATGTATCAAAATATACATAACAAAATTTTGTGCAATCATCAATGAAAGATATATAATAATTCTTTCCATCACGGGTTGGAGTTGATTTATAATCACATAAATCACTATGAATTAACATGACCAAATCTTGAATGCCACAAGGAAGATGACTCAATCATGTAGATAGAAGTTGCATTTTTATTCATACTAGTAGAGCCATTGTCATTTGGTACAACATTTAGTTTGAAGAGCCCGTCATAAAAATAACCCTTCCCTACATACAGCCACCCTTGGTGAGAACGAATTTGTCCGACTCAAATACAAGTTTGAACCCTTTGTTGTTAAGAACAGGGCCAAAAACTAAATTTTTACAAATGCTTGGCACATGCAGCACATTAGTAAGTACTAAGTCTTTTCCGGAAGTGAGTTTCAGATTTTCCTTCCCCTTCCCCTTCCCCTTCCCTTCTAGTTTTGCAGTAGCAGCATTCCCCATGAATAGCGATTCTCCATCGTTCACTAGTTGATATGAAGAGAACATCTCCTTTGAGAATCATATGTGTTGTGTAGCCCCCGTATCAACCCACCAATCCACAACATTAGCAACCAAATTTGCTTTAATAACCCCTATAAACTGATTTTTAGAATTACCAAGGTTTGCTTGGCTGGAACTTACAGGGCCTCCCCCTCCTTGAGTTCTTCTATGGCGACAATCTTTTGCTTTGTGTCGTGGCTTTCCACATATCCAACAGCCTCCACCATATGGCTTCTTGAAAGCCTTTGGTTTATATGGGGCAAGAGGGTTATTAAATGCACCTTTGCCTTTGTAATTCTGAAACTTGCCCTTTGATGGATTTCCTCCAACAATGTTGGCATTTGGCTCCAAGGAGATAGCATCAGCCCGTTCAATTTTTCAATTGTCCTCTTCAATGCGAAGTTTAAGAACCTATTGCTCAAAATCCATGTTCTCTGTCAGATGTTTTAAATAGATTTTAAATTTTTTCCATGAAGGTGGTAATTTTTCAATAACAGGACCAACAAGGAAATTTGGGTTTAGACCCATACCTTCAACATACAACTCGTGAACAATCACTAGCATTTCTTCAACTTGACTGACAACGGGTTTGGCATCACTTATTCTGAAATTCAGAAACTTGTCAAAAATAAATTTCTTGGAACAAGCAGTTTCAGTTTTGTATTTATTGTTCAAAGACTCCCATAATTCCCTTGCAATTTTGAAATGAATAGTAAATATCATAAAGGGAATAATCAAGAGCATTGAGAATATAATTTATGCAATTATATTCGTCTTTGTTCCAAGCCTCAATTGCTTTCTGATTTTCAGTCTGTTGAGCCTTTGTTGGAACACTTGCTCGTTCTCCCTTTAGCAAAGCCTTTGGAGCCTCAGTTGTGAGAACATGTGCAACATTCAATGTTGTCAAATAAAACAATATTTTTTGTTGCCATCGTTTTGTTGAAAATATTAGTCTAAGGTTATCTTTGAGTGAGTCCACTTGTTGGTTCTCAAAGTGTGACCGAAGTTAATATTTGTAGATTTGATGTGGGTTTTAAAGTTATAATTGTTAATTGGGATATTTTCATTTATGGTAAAATCCATAGTTCAAATACTTACAATTTAAAGTTGTTCCTGTTTAAAGATAAGAAAATTACTTTTTACTTTCTCTTGGATTAATTGTAGTCCAATGTACTTAAGTAAAGTATTTTTCAATATATCTTTTATTGTGGAATAATTATTTGTTTGTATTAGAATAAATTATTATATTTATTTAACTTAAGTAATTAATCCTAAATATAAGTGGATTAATTAAAGTAGTTAAATTAGACTCTTTAATTAATTTAGTTAATTAAAGAAAGAGTCAAATCCTAAACAAAGTCAAAAATAATATAAAGTCACAAGTCCAATTAGTATTGTATTCTAATTGGGATAGCTTGCATATAAGCTGGTGATGATTATATTAAGAGCCTGTCTCGCGTACAACAGCCGCACGTGCGGCGGCGCCGAGCCGAGCCGAGCCATTTTTTTTAATTTTTTTTTTGCCACCCTAACTTTTTTCCTCCAACAAAAAGTAACACTTTTTATACTGAAATGTAACACTTTTTTTCTTCAAATGTAACATTTTTTTTCAAAACAAATGTACCACAATTTTGATGCAATATATTAAAGATAACATAAAGATTCACAACTAAATTAAAGTAACACTTTTTATAAAGGAATGTAACACTCAATTTTTCAAATGTAACACTTTTTTTTTTCTCCCAAAATTAACATAGGATTGACAACTAAAAACTAATGTTACATTTTATAAAAAATGAATGTAACATTTTTTTTCTTAATTGTAAAAGTTTATATTCCTAAATGTAACATTACATATGAAATGTAACAATTTTTTATTGAGAAAGTAACAATTGAAATGCAAACCTTTTTTTTTTTTTTGTAAAAACTGATGTTACCTTTAACAGTAGAAAGTGTTATTTTTTGAAGATAAAAGTGTTACTTTTATCAGAACAGAGTGTTATATTTTCAGCTGACAGCAGATCAATTTGTTTTGTAAAAACTGATGTTACCTTTAACAGTAGAAAGTGTTACTTTTTGAAGATGAAAGTGTTACTTTTATCAGAACAGAGTGTTACATTTTCAGCTGACAGCAGATCAATTTGTTTTGTGTGTAAAAAATGTATTTTTTTTAAAAAAAAATCAAACCATATCATGACATGTGTAGTTTTATTCGTCTCGTCGAGACGA
This sequence comes from Campanula takesimana, assembly GCA_026119855.1. NCBI lineage: Eukaryota > Viridiplantae > Streptophyta > Magnoliopsida > Asterales > Campanulaceae > Campanula > Campanula takesimana. The sequence goes on from JAOWBW010000084.1 coordinate 1,069,425, forward strand.
ACACAACGGTATTTTTTAATTTTTTTTTCGACTTATAAATCACAAGATATGATATTTTAAAGTTTTTTGGTTTTTTTTTTTTTTTAATGGACCTGGGCGGGTGGGGCGGGCCAACCCGGATCCGACCCATGGCCGACCCGCCGCACGGCTGAAGTTGCCGCATACAAGAATTTGTCTTATATTAATTGGTTTTGTAGTTACCTTACGTGAGATATACAAGTGACGTGATATCAAATAGGGAAGAAGAGGTATTGTTGAGGCTGCGCACAAGGCAGACTGTGCCCTCGGTTTTGTGCTGAGGCAAGGCAGTACGGTCCGTCTTTGTGCAGGGCAATGTCCATTTATCGTTGCCTCAATTCTTCCTTATGCGTTTGCTTGTATCTTGTATGGTTGATACCCTTGTCAGTGATATAATATCCTTAATTCATGGTGAAATTACGAGAGACTCAGGCGATGTGGGATAGCAGGCGCAAGTAGATCTGTACATGTGTGCGTAGACTATGGTACTAATCTTGAGATCGTTTTATCCTCGGAGGAATTTGTCAGTATCCGAAATCGCATGAGTAGGAGGCAATAATTTCTCTTAGGAGAGTCTAATTCAGGCAACTCGATCTACCCGATAAGTGTTCTAACTTTCGCTTTAATTTTTTGTTGTCAAGTATGGTTAATTTACTTGTACCGTTATTTGTTGGTTCACTATGATTATATTTACGATTACATGATTGCACCTTTGATTTTTTGTATAATCTACTCGTTGTGTAATTTTTATTCCAACAGTCTAAGAAAAATTAGTATCATATTTTCTTGTTAATTATAGCTGAATTGGTACATTCTTGATTTGTCCGTATAACCACATTATACTTGAAAGATTAAATCTTTGGACAAGTAAATTTAATAGTTTGTAGAACATATTAAATTTTCATGATTATATTAATAATGGACAATTCTTTTTTGTGCATGTTATTGATGGTTCTCTATGCATGAAACGGGAAAATTAGTGCAAATAAATAATTAGCTTAATTAAACAATAATATGAAAATATTCTTCTAGATTATTTAATTTTGTGTTGTCACAGTAAAATTAGTTGTAAAGCTTCAAAGGATTTTGAATCTTGCTAATTTTGGGTATGATCTAGAACTCATGAATTTTCATGCAAAGTAAAAATCAAGATTTTGAGTTATTTAGATCACCGGCGTAAGATTGATCTAGACTAATATTTTATATTTGTTGATTAATGTAAAAGGTATATGATGTCTTTAAAAAGCATTAGTTTCAACTTTGTTGAATGAGCCTTTTTGATTAATTTCATATCCTTTTTGAGTATTATTGTTTGATACACTATTTAAGGATTAAAATATAGTACTTTCTTGAGTGTGTCAATATAAAATGCACTCTATGTCTAATCTTGTGAGTTTCATATATTTTTTAAAAAATCAATAACTGAAAATGTCGCGACCCCGAACCCCGCGGGCCCGAGATCGCGAGCTGGACGTCGACTTACTAATCAAAATACCAAAATATCGGAGATAAAAATTTCATTTCATATAAAAAGATGATAACACAAGGTTTTGGAAAACAATTTAACAACAACAATGTACTAGTGTAAGCCCCATAAGCTCACACTACAAAATAATAAAATATACAAATCTTAGTGACGCCAAAGTGTAGTACAACTATCCCCAAAAGAGTTACACATTTATATAATGTAAACCCACCAATGTACACTTGCCCCAAAAGCTCAACCCTCGCGACGTCCTCGTGATCAGCGAGTCTAATTCCTTGGTCCTGGGGGGGGTTAAGGAAAAACAAAGATAAAAAGAAAGGGGGTGAGATAAATCTCAATAAGTTACTAATGCAACTACATGACATGCTATGATGCAATAATCAATAATAAATCACATAACACATAGCAATTATCATATATCAGATAGCAGCGGAAATGAACACATAACAAAGGATATTAGCCAAGGTTTTCCAAACCGATAAACCAAATAAAGGTCGCTGTGTAGCTTCAATAATCAACAATCAACATCTTCGTAGTAGCATGAAAGCTTGAAGAGAAAACCCCCGGTACCGGAACCAATAATAAGGGGACAGTGACACACAGTCAAAGCCCGAAAACCAATAGCTAAGTGCTCACAAAGGGGCTAGCTCATCTCACATCCAAGGCCAATCTGGAGGAGGGAAATAATGGGGCAAAACAATGGTCAATATCACAATGGACTTGGCTGTGCCATCATAATGTTTCGCATCGCCCAAACACACACAAAATACCAGTTGGACTTTCAAGTAAGGGCTAAGTAATAAAATACTAGCTCAAATAAACAACTAAGGATTCCAAAGTAGGGAATCAATCCAAATAAATTACCAGAAAGGTAAACCAATCCAAACAACACATCAAGGATGGACCACATTCCCAAAATGGTACTTTATCAAATTCCATAACATATTTATTCACAAAAGAATCAAGTCCAATTAATAAAGTGTTCCACGATGTTAACTTAGGTTAATTAGAAGAATAAAACCTAAACTAGTTAAGCCATTAATCCTAAACCAAGCAAAAGGGCAGAATTCTGGAACAGGGGGCGGCGGGCGCCTGGCATGGGGCGGGCGGGCGCTTAATTGACCAGAAGGTCTGGCCGCATAAAAAGCTGGGTAGGCGGGCGCCTGGTCCAACCCGGGCGGGCGCCTGGTCTGGTTCATGGCCGGGAAAACAGAGCTGGGTTCTTACAATTTCGACCCAAAAATCCACCCAACACAAAATACTCAAAATCAACTCCTTTAACAAGTTCCAAAATGAACCAAAACAACAACTAAGATTATGGGAGGCATAGATAACATCATTCCACAACTTGAACTAAGATTGAATCTCCACATTCCCAAGAACACCATTTTTAGCCAAAACACTAACAAATCCCAAATAAATTCCAAACTCAACCAAACTTCAAATATAACAACCCAAGCATTATATAAGCATGATATGAACTTTTTAGCATAAAAATAGGGGGGAAAGTAACTTACTTGAATTTTCTCAAAGTTGCCGGAACTCGAATATTTTTAGCCCTCTACGATCCTAACGACGATCTAAACAAGTTTCATGTTTTAAGAAATGAGAAATAACAAGAGGAAGATGGTTAGATTGAAGAGAGAAGGTAGAGAAGAAATACTTACCAAATTCAAGGAGAGAGAGAGAAAGTGTGCTGGGAAAGATGGAGGATGAGGGAGAGGTGAGGGAGAAGGAGGGAGTTGTTGGTTATTATTTTCAAAAACTTACACTTAGACCCCTTCCCCATCTACTAACACAAATACTTACATTTCCTACTAACAATTAAGACCCAACAATACTACACTAACCCAAATGACTCAAATAAAATGCTACGCATAATTATTATGAAACATAAAATGCACACATAAATATTTAAATAAATAATAATTTAAATAAATAAATAAGCAAATAAATAAATAATAATTATTTATTACTAATAAAATAGAGCCTAGTTTTCGGGTCGTGACATTCACTCCCCCTTAAAGAAAATTCGACCCGAATTTTAACGAGACTTACCCGAATTAAAAAGCCACGGATATTTCCTCTCGATCTCATCTCGGAGCTCCCACGTCGACTCCTCGATATTATGATTCCTCCAAAGAACTCTAACCAACGCAATGCTTTTGTTTCTCAATTCTTGGACTTTGGAGTCAAGGATCCTAACCGGTCGTTCCTCATAAGTCATATCGGGCTCAATATCCTCCGGTATCCTCGGTAACACGTGAGAAGGATCATGAACGTACTTCCGAAGTATAGAAACGTGAAAGACGTTGTGCAACCAGTCTAAGGATGACGGCAACGCAAGGCGATATGCTAGAAGTCCCACTTTTCCCAAAATTTCAAATGGACCAACAAACCTCGGTGCTAATTTGCCCTTCTTCCCGAACCTTCGGATACCTACCTTCGGAGATACCTTCAAGAACACAAAATCACCGGTCTGAAAACTAAGATCTCGCCTCCGGTTATCTGCATAGCTCTTATGTCGACTCTGGGCTGTTTTCAATTGATCCCGGATAACTCTAACTTTCTCAACTGAATCCTGAAGCAAATCAATACCCACGATCTTCGCTTCACCGACCTCATCCCAACAGATAGGCGATCTACATTTCCTCCCATACAAAGCCTCATACGGTGCCATACCAATGCTCGACTGATAGCTATTATTGTAGGCAAACTCTGCAAGCGGTAGGTGTGAATCCCACGAATCCGGAAAGTCAACTGTGCAAGCCCATAACATATCCTCGAGAATCTGAATGGTCCTCTCAGACTGACCGTCAGTCTGAGGATGAAATGCTGTGCTAAACCTCAAGTCGGTACCCAAAGCCTTTTGTAACGACTGCCAAAATCGGGATGTAAACATGGGGTCTCTGTCCGACACAATACTAACCGGAACACCATGTAATCTGACAATCTCATGAATATACAAATTCGCAAGTTTCTCCATCGAATAGGAAATGTCAATGGGTAAGAAATGAGAAGACTTAGTCAACCTGTCCACGATCACCCAAACTGCATTGAATTTTCTTCGAGTCCTGGGTAGTCCGGTTACAAAATCCATCGTAATGTGTTCCCACTTCCACTAGGGTATCTCAAGAGGCTGAAGTAAACCTGCGGGTCTCTGATGCTCTGCTTTAACTTGTTGACAGGTCAAACATTTCGATACATAGTCTGCGATCTCCCTCTTCATGTTAATCCACCAAAATTGTTGTTTCAAATCCTGATACATCTTCGTACTCCCGGGATGGATGGTATACCTCGATTTGTGACCCTCATCAAGAACTCTTTGTTTAATCCCATTAACATCCGGAACACACAATCTGCCACGGAAAGTCAAAACTCCAATCGGGCTAACAGAAAAATTCTCGAAGTTCTTCTCTTTCAATTTACCGATTATTTTCACCAACTCGGGATCTTCTCTCTGCGCTTCCTTTATTCTCTGAATTAGGGTCGGAGATACCCTAATATTCGCAAAAATCGCCCCATGTCTCGATTCACGAGGAGACCAATCTCGCACATCCTCAAGCATCTTCCACTCACGGACCATCATCGAAGCCACATAAGACTTCCTACTAATCGCATCGGCAACAACATTTGCCTTTCCCGGGTGATAAGATATTGTACAATCGTAATCCTTTAAAAGCTCCATCCACCTACGCTGCCGGTTGTTCAATTCCTTTTGAGAGAAGAGATATTTCAAACTCTTGTGATCGGTAAAAATCTCAAACTTCGCTCCATAAAGGTAATGCTTCCATTTGTGCAACGCAAAGACTATCGCCGCCAACTCCATATCGTGAGTGGGGTAATTCTGTTCACTAGGGGTCAACTTCTTCGAAGCATAAGCAATTACTTTCCCGTTCTGCATCAACACACAACCCAAACCGTCTTTCGAAGCATCACTGTAAATCACTAGAACATCGCTCCCATTAGGCAAAGTCAAGATCGGAGCGGTAGTCAACCTCTTCTTCAATTCCTCGAAACTCTTGTCACATTTCTCGGTCCACTCAAACGGGACATTCTTCCGGGTCAACTGAGTCATCGGAGTAGCAATCCTCGAAAACCCTTCTATAAACCTTCTGTAATAACCGGCTAAACCCAGAAAACTTCTGATCTCGGTCACTGACTCGGGTCTCTTCCAATCCACTATGGCTTCTATCTTTGAAGGATCCACCGAAATCCCATCTTTCGAAATAACATGACCCAGAAAAGAAACTTTCTCGAGCCAAAATTCGCATTTACTAAACTTTGCAAATAATTTCTCCCTCACAAGAACGGATAAAACTGTCCTCAAGTGTTGCTCGTGCTCCTCTCGGGATTTAGAGTAGACAAGAATGTCGTCGATGAAAACCACCACGAACGATTCAAGATAAGGATGGAAAACCCGGTTCATCAAATCCATAAACACGGCAGGCGCGTTAGTCAAACCAAATGGCATAACCAAGAACTCGTAATGACCATAACGAGTGCAAAAGGCAGACTTCGGAATATCCTCCGATCGAATCTTCAACTGATGGTACCCACTCCTCAAATCAAGTTTAGAAAACACAACTGAGCCTTGAAGTTGATCAAATAAATCATCAATGTGAGGTAGAGGATACTTGTTCTTCACCGTAACCTGATTCAACTTCCGGTAATCGATACACAATCTCAAAGAATCGTCTTTCTTCCGCACAAATAAAACCGGTGCTCCCCACGGGGAAACACTAGGGCGGATAAACCCTCGATCAAGCAACTCTTGCAACTAAACCTTTAGTTCCTTCAACTCTGCGGGAGCCAATCTATACGGTGCCTTTGAAATCGGAGCCGTACCCGGCAAAAGATCTATACAAAATTCTATTTCACTATCTGGAGGCATATCATATTCAGAAGAGAAAACATCGGGAAATTCCCTAACTACCCGAACACTTTCCAAACTAGGGGATTCTTTCCTAGTATCAAGCACACTAGCCAAGTACCCCTCACAACCACGGTGCAATAATTTTCTCGCTTTCACATAAGAAATGATACGAAAATTTCTACCAAAAGGCATAGCCTCAAAAGTAAACTTAGCACATCAGGGATGGAAAATTAACGACCTTTCTAAGACAGTCAACATAAGCATGAAACTTGCTCAACCAATCCATACCCAAAATAACATCAATGTCCTGAATAGGAAGGACTACCAAGTCCGCACACAAGACACGACCACATATAAGCACATCACAAGCACGAAATACTCTATCGGTCACCAAACATTTTCCCATAGGAGTTGACACCTCTAACACATAGGGCAAAGACTCAGATGCAGCATTTAACAAATAAACAAATTGCACAGAAATGTAAGAATGAGATGATCCTGGATCTACTAACGTACGCGCGCTCACATTAGATATAGAAACAATACCTCCAATCACTGAGGGATCATCTGCCTGATGCTGATTCATTGCAAACACTTTTCCTTGGACTTTGGCCTTTCCCGTAGCATCCCTTTTCTGACCCTGTGGAGCCCCAGCTCCTACCCCAGTCGGTTGACCTCTGCCTCTAGTACAATCCCTTGCAAAATGACCCATTTGACCACAATTGGTACACCTTCCCTGTTTCTTCCAACACCGGTCCTCTGAATAGCCTTCCTTTTGGCAATAGGAACAAAGTCTCCTATTTTGGTTCCCTTGGTTCCCGGAAGTGGTACCCGGGTTCCTTGGGATCGGTTGCCCTCGGGACTGAGATTGTCCTCCAAAGTTACCTCGGTTATCAATCCTTGGTTGTGACTTGCTCTGCGCTCCTTGCTTACTCGGGTTGGCTACCTCGGTCTTCCTCTTATGTTCCCCAATATCTTGCTCGATAAATATGCACGGTCTACCGCATCTTGGAATGTCACAATCCTCTGGGCTATAAGCTGAGTACGGATAGAAGTCTTCAAACCCCGGATGAATCTCATAGCCTTCTGTTCTTCGGTCCTCACAAGATAGTCACAATATCGGGCTAATTCTGTGAACTTAGCCGAGTACTGAGCTATAGACAACAAACCTTGCTCCAAGTTGAGAAGCTCGATCTCCTTTCGGTTCTGATCCACTACCGGAATAAAATGCTCTTTGAACTTCCGCACAAACAATTCCCATGCATACACTGTGTGAGTGTCATCCCAACTAGCTTTAACTCCTTTCCACCAATGCTCGGCGGCACCCATAAGCTTATAAGCCGCAAACCGGACCCTATCCTCATCCGTGCATCCAAACACATCATAGATTTTCTCCATAGACTCAACCCATAGTTCGGCCTTCTTCACATCGGGCTCACCATCGAACTCTGCCGGTTTCAGTTTCAAGAATTGCTCCAAACCATATCGGGGTGGTGGTGCTTGTTCTACTCTCGGTCCTTGGTCATGAATTGCCTTCATGGCCGCCTCAAACATGCCTTGGAACATGGCACGGTTCTCTTCCCGAAGATCATTCTGATTCTGAGCCCCACTAGAACCTTCACCTGTTCTTCTTCTAGCCATTGAGAACAATTACCTGCAGAAAACATCAACCGTTACCCACTCCGAACACAACTACCCTCCTAGGTCATACTAGTCCACCTAGACTTATACTTAGAGCCAAACCATAGCTCTGATACCAACTGTCGCGACCCCGAACCCCGCGGGCCCGAGATCGCGAGCTGGACGTCGACTTACTAATCAAAATACCAAAATATCGGAGATAAAAATTTCATTTCATATAAAAAGATGATAACACAAGGTTTTGGAAAACAATTTAACAACAACAATGTACTAGTGTAAGCCCCATAAGCTCACACTACAAAATAATAAAATATACAAATCTTAGTGACGCCAAAGTGTCGTACAACTATCCGCAATAGAGTTACACATTTATATAATGTAAACCCACCAATATACACTTGCCCCAAAAGCTCAACCCTCGCGACGTCCTCGTGATCAGCGAGTCTAATTCCTTGGTCCTGGGGGGGGGTTAAGGAAAAACAAAGATAAAAAGAAAGGGGGTGAGATAAATCTCAATAAGTTACTAATGCAACTACATGACATGCTATGATGCAATAATCAATAATAAATCACATAACACATAGCAATTATCATATATCAGATAGCAGCGGAAATGAACACATAACAAAGGATATTAGCCAAGGTTTTCCAAACCGATAAACCAAATAAAGGTCGCTGTGTAGCTTCAATAATCAACAATCAACATCTTCGTAGTAGCATGAAAGCTTGAAGAGAAAACCCCCGGTACCGGAACCAATAATAAGGGGACAGTGACACACAGTCAAAGCCCGAAAACCAATAGCTAAGTGCTCACAAAGGGGCTAGCTCATCTCACATCCAAGGCCAATCTGGAGGAGGGAAATAATGGAGCAAAACAATGGTCAATATCACAATGGACTTGGCTGTGCCATCATAATGTTTCGCATCGCCCAAACACACACAAAATACCAGTTGGACTTTCAAGTAAGGGCTAAGTAATAAAATACTAGCTCAAATAAACAACTAAGGATTCCAAAGTAGGGAATCAATCCAAATAAATTACCAGAAAGGTAAACCAATCCAAACAACACATCAAGGATGGACCACATTCCCAAAATGGTACTTTATCAAATTCCATAACATATTTATTCACAAAAGAATCAAGTCCAATTAATAAAGTGTTCCACGATGTTAACTTAGGTTAATTAGAAGAATAAAACCTAAACTAGTTAAGCCATTAATCCTAAACCAAGCAAAAGGGCAGAATTCTGGAACAGGGGGCGGGCGGGCGCCTGGCATGGGGCGGGCGGGCGCTTAATTGACCAGAAGGTCTGGCCGCATAAAAAGATGGGTAGGCGGGCGCCTGGTCCAACCCGGGCGGGCGCCTGGTCTGGTTCATGGCCGGGAAAACAGAGCTGGGTTCTTACAATTTCGACCCAAAAATCCACCCAACACAAAATACTCAAAATCAACTCCTTTAACAAGTTCCAAAATGAACCAAAACAACAACTAAGATTATGGGAGGCATAGATAACATCATTCCACAACTTGAACTAAGATTGAATCCCCACATTCCCAAGAACACCATTTTTAGCCAAAACACTAACAAATCCCAAATAAATTCCAAACTCGACCAAACTTCAAATATAACAACCCAAGCATTATATAAGCATGATATGAACTTTTTAGCATAAAAATGGGGGGGGGGAAGTAACTTACTTGAATTTTCTCAAAGTTGCCGGAACTCGAATATTTTTAGCCCTCTACGATCCTAACGACGATCTAAACAAGTTTCATGTTTTAAGAAATGAGAAATAACAAGAGGAAGATGGTTAGATTGAAGAGAGAAGGTAGAGAAGAAATACTTACCAAATTCAAGGAGAGAGAGAGAAAGTGTGCTGGGAAAGATGGAGGATGAGGGAGAGGTGAGGGAGAAGGAGGGAGTTGTTGGTTATTATTTTCAAAAACTTACACTTAGACCCCTTCCCCATCTACTAACACAAATACTTACACTCCCTACTAACAATTAAGACCCAACAATACTACACTAACCCAAATGACTCAAATAAAATGCTAGGCATAATTATTATGAAACATAAAATGCACACATAAATATTTAAATAAATAATAATTTAAATAAATAAATAAATAAGCAAATAAATAAATAATAATTATTTATTACTAATAAAATAGAGCCTAGTTTTCGGGTCGTGACAGAAAAAGCACAATAAGTCATGATTATTGGTTGTACTCTAATAATACTAAAACGTAATTTTTTGAGAAAATTCGATAATGTCATATCTTAAGGTTATTTTATTAAATTGAAATATTTATTATATGACATAATATTTAGTATGAAGATTAGAGTTGTATAATAATATTCATGTGAACCCTTCTTATGTACTAATGTATGACCAACTGATAACACTTGAGAAAATGGTTTGAGAAAAGAAAGTGTTCAATTTATTGTTAATCATATTGATAAGTAAAGTGACAAATTAAAATAATTGGAACGGAAAAAGAGAAAAATATTGTTTTATTTCATGTCTCAAAATTTATAATTATTTGTGAGTCTTTAGTGGTTAGTGAATATACAAGTAAGAGTGAAATTTTTTTCTGACAAATTCTTTTGTATATTATTAGCTTGAAGTTGAAGATTAATAACACTGAGAAAAAAATAAAGTGTTGCGGTAGTACTCATAAAAGAATGTGGATCTAAACTAAACTTTAGTGCACATTTTAATTATGCAGTAAATGTAGCACTGTAGATACCCCGGAGAAACCACGTCATGGCTAGAGCGGTGAATTATCCTAGGAAGTCTATTTGGTTTTAAAGATTAGAGTCGCCACCTATGTTTTTAAAGGAACATAAGAAAAACCTAATATAGCCTAATTTTATATACAAAACCAGAGATTCGGGAGAGACGGTTTCGGGTGTTAGGTTACTGAGTGGGAAGTACTTAAACTCCCACTCCGCCGGGCTAAAGTTGGCCTTCCTACTAAAAGTGTTCTATGCTAAAAATGTCCTTCTTTTATATAAATTTGTGCTAACAATTACATTGAAAGGAAAAGGAGAATTACAAAGTAAATTTATGTTAACTATTACATTAAGGGAAAAGGGGAAATTAAATGAGAGTTTGAAATGTAGGGAGATAACCTTAACTAACTTCAATATGTGAAGTAGTCGTATTGGTCATATCCCATTTTGATGGGGATTGCATACATTAAAAAGACATAAAAATCAAATAAGAAATAAAAGAGAAAGTGTACCTTGTTGGGAAAAAGATGAAGACTCCAAACTTGGTGAGAAAATTGAGTGTTTTAGAGAAAAAAAAATGTGTAGAGAATTTAGTCGAGTTTTTGTGTAGAGTTTTGGTGCTCTATTTTTGTGTCATCTTGGTGTCCTTGAAAATGAACCAAAGAGGTCCTTTTTATAGGTAAAATTAGGAGGGAAAGATAATCAATCCATGTGAAATGGTCTTGACCAATCAAAAATAAAGAAGATAAAAGTAATAATTAAAAGAAAATATTTTATTTTAAAGGAATGGCTAGAAATGTTGGATTGGGAGTTACAAAATAAAAGGGTTTTAATGCTAGAATAAAACATGTGCTAAAAAGATGGTTTTTGAATCAAGAATTGGTGTTGTAAATAAGAAAAAAGGAGGGAAACTTGGTGGGAAACAAAAACAAGTTAAATGAAAATAATATGTATGCAATCGGGGTGAGCTGTCCAAGGCGGGTTGTCTCCAGAGCCCCTCGGCAACGTGGATTGCAAAGCAAAACGCGTCGACGAAAGAAAGACAACCGCTGAGGATATCACAAAGAAAAAGAAAAGAAAAGAAAACATAGACTCAATAAAAACAGGAATTTGAAATTGCAAAGGATAGAGACGCGCTCCCTATGTGAGCTAACTTTGTTGATGGAAGAGGTGGTGATTTCAGTTGTTCACCATGGACCAAATTTCTGTTTGAAGCCACACTTGCTATTTTGTTGTTTGAAGCCACACTTGCTGTTTTGCTGTTTGAAGCCACACTTGCTGTTTTGTTGCTTGAAGCCGCACTTGCTGTTTTGCTGTTTGAAGCCGCATTTGCTATATGCTGTTCGGAGCCACATTTGTTTTATGCTGTTTAGAGCCGCATTTACTGTTTGCTATTCAGAGCCGCACTTGTTGTTTTTCTGTTTGAAGCCGCACTTGCTGTATGCTGTTCGGAGCCGCATTTGTTGTATGCTGTTCAGAGCCGCATTTACTGTATGTTGTTCGGAGCCGCATTTCTTGTATGCTGTTTGGAGCCGCATTTGTTGTATGCTGTTGTAGATACCCCGGCGGGCAACTGCGGCTTGGCTAGAGCGCGCGGGTTATCCCGGGATGTCTAATTGGTGTTTTTTAGTGTTTAGAGTCGCCACCTATGTTTTACAGGAATATAAGAAAAACCTAATATAGCCTAGTTTTGTTACGAAAACCAGAGATTCGTGTATTGAGGTTCGGGGGTTAGGTTACGAAATGGGAAGTACTTAAACACCCATTTCGCCCAATTAATGTTTGTCTTGCTTGTTCGTAATCCACATAAAAAATTATGTTCTTCCTATTCTTTGAAAATGAGTTAAGGGGTTAAAAAGAGGGGTTTGAATATGGGGAGATAACTCCTTGGCCAACCTCAATGGAATGAAGAGGCCTTTTGGTGTCATGTCCTAAAATGGTTTGGGTGATTGCACACTTTGATGAAAGATGAAAGAAGAGTTTGAGGTGAGAGAAATAGAGAGAGAGAGAGAGAAATACCTAAAATTCAAGAATCTTCAAGAGCTTCTTTGGAGAAAATGCTTGAAAGTGCCTTAAGAGTTTTTGGTATAGTTTTTGTAGCACAAAAAGTCCTTTGTGAAGAAGAGGGGTTTTTATAGGTGAAAACTAGTTGTTTTTTGTGGCAAAACGAAGTCACAAAGATAAAATTCCCGGGCAAAATCATGTAAATTGAACAAGGGAGGGATTCTTGGGTAGAATCTGTAACTGACGCCCGATGCGCGCGCCGCCGGCCTATAGAGGCGGAAGGCATGCGCGTCTGACCTTGGAGGCGAAGGCACATGACTATGAAAAGGCATTTTTGACAGAATGGACCGGAAAGTCAAAACTGTTATTCGGTTTAGTCCCTGAACTTAACAGAGTCAGTCAGGAACTTAACAGAAGAAACATAAACTAACCAAAAACACGTAAAATGAGAAGAAACACAAAATTAAATGTGCAATCGGGGTGAGTGGTCCAAGGCGGGGTGTCTACAGAACCCCTCAGCGGCGTGAATTGCGAAGCAAAATGCGCCGATAAAAGAACGATATCCGTCGAGGACATCACCAAGAAAAAGAAAAGACTCGATGAAAGCAGGAATTTGAAATTACGAGGGATAGAAGAGCGCTCCCTGTGTGAGCGGCTTTTTTTGGAAGATGGGTACGGTGATTTCAGTGGTTCACCATGGACCGAAATTGATGTTTGAAGCCGCACTTGCTTGTATCTGCTGTTTGAAGCCGCACTTGCTTGTTTCTGTTGTTTAAAGCCGCACTTGCTGGTTTCTGCTATTTAAATCCGCACTTGCTTGTTTCTGATGTTTGAAGCCGCACTTGCTTGTTTCTGCTATTTGAAGCAGCACTTGCTGTTTCTGCTTTTTGAAGCCGCACTTGTTGTTTCTGCTTTTTGAAGCCGCACTTGTTGTTTTCTGCTGTTTGAAGCTGCACTTGCTTGTTTCTGCTGTTTGAAGCCGCACTTGCTTGTTTCTGCTGTTTGAATCTGCACGTGCTTGTATCTGCTGTTTGAAGCCACACTTAATGTTTTCTGTTATTCGAAGCCGCACTTGCTTGTTTCTGCGGTTTAAAGCCACACTTGTTGTTTCTGCTATTTGAAGCTGCACTTACTTGTATCTGCTGTTTGAAGCCGCACTTGCTGTTGACTTTTGTGGGGTGTGGGCACAGTTGACTACAGACCACTGGATTTTCCTTTTTCGAGAGAATGCCGAGATTGGCCTTGACTAAGAAAAGAAAGACGCACCCTACCTTTAGTGGAAGTTTTTATCTTATTTTATTTTAGACATGCCTTAGGGGCGGACCAAAAGAACTTTCATCCCGATCTGGTTTGCTCTGACGACGTCTGGAATTCTTTTCTTGCGTGGCTTTACTCTTTGACAAGGGCTTGTTGACACATTTTTGAAATAGGGCGCGGGCGCCTCTGCTTGTGATGGCGGGGAGCGAGCGCTTCTTATGTGTGTGGCGGGAGGCGCGCGCTTTTGGGAAGCGAATTCTGGGGCTTGACATTTGCTTGACAAAAGATCCCCAATAGCTATAATATCAGCCTCTGCTCGAAACCATTCTCCGAATAGCTATTTTCTGCCATTCTTGAACACTTTTCCTTGCTTGATTTTGTTCATAACCAATATTTTCCAAGGCCTCCAACCCTTTCACCCTTGATGCCAAGGTTGTCGGTGACTACGAGAATGACTTGTCGACCTTTGTGTACTCGTTCAAGACCCATCCCAAGAAAGATTTCGTCATGGACTTTGGATTCCGTATTCTTTTTACATTACAGACTTTGAAGCTGGATTGGGATTTGTTGAAGGCCGCTGCAGCCTTTTGGGATTGTGACAGTCACACTTTTAACTTTTCGGTGAATGAAATGGTGCCGACTGTTGATGACTTTGGTGCCATTCTTGGCATGCCACTGGCAGGTCAGATTTCCGACCCTAAGTATCATCAGGGTGTGATTGATTCTTGGTCCAGTTTATTGAACATTCCCATTGTAGATGTGAAGAAAATATTGCACTGTACCGTGGTTGACATAACTGAGTTGCCGATGTTCTTCAGTTTGCATTCGAAGGACACAACAGTTCAGTCCTTTAAGAGGAATGCCTTGGAAGTTTGTCTTTTCAGTGAGGTCTTGTTCATTACACCTCTTAGTACCGCGGATGGACAGCTGGCTGAAATTGTTTGCAGGCAAAAGGGCAACAGTTCAGCGTAACCCCTCTTATAGTAGGGGAAACCTTGCATGGTCTGGATGAGTTGCATCGGATGGGAGAGATGCATCGGGGAATCCCCTTACTTTTAACCATATGGCTTCGGGAGCATTTCAGGATTTATTCTCTGGATGGTGATCTCTCCCCTTTCGCTGTCCATAGGAGGAAACTGCTGATTCGAGACTTAACTGAGGATGGTTGGAGAAGATTCTTTGCTTCTTGATCATCGACTGACATTGAGTGGTATCATCCTTCTTGGGGACTTCATCCTTTCGTTGAATGGACTTTGGGTTTTCGGCATGTGGTCCTTCCCGGTCTCAGAGATTCCTTATTTTACCAGCCGGAGCGAGTGCTGAGGCAGTTTGGTCGTCAGCAGATAGTTCCTTTTCTGAAGAGTGGAGTGCTTCGTCCAGTCTCATACATGGGTCCGGACTTCTCGAGAGAACTTCAGTCTGCTTAGGGAGGTGACCGCCATCGGTGGGCTTCTGTCCTACTCATCGGGGTAGTATTTTCCTTCCCGAGAGTTATTTGGATTATCTGTTAGGCACCCTTTACCGCGGTATCACTTGGGTTGACACTCTTCAGGCTGAGCTACTAGGGAAAGATTTTGAGACCAGCAGTGCTTTGAGATACAAGGAAGCTACCACTGATTCGAACAACATTTTGGCTGACCCCTTTGGCACTCACTTGGATAACTTTTATGCCCAGAGGCGTCTTGCCGCGAGGAAGGTCGAGGTCCATCTCAGTGCTCCTAGGCCGCTCAAAAGGAGTAGGAGTGAGAGCCGCTCGAGTCGCCCTTTAAAGGCTAAGAAGAAATTAGATTTTTCCTAGTACCCCAAGATTGCAATTAATAGACCACTTGTTAGGATTTTAAGTGTTTTATTTGTATTTTATTGCTCAACAAAGGTCCATTGTAATGGTGAAAATGATTCATGGAATGAATAAAATTGCATCTTGTTTTATGAAATGATTGGGTAAAATGATTGTTTTAGATCGCACCCGAAGGTTGCCTACGTTGCTCTAGTAGAGAGGCTCAGGTCTCCGTAGTTCAAACAAATGAAGACCATTTTTTTTGTGCACCCTGTTTTTTTCCTAGACCGCCCTTGCGGGTTTTCAATCTAGCGGGCTTCTTTTTTGCACTTTGCTCTAATTTTTGCCTAGGCCACCCTTGCGGGTTTTCAACCTAGCGAGCCTTTTTTTTATGGTCTTTATTTGTTAGGCGTAGAATTTCTTGAGCTTGTCGAGGTTGACCTCCTTTGTCAATTGGTCGCCATCTAAATGTACGAGTCGGACTGCACCACCGCTTAGTATCTTCTTGACAACGTACGGACCGATCCATCGGGGTCCCCATTTCCCAAAGGGATTCATGGCATTGGGAGGATGCTGTCTTAGGACCAAGTCTCCCACTTTGATGTTTCGAGGCTTTACCTTCTTGTTGAGAGCCTTTGCCATTCTCTCCTGATAATCCCTTATGCGTACGAACGCTCTTAGCCTCTTTTCATCGAGCAGGGCTAATTTTTCATATCGACTTTGCATCCATTCAACCTTATTGACATGATTTTCGAGCAAGACTCGTAAAGAGGGAACTTCAAGTTCGACCGGGAGTACGGCTTCGGAACCATAAACCAGTATGTACGGGGTCTCTCCCATTGCTGATCGGATTGAAGTACGGTAGCCGCATAATGCTAGAGGCAATTTCTCAGGCCAATCCCTTCCTATTGAGGCCATTTTCCGTATGATGGTCTCAATTGTCTTATTTGCCGCTTCGACCGCTCTATTAGCTTAGGGACGGTACGGGGATAACTTGTGCTTAGTAATTTTGTAATCGACTAAAAGTGCATCCATTTCTTTCTCAAAGTGAGAACCATTATCAGAGATGATCTCGTGAGGGACGCCGTATCGGCACATTATGTTGGTATTCACGAATTCGGCCACTTTCTTGGCATTGAGAACTTGGTAAGCTTGTGCTTCAATCCATTTGGTGAAGTAATCCATAGCCACTAGAATGAATGACTGCCCATTGCTTCCTGTGGTATGGACTTTTCTAATGATATCTATGCCCCAACAAGAGAAAGGCCATGGCGTGGTCATGTTGTACAGTTGTGAAGATGGAGCATGTTGCAAATTTTCATGGAACTGGCACTTGGCGCACCACTTGACTTTCTCGATGCAGTCTCTTTCCATAGTGGTCCAATAATAGCCAATACAAAGTATTTTCTTGGCTAACATGATCCTGTTTATGTGGGGTCCACACTCGCCTTCATGGACTTCATGCATTATCTTTTGAGCTTTGGCTCATTAGCACACAGGAGATTGATCCCTTCGTATTGTCTCTTGTAGACTCGATTCCCGATAAACACATATCTCAGTGATAGCTTTTGTAATGCTGCTCAAGATTTCTTATTGATGTCCTCGGGAAAGGTGCCGTCCTTGAGGAATTTCATGATGTCTGTGTAACATGGCAGGTTTACTTGGACTTCATTGATTTCAATGTTCATGCAATATGCTGGGCTGGTCCTCCTTGAAATTTTGAAGGGTTTTACCATTTTTCCTTTGGGCATTTCGACCAGTGAGGCTATGGTGGCCAATACATCAGCAAAGCAGTTTTTATCCCTTGGTAAATAAGTGACATCTTGGAATTGTTCAAGTAACTCCTCGAGGTGCTGACCATACTGTTGGAGAGTCGGGTCTTGGATTTTCCATTTGACAGACGTCTAATTGATAAGGAGTAGAGAATCACCGAATACTTCCAGATCTGTGACATTCCTCTCTAGGGATGCTTCTAGCCCCGCTATACATGCTTAATATTCGGCAACATTGTTGGTGGCTTCGAATTCATGATGGATTGCAATCAGAGTGTAAATTTCCTTTGGATCGACAAGCAACATCCCTATCCCATAACCGTGCTTATTGGCTGCCCAATCGAAAAAAAGTTGCCACTTATTTCTTTGGTTGTAGTGCATATCAAGTCCTCATCGGGAAATTATAAGTCTTCCCCCTTCACTTCGTCACATGGAAATTCAGCAAGCTGATCACTGAACACCTTCCCCCTGATGGATTTGAGTGTGACGTAAGTGATATCATAGCTGGCGAGCATGAAGTACCACTTAGCTGTCCTTGTTGACATGAAAGGCTTCTCGAAGATGTAGCGGAGCGGGCCCACTTTTGTTACTAACTTGATCTGAAAGGCTGCCATGTAGTGTTTGATATTTTGAGTGACCCAAACCAACGTTGCACATGACTTCTCCAAGGTAGAGTAGTTCTTTTCGCCTCCTTGAAATCGTCGACTGATGAAGTAAATGGCATTCTCTTTTGTGGAGTCTTATTGCTCTTGTGATAGCATAGCCCCTAGGGATTTATCATTCACTGTGAGGTAGAGCAAGAGAGGTTTCTCTTTGTGCGGTGGAACCAAAACTGGAGGGCACGTCAAGTAATGCTTCACTTGGTCGAAGGCTTCTTGGCATGCGTCGATCCATTCTAGAGCCACATTGTTCTTAAGTAACTTGAAGATTGGCTCACACATGGAAGTGAGTTGGTTCATAAACCGGCTGATGTACTGAAGTCTACCCATGAAGCATTTGATTTCCTTCTGTGTCTTTGGAGGAGGCATGTCAATGATTGCCTTGATTTTCGAGGGATCGGCTTCAATTCCCCTCTCGGTGACCATGTAACCAAGAACTTTTCCTCGGATAACCCCAAAAGTGCACTTTGCGGGATTGAGCCTCATCTTGTGTTGTCGAAGCCTTTCGAAGAACTTGCGGAGATCGATCAAGTGTTGACCGTCGGTTCGTTTTGAGTTGATTATCATATCGTCCACATAGACTTCAATTTATTTATGGATCATGTCATGGAACAAATCTATTACTCCCTTTGATAAGTAGCCCCAGCGTTCCTCAACCCAAACGGCATAACTGTATAGCAAAAAGTGCCCCATGGTGTGGTGAAAGCAGTCTTGTGTTGATCTTCTTCGGCCATGAGAATATGATTGTACCCCCCAAAGCCATCCACATTTGAGCAGGCCTCGTAGGCGGCAGTGGAGAATCGACTAGCATGTTTATGTTAGGTAAAGGGAAGTCATCCTTTGGGGAATCCCTGTTCAAATCCCAAAAATCCACGCAAACACGGACCTTGCCGTTAGCCTTTCTAACTGTCAAAACATTTGCTAGCCAAGTCAGATACGCGATGACTTTGATGAAACCTACACTGAGAAGCTTCTCTATCTCTTCTTTGACTTGAAGAGACCATTCGGGCTTGATCTTTTTGAGTTTCTGTTTGACTGGCTTGGCATCTTCCTTGATCGGTATTCTGTGCTCGGTGACCTTTCTGTCTAAACCCGGCATATCTTTGTATGACCATAAAAATACATCCACAAACTCTCTGAGCAGTGCAGTCAATCTGTCTTTATCTTCCCCTTTGAAGAAGCTTCCTATCTTGGTTTCCTTTGGCTCTTCGTCGGTACCCAGATTAACAACATGAAATTCTTCATCAGCCCCTAGACCATTTTCACCACGACTATGGACCAGTTGAGCTAGTTCATTTAAGTATGTTTCATTTTTGTGGTCTATTTCATCATGTAGATACACCGGGAAACAACGGCTTGGCTAGAGCAGTGAATTATCCTAGGATGTCTAACTTGATTTTAGATTGTTTAGAGTCGCCACCTATGTTTTTAAAGGAACATAAGAAAAACCTAGAAATAGCCTAATTTATGTACAAAACCAGAGATTCGGGAGAGAAGGGTTCGGGGGTTAGGTGACGGAGTGGGAAGTACTTAAACACCCACTCCGCCCCGCTTATGCGGGTCTTGCTACTATTGGTGTTCTAATGCTAAATGTCCTTCTTGTATTAATATGAGAAAAGTGCTAACAATTATAATAGAAAGAAAGGGGAAATAAAAGAGAATTGTTTTTGTTGATTTAATGCTAAAGATTACATTAATGGAAGAAGAGTAAATTAAATTAGAGTTGAAATGTAGGGAGATACCCTTTAACCAACTTTAATGGAATAAAGTGATCGTTAGGTCATGTCCCATTGATGGGGATTGCATACATTGACTAGAACATGAATAGAATAAAAGAAGAAGACTTGTACCTTTAGAAAGAAGACTTCAAACTTGGACTTGAAAATGATGTTGTTGTGTAGAGATTTGTGTAGAGTTTTGTTGTGTAAAACTCTTGTTGGGAGAATTTTTGTAGGGAAAATGATATAGAATTTGTGTAGAGAGAAAGTTCCAAGTCTAAAAAAATGAGGTCCTTTTCCAAGGTAGAAGATGATGGTTTTTATAGGTAAAAAAGAGAGGGAAATGATGGAGGGAAATTGGTCATCCATGTGAAATGGAATGGGTCAATCACAAATAAGATAAATGAATAAAAAAAAAATAAAAGAAATAAAAGAAATCAAATAATAAATGAAAGAAATATTAGTTTTTGGGAAAAGGCTTAGAATTTGGGATTGGGAGTTGATGAGAAAAGGGGGGATGAATGTGGATGTAAAAAGATGGTTTTTGTGATCAAGAAAAGATGTTTGTAAATAAGAAAAATGAGGGAAATAAGGTGCAATCTGTCACGACCCGAAATATAGGCTCTGTTTTATTAGTAATTAAATGATTTTTATTTAATTATTTGCTTATTTAATTATTTAAAATATTATTTATTTAAATAATTATATGTGCAATTTATGTGTTATAATATTTGGGCCTAGCATTTTATTCGAGTTATTTGGGCTAGTGTGGAAGTGTTGAGTCTTAATTGTTAGTCGGGAGTGTAAGTAATTGTGTTAGTATGGGGAGGGGGTCTAGTTGTAACATTTCAAAATAATTTCCCCCTACTCCCTACTCCTTCCCTCACCTCCTCCCTCACTCATTCTTCATTCCCAGCAACAACTCCCTCCATCTCTCTAAGTTTAGGTAAGTTTCTTCACCTTACTTCTCTCTTCATTTTCTCCTTCTTCCTATCATCTTCTCTCATTTCTTAAAACGTGAACCTTGTTTAGATCGTCGATAGGATCGCGTAGAGCCAAAAAGAATCGAAATCCATCAACTTTGAGAATTTGCAAGTAAGTTGCTTTTCCCCCTATTTTATGCTATGAATGCTATTCCATGTTTATTTGATGTCATGAATGCCATTTATTGCATCTTGGGTTGATTTGGGAGTGATTGGCATTTTATTCATATTTTTGGGGAATTTGGTTTGATTCTTGTGTTGGGTTTCTAAATTGTGTTATTTAGCCCCATTACAAGTCTATAAGTTGTTTTGGTTCATGGTTGTGTATATTTCTAGCCTTGGTTCCAAGCATTTGTGAAATGGTGAAAGATTTGGGTTAGTTTGAGTTTTGGTTTGAAAATGGTGGAAACCCAGAATTTTGGCCGGAATTTGTCTTTCCGGGCAAGGAGGCGCGCGCATCCCTCCCTTGGAGGCGCGCGCACCCTTATGTCCCTCTTAATCAAAAATGCTTCTGTCCCCTGGAGGCGCGCGCATCCCTCCCTTAGGAGGCGCGCGCACCCTCTCCTTCTCCCAATTCGATTTTCCAACTGATCCA
The DNA here is from genome assembly GCA_026119855.1 of Campanula takesimana. Taxonomy (NCBI): domain Eukaryota; kingdom Viridiplantae; phylum Streptophyta; class Magnoliopsida; order Asterales; family Campanulaceae; genus Campanula; species Campanula takesimana. Next base: position 1,090,948 of record JAOWBW010000084.1, read on the forward strand.
GGAGGCGCGCGCATCCCTCCCTTAGGAGGCGCGCGCACCCCCTCCCCTGTTATGAATTTATTCCCCTTTTTGGTCCAATCTTTCGAGAGTCGTATTTGGTTCATGCGAACTCCGTTTTAGGCGTATAAATTACCGTTTTAAAGCTCTCCTTAAGCTCTTCGATATGAGTAAGTAAATTTGGTAGAGTGCTCGAATTAAATGGATCCTTTGTGGTCAAATGTGATATGGGAATTGAGTTATCCTTGTTAATATTGTTGGAACACTGTAATTGTGTGTTATCGGTTCATTTCACTTTCTTGGTGACTAATTGGAATGGTTCCCTACTTTGGAACCTTAAGTTGTTCATTCATGCTAAATTATTATTACTTAGCATTTATTTGAAAGTCCAGCTGGTATTTTGTGTGTGTTTGGGCGATGGGAAAGATTATAATGGCAAAGCCAAGTCCATTATAATGTTGACCATTGTTTTGCCCCCTTCTTTACCCCTTCTCCAGATTGGCCTTGGAAAGGATAAGTCAACGTTCCTTTGTGAATGTATCTGGCTAGCGGGTATGACTTTGTGTCATGATCCTTGTCCCTTGTGACAGTGTTATGGTTATTGGTTCCGGTACTGGGGTTTCTCTTCGGCTTTCATGCTATTATGAAGATGATGATTTGTTGATTATTGAAGCTGCGCAGCGATCCTTTATTTGGATGTTCCGGTTTGGAAAACCTTGGCTATATCCTTTGTTATGTGTTTATTTCCGCTGCTATCTGTTATATGCTAAATGCTATGTGCTATGTGATATTTATTATTGCTTATTGCTTATTGCATCATAGCATGTCATGTAGTTGCATTAGTAACTTATTGAGATTTATCTCACCCCCTTTTCTTTTATCCTTGTTTTTCCTTAACCCCTCCCCCCAGGTGCTAAGGATTAGTCTCGCTGATCACGAGAGCGAGGACGTCGAGTGTGGATCCGTTCTTTTGGGGAAGGTTATTATAGGTTGGTTTACATTATGTAAATGTGTAACCATTTTGGGATAGTTGTACCAAACAATGACGTCACTAATATTTGTATAATTGTATTTTGTTGGGCATAAACTTGTGGAAGTTTATGATAGTGGTATTTGGTTTTATTAAACTTGGTCTTGTAAACTTTGGATCATTACCTTTTGGTATAAATGAAAATTTTTAACTTCAGTATTTCTGAGTTTTGGTTTTAGAGTCGACGTCCAGATCGCGGTCCCGGGGCCCGCGGGGTCCGGGGTCGCGACAGTTGGTATCAGAGCTATGGCATTAGCTCTAAGTATAAGTCTAGGTGGATTAGTATGACCTAGGTGGGTAGTAGAGTGCGGAGTGATTAATGGTTGGTGTTTTATGCAGGTAATTACTCGCAATGTCTGGAAGAAGAAACAGAGGAGGTACTAGTGGGGCACAGAATCAGAATGATACAAGGGATGAAGCACGTGCCATGTTTCAAGGCATGTTTGAGGCGGCCATGAAGGCCATACATGATCAAGGTCCGAGGGTAGAGCAAGCACCACCCCGTTATGGTTTGGAGCAATTCTTGAAACTTAAACCGGTTGAATTCAATGGGGAACCCGATTTAAGGAAAGCTGAGTTGTGGATTGAGTCTATGGAGAAGATTTACGATGTATTTGGGTGCACGGATGAGGACAAGGTCCGGTTCGCGGCTTACAAGCTTGTGGGAGCCACCGAGCATTGGTGGAAAGGTGTTAAGGCTAGTTGGGATGATACTCACACGGTGTATGCGTGGGAGTTGTTCGTGCGCAAATTCAAGGAGCATTTTATTCCGGTTGTTGATCAAAACCGAAAGGAGATCGAGCTACTCAACTTGGAGCAAGGTGTGTTGTCTATAGCACAATACTCGGCTAAGTTCATAGAATTAGCCCGGTATTGCGACTACTTGGTGAGGACCGAGGAACAAAAGGCTATGAGATTCATTCGGGGATTGAAGACCTCCATCCGTACTCAACTTATTGCTCAACGGATTGTGACTTTCCAAGATGCGGTGGACCGAGCCTATTTGATAGAGAAAGATATTGGGGAGCATAAAAGGAAGACCGAAGTAGCTAACCCGAGTAAGCAAGGAGCACAAGGCAAGCCACAGCACCGTTCCGATAACCGAGGTAACTTTGGGGGACAATCTCAGTCCCGAGGACAACCGATCCTAAGGAACCCGGGTACCACTTCCGGGAACCAAGGGAGCCAATTGAGGAAGCCTTGTACCTTTTGTCAGAAGGTAGGCCATGCGGAGGATAGGTGTTGGAAAAAGCAAGGCAAGTGCACCAATTGTGGTGAAATGGGGCACTTTGTGAGAGACTGCACGAGGTACCGAGGTCAAGCATCCGGGTCAGGAGTTGGTATTAATCAGGGTCAGAAAAGGGATGCCGCCGGGAAGCCCAAAGTTCAAGGGAAGGTTTATGCTATGAATCAACAACAAGCTACCGATGATCCATCCGTTATTGGAGGTATTGTTTCTGTGTCTAATGTGAGCGCACGAGCGTTAGTAGATCCAGGATCATCTCATTCATACATTTCTGTGCAATTTGCTTCCATGTTAAATGTTGCATTCGAGTCTTTACCGTACGTGCTAGAGGTGTCGACCCCTATAGGAGAGTGCTTGATTTCTGATCGAGTCTTTCGTGCTTGTGACGTGGTTATTTGTGGTCGAGTCCTTTGTGCGGATTTGGTGGTTCTTCCTATCCAAGACTTTGATGTCATTTTGGGTATGGATTGGTTGAGCAAGTTTCATGCTTCTGTTGATTGCCGTAAGAAAACTGTTACTTTTTCTATTCCCGATGTGCCTAAGTTTGTGTTTGAGGCTAGTCCTCTGAGTTGAAGGGTTCGCTTAATTTCTTTTTTGAAAGCGAGAAAATTATTGCATAGTGGTTGTGAGGGGTATTTGGCTAGTGTTCTTGATACTAGGAAAGAATCCCCTAGTTTGGATAGTGTTCGGGTAGTTCGGGAATTTCCCGATGTTTTCTCTACCGAGTATGATATGCCTCCCGATCGTGAGATTGAGTTTTGTATAGATCTTTTGCCGGGTACGGTTCCGATTTCGAAAGCACCTTATAGGTTAGCTCCCGCAGAATTGAAGGAACTGAAGGTTCAGTTGCAAGAGTTGCTTGATCGAGGGTTTATCCGCCCTAGTGTTTCCCCGTGGGGAGCACCGGTTTTGTTTGTGCGGAAGAAAGACGGTTCCTTGAGATTGTGTATAGATTACCGAAAGTTGAATCAGGTGACGGTGAAGAACAAGTATCCTCTACCGCATATTGATGATTTGTTTGATCAGCTTCAAGGGTCCGTGGTTTTCTCTAAACTTGATTTGAGAAGTGGGTACCATCAGTTGAAGGTTCGATCGGAGGATATTCCGAAGACTGCTTTTCGCACTCGTTATGGTCATTACAAGTTCTTAGTTATGCCGTTTGGGTTGACTAACGCGCCAGCCGTATTTATGGATTTGATGAACCGGATTTTCCATCCCTATCTTGATTCGTTCGTGGTGGTTTTCATCGACGACATTCTTGTTTATTCGAAATCTCGAGAGGAGCACGAGCAGCACTTGAGGACAGTTTTATCCGTTCTTGCGAGGGAGAAATTATTTGCGAAGTTCAGTAAATGCGAATTTTGGCTCGAGAAGGTGTCATTTCTGGGTCATGTGATTTCTAAAGACGGGATTTCGGTGGATCCGTCAAAGATTGAAGCTATAGTGGATTGGAAGAGACCCGATTCAGTGACCGAGATTCGTAGTTTTCTGGGTTTAGCCGGGAATTACAGAAGGTTTATTGAAGGGTTTTCGAGGATTGCTACTCCGATGACTCAGTTGACCCGGAAGAATGTTCCGTTTGTGTGGACCGAGAAATGTGACAAGAGTTTCGAGGAATTGAAGAAGAGGTTGACTACCGCACCGATCTTGACTTTGCCTAATGGGAGCGATGGCTTAGTAATTTATAGTGATGCTTCGAAAGAGGGTTTGGGTTGATTGTTGATGCAGAATGGGAAAGTAATTGCTTATGCTTCGAGGAAGTTGACCCCTAGTGAACAGAATTACCCGACTCATGATATGGAGTTAGCGGCTATTGTATTTGCGTTGCACAAATGGAAGCAGTACCTTTATGGAGCGAAGTTTGAAATTTTTACGGATCACAAGAGTTTGAAGTACCTTTTCTCCCAGAAAGAGTTGAACAACCGTCAGCGCCGATGGATGGAATTATTGAAGGATTATGATTGCACGATTTCTTATCACCCGGGGAAGGCGAATGTGGTAGCCGATGCGATTAGTAGAAAATCTTATGTGGCTTCGATGATGGTCCGTGAATGGAAAATGCTTGAGGATGTTCGAGATTGGTCTCCTCGTGAATCGAGACATGGGGCTATTTTTGCGAATATTAGGGTGTCTCCGACCCTAATTCAGAGAATAAAGGAAGCTCAGAAAGAAGATCCCGAGTTGGTGAAGGTAATGGGTAAATTGAAGGAAAAGAACTTCGAGGATTTTTCTATTAGCCCGGTGGGAGTTTTGACTTTCCGTGGTCGTTTGTGTGTTCCGGATGTTGATGGAATTAAACAGAGAGTTCTTGATGAGGGTCACAAATCGAGGTATACTATTCATCCGGGTAGTACGAAGATGTATCAGGATTTGAAGCAGCAATTTTGGTGGATTAATATGAAAAGGGAAATAGCTGAGTATGTTTCGAGGTGTTTAACGTGTCAGCAGGTCAAAGCCGAGCATCAGAGACCCGCGGGATTGCTTCAGCCGTTAGAGATTCCCGAGTGGAAATGGGAGCATGTGACTATGGATTTCGTTACGGGACTGCCTCGTACCCGAAGGAAGTATGACAGTGTTTGGGTAATAGTGGATAGATTGACCAAGAGTGCCCATTTCTTGCCTATTGATATCAGATATTCGATGGAGAAGCTTGCGACCCTTTATATTGATGAGATTGTTAGACTGCATGGGGTTCCGGTTAGCATTGTGTCAGATCGAGACCCGAGGTTTACTTCTAGATTCTGGAAGGCGTTTCAGGAAGCTTTGGGTACAGATTTGCGATTCAGTACAGCTTTTCATCCTCAGACCGATGGTCAATCCGAGAGGACTATTCAGATTCTTGAGGATATGTTGCGAGCGTGTTCGATAGACTTCTCCGATTCTTGGGATTCGCACCTACCGTTAGTGGAATTCTCTTACAACAACAGTTATCAGGCTAGTATCGAGATGGCACCGTTTGAGGCCTTGTATGGAAGGAAGTGTAGATCGCCTATTTGTTGGGATGAGGTCGGTGAAGCGAAAGTTTTGGGTATTGATTTGCTTCGGGATTCAGTTGAAAAGGTTAGAGCTATCCGGGATAGATTGAAGACAGCCCAGAGTCGACATAAGAGCTACGCTGATAACCGAAGGCGAGATCTTAGTTTTCAGGTTGGTGACTTGGTATTCTTGAAAGTGTCTCCAAAGGTGGGTATTCGTAGATTTGGGAAGAAAGGCAAATTGGCTCCGAGGTTTATTGGTCCGTTTGAGGTTTTGGGAAAGGTTGGACTTCTTGCGTATCGACTCGCGTTACCGTCATCTTTGGACCGATTGCATAACGTCTTTCACGTTTCTATGCTCCGGAAGTATGTTCATGATCCGTCTCACGTGTTGCCGAGGATACCGGAGGATGTTGAGCCCGATATGTCTTATGAGGAACGACCGGTTCGGATTCTAGATTCTAAAGTCCAAGAGTTGAGGAGCAAAAGTATTTCTTTGGTTCGAGTCCTTTGGAGGAATCATGACATCGAGGAGTCGACGTGGGAGCTCCGAGATGAGATCGAGAGGAAATTTCCGTGGCTTTTTGCTTAAGGTTAGTTTCGTTAATATTCGGGTCGAATTTTCTTTAAGGGGGAGTGAATGTCACGACCCGAAATATAGGCTGTGTTTTATTAGTAATTAAATGATTTTTATTTAATTATTTGCTTATTTAATTATTTAAAATATTATTTATTTAAATAATTATGTGTGCAATTTATGTGTTATAATATTTGGGCCTAGCATTTTATTCGAGTTATTTGGGCTAGTGTGGAAGTGTTGAGTCTTAATTGTTAGTCGGGAGTGTAAGTAATTGTGTTAGTATGGGGAGGGGGTCTAGTTGTAACATTTCAAAATAATTTCCCCCTACTCCCTACTCCTTCCCTCACCTCCTCCCTCACTCATTCTTCATTCCCAGCAACAACTCCCTCCATCTCTCTAAGTTTAGGTAAGTTTCTTCACCTTACTTCTCTCTTCATTTTCTCCTTCTTCCTATCATCTTCTCTCATTTCTTAAAACGTGAACCTTGTTTAGATCGTCGATAGGATCGCGTAGAGCCAAAAAGAATCGAAATCCATCAACTTTGAGAATTTGCAAGTAAGTTGCTTTTCCCCCTATTTTATGCTAAGAATGCTATTCCATGTTTATTTGATGTCATGAATGCCATTTATTGCATCTTGGGTTGATTTGGGAGTGATTGGCATTTTATTCATATTTTTGGGGAATTTGGTTTGATTCTTGTGTTGGGTTTCTAGATTGTGTTATTTAGCCCCATTACAAGTGTATAAGTTGTTTTGGTTCATGGTTGTGTATATTGCTAGCCTTGGTTCCAAGCATTTGTGAAATGGTGAAAGATTTGGGTTAGTTTGAGTTTTGGTTTGAAAATGGTGGAAACCCAGAATTTAGGCCGGAATTTGTCTTTCCGGGAAAGGAGGCGCGCGCATCCCTCCCTTGGAGGCGCGCGCACCCTTATGTCCCTCTTAATCAAAAATGCTTCTGTCCCCTGGAGGCGCGCGCATCCCTCCCTTAGGAGGTGCGCGCACCCTCTCCTTCTCCCAATTCGATTTTCCAACTGATCCAGGAGGCGCGCGCATCCCTCCCTTAGGAGGCGCGCGCACCCCCTCCCCTGTTATGAATTTATTCCCCTTTTTGGTCCAATCTTTCGAGAGTCGTATTTGGTTCATGCGAACTCCGTTTTAGGCGTATAAATTACCGTTTTAAAGCTCTCCTTAAGCTCTTCGATATGAGTAAGTAAATTTGGTAGAGTGCTCGAATTAATTGGATCCTTTGTGGTCAAATGTGATATGGGAATTGAGTTATCCTTGTTAATATTGTTGGAACACTGTAATTGTGTGTTATCGGTTCATTTCACTTTCTTGGTGACTAATTGGAATGGTTCCCTACTTTGGAACCTTAAGTTGTTCATTCATGCTAAATTATTATTACTTAGCATTTATTTGAAAGTCCAGCTGGTATTTTGTGTGTGTTTGGGCGATGGGAAAGATTATAATGGCAAAGCCAAGTCCATTATAATGTTGACCATTGTTTTGCCCCCTTCTTTACCCCTTCTCCAGATTGGCCTTGGAAAGGATAAGTCAGCGTTCCTTTGTGAATGTATCTGGCTAGCGGGTATGACTTTGTGTCATGATCCTTGTCCCTTGTGACACTGTTATGGTTATTGGTTCCGGTACCGGGGTTTCTCTTCGGCTTTCATGCTATTATGAAGATGATGATTTGTTGATTATTGAAGCTGCGCAGCGATCCTTTATTTGGATGTTCCGGTTTGGAAAACCTTGGCTATATCCTTTGTTATGTGTTTATTTCCGCTGCTATCTGTTATATGCTAAATGCTATGTGCTATGTGATATTTATTATTGCTTATTGCTTATTGCATCATAGCATGTCATGTAGTTGCATTAGTAACTTATTGAGATTTATCTCACCCCCTTTTCTTTTATCCTTGTTTTTCCTTAACCCCCCCCCAGGTGCTAAGGATTAGTCTCGCTGATCACGAGAGCGAGGACGTCGAGTGTGGATCCGTTCTTTTGGGGAAGGTTATTATAGGTTGGTTTACATTATGTAAATGTGTAACCATTTTGGGATAGTTGTACCAAACAATGACGTCACTAATATTTGTATAATTGTATTTTGTTGGGCATAAACTTGTGGAAGTTTATGATAGTGGTATTTGGTTTTACTAAACTTGGTCTTGTAAACTTTGGATCATTACCTTTTGGTATAAATGAAAATTTTTAACTTCAGTATTTCTGAGTTTTGGTTTTAGAGTCGACGTCCAGATCGCGGTCCCGGGGCCCGCGGGGTCCGGGGTCGCGACACAATCCGTTACTGCCATAATGGGAGGCGCGCGGGTCCCGCTTTAGGGGCGAGACGCGCGCGCATCCCGTTAACAGTTCCGGAAGCGCCCGCGGCAGAGAAGGACAGAATGATAGAATGACCCTAAAAGTTAACTCTGTTATGCAGTTTAGTCCAAAACTAACGGAACCAGTTAGGAACTTAACCGAAGTAACAGAAATCAACAAAAATAAGTTAAATAAAAATACTTTGTATGCAATCGGGGTGAGAGGTCCAAGGCGGGGTGTCTACAGAGCCCCTCGGCGACGTGGATTGCGAAGCAAAACGCGTCGACGAAAGATAGACAACCACCGAGGACATCGACAAGAGAAAACAAAGACTCGATAAAGCAGGAATTTGAAATTACAAAGGATAGGGGTGCGCTCCCTGTGTGAGCGACTTAATAACACACTCCCGTTTGCGAGTGGTTTGATGCACGCTCCCGTTTACGAGCGGCTGATGACAAACTCCCGTTTGCGAGCTGTCTGAGATAACATGCTCCCGTTTCCGAGCAAGTTGGTAGAAAACGCTCCCGTTTGCGAGCGGTTTGATACACGCTCCCGTTTGCGAGCGGCTGATGACGAACTCCCGTTTGCGAGTTGTCTGAGATGACATGCTCCCGTTTGCGAGCAAGTTGGTAGAAAACGCTCCCGTTTGCGAGCGGTTTGATACACGCTCCCGTTTGTGAGCGGCTGACGACGAACTCCCGTTTGCGAGTTGTCTGAGATAACATGCTCCCGTTTGCGAGCAAGTTGATAGAAAACGCTCCCGTTTGGGAGAAGTTGATGACGAACTCCCGTTTGCGAGCTGTCAGAGATAACATGCCCCCGTTTGCGAGCAAGTTGGTAGAAAACTCCCCCGTTTGCGAGCGGTTTGATACACGCTCCCGTTTGCGAGCGAGTTGATGATTGAAATCTGCTGGGGAATGCTTGGTTGCTGATGACATGTGGTTGCTTGATTTTATGGGGATGCAGGCATAGTTGACTGTGAATCACTTTCTGTTAGGGATGAAGTGCCTTGAGTAGCGGATGCTGTTTGGCTTTGCGGTGGTACCTGTTATGTGCTTTGCAGGTATATGTGCTTGTGCAGGGACATGCATGAAATATGATGATTGAGAGAAATTGTGCCCGTGGTGTGATGTGATCTTGAAAGCACCTTTGTAATGAGAGAGAAGTAAGAATGTAAAGAGTGATCTTGTGTGCGGTGTGATTTTGAGGAAAGCGTCGGATGTATTCATACCTTCACTTACCATTGCCGCTTGAGTGGAGATGGATTCCTGATGTTCGCGGAGGATGCTTTGATGGAGAATGTCCATTGATGAGAGAATGCTCTTGATGTTGGGTTGGTGAGATGGCATTTTGGATGATTCTGGATGATGGTTGGTCGTGCCAAAAGGCTGCCTACGTATCCCTTTAAGAGAATCAAACCAGCATAGTTCAAGGATGATGGAGAACGCTGGGGAAGAAGCTATGGAGCACATACTTATACGCAAGTAAAGAAAAAGAAAAAGAAAAAGAAAAAGAAAAAGAAAAAGAGAAAATCTTTTTTTTTTTTTTTTTTTTTTTTTTTTTAGAAGGAAAAGAATATGTACACATGCGAGAAAATGATTTTTAGTTCGTGGGTGAACCATTTTAACTATTGTGTGCTTGTGAAGCCAACCCAAGATCAAGTCATGTTCAGTCGAAGTCCGGATTGCCTCGCTTGAATTCTGTTGTCGCCGGTGTGCCCAACGAAGATTGATGTCTAGCCCCAAGAGATTTGTCGATTAAGGGGCTTCAAAAGGCTTTTGATGCCGAGATGAGGGGTTGCTGATTATAAAGCCCCTAGAATGCCATGCCAAATTTTGAGGGACTTGCATAGCTCCAAGATAAATCAGCTCTTGGCCCATTCGAGTAAATCGCCCTTTGTTGTTGTATGATGCCAAGCTTCGAGAGATTACAAAGCCCCAAGTGTCGTGGGCTTGTAGATGGCGGGATGTGAAGCCCTAAATTATCTTGTGATTGGCTCGGCATTGAGAGCGGATGTACCGTTTGGTAGAATTCTTGATAGAGATCTCCTTCTTGCTCTTACTGGGGAGATGAATGGCCTCATTGTGGTCGATACCCAAATGGCTGAGGGCTTATGTCAAAGGATGCAGTAATGTCTTGCGGTGCCGTCGAGGTCGCGGAGGATAAGGTCTTGGCGTGATAAAGTCTCAAATGAGTATGCTTGATTGACTCTTCTTGAATTGAACTAATGACGGATCTTCGGATGCAACTAGTGCTGTGGCCCAACTTTATCTGAGCTGCACCTTGTGCTTTTGATCTTGGAGAAGGGGGTGCTGAATTGCAGAAACATTGGGATTGGCCGTGGCATTTCCCGCTATAACCCTGTTTTGATTAGAGTTTAGCATATTGAATCTTTTTCCTTTTCTCTAAGACTTCCTTCAAAATCTCGCTGTGAGTTCTAACAAAAATCATCAACTTCATTCATAACATCGGAGTCTTCATTTAAAACCAAGAGGCCTTTGACTTGAAGTGTTGAGAGACCCTTTGAAGCTTGATCCCTTTCATGGAGACTACTCCCAAATTGCATTTCTCGAGTATTGTTGCCCAAAAGACAATCGGTCGTGAAGCCCCAATATTGCCCTTTGCTCGGATTACTGTAATGCCGTAGCCCAAAAGATTGTAGATTGCGAAGCCCCTTGAGACCTTCGGTGCCGAATTGAGGAAGCTTCCAATGTTGCACATGACTCGGCTGGGGATACTGCTGGGGAGTTAATTGCTCTTTGCCGAGGGAGCCTTTAAGACTTGACCGTAGCCCTTAGAGTGCCATAATTGATTGCGAGAAAGGTCCATCCTTGATTGGGGGAACGAGCACGGGCACACGCGACAAGAGGGATTTTTGACATCCCTTTTGGGAGACTTTGAGGATAGTCTCACACATCTTTCTCGAACATAGCCTCTAGGGCGTATTGGTTGTCAAGTGAAGCAAAATAAGTCCTTGTCCCTTGAGTCACATAGCCCTTAGGGCGTCACCATTTGTTGAGCAAAGCAAGAGTGACTCATCCTCGTGCGAGGGAATAAACATGAGAGGATATGGCAAGAGCTACTCCATTTCTCGGGAGCCTTTCGGCGTACTTTAGAAGCACATACTTGAAGAAGCCTTGAAAACTGAGACACATGTTGTTGCTATTTGTTGCCCAATCCAATTGACTAGCTAGGGATTATTTGTGCAACCTCGTGCCCTTTTATGATGGGCTCGGTCTTGGCTACCACGGGCCTTCTTTTCATGAACCTAAAAATGCACACTGCTGGAGAATGATGCCAATAACCCAAAACAACCTTTGATGGTGCCATATCTTGTCGAGCCTTTTACAATCCCAAAGTTGACTCGGTGGGGAATTGACTTGCTGAGGAGATCCAATGTAGAGCTCGTGTAGTTGTCTTCTTTAGAGGCCGGAGATCTCCATTTCTCTTTCCCTTCTCTCTCTCACTCTCTCATTTTTTTTTATGACGCACCCTGTTTTTTTGGCTAGACCGCCCTTTCGGGTTTTCAATCTAGCGGGCATCTCTTTTGCGTCTTCATTTTGACTCGATTAATGAGGGAGTGTGCATTGACTCTAGCTGAGGAGATAAGACATGTGATTTTGCGGTGGATACCTCTTGTCACTAAAGGTGAGTGACATTGACTTGATTAGGGAAGTGTCCCTAGTATTGACTTCATGTATTTGACCGTTTTTTGAATGACTCATGAAGGCAAGTAAGTCATTAAGAGAGAAGAGAAAGAAAGCCCCAATTTGATTGAAGAAATTGGGAGTATGCAGAAAGAATAGAAGTCCCTAGACTCGACAAGGAACGCGAAATGATTCCAAATCTAAGAAAGTTGTTCAATCTTTTTGGTGATTAATTCATTGGCAAATGAATCGTAACGCGCTAGGGCTAAACATATCTTCTTTCTTGCATGAGACCGGACCCGCAGGTTGCCTACGTTCCTCCAGTGTAGAGGCTCAGGTCACTGTAGTTCTTGTGAATTCTCCATTCTTCGGGATGGAATTGTTGTTTCGTCGTGATTTGTTGTTGATGTCGGTTCGTCATTCATTGGTGGAATGATGTTGATCTTGATGTGAACTTCTTTGATTGAGGGGGATTTTATTATTATTATTTTTTTTTATTTTTTTTTATTTTTTTTTGTGCTCTAACTTTTGCCTAGGTTGATTTGAAGAGTTAAACCTAGCGAGCATTTTTTATTTTTTTAATCCCCCTTTGAAAACTTTGCTTAATGTCTCCATGGTTGTTGCTCCACCTTTCTTTGTCTCTTGATGTCTTGGATTTGATGTTGTCGCCTTCGTCACGATGTTTAGCCCCTAGGCGTTCAAGTGATTGCCTTCGTTCCAAAACTCGTTTAGACATCTTTTCATCATTTTGCCAAGAATTAGATTGAACAACTTGGAAGAGTGTATGAGGACAAGAACGACCTTTTTTATTCGATGATAAGACTCGACACTTAACATGGGACGAGAGAAAACATTGATGCACACTAAAGAGGACTTTTGACTTCTTTTTTTTTTTTCTTTTAATTCCTATTACTAGGTAGAGAAAGAGAAACGGAGATTGTTGTTGTAGTCCCCATTGTCGTTGTAGTCTCCTTGTGGCATGATTTCTTGTAGAAGCCCCATTTCGAAACCAAATCATTCTTCTTTGATGAGTTCTTGCATGTTGGCACTCTCTAAAGGTTGCTCTTCACCCACAGTAAATTCTCCGTTGTCGAACAAATCTTGGATGATGTTTCGGAGAAGGAAGCACCCTTCGGTAGTATGGCCATTATGCTTGTGGTAGCCGCACCATTCACCATGTGCATGATTCTTCGGTATCGTCTTCGGCTTGTACCCCTCCAAAGGCTTGACCTTTCCACTTGCCACCAAAGTTTCAAATGCTTCGGCTTGGGTTACTCCTAGGAGAGAAGTGAAAACTCGGTTGTTGGCGGTACCTTTGTAGCTTTTGAGGGACGGGCCACTTGAGCATGCTTTAACCTTAAACTTTGCCTTGTTGTCGGTGAGCTCTTGCAAACGGGCTTTGAGCTCGGAAACCTCTTCCTTGTGAATCTTCCTCTCGAGATCAAAACGGGCTTGCCACAAATCGTCTTTTCGGCGGGCATCCTCGGAAAGTCTATCTATTTGTTCCCCCATGGCTCTTATTATGTTGAAGAGTCTTTCGTTGGACACGGAGAAGTACCCACCATTGTTGTTGTTGCCGTTGGAAGCCATTGGACCTATTGGAAGAACACGGTCGATCTTAGGATGGCCCCACAAACACCTTTTGAGTAAAATAATTTCACCCACAAACAAGAAAAGACTCAACCACATAAAGAAAAATGACTCTTCTTTTTTTTTTTTTTATTTACAAAGTCGGAGGGAATGGATCCCTTTTGGGGTTTCTAAGAAAATAATGGAATCGTCACACTAGTATATAGACCTTCTCGCGGTCCCATATACTCATCGGATTCCACCACGCTTGTGATACCTACATGTGACGGGATTAAACTAAATTAATGTAGTAAATCATACATGCGGGGACGGATTTTTTATTTTCGTCCAAGATAGCCACTTTTGGGGACGAAATTTTATTTCGTCCATTGCGACAAATTGGCATGTATGATTTGAAGACATTAGTTTAGGGAAATCTCGGTACATGAAAACCGACTTGAGTCACGGAGTGTTAGACCCTAGACTAGAATTTTGTGGCTTGTGCTCGGCTTGAATATGAGGCTCAAAGGTCACCCCCGGCATGTAGTCTTGAACTACGCCACGGGCTGAGGTTTACCGCTTCGAAAGAGCCAAGGTCGAGTGGAGCTTGAAACTTTCTAGGACGGGCCTCGACGGGTTTGGGGTTGGACTTGTGCGACTCGATTGTGAGCGGTTGATAGGAATTGTGCGCGTAGTGTGAGGTCTAACAAGTGACAAAATATTTTTTTTTTTCAAAAGAAAAAAGAAATAAAAGCAAATAAGCACATAATTTACAACTTTCGAATCACCCGTGTGACCGATAAAAATGAACAGGAAATAAAAGATGTTTTGTGCAGGCCCGGTGCCCACACACTGTCAAAAATGTCCATTCTGTTCACTGTTTCTGTTCTGGGAATGCGCCCAGAAGCGCGCGCATTGGGTGGCCCATACGGAAGGCGCGCGCGGTAGACAAAGAGGGGCAGAGGCGCCCGATTCTGGGCAGTACCTGCGAATCAGTGGGTTCAAGGGATTGCCTTGACCCTAAATAAAAAATTCTTTCCCCTGCAGTAATTGTTAGTACAGAAACATGGAATTGAAGGACATGAAAGGAGGCGGGCGATTCTGGTAAATGGGGTCGGACGCGCGTGCTTTAGGCCAAGAAGGCCAGAGGCGCGCGCTTCCCACCCTTTTTACCAGAATGCCCAGAAAACAGTAATAAGAACACCAAAAGTTAAGAACGCAAGTTTAACCCTCTAAATCGTCCCCAGCAGAGTCGCCACTGTAGATACCCCGGGAAACCACGGCTTGGCTAGAGCGGTGAATTATCCTAGGATGTCTAACTTGATTTTAGATTGTTTAGAGTCGCCACCTATGTTTTTAAAGGAACATAAGAAAAACCTAGAAATAGCCTAATTTATGTACAAAACCAGAGATTTGGGAGAGAAGGGTTCGGGGGTTAGGTGACGGAGTGGGAAGTACTTAAACACCCACTCCGCCCCGCTTATGCGGGTCTTGCTACTATTGGTGTTCTAATGCTAAATGTCCTTCTTGTATTAATATGAGAAAAGTGCTAAAAATTATAATAGAAAGAAAGGGGAAATAAAAGAGAATTGTTTTTGTTGATTTAATGCTAAAGATTACATTAATGGAAGAAGAGTAAATTAAATTAGAGTTGAAATGTAGGGAGATAACCTTTAACCAACTTTAATGGAATAAAGTGATCGTTAGGTCATGTCCCATTGATGGGGATTGCATACATTGACTAGAACATGAATATAATAAAAGAAGAAGACTTGTGTCGCGACCCCGGACCCCGCGGGCCCCGGGACCGCGATCTGGACGTCGACTCTAAAACCAAAACTATGAAATACCCAGGTTAAAAATTCCATTTAATACCAAAAGGTGATAATCCAAATTTTTTACAAAACCAAGTTTAATAAGAACCAATTACAACTATCATAAACTTCCACAAGTTTATGCTCAACAAAATACAACATATACACAAATCCTAATGACGTCAATGTTTGGTACAAATATCCCCAAAAGGTTACACATTGATATAATGTAAACCAACCTATACAACCTTCCCCAAAAGAACGGATCCACACTCGACGTCCTCTTTCTCGTGATCAGCAAGACTAATCCTTAGCACCTGGGGGGGGGTTAAGGAAAAACAAAGATAAAAGAAAGGGGGTGAGATAAATCTCAATAAGTTACTAATGCAACTACATGACATGCTATGATGCAATAAGCAATAAACAATAATAATTATCACATATCACATAGCATTTATCACATAACAGATAGCAGCGGAAATAAACACATAACAAAGGATATAGCCAAGGTTTTCCAAACCGGAACATCCAAATAAAGGATCGCTGCGCAGCTTCAATAATCAACCAATCATCATCTTCATAATAGCATAAAAGCCGAAGAGAAAACCCCGGTACCGGAACCAATAACATAAAAGTGTCACAAGGGACAAGGACCATGACACAAAGTCATGCCCGCTAGCCAGATACATTCACAAAGGAACGCTGACTTATCCTTTCCAAGGCCAATCTGGAGAAGGGGTAAAGAAGAGGGCAAAACAATGGTCAACATTATAATGGACTTGGCTTTGCCATTATAATCTTTCCCATCGCCCAAACACACACAAAATACCAGCTGGACTTTCAAATAAATGCTAAGTAATAATAATTTAGCATGAATAAACAACTTAAGGTTCCAAAGTAGGGAACCATACCAAGTAATCACCAAGAAAGTGAAATGTACCAATCACGCACAATTAAAGTGTTCCAATGTTCACAATTAACACTTAATTAATTTCCAACACAAAGTTAGTCGCAAAGGACCCAATTCTACCACTAGAGTGTACTACAATGTTCACTAAGGTCCACTAGAAGGACACCCAAGACTTAGACCAAAACGCGTTCTTCAATCACACAAATTAACAAAATGTAAATTTTCAGAGGACTGTGCGGCCGCCCAAAGTGGGTTGTGCGGTCGCCCAAAAAGTCTCAAAACAAGAACAAAAGCTTTCAGAAAGATGCGCGGCCGCCCAGGAAGTATTGTGCGGTCGCACAATGCTCTGGATTTCCAGAAATCGGGAAGAACAACATGGGTTCTTCCATTTTCAAACCCAAAACACAATCAACCCAAAATCCAACATTCCAACTCATATACTAAAGTGCCAAAACAACTTATAAGTCTAAAAAGACTCCTAAAACAATATTTAACAACCGAAATCAAGAATCAAACCCAACATTCAAGATTTCACCATTTTTGATCAAAACCCAAATAAATTCCAAACAAATTCAAAACTCATCCAAACTTCAAATGGAACACATCAAACAATATCTAAGCATGATATGAACATTTTAGCATTAAAATGGGGGAAAAACAACTTACTTGAATTTTCTCAAAGTTGATGGATTTCAAATCTTTTTGGCTTCCTACGATGCTATCGACGATCTAAACATGGTTCACGTTTTAAGAAATGAGAGAAGATGGGAGGAAGAAGGTTTAAATGAAGAGAGAAGGAGGAGAAGAAAACTCACCTTTTCTTTGCTTGGAGAGAGAGAGAGAGAGAGCTGGGAAGGGAGGGAGTAGGGTGAGGGAGATGGAGTGTGAGAGGGAGAGGGTAGGAGTAGGATTTAAAAACTTACACAAGTACCCCTCCACTAAAACTACTCAACTTAATACTCCCCACTAACAACTAAGACTCAACAATACCACCCTAGCCCAAATAACTCAAGTAAAATGCTAGGCACAAATTAGTATGACACATAAAATGCACACATAATATTTAAATAATTAATAATTTAAATAAATAAATAAGCAAATAATTAAATAAAAATCATTTAATTACCAATAAAATAGAGCCTAGATTTCGGGTCGTGACATTCACTCCCCCTTAAAGAAAATTCGACCCGAATTTTAACGAGACTCACCTTAAACAAAAAGCCACAGAAATTTCCTCTCGATCTCATCACGAAGCTCCCACGTTGACTCCTCGATAAGATGATTCCTCCAAAGAACTCGAACCAACGCAATGCTCTTGTTCCTCAACTCTTGGACTTTAGAATCTAGAATCCGAACCGGTCATTCCTCATAAGACATATCGGGCTCAATATCCTCCGGTATCCTCGGTAACACGTGAGACGGATCATGAACATACTTCCGAAACATAGAAACGTGGAAAACGTTGTGCAACCTGTCCAAGGATGGCGGTAACGCAAGACGATACGCAAGAAGCCCTACCTTTCCCAAAATCTCAAACGGACCAATAAACCTCGGAGCCAATTTACCTTTCTTCCCAAACCTACGAATACCCACCTTTGGAGACACTTTCAAGAACACCAAATCACCAATCTGAAATCTAAGATCTCGCCTTCGGTTATCTGCGTAGCTCTTATGTCGACTCTGGGCTGTCTTCAATCTATCCCGGATAACTCTAACCTTTTCAACTGAATCCTGAAGCAAATCAATACCCAAAACTTTCGCTTCACCAACCTCATCCCAACAAATAGGCGATCTACACTTTCTTCCATACAAGGCCTCAAACGGTGCCATCTCGATACTAGCCTGATAACTGTTGTTGTAAGAGAATTCCACTAACGGTAGGTGCGAATCCCAAGAATCAGAAAAGTCTATCGAACACGCTCGCAACATATCCTCCAAAATCTGAATAGTCCTCTCGGATTGACCGTCGGTCTGAGGATGAAAAGCCGTACTGAATCGCAAATCTGTACCCAAAGATTCCTGAAACGCCTTCCAGAATCTAGAAGTAAACCTCGGGTCTCGATCTGACACAATGCTAACCGGAACCCCATGCAATCTAACGATCTCATCGATATAAAGGGTCGCAAGCTTCTCCATCGAATACCTGATGTCAATAGGCAAGAAATGGGCACTCTTGGTCAATCTATCCACTATTACCCAAACACTGTCATACTTCCTTCGGGTACGAGGCAGTCCCGTAACGAAATCCATAGTCACATGCTCCCATTTCCACTCGGGAATCTCTAACGGCTGAAGTAATCCCGCGGGTCTCTGATGCTCGGCTTTGACCTGCTGACACGTTAGACACTTCGATACATACTCGGCTATTTCCCTTTTCATATTAATCCACCAAAATTGTTGCTTCAAATCCTGATACATCTTCGTACTACCCGGATGAATAGTATACCTCGATTTGTGACCCTCATCAAGAACTCTCTGTTTAATTCCATCAACATCCGGAACACACAAACGATCACGGAAAGTCAACACTCCACTCGAGCTCAATGAAAAATCCTCGAAATTCTTTTCCTTCAATTTACCCATTATCTTCACCAACTCGGGATCCTCTTTCTGAGCTTCCTTTATCCTCTGAGCTAGGGTCGGAGATACCCTAATATTCGCAAAAATAGCCCCATGTCTCGATTCACGAGGAGACCAATCTCGAACATCCTCAAGCATTTTCCATTCACGGACCATCATCGAAGCCACATAAGATTTCCTACTAATCGCATCGGCTACCACATTCGCCTTTCCCGGATGATAAGAAATCGTGCAATCATAATCCTTCAACAATTCCATCCATCGACGCTGTCTATTATTCAACTCTTTCTGGGAGAAAAGGTACTTCAAACTCTTGTGATCGGTAAAAATCTCAAACTTCACCCCATAAAGGTAGTGCTTCCATTTGTGCAACGCAAATACAATAGCCGCTAACTCCATATCATGAGTCGGGTAATTCTGCTCACTAGGGGTCAACTTCCTCGAAGCATTTACTTTCCCATTCTGCATCAACACACAACCCAAACCCTCTTTCGAAGCATCACTGTAAATCACTAGGCCATCGCTCCCATTAGGCAAAGTCAAGATCGGAGCGGTAGTCAACCTCTTCTTCAATTCCTTGAAACTCTTGTCACATTTCTCGGTCCACACAAACGGAACATTCTTCCGGGTCAACTGAGTCATCGGAGTAGCAATCCTCGAAAACCCTTCAATAAACCTTCTGTAATACCCGGCTAAACCAAGAAAGCTTCTAATCTCTGTCACTGATTCGGGTCTCTTCCAATCCACTATGGCTTCAATCTTTGAAGGATCCACCGAAATACCATCTTTCGAAATCACATGGCCCAGAAACGACACCTTCTCGAGCCAAAACTCGCATTTACTGAACTTCGCAAATAATTTCTCCCTCGCAAGAACGGATAAAACTGTCCTCAAATGCTGCTCGTGTTCCTCTCGAGATTACGAATAAACAAGAATGTCGTCGATGAAGACTACCACGAACGAATCAAGATAGGGATGGAAAACTCGGTTCATCAAATCCATAAATACGGCCGGCGCGTTGGTCAACCCAAACGGCATAACCAAGAACTCATAATGACCATACCGAGTGCGAAAAGCAGTCTTCGGAATATCCTCCGATCGAACTTTCAACTGATGGTACCCACTCCTCAAATCAAGTTTAGAGAAAACCACGGACCCTTGAAGCTGATCAAATAAATCATCGATATGGGGTAGAGGGTATTTATTCTTCACCATAACCTGATTCAACTTTCTGTAATCTATACACAATCTCAACGAACCATCTTTCTTTCGCACAAACAAAACCGGCGCTCCCCACGGGGAAACACTCGGGCGGATAAACCCTCGATCCAGCAACTCTTGCAACTGAACCTTTAACTCCTTTAACTCCGCGGGAGCTAACCTATAAGGTGCTTTCGAAATTGGAGCCGTACCCGGCAAAAGATCTATACAAAACTCAATCTCACGGTCGGGAGGCATATCATACTCGGTAGAGAAAACATCGGGAAATTCCCGGACTACCCGAACACTATCAAAACTAGGGGATTATTTCCTAGTATCAAGAACACTAGCCAAATACCCTTCACAACCACTATGCAATAATTTTCTCGCTTTCATAAAAGAAATTAAGCGAACCTTTCTACTCAGAGGACTAGCCTCAAAAACAAACTTAGGCACATCGGGAATAGAAAAAGTAACAGTTTTCTTACGGCAATCAACAGAAGCATGAAACTTGCTCAACCAATCCATACCCAAAATGACATCAAAGTCTTGGATAGGAAGAACTACCAAATCCGCATAAAGGACTCGACCACAAATAACCACGTCACAAGCACGAAAGACTCGATCAGAAATCAAGCATTCTCCTATAGGGGTCGACACCTCTAGCACGTACGGTAAAGACTCGAATGCAGCATTTAACATAGAAGCAAATTTCACAGAAATGTATGAATGAGATGATCCTGGATCTACTAACGCTCGTGCGCTCACATTAGACACAGAAACAATACCTCCAATAACGGATGGATCATCGGTCGCTTGTTGTTGATTCATGGCATAAACCTTCCCTTGAACTTTGGGCTTCCCGGCGGCATCCCTTTTCTGACCCTGATTAATACCAACTCCTGACCCGGATGCTTGACCTCGGTACCTCGTGCACTCTCTCGCAAAGTGCCCCATTTCACCACAATTGGTACACTTGCCTTGCTTTTTCCAACACCTATCCTCCGCATGGCCTACCTTCTGACAAAAGGTACAAGGCTTCCTCATTAGGCTCCCTTGGTTCCCGGAAGTGGTACCCGGGTTCCTTGGGGCCGGTTGCCCTCGGAACTGAGATTGTCCCCCAAAGTTACCTCGATTATCAATCCTTGGTTGTGACTTGCTCTGTGCAACTTGCTTGCTCGGGTTAGCTACCTCGGTCTTCCTTTTATGCTCCCCAATATCTTGCTCTATTAAGTAGGCTCGGTCCACCGCATCTTGGAAAGTCACAATCCGTTGAGCAATCAGTTGAGTACGGATGGAGGTCTTCAATCCCCGAATAAATCTCATAGCCTTTTGTTCCTCGGTCCTCACCAAATAGTCGCAATACCGGGCTAATTCTATGAACTTAGCCGAGTATTGTGCTATAGACAACACACCTTGCTCTAGGTTGAATAGCTCGATCTCCTTTCGGTTCTGATCAACAACCGGAATGAAATGCTCCTTGAATTTGCGCACAAACAACTCCCACGCATACACCGTGCGGGTATCATCCCAAGTAGCTTTAACACCTTTCCACCAATGCTCGGCGGCTCCCACAAGCTTGTAAGCCGCAAACCGGACCTTGTCCTCATCCGAACACCCAAACACATCATAAATCTTCTCCATCGACTCAATCCACAACTCGGCCTTCCTTACATCGGGTTCCCCATTGAATTCAACCGGTTTAAGTTTCAGAAATTGCTCCAATCCATAGCGGGGTGGTGCTTGTTCTACCCTCGGACCTTGATCATGTATGGCCTTCATGGCCGCCTCAAACATGCCTTGAAACATGGCACGGGCTTCTTCCCTTGTATCATTCTGATTCTGTGCCCCACTAGTACCTCCTCTGTTTCTTCTTCCAGACATTGAGAACAATTACCTGCATAAAACATCAACCGTTAATCACTCCGCACACTACTACCCACCTAGCTCATACTAATCCACCTAGACTTATACATAGAGCTAATGCCATAGCTCTGTTACCAACTGTCGCGACCCCGGACCCCGCGGGCCCCGGGACCGCGATCTGGACGTCGACTCTAAAACCAAAACTATTAAATACCCAAGTTAAAAATTCCATTTAATACCAAAAGGTGATAATCCAAAGTTTTTACAAAACCAAGTTTAATAAGAACCAATTACAACTATCATAAACTTCCACAAGTTTATGCTCAACAAAATACAACATATACACAAATCCTAATGACGTCAATGTTTGGTACAAATATCCCCAAAAGGTTACACATTGATATAATGTAAACCAACCTATACAACCTTCCCCAAAAGAACGGATCCACACTCGACGTCCTCTTTCTCGTGATCAGCGAGACTAATCCTTAGCACCTGGGGGGGGGGGGGTTAAGGAAAACAAAGATAAAAGAAAGGGGGTGAGATAAATCTCAATAAGTTACTAATGCAACTACATGACATGCTATGATGCAATAAGCAATAAACAATAATAATTATCACATATCACATAGCATTTATCACATAACAGATAGCAGCGGAAATAAACACATAACAAAGGATATAGCCAAGGTTTTCCAAACCGGAACATCCAAATAAAGGATCGCTGCGCAGCTTCAATAATCAACCAATCATCATCTTCATAATAGCATGAAAGCCGAAGAGAAAACCCCGGTACCGGAACCAATAACATAAAAGTGTCACAAGGGACAAGGACCATGACACAAAGTCATGCCCGCTAGCCAGATACATTCACAAAGGAACGCTGACTTATCCTTTCCAAGGCCAATCTGGAGAAGGGGTAAAGAAGGGGGCAAAACAATGGTCAACATTATAATGGACTTGGCTTTGCCATTATAATCTTTCCCATCGCCCAAACACACACAAAATACCAGCTGGACTTTCAAATAAATGCTAAGTAATAATAATTTAGCATGAATAAACAACTTAAGGTTCCAAAGTAGGGAACCATACCAAGTAATCACCAAGAAAGTGAAATGTACCAATCACGCACAATTAAAGTGTTCCAATGTTCACAATTAACACTTAATTAATTTCCAACACAAAGTTAGTCGCAAAGGACCCAATTCTACCACTAGAGTGTACTACAATGTTCACTAAGGTCCACTAGAAGGACACCCAAGACTTAGACCAAAACGCGTTCTTCAATCACACAAATTAACAAAATGTAAATTTTCAGAGGACTGTGCGGCCGCCCAAAGTGGGTTGTGCGGTCGCCCAAAAAGTCTCAAAACAAGAACAAAAGCTTTCAGAAAGATGCGCGGCCGCCCAGGAAGTATTGTGCGGTCGCACAATGCTCTGGATTTCCAGAAATCGGGAAGAACAACATGGGTTCTTCCATTTTCAAACCCAAAACACAATCAACCCAAAATCCAACATTCCAACTCATATACTAAAGTGCCAAACAACTTATAAGTCTAAAAAGACTCCTAAAACAACATTTAACAACCGAAATCAAGAATCAAACCCAACATTCAAGATTTCACCATTTTTGATCAAAACCCAAATAAATTCCAAACAAATTCAAAAATCATCCAAACTTCAAATGGAACACATCAAACAATATCTAAGCATGATATGAACATTTTAGCATTAAAATGGGGGAAAAACAACTTACTTGAATTTTCTCAAAGTTGATGGATTTCAAATCTTTTTGGCTTCCTACGATGCTATCGACGATCTAAACATGGTTCACGTTTTAAGAAATGAGAGAAGATGGGAGGAAGAAGGTTTAAATGAAGAGAGAAGGAGGAGAAGAAAACTCACCTTTTCTTTGCTTGGAGAGAGAGAGAGAGAGAGCTGGGAAAGGGAGGGAGTAGGGTGAGGGAGATGGAGTGTGAGAGGGAGAGGGTAGGAGTAGGATTTAAAAACTTACACAAGTACCCCTCCACTAAAACTACTCAACTTAATACTCCCCACTAACAACTAAGACTCAACAATACCACCCTAGCCCAAATAACTCAAGTAAAATGCTAGGCACAAATTAGTATGACACATAAAATGCACACATAATATTTAAATAATTAATAATTTAAATAAATAAATAAGCAAATAATTAAATAAAAATCATTTAATTACCAATAAAATAGAGCCTAGATTTCGGGTCGTGACAACTTGTACCTTTAGAAAGAAGACTTCAAACTTGGACTTGAAAATGATGTTGTTGTGTAGAGATTTGTGTAGAGTTTTGTTGTGTAAAACTCTTGTTGGGAGAATTTGTGTAGGGAAAATGATATAGAATTTGTGTAGAGAGAAAGTTCCAAGTCTAAAAAAATGAGGTCCTTTTCCAAGGTAGAAGATGATGGTTTTTATAGGTAAAAAAGAGAGGGAAATGATGGAGGGAAATTGGTCATCCATGTGAAATGGAATGGGCCAATCACAAATAAGATAAATGAATAAAAGAAAAATAAAAGAAATAAAAGAAATCAAATAATAAATGAAAGAAATATTAGTTTTTGGGAAAAGGCTTAGAATTTGGGATTGGGAGTTAATGAGAAAAGGGGGGATGAATGTGGATGTAAAAAGATGGTTTTTATGATCAAGAAAAGATGTTTGTAAATAAGAAAAAGGAGGGAAATAAGGTGCAATCCGTTACTGCCTTAATGGGAGGCGCGCGGGTCCCGCTTTAGGGGCGAGACGCGCGCGCATCCCGTTAACAGTTCTGGAAGCGCCCGCGGCAGAGAAGGACAGAATGACCCTAAAAGTTAACTCTGTTATGCAGTTTAGTCCAAAACTAACGGAATCAGTTAGGAACTTAACCGAAGTAACAGAAATCAACAAAAATCAGTTAAATAAAAATACTTTGTATGCAATCGGGGTGAGAGGTCCAAGGCGGGGTGTCTACACATCACAGTTTGAATCGTTATTAACTAGTTCATTAAATTCATTATTAGTTAATTCATCATATATGATGTTTGCAATCTCGGGGTACTAAAAAAGATCAAATTTTTCATTAGCAAAGAAAAGGAACACACGCTCGGCTATTGCCTCCATATCCTCTTTGGGTGAGGGTGTCGGAAACACTCTCGGACTCGAAAGTGAATGTCAATAAGTCTTCCTTTGTAGCCATGCGGGGAATGCAACCCATTTTCTTGTTAAAGAATTCTTCGGATACCATAGGCCCCTTCGTTGAATACTAGTTGTTGATCGGCTCGGAGCTCGGCTTGATCTCGTTAATAGGCTCGCTTCCCATGTCGGTGTCGTCGGAGATGGTATTGACTTGGCACTCGTCCCTGATGGCAAGTTCCTCAAATATGGAGGCTAGATGAGTTAATTCTTCCCCATATTGATCTCTGTCTCAGTCTCGATAGTCACTTTCTTTCCTCACCATTCTTGGGGTGATATCGGAGTTGATTCATCTTCGTGCTTCAGAATTTCACAATCGGCAAAGACCTCAAGGCCGGGCTTTTTGATGCCCTTGCTATTGACCCACAGCTCGGGAAAGATCATGTATGGGACATTCTCCCATTGGCGGACAAAGTAGCCATTTAATGTCTTGTGATAAGGCCTCAAATTGGGGATTTCATAGTGGCAGCCTTCTCTGCGAGCTCAGGCCCTTTCATTCTTGACGGCTTGCTCGTATCTCATGTCATCTTCAGAAGGTTTGTATCCCAATCCGAACTTGTTTGTGACAAAAGGGACCTCGACGGGCTTCTTTCTCCCTTGTTGGTACTTTCCTAGGCCTAAACCGGGGAACTAATTCATTTTCCTCATCATGCGGAGGACTTTGTGATTGCCGAGGGTCCAAGGTCCATTTCCCCCTTCTTTGTCGATGGCATTGATTGAGACGCCGGAGAGGGTGGAGTCTTCTAACCCATGTTGGACTTGGTGGACGGGTTGTCCCCCATTCTTGTGGATAGTGACATTTTCAGCCATTACGGTCACTATTTCATCTCCATTTCGGATCTTGACACATTGATGGAGAGTAGAAGGGACGGCATTGGAACTATATATCCACGGTCGGCCCAAGAGCAAATTGAATAAGCAGGGGATGTCGAGCACTTGAAATGGGACAGACATAACCATGCTCCCAAATTCAATGTCTACTTCTATCATGCCCATGACTGTGCGGGCAGTACTGTCGTATCCTTGGATCACTTGACTAGAGGGATGCAAATCTAAATTTTTAAGCCCCAATATGCCCTTCGTCTAGGCATTAAGTTCAGTGCGGAACCACCATCAATCAAAACTCTTGAAATAGGTCTCCCTCTTGCCCTTACTTTGAGATAGATGGCCTCATTGTGATCGGACCCCAATGGTGGAAGGTCCATGTCGGCAAATGTGATGACATTGCAAAAGTGTATATGGCCTCTCATAGCAGTAAGGTCTTCGGGAGTTGTGTCAAGAGAGACTGACGTGTCGTCAAGGTTGCTGATGACGAGGTCTCGGTGCTTCTTTGAAGATGCAATGAGGTCCCAAATGGATATGTTTGCTTGAGTCTTCATAAGTTTAACTAATAAAGGATCTTCGGGTATGTCGCGAGTTTGCGATCTTGGAGAAGAGGTTCTTGCTGCAGAAGTGATGGGATTGCTTGCTATGACCCTGCCGGATCGAGTTAGCATGTTGACGCTCCCGTTTTGCTTCTTTTTCCTATTCTCTAAGACTTCCCTCATTATTTCATCATAAGTCACAACGTAGCAAAATTATCAATTTCATTCATATCATTGGAGCCCTCATTAACAATAGGAATTGAATGAGTGGTCTCCTCACTCTCACTAGCTCTATTACATGAACTTCACCCTCACTAGGAACTATAAACTCCTTTTTTTCAATGAGGTCTTGAACAATGTTGCTGAGGCTGAAGCATTCTTCGATAACATGGCCACTACGTTGATGATAGTCACACCACTTGTGATGAGCATGGTTGGAGGTAATCATCTTGGGCTTGTACCCTTGTAGCGGGGTAATTTTCCCTTTGGCCTTGAGTGTTGGGTTTCCAAGTAACATGCGCTGCGGAAAATAGCATTTAAAATTTTATGAAACCCAAAGCCCATAGATCCATTCATATGATTAAATCAAATACTTGCAATATGAATACTAGAAAAACTAACCCTTGATGACTTTGAATTTGGTCTTTGATCTTGGTGGAGAAATTGAAGCTTTAATCACGAACAAGTAATTTTCCCTTGTAGAGGGGTAATTTTCCCTTTGGCCTTGAGTGTTGGGTTTCCAAGTAACATGCGCTGCGGAAAATAGCATTTAAAATTTTATGAAACCCAAAGCCCATAGATCCATTCATATGATTAAATCAAATACTTGCAATATGAATACTAGAAAAACTAACCCTTGATGACTTTGAATTTGGTCTTTGATCTTGGTGGAGAAATTGAAGCTTTAATCACGAACAAGTAAGAACACGAACTTCGAAGATGATAAGCATCACCCTCTAGTGGTATCCACACTACGAACGAATATCAAGAACACTTGATCTTGGTTGCTAGACCAAAATTGTTAAACACGTTTTCACAATCAATATGAACTATATGGAATTTTATTTGTGTATTATTTTGTTCTTCAATCTAGGATGTTTTAGAACAAAATAAAACCTCTCTCAAACTCTTTGAGATTTGCACAAAAGCGTTGGAATTGTTCTGACCCGAATTTGGCTGTTTATATACAAGTTAGACCTATTCCAAATAGGAAACTTGTGTCTAAACCCGTCCAAAATTCTTTTCCAAATCAAATCAGGAAACCAGTCCCGACATGGTGTGCGGCCGCCCAAAACCACCTGTGCGGCCGCACATCTATCTGGAAGGTTTTTTGGTACTTTTTGAGCCAAGCTGTGCGGCCGCCCAAGCCCTTTTGTGTGGTCGCACACCTTCCCCAGATTTCCCTAATTTCCAAATTCCTCCAAAGTCCTTCGACTCAATATTCCGATATAGTCCTTATTTAAGATTCGTTCTATTGTGTGTGACCCTCTAGGATTACACTAAGTTGGCAATGGGTTCAAACATGAAACCATAAGATATGATTAGGTTCTAGAAAACCGTCATACCTACCCAAATAGTATAACTAGATACAAGTTCGCATTCCTTTAGAATATGTCACAATCCCTTTGTCCACGATGTCATTGAACACAAGTCATGGTCAACAAGTCAACTTGTTTTGTTCAATACTTTCTCGATTCCGAATATGTTGTTAATCCAAATGACATTGATCTAATCAATTCATTTGAGTCCGGCCGAACATTTTCATCAACATCATTCCTACGAGAGGCTTAAGCTTGACATCTCTCCGAAGAGGGACAAATCCATTTAGCTTATTACTCTTCCCTACGTGAATCCGATTATGCCAATCATACCCTTTATAACTACCCGATTAAAGGTAGCGTTTGAATATGTCAAACATAATGTTCATCAAGTGGAAGACTATAATAACTTCATGTCTAAGGATTCGAATGACATAACTAATATGAGATATATGTACGATATAGACCATGACATAAATCTCATACATCGGGTCATGTCCAGTACCTTGTTCCAAACAAGTACCCATAAATCTAACATGATCATCTCATGATCATTTAGCCTTTATACTAGTGCTTAACAAGTACAAGGGACGGAGATTATTATAAGTAAACATGAACAACAATAATAATCAAAACATCTCTTTATTGATATGAATAAATGATAACAATTACAACGTTTATTAAACGTGCCTAGGGCACCACTACCAACATTGAGGGCCTCAAAATCTTCGGCTAGAGTCATGCCTTGAAGAGGAGTGTAGACACGGTCACTTTGGAACTTCTTGCTTTGGGGCGGTGGGACTTTCTTGTAGTTCCCCTTGTCGGTAGTGACGGCATTGACAGAGGACTCTTTTTTTGAGTTAGAGGCGGCCTTGTAGCGGAAGCTAGGAGTGGTTTTCTTGATCTCCTTGAGCAAGTCATCCATTCGGACCCCCGCCTCATACGTTTGAGCAAAATCTGAGTAGCAAGCCCCACTTACGTGGGTGCAGAGATCAATCTTTATATACTTGAGGAAGATGTCCATTTGCTCTTTTGTGTTGGGCCTCTCCACTATTTCAGCGAACTTATCATTCCACCTCCTTGTGAAGTCAATAAAGGACTCATTGTCCCTTTGGGTGGTGTTCTCGAGTTCTTTCTTTGTCGGGCGGTGAGTGGTGTTGCCTTGATATTGACTTTTGAAGGCATGCATGGCGGCATCCCAATCAAGACGGATGGCGAGTGGGAGAGTTGCATACCAATCTTTTGTGGCCCCCTCAAGAGTAAGAGGGAAACATTGTGCCATCACCTTTGGAGAGACCTTTTTCGAAACCATAGCTCATATGTAAGTTTCGATGTGGGCCATCGGGCAAGAGTTGCCATTGAACTTGCTAATGTCGGGCATTTTGAACTTGTCGGGGAGAGCGGCCATTGTGCTTATGAGAATTGATGACTGATAAAGGCTTGTGTTGGATCCTTTCCCCAAGTTGAGACCGTTGAAGCGTTGGTCGATGTAGGCCATGATTGATTCGACCATCTTGTGATCCTTGCTATCGGTGCTCAGTTCCCCCATTTTCTTGTTGTGGGTACTAACATAAGGGCTTTCAAACAAACCCTTGGTCCACTCGGATTCCTCGATGTCATCCTTGTCTTTTCCCTTGGAAAGCTTGATGAGCTTAGCCTTCATTTGGTCCATTTCAGTTTCTTGAGCCTCCCTTTGATTGTCAAGGTGGGCTTGCCAGAAGTCATCTTTGTTTTGAGCATCCTTGTTGAGAGTGGAGACTTGATCTTGGAGAATTCAGACCAATGCTGAGATTTGCTCGAGGGACAAGGTGTTGTTGGTGTTCGAGTCATTTGCAGAAGGACCGGCCATTGATGCTGTTGGAGCTGTCAGAGTGATCAATTCACGAACTAGCCGATTTGGTGAATCTCGGTAGATGCGGTAAGTACCTATTGGACCTAAACTGAAGAAGAGGCCCTTGTCAGTCTTGAGTAACACTTTCGGTCCATGAAGAGGATTGAACACACATTGGGCACACGACTCAAACCACATAAAAAAATGACTCTTTTTTTTTTTTTTATATATATATAAATAAGCCAGAGGGACGGGGTGCCTTTTGGGGTTTCTAAGAAAATAGTGGAATCGTCACACTAGTATATAGACCTTCTCGCGGTCTCATATACTCATCGGATTCCACCACATTTGTGAATCCTACACGTGTCGGGATTAAACAAAATTAATGTAGTAAAGCATACATGCGGGGATGGATTTTATTTTGTCCTTAATAACCACTTGGTCTCTTGGAAACGGCATGTATCTTTTGAAGACATTAGTTTAGGCAAATCTCGGCACATGAAAACCGTCTCGGTCACGGAGTGTTAGACCCTAACTAGAATGTGTTGGCTTGTACTCGGCTAAAGAAAGGCTTAAAGGTCACCCCCAGCATGTAGTCATGAACTACGCCACGGGCTGAGGTTTACCGCTTTGAGAGAGTCAAGGTCTGGTGGAGCTTGAAACTCTCTAGGACGGGCCTCGACAGGTTTGGGGTTATGAACTTGTGCGACTCGATAGTGAGCAATTGATAAGAAATTGTGTACGTAGTGTGAGGTCCAACAAGTTAAAAATTTATTTATTTTTTATTATTATTTTTTTTAGAAAAGGGAGCAAATAAGCACATATTTACAACTTTCGAATCACCCGTGTGACCGATTGTTAGTACCCGACCTGAAAATGAGTTTATTAGGACTTTCCCAAAAATACAAGGACTTTATAGGAATTAGAAACCTTGCAAAGACTTGTCCCGGATTCCCGAAATATATCATTTATGGCAAAATCTATCAAAATAGGTAACAAATGGTTTCCTTAAAACCATACAGAAACCCTAGCTTAAGAATCAAGTCAGCCTGCAACCTTGGCCACGCGGCCAACATTGATGCGCGTTGATCTTGGCCACGCGGCCACTCTTGTCACCGGCTTCAACCATGGCCAGGCGGCCACCTTTGCGCTGGATGATCCTGACCATCAGATCTTCCCATCAGCTTACTATATAAACCAATCCCATGCTATTGGTTTAGGGTCCGATTTTGAGAGTTCTAAAGTCCGAATTTTGGAGTTCTTAAACACTATTTTGCTCTCTAATTAGCATTAAAACACTCAAGAAGATCCAAGGTTTATTTCTTGCCAACATAGGTAAGTGTTCTAACTTTTTCTTCATGTTCTTGCATCATTTTTAATGTAGATCTTTTATATTCATGTTCTTGCATGTTTATTTATGGTTTCTTCATATTATTTGCATGCACATTCATACGTTCATAATATGTTCTTCGCATGTTCTTCGTATTCATAGATTAAAACCTTATTTATGCTATATTTAGGGTTGCGATCTTCATGTTTACATGTTATTTCATAGCCGATGATGATCTAGGGTTCATCATGTCGCGACCCCGGACCCCGCGGGCCCGAGACCACGATCTGGACGTCGACTCTAAAACCAAAACCATGAAATACCAAGGTTAAAAATTTCATTTAATACCAAAAGGTGATAATCCAAAGTTTTACAAAACCATGTTTGATAAAAACCAATTACAACTTATCATAAACTTCCACAAGTTTATGCTAACAAAATACAAATACATAAATCCTAATGACGTCAATGTTTGGTACAATTATCCCAAAAGGTTACACATTTATATAATGTAAACCAACCTATACAACTTTCCCCAAAAGAACGGATCCACACTCGACGTCCTCTTTCTCGTGATCAGCGAGACTAATCCTTAGCACCTGGGGGGGGGGGTTAAGGAAAAACAAAGATAAAAGAAAAGGGGGTGAGATAAATCTCAATAAGTTACTAATGCAACTACATGACATGCTATGATGCAATAAGCAATAAACAATAATAATTATCACATAGCACATAGCAATTATCATATATCAGTTAGCAGCGGAAATAAACACATAACAAAGGATATAGCCAAGGTTTTCCAAACCGGAACATCCAAATAAAGGATCGCTGCGCAGCTTCAATAATCAACAATTCATCATCTTCATCATAGCATGAAAGCCGAAGAGAAACCCCCGGTACCGGAACCAATAACCATAACAGTGTCACAAAGGACAAGGATCATGACACAAAGTCATACCCGCTAGCCAGATACATTCACAAAGGAACGCTGACTTATCCTTTCCAAGGCCAATCTGGAGAAGGGGTAAAGAAGGGGGCAAAACAATGGTCAACATTATAATGGACTTGGCTTTGCCATTATAATCTTTCCCATCGCCCAAACACACACAAAATACCAGCTGGACTTTCAAATAAATGCTAAGTAATAATAATTTAGCATGAATGAACAAGTTAAGGTTCCAAAGTAGGGAACCAATCAAATTAAGTTACCACAAAGGTCAACCAATGCAAACAGCACATCAAAGATGAACTACATTACCAAAACGGTACTTAAATACATTTCACATCATATTTATTCACAAAAGAATCAAATCCACACAATAAAGTGTTCCACGGTGTTATCTTAAGTTAATTAGAAGGATTAAACCTAAACTAGTTAGGCCTTAAGTCTTAAACCAAGCAAAAAGGTCAAATTCCTGGAACAGGGGGCGGGCGGGCGCCTGGTATGGGCAGGCGGGCGCTTGAATGTCCAGTAAGTTTGGTCATCAGAAAATGATATGTAGGCGGGCGCCTGGTCTACGGACTGGGAAGAAAACAGAGCTGGGTTTCTCCAAGTTCATACCAAAACAACCCCAAATCCTTACCATTCCTAAATCAACCAAAAACAAGACTCCCAACAAGCATACTAAGGTACCCAAACAACATTTAACTAAAAAGGGGATCTTAACAAAACCCTTTATCAACCAAAACCAAGAATCAAACTCAACATTTATGATTTCACCATTTTTAACCAAAAGCTCAAATAAATTCAAAATAAATTCTAAACTCAACCAAACTTCAAATATAACACATCAAACATTATCTAAGCATGATATGAACATTTTAGCATCAAAATGGGGGAAAAGTAACTTACTTGATTTTTCTCAAAGTTGATGGATTTCAATTCTTTTTGGCTTCCTACGATCCTATCGACGATCTAAACACATTTCATGTTTTAAGAAATGAGAGAAGATGATGGGAAGATGGAGAAAAAGAAGAGAGAAGGAAGATGAAGAAAAACTTACCAAACTTGGAGGAGAGAGAGAGAGATTGCTGGGAGGAGGGAGTAGGGTGAGGGAGATGGAGTGTAAGAGGGAGAAGGTAGGGGTAGGGAGGGAGAAATTTGAAATGATACACCTAGCCCCTTTCCCTTACTAACTAGCTCAACTAAGATACTCCCACTAATTTATTAAGACCCAAATAAAATGCTAGGCATAAATATTATAACACATAAATTGCACACATAATTATTTAAATAAATAATACTTTAAATAATTAAATAAGCAAATAATTAAATAAAAATCATTTAATTACTAATAAAATAGAGCCTAGATTTCGGGTCGTGACATTCACTCCCCCTTAAAGAAAATTCGACCCGAATTTTAACGAGACTTACCTTAAACAAAAAGCCACGGAAATTTCCTCTCGATCTCATCTCGGAGCTCCCACGTCGACTCCTCGATGTTATGATTCCTCCAAAGAACTCGAACCATCGCATTGCTCTTGCTCCTCAACTCTTGGACTTTAGAATCTAAGATCCGAACCGGTCGTTCCTCATAACTCATATTGGGCTCAATATCCTCCGGTATCCTCGGTAACACGTGAGATGGATCATGAACATACTTCCGAAGCATAGAAACGTGGAACACATCATGTAACCGATCCAAAGATGGCGGTAACGCAAGACGATACGCAAGAAGTCCAACCTTTCCCAAAATCTCAAACGGGCCAATAAATCTCGGAGCCAACTTGCCTTTCTTCCCAAATCTACGAATACCCACCTTCAGAGACACTTTCAAGAATACCAAATTACCAATCTGAAAAATAAGATCTCGCCTTCGGTTGTCTGCATAGCTCTTATGTCGACTCTGGGCTGTCTTCAATCTATCCCGGATAACTCTAACCTTTTCAACTGAATCCCGAAGCAAATCAATACCCAAAACTTTCGCTTCACCAACCTCATCCCAACAAATAGGCGATCTACACTTTCTTCCATACAAGGCCTCAAACGGTGCCATCTCGATACTAGCCTGATAACTGTTGTTGTAAGAGAATTCCACTAACGGTAGGTGCGAATCCCAAGAATCAGAAAAGTCTATCGAACACGCTCGCAACATATCCTCAAGAATCTGAATAGTCCTCTCGGATTGACCATCGGTCTGGGGATGAAAAGCTGTACTGAATCGCAAATCTGTACCCAAAGCTTCCTGAAACGCCTTCCAGAACCTAGAAGTAAACCTCGGGTCTCGATCTGACACAATGCTAACCGGAACCCCATGCAATCTAACGATCTCATTGATATAAAGGGTCGCAAGCTTCTCCATCGAATATCTGATATCAATAGGCAAGAAATGGGCACTCTTGGTCAATCTGTCCACTATTACCCAAACACTGTCATACTTCCTACGGGTACGAGGCAGTCCCGTAACGAAATCCATAGTCACATGCTCCCATTTCCACTCGAGAATCTCTAACGGCTGAAGCAATCCCGCGGGTCTCTGATGCTCGGCTTTGACCTGCTGACACGTTAAACACTTCGATACGTACTCCGCTATTTCCCTCTTCATATTAATCCACCAAAATTGTTGCTTCAAATCCTGATACATCTTCGTACTACCCGGATGAATAGTATATCTCGATTTGTGACCCTCATCAAGAACTTGCCTGCCTCTTTATTCCACCAACATCGGGAACACACAAACGACCACGGAAAGTCAACACTCCCACCGAGCTAATAGAAAAATCCTCGAAGTTCTTTTCCTTCAATTTACCCATCATCTTCACCAACTCGGGATCTTCTTTCTGAGCTTCCTTTATTCTCTGAATTAGGGACGGAGATACCCTAATATTCGCAAAAATATCCCCATGTCTCGATTCACGAGGAGACCAATCTCGAACATCCTCAAGCATTTTCCATTCTCGAACCATCATCGAAGCCACATAAGATTTTCTACTAATCGCATCGGCTACCACATTCGCCTTCCCCGGGTGATAAGAAATCGTGCAATCATAATCCTTCAACAATTCCATCCATCGGCGCTGTCGGTTGTTCAACTCTTTCGGGGAGAAAAGGTACTTCAAACTCTTGTGATCGGTAAAAATCTCAAACTTCGCCCCATAAAGGTAGTGCTTCCATTTGTGCAACGCAAATACAATAGCCGCTAACTCCATATCACGAGTCGGGTAATTCTGTTCACTAGGGGTCAACTTCCTCGAAGCATACGCAATTACTTTCCCATTCTGCATTAACACACAACCCAAACCCTCTTTCGAAGCATCACTATAAATCACTAGACCATCGCTCCCATTAGGCAAAGTCAAGATCGGTGCGGTAGTCAGCCTCTTCCTCAATTCCTCGAAACTCTTGTCACATTTCTCGGTCCACACAAACGGAACATTCTTCCGGGTCAACTGAGTCATCGGAGTAGCAATCCTTGAAAACCCTTCAATAAACCTTCGGTAATACCCGGCTAAACCAAGAAAGCTTCTAACCTCTGTCACTGATTCGGGTCTCTTCCAATCCACTATGGCTTCAATCTTTGACGGATCCACAGAAATCCCATCTTTCGAAATCACATGACCCAGAAATGACACCTTCTCGAGCCAAAATTCGCATTTACTGAACTTCGCAAATAATTTCTCCCTCGCAAGAACGGATAAAACTGTCCTCAAGTGCTGCTCGTGCTCCTCTCGAGATTTTGAATAAACAAGAATGTCGTCGATGAAAACCACCACGAACGAATCAAGATAAGGATGGAAAACTCGGTTCATCAAATCCATAAACACGGCCGGCGCGTTAGTCAACCCAAACGGCATAACCAAAAACTCGTAATGACCATACTGAGTGCGAAAAGCAGTCTTCGGAATATCCTCCGATCTAACCTTCAACTGATGGTACCCACTCCTCAAATCAATCTTGGAAAACACAACGGACCCTTGAAGCTGATCAAACAAATCATCGATGTGCGGTAGAGGATACTTGTTCTTCACCGTAACCTGATTCAACTTCCGGTAATCTATACACAATCTCAAGGAACCGTCTTTCTTCCGCACAAATAAAACCGGTGCTCCCCACGGGGAAACACTAGGGCGGATAAACCCTCGATCAAGCAACTCTTGCAATTGAACCTTTAATTCCTTCAACTCTGCGGGAGCTAACCTATAAGGCGCTTTCGAAATCGGAGCCGTACCCGGCAAAAGATCTATACAAAACTCAATCTCACGATCGGGAGGCATATCATACTCGGTAGAGAAAACATCGGGAAATTCCCGAACTACACGAACACTATCAAAACTAGGGGATTCCTTCCTAGTATCAAGAACACTAGCCAAATACCCCTCGCAACCATTATGCAAAAATTTTCTCGCTTTCATAAAAGAAATTAAGCGAACCTTTCTACCCAGAGGACAAGCCTCAAACACAAATTTAGGCACATCGGGAATAGAAAAGGTAACAGTTTTCTTACGGCAATCAACGGAAGCATGAAACTTGCTCAACCAATCTATACCCAAAATGACATCAAAGTCTTGGATAAGAAGAACTACCAAATCCGCACAAAGGACTCGACCACAAATAACCACATCATAAGCACGAAAGACTCGATCAGAAATCAAGCATTCTCCTATAGGGGTCGACACCTCTAGCACGTACGGTAAAGACTCGAATGCAGCATTTAACATGGAAGCAAATTGCACAGAAATGTATGATTGAGATGATCCTGGATCTACTAACGCTCGTGCGCTCACATTAGACACAGAAACAATACCTCCAATAACGGATGGATCATCAGTAGCTTGTTGTTGATTCATGGCATAAACCTTCCCTTGAACTTTGGGCTTCCCGGCGGCATCCCGTTTCTGACCCTGATTAAAACCAACTCCTGACCCGGATGCTTGACCTCGGTACCTCGTGCAGTCTCTCACAAAGTGCCCCATTTCACCACAATTGGTACACTTGCCTTGCTTTTTCCAACAGCTATCCTCCGCATGGCCTACTTTCTGACAAAAGGTACAAGGCTTCCTAATTTGGCTCCCTTGGTTCCAGGAAGTGGTACCCGGGTTCCTTGGGATCGGTTGCCCTCGGAACTGAGATTGTCCCCCAAAGTTACCTCGATTATCAATCCTTGGTTGCGACTTGCCCTGCGCTCCTTGCTTACTCGGGTTAGCTACCTCAGTCTTCCTTTTATGCTCCCCAATATCTTGCTCTATTAAATAGGCTCGGTCCACCGCATCTTGGAAAGTCACAATCCGTTGAGCAATAAGTTGAGTACGGATGGAGGTCTTCAATCCCCGAATAAATCTCATAGCCTTTTGTTCCTCGGTCCTCACCAAATAGTCGCAATACCGGGCTAATTCTATGAACTTCGCCGAGTATTGTGCTATAGACAACAGACCTTGCTCCAAGTTGAGTAGCTCGATCTCCTTTCGGTTTTGATCAACCACCGGAATGAAATGCTCCTTGAATTTGCGCACAAACAGTTCCCACGCATACACCGTGCGAGTATCATCCCAAGTAGCTTTAATACCTTTCCACCAATGCTCGGCGGCTCCCACAAGCTTATAAGCCGCGAACCGGACCTTGTCCTCATCCGAACACCCCAAATACATCATAAATCTTCTCCATAGACTCAATCCATAACTCAGCTTTCC
Organism: Campanula takesimana; assembly: GCA_026119855.1. Taxonomy (NCBI): domain Eukaryota; kingdom Viridiplantae; phylum Streptophyta; class Magnoliopsida; order Asterales; family Campanulaceae; genus Campanula; species Campanula takesimana. Next base: position 1,128,574 of record JAOWBW010000084.1, read on the forward strand.
GAACATCGGGTTCCCCATTAAATTCAACCGGTTTCAACTTCAGAAATTGCTCCAATCCATAGCGGGGTGGTGCTTGTTCTACCCTTGGACCTTGATCATGTATGGCCTTCATGGCCGCCTCAAACATGCCTTGAAACATGGCACGGGCTTCTTCCCTTGTGTCATTCTGATTCGGTGCCCCACTAGTACCTCCTCTGTTTCTTCTTCCAGACATTGCGAGTAATTACCTGCATAAGACATCAACTGTCAATCACTCCGCACACTACTACCCACCTAGGTCATACTAATCCACCTAGACTTATACTTAGAGCTAATACCATAGCTCTGATACCAACTGTCGTGACCCCGGACCCCGCGGACCCGAGACCGCGATCTGGACGTCGACTCTAAAACCAAAACCATGAAATACCAAGGTTAAAAATTTCATTTAATACCAAAAGGTGATAATCCAAAGTTTTAGAAAACCATGTTTGATAAAAACCAATTACAACTTATCATAAACTTCCACAAGTTTATGCTAACAAAATACAAATACATAAATCCTAATGACGTCAATGTTTGGTACAATTATCCCAAAAGGTTACACATTTATATAATGTAAACCAACCTATACAACTTTCCCCAAAAGAACGGATCCACACTCGACGTCCTCTTTCTCGTGATCAGCGAGACTAATCCTTAGCACCTGGGGGGGGGTTAAGGAAAAACAAAGATAAAAGAAAAGGGGGTGAGATAAATCTCAATAAGTTACTAATGCAACTACATGACATGCTATGATGCAATAAGCAATAAACAATAATAATTATCACATAGCACATAGCAATTATCATATATCAGTTAGCAGCGGAAATAAACACATAACAAAGGATATAGCCAAGGTTTTCCAAACTGGAACATCCAAATAAAGGATCGCTGCGCAACTTCAATAATCAACAATTCATCATCTTCATCATAGCATGAAAGCCGAAGAGAAACCCCCGGTACCGGAACCAATAACCATAACAGTGTCACAAAGGACAAGGATCGTGACACAAAGTCATACCCGCTAGCCAGATACATTCACAAAGGAACGCTGACTTATCCTTTCCAAGGCCAATCTGGAGAAGGGGTAAAGAAGGGGGCAAAACAATGGTCAACATTATAATGGACTTGGCTTTGCCATTATAATCTTTCCCATCGCCCAAACACACACAAAATACCAGCTGGACTTTCAAATAAATGCTAAGTAATAATAATTTAGCATGAATGAACAACTTAAGGTTCCAAAGTAGGGAACCAATCAAATTAAGTTACCACAAAGGTCAACCAATGCAAACAGCACATCAAAGATGAACTACATTACCAAAACGGTACTTAAATACATTTCACATCATATTTATTCACAAAAGAATCAAATCCACACAATAAAGTGTTCCACGGTGTTATCTTAAGTTAATTAGAAGGATTAAACCTAAACTAGTTAGGCCTTAAGTCTTAAACCAAGCAAAAAGGTCAAATTCCTGGAACAGGGGGCGGGCCGGCGCCTGGTATGGGGCAGGCGGGCGCTTGAATGTCCAGTAAGTTTGGTCATCAGAAAATGACATGTAGGCGGGCGCCTGGCAAGGGTCAGGCGGGCGCCTGGTCTACGGACTGGGAAGAAAACAGAGCTGGGTTTCTCCAAGTTCATACCAAAACAACCCCAAATCCTTACCATTCCTAAATCAACCAAAAACAAGACTCCCAACAAGCATACTAAGGTACCCAAACAAAATTTAACTAAAAAGGGGATCTTAACAACACCCTTTATCAACCAAAACCAAGAATCAAACTCAACATTTATGATTTCACCATTTTTAACCAAAAGCTCAAATAAATTCAAAATAAATTCTAAACTCAACCAAACTTCAAATATAACACATCAAACATTATCTAAGCATGATATGATCATTTTAGCATCAAAATGGGGGAAAAGTAACTTACTTGATTTTTCTCAAAGTTGATGGATTTCAATTCTTTTTGGCTTCCTACGATCCTATCGACGATCTAAACACATTTCACGTTTTAAGAAATGAGAGAAGATGATGGGAAGATGGAGAAAAAGAAGAGAGAAGGAAGATGAAGAAAAACTTACCAAACTTGGAGGAGAGAGAGAGAGATTGCTGGGAGGAGGGAGTAGGGTGAGGGAGATGGAGTGTAAGAGGGAGAAGGTAGGGGTAGGGAGGGAGAAATTTGAAATGATACACCTAGCCCCTTTCCCTTACTAACTAGCTCAACTAAGATACTCCCACTAATTTATTAAGACCCAAATAAAATGCTAGGCATAAATATTATAACACATAAATTGCACACATAATTATTTAAATAAATAATACTTTAAATAATTAAATAAGCAAATAATTAAATAAAAATCATTTAATTACTAATAAAATAGAGCCTAGATTTCGGGTCGTGACACATCAACCCGAGGATGATCTAGGAACTATTTCTAAACCCTAATCTTTAGGTAGTTCCCCCCTCATTATGCATGATCCCGATTCTTCTGCCTATTCTAATTCTCTGCGAACTACGCTGACCTGAGCTTCTCACATTGAGAGGAACGTAGGCAATCTTCGGATCCGGTCTAAATCACTAACACACTACTAACACATTCATCATGATAGAAAGACCGATCAATTCGGGCAATAGGAGTGATAACGTTCAATATTCTTCTCTTGTTGTAATTTGACCCCCGAACCCACTAAAAATGCTTTTTTCAATGTTTTGGCTTTAATTAAAACGGCGTGGCGACTCTCATAATTTTAATGTCGTTAAGAATATTCCCTTTGTAAATAAAAATAATCAAAAGATACTTCCCATGCGTCGCTTCATCGGAAAGGGGTATTCACAGTGGCGACTCTGCTGGGGACTGCTTTGAAACTTTTCAAACTTAGTGGGTCTAACTTTCGTTCACATCATGATGTTTGCCATGTTCTCACATGCACCTTACACTTTGCCATGTTCTCACATGCACCTTACACTTTGCCATGTTCTCACATGCACCACACACTTGCCATGTTCACACATGCACACACCTTCCATGTTTACACATGCACACACCTGCCATGTTTGCACATGCACCCTACATACACTTTGCCATGTTTACACATGCACACACCTGCCATGTTTACACATGCACCCTACACACACTTGCCAGGTTTACACATGCACACACTTGCCATGTTTGTACATGCACCTCACATACTTGCCATGTTTACACATGCACCCGCGCACCCCGCAATGTTAATACTTGTACTTTGCTGATACTTGTACTTTGTATATGCCTTGTATCCTTATACCCTTGTTATCTTCGCTTTAGTATTAGGGTCAAACAAAACTCTGCTATGCTCCCTTATACAGTATTCTCTCTCTCTCTCTCTCTCTCTCTCTCATGCATCGCATTGCATCATCCTAACATTAAAAACTTCTCTCTTTTCTCCCTAAAAAGAATTAGTTTTTACCACACACTACCACAGTCCGTGTCAGCACTGTACAGGTCCCCATTACCCGGAGTATTCGATGTGCAGGAATTTGTGCGCTACTGTCGCACTCTTTTCGAGTCACTCATCTATTCCACTCACCGTATACGGTGGGAACCTTTTACCTAACCCGTGTCAACCCACACTAGTATAGGTAACACACCTAGGTTTTGTCTGGTTGGTTTGGCTAGCTTTTTCTTAATAGTCAATTAACGTGCTGTCTATGTCGAGTCATCCCCAAGTCAATGATGAATCGAGATCTTTGAGAGAAAGTGCACAAAAAAGTGATTTCCCTACAAGGGACATGCCATGGTGAGACGAGTGTTTATTGTCAAGATCTCCGCTCATCATTAACTTGCGTAGGATGCAACATAGACGTCACGTTAAATGCCTTTAAGGAAGGGTTAGTCGTAGGATCCGATGGTTGGTGGAAGCCGCTTGCCCTATAGGACCCTAGCCCAAATTGTCCGTTTGGGGGTGTGCAATGCAGGTGAAAAATGAGGGGTCTATAGACGTAGTGATGGCCTCCACTGATTGTAGTCCTCTAACTAGTTGCGAAAAAGGGGTATCCCTTCCAACCAATTAGGATGTAAATAATGTATGTTTTTGTAAAATAAAATATACTTTGCATGAGCCTTCCCCCTCTCCTAAAGATTCATTGCCCTTCAACCTTTCAGCAAAGCAAGTTTGGATCCGTTCAGGTGGTCGACTACAACGTGAAGCTTTTACTCCGTCCACGTTCTCAGTCTCGTCATCAGCAATGTCAACTCCCGCTTCAGCTTCAGCCTCTGCTCCTCCTGCTAGTACCGCCGAGCTCTAGGGATGACCAAAACCGGTTCTGGGCCCAGTTCCGGTTCAGCATATATGTGACCCTGAACCGGCCCGCGCTTACACCGGTTCCGGTTCCGGTCATCACAATCCGGTTCCGGTACGGTTCCGGTTCAGTCCAGGCTACCTTTTTTTATTTTTTTTTATCATACAATAATGAATAAACATGTTAAAATTTATTAAAAGATGAGAGATTTTTATTTTATAATACACTAATGAATAAACATGTTAAAATTTATTGAAAAATAAGGGATTTTTATTTTTTTTAATGGAAATGACGATCCGGTTCCGGTTCCGGTCCGGTTCCGGTTCGCCATATATGTGACCCTGAACCGGTCCGCACTTACCACGGTTCCAGTTACTCCGGTTCCGGTTTACTCCCCGGTTTGCTCCGGTTCCGGGCTTTTCCGGTCCGGTTTTCCGATTCCGGTCCGGTTTGGCCATCCCTACCGAGCTCAACACTGAGGCTACTCTCAATGGTATTCCCCCAAGCCTCCAGAACTTCCTCGCCGGTCTCGAAGCCAAGATCAAGAATCTCGACGAAAGCAACAAGATGTTGGAAGATCAGAACCAACAGTTGAAGGGTCACATTCAACAAAAGGGAACTAAACTGGTGCCCGATGGTGAGAATTTCATTTATGTCGAGGATGAAGAGGTTAATACCAACTGTCTCCCCAACACCAATGCCACTGCCTTCCCATTCCCAAGCTACCGCAATGTTCCACCTCCTTCCCTCTACACCCAACAAGGTTTCACTACCATGAGCAAGAACAAGGCTGTCTATGAACCTTCCCCTGAACTGCTTGGTGGCTACCTCTCTGCTAGCAAACTACCCGCACCCTCGTTGCCTCTGAGTATTGGGATGGCCGCTGCCACTACTTCCACTACTCCGCCCGTCATTCTGTCAGAATTTATCCCCGACATCTCCAATCACCCTGTGGTCACGGCCATGCAAGAGCAAATGCGCAAGTTGATCGAGACCGTGGATAAGGAAAGTGCACCGACTACCAAGACAATCAACCCTAGCCAAGTGGGGGCTCTCCCCAAGGATTTCAAGATGCCCAAAGTGGCAATGTTTCATGGTGACTCGTGTCCTAAGACTCATTTGGATAGTTATGTGTTGGCCATGAGGGCTCGTGACTGCACCAACGAACAAATGGCTCGCGTATTCCATAGCACTTTGGATGGTATAGCTCTGCGTTGGTTCTTGGGGTTAGAACCAAGCGAGAGGCAAACGTGGGATCAAATCAGTGCCATTTTCTGTGAGAAGTATCAAGCTAACTTGGATTGGCATGTGAATCAAACGGATCTTGAGAACACTATGCAAAAGCCCGGCGAGGCTATTTATGATTTTTACAAGAGGTGGAACCATCGGTTGTGCGAGGTCCAATACCCACCAAAAGCAAAGGAACAGAAGCAGATTTTCTACAAGTGCTTGCTACCGGAGATGAAAGCAGCTATAGGTAATGGTTACTTCCCTGATTTGCGGGAAATGGTTGACGCCGGGGTAAGGTACGAAGCAGGGTTCACTGGGATTGTGCCGCCAAAGGAAAGTCCAAAGACCAACAACAACAACTCCTTCCGCTACAAGGCTCCTACTGCGCCTGCGCCTCCTAGGGGTGGAAAGGAGTCTGTCGGCCAAGTAAATATGGTCCAGAAAGAGGTCCCGCTAGATGTCCAAGCCGTAACAAGGAATGGGGCTCCGCCGCAAAGAGAGAGGGAACACTTTGACGATTTTGGAATGCCTATGGGGAAAGTCTTTGACGTGTTAGTCAAGAGAGGTCTTATCAAGCCTTTAGACAATTACCAACCCGCCTACCCAAGAACTGATTTGGACGCCTCCAAGTTCTGCAAGTGTCACAAGCACATCGGGCACACAACGGATGGTTGTATTCAACTGAAGCGCGTAGTACAAGGGTTGATCAATGACAAGAAGATTAAGAAGCCGAAAGGTCCTAATGTGGTGAATAACCCTCTTCCTAACAATGGGGGTGGGGTGAATATGGTGCAAACATGCGAGATCAGTATCCTAGAGCTCATGGATGCCTTTGACAAGATAGGGCTCACGATGGTGGATATCTTCATGGCATTGGTGACGTTAGAAATGCTCGAACCGTTAGAAGGACACCTTCCCCGTCTTGGTTGCGATTTATCAAAGTTTTTCCACTACCACAAGTGCACCGGTCATACTACCGAAGAATGTTTTGAACTCAAGAAAGCCGTGCAAGAGCTCATCCACAAGGGAGTAGTCGAAGACCCTAGAGATTATGTAGCTAGCAATGTACTCATGGTAGAACTTAGTGAGATCACTGATCCGGCCAAGCCTGTTGTGGCGGACTGTGATGAGATGGGTTGTATTCCAATGATTAATAATAAAGAATCTTCTTGCTACTTGTTGTCTTTAGAAGAACTAGTGAGTGAAGTCGAATCTCTAGAGGAAGAGAGTCCCAAGCCCTCTCAACCTCTTTCTTGGGCCGAAATCTTCGAGGAGGCCGAAAAGACCGAAGTTTCGCCCCCTTATCCTGACACGCCATTGTCTTTGGAGGAGCTACGTGCAGAAGTTTGTCTCCTTACGAGATCCGGTCAAGTATACCAATCCGACCCAAAAGGTGCAAAGAAAGTCTTTGGGAAAGAACCCGAGCAAGCCAACCTAGACAAAGAAGACCCTTTCCTCACTCAACTCAAACAAACCCAAGCCCATATTTCACTTTGGTCCCTACTCACCTCCTCCCTAGCCCATCGCCTCATGCTCGAGCAAAACCTCGCCGCCACCATGGTACCATCTACTATTACCCTGGAGGACATCACTCACATGATTGGTAATATCCACTATGGAAACATCATCACTTTCTCGGAGATAGACAAGCCAGTGTTCAGAGTTGATCATAATGAGCCTTTATACATCACTGTCGAAGTAAATGGCAAGAAGATTCCCCGTGTATTCATTGACAATGGTTCTGCTATTAATATCCTGCCTTCAAGGATGATGGATGTGGTTGGCATTCATGGTGTTGATTTACGCCCATCCAAGCAAACCATCAAAGCTTATGACTCTACATGCCGCGCCGTGATAGGCGAAGCTACCTTACCCATTACCATCGGAACAAAGATCTTACCAACCAACTTCCATGTCATAGACATCCCGCGACCTTCTCACTCCTCCTTGGCCGGCCGTGGTTACATCAGTCGGGCGCTGTCCCATCTTCCCTGCACCAGTGTGTGAAGTTTCAATCTGGTAATGAAGTGACCATCATCTACAGTGATCTCGTAACTGCCCAAGGGACGGACACCTAGGGCGTTCCTGTCTTACAGATTCAGCATGGGGAAGAGAGCCGACTCTTCAATGGCTTCGAAATAATCGCTCAAGCACAGATCTGCACCATCGACCTCACCAAAACAACGGACAAAGTGGCACCTGTTGTCAAGATACTGCGTAACATGGGTTTTATACCGGGGCTGGGGCTAGGTAAGAACTTGCGAGGCCCCACAGAATTGGTTGAAGAGGTTAATCATCGAGGGTTGTTCGGTCTAGGATACACCCTTACTCCTAAAGACAAGATGGAGCAACAAAGGATAGAATCGCTTAAAAAGATGAAGCTTCCCTGCAAAAAGCCTGAAATGCGACCATACCGCCTATCCCTGAATAGCTACTTTGTCAGAGAAGGCGAGGAGTTTTCGTGTTTTGAGTTCGCTGAGCCATGGATTGACCACACCGGGAAGTTGCAGAAAGGGTTCGAGATTTTCAGAGATGTGGAATTCGATCGGTCCAACATGAAGCTGACTTACATGGAATATGACAAAGCCACGGGCAGAATTAGAACCATCAGGCATGAGTACTCCACCAAGGTGGCAGATGACTTGGCTGATCAAATTGAAGCCGCAACCCTTGACAAGCTAGCAATAGAAGCCGCAAAAACTCCAAGTTTGACTGAGACGTGGGACGGCCAATATCTGCTTCAACATCTGGGTAATCTGGGGCTGCACGAAGACATGGTTGCCGTCATCGGAGACGATTCTGAAGATAAGGTGGACCCAAGGACATTGGTGGTACCCATGGGGGACAAGCTCAAGAATTGGTGCATCATTGGGGGACCTATAGCTACTCTGGAGTTTATGGTGGGAACACTGGGGCTTACTCCTTCTCCTGTCGCCACTCCTGCAGCATCTCCTGTCACTCACCCAAAATCCCCGTCCACAAAGTCTAGTGTTTTACATTTTGAATTTGAGTCTTCCTCTAAGTCTGACGACCTTACGTCCGAAGACTATGATCTTGTTGCAAACGCTATATTCCCTTTTGCCATGAATGAAACCCTCGACCTTTCCGAGTATCCCTCCATAGTCACTCTTTTAACTGATAAATTGGCTAATAATCAAACTAATGATATACACATAGTTAATAATGATTCATTAGAAGAGGCGGACACAGACCAATTAAATGATGAATACATTAAAGAAATCTCAGAACAGGTTATTAATCAAAGTAAATTTATGCTAACTATTACATTAAGGGAAAAAGGGGAAATTAAATGAGAGTTTGAAATGTAGGGAGATAACCTTAACTAACTTCAATATGTGAAGTAGTCGTATTGGTCATGTCCCATTTTGACGGGGATTGCATACACTAAAAAGACATAAAAAAACCAAATAAGAAATAAAAGAGAAAGTGAACCTTGTTGGGAAGAATATGAAGACTCCAAACTTGGTGAGAAAATTGAGTGTTTTAGAGAGAAAATTGTGTAGAGAATTTAGTAGAGTTTTTGTGTAGAGTTTTGGTGCTCTATTTTTGTGTCATCTTGGTGTCCTTGAAAATGAACCCAAGAGGTCCTTTTTATAAGTAAAATTAGGAGGGAAAGATAATCAATCCATATGAAATGGTCTTGACCAATCAAAAATAAAGAAGATAAAAGTAATAACTAAAAGAAAATATTTTATTTTAAAGGAAGGGCTTGAAATGTTGGATTGGGAGTTACAAAATCAAAGGGTTTCAATACTAGAATAAAACGTGTGATAAAAAGATAGTTTCTGAATAAAGAAGAGGTGTTGTAAATAAAAAAAAGGAGGGAAACTTGGTGGGAACCCGTAACAGTCATGTGGGAAGCGCGCGGGTCTGGTCTGTTGGACCAAACGCGCGCTCGGCACATGACCCTTACGGGAGGCGCCCGCCTTCCAAAATGACAGAATGACACTAAAAGTTAATCCTGTTGCTCAATTTAGTCCAAAACTAACGGAATCAGTTAGGAACTTAACTGAAGTAACAGAAATTAACAAAAACAAGTTAAATAAAAATACTATGTATGCAATCGGGGTGAGCGGTCCAAGGCGGGGTGTCTACAAGCACTATATTTTTTATGTGTTATAATTCTTCAGGATGACTCATGTTTAATTATAAAGTATTTTGAGTGACTATGTAAAACCAAAATGTCGCTTTTCTTGTTGTGTGGTATTTTATTAACTTGTCGTACTTATCTGATAATTATAAATAATGTAATAGTTGAACATAGTATTTTATCTGAGAATAGTGAGTTTAAGTATCTTGATTTCTTAAATGAATTGTTTGTAAATGGCTTGGCAAGGTAGATGATTTAAATTATGTTTCCGCTAAGGATTTTTAATTTAAATAGAATCTTATTATGCTATTAATAATAAGTCTCAAATTTGTAGCATTAGATGAATTTACCATGGTTAATGAAAATTTCTTGTGAGAGATATATATTAACCTTGTTTATTCTATGTTGAAATTTGTGACTGTTAATAGTGAGTTGACCAAGGACATGTAAAACACGTTATAACTTTTATTAATTATTAGTATAGACCATTCGATATTTACTTAACTGTAGAGTTAATACAATTGATAAAAAATTTTGTTACAAAGCTAAATATTAAAACTAGTAAGAAACTATTGATGTTATGATCTTATGAAACTGAAATAAGTCTTCTTTATCTATGCACTGTTTACAAGAAACTTGACTCAGTACATAGAAACACTTTTCTAAATACTCTAAATTATTATGGGATGATGCATGAGAAAAATAAACATCTTATAGGATATATATATATATATATATATATAGTAGTTACCTTTTAAAGTTTGAAATTATCAAATTAATATTTAGAGATTAACTTTGAATTTGGTTTACCTTATTCTGAAAAAGTAATCTTAAGTATTTGAGTGGTAGTCAATCAAACTTTTATAAATTTATGTTTTTGCTTGAATATCTTTTGGAATGTGTGGGTACCTTTCACAAGTACGTACTGCACATCAAAAGACCAAAAGCTAAAATTGCAAGAAAAATAATACTATTATTGTAATCTTTTAGGATATGCGACACCAAGATGCTTAAGATCTTCAATTCAAAAATCTTTGGCACAGAGGCCAGCATGGGAATTTTTCTGTATGCTATGTTCTATTAAGATGTTATTCCCATATAATTAAAGGTGATGTAGACTTCACTTCCACATTTAATTCTTATACTAATCGTATGATAATGATAACAAATATGGGGAGTAATCCTATATATATCTAACTTTAGAAGTTAGTAGAATTTAGGAGAAACATGGAACTTAAGATTGCTAAGGATAGTGGAAACTAATATAATTACTTTCAAGGTACTATCAAGTTTGACCTTTAATGTTCAAGGATGTTTAGATCTAGACAATTTACATTGTTTCTTTATGAAGAATGTAAATTAGTTTAGTTCACTCCTAATTGCACATAAATGGATTATTGAGAGTCGCTATGATTAGTTAAGATCTTAAAGTAACCATGACTTGTTTAAGACTAGCTTGGTTGTGAAAGGGTTCTAGCAAAAAGTAAGATATAGATATTATCTATATTCTTGAGTCACTATTGATTGGAAAATTTGTATATGATTGAAGTAAGATATTGGGTGATTGCTATAGTATCGGTTGAATAGAGGTTTGCAAATCTCAGAAGTGTCCTAAGACAAAATTTTATCCCCGCTTGTACTGTAGTCTTCGACTTTTGCCTAGAGGATACAACTATTCTAGACAAGTTCTTGCACAAGAACTTGTCCTGGGCGAATATAATTTATATGTTTCAGAAGAGAAACAAAGAAGAAGATGATGAAATTTTTCTGTGTTCACAAACACAATCTGGTGTGTTTAGATAGAGCTGGTCATTGAATATTTAACCAATCACAACACTTCAAAGGGTCATATTTGTTCAGACAAAACTGTTTGACAGACAAAACTTGATAATATACAAAATTAATTATAAATAATATTAAAATTATAATATTAATTTAAAATGTTCAGCAGCCAATTTGGTTTCCAAGATTCGAGCTTTTTTATTTTCAAAGACATGTGTCATGGGGCTATGCTTGATGACTTTTGTTCATCTAGAAAAGAGCTTCGATTCGATATGCTGTGTGTTCCGTAATTCATTCAGAATCAAAATGTTGGTCCCAAAGGGCAACAAGGGTATGGAAAATAGCTAGAGGGGGGGGGGGTAAATAGCTGTTTTAAAATTCTTTTCGTACCCTTGAAAAATTCAATTGCAAGTGCGCACTTTATCAAATAAGCGTTATGATATGCGCCTAAGTGAGTGAGTGAAATGCACAGCGGAAGTTAGTTAAGAACTAGGCGCAAAATGATAAAAGGGGGCGCACATACACTCTAAGTATTTTGGCTCAAAGTGGGTGAAATAAGGAACTAAGGCAAATGAGTTAACAACACAACACAATTCAATTCAATCAATCTACAATGAGTAAACAAGCAAATAGTGAGTGAAGATAATAACTTGAAAGTAAATGACAAGATAATAACACAAGCTATTTGGAGAGGTTCGATCAATGAAAGATCTACGTCCTCTACCAAGATGGTTAGTCTTGGATTTCTAATGGAGATCTTATATAATGAGTGAGTGTTACAAATTACAACTTTTGAGCTTCTACACTAACTCAAGATCTAATATTCTATGAATGAACAAATCCAAAACAATAACCGGTGTATCTCTAAAAGAAGGATCTAAGTGATCAAACTTAAAGAGGTGCGTGTGTGATTTTAGTATCAAGGCTCTTTAGATCTTTATGATTTAGAGCACAATAAAACTAAAGTGTTATAGCTTGAAGATCTGGGCTAAGGATGAAGGTATGAAGATGTTCTTGAGGAATTCTGGAAAAACAAAGGCAATCTTCAAATCTTCACCAAATGCTTTGAGAGAGAAATTCTTGAAATTCTTAGCAAAACTCAGCAACTTCAAAATGTTGAAGTTATGGGGTATTTATAGTGAACTTCCAAAAACTAGCCGTTAGAGATCCTTGTGGATAAGATGTGTTGTCGCTCGTTGATTGGAGCATGCATATATTATGGCCATTTTGACACTCAACATAAATGTGACCGTTGTGGACACGTGTTAACAGATTAGGCGCATATGCATCTTTTAACCACCGTTGGATCATTGGCGTAATTTGAATTCTCTTCAAGTCTTTGTGTCTTCAATAAATCACTGAGTGTTGAATAAACACTTTGAGGCGCGTTGAGTCAAGAGGCGCACAGTATGTGTGCGCTAAACCAAGGGGCGCAGAGGCGCGTAACATAGCTAGGAAGAAATCCTTATGCGCGCGCTCTGAAAGGCGCATGGCGCGTAGGCGCAAGGGCGCATGGCTCAGACTGAAAATGTGATTTTCTTGAGAATCTTCATCTTCTTGCCCTATTTCTAAGCCTATTCTATAACAATGGACAACCTAAAAAATGAAGTATAAATACTTCTTACATGTGGGTCTAAAGTCCATGAAATAGAACTTAGGTGATGGATCAATCAAATCTAATAAATCCTATTACACCAAAACTGAGATATATGTGGGCATACCCAACAATCTCCCCCTATTTGATTGATGCCATTACCTGCTATATCAAGGACAAACATTATACTTGATAAAAACATGTCTAAATGAATGAAATTGGTAATTCATGTCCCAAGTTAATGCACACACTAGTCCAAGATATAGATTTTTAATCTATTCCAAAAAGGATAACACATTACATATGGAAAGATAGAAACAACAGTTTAACACATTCAAAATGATATATGAATTTTAGTTTTGAAAAGTGTTTAAACCAAGTTTAAAACTCAATGCATGAAAGTATGAAACAATTCAATATGATGCATATGAATTTAAAAAATATTCATTGTTCTACAAACAAGGAGTTTGAGTGAACAAGGTTTGATAATAAGTGATGCATTGTTCTCATTAAAACTTGGGGTGTAGGAGTTACATATTACAAGTTTTGAATAGAACAAAAACAAAAGGTGCTAAAACAAGTAAGCACTAAATCACTAACACAAAAGAGTAGTTTCTATCACAAAAGATTCTAATAATTTACAATCAAAATAGAAACTAAGGGTTGGGAGGCGCGTCGTCGTCCTTCAATCCTTCAACGATCTCTGAAATGGAGCGCTGAATCTGTTTAGCGAGCTGATGACTACGGTTCGCTAAGCCCTGAGTGTCAGTGACGCTAGTGTGAGTGGCAGTGACACCATCTCTGATGTAACTCAAGTGATTCACATTGATGTTTTGATACTCATCAATGGAGCGCTGAGTGATTTGCTGCTGCTGAGAAATATTTTCTTCTAAGATTTGAAGATGAGCTTCAATGGCATTTTGAGCCGTGATAATGTCAGAAGAAATGTGATCGGCGCGTCTGTCTGAGCTTGAGTGAGCAGCAGTAAAGTGAGTAATAACCAATTCTTTCAAAACATCCAACTTTGATACTAACATGTTCATGTTAGATTGAGACGCAGTAGACTGAGGTATGAAAGTAGGCGCAGAAGATGTGGTTTGCGCCTGATCAGAATGAGGTTGTACCTGAGTCTGCGCCGGAGGAGTTGGAGCAAAAAGTTTGTCCTTGAGTGAATTCATCTCCCCCTTAATGGCAGCGATCTCTTCAGATTGATCAGTAAGCATTGAAGTGAGAAGCTCAAATTGAGACTTGATCTGCGTTTGACCTTGCTCTAAATTTGCTTGCCCCTGCTGCAAAGATTGAAGAATAGAAAGTACCTCGCTCAAATCTGGAGCAGATGGAGGAGGCGTAGGGGTTGACTGTGGCGCATCAGATTGTAGAGGCGCAATAAGAGGTTGAGGCGCATGAGGAGGTGAAAGAGTAGGAGGCGCATAGTCATCTTCAGTTTCATCACCAACTGTTTTCGTTGTGATTAGATCTGGTCCAGAAGGAGGTGGAGGCGCAACTGGAGAAGGAGTGCGCTGAGGAGTGGTCTCTTGCTCCCCCTGAAATGGTTCATCTATGTCTGAAATATCATCGCCAAAAAGATCAGAATGGAGTTGTTCCCTTAACACTTTGGTCTTTTGAACTTTGAGGACTGGAGGCGCACGGGGAGCGGGGGCGCGTTGAGTAGGCGCGCGCTGGGTAGGCGCAGGAACAGTAGGGCCTTTCTCAACATCAGCGCTTGAACCAGCGCCTTTCTTGCGTTCTAGCTTCTCTGAATCAGCAGCTTGCTTGGCTTGAAAATCTTCATCTCTTTTCCTTTGAGCCTCAAGTCTGCTTGGCTTCCTGCGCTAGCCTTAGATCACGATCTTCATCAGATTCAAATCTGGTGCTTTTGATAGGCGCACGAGGAGGGTCATCAACCACCCATTTTCCTTTGCTTTTCTCTGCTCCTGGCAAGGGATCAGCGCGTTGACTTGCGCTTGCAGTTTCTGTGCTTTTCTTTATTGGTGCGCCTTTAAGAACTGGCGCATCATCTGATTCGGTTTCTTCATCGACTAAGCCTTCAACGGTTTTGATTCGAATTCCCTTGGCGCGCTTTGCAGGCTTCTTTCTGCGCTTTTTGAGATCCAAGTTCGCTTTTCCAAAAGTTGGAACATCATCAATTTTGTACTCAGGGTTCTCATTAAAAAATTTGACTAACTCAGGATAAGTTAGAAAAAGTTTTGTGAGAAGAAGGCAGTGAGAGCGGAACTTGGTCTTTCCATCATTCTTGTTCTTCACATACTTGTCAATCTGCTCACGCAACGTTTTGAACAAAATGTGAGGCCAGTGAAGCTTCTCCTTGGCCATGATGGCAGCGGTGTATTCCCATTGTTACACCGTGAATCGGTTCATGTTCCCGGTTTTGAATACAATAGAAGTTCCCACTAAATGCGCTATATGATTCAAGAGTTCTCCACCATCTCGAATTTAAGTGGTTTTGATATTATTTTGAAGTGTTTGAATATTTAGAAGAGTAGCAGCCATCTTGTTCTGATCGTCAATAGAATAAGTCATCGAACGCCCAATAATTTGATCGTCACCCGTAGACGGAAAACCGAGTAAATTTCGAATTATAGAAGAGGAGATACGGATGTCAATATTTTGCACACGAGTCTCAATTCTGTAGTGAGTACGTCCATTATTGTCTATTTCCACTAGAACAGCGGTGGAAAACAATTCATCGACGAGGAGCGGAGAATAGAATGTCTGATCCATTGTGAATAAAGGAGTCAAACCAGCAACTCGCAATGTTTCAATGATCTCTCTTCCAATATCTTCACCAGATAGCTCTAATAGATCAAGAGTTTCTTCGAGTTTGAAATTTGCAAGGTCCTGAAAAAAATAAACATTGATTGATTTTAGAAGTGACAGAGGCGCATAGAAACATAAGATGATCAAAGTAACATAGGCGCGTAAAGAATAGAGAAGCGCATAATAGAATCAGGCGCACAAAAACATAGTGATTCAAGGCGCATGATTGGATTAGGCGCATGAAATTTTAAAGGCGCATAGGGTTACAAGGCTCATATTATGGTTCTATGTAAATACTAAGGAAAAATTAAAACAACGAAATTTGACTAAGTACAAAGTTAGGCGCATAAGGTTTTAGGCGCAGAATGATTTAGGCGCATATACAAGTAGAGGCGCAGAAAGCATTCAGGTGCATAAAAGAAATTAGGCGCATAATGATGTATATAGGCGCATATCGTGTGAAAATTTTGACTTAGCAAAAACATGCAAGAGCACACAAACACATGCAAACATACATATGCAAGCAATGAGAATCAAAAAGTGCAAATTTTCGAAAATAAGTTAAAAAATTTTAGAAACCAAAACATGCAAGAACGACGAAGAACGACCCTTGAATGCTCGAAGAACACCAAGAACACGAAAATCATGAAACTTCACCAAAACAAACAAATAATATATCAAAATGACCGCATGACAACAAAGAATCTAAAAATGTAAACAAAAACATGAACAAATCAACAATGAACGCACAATGATAAAAAAAATAACCGAAAATTTGAAAAGTTTTTTTTAAAAAAAAATTCAGATTCGCAATGATGAAAGCATTGATCGAAAATGTTGGATACAAAAGATTCGAAATCATAAAATGAACACAACCCAACAAACGATATAGAAAACGGATCACCGAAACAAGAAAAATCAAAGAAAAACGAATCCGGTTTTTCAAAAAAATGCATGAACTCAGAACATAAAAAAAAACGCGAAAATTAAAGGGGTTTGAGGTTCAAGAGATCATACCATTTCGTCTTTTGAAGAAGTCGATGCTTTCTTAGGACCCATTAACAGTATATAAGAAAAAAGAGAAGAATATATAGAGAAGAAAGAGAGAATGTTCGACTGAGAGAAGGAAAGAAAGAAATGAGAGAGAGCAGATAGAGAGAGACGCGAAAGAGAGATAGAGTTGGTAGGAGGGAGTGTAGGTAGGTGATGATGAATGTATATAGGTTAGGTTTAAAATTTTGCACTGATATGGAAATAATAGGGTCAAAAATTTAAAAAGATGGGAAGTTGAAAGGATGGGCATTTATGAGGGGTTTTATGACTTGAAGAGCATTAAATGCTGAATGACACAAAGTACGATTGATGTGACATCTTGGTTTTTGAAAAACTGCTCCACTTTCCCTTTAAGTGTATGAGCAATTTTGACTAATTTTTGCACAAACACCAAAAACATCTATTTTGGTGTAAGTTTGGGGTGCAAGAAATATATCCCCAGAAGATAAAAATTTTCGAAAAACGTAAAACGAGGGAAAATTAATTGCACAAGTACCCTTGAACAATTAATGGAATGTCAAAAGACAAAGATTCCTACAATAAATAAGAACAATCATACCTGGTACTTGTGAAAAATTAATGCGATCAATCATTGATATTGAATTTTGAGCATTGAATGAGCCGCAATAGTAAATGCGCGCATGAAGGGGCGCATTACTCATCAAGGCGCGCAGAATGATATAGATAGCATTACGTAATAGGTGCGCAGAGATGTTTGAGCGCGCATAAGCATTTGAAGCGCATTAGATGCTAGGCGCGCATGAGATGCTAGGCTCGCAGGATAGTGAGGCGCGCACAGTGAATCTTATGGCGCATGAAGTTTCCTTGAAACTTTGAAATGATTTAACATTTGAACCTAGTTTACTCCTAACTCAAAAAAACATAAAATCATTAGTATTGACAAAACTATATTGAATTTAGTTGAGTTCAAGCATACCCATTTCACCTCTCAAAAACGTGAACCGTTTCGCGTCAAGTGCTTTTGTTAAAATGTCGGCAATTTGATAGTCGGTTCCCACGTGTTCCAAATGAATATTACCCTTCTCCACGTGGTCTTTGAGGAAGTGATATTTGATGTCGATGTGCTTGGTCTTTGAGTGCATGACAGGATTTTCAGAAACCGCAATTGTTGATGTATTGTCGCAGTAGATGGGACAATTTTCTTCGATGATATCATAGTCCACCAATTGCTGCTTCATCCAAAGTATTTGACAACAACAACTTCCCGCAGCGATATATTCGGCTTCGGTTGTTGAGACAGATACAGAAGCTTGTTTCTTACTTGCCCATGACACAAGTCGATATCCGAGGAAATGACAAGTGCCACTAGTGCTTTTCCTATCAATGGTGCATGCTGCGTAATCCGCATCTGAATAACCTACAAGTTTAAAGTTCGAATATTTGGTGTACCAAAGTCCAAGGTTAACAGTACCGGAGAGATATCTTATAATACGTTTCACAGCAATTAAGTGTGCTTCTCTAGGGTCGGATTGATAACGAGCACAAACACAAACACTAAACATAATATCGGGCCTACTAGCAGTAAGATAAAGGAGTGAGCCAATCAAACCTCGATAGAGCGTTTGATCAACATGTTTACCGTCGAGTTTGTTGCCGGTGGCCATTGGAGTATCGTATGATTTAGCATTTTCAAGTCCAAACTTCTTGATTAAGTCATTTGTGTATTTGGCTTGATTGATAAAAATGCCTTCACTCATTTGCTTGATTTGAAGCCCGAGGAAGAATGTGAGTTCTCCCATCATGCTCATTTCAAACTTGCTCTTCATTAGTTTCTCAAAGCGCTTGCACAACAATTCATTAGTAGAACCAAATATAATATCATCAACATAAATTTGAACAAGTAATTTATGACCATTATGTTTGGCAATGAAAAGAGTTGTATCGATTTTACCGCGAGTGAAGCCTTTTTCGATGAGAAACTTGGATAGTGTATCATACCATGCTCTTAGTGCTTGCTTGAGTCCATACAAAGCTTTATGGAGTTTGTACACATGATTTGGAAATGAGAATCTTCAAATCCAGGTGGTTGAGCTACGTAGACTTGTTCTTGAAGTTCACCATTTAGAAACGCGCTCTTCACATCCATTTGATATAACTTGAAGTTCTTGTGAGCGGCGTAAGCTAGAAATAATCTGATAGCTTCAAGTCTTGCTACGGGCGCAAAAGTTTCATCGTAGTCAATTCCTTCTTCTTGCCTATAGCCTTGTACAACCAACCTTGCCTTGTTTCTTGTGATGGTTCCATTCTCATCCATCTTGTTCCTGAACACCCATTTCGTACCAATCACTCCATGATCATTTGGTCTTGGAACTAGAGTCCAAACCTTACATCGTTCAAATTGATTGAGTTCTTCTTGCATTGCAACAACCCAATTAGGATCTTGGAGCGCTTCATCAGCCTTCTTCGGTTCAATTTGAGAGATAAAAGCAGTGTAAGCATCAAAGTTTATAGCTCTCCTTGTACGAACACCAACTTGAAGATCACCGATGATATTAGCAATTGGGTGACCTCTAACTTCACGAATTTTAGGAGGAAAGTTAGGTTGAGTCGTAGTAACTTGAAGGTCTTCAATTGGTACATCTTCACCAGATTCAAAGTCATTAAAATTTGGGGGTTGAACTGGCTCAGAATCGAAATTTGGGTTAATACCAGATGCAGCAGTAGAAATAGGTGCGTGAGAGGAATCATGAGGCGCATCATTGGAATGAGGCGCAATAGAGGATTCACCAGGCGCATTATAAATTGAATTAGGCGCATTTGATGTAGATGGATTTCCTTGTGTTGATAGATTCTGATCTTGAGTGGGCGCAACATGAATAGGAGCACCTGTATCATTTAGCTCAACAGAATCATCAGCACCATTTGGAGCCAAATGTGGCTCAAGGAGAGAATGTTCATCAAACGTAACATGTACAGATTCAACTATCACTAAAGTAGATCTATTAAAAACGCGAAAAGCTTTAGAGTGTTTGGCATACCCAACAAAAATACCTTCGTCAGCTTTGGCATCGAATTTACCTCTATGTTCGTTTCCGTTGTAGAGGATATAACATTTGCAACCAAAGATCTTGAAGAATGCAATGTTGGGAGTTCTACCACGCCAAAGTTCATACGGAGTCTTGTTGTAAAGTTTGTTGATGAGGGAACGATTTTGAGTAAAACATGCAGTGTTGATAGCTTCTTCCCAAAAGTACTTAGGCAATTTAGCTGCAGCTATCATCATCTTTCCCGCTTCAATCAACGTCCTATTCTTTCTTTCAACAACGCCATTTTGTTAAGGGACTCCGGCGGTTGAAAAGTTGTGATCTATCCCATGATCTTCACAATATCGAGCAACACCGTTGTTTTTTAATTTTGTTCCATTGTCGGATCGAACACTAACGATGTCATCTTCTTTTTGGGTTTGGAGCAGTCGAAATAAGGTAGTGAGAATATCATAACAATCATCTTTTGTAATCATCATCTCCACCCATGTATATCTTGAATAATCATCCACCACAACTAGAGTATACTTTTTTCTTCTAATACTTGCGGTGGTAACTAGTCCAAATAGATCAATGTGAAGCAATTGCAAACATCTAGTAGTTGAAGGATTTGACTTGCTTGAAAATGACTGCTTCGGTTGTTTGCCAAGTTGACACGCGGCGCACTTTTTGTCATGATGATCAGCAACCTTGGGAAGTCCTTTGACAAGATTATTCCTACTGAGTTTAGATAGATACTTGAAGTTCAAGTGACTTAAGCGCTTGTGCCACAGCCAACTATTTTCGCTCACACTTTTTGCTACAAAACAAAGATTAGTACTAGAGTTCATACTATGGAAATCAATAATATAAATATTTGTCTTACGATATCCCGTGAGTAAGATAGCTCCAGTTTTGCCATTCTTGATAAGACATTGCGTTGAAGTAAAATGGCATTCTAATCCTTTGTCGCAGAATTGAGATATGGATAATAAGTTGTGCTTGAGCCCTTCGACGAGTGAGACTCTTTCAATGCACACTTTGTCTTTCTTGAGCTTTCCATATGCTACAACTTGACCTTTGTTATTATCACCAAATGTTACGGAGGGACCTCTTTCTTCATGGACATTTTCTAATAAGGATTCATCTCCAGTCATGTGTCGTGAACACCCACTATCGAGAATCCATTCATACGTTCTAGATTTAGGTCCAGCCATGAAGCAAAGAACCTGAAATATAAACATTTAAGCATGGTCCCCTTTATTCCTTTTCGGGTCCAAAAAGTTAGCAACTTTTGACAACCCACTCTTGCTTGACCTTGGGGTTTTTAAGTCCTTTGGCATTGGGAGTGAATCGCAAAAGGCATTCCACGGTCTTATGTCCAAAACAATCACAAATTGAACAATGTTGAAAGCCACCAATCACGTGAGTTTTTACAAACTCTTTACTTTTCTTAGGGATGGCATTCTTCTTTGGGTCAGATGAACTAGCCTTAACAAAATCTTTCTTTTGAAATTTTGGAGCGCTTTTTCTTGGAGGGCGCATAGGGCTAGGAGGCGCACGGCGATGAGGCGCGTTGCTCTTAGGCGCATAATGAGCACTCGGAGAAGGAGCGCGCCTATTTTCAAGAATGATTTTGCTAGGAGATAGTTCATCTGTAGCTATATCTTTCCCTTTAGCATTCCCAAATTGCTTCGTTGGGTAGACATAATAGAATGTTTGTCTCTTGACTTTTTCCTGTCCTTTACCCATTGAAATAGAATGTTTTTCCTTAGGAATTTCAAAAGTTGGTTGATGAGTAAATTCACTATCTCTTTCAGCACAAACATCACATTTAAAGTTGTCACTAGTTGATGAGAATCCCAAACCACTTTTATCACCACTGGTTCTTAGGGACTCACAAATGTTATCTATAGTGACACGAGAGTTGGACCACTCATTTGTAATCTTTTCAAGATTAGTAATTTGAATGACCAATTCATCGTTTTGAACTTTAAGAAGTGAGTTTTGTTCTGTTAGAAAAGTGTTTTTATCAGTAAGAGGAGTCATGCTCTTTATCTGCTCCTTAAGGAGGGTGAGTTCAGATTGAAGAACATTTTTCTCGGTCTTAAGCTGGGAAATTTCATCACATGATAGTGCTAAAGCTTCCTTCATTTTGCCAAATCTACTAATTACCTTTTCGGCTTCTAAGAATAGCTTTTCTTGTTTGGCAATGTCCTCATCATGATTGATTGTAGGAATTGGTTCAACTTGAGGTCCGATGTAGTTGCCTTTTCTGAGCTTGCTTCTTGCACTCAGATCACATCTTGAAAACAACAATCCACCATCGCTTTGAGCCGGAGTGAGAAATCCTTGTTCTACGAGCTCGCTGATGGTTGGTCTTTTCTTATTTTTAACTTCTGAATAACTAGCAAATTTCTTGATAGGTTTGTTCAAGATCTTCATATCTGGAACATCTTTTGAGAAGTCATCCGAGTCATAATCAACAACATCAACATCATCATTTGCCACCATACAAACGAGTCCACTATCAGAATCTTCATCGCTCTCATCGGAGTTTGTTTCAATCCAAGTGTTGTGCTCATATGCTGGTGATTCCTCTTCAGCAACCATTCCCTTGTGACGATTGAACTTGGGAGTGAATTTGGGAGTATGGCTGCTCTTCTTCTGCATATATTCAAACTTGGGAATTGGGCAGCTCGATGCAGAGTGTCCGGGTTTCCTGCAATTAAAACAAACAAGATCTTCTTTTCTTTTTGAATCATTGCTCCTAGTAAACCTTTGAGGAGCTCTGCTGGTAGATCCTTGGAATTGATTGTTTGAGCCGGGCTTTGAGAATTTTCTGAACTTCTGGAATTTCTTCACAAATAAAGCGAAGTCTTCATCATCCCTGTCTAATAGCTCAGAAGTAGAAATTTTTGGATCTGAACTTTTCTCATCTTGTACCGGCGCAGGAGCAGGCGCAGCTTCTCTGTGCGCCACCATAGCCATAGATTTTGACTTTCCTTCAGTTTCGCTGATTCGTTGGAGTTTGAGCTCATAAACCTTGAGATTTGCATAAAGGTTCCTTAAAGTCCAAACGTCTAAAGTTCCGGCGTCTTCAAGAGCGCTAGATTTATGAAGATATCTGGAGCCAAAAGCTTGGAGAAAATTTACATTCAAATCTTTGTTCGAAAACTTCATGCCAAGTGAAATACATAGATTGATGATTTCACAATAGCGTTCATAAGTTTGTCTTAAGGTTTCACCGGGGAGTTGGGAGAAATTATTGAATCTCTTTTGCACTTCATATTTCTTGTTCTCCTTGCAAACGGTGTCTCCTTCTATATGCTCTTCAATAGCATCCCATAGCTCAATTGCAGTAGCACAATGCATGACTTGTTGTTTCATAGCCGTGCTTAGAGTGCTGAGAAGAATATTTCTTGCTTTTCCATCATTCGCAACTCTCTCTGTTTCTTCCTCATTCCATTCTTCCTTTGGTTTTAGAATGGAGGGTTGAGCAGCGTTGGTGCGCGGATTAGGATTCGCTTTCATAGGGATGTAAGGTCCATAAACCACGGTGTCATGAAGCCTTTCATCAATTGAGGTAAGATGAGTCAAGATGCTGAATTTCCACACGTCGAAATGATCTTCATCAAAAACTGGAACATGTGTGTAGTTAGCAGTTGCCGAAGGTCTTGAGTTTGCCATGTTGAATCGGAATCCAAGCTGTTAACCTTGAAAAACAAAAAACGTTTTATAAAGGTGTTCGCTCTGATACCACATGTTGGTCCCAAAGGGCAACAAGGGTATGGAAAATAGCTAGAGGGGGGTGAATAGCTGTTTTAAAATTCTTTTCGTACCCTTGAAAAATTCAATTGCAAGTGCGCACTTTATCAAATAAGCGTTATGATATGCGCCTAAGTGAGTGAGTGAAATGCACAGCGGAAGTTAGTTAAGAACTAGGGGCAAAATGATAAAAGGGGGCGCACATACACTCTAAGTATTTTGGCTCAAAGTAGGTGAAATAAGGAACTAAGGCAAATGAGTTAACAACACAACACAATTCAGTTCAATCAATCTACAATGAGTAAACAAGCAAATAGTGAGTGAAGATAATAACTTGAAAGTAAATGACAAGATAATAACACAAGCTATTTGGAGAGGTTCGATCAATGAAAGATCTACGTCCTCTACCAAGATGGTTAGTCTTGGATTTCTAATGGAGATCTTATATAATGAGTGAGTGTTACAAATTACAACTTTTGAGCTTCTACACTAACTCAAGATCTAATATTCTATGAATGAACAAATCCAAAACAATAACCAGTGTATCTCTAAAAGAAGGATCTAAGTGATCAAACTTAAAGAGGTGCGTGTGTGATTTTAGTATCAAGGCTCTTTAGATCTTTATGATTTAGAGCACAATAAAACTAAAGTGTTATAGCTTGAAGATCTGGGCTAAGGATGAAGGTATGAAGATGTTCTTGAGGAATTCTGGAAAAACAAAGGCAATCTTCAAATCTTCAACAAATGCTTTGAGAGAGAAATTCTTGAAATTCTTAGCAAAACTCAGCAACTTCAAAATGTTGAAGTTATGGGGTATTTATAGTGAACTTCCAAAAACTAGCTGTTGGAGATCCTTGTGGATAAGATGTGCTGTCGCTCGTTGATTGGAGCATGCATATATTATGGCCATTTTGACACTCAGCATAAATGTGACCGTTATGGACAAGTGTCAACAGATTAGGCGCATATGCATCTTTTAACCACCGTTGGATCATTGGCGTAATTTGAATTCTCTTCAAGTCTTTGAGTCTTCAATAAATCAGTGAGTGTTGAATAAACACTTTGAGGCGCGTTGAGTCAAGAGGCGCACAGTATGTGTGCGCTAAACCAAGGGGCGCAGAGGCACGTAACATAGCTAGGAAGAAATCCTTATGCGCGCGCTCCGAAAGGCGCATGGCGCGTAGGCGCAAGGGCGCATGGCTCAGACTGAAAATGTGATTTTCTTGAGAATCTTCATCTTCTTGCCCTATTTCTAAGCCTATTCTATAACAATGGACAACCTAAAAAATGAAGTATAAATACTTCTTACATGTGGGTCAAAAGTCCATGAAATAGAACTTAGGTGATTGATCAATCAAATCTAATAAATCCTATTACACTAAAACTGAGATATATGTGGGTATACCCAACACAAAAGTTACGCTCATTTAGCGCACACGCCTAAAATCTCCAAAACGTTGAAAGCTCTATTTCCAATAAACTCCTTATTTTCCATAATACCTCACAAGTTCCAACAAGTCTCACAAATATCTTATTGATAATTTTTTTTTATCAAGACTAACGATTGTCCTAAAAATCCGTAATTGCTATGATCGTTGGCTACAACGGAGCAGCTGGCGTCTTATTAAATTATTTATCATTATTCAAATAAGTACAAACTATTTCTAGGTTAATGACCATTAGTGAAAAAGGGTTGGTCCTGCTGTAACCACCATATGGTTGTCATTAGGGAGGGACTAGGAACCATCATTGGTTGTCTTGCGCATATTTGATTAGCATGAAAGAGGTGCTCGTATAAAAGAACAAACATTTTTCATATGAGTGGATAATCGATCTGATTGATGTGTTTTCACCCATCCTAATAACATACTTCTATGAATTTTTGGTGCTCAACCTTATGTGTTTTAATAGTTTTTGGAATGTTTATGAGTATAGAGAAGGAACGAAAGAATGCACGGATTCATGTATGTTAAAGTGCGAAAATTAAAGATAATTAACGGACCAGAAAGTAAGAGTAAATAGATGTGACCATTGTACAATCAAGACCATTGGATAGTACTCGAAAAGAGATTTCCAACGATAGTTGGCACGACCAAATCGGAGTTCGTACTAAGGAGTTATGACATTGGGAAGTTTGCGCGATAAATGCATAAATGTCGAATCAAAGCTGTCATCCTAGCAATTGGTGCCGTGGCACACCCATGACAGTGCTCCGGCATACTCTAATGTCGAATGAATTAAGTTGATAGCAGGTATTAGTGCGCCAGAACCCTTGTGAAGGTGAGGCAGCTCTCTCATTGCCGAATGTAACAAGTCTAGAAACTAATTAGTGCGCCAACACCCTTTTGAGGGTGCCGCAGCACTGAATGACGGACCATCAACTCTTATTTTCCTTTTTCAACAAGGATTCCTAGGGTTTTCCTAATTTTTACACCTCCTTAGCCCTAGTATAAATATAACACTCTAGCCTATTTTATATTCATACTTTACTCAAGAATTCAAGATTGTAACATGGATTTTCATCAATTCAATTCCAGGTTTTGATGTTCTTTATTTTTTTTTCTTGTTTTATTTGTTTTGATTATGAGTAACTAAGTTCTTAGATTCATAGATTGGTAGTAACAACACTACAACAAAAATGGCTTTTCCCGGCACTTATTTACTGGCACTTTCATAAGTGCCGTAAATTTACGGCACTTTTCGAAAAAGTGCCGCTAATTTCCAACACTTGTTAAAAAAATGCCGGAAATTAGCGGCACTTACGAAAAAGTGCCGAAAATTTAGCGGTACTTTTGAAAAAATGCCGGAAATTTGCGGCACTTATGGAAAAGTTCCGGAAATTAGTGGCACTTTCGAAGAAGTGCCGGAAATTAGCGGCACTTATGTGAAAGTGCCGCTAAATTTCCAGCACTTTTTATAAGTGCCGCTAATTTCCGGTACTTTTTTATATAGTCTTTCACTATCCCCGAACACCAACATCGTCTATCTTTGACGTTAAAGTTGTTATGCACAACGAGTGTGATTAGAAAATAGAAAAATCAAGGCATAGTAAAGTATAAAACTATTAAAGTTAAAATAAAGGAGCAAATTACAGTTTAGTTACTTGGTTATATTAAACATGACTTAAATATTTGTCTAGGTTACTGTTTTCTATACATATACCATGCTTTAATCATCTACTACTTCCGTTTCATAACAAAGTATCTATTTATTTTTAAGAATGAGAATTAATATATTTGTAAAGTAGGTGTTGTGAGTGAGAAGAAGAGAGAGTGGGATAGAAAATAATAAGTAGACAATAGGTGTGAGAGAAAAGGAGAGAGAAAGTGGAGTGTGCGTGTGCGTGTGTGTATATATATATATATATATATATATATATTATGAAAATGATGGAGTACGATATTAAAGCAGGGTTTAGAGTCAATTATTCATAATCATCCATACTGACATTTATAAACATTGAAATTACCACTTTTAATACCTATCAATGCTAAGCATTTGTAAATATTAACTCTGATTCTTTTAATAATTGTTAGTGGTAGTGTTTAATGGTATGAGTGCATGTGTTGAAAAGTGTCAATGGTAGTGATAGTGTTAATAGTCCTAGTGTGTTCAATAAGTTTCAGTTATTTACATAAATATCATTGCGCACACCACCTGTTTTACAACAAGTGTCAGTTATCTATAGAAATGTAACCACAGATTTTCAAGACATGCTTCGCATAAACTCTTAAAGAAAAACGTGATTATTTTCTAATTTTTCATACGGTAATAAGTAAAGGTACGAAGTTATAGTTTTTAAAATTAGATAGAAACGTCCTTCAAACAAAAATTTAGATAGAAACGTAATGCAATAATGAAATAGTAATCATTAATAACTTGAATTGGATTGTATAAGTATTATTTTCTGTTGGGATTGGAGTCCTAAACTATAATGAAACAAAGGGGAGAAGGAGTCTAAGTCATGGGGTGTTGGTAGAGGTCAAGAGAGTTCAAGGAGGAGGAAACAAGCTGCTACGGAAGGTTGTGCGGTCGTCCAAGCAAGATAAAAATGCAGGGTGGCAATCAGGTGAAGCGGGCGCTCGCTCGCCTGACGGGACATATCTAGTTTTTTTGTCATTGTTTCCTATTTTAATGCAATCTCTTCCAAACGACTTAGGGCTTTCTTTTACACCTATATAAGTATAATTTCATCCATAAACAAAGTGAGCTTGATAGGAGAAAGTTAGGATATCAAGGAGAGCCACAAAATAGTGTCTAGGAGGGTGCCGGGGGCCTAGGAGAGTCATGGGGGGTGATCCTACAACCCAGCCATGACCGTGTTGTTTGTGTGTTGTTGGGGGAGGTGAGATAATATATATGAGTGATTATTCATGGAGAGTAGCTATGCTAGATCTAGGTGAGTGCATGTGTTAAACTGAAATAATCTTTACATGTTATAGTGATATCCTGGCTTGGTGCCTCCGGATGTACCCACAGGGGTGGTGAACCGGGTGAACAAATTATGGTGTTCTTGATTCTTTCATATTACTTTATTCATGTGTTGATTATTTTCTCCATATTGATGACTGTTAGTATGGGCTAGTGATGCGGAGATCCCCCCACAATTCCCCAACATTTTCACCGTTCTATAATAATTATTATCCCATTTAATGAATATTTTAATAATACATTTTCACTTTCAACACTAGTTGTAGTAAGGTCCAAATATTATTCTCAATAATCTCTCTCTAGCAACAAACATTATTTCTCAATATACTAGGAAATCAACCCGTGCTCCGCACGGACAGGTTCTTCTTTTAACTTATTAAATCTTTCTTGCAAAAAAATATATTTTTATATTGATTTGTTTAATTATCATTAAGTGTTATATAAATGACAAAAATATAAGAATTGTCACGACCCGAAATATAGGCTCTATTTGATTAGTAATTAAATGATTTTTATTTATTTAATTGCTTATTTATTTATTTAAATTATTATTTATTTAAATAATTATGTGTGCAATTCATGTGTTATAATATTTATGCCTAGTATTTTATTTGGGTCTTAATAAATTAGTGGGAGTATCTTAGTTGAGCTAGTTAGTAAGGGAAGGGGGGCTAGGTGTATCATTTCAAATTACTCCCTCCCTACTCCTACCCTCTCCCTCTTACACTCCATCTCCCTCACCCTACTCCCTCCCCCCAGCAATCTCTCTCTCTCTCCTCCAAGTTTGGGTAAGTTTTTCTCTTCTCCATTCTCTCTTAATTTTCTCCTTCTTCCTCTCATCTTCTCTCATTTCTTAAAACGTGAACATTGTTTAGATCGTCGATAGGATCGTAGAGAGCCAAAAAGATTTGAATTCCGTCAACTTTGAGAATTTGCAAGTAAGTTACTTTTCCCCCATTTTGATGCTAATATGTTCATATCATGTTTATATGATGTTTGATGTGTTAATTGTGAAGTTTGATTGAGTTTTGAATTTATTTTGAATTTATTGAGTTCTTGGCTAAAAATGGTGAATGGATGAATGTCTTGATTTAATCTTGGGTTTTGTTGGTAAAAAGTGTTGTTAAGGTCCCTTTGTTGGTTAGTTATGGTTTGGGTACCTTTAGGATTTCATTGGTTGTGTTGGATTAAGAGATTGTGAAAATGGTAAGGAAAAATGGAAGAACCCAGCTGGGAATTTCCCCCAGCCCGTAGACCAGGCGCCCGCCTGGGTCAGACCAGGCGCCCGCCTACATACCCCTTTCTGAAGACCAAACTTACTGGACAAACAAGCGCCCGCCTGCCCCATACCAGGCGCCCGCCCGCCCCTGTTTCAGGAATTTGACCCTTTTGCTTGGTTTAAGACTTAAAACTTAACTAGTTTGGGTTTAATCCTTCTAATTAACTTAAGATAACACCGTGGAACACTTTATTGTGTGGATTTGATTCTTTGTGAATAATTATGAAGTGAAATTTATTTAAGTACCGTTTTGGTAATGTTGGGCATCTTTGATGAGCTGTTTATATTGGTTGACCTTTGTGGTAACTTAATTTGATTGGTTCCCTACTTTGGAACCTTAAGTTGTTTAATTAAGCTAGTATTTATTACTTAGCATTTATATGAAAGTCCAGCTGGTATTTTGTGTGTGTTTGGGCGATGCGAAGCATTATGATGGCACGGCCAAGTCCATTGTGATGTTGACCATTGTTTTGCCCCATTATTACCCTCCTCCAGATTGACCTTGGATGTGAGAAGAGCTAGCTCCTTTGTGTGCATTTTAGCTATTTATTGGAGCATGACTTTGTGGCATGTCTCCCGTCCTTTGTGACACTTCCTTTGGTTATTGGTTCCGGTACCGGGGTTTTCTCTTCGGCTTTCATGCTATTATGAAGATGATGATTGGTTGATTATTGAAGCTGCGCAGTAATCCTTTATTTGGATGTTCCGGTTTGGAAAACCTTGGCTATATCCTTTGTTATGTGTTTATTTCCGCTGCTATCTGTTCTATGATAATTGCTATGTGCTATGTGATAATAATTATCGTTTATTGCTTATTGCATTATAGCATGTCATGTAGTTGCATTAGTAACTTATTGAGATTTATCTCACCCCTTTTCTCTTTTATCTTTGTTTTTCCTTAACCCCCCCCCCAGGTGCTAAGGATTAGTCTCGCCGATCACGAGATAGAGGACGTCGAGTGTGGATCCGTTCTTTTGGGGAAGGTTGATATAGGTTGGTTTCCATTATGTAAATGTGTAACCATTTTGGGGTAGTTGTACCAAACAATGACGTCTTTAAGAGTTGTAATTGGTTTTTATTAAACTTGGTTTTGTAAAATTTGGATCATCGCCCTTTTTGTATCAAATGGAATTTTAAACTTCGGTATTTGTCAGTTTTGGTTCTAAAGTCGACGTCCAGATCGCGGTCCCGGGGCCCGCGGGGTCCGGGGTCGCGACAGTTGGTATCAGAGCTATGGCATTAGCTCTATGTATAAGTCTAGGTGGATTAGTATGACCTAGGTGGGTAGTAGTGTGCGGAGTGATTAACGGTTGATGTTTTATGCAGTTAATTGTTCTCAATGTCTGGAAGAAGAAACAGAGGAGGTACTAGCGGGGCACAGAATCAGAATGATACAAGGGAAGAAGCACGTGCTATGTTTCAAGGCATGTTCGAGGCGGCCATGAAGGCCATACATGATCAAGGTCCGAGGGTAGAACAAGCACCACCTCGTTATGGTTTGGAGCAATTTCTGAAGTTGAAACCGGTTGAATTCAATGGGGAGCCGGATGTAAGGAAAGCTGAGTTGTGGATCGAGTCGATGGAGAAAATTTACGATGTGTTTGGGTGTTCGGATGAGGACAAGGTCCGGTTTGCGGCTTACAAGCTTGTGGGTGCCGCCGAGCATTAGTGGAAAGGTGTCAAAGCTAGTTGGGATGATACTCGCACGGTGTATGCGTGGGAGTTGTTCGTGCGCAAATTCAAGGAGCATTTTATT
Organism: Campanula takesimana; assembly: GCA_026119855.1. Classification (NCBI taxonomy): domain Eukaryota; kingdom Viridiplantae; phylum Streptophyta; class Magnoliopsida; order Asterales; family Campanulaceae; genus Campanula; species Campanula takesimana. Next base: position 1,159,648 of record JAOWBW010000084.1, read on the forward strand.
CCGGTTGTTGATCAAAACCGAAAGGAGATCGAGCTACTCAACTTGGAGCAAGGTGTGTTGTCTATAGCACAATACTCGGCGAAGTTCATAGAGTTAGCCCGGTATTGCGACTATTTGGTGAGGACCGAGGAACAAAAGGCTATGAGATTTATTCGGGGATTGAAGACCTCCATCCGTACTCAATTAATTGCTCAACGGATCGTGACTTTCCAAGATGCGGTGGACCGAGCCTACTTAATAGAGCAAGATATTGGGTAGCATAAAAGGAAGACTGAGGTAGCTAATCCGATTAAGCAAGGAGCTCAAGGCAAGCCACAACACCGTTCCGATAATCGAGGTAACTTTGGGGGACAATCTCAGTTCCGAGGGCAACCGACCCCAAGGAACCCGGGTACCACTTCCGGGAACCAAGGGAGTCAAATTAGGAGGCTTTGTTCGTATTGTCAAAAGGAAGGTCATTCTGAAGACCGTTGTTGGAAGAAGCAAGGAAGGTGCACCAATTGTGGTCAAATGGGTCACTTTGTAAAAGATTGCCCGAGAGGTAGAGGTCAAGCATCCGGGTCCGGAGTTGGTAATAATCAAGGTCAGAAAAGGGATCTTACCGGGAAGCCCAAAGTTCAAGGGAAGGTTTATGCCATGAATCAACAACAAGCGACCGATGATCCTACAGTTATTGGAGGTATTATTTCTGTGTCTAATGTGAGCGCGCGAGCGTTAGTAGATCCAGGATCATCTCATTCATACATTTCTGTGCAATTTGCTTCCATGTTAAATGCTGCATTCGAGTCTTTACCGTACGTGCTAGAGGTGTCGACCCCTATAGGAGAATGCTTGATTTCTGATCGAGTCTTTCGTGCTTGTGATGTGGTTATTTGTGGTCGAGTCCTTTGTGCGGATTTGGTAGTTCTTCCTATCCAAGACTTTGATGTCATTTTGGGTATGGATTGGTTGAGCAAGTTTCATGCTTCCGTTGATTGCCGTAAGAAAACTGTTACCTTTTCTATTCCCGATGTGCCTAAATTTGTGTTTGAGGCTAGTCCTCTGAGTAGAAAGGTTCGCTTAATTTCTTTTATGAAAGTGAGAAAATATTTGCATAGTGGTTGTGAGGGGTATTTGGCTAGTGTTCTTGATACTAGGAAAGAATCCCCTAGTTTTGATAGTGTTCGGGTAGTTCGGGAATTTCCCGATGTTTTCTCTACCGAGTATGATATGCCTCCCGATCGTGAGATTGAGTTTTGTATAGATCTTTTGCCGGGTACGGCTCCGATCTCGAAAGCGCCTTATAGGTTAGCTCCCGCAGAGTTGAAGGAATTAAAGGTTCAATTGCAAGAGTTGCTTGATCGAGGGTTTATCCGCCCTAGTGTTTCCCCGTGGGGAGCACCGGTTTTGTTTGTGCGGAAGAAAGATGGTTCGTTGAGGTTGTGTATAGATTATAGAAAGTTGAATCAGGTTACGGTGAAGAACAAGTATCCTCTACCACACATCGATGATTTGTTTGATCAACTTCAAGGGTCCGTGGTTTTCTCTAAACTTGATTTGAGGAGTGGGTACCATCAGTTGAAGGTTCGATCGGAGGATATTCCGAAGACTGCTTTTTGCACTCGGTATGGTCATTATGAGTTCTTGGTTATGCCGTTTGGGTTGACTAACGCGCCTGCAGTGTTTATGGATTTGATGAACCGGATTTTCCACCCGTATCTTGATTCGTTCGTAGTGGTTTTCATCGACGACATTCTTGTTTATTCGAAATCTCGAGAGGAGCACGAACAGCATTTGAGGACAGTTTTATCCGTTCTTGCGAGGGAGAAATTATTTGCGAAGTTCAGTAAATGTGAATTTTGGCTCGAGAAGGTGTCATTTCTGGGTCATGTTATTTCTAAAGATGGGATTTCGGTGGATCCTTCAAAGATTGAAGCCATAGTGGATTGGAAGAGACCCGAATCAGTGACAGAGATTAGAAGCTTTCTTGGTTTAGCCGGTTATTACAGAAGGTTTATTGAAGGGTTTTCGAGGATTGCTACTCCGATGACTCAGTTGACCCGGAAGAATGTTCCGTTTGTGTGGACCGAGAAATGTGACAAGAGTTTCGAGGAATTGAAGAAGAGGTTGACTACCGCACCGATCTTGACTTTGCCTAATGGGAGCGATGGCCTAGTGATTTATAGTGATGCTTCGAAAGAGGGTTTGGGTTGTGTGTTGATGCAGAATGGGAAAGTAATTGCTTATGCTTCGAGGAAGTTGACCCCTAGTGAGAAGAATTACCCGACTCATGATATGGAGTTAGCGGCTATTGTATTTGCGTTGCACAAATGGAAGCACTACCTTTATGGAGCGAAGTTCGAGATTTTTACGGATCACAAGAGTTTGAAGTACCTATTCTCTCAGAAGGAATTGAATAACCGACAGCGACGATGGATGGAATTGTTGAAGGATTATGATTGCACGATTTCTTATCATCCGGGAAAGGCGAATGTGGTAGCCGATGCGATTAGTAGAAAATCTTATGTGGCTTCGATGATGGTCCGTGAATGGAAAATGCTTGAATATGTTCGAGATTGGTCTCCTCGTGAATCGAGACATGGGGCTATTTTTGCGAATATTAGGGTGTCTCCGACCTTAATTCAGAGGATAAAGGAAGCTCAGAAAGAAGATCCCGAGTTGTTGAAGGTAATGGGTAAATTGAAGGAAAAGAACTTCGAGGATTTTTCATTGAGTTCGAGTGGAGTTTTGACATTCCGTGGTCGTTTGTGTGTTCCGGATGTTGATGGAATTAAACAGAGAGTTCTTGATGAGGGCCACAAGTCGAGGTATACTATTCATCCGGGTAGTACGAAGATGTATCAGGATTTGAAGCAACAATTTTGGTGGATTAATATGAAAAGGGAGATAGCCGAGTATGTATCGAGGTGTCTAACTTGTCAGCAGGTCAAAGCCGAGCATCAGAGACCCGCGGGATTGCTTCAGCCGTTAGAGATTCCCGAGTGGAAATGGGAACATGTGACTATGGATTTCGTTACGGGATTACCTCGCACCCGTAGGAAGTATGACAGTGTTTGGGTAATAGTGGATAGATTGACCAAGAGCGCCCATTTCTTGCCTATTGATATCAGATATTCGATGGAGAAGCTTGCGACCCTTTATATTGACGAGATTGTTAGATTGCATGGAGTTCCGGTTAGTATTGTGTCAGATCGAGACCCGAGGTTTACTTCTAGATTCTGGAAGGCATTTCAGGAAGCTTTGGGTACAGATTTGCGATTCAGTACAGCTTTTCATCCTCAGACAGACGGTCAGTCCGAGAGAACTATTCAGATTCTTGAGGATATGTTGCGAGCTTGTGCGATAGACTTTTCCGATTCTTGGGATTCGCACCTACCGTTAGTGGAATTCTCCTACAACAACAGTTATCAGGCTAGTATCGAGATGGCGCCGTTTGAGGCCTTGTATGGAAGAAAATGTAGATCGCCTATTTGTTGGGATGAGGTTGGTGAAGCGAAAGTTTTGGGTATTGATTTGCTTCAGGATTCAGTTGAAAAAGTTAGGGTTATCCGGGATAGATTGAAGACAGCCCAGAGTCGACATAAGAGCTACGCAGACAACCGAAGGCGAGATCTTAGTTTTCAGGTTGGTGATTTTGTGTTCTTGAAAGTGTCTCCGAAGGTGGGTATCCGAAGGTTTGGGAAGAAAGGCAAATTGGCTCCGAGGTTTATTGGTCCGTTTGAGATTTTGGGAAAGGTTGGACTCCTAGCGTATCGTCTTGCGTTACCGCCATCTTTGGACCGGTTGCACAACATCTTTCACGTTTCTATGCTTCGGAAGTACGTTCATGATCCGTCTCACGTGTTACCGAGGATACCGGAGGATATTGAGCCAGATATGACTTATGAGGAACGACCGGTTCGGATCTTAGATTCCAAAGTCCAAGAGTTGAGGAGCAAGAGCATCGCGTTGGTTCGAGTTCTTTGGAGGAATCATAACATCGAGGAGTCGACGTGGGAGCTTCGAGATGAGATCGAGAGAAAGTTTCCGTGGCTTTTTGTTTGAGGTGAGTCTCGTTAAAATTCGGGTCGAATTTTCTTTAAGGGGGAGTGAATGTCACGACCCGAAATATAGGCTCTATTTGATTAGTAATTAAATGATTTTTATTTATTTAATTGCTTATTTATTTATTTAAATTATTATTTATTTAAATAATTATGTGTGCAATTCATGTGTTATAATATTTATGCCTAGTATTTTATTTGGGTCTTAATAAATTAGTGGGAGTATCTTAGTTGAGCTAGTTAGTAAGGGAAGGGGGGCTAGGTGTATCATTTCAAATTACTCCCTCCCTACTCCTACCCTCTCCCTCTTACACTCCATCTCCCTCACCCTACTCCCTCCCCCCAGCAATCTCTCTCTCTCTCCTCCAAGTTTGGGTAAGTTTTTCTCTTCTCCATTCTCTCTTAATTTTCTCCTTCTTCCTCTCATCTTCTCTCATTTCTTAAAACGTGAACATTGTTTAGATCGTCGATAGGATCGTAGAGAGCCAAAAAGATTTGAATTCCGTCAACTTTGAGAATTTGCAAGTAAGTTACTTTTCCCCCATTTTGATGCTAATATGTTCATATCATGTTTATATGATGTTTGATGTGTTAATTGTGAAGTTTGATTGAGTTTTGAATTTATTTTGAATTTATTGAGTTCTTGGCTAAAAATGGTGAATGGATGAATGTCTTGATTTAATCTTGGGTTTTGTTGGTAAAAAGTGTTGTTAAGGTCCCTTTGTTGGTTAGTTATGGTTTGGGTACCTTTAGGATTTCATTGGTTGTGTTGGATTAAGAGATTGTGAAAATGGTAAGGAAAAATGGAAGAACCCAGCTGGGAATTTCCCCCAGCCCGTAGACCAGGCGCCCGCCTGGGTCAGACCAGGCGCCCGCCTACATACCCCTTTCTGAAGACCAAACTTACTGGACAAACAAGCGCCCGCCTGCCCCATACCAGGCGCCCGCCCGCCCCTGTTTCAGGAATTTGACCCTTTTGCTTGGTTTAAGACTTAAAACTTAACTAGTTTGGGTTTAATCCTTCTAATTAACTTAAGATAACACCGTGGAACACTTTATTGTGTGGATTTGATTCTTTGTGAATAATTATGAAGTGAAATTTATTTAAGTACCGTTTTGGTAATGTTGGGCATCTTTGATGAGCTGTTTATATTGGTTGACCTTTGTGGTAACTTAATTTGATTGGTTCCCTACTTTGGAACCTTAAGTTGTTTAATTAAGCTAGTATTTATTACTTAGCCTTTATATGAAAGTCCAGCTGGTATTTTGTGTGTGTTTGGGCGATGCGAAGCATTATGATGGCACGGCCAAGTCCATTGTGATGTTGACCATTGTTTTGCCCCATTATTACCCTCCTCCAGATTGACCTTGGATGTGAGAAGAGCTAGCTCCTTTGTGTGCATTTTAGCTATTTATTGGAGCATGACTTTGTGGCATGTCTCCCGTCCTTTGTGACACTTCCTTTGGTTATTGGTTCCGGTACCGGGGTTTTCTCTTCGGCTTTCATGCTATTATGAAGATGATGATTGGTTGATTATTGAAGCTGCGCAGCGATCCTTTATTTGGATGTTCCGGTTTGGAAAACCTTGGCTATATCCTTTGTTATGTGTTTATTTCCGCTGCTATCTGTTCTATGATAATTGCTATGTGCTATGTGATAATAATTATCGTTTATTGCTTATTGCATTATAGCATGTCATGTAGTTGCATTAGTAACTTATTGAGATTTATCTCACCCCTTTTCTCTTTTATCTTTGTTTTTCCTTAACCCCCCCCCCCAGGTGCTAAGGATTAGTCTCGCCGATCACGAGATAGAGGACGTCGAGTGTGGATCCGTTCTTTTGGGGAAGGTTGATATAGGTTGGTTTCCATTATGTAAATGTGTAACCATTTTGGGGTAGTTGTACCAAACAATGACGTCTTTAAGAGTTGTAATTGGTTTTTATTAAACTTGGTTTTGTAAAATTTGGATCATCGCCCTTTTTGTATCAAATGGAATTTTAAACTTCGGTATTTGTCAGTTTTGGTTCTAAAGTCGACGTCCAGATCGCGGTCCCGGGGCCCGCGGGGTCCGGGGTCGCGACAAGAATGATATTTTAATTTTTGTAGAATACTTAAAGAATTTATTAATATAAGAAACTTTGTAGACATTATATCTAAGTTTTTTTTGGATGTACATTATATTATAAATTAAATAATTTTAAAATATCTTTTAAGTAAATTTTAATAGCTCAACTATGTATGTAAGTTATTTAAAATGAAACTTAAACTGAGCTATTTAATTTTTGGTTTCACTTACGTTATTCTCTTAGTCAATAAAAAGTTCACTAAGAACAAACAAAAAGAACTAAATAATCAAGTTTTATAAGTATTATTGAATATGGCAAAAAAATAAGTACAAATGCATATAATTCATAAAAAATGATCCCTATTTGTTAACTGCATAGAACATATCTCAAGAGACATCCATATGCGGCTATTTACAAATTTGTAACTTTCAAACTATTAAGCTATCATTTCTTTTATTTCTCTCAACCTCTTATAACCATGGATGGTCACTTGATGTCCTGTTCGTTGTTGATGTAGAATATTTGTATAACTTTAAAGAACCACCTGTAACATTGGAAAACAAAATATGAATTAAAACTAATGAAAATAGCTAAAACCTAAAAGAAAACAAAAATATAAGTAAAAGTAATCCTAAAGAGACTATAACCAAAATCGAAAAGATAATCAAGTACAATCTACGTAATTATTATAAAAGTTAACACAAAATTATCAATACTGAATCTAAAATTTAACTTCAAAGAGAAAAGTTAAATATCAATACTAAGATCACAATTTAAAAAACAAAAGACAGACAAAAAGAAATAAATAATTTCATATAAGCAGATGAAAAAAAAACAAAAATCAAATATCAAAAGAAAGTCAAGATCACAATTTGAACAAAAAAACTAATCAAAAGTCATGCGACAAAACTAAAACCTAAGCAATCTTAAAAAAAAAAATAGAATGTTAAAACTAAAATAATATTTGCAAGTCAAATAAGTAAAAAAAAAATATCCATCAAATAAAATACAACACTATCAAAAGTCCCATACAAATCAAAGCCACTATCTTAAATAAAAAAAAAAAATCTAATACATGATCATATATCAATATCTAACACACAAAAAGTATAAAAAAAAAAAAACTTTTAAAAAATATATCACAAAAATTTTCTAAACAAATTCAATAATTAAAGAAAATTTATAGGAAAATAGAAAGTTAAGTGCAAACACAATCAAATAAAAATATATGTCCACTGCACCATACACTAAACCCCTAAACTAATGATTTGATAAGCAAATAATAACTCAAAATCAAAAGGTATTTAACACTCACCCAAGTGATTAAATTTTTTCTCATTTAGCCTACTATCTTATTCCTGATCTAAATTTCTCCACAAGATTACTTCGTTCTATATCTAGAGAAAAAAAAAAGAGAAAAAGAAATTTAAAGCCACAGAGTAGAGAGAGAGAGAGATAGAGAGAGAGAGAGAGAGAGGTAGGTGGGATGGGTGAGTGGTAAGGCTATCCAAAGAAGGCAGGATGATTTACCAAAATAGAAGGAAAGCAAGACAATGGCTAAGTGTGATACAACAATGAAAAACACTTACCAGTTCATTGTATATATAGTTCTATGCATAAACAATATATATTTCAATTGAAAAATATTATTAAAAGTCTTTTTGTCAGCTGGGATGGGGAATTGATGGAAGAGGAAGTACAAAAGGTGGCTTTTAAATAGTTAAATCATGACATTGTTTTAATTAAATCTAACCCAAATTCATGTACTCGGAATACAAACTGATAGAAAAATAAAATACTTTACATGTGTTACGATGCAAAACTTCTCTTTAATTGTATACTTCTATGAAATAAATTATATTGAATCACATTTTATCCTTCATATTCTTCATCAGTTTTACTTCAATTTAATTAACTTTCATTTATGCACAAACTTTAAATGTACAATAATGATCCAAATAATAATGTAAAATTGATTGTAGAATAAACTCTCCGACTATAGTTATTTTTTTGAGAAAGCATTAAATGTATTATAGACTCTTGAGATACCAAACTCTCATCTATTAGTATAAATAGTAGCAGCAAACTATTAGAAGACACTCATTAAAAAAGTTTATATCTTCTTATATGGGTAGAAACATAAAGTTAACCACATCAAGTTAACTTGTATAATGAAATAAAAAGTTAAGTATTAAAATTTAATTAATAGAATAACTATTATGATAATCTAATATTATTAGCTAATACACAAAATATGAAAAATCACCTTGTTGATGAGTCATCGCTTAGGTGGCTTTACGAAATGCAAGTTTTCACCAAAAACTGTCCACGTGTCACACCCAGAGGCTTCCGCCTTGACTTTTAATATATATATATTTCTTACAATGTTAAGTTTGAAGTTCAACCATAACCAATTATATAAATAAAATTAGATTTTTTGAATAAAAAAATAGAACAACTTTCGTTTTTCTTTAAAAAGACAGAAGAAAGTTAAAAATGTTGACGATAGAAATAAAATACTCTCTCCGTTCCCATTTAAACTTTAAAAAACTTTTGTGTTCAAAAATTAAGAAAAAAGTGATGTATTGTCATGTAGATAGTTTGGTACGAGAAAGAAAATGAGATATAGAATAGTTAGTGAGTAATTGTTGTGATGTGAAGCCTATAAATAAAGAAGTATAAAACACTTTTTCTTTTAAGTTTTGAAGTTTAAAATGAGACACTCAAAACAAAATAAAATTGAAGTTTAAAATTGACGGAGGGAGTATGACCCATACTCCATATACTCCCTCCGTCCCACTCGAATTAGGACAAATTTCCATTTTGGGCGTCCCATTCGAATTAGGACAACCCAAAAATGGAAGTGTTTTAATCAATGGGACCCACATTCACACTCACAACAACTTTCCACTCATTATTCTCTACCCCTCTTTCTCTCTCCTACTTTACTTTTCATACTCACAACACCTACTCCACTAAGACTTTTTCCTTAATCCCCGTGCCCAACTCAAAAATCCTATTTCGGGTGGGACGGAGGAAGTATATAAACTGAATGTCAAAATGGGAATTTATGCGTTGCATATAAAGATAGAGACAAAAAGAAATGATGTTTGTTTGCCAACAAATGCAAATGCAATCCCTCTCTCTCTCTCTCTCTCTCTCATTCTGCATAATCATTATCCAATCCAGTCTCAAAATACCCTCAAGTTCCCAACTCATGATACACACGCACAACTCTATCACGCTCATAAGTCATAACTACCGTGCTCATGTAACGCGTATTAGTGTGACGTCGGCCACACGTTATCATGACACCACCTTAATGCTAGCATCACCCAAATCGGAAATCGATTTTACAACCATAAGCATGAGTACAATCTTATTATTACTCTTTTTGCCTTGTTATAGGTGTCAAAACTCTTATCCTTCCCCTTTTGGTATACTCCTTTTAATAAGAAATTAATGCTATATTTTTTATTTTAGTTGTCTTGAAATAAATATGTATTTTTAGAAATTGGATATAAAGTTTGGTTATGTTGAGTAGGCTCGGATTTTGTTCGACCTAAGTGCAGTGGATTTTGATGTGTGTTAAGTCTGTAGGTTACTCTATTGCGGTGAACTCTGAGGTTGCTATAGCCCATTTGTCTGTTGTGGTATTTGTTAGAGACTGTTATCCCATATCGGGAATTAACTAGCCAAGCATTGACTATATAAAGATCCAGGGCCACTCCTCCCATTACCAATTGGTTTTGGGATGGAACCTCAGACTTTATCAGTATTGACTCTCTAAACACAAACAGATCACAAGAAAATAATAGGGAAAAATGAGGATTTGTACCCCTATACTTAGGGTTTACATGCAGATATGCCCTTAGACCAACTTATTGGCAATTATGCCCCTACACTCAACCTTTGGACCCGCAAATACGACCTCCGTTATATTTTCGTTTAAAATTTAACGAAATTGTTGATTAGGCATCCTAATTGGCAAAATCACTTGTACATATGAATCATTTAATCAAACAAAGTCGTTGGGTTGAATAAAGGAACAACCTCATTTCATCTAACAGTTGGTATCTATTCTTCCATTCATCTTTCTGCATCAGCCCAATTCATATGTAACACTTTAGGGCAAAATGATAGCAACAATTTAGGGAAAATCAGTTCGGCAATTAAAGGCTAGTGACTCAGAAGAAAGATGGAATCAAGAAGGGTGAACGGAAATGAGCGTGAATTCAACTACGAATCACAAGAAGAGGTCAGTTTCCGATTCCAAATTGGCGGAAGGAGGGAATGCCATTGTGGTGCTAAGATGCTTGTAGACACCCCGATCTCGCACCCCTTATTAAACCCCTTTTAATCGGTCTAAACCCTAAAATTGACCTAGAGCCTCAGATTTGGCTACGCGAGAGTGCCGTAAGCCTTATCGGTGCATTGAATGGATTAACGGACTTCAAATTCATAATCAGAGCGAAAAAACGAGTAAACAAGCATGTACTTCAATTTTTGAGCTGTGGGACCCGAAACGGGGCCCGCACCCTTAGAACTGCTCGTTACCGTCCATTTTGTGCACTTAATATATATATATATATATATATATATATATATATATATATATATATGTCATTCCTTGCTCATTAACATATTATAGATATACGTACGTGACCACGAGAATATTTCAAGCAACTTTCATGTTGGGACCGCGGACAACCGAGATACCGTTATGCGCGCATTCGGACAAATTTTGGACTATTGCGGAACCAGCATTGGAAGCATTTGTGATCATGCATGTTTGAAAAAAAGTCAAAAGTGGCTTTTGTGGCCACTAATCAGCCAGCAAATGGCCATAAATGGCTGGTCCATGTGGGTAGGAGGAGAGCCAATCGGAGCGCGACAAATGGCATGCTTTGATTGACCAGCCAGCTGCCACAGCCATACGCCTCCAACGCCGCCGTACGGCCGCTCCCCTGTGCAGATCAGATTTTTTGCTCCATCAACAACTTGGCCATTTAAGTCCCATTTTTGATCATTTCTAGCTGCATTTGTGCCGGGTTATTGACCCCTAAATTACCCCTAGGTCTAGCAAGAGTGACCTAAGGTCATTTACAACCTCCCTCCTCCATATTACCACCTCCCTCATCCATTCTTACACACAATACATCCACAATTCACATTAGCAACACACTCTCCATATTCAGCCCTTTTGCTCTCTCTCACGTGATAAACGACTATTTTATAGTCATTTATAATATATTTTACCTATCATTTTATTTCAATTCCTAGATTTATTTAATACATTTTGTTCATTTTTTATCTATATTTTGCAATTATTATTCTTGGTAGTATTCTGTGATTGAAACAGGTTTTTAGGGACCTTTTGAGATAAAATACGACTCATATAATGAACTGGAGCAAAGGGGTTGAAGATGGAACAATTTGGGAGGAAAAAGAAGTGAAAAATCAGAAATTTTGGATAGCACGACCGTGCTTGCAAGTCAGCACGACCGTGCCATTGATGTCGACAAAAATGGCCAAAATCAAATTTCCGCACGGCCGCGCCAAATTGCAAGCTCGACCGCGCCAAGATCATTGGTCCGGCCGGACCACACTGCATACCCGGTCGAACCTCTCTATTAAACCGGTCAGACCTCTCTATTAACCCGGCCGGACCACTTGAATTTACCCTTTTCTGGACATTTGGTCCGCCCGGACCAATATCAAGACCTGCCCGGACCTCCTTCTTGTCTGTTCCGAAACAATACCTCCAAGAGGTGTCTTTTGATGCTTAATTCGGCAAAACAACACATCTTTCAGCCCAAATGCCTATATAAGAAGGTCATTTCAGCCTTAGAAGGGATCCAGAAATTGTTGTAAAGAAACTCTAGCAAAATTATAGTCTCACAATATTATTATTTTCCATCTTTTTGAGGTGTTCTTGAGGAAAAGCAATACAAATTCTTACAGAGTTATTTTCAGCCCTTGTTTCTTTCATCATTGCAAGACTAAGTTTCCTTCTTCCCTAATCTTTATATTGCTATACTTTTATCTTGTATATTTTGTTAATTTAATGGCTTGTGAGTAATCCTCCAATTTCTTGGGGTTGGAAACTCAACATTAATTGTTCATCACCTTTAATTTATGCTCATCTTTCTTTCTCTTCATCTTAAACAATTTATTCATATCGTAACTAAAATGCCTACGACCATGATGAGCTCCATGATTCGTATGAATTCTAGTTAGTCGAGAGAAGTACCTAGCGGAGAATCTCGACTAGCGGACCCATATGAATTAAACTGGGTTTCTATTAATCACGAGAGTAGATTAATGGCCTAGGGATGTTCCTTGAGTGAAAAGTATTTCGATTTTATAAACTTAACGGATTCTTCCTATACTATGGGCCATCGAGAGATAGGGCATAGTTAGTATGAGAATACAAACGCTACTTGCTTGATCGTGAGAAGTAGTGTAAGCTTAACATACCATCCCTGTTTTAAAATGGAAATTTAATCTAAAGAGCATGATTAATTGATGAACATATTGATTGTTTGAGTCCCAATCCCAGGAAGTCTTTCTTCATAAGATTTTTCCTTTAAAATTAGAGCATTTACAATTTATTTCTGGTTAGTGACAACCAATTTATACCACCAATCAATCATTTTTATTATTTCTTTCATTAAAACCAAACATTCCTAAAGATAACCTTGTCCTCGTGGGATCGACCCGCATTTTCCGTATTCTATATTATATCTACACCGTGCAATTGCGGTTTATAAACTAAGCCGTGCATTTCGGCCTAAGAAGTTTTTGGCGCCGTTGCCGGGGACATCGGTTTATCTTTTTAAATTTTTGCTTTATATTTTTTGTTTTTATTTTTGTTTATTTAACAATCTCTTTCGAAGATTTGTGGTCTCTTTAATTAGGTACTCTCAAAGTATATGAAAAGAGCCCGGATAGTTCTTGAAGAATTTGTTCCGGAACCTGAAAGAACCTTTCACGAGAGACTAAGAAGATTAAGAAAGATTGTTAGGCCCAATTGGTAGGAAAATAGGCTAGAGGGGGGGGGGGGTGAATAGCATTTTTAAAACTTTTACAAAGAAACACTTTTATAAATATAAAGTCACTTATCAGTTTGCAAACTATTATTAGTAAGCGCAGCAGAGAAGATATGACTTGGTTTTAACTCACACAAAATCAATATGAAAAAGGTTTTGAGAGCTGGGTTTAAACACAAAGTAGTTTCTAAGAGTTCAATGCAGTTGTGAGAGATTGGTCAATGGAAATTACAATGAATCAGTAGAACCATATACGATCTGCCGGTGATAGAGTTCCAACCGGCAAGGATAAAGTAAGCAACAGGGGAGACAATGATTTGGAGAGGTTCATAGTGTAAATACTGCTACGTCCTCTACCAAGTTTGGTCAGAACTTGGATTTGGGTTAAGAGTACTATTAGATATCTTTAGTCTATTACAAGCACGGCTTTGCCGGAAACAAAGACTAAATTCTAGAAATCACTAATGGATCGTAATACAAATCTGACCAAGTGTTTTTGAGCGGCAAGTCCAAGAGAACTTATCTCACTCAGATGGGTGTGTGAATAACTCAAACAACGTATTCCTTAAATGATCTGGTTCAGGAATACTGACATTTGTTGATGAGTTTGTGCACAAGTGTATGTCCTAATAAATGTCTAATGATTATCTGGACAGAATGTTTGAGCTTCAATGAATACTTAAAACATTCAACTCTCTTCAATGCTCTAATTTCACCAACCTTCTTCAATGCACTAAGTCCTCTATTTATAGGGGGATTAAATGACTTTAGTCTTGAGGAAGAAGGCTTGCAAATTTGAATTTCCAGCTGGGTGGTTGAGGAGCATTAAATGCATTATTTTTAGCATTAATGGCGAAGATATGGAGTATACGTATGCTTGCAAAAGTCTGATGGGTAAAGACCCCTTTGTCTCAACCGGTTACCTGCAAAAAGCATGTAGAGACAGAGTAGAGCTAAAAGTAGCTCAGTGTCAGACGGCGCAGTAATCATGACAGAGTAGATTAACAACTTTCTAATAAGATAGTACAGAAAGGACAGAGACAATCAGTAAGTTGACTTTGAGATAGAACGATGAAACCTGACTGTTAGTAAGGTTCAGATTGTCCTTGCTGATTGTTTATGTCATCGGCAACATGAGTACTAAGTTGATCGGCAAGTTGAATTCTGGTCTGCTGATTTGCTTCCTTTGACTGGTTTGCCTTGATTGAAGAGTTGTAATATACCTGTGCTGGTCACAAAGAATCGTAAGGGCACCTAGAAAGGTTCTAATGAAAATTGGGGGATCCTAAGTGTTTAACATGATTGGGGTTAAACAATTCTAGGTCTAGGACATATATTCGAACAACAATCTCCTCCTAATTGCTTAAGTCCAATCACCCTAAACAAGAACATCTATCTTAGCTTAGTAAAAGAATGGTTTCAAAGGAAGTCTATTTATTTTCAATCCCTAAGCCAAGACACACGAGATGTCAAGTAAAGGTAAAAATACAAAATAAAAAAAAAGAGTAGAAAGAGATAAATGATCGTTGATTAGTAATGATCAGCAGATGAGTAATAATCTGCAAGACAAAGTTAGCATGAAGAACAACATATATAATATAAGAGAATAACAAAATATAAGCATACACAAAAACAAAATGTTAGCAAATAGTTTGTTGGATATATCTTTGAAGATCTTTAGGATATCTATATCATTGGCTACATTGACTCAAGACACGGGAGGGTCTTCTTGCTGGTCAGCAGCCTTTGATGTATATCCAGTACGCTTGGACTTCTTCTTTGCTCTGGTAACCTCTTTGTCAGCTTTCCTCTTTTGTCTTCTCTGAGCACTTTCCAATCTCTCAGTCAGCATCTTGTTGTTGGCTTCAAGAGCAGCAATTTTGAGTTGAGCATCAGCAAGAGCGATCTTGGTAGTAGCTAGCTCATCTTCAACAGTCTTTTGGTCTCTGATCTGAAGTTTGCGGTCACCAACAAGTTGCTTTTGAATGGAATGCATATTTCCCAAAGATTCAGAAAGCGTCATCAGTCGGTCCTCTCTATCATCAAGAAGCTCCTTTAAGTCTTTGACTCGCCTATTCTCCTCCTCCTGATTGGACTTAAGTAGTTTCTTAACAATATCCTTGTGAACATCCTTAATCAGGTCGGCAAAAGAGAGGCCCATATCACCAATATCAGCACGAGTGGCAGGCACTTGCTGATTTGAGAAATAAGGCTAGAATGAAGTTCAAGTAGGCACGACCTTCAAGAACCATGGCCATCAACCCGGCATTCATCAGCCTTGAGGTATAGACCAAGTGATCGGCATGCTGTCGAGGATGAAACATCGGTAAAGTCAGTGCAAGAGCAGCAGATTTGACCAAGTGATGTAGACCACGAGAATCAGTAGATCTGAATTCAAGTATATCATGAAGTTCGTCGTTGATCATCAAGCATCTTCTCATCCACCCATTCGTGACGATGCAAACCTCCTTAGGAGAGGGACCAGGCAAGTGGATTTTGCCTCCAACTTTTATCTTCCCAGGCAAGCAGTGAAGAGGATCATAGACAGGTTTATTTACTTTGAGCTTTGACACCCGGGGAGCCTTTCCTTTCTTCCTTTTGAAATCAGGCTTGATCCATGGTAAGAATGTAGGCTGCTTACTAGTTGAGCCAATAAGAAAGGAATGGTTTGGACCAAAGGGATTGGGGATTTGCTGCAGGGTAGGTGTCGGTAGCTCCATGTAGTCCTCAGGGTCTATCTCATCTGAGCTTTCATTTCCATTGGCAGTACTGACAACAGCAGCAGATCCAATAGCTGGAGCAGGAAGGGCTTCAGGAGCAGGCAGTAGGGGAAAGGAATCAGGAGCAAATAAAGCA
Source organism: Campanula takesimana (assembly GCA_026119855.1). Taxonomy (NCBI): domain Eukaryota; kingdom Viridiplantae; phylum Streptophyta; class Magnoliopsida; order Asterales; family Campanulaceae; genus Campanula; species Campanula takesimana. The sequence continues at coordinate 1,175,668 of JAOWBW010000084.1, forward strand.
TCCTGAAATTCCTCAAACTGCAAGTCAGTAATAATTAACGTATCAAGGTTAGCAATCCGATCAGTTGGAACGGCCATCTCAGCATCGGCACCTCCTCCCAACTCAATGATCTCCTTAACACCAGTAGGTTCCACCAGGATCACATCAGCAGAAAAAAGAGAGACCTGAATAATCTGAGTGTCCAAAGTTTTCTCAGAGGCTTCATCAGTAAGAATGATTTGAGTATCAGTAGTTTGCTCAGAGTAATGAGTGTCTGAAGTTGGTTCATCAGCAAGGTCTGTATCAGCAGCTGCATCTTCATCAGCACAAGCTCCTCCTGAAATTGGTAACTCTTCAATGGAAACTTCATCAACACCTTGAGTATCAGTAGTTTGCTCAAGTGATGCAAGCTGGTCTTCCTTAAAAAATTCTGCAATCAGAGGTTGAGTTTCCATAGTTTCCTCAACTTGACTAAGCAGGGACTCATCAGCAGTACTGGTTCTATCAGCAGGTTGAGTGTCTGAAGTTTTCTCAACAATCTGTTCAACAGATTTATCAGCAGATCCACGCTCAGAGCCATCACTAGCTAGTACTGAGTCAGCAAATGCTTCAGTAGATAACATAGAGGCTGGAGCAGCAGCAGATTGAACTTGATCAGAAGAGGGCTTCTTAAAGATTATGCTAATAGGCATCTTGTCCAACTCACTGATTGAGTCAGAAGAAGAAGGAATGTCACCATCAGCCTTGTGAGCACAAACAAAGTCAGCAACAACAACAGAGCTACTGGGAGAAGGAATGGGAGTGACTGCTGGTGAAGGAACTGGTTCAGGAACATAGATAGCTGGTAGAGCAGTAGCAGCTCTAGCCTTCATAAAGGCCTCTGAATCATTCAGCAGATTCAGGGTTATTCTCGGCACATTCTTTACGAATTGATTGGCTTGAATACTGTTATCTAACTTCTCATCATCATTGTAATTCACAAAATCATCATCATTTTCTGGTCTTCCCAACTGGTAGGAGTCTTGTTCATCAAAGTTCTTTAGTTGGTTGAAGACTGAGGCATAAGCAACCCAGACATCTTGCACCATCAGATCCTGTCTAATTGTATCTTGAAACAAGTAAATCTGATTCCAAGGGATAGGTAGCAAGTCAAAATATCTTCCAAAGTTTAGTCTAAGCTCCGCCTCAGGTAACCTCTGAAATCTCCGAAGGGAAACAAACTTCTCCTTGTACATATCGGTGAGCCTGTTCAAGCTTTTATAATCAACATAATCAGCAAGGACGCCGGATGGAACTTGCTCCTTTCTTTCCTCATGAAACTGAAGCAACCGACGAACAAAGGGGTGAAGATGATCAATAGGAAATACCCAATTCTTTGACAAAACCTTATTGATGAAAGACCAATGGTTCCTGAAGAAAATATGGAATGTGGGGTTCCTGATTGGCCTGCACTTTCTGACAGTAGGTCCAGAGGCTACATCAGCAGCAGCATGGAGCTCAGGTAAGTAAGGAAGATCGAGAATTCCTTTCTGAAGAGAAACTCTTACCCTTAAGTCACATTCAATCAATCTCCTTCTCTCAACCATTTCATCGGCAACATCACCCTCAGATTTAACAACCATAGAGGGAGCAGCAAGTGTTGCACCAGCAAGAAGAGATGGTGCAAACATGATCTGCTTGGCTCTTGGATCGGTAGATGGAATTTGAGAGGAATGAATTTGTGCAACAGTGGGTTTTGGATTTGGAGCAGCAGGAAGTTCATCAGAAGAAGCAACCTTTGACTTTTTGACTTGGGCTTTATCGGTAGCCTTGACCAGTCTTCTTTTCTTGGGAGCTGCAAGAGTAGAATCGGCAAGAATCCTGTCGGTAGATGGAGCAGGAGTTGACACGTCGGTAGGAGCAACAGCAGCAACCTTAACAACTTTCTTTGCCTTCTTTTTCTTTGGAGTACCAGCAGCTTGAACAATTACTGTGCCGGTAGAAGCCTTCTTGGTGATCCTATTCCAATCGGAAAGCTTGAAAGATTTGAGTTTGTCAAAGTCAAAACTTGGAGGTGCTGGGGAAGCTCTGACGATTGCTGAGTTGCGCCTCAAAATAGTGCTAATCATCATATAATGACATCCCTTACCAGGGTGAGCCTTGTTCTTTATTCTATCTTTTTTCCACTTAACAGCAGCAATTGCAATAACCCTAAAGAGATAGGCACACCAGTTGAATTCTTCCTGAAGTACAATGGCTGCCATTGCCTTAAACTGAATGTCAGTTACATGGTTGTGAGAGCCAGATCTGCATACTAGAGCAACAAAGCTTACATCAGCATATTCATCTTCATCGGCATCTTCGTCTGAGTCAGTCTCACACCAAACCGGCAAGACCTTTTCTGTGCTTTCATCAGCAACAAAGCTTCGAGACTTGGGATGTCTCTTGTTGAATGATTTCCTTACATACTCATATTTTGGTTGAGGACATTTGGAATCAAAGTGACCAGGTTTCCTACAGTTAAAACAGACTAAGTCACCTTTGCTGTTCTTTCCGTCGGTAGCACTGGTGGAGGGTTTGTTGTAGCTTGCTGGTTTTTGAAATGGTGATGTGAATGACTTTTGTTGCTGATAATTTCCTTTCTGCATCTTTTTGAAGTCTTTAAACCTTTTGTAGTTTCTGGTGAAGGCGGCGAATTCATCTTCTTCCATAGGTTTGTCAGTGTTTACTTCTGGGTTTTTGGAGCTGCAGGGTGTTTGATGGGAATCTATAGGAGGGAATTTATTTGAAGGGAAGGATACCTGAGACTGAGCTGATAGAGACAAGTTTTTGAAATTTTTATCGAGAACGTTAAGTTTTTGCAGTTCTCTCTCATACAAGAATAGACAAGATACAAGATTCTGAATAGAAGTCTTGTTTAAGTCTCTAACCTCTCTAACAGCAGTGACCTTGGTATGATACTCATTTCCCAAAGAACTTAGAAAACGAATATTTAGGTCTTTCATGGTATAAATCTTTCCTAATGAAGCACATAAATTACTTACCTCGCAGAATCTGTCGTAGGCGCTCCTGAGAGATTCACCATCTTATTTCTTGAAGGATTCAAACTCAGCAATGCAGTCGTAGAGTCTGTTGTCCTTCACCTGCTCATCTCCTTCAAAGTATGCAAGGAGTTTGTTCCAGCATTCTTGAGCCGTGGAACACAAGTCAATGAGTTTGTATTGCTTGTCATCCAAACCACAAGAGATAATGTGGCATGCTTTTCCATCTAGGGCAGCTGAAAGTTTGTCGTCATCGGTCCATTCCTCTCTGGGTTTTTCAACCATAGTTTCCTTAATCTGAACATGAGTTTCTTGTTCAGTGTCACGATCATCATGTTGTGTCAGCGGAGTGGAGGGAATGGGTCTATAGGTGGTTGAGAATTTTAAAGGAATGATTGGACCACCTTCTATGACCTTCATCAACCGATCATCGATTGAGTTCATATACTTTATCATACGAGATTTCCAGACACAAAACTCGTTGACATTCAATAACGGGATGGTGGTGATGTTGAATGATTGCATGATTTTTCCTGCCATGGTATCGGCAAACAAGCTGCAAAGCTTGGAAATTTCTTTCAAAATTCCAAGCTCTGATACCAATTGTTAGGCCTAATTGGTAGGAAAATAGCCTAGAGGGGGGGTGAATAGCCTTTTTAAAACTTAAAAAAAAAAACACTTTTATAAATATAAAGTCACTTATCATTTTGCAAACTATTATCAGTAAGCGCAGCGGAGAAGATATGACTTGGTTTTAACTCACAAAAAATCAATATGAAAAAGGTTTTGAGAGCTTGGTTTAAACACAAAGTAGTTTCTAAGAGTTCAATGCAGTTGTGAGAGATTGGTCAATGGAAATTACAATGAATCAGTAGAACCATATACGATCTGCCGGTGATAGAGTTCCAACCGGCAAAGATAAAGTAAGCAACAGGGGAGACAATGATTTGGAGAGGTTCACAGTGTAAATACTGCTACATCCTCTACCAAGTTTGGTCAGAACTTGGATTTGAGTTAAGAGTACTATTAGATATCTCTAGTCTATTAAAAGCACGGCTTTGCCGGAAACAAAGACTAAATTCTAGAGATCACTAATGGATCGTAATACAAATCTGACCAAGTGTTTTTGAGCGGCAAGTCCAAGAGAACTTATCTCACTCAGGTGGGTGTGTGAATAACTCAAACAACGTATTCCTTAAATGAACTGGTTGGGGAATACTGACATTTGTTGATGAGTTTGTGCACAAGTGTATGTCCTAATAAATGTCTAATGATTATCTGGACAGAATGTTTAAGCTTCAATGAATACTCAAAACATTCAACTCTCTTCAATGCTCTAATTTCACCAACCTTCTTCAATGCACTAAGTCCTCTATTTATAGGGGGAGTAAATGTCTTTAGTCTTGAGGAAGAAGGCTTGCAAATTTGAATTTCCAGCTGGGTGGTTGAGGAACATTAAATGCGGTATCTTTAGCATTAATGGCGAAGATATGGAGTACACGCATGCTTGCAAAAGTCTGATGGGTAAAGACCCCTTTGTCTCAACCGGTTACCTGCAAAAAGCATGTAGAGACAGAGTAGAGCTAAAAGTAGCTCAGTGTCAGACGGCGCAGTGATCATGACAGAGTAGATTAACAACTTTCTGATAAGATAGTACATAAAGGACAGAGACAATCAGTAAGTTGACTTTGAGATAGAACGATGAAACCTGACTGTCAGTAAGGTTCAGATTGTCCTTGCTGATTGTTTATGTCGTCGGCAACATGAGTACTAAGTTGATCGGCAAGTTGAATTCTGGTTTGCTGATTTGCTTCCTTTGGCTGGTTTGCCTTGATTGAAGAGTTATAATACACCTGTGCTGGTCACAAAGAATCCTAAGGGCACCTAGAAAGGTTCTAATGAAAATTGGGGGATCCTAAGTGTTCAACATGATTGGGGTTAAGCAATTCTAGGTCTAGGACATATATTCGAACAACAAAGACTTTATACGGAGATATGGCACGAAATGGTGACCAAAATGGAGGTGGTAAAGATGAAACCGTTACACCACCACCTAGAACCTTAAGGGACTTCGTTAATCTGAGTACCCCGGGTACTAGAACACCAATTGTTGTACCAAATGCCGACGCAGCCCATTTTAAGATCAAACCTCAACTTCTACACATGGTTATGAACAACCAATTTGGAGGCTCAGCACTCGAAGATCCCCACCTTCACATCCAATCCTTTTTGGAGTACTGTGACACCACCCGAATTCTCGGTGTCACACCGGAGGGTATTAGAATGCGCCTTTTCCTTTTCTCACTTAGGGATAAGGCGAGGCAGTGGTTGAACTCGGTCCCTCAAAACTCATTAACAACATGGGACAAAGTTCAAGAAGATTTTCTTGGATGTTTCTTCCCACCATCCAAGAACACTCAAATTCGGACTAAGATTCCAAATTTTAGTCAAAGAGGAGATGATTCGCTCTACGATGCATGGGAGCGTTATAAGGAACTCTTGAGAATGTGCCCACACCACGAGTTTGAGAGATGGCTGATAGTTCATACCTTCTACAACGGTATCACATTCAGAACAAGGGAGACCATATATGCCACCGCTGGATGAGCACTAATGAATAAAGCGGTAGATGAAGCATATGATTTGATCGAGAACATCGCTTTGAACCATTATCAATGGTCTAATGAGAGGGAGCAACCACAAGAGACTCCAGGTAAATATAATATTGATGATGTTACTCTCCTCTCTTCTAAGGATGACATGATTCTAAAAAAGTTTGAAAATCTTAATATGAATCCCGTGGCCAATGTAAACATTTTTTGTGAACTATGTGGGTCTAACTCACATAGTGCCAAAGGTTGTGAATTGCTTGACACTACTCCTAGTGATCAAGTAAATTTTGTAAACTCTTATAGGAAAAACGGGGGTATGTATTCAAACACATACAACCCAGAATGGAAAAATCACCCCAATTTTTCCTATAAGAGCAATAATGTTTTAAACCCTCAACCTTCTACACAACCACCGGGATTCACATCAAATTTCAACAATAATGCTTTCCCTCCCCCTAAATCTAAGTTAGATCTTATTATGGACTTTATAGTAGAAAATAAAAATGCTCAAGATAAGATCAACAATGAGGTTATGGAAAATTTCAAGGCATTAAATAGTATGTTCGATAATCTAGCCGCTCACAATAAAATGCTAGAGAACCAGATAGCTCAACAAGCCAATGCTTCGTGTAGAACACAAGGGAGCCTTCCCGGTCAAACGCAAAGGCCTAATGAGCATGCTAATGTAATAACTAGTGGGAGTGGGAAAGTAGAAGACCTTAGAGAAAAGAATCCTAGTCCAACTCCTCAAATTATTGAGATTAATAAGGAGGTTGAGAAGGGGACGGAATCCCCAATACCTTCTAGAAATTTTGATCCGCCGATACCTTACCCTCAGAGGTTGGCGAGGGCAAATCTTGACAAACAATTTTCAAAATTTTTAGAAGTTTTAAAATCAATCTACATCAATGTACCTTTTATTGATGTTTTAAAATAAATGCCCACTTACACAAAATTTTTAAAAGAAATTCTTTCAAATAAGAGGAGATTAGAGGAGTTTGAGACTGTTGCACTAACAGAAGAGGTAAGTGCCATTTTATAAAGAAAAATACCTCCAAAATTGAAAGATCCTGACACTTTCTCTATCCAGTGCAACATAGGAAATTTTGGTGTTGAGAACGCCATGTTAGATCTTGGGGCAAGCGTAAGCCTCATTCCGCTATCAGTTAGTAAGAAAATAGGTGTGGGGGAACTCAAACCCACCACCATAACTTTGCAACTAGCGGACCATTCCATTAAGAACCCGGTGGGTATTATGGAAGACATCCCTTGTTGAGTCGGGAAATTAATTATCCCGGTCGACTTTTTAGTTCTTGAGATGGAAGAAGATCATAACATTCCCGTTATCCTAGGTAGACCATTTCTTTCCACCGAAGGGGAAATTATTGATTTTAAAAATGGTAGCCTTTCATTAAATGTAGGGAATGAGAAAGTAGAATTTAAATTGTTAAAAAATCCTAATCTTAAGTGTAGATACCCCGGGGAACCACGGCTTGGCTAGAGCGCGTGAATTACCTAGGATGTCTAATTGTGTTTTAGAGTCGCCACCCACGTTTTAGAGGAACGTGAGAAAACCTAAGAAAATAGCCTTTTTTATTGATTACGAAACCATAGATTCTTGAGATGAGGGGGTTCGGGGGTTAGGTGACGGAGTGAGAAGTACTTAAACACCCACTCCGCCCCGCTTACGCGGGTCTTGCTACTTTTGGTGTTCTTGTATTTACATGTCCTTCAATTGATAAAATATGCTAACAACTACAAAGTAAAGATAAGGGGAAAATGAAAGCTAAATGATTTTATTGATTGAGTGTCTAATGGTTACATGTTGAATATTTGCTAAACAATTACATTAAGAGATGAAATGGAATTAAATTAATGTTGGAATGTTGGGATGTAACCTTGGCCAAACTTCAATAGTGAAGTGGCCTTTTGGTTGTATCCCTTTTTATGGTGATTGCATACTAGTAGGACAATAATAAAAATAAGAGAATAGAAAAGTTGTACCTTTAGAAAAGGGACTTTGAGCTTGGACTTGAATGGTGCTGTTGTAGGGAAATTGTTGTAGAAAAATTTGTGTAGAGTCTTGTCACGAAGAACTTTTGTAGGGAGAATTTGTGTATAGAATTGTGTATAGAATTGTGTATAGTGTGTGTGCAAGAAAAGTTTCAAGTCTAAGAAGAAGGTCCAAGAGAGGTAGAAGAGAGATGAAAAGAGATCAAAAAGAGATGAAAAAGAGGCCCACTTCCAATGGTGGATTGGAGGGGTTTTTATAGTTGAAAGGGGATGTTTTTGGTGCCAAAACGGAGTCACAAAGATTAGTTTCCCGGGAAAAATCATATAAAATGAGCAAGGGAGAGATTATTGGACAGAAATCAGTAACTGACATGCCCAGACGCGCGCGCATCCCATATAGTCGGTGGGAGGCGCTCGCTTCTGGCCCCAAAGGGCGTAGGCGCGCGACTTTGAAATGATGATTTTGACAGAATGGACTAGAAAGTTAACTCTGTTGTGCAGTTTAGTCCAAAACTGACGGAATCAGTTAGGAACTTAACCGGACTAACAGAAATTAACAAAAACAAGTAAAGTAAAAATACTATGTATGCAATCGGGGTGAGAGGTCCAAGGCGGGGTGTCTACAGAGCCCCTCGGCGACGTGGATTGCGAAGCAAAACGCGTCGACGAAAGAAAGACAACCGCCGAGGACATCGATAGGAGAAAACAAAGACTCGATAAAGCAGGAATTTGAAATTACAAAGGATAGGAGTGCTCTCCCTGTGTGAGCGGCTTAATTGATATAGAAAGGATATAGCGGGATCCGTTTGCTAAAGCGGGATCCGTTTGCCGATGCGGGATCTGTTTGCTGATGCGGGATCAGTTTGCTGAAGCGGGATTCGTTTGCTAATGCGGGATCCGTTTACTGAATGCGGGATCCATTTGCTGAGGCGGGATCCGTTTGCTGAATGTGGGATCCGTTTGCTGAAGCGGGATCCATTTGCTGGTGCGGGATCTGTTGCTGAGGCGGGATCCGTTTGCTGAATGCGAGATCCGTTTGCTGAATGCGGGATCCGTTTGCTGATATGGGATCCGTTTGCTGAATGCGGGATCTGTTTGCTGAGGTGGGATCCGTTTACTGATGCGGGATCCGTTTGCTGATGCGGGATCCGTTTGTTAAAGCGGGATCTGTTTGCTGGATGCGGGATCTGTTTGCTGGATGCGGGATCCGTTTGCTGAATGCGGGATCCGTTTGCTGAATGCGGGATCCGTTTGCTGATGCGGGATCTGTTTGCTGATGCGGGATCCGTTTGCTGATGCGGGATCCGTTTGCTGATTCGGGATCCGTTTGCTGAATGCGGGATCCGTTTGCTGATGCGGGATCCGTTTGCTGATTGCGGGATCCGTTTGCTGATTGCGGGATCCGTTTGCTGATGGCGGGATCCGTTTGCTAATTGCGGGATCACCGTGGACCAAATTGCTGTCTAGAACTGCAGTTGCTGTTGGCTTTATCGTGGGGATGCGAGCATGGTTGACTGTGGACCATTTTCTGCTGGGGATGAAATGCCTTGAGTAGCGGATACTGTTGACTTCGTGGTGGTACCTGTTATGTGTGTGCTTGGCAGGTATATGTGTTTGTGTAAGAAGATGCATGAAGTGTGAAATGAAGAGGGAAATTGTGCTCGTGGTGCAATGTGATTTGAAATCAGTTTTGCATGAGAGAGAAGTAAAGTGATTCTGTGTGTGAAGTTATTTTTGAAAGCGGAGATTGCTTGAGATGAATGATGTTCATACCTTCACTTACCATTGCCGCTTGATTGGGGATGGATTGCTGAAGGATGTTGATGCTTTTGATGAAGAATGTCCATGCTTTGGATGGAGAATGATGATGTTGATGGTGATGAATTGTTCTTGCCTTTGATGGAGTGTCGGTGAGATGGTATTCCGGATGATGGGTTGGTCGTGCCAAAAGGCTGCCTACGTATCCCTTTAAGAGAATCAGACCAGCGTAGTTCAAGGATGATGGAGAGTGCTGGGGAGGAAAAGCTAGGAGCAAAGCAAAGTAGAGCACATATTTTTGCACATAGAAAAAAAATCTTTTTTTTTTTTAGTTTTTTTATTATTTTTTTTTTTAAAGATTAGAAGGGAAAGAATATGCACACACGTGAGAAAAAGATTTTTTTTTTTAGTTCGTGGGTGAACCATTTTAACCATTGTGTGTTTGTAAAGCCAACCCAAGATCAAGTCATGTTCAATCGAAGTCCGGATTGCCTCGCTTGAATGTTGTCACCGCGGTGTCCAACGAAAATTGATGTCTAGCCCCAAGAGATTTGTCGTTTATGGGGCTTCAAAAGGACTATTGATGCCGAGATGCCAAGGGGTTGCTGACTGTAAAGCCCCTCGAATGCTGAACTTTGAGTGGCTTATGAAGCCCCAAGATGAATAAACTCTTAGCCCATTCAAATAAACTGTCTTTTGTTGTCGACGTGGGCAAGCCCCAAGAGAAGATCATTGATACTAAGCTTTGAGAGATTGCTTAGCCCCAAATGTCATGGGCTTATCAAGTTTGTAGATGGCGGGACGTGGAGACCTTTCAGTGTGAAGCCTCAAATTTTCTTGGAATTGGCTTAGCATTATGTTGGGAGCGGATGGCGCTATTGGGAAGAACTCTTTAAGGCGATCTCCTTCTTTCTCTTGTTTGGAGATGGATGGCCCTTTTTGTGGTTGATACCCAAATGACGGAAGGTCCATGTTGTAGTACGGTCTTCAGGAGACGTCTCGTGGGAGATGGTGATGTTGTTGCAGATGATAAGGTCTTGGTGTGATAAAGTCTGGAACTGTATGTTTGCTCGAGTTTTCTTGTGTTGAACCGACTGCGGATCTTCGAATGCAGACTGTGCTTTTGATCTTGGAGAAGGGGGTGCTGTATTGCAGAAACATTGGGATTGGCCGTAACTCTGCTTATAGAGTTAACATATTGGCATTGACCGCTATAACTCAGCCGGGTGAGTCTAGCATATTGAATCTTTTTCCTTTTCTCTAAGACTTCCTTCAGAATCTCGCTGTGAGTTCTAACAAGAATCATCAAATTCATTCATATCATCGGAGCCTTCATTTAAAACCAAGAGGCCTTTTGACTGGAAGTGTTGAGGGACCATTGAAGTTTGATCCCTTTCATGGAGCCATAAGACTACTCCCAAATTGCATTGCTCGGGTACCACTGCCCAAAAGCTTGTTAATTGCGAAACCCCAATATTTCCCTTTGCTTGAATTACTGTAAAGCCGTGGCCCAAAAGATTTGTAGATTGCGAAGCTCCTTGAGACCTTTCGGTATGAAGCTTCAAATGTTGCTGGGGATATTGAAGTGAATTGCTTCTTGCCGAGGGAGCCTTTAAGACTTGACCGTAGCCCCTAGAGTGCCAACATTGATTGCGAGAAAGGTCCATCCTTGATTGGGGGAACGAGCACGGGCACACATGACAAGAGGGATTTTTGACATCCCTTTTGAGAGACTTTGAGGATAGTCTCACACATCTTTCTCGAGCATAGCCCCTAGGGCTTATTGATTGTCAAATGAAGCAAAAGAATCCCTTGTTCTTGAGTCACATAGCCCCTAGGGCGTCACCATTTGTTGAGCAAAGCAAGAGTGACTCATCCTCGTGCGAGGGAACAAACATGAGAGTACATGGGAAGAGCTACTCCATTTCTCGGGAGTCTTTCGGCGTACTTTAGAAGCACATACTTGCAGAAGCTTTGAAAACTGAGACACATGTTGTTGCTATTTGCTGCCCAAGCCAATTGACTAGCTAGGGATTATTTGTGCAACCTCATGCCCTTTTATGATGGGCTCGTTCTCAGATGGGTCTTGGTTACCACGGGCCTTCTTTTCATGAACCCAAAAATGCACACTGCTGGAGAATGATGCCGATAACCCAAGACAACCTTTGATGGTGCCATATATTGTCGAGCCTTTTGCAATCCCAAAGTTGACTCGGTGGGGAATTGATTTGTTGAGGAGATCCAATGTAGAGCTTCTGTAGTTGTCTTCCTTAGAGGCCGGAGATATCCATTTCTCTTTCCCTTCTCTCTCTCACTCTCTCATTTTTTTTTATGATGCACCCTGTTTTTTTTGCCTAGACCGCCCTTTCGGGTTTTCAATCTAGCGGGCATCTCTTTTGCGTCTTTTTTTTTTTGGACTCGATTAATGAGGAAGTGTGCATTGACTCTGGCTGAGGAGATAATACATGTGATTTTGCGGTGAAGACCTCTTGTCACTAAAGATGAGTGACATTGACTCGACTAGGGAAGTGTCCCTAGTATTGACTTCATGTATGTATATTTTTTGAATGACTCACGAAGGCAAGTAAGTCATTAAGAGAGGAGAGAAAGAAATCCCCAGTTTGATTGCAAGAAACTGGGAGTATCTCAAAAAAGAAGAGAAACCCCTAGACTCGACAAAGAACGGAAAGCGATTCCAAATCTAGGAAAGTTGTTCAATCTTGAGGTGATTAATTCATTGGCAAATGAAACGTACAAAGATGTCTTGACAAGTTTAAGATGAAGGCCGATCACCATAACGCGCTAGGTCTAAACATATCTTCTTTCTTGCATGAGACCGGACCCGAAGGTTGCCTACGTTCCTCCAGTGTAGAGGCTCAGGTAACCGTAGTTCTTGTGGATTCTCCATTCGCCGTGATGAATTGTTGCTTCGTCGTGATTGTTGTCGATGTTGCTTCGTCCTTCGTTTGGTGGAATGATGTTGATCTTGTACTTCTTTGATTGATGGGGATTTTTTTTTTTTTTGTGCTCTAACTTTTGCCTAGGTTGATTTGAGGATTTCAACGTAGCGAGGTTTTTTTTTTTTTTTTTTTTAATCCCCTTTTGAAAACTTTGCTTCATGATCATTGCTCCACCTTTGTTTGTCTTGATTTCGTCGTTGTTGATGTCTTCGTTATTGATGCCGTCGTTGATGTTTAGCCCCTAGGCGTTCAAGCGATGGCCTTCATTCCAAAACTTGTTTAGACATTTTTTCATCATTTTGCCAAGAATTAATTGAACAACTCGGAAGAGTGTATGAGGACAAGAACGACTTTTTATTTGATGACTCAATGGACTCGAACATAGGACGAGAGAAAACATTAATGCACACATTAGAGGACTTTTGACTCTTTTTTTTTTTAATCCTATTTCTAGGTAGAGAAAGAGAAACGGAGATTGTTGTCGTCATCCCCCATTGTCGTTGTAGTCTTCCATGTCACTACATTCTTCCATGTCATTGCTTGAGAACCCTTTGTCGTTGAAGCTTGTGTCATAGGAGGACTCGGCCACTTCTCGGAGTAAATTGTCAATTCTAGCCCCCGCATCATACATGCTTGAAAAATCAGAGTGAAAAGCCCCACTAAGATGAGTGCGGTAGTCCATTTTCAAACACTTCAAGAAGATGTCCATTTGTTCCTTCTTGGAAGGCCTATCAACCATGTCACGACCCGAAATCTAGGCTCTATTTTATTAGTAATTAAATGATTTTTATTTAATTATTTGCTTATTTATTTATTTAAATTATTATTTATTTAAATATTTATGTGTGCAATTTATGTGTTATAATATTTATGCCTAGCATATTATTTGGGTCTTAATTGTTAGTAAGGAGTGTAACATTTGTGTTAGTTGTGTAGTGGAGGGGGCCTAAGTGTAACCTTTTAAATCATTCCCTACTCCCTCCCTACTCCTTCCCTCTTACACTCCATCTCCCTCACCCTACTCCCCATTCTTCTCCCAGACAACTCTCTCTCTCTCTCTCCAAGGTAAGCATTTTTCTTCTCTTTACTTCTCTCTTCATTTTCTTCTTCTTCCTCTCATAATCTCCCATTTCTTAAAACGTGAAACATGTTTAGATCGTCGATAGGATCGTTGGAAGCCAAAAATATTTGAAATCCATCAACTTTGAGATTTTGCAAGTAAGTTACTTTTCCCCCATTTTGATGCTAAAATGTTCATATCATGTTTAGATATTGTTTGATGTGTTACATTTGAAGTTTGGATGAGTTTTGCAATTTATTTGGAATTTATTGAGTTTTTGGTTGAAAATGGTGAATTGATGAAAATCTTGATTTAATCTTGGTTTTGGTTGATAAAGGGTGTTGTTAAGGTCCCCTTTTTGTTTAAATAATGTTTGGGTACCTTAGAAATCTGGTTGGGAGTGTTGGATTTTGGGTGTTATGTGTTTTGGGTTTAAAAATGGAAGAACCCCTGTTGTTCTTCCCGATTTCTGGCGATTCCGGCATATTGGGCGACCGCCCAAAATCATATGGGCGACCGCGCATCTTTCTGAGAGCTTTTGTTCTTGTTTTGAGGCACTTTGGGCGACCGCACAACCCAACTTGGGCGGCCGCACAGTCCTCTGAAAACTTTACATTTTGTTAAATTGTGTAATTGAAGAACGTGCTTTGGTTTAAATCTTGGGTGTCCTTCTGGTTGACCTTAGTGAACATTGTAGTACGCTTTAGTGATAGAATTGGGTCCTTTGTGATCAAGTTTGTGTTTGAGATTCATTAATTGTCAATTGGGATTTTGGAGCACCTTTATTGTGCATTGTTTGTTCATTTCATCTTCTTGGTGATTAATTGGCATGATTCCCTACTTTGGAATCCTTGGTTGTTTATCGTGCTAGTATTTTATTACTTAGCCTTTACGTGAAATCCCAGCTGGTATTTTGTGTGTGTTTGGGCGATGGGAAAGATTATAATGGCAAAGCCAAGTCCATTATAATGTTGACCATTGTTTTGCCCCCTTCTTTACCCCTTCTCCAGATTGGCCTTGGAAAGGATAAGTCAGCGTTCCTTTGTGAATGTATCTGGCTAGCGGGTATGACTTTGTGTCATGATCCTTGTCCTTTGTGACACTGTTATGGTTATTGGTTCCGGTATCGGGGTTTCTCTTCGGCTTTCATGCTATTATGAAGATAATGATTGGTTGATTATTGAAGCTGCGCAGCGATCCTTTATTTGGATGTTCCGGTTTGGAAAACCTTGGCTATATCCTTTGTTATGTGTTTATTTCCGCTGCTATCTGATACATGCTAAATGCTATGTGCTATGTGATATTTATTATCGTTTATTGATTATTGCACCATAACATGTCATGTAGTTGCATTAGTAACTTATTGAGATTTATCTCACCCCTTTCCTTTTATCTTTGTTTTTCCTTAACCCCCCCCCCAGGTGCTAAGGATTAGTCTCGCTGATCACGAGATAGAGGACGTTGAGTGTGGATCCGTTCTTTTGGGGAAGGTTGTTATAGGTTGGTTTCCATTATGTAAATGTGTAACCATTTTGGGGTAGTTGTACCAAACATTGACGTCTTTAAGAATTGTGTATTTGTATTTTGTCGTGTATAAACTTGTGGAGTTTATACTAGTTTTACTTTATTGTTCAAATGGTTTGTAAAACTTGGTTTTGTAACTTTGGATCATTACCTTTTGGTATTAAATGAAATTTTTAACTTCGGTATTTCATAGTTTTGGTTTTAGAGTCGACGTCCAGCTCGCGGTCTCGGGGCCCGCGGGGTCCGGGGTCGCGACAGTTGGTATCAGAGCTATGTCATTAGCTCTATGTATAAGTCTAGGTGGATTAGTATGACCTAGGTGGGTAGTAGAGTGCGGAGTGATTAACGGTTGATGTTTTATGCAGGTAATTGTTCTCAATGTCTGGAAGAAGAAACAGAGGAGGTGCTAGTGGGGCACAGAATCAGAATGATACAAGGGAAGAAGCACGTGCCATGTTTCAAGGCATGTTTGAGGCGGCCATGAAGGCCATACATGATCAAGGTCCAAGGGTAGAGCAAGCACCACCCCGTTATGGTTTGGAGCAATTCTTGAAGTTGAAACCGGTTGAATTCAGTGGGGAACCCGATGTAAGGAAGGCTGAGTTATGGATTGAGTCTATGGAGAAGATTTATGATGTGTTTGGGTGTTCGGATGAGGACAAGGTCCGGTTTGCGGCTTACAAGCTTGTGGGAGCCGCCGAGCATTGGTGGAAAGGTGTCAAAGCTACTTGGGATGATACTCACACGGTGTATGCGTGGGAGTTGTTCGTGCGCAAATTCAAGGAGCATTTTATTCCGGTGGTTGATCAAAACCGAAAGGAGATCGAGCTACTCAATTTGGAGCAAGGTGTGTTGTCTATAGCACAATACTCGGCTAAGTTCATAGAATTAGCCCGGTATTGCGACTATTTAGTGAGGACCGAGGAACAAAAGGCTATGAGATTTATTCGGGGATTGA
The DNA here is from genome assembly GCA_026119855.1 of Campanula takesimana. Taxonomy (NCBI): domain Eukaryota; kingdom Viridiplantae; phylum Streptophyta; class Magnoliopsida; order Asterales; family Campanulaceae; genus Campanula; species Campanula takesimana. Next base: position 1,191,552 of record JAOWBW010000084.1, read on the forward strand.
AGACCTCCATCCGTACTCAACTTATTGCTCAACGGATTGTGACATTCCAAGATGCGGTGGACCGAGCCTATCTTATAGAGCAAGATATTGGGGAGCATAAGAGAAAGACCGAGGTGGCCAACCCGAGTAAGCAAGGAGCTCAAGGCAAGCCACAACACCGTTCCGACACTCGAGGTAACTTTGGGGGACAATCTCAGTTCCGAGGGCAACCGATTCCAAGGAACCCGGGTACCACTTCCGGGAACCAAGGGAGCCAAATTAGGAGGCTTTGTTCGTATTGTCAAAAGGAAGGTCATTCTGAAGACCGTTGTTGGAAGAAGCAAGGAAGGTGCACCAATTGTGGTCAAATGGGTCACTTTGTAAAAGATTGCCCGAGAGGTAGAGGGCAAGCATCCGGGTCAGGAGTTGGTATTAATCAAGGTCAGAAAAGGGATGTTACCGGGAAGCCCAAAGTCCAAGGAAGGGTATTTGCCATGAATCAACAACAAGCTACCGATGATCCATCCGTTATTGGAGGTATTGTTTCTGTGTCTAATGTGAGCGCACGAGCGTTAGTAGATCCAGGATCATCTCATTCATACATTTCTGTGCAATTTGCTTCCATGTTAAATGCTGCATTCGAGTCTTTACCGTACGTGCTAGAGGTGTCGACCCCTATAGGAGAATGCTTGATTTCCGATAGAGTCTTTCGTGCTTGTGATGTAGTTATTTGTGGTCGTGTCCTTTGTGCGGATTTGGTAGTTCTTCCTATCCAAGACTTTGATGTCATTTTGGGTATGGATTGGTTGAGCAAGTTTCATGCTTCTGTTGATTGGCGTAAGAAAACTGTTACTTTTTCTATTCCCGATGTGCCTAAGTTTGTTTTTGAGGCTAGTCCTCTGAGTAGAAAGGTTCGCCTAATTTATTTTATGAAAGCGAGAAAATTATTGCATAGTGGTTGCGAGGGGTTTTTGGCTAGTGTTCTTGATACTAGGAAAGAATTCCCTAGTTTTGATAGTGTTCGGGTAGTCCGGGAATTTCCCGATGTTTTCTCTACCGAGTATGATATGCCTCCCGATCGTGAGATTGAGTTTTGTATAGATCTTTTGCCGGGTACGGCTCCGATTTCGAAAGCGCCTTATAGGTTAGCTCCCGCAGAGTTGAAAGAATTGAAGGTTCAGTTGCAAGAGTTGCTTGATCGAGGGTTTATCCGCCCTAGTGTTTCCCCGTGGGGAGCACCGGTTTTGTTTGTACGAAAGAAAGACGGTTCCTTGAGATTGTGTATAGATTACAGAAAGTTGAATCAGGTTACGGTGAAGAATAAATACCCTCTACCGCATATCGATGATTTGTTTGATCAGCTTCAAGGGTCCGTTGTGTTTTCCAAGCTTGATTTGAGGAGTGGGTACCATCAGTTGAAGGTTCGATCGGAGGATATTCCGAAGACTGCTTTTCGCACTCGGTATGGTCATTATGAGTTTTTGGTTATGCCGTTTGGGTTGACTAATGCGCCGGCCGTATTTATGGATTTGATGAACCGTGTTTTCCATCCTTATCTTGATTCTTTCGTGGTGGTTTTTATTGATGATATTCTCGTCTATTCTAAGTCTCGAGAGGAGCACGAGCAGCACTTGAGGACAGTTTTATCCGTTCTTGCTGGGGAGAAATTATTTGCGAAGTTCAGTAAATGCGAATTTTGACTCGAGAAGGTGTCGTTTCTGGGTCATGTGATTTCGAAAGATGGGATTTCTGTGGACCCGTCAAAGATTGAAGCTATAGTGGATTGGAAGAGACCCGGTTCAGTGACCGAGATTCGTAGTTTTCTTGGTTTAGCCGGGTATTACCGAAGATTTATTGAAGGGTTTTCGAGGATCGCTACTCCGATGACTCAGTTGACCCGGAAGAATGTTCCGTTTGTGTGGACCGAGAAATGTGACAAGAGTTTCGAGGAATTGAAGAAGAGGTTGACTACCGCACCGATCTTGACTTTGCCTAATGGGAGCGATGGCCTAGTGATTTTCAGTGATGCTTCGAAAGAGGGTTTGGGTTGTGTGTTGATGCAGAACGGGAAAGTAATTACTTATGCTTCAAGGAAGTTGACCCCTAGTGAACAGAATTACCCGACTCATGATATGGAGTTAGCGGCTATTGTCTTTGCGTTGCACAAGTGGAAGGACTATCTTTATGGAGCGAAGTTCGAGATTTTTACGGATCACAAGAGTTTGAAGTACCTTTTCTCCCAGAAAGAGTTGAACAACCGACAGCGCCGATGGATGGAATTGTTGAAGGATTATGACTGTACGATTTCTTATCATCCGGGGAAGGCGAATGTGGTAGCCGATGCGATTAGTAGAAAGTCTTATGTGGCTTCGATGATGGTTCGAGAGTGGAAAATGCTTGAGGATGTTCGGGATTGGTCTCCTCGTGAATCGAGACATGGGGCTATTTTTGCGAATATTAGAGTGTCTCCGACCCTAATTCAGAGGATAAAGGAAGCTCAGAAAGAAGATCCCAAGTTAGTGAGGATAATGAGTAAACTGAAAGAAAAGAATTTCGAGGATTTTTCTTTGAGCCCGGTGGGAGTGTTGACTTTCCGTGGAAGATTGTGTGTTCCGGATGTTGATGGAATTAAACAGAGGGTTCTTGATGAGGGTCACAAATCGAGGTATACTATTCATCCGGGTAGTACGAAGATGTATCAAGACTTGAAGCAACAATTTTGGTGGATTAATATGAAAAGGGAAATAGCTGAGTATGTTTCGAAGTGTTTAACGTGTCAGCAAGTCAAAGCCGAGCATCAGAGACCCGCGGGACTACTTCAGCCGTTAGAGATTCCGGAGTGGAAATGGGAGCATGTGACTATGGATTTCGTTACGGGACTGCCTCGTACCCGCAGGAAGTATGACAGTGTTTGGGTAATAGTGGATAGATTGACCAAGAGTGCCCATTTCTTGCCTATTGACATCAGATATTCGATGGAAAAGCTTGCGATCCTTTATATCGATGAGATCGTTAGATGGCATGGGGTTCCGGTTAGCATTGTGTCAGATCGAGATCCGAGGTTTACTTCTAGATTCTGGAAGGCGTTTCAGGAAGCTTTGGGTACAAATTTGCGATTCAGTACGGCTTTTCATCCCCAGACCGATGGTCAATCCGAGAGGACTATTCAGATTTTGGAGGATATGTTGCGAGCGTGTTCGATAGACTTTTCTGATTCTTGGGATTCGCACCTACCGTTAGTGGAATTCTCCTACAACAACAGTTATCAGGCTAGTATCGAGATGGCACCGTTTGAGGCCTTGTATGGAAGGAAGTGTAGATCGCCTATTTGTTGGGATGAGGTTGGTGAAGCGAAGATTGTGGGTATTGATTTGCTTCGGGATTCGGTTGAGAAAGTTAAAGTTATCCGGGATAGATTGAAGACAGCCCAGAGTCGACATAAGAGCTATGCAGACAACCGAAGGCGAGATCTTAGTTTTCAGGTTGGTGATTTGGTATTCTTGAAAGTATCTCCGAAGGTGGGTATCCGAAGGTTCGGGAAGAAGGGTAAGTTGGCTCCGAGGTTTATTGGTCCGTTTGAGATTTTGGGAAAGGTTGGACTTCTAGCGTATCGCCTTGCGTTACCGTCATCTTTGGACCGGTTGCATAACGTCTTTCACGTTTCTATGCTTCGGAAGTACGTTCATGATCCGTCTCACGTGTTACCGAGGATACCGGAGGATATTGAGCCCGATATGACGTATGAGGAACGACCGGTTCGGATCCTAGATTCTAAAGTTCAAGAGTTGAGGAGCAAGAGCATTGCGTTGGTTCGAGTCCTTTGGAGGAATCATAATATCGAGGAGTCGACGTGGGAGCTCCGAGATGAGATCGAGAGGAAATTTCCTTGGCTTTTTGTTTAAGGTAAGTCTCGTTAAAATTCGGGTCGAATTTTCTTTAAGGGGGAGTTAATGTCACGACCCGAAATCTAGGCTCTATTTTATTAGTAATTAAATGATTTTTATTTAATTATTTGCTTATTTATTTATTTAAATTATTATTTATTTAAATATTTATGTGTGCAATTTATGTGTTATAATATTTATGCCTAGCATATTATTTGGGTCTTAATTGTTAGTAAGGAGTGTAACATTTGTGTTAGTTGTGTAGTGGAGGGGGCCTAAGTGTAACCTTTTAAATCATTCCCTACTCCCTCCCTACTCCTTCCCTCTTACACTCCATCTCCCTCACCCTACTCCCCATTCTTCTCCCAGACAACTCTCTCTCTCTCTCTCCAAGGTAAGCATTTTTCTTCTCTTTACTTCTCTCTTCATTTTCTTCTTCTTCCTCTCATAATCTCCCATTTCTTAAAACGTGAAACATGTTTAGATCGTCGATAGGATCGTTGGAAGCCAAAAATATTTGAAATCCATCAACTTTGAGATTTTGCAAGTAAGTTACTTTTCCCCCATTTTGATGCTAAAATGTTCATATCATGTTTAGATATTGTTTGATGTGTTACATTTGAAGTTTGGATGAGTTTTGCAATTTATTTGGAATTTATTGAGTTTTTGGTTGAAAATGGTGAATTGATGAAAATCTTGATTTAATCTTGGTTTTGGTTGATAAAGGGTGTTGTTAAGGTCCCCTTTTTGTTTAAATAATGTTTGGGTACCTTAGAAATCTGGTTGGGAGTGTTGGATTTTGGGTGTTATGTGTTTTGGGTTTAAAAATGGAAGAACCCCTGTTGTTCTTCCCGATTTCTGGCGATTCCGGCATATTGGGCGACCGCCCAAAATCATATGGGCGACCGCGCATCTTTCTGAGAGCTTTTGTTCTTGTTTTGAGGCACTTTGGGCGACCGCACAACCCAACTTGGGCGGCCGCACAGTCCTCTGAAAACTTTACATTTTGTTAAATTGTGTAATTGAAGAACGTGCTTTGGTTTAAATCTTGGGTGTCCTTCTGGTTGACCTTAGTGAACATTGTAGTACGCTTTAGTGATAGAATTGGGTCCTTTGTGATCAAGTTTGTGTTTGAGATTCATTAATTGTCAATTGGGATTTTGGAGCACCTTTATTGTGCATTGTTTGTTCATTTCATCTTCTTGGTGATTAATTGGCATGATTCCCTACTTTGGAATCCTTGGTTGTTTATCGTGCTAGTATTTTATTACTTAGCCTTTACGTGAAATCCCAGCTGGTATTTTGTGTGTGTTTGGGCGATGGGAAAGATTATAATGGCAAAGCCAAGTCCATTATAATGTTGACCATTGTTTTGCCCCCTTCTTTACCCCTTCTCCAGATTGGCCTTGGAAAGGATAAGTCAGCGTTCCTTTGTGAATGTATCTGGCTAGCGGGTATGACGTTGTGTCATGATCCTTGTCCTTTGTGACACTGTTATGGTTATTGGTTCCGGTACCGGGGTTTCTCTTCGGCTTTCATGCTATTATGAAGATAATGATTGGTTGATTATTGAAGCTGCGCAGCGATCCTTTATTTGGATGTTCCGGTTTGGAAAACCTTGGCTATATCCTTTGTTATGTGTTTATTTCCGCTGCTATCTGATACATGCTAAATGCTATGTGCTATGTGATATTTATTATCGTTTATTGATTATTGCATCATAGCATGTCATGTAGTTGCATTAGTAACTTATTGAGATTTATCTCACCCCTTTCCTTTTATCTTTGTTTTTCCTTAACCCCCCCCAGGTGCTAAGGATTAGTCTCGCTGATCACGAGATAGAGGACGTTGAGTGTGGATCCCTTCTTTTGGGGAAGGTTGTTATAGGTTGGTTTCCATTATGTAAATGTGTAACCATTTTGGGGTAGTTGTACCAAACATTGACGTCTTTAAGAATTGTGTATTTGTATTTTGTCGTGTATAAACTTGTGGAGTTTATACTAGTTTTACTTTATTGTTCAAATGGTTTGTAAAACTTGGTTTTGTAACTTTGGATCATTACCTTTTGGTATTAAATGAAATTTTTAACTTCGGTATTTCATAGTTTTGGTTTTAGAGTCGACGTCCAGCTCGCGGTCTCGGGGCCCGCGGGGTCCGGGGTCGCGACAAACCATCTCGGCTAGCTTGTCATTCCAACGGCGATAGAAGTCTCCAAATGATTCATCACCCATTTTCACGGTGCTCTCCAATTCTTTCTTGGTGGGGCGGAATATGGAGTTGCCTTGATATTGTGACTTGAAGGTAAGCATAGAGACATCCCAATTGAGGCGGGTGGAAACTGGAAGACCCATATACCAATCTTTTGCGACCCCCTCGAGAGTAAGCGGGAAGCATTGTGCCATTATTTGAGGAGACACTTTCTATGGTAGCATAGCCCAAATGTAGGAGTCAACATGAGCGTCGGGGCAAGAGGTGCCGTTGAACTTGCCAATATCAGGCATCTTGAACTTTTCGGGAAGAGCCTCCATTGTGTTCATGAGGAGAGAAGCTTGATGAAGACCGGTGCTTGGGCCCTTGTGCAAATTTAGCCCACTAAGCCTTTGGTCAATGTAGTACATGAGAGTGTTGATCAAACCGATATTGATGCCTTGGACCTTTCTATCATTCGTGAGCCCCTTCAATTGGTCCTCGAGTTTGGATACTTCTCTTTTATGGGCCATTTCCACATGCTCATAACGGGCTCGCCATAAATCATCCTTGCGGCGAACATCCTCGGCTAGTGTATCAATTTGCCCTTTCAATACTTTCACCATGTTGATTAACCCTTCGTTGGACACGGAAATGTTCTCACCCTTGTTGTCGTTGCTGTTGGAAGCCATTGGACCTATTGAGAGAACACGGTTGATCTTTGGTTGGCCCCACAAATACCTTTTGAGTAAAATAAATTCACCCCATAAACAAAGGAAAAAGACTCGACCATATAAGAAAAATGACTCTTTTTTTTTATTTACAACAGTCGGAAGGACGTGGTCCTTTTTGGGGTTTTTAGAAAAATAGTGGAATCGTCACACTAGTATAAAGACCTTCTCGCGGTCCCATATACTCATCGGATTCCACCACGCTTGTGAATCCTACATGTGTCGGGATTAAACTAAATTAATGTAGTAAAGCATACATGTGGGGACGGATTTTTTATTGGGGTCCATTATGACCACTTGGGGACGGAGTTTTATTTCGTCCAAAACAACGGGTGGCATGTATGATTTGAAGACATTAGTTCATGGAAATCTCGGCACATGGAAACCGACTTGAGTCACGGAGTGTTAGACCCTAACTAGAATTGTGTGGTTTGTGCTCGGCTAAAGAGAGGCTTAAAGGTCACCTCCGGCATGTAGTCGTGAACTACGCCATGGGCTGAGGTTTACCGCTTCGGAAGAGTCAAGGTCGAGTGGAGCTTGAAACTTCCTAGGACGGGCCTCGACGGGTTTGGGGTTGGACTTGTGCGACTCGATAGTGAGCAGTTGATAAGAATAAGTGCATGTAGTGTGAGGTCTAACAAGTGACAAAATATTTTTTTTTTCAAAGGAAATAAAAAAAACAAATAAGCATGTAATTTACAACTTTCAAATCACCTGTGTGACCGATAAAAATGAACAGGAAATAAAAGCTGTTCTATGCAGGCCCGGTGCCTACACACTGTCAAAACTGTCCATTCTGTTCACTGTTTCTGTTTTTGGGAAATGCCCAGAAGCGCGCGCATTCAGATGCCTACTCGGGAGGCACGCGCGTTAGACTGAGGAAATGGAGGCGCCCGCTTCTGGGCAGTACCTGCAAATCAGCGGGTTCAAAGGATTGCCTTGACCCTAAATTATAGAACTTTTTTCCCTGCAGTAAACGTTAGCACAGAAACATGGAATTGAAGGACGAGATGGGAGGCGGGCGATTCTGATTCAAAGGGGTCGGACGCGCGCGCGTTAGGCCAAGATGGCCGAAGGCGCGCGCTTCCTACCCTTTTTACCAGAATGCCCAGAAAACAGAATAAAAGAACACCAAAAGATGAAAACGCAAGTTTAACCCTCTAGGTCCCCAGCAGAGTCGCCACTGTAGATACCCGGGGAACCACGGCTTGGCTAGAGCGCGTGAATTACCTAAGATGTCTAATTTTGTTTTAGAGTCGCCACCCACGTTTTAGAGGAACGCGAGAAAACCTAAGAAAATAGCCTTTTTTATTGATTACGAAACCAAAGATTCTTGAGATGAGGGGGTTCGGGGGTTAGGTGACGGAGTGGGAAGTACTTAAACACCCACTCCGCCCCGCTTACGCGGGTCTTGCTACTTTTGGTGTTCTTGTATTTACATGTCCTTCAATTGATAAAATATGCTAACAACTACAAAGTAAAGATAAGGGGAAAATGAAAGCTAAATGATTTTATTGATTAAGTGTCTAATGGTTACATGTTGAATATTTACTAAACGATTACATTAAGAGATGAAATTAAATTAAATTAATGTTGGAATGTTGGGATGTAACCTTGGCCAAACTTCAATAGTGAAGTGGCCTTTTGGTTGTATCCCTTTTTATGGAGATTGCATACTAGTAAGACACAAATAAAAATAAGAGAATAGAAAAGTTGTACCTTTAGAAAAGGGACTTTGAGCTTGGACTTGAAATGGTGCTGTTGTAGGGAAATTATTGTAGAACAATTTGTGTAGAGTCTTGTCACGAAGAACTCTTGTAGGGAGAATTTGTGTATAGTGTGTGTGTAAGAAAAGTTTTAAGTCTAAGAAGAAGGTCCAAGAGAGGTAGAAGAGATATGAAAAGAGATCAAAAAGAGATGAAAAAGAGGCCCCCTTCCAATGGTGGATTGGAGGGGTTTTTATAGTCGAAAGGGGATGTTTTTTGTGCCAAAACGGAGTTACAAAGATCAGTTTCCCGGGCAAAATCATATAAAATGAGCAAGGGAGAGATTCTTGGACAGAAATCAGTAACTGACAGAATGGACTAGAAAGTTAACTATGTTGTGCAGTTTAGTCCAAAACTGATGGAATCAGTTAGGAACTTAACAGGACTAACAGAAATTAACCAAAACAAGTAAAGTAAAAATATTATGTATGCAATCGGGGTGAGAGGTCCAAGGTGGGGTGTCTACATTAAGAACCCTTGCTCTGGTGTTAACATGCTAGAATCTATGAGCAAGGAATGTGAAATTAAAAATGAGTGCCTTACTAGAGACAAAATTGATAAATCTATGCCAAAGAGTAAGGTACCAAAAAAGAGAACCACTCCGGGGTGGCGCACATGCACGGACTATAGACAATCAACCCCGGGTAAAACAAAAACTGGGTGGCGATTGTGTATTGATCGCAGAAGCTCAATCACGCCGTTAGGCATGAAATGGCCAATTGTCAAAGACAATAGGCCGTCACAATACCATTCAGCCATTCCAATTATAAGAAAGGGGTCGAGCTAATGACCTTAAACAAGCATCATCGGGATGGTAACCGATGGATTTTTTTTATTATTATTATTATATATTGTTTTTTTGTTTTTCTTATTTTTTTTCTCCTCCCTAAGTTTTTCTTTATTGTTTTCCTATTTTAAAAACATTGAGGACAATGTTTGATTTAAGTGGGGGGGGGGGTAGAATCTCTTCTTTTCTATTTCAAAAAAAAAAAAAAAACTCTCTTATAATCATTAATTATCAAATTGTCTTTATAAAACTTTTTCCTATCAATTTCTTTATAAACTTTTATCCTTTAAGAATTTTGATAAATTGAAGTTAGGAATATATTGGGAATAAATGAAAAATTCTAAGTATAAGTATAAAATTTATAAACTTTATTAAGTATAAGCATAATGATTTTTTGGGTCATTTAAATTAGGTTACAATTACTTGTGAATGTTTTTGAAATCATTCTTGTTTATACATCACAAAGCCTTTATTGTTACTTCTTCTAAGATATGAATGATTGTTATGCATTTCTGGAATCACAAAAACCTTCACTTTAATCCATCTTTCCATTTCCACTTTCAAGGCTATTAATCAACTTAAATCTTCTTGCGAATTGCCCACTCGAATATCTAAATGAATAAATCATTATAGAGTGGAACAATTTAAGACAAGAAACTCAATTGTCACGTCTAACTATAATCTCTAACCCTTTTTCCACTACCACCCTCCACCTCCATTTTTGTGATTCAAGGTGCATAACAAATTATGAGTATCTTAATTAAGGAATAAAAGTCATTGTTAATTGATGAATACCAACCATGAAGCAATTCTTCACAAAGCACTCTAAAGAGTGAATTTATTTCAAAACCATACTTGTGATCCAAAAGTTTATTTGGCTATTTTAATATGTTTTTGCTTGATAAATCTTATTCTTGCTATATTAAGCTTATGAATTCTCTATCTACTTCCCAAATATAATCTTAGGTTCTATTTTCACAAAATTCTTGAGTTATAAAAGGGACGGAAAAATAGGTGGAAATAATTTTTATTAAAGCAAATACATTATTCTAGAGAAAGCATTTTTTCTTTTACTTCTTCTAAAGTCATTTATCCTTCTCTTCCCTTTTTCCAAATTCAAACTTGCTTAGGGACAAGCAAGGTTTAAGTGTGGGACAGTTGATAAACGATTATTTTATAGTCATTTATAATATATTTTACCTATCATTTTATTTCAATTCCTAGATTTATTTAATACATTTTGTTCATTTTTATCTATATTTTGCAATTATTATTCTTGGTAGTATTCTGCGATAGAAACAGGATTTTAGGGACTTTTTGGGACAAAATACGACTCATATAATGAACTGGAGCAAAGGGGTTGAAGATGGAACAATTTGAGAAGAAAAAGAAGTGAAAAATCAGAAATTTGGGATAGCATGACCGTGCTTGCAAGTCTGCACGACCGTGCCATTGATGTCGACAAAAATGGCCAAAATCAGATTTCCGCACGGCCGCGCCAAATTGCAAGCTCGACCGCGCCAAGATCATTGGTCCGGCCGGACCACACTGGATACCCGGTCAGACCTCTCTACTAAACCGGTCAGACCTCTCTATTAACCCGGCCGGACCACTTGAATTTCCCCTTTTCTAGACATTTGGTCCGCCCGGACCAATATCAAGACCCGCCCGGACCTCCTTCTTGCCTGTTCCGAAACAATGCCTCCAAGAGGTGTCTTTTGATGCTTAATTTGGGAAACAACACATCTTTCAGCCCAAATGCCTATATAAGAAGGCCATTTCAGCCTTAGAAGGGATCCAGAAATTGTTGTAAAGAAACTCTAGCAAAATTATAGTCTCACAATATTATTATTTTCCATCTTTTTGAGGTGTTCTTGAGGAAAAGCAATACAAATTCTTACAGAGTTATTTTCAGCCCTTGTTTCTTTCATCATTGCAAGACTAAGTTTACTTCTTCCCTAATCTTTATATTGCTATACTTATATCTTGTATATTTTGTTAATTTAATGGCTTGTGAGTAATCCTCCATTTTCTTGGGGTTGGTTCATCACCTTTAATTTATGCTCATCTTTCTTTCTCTTCATCTTAAACAATTTATTCACATCGTAACTAAAACGCCTACAACCATGATGAGCTCCATGATTCGTATGAATTCTAGTTAGTCGAGAGAAGTACCTAGCGGAGAATCTCGACTAGCGGACCCCTATGAATTAAACTGGGTTTCTATTAATCACAAGAGTAGATTAATGGCCTAGGGATGTTCCTTGAGTGGAAAGTATGTCGATTTTATAAACTTAACAGATTCTTACTATACTATGGGCCATCAAGAGATAGGGCATAGTTAGCATGAGAATACAAACGCTACTTGCTTGATCGTGAGAAGTAGTGTAGGCTTAACATACCATCCTTGTTTTAAAATGGAAATTTAATCTAAAGAGCATGATTAATTGATGAACATATTGACTGTTTGAGTCCCAATCCCAGGAAGTCTTTCTTCATAAGAGTTTTCATTTAAAATTAGAGTATTTACAATTTATTTCTGGTTAGTGACAACCAATTTATACCACCAATCAATCATTTTTATTATTTCTTTCATTAAAAGAAAACATTCCTAAAAATAACCTTGTCCTCGTGGGATCGACCCGCATTTGCCGTATCCTATACTATATCTAAACCGTGCACTTGAGGTTTATAAACTAAGCCGTGCATTTCGGCCTAACATCAAGCAACCAAAAATACTCCCAAATCTCAGTCACTAAACCACCTGTAGACACCCCACCTTGGACCGCTCACCCCGATTGCACATTTGATTTTGTGTTCCTCCCTATTTTATGTGTTTTTTTCAGTGTTCTAAAAATCGGGCTAGGCGGCCGCCTAGGCGGTGCCTAGGCGCTAGGAGGCCCCCTTCCGCCACGATTTCCTTCAAATCGGCGATAGTAGGCATCCGACGGATTCGGCGGCGACTAGGCGGACTCCGCGGCAACTAGGCGGGATCGGCGGTCGCGGCGACTCGGCGGTGGCGCGATGGGCTAAGAAGAGAATGAAAAACGTCGAGCGCGCAGGAGCGAGAGAGAGGTAAAAGAGAAGAACGAGATTTGGGCATGGAAGGGAGGAGATAGAAAATAAGATCTGGTGTACCTTGGATATGCAGAGATTAAGGCAATAAAGATGGTGATGGAGTCAATGGAGTCACCGGAGTCATGGCAATGGAATATCCGGATCTGGCGCACGATAAGGGGTGAGCGACACCGAGAGACGTTTTTGGTAGAACTGTAGAAGTAGCTGTCTGCGTTGAAAATTGTAAAGTGGGTGGGCTATTAAGTGGGTGGGCTCTTGGATTGAGATAAGCTTTACACATACATACAACATGATACATAAAATCTACTTATTATTTTAAGCTTTTTCATTTTAATTTTCCTTTTGAAAGGTGAACATATTTTATTTATTCCTTTTGTGAATATAATTTATAAATAATTATTTTATTTATAAAAATGTATAAATTCTCGGCCCCGCCTAGGCCCTTAGGCACTAGGCCCGGCTTCGCCGCCTAGCGATTTTTAGAACACTGGTTTTTTTGTTAGTTTCTGTTACATTCATTAAGTTCCTGACTGACTCCATTAAGTCTAGGGACTAAACTGAATAACAGTGCTGACTTCCCATTCCATTCTGTCAAAAAATCCATTTCAAGGTCGCGCGCCTCCACCCGTAGGGGTTAGAAGCGCGCGCGTCCTGCCTCCAAGGCAGGAAGCGCGCGTACCTGGGCGTCAGTTACAGATTTTCTCCAAGAATCCCTCCCTTCTTTGTGACTTCGTTTTGGCACCAAAAACATCTCTTTTACACCTATATAAACACCTTTTCTCCACCATTACAAAGGACTCTTTGGCCAACACAAGAAAACTCTACCTAAAAGAGGACTTTTTGTGACTAAGAAAACTACACAAACCATTCTCAAGACATTTCTAAGGCAATTTACCAAGAAGTGTTGGAAGTCATTTGAAGTTTAGGTAACACAACTTTTCTCTTTATTCTCTCTACTTCATCTCTTCTCTTCTTCTTTTACTTTTATCAAACGTGCAATCACCCAAATCATTTTGGGACATGACACCAAAGATAAATTCATTATATTGAAGTTGGTCAAGGAGTTATCTCCCTACATTCAAAGCACCCCTTTTTAACCCCTTTTATCATTATCAAAGAATAGGAAGAACATTTTATTTATGTAGACTATGAACAAGCAAGACCAACATTAGTTGAGCGAGATGGGTGTTTAAGTACTTCCCATCTCGTAACCTAACCCCCAAACCTCATAACAAGAATCTCTGTTTTTGTATCAAAACATAGGCTAAATATTAGGTTTTTCTTATGTTCCTCTAAAAACATAGGTGGCGACTCTAAACAACTAAAACACGAATACACATCCTAGGAAAATCGCTCCACCGCTCTATCCTAAAGCGCGTGGGCTCTCCCGGGGTATCTACATTGGCGACTCCGCTGGGGACGTTTGAGGGTTAAACTTGCGTTTTTGTTCAAAGTCTTTTTTCTTAGCATTCTGGTTCCTGATGGGGGAAGCGTGCGCCTCTGGCCTTCTTGGCCTACTGCGCGCACTCCACACCAGAGACCAGAATCGCCCGCCTTTCCTATGTTCTTCCTATTCTTCTTTGTTTTTTGTGCTAATCATCTGCGCAGGGGTTCCAATAGACATTCAGGACCAGGGCAATCCCCTGAGTCCAAGGTCTCTGACAGTCTGACAGTTTTACCCAGAAGCGGGCACCTCCCAGAGACTCTGCGCCATGCACGCGCATCCCACAACACATGCCAGAGGCGCACGCTTCTGGGTGGTTTTCCAGAAGACGAAAAGTTTCCAGAACAAAGCAGAATAATGGGGTGTGGGCACAGTTGCCTACATCAAGGACTGATTCGGACATTTGACTTTTTTATTTTGTGTTTTTTATCGGTCACACGGGTGACTCGAAAGTTGTAAATTACGTGCTTATTTGTTTTTCTTTTTGTTTTTTTTAAAGAAAAGTAAAAAATGTTTTGTCACTTGTTGGACCTCACACTACGTGCACTAATTCTTATCAATTGCTCACTATCGAGTCGCACAAGTTCATAACCCCAAACCCGTCGAGGCCCGTCCTAGAGAGTTTCAAGCTCCACCTGACCTTGACTCTCTCGAAGCGGTAAACCTCAGCCCATGGCGTAGTTCATGACTACATGCCGGGGGTGACCTTTAAGCCTCTCTTTAGCCGAGCATAAGCCAACACAATTCTAGTTAGGGTCTAACACTCCGTGGCAAGTCGGTTTTCATGTGCCGAGATTTCCCTAAACTAATGTCCTCAAATCATACATGTCGTTTCTAAGGGAAACAAGTGGTTATCATGGGCGAAATAAAACCCCGTCCCCAAGTGGTTATTATGGACGAAAATAAAAATCTATCCCCGCATGTATGCTTTACTACATTTTTTTAGTTTAATCCCGACACATGTAGGTATCGCAAACGTGGTGGAATCCGATGAGTATATGGGACCGCGAGATGGTCTATATACTAGTGTGACGATTCCATTATTTTTCTTAGAAAACTCAAAAGGGATTCCGTCCCTCTGACTTATAAAAAAAAGTTTTTTCTTTATGTGGTTTGAGTCGTGTACCCACTGTGTGTTTTAAGCCTCTTCATGGACCGAAAGTGTTACTCAAGACTGACAAGGGCCTCTTCTTCAATTTAGGTCCAATTGGTACTTACCGCATCTACTGAGATTCAGCAAACCGGCTAGTTCGTGAATTGATCACTCCAACAGCTCCGATAGCATCAATGACCGGTGACTCCAATAGCAATAACACCATGTCATTTGAGCAACTCTCAGCTATGGTCCAAATTCTCCAAGAACAAATCTCCACTCTCAACAAAGAGTCCGAAAGCAAAGATGACCTTTGGCAATCCCATCTTGACAATCAAAGGGAGGCTCATGAAGCCGAGATGGACCAAATGAAAGCCAAACTCACCAAGCTCTCCTAGGGTAAGGACAAGGAGGACAATGATGAGTCCGAATGGACCAAAGGCTTGTTTCAAAGCCCTTATGTTAGTGCCCGTACCAAGAAAATGGGGGAGCCAAGCACCGAAAACAAGGATCACAAGATGGTTGATTCAATTATGGCTTACATAGATCAACGCTTCAATGGTCTCAACTTGGGGAAAGGCTCCGACACAAGCCTTTATCAGTCATCTATCCTCATGAGCACAATGGCCGCTCTCCCCGACAACTTCAAGATGCCCGACATCAGCAAGTTCAAGGGCAACTCTTGTCCCATGGCACACATCGAGACACACATATGGGCTATAGTTCCGAAAAAGGTCTCTCCCAAGGTGATGGCACAATGCTTCCCTCTTACTCTCGAGGGGGAGGCAAAAGATTGGTATGCAACTCTTCCGCTCATAGTCGGTCTTGATTGGGACGCCGCCATGCTTGCCTTCAAAAGACAATACCAAGGCAACACCACTCACCGCCCGGAAAAGAAAGAAATCAAGAACACCACCCAAAGGGATAATGAGTCCTTTATTGACTTCACAAGAAGGTGGAATGACAAGATTGCTGAAATTGTTGAGAGGCCTAATACCAAGGAACAAATGGACATCTTCCTCAAGTGTCTAAAGATTGATCTCCTCACCCACATAAGTGGGGCTTGCTACGCAGATTTTTCTCAAATGTATGAGGAAGGGGTCCGAATGGATGACTTGCTCAAGGAGATCAAGAAAAATTCTCCTAGCTTCCGATATAAGGCCACCTCTAACTCAACAAAAGAGGCTTCAGTCAATGCCGTTACAATCTACAAGGGGAATTACAAAAGGGTTCCTCCGCCACAAGGCAAGAGACCTCAAAATGATCGTGTCTACACTCCTCTTCAAGGCATGACTCACACGGAGGCCTTCGAAGTCCTCAAAGCAAAGGGGAAAATCACACCTCTATAAGGGTACCAACCCAAGGCGATCAACGCCAACCATGGTCATCACAAGTATTGTGGCTACCACCAACATAGTGGCCATCTTACCGAGAAATGCTTTGTCCTCCGTAACATCATCCAAGATCTCATAGACAAGAAGTAATTCATAGTTCCTAGTAGGGGTGATGTCAATGTAATAGAGCTAGGAGAGTTTGAGGAGACCACTCATTCAATTCCCATTGTGAATAAGGGCTCCAATGTTATGAATGAATTTGGAAATTATTGCTATGTTGTGACATATGATGAGGTAATGAGGGAAGTGTTAGAGAATAGGAATAAGCAAAATGGGAACATCAACATGCTAACTCGATCCGAACGAGTCATAGCAAGCAATCCCACTACTTCTGCGCTGAGCACCTCTTCTCAAAGATCGCAAGCTCGCGACACTCCCGAAGATCCTTTATTAACACAACTTAAGAAGACTCAAGCCAACATATCCATTTGGGACCTCATTGCATCTTCAAAGAAACATCGAGATCTTGTCATCAGCAATCTTGATGACACATCAGTCTCTCCCGATATAACTCCCGAGGACCTTAGTGCTATGATAGGCCACAAACATTTTGGCAATGTCATCACTTTTTCCGATATGGACCTTCCACCATTTGGGTACGATCACAATGAGGCCATCTATCTCAAAGTAAGGGCAAGGGGAGACCTATTTCAAGAGTCTTGTTCAACGGTGGCTCCGCACTCAACTTAATGCTTGGCCGAATCATGGGCATACTGGGGCTTAAGTGTTCAGATCTAAAGCCTTCTACTTAAGTAATCTGAGGTTACGACAGCATTGCCCGCACAGTCATGGGTATGGTGGAAGTAGACATTGAGTTTAGGAGCATGGTTATGTCCGTCCCGTTTTAAGTGCTCGATGTCCTTTCCTCATTCAATTTGCTCTTGGGCTGACCATGGATACATAGTTCTAATGCCGTCCCTTTGACTCTCCATCAATGCGTCATGGCAGAAAATGTCACTATCCACAGAAATGGGGAACCCGTTCACCAAGTTCAGCATGGTTTAGAAGACTCTACCCTCTCCAGCGTCTCAATCAACGCCATCGATAAAGAAGGGGGAAACTGATCATGGACCCTCGGCAATCAAAAAGTCCTTCGTATGATGAGGAATATGAATTACATTCCTGGTTTAGGCCTAGGAAAGCACCAACAAGGGAGAATGCAACCCGTTGAGGTCCCCTTTGTCAAGAACAAGTTTGGATTGGGATATGAACCGTCCGAGGATGACTTAAAATATGAGCAAGCTGTCAAGAATGAGAAAGCCCGAGCTCGCAGGGAAGGCCGTCACTATGAAATTCCTAACTTGAGGCCTTATCGCAAGACGTTGAATGGCTACTTTGTCCGCCAAGAGGAAGATGTCATGTACATAATCTTTCCCGAGCCATGGGTCAATAATAAGGTCATCAAAAAGCCCGGTCTCGAAATATTTTCTGATTGTGAGATTCAGAAGCATGAAGAGGAACCAACTCCTATATCACCCTGAGAATGGTGGGGGAAGAAGTGACCATAGAGTCTGAGATAGAGATTACCGTGGGGGAAGAGTTCACGGATCTAGTTTCCATGTTTGAGGAACTTGCCATCATGGAAGAGTACCAAGTCAATGCCATCTCCGACGACAACGACACAGGAATAAGGCCTATCAGCGAGGTCAAGCCATGCTCCGAACCGATCAACAACTGGTACTCAACAAAGGAACCTGTGGTATCCGAGGAATTCCTGATCAAGAAAATGGGTTGCATACCACGCAAGGTTACAAAGGAAGACTTGTTAACATTCACTTTCGAGTCTGAGAGTGTCTCCGATACCCTCACCCAAGAGGATATAGAGGCAATAGCCGAGCGTGTGTTCCCTATCTTTGCTAATGAAAAATTTGCTCTTTCTGAGTACCCCGAGATTGCAAACATCATAAATGATGAATTAACTAGTAATGAATTTAATGAACTAGTTAATAACGATTCAAATAATGATGAAATAGACCAATAAAATGAAACATACTTCAATGAACTTGCTCAACAGGTCTGTAGTCGTGGTGAAAATGGTCCAGGGGCTGATGAAGAATTGCATGTTGTTAATCTGGGTACCGATGAGGAGCCGAAGGAAACCAAGATCGGAAGCTTCTTCAAAGGGGAAGAGAGAGACAGATTGACTGCACTGCTCAGAGAGTTCGTGGATGTATGGTCATACAAATACATGCTGGGTCTAGACAGAAAGGTCACCGAGCACAGGATTCCGATCAGAGACGACGCTAAGCTAACAAAACAGAAACTTAGAAAGATCAAGCCAGAATGGTCTTTACAAGTAAAATAAGAGATACAGAAGCTTCTCAGTGTGGGCTTCATCAAAGTTATTGAGTATCCAACATGGCTAGCCAATGTGGTGACGGTCAAAAAGGCTAACGATAAGGTCCGTGTTTGTGTGGATTTCTGGGATTTGAACAAAGCTTCTCTGAAGGATGACTTTCCACTACCCAACATCGACATGCTAGTCGATTCCACTGCTGCCTACGAGGTCCGCTCATTTATGGATGGTTTTGCTGAGTATAATCAGATTCTCATGGCCGAGGAGGATCAACACAAGACTGCTTTCACAACACCGTGGGGCACCTTTTGCTACACAGTCATGCTGTTTGGGTTGAGGAACGCTGGGGCTACTTATTAAAGGGCTATGACAGACTTGTTCCACGACATGATTCACAAGGAAATTGAGGTCTATGTGGATGACATGATCATCCATTCAAAAGGAACTGATGGTCAACATTTGATCGACCTTCGCAAGTTCTTCGAAAGGCTTCGACAACACAAGATGAGGCTCACTCCCGCAAAGTACACCTTCGGGGTTATCCGAGGCAAATTTCTTGGCTACATGGTCACTGAAAGGGGAATTGAAGTAGATCCCTCAAAAATCAAGGCAATCATTGACATGCCTCCTCCAAAGACATAGAAAGAAATCAAAGGTTTCATGGGCAGACTTCAATACATCAGTCGGTTTGTGCACCAACTCACTTCCATATGTGAGCCAATCTTCAAGCTACTCAAGAAGAATGTGGCTCTAGAATGGACCGACGCTTGCCAAGGAGCCTTCGACCAAGTGAAGCATTACTTGACATGCCCTCTAGTTCTGGTTCCACCACACAAGGAGAAGCCTCTCTTGTTCTACCTCACAGTGAATGATGAAGCCCTAGGGGCTATGCTAGCACAAGAGCAACGAGACTCCACAAAGGAGAATGCCATTTACTTTGTCAGTCGCTGATTCCAAGGAGGCAAAAAGAACTACTCTGCCTTAGAGAAGTCATGTGCATCATTGGTTTGGGTCACTCAAAAGCTCAAACATTACATGGAAGCCTTTCCAATCAAGTTAGTAGCAAAAGTGGACCCGCTCCGCTACATCTTCGAGAAACCTTTCATGTCAACAAGGATAGCCAAGTGGTACTTCATGCTCGCCGGCTATGATATCACTTACGTCACACTCAAATCCATCAGGGGCAAAGTGTTTAGTGATCAGTTTGCTGAATTTCCGTGTGACGAAGTGAAGGGGGAAGGCTTACAATTTCCTGACGAGAACTTGATTTGCACCACAACTGAGGAAAATAAGTGGCAACTTTTTTCGATGGGGCAGCCAATAAGCACGGTTATGGGATAGGAATGTTGCTTGTCGATCGAAAGGACATCTATACTCCAATTGCATTATGTCTTGAATTCGAAGCTACCAACAAAATTGTTGAATATGAGGCATGTATAACGGGGCTAGAAGCGGTTCTAGAAAGAAATGTCACGGATCTAGAAGTATTCGGTAACTCCCTGCTCCTTATCAATCAGACATCGTGTAAATGGTGAATCTAAGACCCGACCCTCCAACAGTATGGTCAGCACCTCAAGGAATTGGCTGAACATTTTCAAGACATCGCGTTCAATTATTTGCCGAGGGACAAGAATGGCTTTGCTGATGCACTAGCCACCATAGCCTCACTGGTTGAGATGCCCAAAGGAAAAATGGTGAAGCCCTTCAAAATTACAAGAAGGACTAGTCCGGCATATTGCATGAGTATTGAGGTCAATAAAGTCCAAACAAGCCCCCCGTGGTACACGGACATCATGAACTTTCTCAAGGATGGCACTTTCCCTGTAGACAGCAACAAGAAAGCTCAAGTGGCATTACAAAAGTTAGCCGCAAGATATGTGTTGATTGGGAACCGAGTCTACAAGAGACACCAAGAAGGGATCAACCTCTTATGTGCAAATGAGACCGAAGCTCAAGAGATAATGCATGAAGTCCACGAAGGCGAGTGTGGCCCCACATGAATGGGATTATGTTAGCCAAGAAGATACTCTGTATTGGCTACTATTGGACCACCATGGAAAGAGACTGCATTGAGAAAGTCAAGAAATGCGCCAAGTGCCAATTCCATGCTAATCTGCAACATGCTCCACCGTCACAACTATATAACATGACCACCCCATGGCCGTTCTCTTGTTGGGGCATATATATCATCAGCAAAGTCCATCCTACGGGAAGCAACAGACAGTCATTCATTCTAGTGGCCGTGGATTATTTCATAAAGTGGGTCAAAGCAGAAGCTTACCGAGTTCTTAACGCCAAGAAAGTGTCTGAATTCGTGAAGAACAACATCATGTGCCGATACAGTATTCCTCATGAGATCATCTCCGATAATGGTTCTCACTTTGAAAAGGAAATGGATGCGTTTTTGGTTGATTACAAAATTACCAAACACAAGTCATCCCCGTACCGCCCTCAAGCTAATGGAGCAGTCAAAGCAGCAAACAAGACAATTGAGATCATTATACGGAAAATGGCCTCTACAGGAAGGGATTGGCCTGAAAAGTTACCACTAGCATTGTGGGGCTACCGCACATCAATCCGATCAGCAATAGGAGAGACCCCACACTCATTGGTTTATGGTTCCGAAGCCGTACTCCCAGTCGAACTTGAAGTTACCTTTTTACGAGTCTTACTCGAGAACCAAGTCAACGAGGTTGATTGGATTCAAAGTCGATATGAGCAACTAGCCCTACGAGCAACTAGCCCTACTCGACGAAAAGAGGTTAAGAGTGTTTGAGCGCACAAGGGCTTATCAACAAAGAATGGTAAAGGATTTCAACAAAAAGGTGAATCCTTGACACATCAAAGTGGGAGACTTGGTTCTAAGACAACATCCTCTCAATGCCATGAACCCCTTGGGAAGTGGGTGTTGGTGTTGGTGCCCTAGGCACGTTTGTAAAACGTTATATATGTTATCATTTTATTCATATTAATAAAGAGATGTTTTGATTATTATTATTGGTCATGTTTACTTATAATAATCTCCGTCCCTAGTACTTGTGAAGCACTAGTATAAAGGCTAAATGATCATGGGATGATCATGTTATATTTATGGGTACTTACTTAGAACAAGGTACTGTACATGACCCGCTGTATGAGATTTATGTCATGGTCTATGTCATACATATATCTCATATTAGTTATGTCATTTTAATCCTTAGACATGAAGTTATTATACTCTTCCACTTGATGAACATTATGTTTGACATATTCAAACACTACCTTTAACCAGGAAGTTATAAAATGTATGATTGGCATAATCGGATTCAAGTAGGGAAGAATAATAAGCTAAATGGATTTGTCCCTCTTCGGAGAGATGTCAAGCTTGGGCCTCTCGTAGGAATGATGTTGATGAAAGTTTGGCCAAACTCAAGTGAATTGATTGGATCAATGTCATTTGGATTATTAACATATTCGATATCGAGAAAGTATTGAACAATACAAGTTGACTTGTTGACCAGGACTTGTGTTCAATGACATCGTGGACAAAAGGATTGTGACATGTTCTATAAAGGAATGCGAACTTGTATATAGTTACATTATTAGGGTAGGTATGACGGTTTGCTAGAACCTAATCATATCTTATGGGATCATGTTTGAACCTATTGCCAACTTAGTGTAATCCTATAGGGTCACACACAAATAGAACGAATCTAAAAGGACTTAAATGGAATTTTGGGTTGAAGGACCTTTGAGGGATTTTAGGACTTTAGAGGAGAAAACTAAAATCTGGAAAAAGGGTAGATTCGGGCGGACCTTTGGAAGGACCCGGCCGGACCACTTAAAGCCCCAGGCGGACCAAGTGATATACCCGGTCGGACCAAGCCTTGATCCGGCCGGACCCACTTGCACACCTGGGCGGACCTAACCCTGTTTCAGCTTGGGACTTTCCTAGTCCGTTTTCTTGCGGGTTTAGACACTTGTTACATATTTGGAATAAGTTTAACAAGTATATAAATAGCCTCTAACAGCCCTAATCAGACCTAATGATTCCTAAGAATTGTGAGAGCTTTCAAAGAGTTTGAGAGACCAATTTCTTGTTCTAAGATCCCTTGGTGAAGAACAAGAACATCATCACAATAAATTCCATATAGTTCTTAGTTGTGAAAGCATGTTTCACAATTTGTTCTAGAAACCAAGATCAAGTGTTTCTTGATATTCGTTCGAAGGTATGGATACCAATAGAGGGTGAAACTTATCATCTTCAAAGTTCGTGTTCAAGCTTTGTGTTCGTGATCAAGTCTTCAAGTCTCCACCAAATATCCAAGGTTGTTAGCAAAGGCATCAAGGGTTAGTATTCTAGTATTCATTATGCATGTATTTGATATAATCATATGAATGGATCTATGGGATTTGGGTTTCATGAATTTTAAATGCTTGAATTCCGCTGCGCATGTTACTAGGAAACCCAACAGTGGTATCAGAGCCCCCCGTTCTTGTTGATTATTTCAATACTAGATCATGTTGTGTGTATATAAATTATTTATGTGCCTAGCATGATATGAATATTGAGATTATGATGTTTATGTGTTAGATGCGTTTTATGTGGTTTATTGTTTCATAAACTTTAATCGCACTATTCAATCGTAATAAAAATTATGGTGGATTTAAAATTGTTGGGTTATCAATTTTTGATTGGATCAAAGTTTTGATAATCTAGAGATTCATGAATAAATTGTTTATTTAAGGTTTTGATGATCATGGTGATTGGATCACCAAGAACACCAATCCTAATTGAATCGGGGCAAAACAATTTTGAGACAAATTTTGAATTTTGAAAATTCTGGGATTTTTCTGCGGGATCCGACCGGACCTATCCCTTGACCCGGCCGGACCATCTGGTCTGGAGCGGGCGCGGGGCGTAGGTGCTGGGGTGGATCTTAAGGTTTGAAACTCCAATTTTTTTAGTCTTATGATACTGAAATTGGATCAAGATTTGGATGGCTAGCGTACGTTCTCGAGACTGTGTTTCCCAAACTTGATCGCAATCAAAGATTCAAAGATAAAACGAAGTTAGAATTAAGAAGAGTTCATAATTGCTAAAATTGATAAACAAAGTTCTTGATTCAAGCTTGGAGATCCATGTGGAATTGTGAATGCAATTGGCCTACGTTCATCGAGACCATCTATTGCTTAATTTCGGTCACATGGACTACTTTCTTGGTTTCTTGAATTAGTGCGGAATTGTGGTTGCCTGATGGCTTAGTTCGCCCGCACTTCTTGTTGTCTTGATTTAGAGATGATAACCAAAGTTCAAATAGTCTCATCTTCATAATTATAGAGAAACTAATGACACATAAATATTGTACTTAAATTAATGGAGATTAATTTAGTAGCTAAACTTGATGCTCAACATATTTATTTTATGTGCTCATAAATGTGTTGCATGCTATATGGTGATGAACCTTCTTCAATATTTTAAGTCCTTATGTCACGCCATGATTAAAACACTTGTAAGTACACGAGTAATTTCATGCGGGCTCGCCAAAGCGAGGTGCATTGATCTTATTCTTGTATGAGCAAGATGAGTGAATAAGAGTTTCCTATGCCTTTAAAATGGCTGGACTTAATTAGACGTCAAAACAGTTTTGGGCCTAAGGCAAAGATGAGATTTAACATGCTTTTTGAAATTGGATTTCTTAAAGAACCTCATAAAGGATCTAAGAGTTATATGGGATATGATTGACATGTTTGACTACATAATTAATTTGATTTTGAGCGGTGCGCCAAAGCGTACTTGAAATTAAATTAAAGTTAGATCTTAGCCCATTTAAATTATATTATACATTGGATGTGTAAGAATGTTATATAATTTAGTAGGAGTATTTTTTGGAAAAATACATTGTTTATCTCTTTAATAAAATTGGTACTTATTAAATTTTTGAAATTTTGCATAATTCTAGATAATGACATATTTAACACTAAATTAATTTCGTTGCGATCGATCCTTAAGAAAGATAATCTTCAAGAGAATGGTATAAACTTTATGGATTGGATCCATAGCCTAAGAATGGTTCTAAGGCAAGAAAATAAGTTGTACATTCTTGATGGGCCTAGTCCTGAAGAACCCAAAGCCAACGCCCCTAGGGCGGAAAGAGACAATCGCAAGAAACATCAGGATGATTCTAGAGATGTGAGTTCTCTCATGCTTTCGACCATGTGCTCAAAATTCCAACAAAGTTTAGAACTGTTGGAAGCCTATGAGATAGGCGTGGAGTTACGAGACATGTTTCAAGAGCAGGCTAGGCAAGAGGGGTTTGACACAATTTTTGCATTCACTCCTTGCAAAATGAGTGAAGGACAATTAGTTGGACCTCATGTCTGCATGGAGAAAGGTTCTCCAGTGCTTATGGTTCATGATCGAATAGGGCCAAATGCCAAAAGAAAGGGTAAGGCAAAGGTTGCAAAATCGAAGATTAGCAAGGCAAAAGTAGCCAAGGCTATAGTGGCAAAACCCGATGAACAAAAGGATGCAATTTGTTTCCATTGTCAAGAAATTGGTCATTGGAAACGTTATTGCAAGGATTTTATGGAAGATAAAAAGATGAAGGAGAGCAGTTGGACTGCATCGACTTCAGGTATCGATATGATAGATATTCTCCTTTCTACCACTAGCTCCTGTGTATTGGATACCGGATGTGGATCTCCCATTTGTCTAAATGTAGAGGGATTAAAGAATAGGAGACTACTTAAATATGGTAAAGTAGACATACGTGTGGGGAATGGAGCAAGAGTTGCTGCATTAGTCGTAGGGACTTATGAATTCACTTTACCTTCCGATTTAATACTTGTTTTGAACAATTGTTATTATATACCGGATTTAAGTAGAAACATTATTTCAATTTTTTGTTTGGATAATGAAGGCTTTAAATTTCTTATTGAGAATAAGAGATTTTCTATCTATTTAAATGATGTGCTTTATGGTATTGCAAATTCATTTAATGGCCTTTATGTCCTTGATGTCAAGAATGAAAATAATGAAAATGTCTATCATATAAATAAGAAATCTAAACCTAATGATGTAAATCATACTTATTTGTGGCATTGCCGTCTTGGTCATATTAATGAGAAGAGTATCTCAAAACTCCATGGGGACGGTCTTTTGGGTTCATGTGACCTTGAGTCATATGATACTTGCGAGTCGTGTCTTCTTGGAAAAATGACTAAGATACCTTTTACCAAGATAGGTGAAAGGGCGAGCGAGTTATTGGGGTTGATACATTCCGATGTATGTGGACCATTAAGTAGAAATGCTAGGGGAGGATTTCAATACTTCATAACCTTCACTGATGATTATAGTAGATTTGGGTATGTTTACCTAATGAAACATAAAAGTGAAGCTTTTGAGATATTTAGAATATTTCAAAATGAAGTAGAAAAGAAACTTGGCAACAGTATTAAGGCAATTCGGTCGGATCGAGATGGAGAATTCTTAAGTCAAGAATTGATGATCATCTAAAGAATTGTGGAATTGTTTCACAATTAACTCCACCCGGAACACCATAATGGAATGGTGTGTCCGAGAGGAGGAATCGGACTTTGTTGGACATGGTTCGATCAATGATGAGTCAAGTTGATCTTCCATTATCCTTTTGGGGCTATGCACTAGAAACCGCTGCTTTCACACTAAATCGTGTTCCAAGTAAATCGGTTCAAAAGACTCCATATGAGATGTGGAGCGGAAAGAAGCCTAGTCTGTCTTTCAGGAAGATTTGGGGTTGCGATGTTTTCGTCAAAAGACTTATATCAGACAAACTTGCACACAAATCTGATAAATGTATTTTCGTGGGATATCCTAAGGAAACTAAAGGATATTACTTTTATAACCAAGAGGACAACAAAGTGTTTCTTGCCCGGACTAGTGTCTTTCTAGAGAAAGAGTTTCTCTCCAAAGAAATCAGTGGGAGTAAAATAAATCTTGAAGAAATTCGAGAACCAGAAAATGACATAGAACCGATGGTGGAACAAGAACAAGTCCCACAAGGAGTTGTGGAACCTGTTCAAGATACACAAGTAACTCGCAGATCTGGTAGGATATGATCCGAGCCCGAGAGATATGGATTTCTCGTAACGGATAGTAATGAGGTGGATATCATTGAGAATGATGAACCAACCACCTACCAAGAGGCGATGTCATCTCCTGATTCGGACAAGTGGCTTGGAGCCATGGAATCCGAATTGCAATCCATGCAAGACAATTAAGTTTGGAACTTGATCGATGTACCCGAAGGTGTAAAAAACATAGGATGCAAATGGGTCTTCAAGAAGAAGACTGACATGGATGGGAAGGTGCATACTTAAAAAGCTAGGCTTATAGCGAAATGTTATATGCAGATTCATGGTATTGAATATGATGAAACCTTTTCACCCGTAGCAATGATCAAGTCTATAAGAATTCTGCTTGCCATTGCCGCATATCATGATTATGAAATATGGCAGATGGATGTCAAAACCGCTTTCCTGAATGGAAAACTGCAAGAGGATGTGTATATGACACAACTAGAGGGTTTTGAACAGAATTCTAAGGTATGCAAGTTGCAGAGATCCATCTATGGTTTGAAGCAAGCTTCTAGGAGTTGGAAACTCCATTTTGATGATGAGATAACATCTATCTTCTAACCCTAATCTGATCAGTCGAGAATATCTTCTTATATTGGCTTTTCGGGAAATCCTGGATAAGTCCTGCGCAGTTTGGAAATACCTGGGAGGTCCCTGTGAGTTCTAGAATGCCTAATAACACATTTTCAGGTTGGGTAATAACAGTAGCCCCTCGGCGATGTTTCTTGCAAGGCATGGAGGGTCGTTGATTAAGAAAAGGAACCGATCTGAAACATGAGTTCCAAATTGAGAGAGGAGTGAGAAAGAAGGTGACCAAGTTGGTCGAGTGGCTGAACCTTTGTCAGACTACCTACGTATCTAAGTGGAATCAAGCCGATTGTAGTTCGAGACTTGCGGGGAAGGAAAGAAACGAGACATCATCTTTTCGCTGAGGATAGACAAATATTTGTGAAGCAGTAAAGTCACGTGGACCCTACTGGGGAGAAAAGAAAAAGAAACGAAGCATCGTTGAGCAATAAAATTCATTGCGGATGGACTTTACCGAAACAAATCATCGTAGAACAAATAAAGTCATTGCAGATGGACTTTACTTGGGGAAATAGGAGAGGTCATATGCACGGTTTGACAGGAGGTTTATGGAATTGATAACAAAAAGAGGGATGAATTCTAACTTCCTATAGAGCGTAGATAATCGTATAATTTATCGGTAATCCATGATACTTTCAGAAGGGCAGTTCCTCATCATCGCAGAATCAGGTAACAGGTAACGCCGATTGTCTAGAGCTCATACAGTGCTACGCCTATAACTTTCTCAACATGAAGGGCTTATGAATGATCCGAGCTTCACTTATAAATTGATTTGGTAATTTTTAAGGTCTTCTGGACCAAATTGATTTTCTCAACATGAAGGGCTTATGAATGATTCTACCTTCACTTATAATCTTTTAGGCTTATGGATGATCCGACCTCCAATTATAAATTGATTTGGTAATTTTTAAGGTCTTCCGGACCAAATTGATTTTCTCAACATGAAGGGCTTATAAATGATTCGACCTTCACTTATAATCTTTTGGGCTTATGGATGATCCGACCTCCAATTATAAATTGATTTGGTAATATTAAGGTCTTCCGGACCAAATTGATTAATTTTGGAAATTTACTAGAGTCTTCTGGACCCAATTTTGGAAATTTACTAGAGTCTTCCGGACCCAATTGATTAATTTTGGAAATTTACTAGAGTCTTTCGGACCCAATTGATTAATTTTGGAAATTTACTAGAATCTCCCGGACCCAATTGATTAATTTTGGAAATTTACTAGAGTCTTCTGGACCCAATTGATTAATTTTGGAAATTTACTAGAGTCTTCCGGACCCAAATGGATTAATTTTGGCTTAACAATAAGCTGAGGGGGTAAACTGTAAAATTTCTTACATGGGGGAATAACTGGCCGCGCGGCGAAACCTTCTTATTGGCTCATTTTCGTATGTGAGGATCACTGATGGGCGCGCGAGATGGAGGGCTGAGATTGTGCCACGTCACCTGGAGACTCTGGCCGCGCGGCTAGTCCCTTCGCTGGACAGACCCTACAAACAGCCGCCGGCTGTCTCTTTCTTCTTCACTTTTCCTTCCTTCTTGGTCGAATTTTGAGAGAAAAAAAGAGAGCTTCTGAGATATTTCTGCTATATTTAAGATGCATCTCGAATTAATTTTGGGTGCAGCGCAACCGTATGAAC
Organism: Campanula takesimana; assembly: GCA_026119855.1. Classification (NCBI taxonomy): domain Eukaryota; kingdom Viridiplantae; phylum Streptophyta; class Magnoliopsida; order Asterales; family Campanulaceae; genus Campanula; species Campanula takesimana. Next base: position 1,220,523 of record JAOWBW010000084.1, read on the forward strand.
AAGGCGGCGGTGCGGGACCACAGTTTGAGCATGGCGAAGGAGCGAACCCGCCTCAACAAGAGTGGCAACATCAACTACGAGCGAGGATGGCTTCTCGCAACTTCCGTCCCGATGAGTGGCATTTCATAATGGGACACACTTCGACTTGTACGCGGGCACCGACAAACATTGGTCTGGCGGGAGACTGATGTAGACGAAGGAGGTACCGGTCTCACTTTATTTCTTTCTTTGGGTGTTTTATGTCTTTTATCTCATACTTGCTGTATTGTTTTAAGACTGCATTAAATTAAATTAATAGTTCGTGATTATTTAATTTTCTGAGATTGTTGGTTATTTTGGGGACGGAAAATATATGCGCAAGTAGATAAAATAAAGCATGTATATACACTTTAATTTTTAGCACATAATCTATATTGCTAGTTGGGTAACGTACCTTTTCTGTGTTTACCTGCAGAGAATGAAATCTCGTGGGTCCACGAGAGCAGTGGCCGAGATGTGGGGGAAATTTCCGCCGGCTGGGACGGTGAAGGAGAGGATCCGGGCTTTGGACTTCAGTCCGTTTTTTGATGCTGTACGGGCTGTAGAGGGGACCCATAAGGTGATGGGTCTGGTCGAGGCGATGAGGGAGTACTGGTGGGACACCACCCATACGTTCCATTTTAGTTGGGGAGAGGTGACTGTTACTCCGACCAACTTTACTGCTATCACGAGGCTCATGTTTACGGACGTTGAGCTTCCTTTAGATGAGTCCTTGGCTGCGGACCCGCATTGTCAGGTGGAGCTAATTGGGATGTAACTTGGCAGGGGTGTGAAAGGGAATGGCTTTGAGGCAGGTCATCTTAGGACCTTGGTGGATGAGGCCATTCAAGGCTTTGTTGAGGGCATCCATGATACTGAATGCCTGGTACGGGCCATCTTGTGGTATTGTCTGTCGCAGATCCTGTTCCCGAGTGCGGGGACTTTTTGTCGGTTTTTTCTGTTGGGTACTCTGGCTGATTTGGAGCAGGCGAGTCAGATCTCGTGGGGCGGAGCCGGGCTGGCGGAGATGTACCGGGTCCTTGATGTCTGCTCGAGGTCTAGTACCTCGTCTTTTGACTGCTTCCAGTTTGCCTTTGAGGTATGTCTCTGACTCAATCTTTTTCATTCCATGTCTGTCTTTTGTTTAGCACTGTATAGACTGAAATGTTGCTTTTCCACAGGTGTGGGTGTATGAGCTGTTCCATATTTCTCCTTTTGCTGTGCAAGGGGTTAAGGAAGTCCAGGTTATGAGGTTCTGGGCAAAGAGAAACCGGTTGTAGGGCCGCGACAAGGCCAGGAAGACTCCCGATCTGGGGATTTTTACTGCGAGATTGAGTGGTCTTTTGCATGAGGAATTCCAGTTCTTCCCTTGGTCGGATCAGGTACTGGCAGGGGTCGGTCAGCCTCAGGATTTTACTGCTTCCCACTGCTTCTTAACGGGGTTGACTGGGGATGCCATGTATCTTGGCGAGAGAGTCTGCAGGCAGCATAGCAGACATCTTAAGTTGTGGGCCCCGAGTGATCCTCCGAGGGACATGCTTTATCTGGCTAGGTTGCGGAGGAGTGGTGACTACCGTGTGAGGACTCCGGCCCATTTGTACCAAAGCGGGGCTGATTACGAGTGGTTCATGGTAAACGTGTTGGTGAGCCCATAGGTTTTGGCGAGGAAGCAGGCTGGTGCCTATCCGGCTAGCTCGATTAGGGGAGCTAGATATGGTATGGAAATGCCGCGGTTCCCGAATATTATTCGGATGCAGCGGGGTGGTGCTGATGTAGATTTCGATCTGACTCCGACTGAGGCTGATGAGGTCACTTGGGCTCAGCTTCCTCCGCTTGGAGCTACGGTATGATGCCTTTTGGTTTCTGTCTTGCACACACATACTTTAGACTTATATCTGAACTGTGCCTATCTATCTCAGGTGGCTCGAGAGGCTTATATCCGCTCTGTTCGTCGGGGCAATATTTTTGAGAGATTATTTCGGAGCTTGTCCGCTGCTTGTACTTGTCGTCAGGAGGACGTGGTGTTACCGCAACGGAGGGAGAGGTCGCCTGTGGAGGCTGCTCGTCCATCTCGTGTCCATCGGAGGTCTACTAGAGGTAGGGGCTCAGGAGCTGGCGGGTCCCATTATGTGCAGAAGCGGGACCGTGGTGACGATGATGGGAGTGATGATGAGGACGAGGATGTTGATGTCGAGGGATCCAATTCGGACTGGACTTTAATTTCCTGCATTTTGTTAGAGAGAGATAGAGAGAGGAGGAACACACAAACATATTTATGTACAATATTTTATTTGCCTTTTTGTATGTAATTAAATAGTATTTTATTTACATGTTTTTACATTTAGTACAATGCATGAGCCCTAGAGGTAAGATGGGGATTACACACTGTCGGGTAGTTTCACCCTCTTTATCGGACCTCTTTCGTGATTTGGGACCTTCAATATGTCTGAAATGGGTCTATGCCGGCGTTTGGACGGGGACGAACTTGCGATCTGTCTGAACTGGCTTATGTGGCCGCGTGGCCAACCATGGGGAAGGACCGGCCGCGCTGCTAATCCCTTGTCCGACATGATTTTTGTCAGATTTTTCCTTGTATGATCAGGACTTAAACTCCCTTATCTATATAATAACAACCTACGTAAACAGACGAGGCAGACAACAGTTTTTCTTCTTTTTGCTCTAGATTTGGATCCTTCCATGCTTTTCTGATGGACAGACACCCTAGGATTTCTGAGGAGAGACAAAACTATTTCATCAAGAGTTTGAGGCTCTGGGTTGGGAAGATTTCGAGGACAACTCGTGCGAAATTTGATAGGAGATTCAGAATTAAGTGCCTTTGGTCCTTGTATAGGGTTATGTCTGACGAGAACCTGATTCGTGCTGCTGCTAATTCTGGGACAACGAGAATCATGTATTCAACTTTTCTTACAATGAAATCACCCCCACGTATGAAGATTTTGTGGCTCTTTGTGGTGCGACAGTGACGGATGGGGTAGCCATGCCGCAGTCTCAAGTGCCTTCAGAACTTCGGATTTCCCAACTGCTGAAGATTTCTGTCGAAGATGCTAGGGGCTTTCTGTTGGATGGTGATGTTAACCTCTGTAGGCTTCCCCTCAGGTTTATTAATACCACGGTAGAGTCTGACACGGCTCTGGATTGTCTGGCACTCTGTCTATTTGCTTCGGTATTATTTCCACCTTACGTAGGAGTAGCTACGATGGGTTGTCTTGACATGGTGGACCAGGCTCGAGCTAATCGCAATATTATCCCTTGCTTGCTTGGGGAAACTTTGCATGGTATTGGAGAGTTGGCCTCGGGAGCTTGAAAGATAACCAGAGGAAGTACTCGACTGTTAACCTTGTGGCTGCAGGAGAGACTTCGAGTCTTGGAGGAACCTGTCGGGTCCGTATCACCTTGGGTTTGTCAGAGTAGGCGCATAAAGCAGCGATTTACAGGGATGGATCGTTCTGCATGGGTGACATATATGGCACAGATGAGTACTGCTCAAATTAAGTGGATGGTACCTCACTGGGGGGGGTGATCAGAGCACAGTGGTCTTAGAGTGGTCTCTGCATGATTCGGGTGCCTGCCTTTGGTGAAACCACTTATTACTATGCAGTGCGGGTGTGCCGTCAGTACGGGGTGCCTCAGACTATACCTTCATCATGGGATGATACTTGTATCCTAGTTAATATTAGGATGTTCTCTACGAGTGTCGGGGTTGCAGTGCTCTTGGAGCGATGCTGGTCTTATGCTCTCATTCCTAGCACTCTATATAAACAGCGACCATGTGACATACTTCTGTCTCGAGAATAGTTGGACTGGTACTAGACGACTCTAGGGAATATGGGACAGACTCTGAGATGACTGAGACGTAGGGTAGTGGTACCTTATGTCTCGAGCAGACGCTTGAGGGAGGCCGAGAATGTGGAACGGGAGGTAGAAACCGAGTTGGCTCAGCTAGCACCTACTAAGAGGAAAAGAGAGAGAGAAGGCCCAAGTGGGGTGACTCAGCTTAGGAAGGCTTTATTTGAAGAATCTACTAGACATGCTAGACGCGGACGAAGAGACAAGAAACCGAAGAAGGATGAAGAAGAGAAAGAGGAGGAATGACTCCGAGTATCCAACCACAGTCGTTGCAGACACATAGTTTAGATTTTAGTTTTTTTTAGTTTATTTAAATTTCAAAGCAGGTTATTTATTCGCAGGTTCTTTCGAGCTTAGACTCATCAAATAAATGTTAACGTGTAGTGACTTGTGGAAATAGAGATTTCGCTTTAGTTATAAACAGATTGTTTGCTTTATTTGAAATTTGCTCAAACCAGATTTGGATTTTTATTTATTTTTTAGACCGCACCATTGAAGGCTGCCTACGTTCCCCTTTTACAAGTAGGGCTAAGGGGCTCAGGTCACCGTAGTTCATTTCTGATTGTAGAAAAGGAAGATAGAAGAGGGGGAAGTGGAGATGATGTAATAATATATATATATTTTTTTACAAGGGGGATGGTCATTGTAGAAGACCGTTGATGGAGAGTATCGCTGATGAAGAGTACCATTTGTGGAGAAAGACCGTAGTGGTTAGTTGTAGTAGTGGCGGAGATTGTAAACCTTGACTGGGAGGAGGCCGTTGTCATCCATATATACCCAATCTTCATTCTGATTAGTTAAGTGGCCCTTCTCGATGAGTAGTCGGACCTCTTCTTTCAACTCATGACAATCGTCTGTACTATGTCCTTCATTCTGCTGGTAGGAACACATTCCGTTTGGTTCGGAAAGATGCAGTGTCATAGTAAGAGCAAATTCTTGCATCGGCTGTAGTTTACCAATTTTCTTCAGTGCTTTGAAGATGAGGCCCAATGGTAGATCCGAGCTTGTGCCATGTCGGAAACTGATGGGGGTTCCATTTTGTGACTTGGATTTCCCGTGTGGTGGTCGTAAAGACGGTGTATTCGCTAAGTGGCCCTTTAGTTGAGTTAGAGCCAACTAACATTTCTGATTCCAATCTTCTTTTGATCAATTCTGTAATTCTTTGAGGAGCGGGTTTCCCGCTGTTGTGAGGCGACCGATGTAGTGTAGCAGACCTATGAGTTTGGCTCTTTCATTCTCTTGACGAGGGGATGACATTGTTATTAACTTTCTGACTTTCTCAGGGTTGGCCTCGAATTTCCTTCTCAATCGGTACCCTAGAGCTTTTGTCTGAATAGTGCCAAATCTGCATTTCGACAGATCCAGGAGAATTTTCTGACCTCTCAGAATGTCAAAGATTTTCCGCAGATCTTTGATGTGTCGACCTTAGGGTCTCTTGGAGTGTATTACTAAGTCATCCATGTAGACGTCTGCATCCGTTGGCAATCTTGTTGGCACATGGTAAGAGATACCAATGCCCTTCCATTCTAGGAATCTGTTGGCGTGACAATAGGTACTCCATGGAATGTGAAAGAGTAACTTCTCGTCTGTCTGTGCTGCGGCGGGTATCCGATTTTTACCGAGGAAACCTTCAAGGAATAATCGAACATCTATGTGAACCGTCACCCTCCTTTTGCACTTCTTTGTGGAGATGATGTTGAACAACCATTTAGGCCAAAACATCAACTTGATGAGGTCTCTCTGTAGCAGCTTTTTGATTTCCGTGGCCATTCAAGGAGACCATTCGGGCTTGATTGGCGGCAGTACTTGCTTTACTAACCCAATATCTGGTGTTTTCATCTTTTCCCATACTCTGTCCGGCGAGTCATCACAGGACCATGCAAAAATTTCTTCGTATTCTCTGTGCAGTTTAATAAGTGCTTCTCGCTCTTCGCCTTGAAAGAAGCTCATAATCTGAGTCCACTTCGTCTTGTCTTGTCTTCCCAGATTCACACATGTTAACACGTCATCGGCAGCTTGGGCTTGTCTTGTATTCGTTATTTAGTTCTTCTGTGTCTGCCTCTTTTAATGAATCGTTATTAACTATTTGTATATCATTAGATTGATTAGTTAATTTATCATTTATAAGAGTGGCTATAGCGGGATACTCAGAAAGATCGAGATTTTCAATTAATGCACGAGGAAAAACAGTGTTTGCGATTACATCATAGTCTTTTGACTTGAGGTCATTAGACTTGGACTGGGACACGAACTCATAAGTGAGAACGGGGAGCCTAACCGACCTAGGGGAAATTGACTCTCTAGGGGATGAACTGACCAGCCCCAGATTCTCGATAGCAGTAGTCACAGGTCCGTATTCGATAACAGCCACAATATCATCTTCGAGGTTCAGGTGCTGGAACAAATCTTGGCCGTCCCATGGCTCTGTTTCCTTAGTTTTTCCGACCAATGGTTCATCAAGTGACACGAATTCAGTATCGTAAGTCAGTCTTTGTTCACTTTGATGCAGTACTCATTCTGTATGGTAGTAACTCTGCCAGTAGCCTTTCGAGGTTCCATATACTTTAGCTCTAGATTGGCCCAGTCGAACTTGACATCTCTGAAAATTTCAAAGCCCTTTTGCAGCTTTCCGTTGTGGTCGAACCATGGCTCTGCGAACTTGAAGTTTGAATAATCTTCACCTTCTTTCACATAGTAATTGTTGAGAGAAAGGTGGTAAGGCTTCATATCAGACTTCTTATAAGGGAGTTGCTTCTTCTTGAGTACCTCTATCTGTTTCTGCTCTGCTTTGTCAGTGGGAGTAAGCATGTATCCTAGCCCGAACAGGCCTCTGTGGTATACTTCCTCAGTCAAGTGTGTGGGACCTTGTAAGTGCTTACCTAGCCCCAGCCCTGGTATAAAGCCCATGTTTCGAAGTATCTTGTAAACAGGTAGCACTCTATCAGAAGTTTTGATGAGATCATTATCACGTATCTGGGCTTATGCCACTTTTTCGAATCCATTAAAGAGTCTCCGATCTTCCTCATGCTGAATCTGTAACACAGGTGCTCCTTTCGTGTCGGTGCCTTGAGCTGTTACTAGGTCGCTGTAGATAACTGTCACATCATTTCCTGACTGGAATTTAACACACTGATGCAAGGAGGACGGAACGGCATTAGATTTGTGAAGCCAAGGGCGGCCTAGAAGGATGGTGAAGGAGGATGGTATGTCAATCACTTGGAAATCTGTGGACAGAGTTTGCGTCCCCACGGAGATGGGTAGAGTAACAATTCCCAATACCGATCTGCATGTAGAGTCATAGGCCTTTATCGTCTGTTTGGAGGGTCTTAGAGTGGTTGGGTACACACCCACTACGTCCATCATCTGTGATGGTAGTACATTGATGGCAGATCCGTTGTCCACAAAGGCTCGAGGGATTTTCTTCCCGCTGATTTTGACTGTGATGTGCAGAGGTTCATTGTGATCACTGCCAAATGGAGGTTCATCGAGCTCTGAAAAGCTGATAATATTCCCAAAGTGAATGTTGCCGATCATTTGCGTGACATTCTCGGGGGTGGTGTCTGATGGGACCATAGTAACGGCCAAGTTCTTCTCGAGCATCTGCCGGTGAGCTAGAGATGAAGTGAGTAGGGACCACAGAGAGATGTGAGCTTGTATTTGCTTAAGCTGCGTGAGGATGGGATCCTCTTTCTCAAGGTCTGATGGTTCTGACTCTTTATTGAAGACCTTATTTGTACCCTTGGGGTCTGACTGATAAATCTGTCCGGACCTCGTGAGTAGGTTGATTTCTGCTCGCACGTCATATGGAGACTGTGGCATTTTCACGGATTCTGTGAAGATTTCAGCTATACATAGCGGTGTAGATTTAAGTGAACCGGAGTCGCAATCTCCTAAAATAGAAGCTTCCAAAGATAGTTCATCTAATGACATCATATAACAAGAAGAATTACTATCATTAATAAACTTTAAAGTACAGCCTATTTTATCGTCACTATAAAACTCAGAGTCTGCCACAATAGGTTCGGCTAGATCACCAATGTTTGTTGCTATATTATTTTCATCTAAAGAGAGCCTAGGATCTTCGAGTGAGCCGTCATGAATGAGCTTCAAGATGTCCTTCTTCAAGGCGAAGCACTCTCTTGTTCTATGTCCAGTGGCTTGATGATAGTGGCAGTATTTCCATACATTGCTTCCCATGTGCGTAGAATAACCCTTGAGTTGTTTGAGAAGCCCTTTGTTTAGAAGGTCACGGAGAAATTTCTTCATTGAGATCTTCAATTGATCGATCCAGTCTTCGAGTTCTAGCATGGTGATTTGATCAATTGCCACCATATTGACATCCATGGCGATGATCTTCCTTGGGTCGGCGATGATGTTATCCTTGATGAGCTTCTGTACGGTCTGTTTGATGGTAAAGCACTCATTGTTGGTGTGTCCGGACACTCTATGGTAGTATCAGAACTTGGACATGTCACAACCATGCTTGGGCCATTTGAATCCGTGCTCCGAGGGAGTTATCACCCCAATCTCAACTATTCCTCCGAACAGAGCGTTCATGTCTAGCCCCAGTTCGGCGAAGGCATCTACCATTTCTAGAATACCAATGTCACCTCCGATGAGCTCGACCATGTTGACGCCACCATTATTAGGGAGCGGGTTTCTTATGGTGTTCGGACCTTTGGGCTTTTCAATCATTCCCTCGGCTATAAGCTTTTGGATGACTCGCTTGAGATGGATGTAATCGTCGGTGACGTGTCTGATGTGCTTATGATACTTGCAGAACTTGGTTGCATCAAGAATGGTTTTCTTGTTGAATGGTTCATAGTTCTCAAGTGGCTTGATTAGACCCTTCTTTATTAAAACATCAAACACTTTGCTAGTAGGCATGCCGAAGTCATCGAAGTGATCTTCTTTCCAGGGAAAGCTTCTTGTAATTGCTTAGACACCGAAGGCGGAGTTTTGTTGGACCATGCTCACTTGACCGGTGACCTCTTTAGATCTAGGAGCGGTACTTGTCGGAGATTTGTAGTGGAAGGAAGGGTTTCCTGTTTTGGCAGCTTCTTTAACAACACCAGTAATGCCGGCTTCGTGTCTGACCCTAGCATCGACCATTTCTCGCAGATCGGGAAAGTACCCATTACCAATCGCCACCCTAAGCTCGGGCAACAAGCATTTGAAGAAGATTTGCTTTTGTTCCTTTGCTTTAGGAGGGTATTGTACCTCTGCTAGCTTGTGGTTCCACCTCTTGTAGAAGTCATAGATAGGCTCACAGGGCCTTTGCATGGTGTTCCCTAAGTCAGTACGGTTGACGTGCCAATCTAGGTTCAACTGATATTTCTCGTAGAAACTAGTGGTGATTTGTTCCCATGTCTCTTCGGAAGGATCCAAACTCAAAAACCAACAGAGAGTGATTCCGTCCAAAGTGGTGTGGAAAACTCGGGCCATTTGCTTATTAGTGCAGTCACGGGCTCTCATGGCTAGTACATAACTGTCGAGATGAGTCTTGGGACAAGTAATACCATGGAATGTATAGACCTTCGGCATCTTGAAGTCCCTAGGTAGAGCATCCACATTACTTGGGTCAATGGTCTTAACAATCGGAGCGGATTGCTTGGAGACTGTATCGGATAGCTTGCGGATCTGTTCTTGCATGGCAACCATTAAAGGGTGATTTGAGAAGTCTGTGCTACCATAGGCTTGAGTAGCGAGAGGAGCAGTGGAGATTGTAGGTACGGCGGCACCGATGCTCAACGGTAGTGAAGGCGGTGGCAACTTGGTAGAGGACAAGTAACTACCCCTCAATTCTGGTGATGGCTCATACGGACCCTTGCTGGAGGTTGCTTTAGTACCAAAATCAGGAGGAGGAACCCTTTGGTAGTTGGGCACCTTAAGAGGGATAGCATCATCATTGGCAGGGTAAGTCACAGGCACTATCTCGTCTTTGATCAGAATAGCCTCCCCATTATAGAAGCTAGTTGCTACACCTTTCTTCTTCATATCAGTATGAAGATGATCTTTGAGCTCTTGGTTGACCCTTTCTAGAGACTTTCTTCTATTCTCAAGCTTAGAAATTTGTATCATGAGGTTGGTGAAGAAGGCATGGAGAGGTGGCGAAATGTCCGAGGGATTGATACTGGCTGCGATCTCTGGATCGGCAGAAGAGGAGACTGGCGGAGTGGAGACACTAGGAGTAGTAGGCTCTGATGATGGAGACATCGTTGATGCAGAGATTAAAGACTGAGCTTGCGGAAGGCTTGACCATTGGAGACGACCACCGGAACGGACCCAAACTTGCTTCTCTGTAGAGGTAGCGGACGAGAGGTTTAGGACGGGACAAGGCTCATGTAATGTATTTTGTTATTTTACAAAAAAATGTATTATTAGTCCTAATGATTGGAAGGGGTACCCCTTTTTGGGTTACTATCTACAAAACCTGGATCAGTGGAGGTCATCACTACGTCTATAGACCCCTCGTTTTTCACCTGTATTGCACCTCCCAATCGGACAATTTGGCCGAGGGTCCTATAGGGCAAGCGACTTCCACCGACCTAACGGATCCTAGCGACTAACCCTTGTTTAAAGGCATTTAACGTAACATTTATGTTACTTTCATTAAGTTTTTAACGAGTTGAGATCCTTGTACAAAGTATCACTCGGCTTACCATATGCACACCCTTGTAGGGAATTTCATTTTTTTGTGATTTTTTTCTCTCGAAGGATCTCGACTCATTAAAGACTTAATGGATGATGGCATAAACGACACGTTAATTGTCTATAAAGAAAAGCTAGTCAAACCAACCGGTCAACTTTGGAGTGTCCTAGACTCTGTGAGTGGATGGTTTCGAAATGAACAAGTGATTAACCTCGACTGCTTCACAAGTGAAAAGAGTGAGTTAGATAGCCCGGGTGCCACGAAGATAGAGGCGACAGGATCACCAAAATTTGTGCACTTAGTGGAGTATCCAGTAGGGTGTGCAGTGTGACACGTCCCTAGTGGTAGTGTGCGGACAACAAGTAGTTATTTTTTAGGGAGAAAACAGAGAGTTTTTGGTTTTTACATGTATGCAATGCAAAACAGTTAGAAAGGCAGCTAAGATGTTAATGCACTAAAGTACAAGGGAAGCAGATATGTACAAGAGATAAAGTTCAGGGGGAAAAGAACAAGTAAGTACAATCATGATATTGATGAAATTTTGACCCTCTATGTTTGAAGATGTTCAAAGCTAGTCCCCAGCAGAGTCGCCACTGTGAATACCCCTTTCCGAATGCGGGCGACGCACGGGAAGTCTTTCTTTTATTTATCTTTATTTATCTTTTCTATGGGATTAGGATATTCAAGTTGTCATTTAACTTTATTAAGAGTCGCCACGTTGTTTTTATTGAGCTAAAACATTGAGAAACAGCTAACAGAGAGGGTTCGGGGGTCAAGTTACGACAAGAAAAGAATATCAAGTTATCACTCCTATCGCCTGAGCAGTCGGACTTTCTATCATGATGAATGTGTTAGTAGTGTGTTAGTGATTGAGACCGGATCCGAAGATTGCCTACGTTCTTCTCGTTTGAGAAGCTCAGGTCAGCGTAGTTCACAAATAATCGGAATAGAGAGAAGAAGCGGGATCATGCATAATGAAGGGGGAGGAGAAAGAATCATAGAAGATGATCACATCCTAGAATAATGATTATACCATTGATAATATCAACATGTAGTCCTCATATTCATCCTTGGAGAGTTATTGATCATGGGAATATTTACCTAAAGTTTAGGGTTTATAAGTAGTTCCTAGATCTCTTTGATCATCATCGGCTATGCATTATAAGTAGGGATTAAAACATTAGATCTAGCATGTTCAATCTAATATAGTAATAAGAACATCATGAAACATGTATGAAATAACACATAAGCATGAAGATCGCTACCCTAGATATAGAGCATATTATGAATTCTAGCAAGAACATGAAGAACACGTTATGAATCATATGAATATAGATGTATAAACATAATGAAACTAGCATAAATCAGATCTAAACTAAGAAAACATGACAAATTCTCACCAATCTTGACAAGAACGAAGTCGAATCCTTTGCGCGGATTCGCCGGACCTTCGGGGATTGCTAGAAGGGCTTAGAGAGAGAGTTCTGCCGTCAGTTTTGGCTGTAGAACTCAGGGGAGAGAATTGTGTCCTTCAATAATGAACTGAGGTCACCTATTTATAGGAAATCTTGACCCGGAGGAAGTGGCCGCCTGGCCGGTGATGTGGCCGCCCGGCCGGTCCAAGAGATTGACACAATTACCGAAGCTCTGATCAATCTGGACTCTGGAGGATGATGAGATAATGTCTATCTTCGATCCCTAATCTGATCAGTCGAGAATATCTTCTTATCTGGGCTTTTCGGGAAATCCTGGATAAGTCCTGCGCAGTTTGTAAATACCTGGGAGGTCCCTGTGAGTTCTAGAATGCCTAATAACTCATTTTTTAGGTTGGGTACTAACAACACCCCACCTTGGACCGCTCACCCCGATTGCACATTTGATTTTGTGTTCCTCCCTATTTTATGTGTTTTTTTGTTAGTTTCTGTTACTTTTGTTAAGTTCCTGACTGACTCTGTTAAGTCTACGGACTAAACTGAATAACAGTGCTGACTTTCCAGTCCATTCTGTCACGACCCGAAAACTAGGCTCTATTTTATTAGTAATAAATAATTATTATTTATTTAATTGCTTATTTATTTATTTAAATTATTATTTATTTAAATATTTATGTGTGCACTTTATGTGTCATAATAAATTATGCCTAGCATTTTATTCGAGTTATTCGGGTTAGTGTATTATTGTTGGGTCTTAATTGTTAGTAGGGAGTGTAAGTATTGTGTGTAGTATAGAGGAAGGGGTCTAAGTGTAAGTTGGTTTTAATCATCTTCTCCCTACTCCCTACTCATCTTCTCCCTCACTCTCCTCATTCCCAGCAAAATCTCTCTCTCTCTCTAGGTTGTGGGTAAGTTTCTTTCCTCTTCCTTCTCTCTTCATTTTCTTCTTCTTCCTCCCATTATTATTCATTTCTTAAAACGTGAACATTGTTTAGATCGTCGCTAGGATCGCGTAGAGTAAAAAAGAATCGAAATCCATCAACTTTGAGAAAATTCAAGTAAGTTACTTTTCCCCCATTTCAATGCTAAAATGTTCATATCACGTTTATATGATGATTGACGTGTTACATTTGAAGTTTGGTTGGGTTTTGAATTTGTTTGGAATTTATTTTGGGTTTTGATCAAAAATGGTGAAAACTTGAATGTTGGGTTTGATTCTTGATTTTGGTTGTTAAATGTTGTTGTATGAGTCTTTTTAGACTTATAAGTTGTTTTGGTACATTAGTAAGCTAGTTGGAATGTTGGATTTTGGTGGAAATGTGTTTTGGGTTAAAAATGGAAGAACCCATGTTGTTCTTCCCGATTTCTGGCAATTCCGGCCTATTGGGCGACCGCCCAAAATGGTATGGGCGACCGCGCATCTTTCTGAAAGCTTTTGTGCTTGGTTGAGGGCATTGTTGGGCGATCGCACAGTCACGTTTGGGCGGCCGCACAGTCCTCTGAAAGTTTTCATTTTGTTGGTTTGTGTGATTGAAGAAGGCGTTTTGGTCCAAATCTTGGGTGTCCTTCTAGTTGACCTTAGTGAGCATTGTAGTACACTCTAGTCATAGAATTGGGTCCTTATGAAGTTTGTGATGGAAATTAATTAAGGGTTAATTGGGTTTTTGAACATCTTATTGAGGTACTGTTGATTTGACTTATCTTTGTGATGATCATTTAGTATACGTTTGGGCATCTTATGATGTGTTCGTGATCATGTTCTAATAAGTGTAACCTTTTGTGTTCGTTTGGGGTGTTGAGAATTGGTTCGTTTATGAACGAATATAAAGCGTGATATGGTGATTGGGTGCCTATGGTTTTGATTAGCTTCTTTATGGTGTATTCATTCGGACTTCCTATTTGAAATTCTAGGTGTATAAATATAGGGAGTTGATAGTCTTAGTACCTCTTCATGAGTAAACGTTTAGATTCATCTTAGTAATAGTCGTTATACTATTTGTGAGCGACCGTTTGGGTTGTGTTCCTTATGAATAACTTGTGAGTATCATCGTTGGAATGTATCTAGTATGGTTCCTCTTTATGGAATTATCGTATTCTAATAGTCTTTGTTGTTGAGCTCCTTATGAGCAATTCCGTTTATCGTTGTTGTACTCCTTATGAGCAATTCCGTTTATTGTTGTTGTGCTCTTTATGAGAAATTCCGTTTATCGTTGTTGTGCTCTTTTATGAGAAACTCCTTGTGTTCGTTGTTGTTGAACTCTTCATGAGTAATCGTTTGCATCTTTATGGTGATTAATTGGTGTGGTTCCCTACTTTGGAACCTTAAGTTGTTATTCATGCTAAAATATTATTACTTAGCATTTAATTAGAAGCCCAGCTGGCATATTTGTTGCATCGGGCGATGGGAAGGATTATAATGGCAAAGCCAAGTCCATTATAATGTTGACCATTGTTTTGCCCCCTTCTTTACCCCTTCTCCAGATTGGCCTTGGAAAGGATAAGTCAGCGTTCCTTTGTGAATGCATCTGGCTAGCGGGCATGACTTTGTGTCATGGTCCTTGTCCTTTGTGACACTTTTATGGTTATTGGTTCCGGTACCGGGTTTTCTCTTCGAGCTTTCATGCTGCTATGAAGATGTTGATGGTTGATTATTGAAGCTGCGCAGCGACCTTTATTTGGTTCTTTCAGTTGGGTGAAACCTTGGCTATGTATCCACTTATGAGTGTTTATTTCAGCTTTATGTGTTGCATGATGAGCTGGTCGTTATTTCCAACCGGTATGGGACGGTTGGCGATAGGGAGCCTCTCATTTGTTGTTATATGTTTATTTATATGATTGATTATTGGATGTTACTGTTTGACAGCATGTCACTTATTATTCCGCTGCTATCTGTCATATGTTAATTGCTATTGGTTATTGCATAATAGCATGGCATGTAGTTGCATTAGTAACTTACTGAGATTTTATCTCACCCCGTTTATTTCCATCTTTGTTTTTCCTTAACCCCCCCCCCCAGGAGGAAAAGGATTAGGACTTGCGGATCGAGGAGGACGTCGAGAGGTTTGAGATTTTGGGGCAGGTTGTTATGGATCGGTTTACATTATTTAAATGTATAACCTTTTGGGGATAGTTTTACCATTATTGACGTCATTAAGAATTGTATAATTTATTCTTTTGGGTATATGCTGTGGAGCTTATGTTAGATGTACTTTGTTGATTTAAACTCGGATTTGTAAAACCTTGTGTTATCACCTTTCGGTATTAAACGAAATTTTTAACTTCGGTATTTCATAGTTTTGGTTCTAAGTCGACGTCCAGCTCGCGATCTCGTGCTGCGGGGTTTGGGGTCGCGACAGTTGGTATCAGAGCTATGGTTTAGCTCTATGTATAAGTATAGGTGGACTAGAATGACCTAGGAGGGTAGATGGGTTCGGAGTGAGTAACGATGAGTATTTTATGCGGGTAATTGTTCTCAATGGCTAGAAGAAGAGCTGGTGAAGACATCAGTGGGACTCAGAATCTTAATGGTCCAAGGGATGAATACCGTGCAGTGTTTCAGGGCAGGTTTGGGGAGGCCGTGAAATCAATTCATGACCAAGGGCCGAGAGAGGAACATGTAGCACCTCCGCGATATGGGTTGGAGCAGTTCTTAAGGTTGAAACCAAGTGAGTACGACGGTGAGCCGGATGTGAAGAAAGCCGAGCTATGGATAGAATCGATGGAGAAAATCTACGATGTCTTTGGTTGCACTGATGAGGATAGGGTTCTGTTTGCAGCTTATAAGCTCGTGGGGGCTGCGGAACATTGGTGGAAGGCACTGAAGACCAGTTGGGATGCGACTCTTGTATCATATCCTTGGGAGTGGTTCGTGAGGAAATTCAAGGATCATTTTATCCCTCTAGTGAATCAAAACCGGAAAGAGATCGAGTTCCTCAGCTTGGAGCAAGGCGTGATGTCAGTAGCACAGTACTTAACTAAGTTCACAGAATTAGCCAGGTGTGGTGACTATCGTGCGGACCGAGGAGCAGAAAGCTATGAGATTCATCCGGGGTTTGAAGACTTCTATCCGGACTCAGTTTATAGCACATCGGATTCAGACTTATCAGGATGCGGTGGATCGAGCCTACTTGATTGAGCAGGACATTGGGAACACAAAAGGAAGACTGAGATGGTTAACCCGGGTAAGCAAGGAGGGCAGAATAAGTCACAACAGCAACATTCGGATAACAGAGGTAATTCTGGAGTGCAAACTCGATTCAGAAGGCAACTTCAAGGGCAACCAACAGTAGGAAATCAAGGTTCTAATAAAGGTACACGAAATGGGAAAGTCTGCAGTTACTGTCAGAGGAAAGGACACTCAGAAGACAAGTGTTGGAAGAAGCAAGGAAAATGTGTGAAGTGTGGTCAGTTGGGACACTTTGTTAAAGATTGTCCGAGGTTTAGAGTTCAGCCATCGGGGACAGGAACTGGAATATCACAGGGTCAGAAGAGGGATGCTTCGGGGAAGCCCAAGATTTCGGGTAGAGTATTTGCAATCAATCAGCACTCAGCAGGTGACTCATCAGTTCAGGAGGTATTATTTTGCGTCGAGAGAGCGAGCGCGTGCATTTTAGGATCATCGCATTCATATGTTTCTGTGCATTTAGTTGCATTTATTTCTTTTGAGTCTTTGACTTATGTGTTGTCAGTGTCTACTCCTAGGGAGGAGTGTAGGATGTCTGATGGAGTCTTATGTGCTCATGTTGTGCTTAAAGGTAGATATAACTTACCTGCTAAACTGGTCATATTGCTATTATAAGATTTTTTGATGTCATTTTGAGAAGGGAAATGTCGTGCTTTAGTCGATAGTTGTAGGGAAATTGTTACATCCTCCCTTCCCTTTTGCCTAAAATTGTTTTGAGACCGTTCCCTTGTAAGCAAATATTTTCTTGTTTGGAATCTGACTATTTTGCTTCGATGGGTGACAGCGGATGTCTATACCAATTGTTGGGTGTATTTATCGTTTGTAAAAATTTCTATTTTTATTTCTGAGTAGTACCTAGTAATTGGGGAGAACCTTGGGTTAAATTGAGTTGTTATAGTACAAGGTTGTAGTGCTAATATTTAGATCAATGTCTTTGTGGCATCGGTTGGGTTATAAGAGTTGAGGATTCAAATTGAGGATTTCTGGATAGGAGATTTTGTTTACTTGTAGTGCATCTACGTGAGCGCATCGGAATTGGATAGTATGAGGAAAAGCATGATGTGTTATGGGATATGAGTATATTATGGAAGTTATAATCATCGATAGTGGTGAGCGCGTAAGTTTGAAAGGACTAATAAGTACATTTTGGGAGAGTAACAATTTCTCGATCTATTTTAAAGGCATTTTGAATTTTGGTTAGAGAGTGGTTCTATGGTCCTAAATCTCTCCTTGGTGGCGTTTCGCGATTTGGATCAAGGGTATGTGGAGGAAGTGGAATATCAATACTTGGGCATAATTATGGAATATCATGATTTGGCACTGGGTCAATTGGAACGTTGCTAGCTAATTGGTTTATTAGGATGGTAGTACCATTGAGCTTAAATATCATTAAGTCAATAAATGTATGCGTGAGAGACTAACTGGGTTTAGCTATTGAATTTAGAGTTCGCTGATTTCCTTTGGGTATATGAGCACGGATTATGACATAAATGGGAGTTAGAGAAAATCTTTTGAAGATGAAATTTGGATCGTTTTGCGGACTATTGAGTATATTGAATAGTTTAGGCTTCAAGACCAAATTAATGAAGGGATGAGAGTATAACAT
This sequence comes from Campanula takesimana, assembly GCA_026119855.1. Lineage (NCBI taxonomy): Eukaryota > Viridiplantae > Streptophyta > Magnoliopsida > Asterales > Campanulaceae > Campanula > Campanula takesimana. The sequence continues at coordinate 1,238,282 of JAOWBW010000084.1, forward strand.
AGATTTAAGTGGACACTTTGTACGAGATATTTTGGGGTTTGTATGGTACTATTTATTTAAGGTGTTAACTCAAAGTGAAGACACTATAATGGTAATCCATAGAGGTATAGCCATTTCGATGAATATTGTGGAAATAGAAATTTCTTTAGCCTTTTTTTTTTTTTTTTAAAAAGCTAATTAGGCTCGGGATGGTGATGTTTTGAATTTCTGGGGAATACTACTAAGTATGCGATTTACAAAAGGAAACACCTTTGCAGTGTAATTAAGGTTGTGAATAAGGTGAGCTTGGGATATCTCGAGAGTTATGTTTGGGAGCAATTGGGATTCTCCAATTTTGATTATGGATTCTAATTAGTAGTGAAGGTTATGATTGAAGGAAGTTATGTGCGAGAGGTCGTGGTATTGTGAACATTATTTAGGGTTACTACGTGGTGGTTTAGAATGGACAATTGAGGAATTTGAGAAATGGCGGAACTATCGTATCCGTAGCTATTGGGTCTTTCGGGTAAGTCTCGTTAAAATTCGGGTCGAATTTTCTTTAAGGGGGAGTGAATGTCACGACCCGAAAACTAGGCTCTATTTTATTAGTAATAAATAATTATTATTTATTTAATTGCTTATTTATTTATTTAAATTATTATTTATTTAAATATTTATGTGTGCACTTTATGTGTCATAATAAATTATGCCTAGCATTTTATTCGAGTTATTCGGGTTAGTGTATTATTGTTGGGTCTTAATTGTTAGTAGGGAGTGTAAGTATTGTGTGTAGTATAGACGAAGGGGTCTAAGTGTAAGTTGGTTTTAATCATCTTCTCCCTACTCCCTACTCATCTTCTCCCTCACTCTCCTCATTCCCAGCAAAATCTCTCTCTCTCTCTAGGTTGTGGGTAAGTTTATTTCCTCTTCCTTCTCTCTTCATTTTCTTCTTCTTCCTCCCATTATTATTCATTTCTTAAAACGTGAACATTGTTTAGATCGTCGCTAGGATCGCGTAGAGTAAAAAAGAATCGAAATCCATCAACTTTGAGAAAATTCAAGTAAGTTACTTTTCCCCCATTTCAATGCTAAAATGTTCATATCACGTTTATATGATGATTGACGTGTTACATTTGAAGTTTGGTTGGGTTTTGAATTTGTTTGGAATTTATTTTGGGTTTTGATCAAAAATGGTGAAAACTTGAATGTTGGGTTTGATTCTTGATTTTGGTTGTTAAATGTTGTTGTATGAGTCTTTTTAGACTTATAAGTTGTTTTGGTACATTAGTAAGCTAGTTGGAATGTTGGATTTTGGTGGAAATGTGTTTTGGGTTAAAAATGGAAGAACCCATGTTGTTCTTCCCGATTTCTGGCAATTCCGGCCTATTGGGCGACCGCCCAAAATGGTATGGGCGACCGCGCATCTTTCTGAAAGCTTTTGTGCTTGGTTGAGGGCATTGTTGGGCGACCGCACAGTCACGTTTGGGCGGCCGCACAGTCCTCTGAAAGTTTTCATTTTGTTGGTTTGTGTGATTGAAGAAGGCGTTTTGGTCCAAATCTTGGGTGTCCTTCTAGTTGACCTTAGTGAGCATTGTAGTACACTCTAGTCATAGAATTGGGTCCTTATGAAGTTTGTGATGGAAATTAATTAAGGGTTAATTGGGTTTTTGAACATCTTATTGAGGTACTGTTGATTTGACTTATCTTTGTGATGATCATTTAGTATACGTTTGGGCATCTTATGATGTGTTCGTGATCATGTTCTAATAAGTGTAACCTTTTGTGTTCGTTTGGGGTGTTGAGAATTGGTTCGTTTATGAACGAATATAAAGCGTGATATGGTGATTGGGTGCCTATGGTTTTGATTAGCTTCTTTATGGTGTATTCATTCGGACTTCCTATTTGAAATTCTAGGTGTATAAATATAGGGAGTTGATAGTCTTAGTACCTCTTCATGAGTAAACGTTTAGATTCATCTTAGTAATAGTCGTTATACTATTTGTGAGCGACCGTTTGGGTTGTGTTCCTTATGAATAACTTGTGAGTATCATCGTTGGAATGTATCTAGTATGGTTCCTCTTTATGGAATTATCGTATTCTAATAGTCTTTGTTGTTGAGCTCCTTATGAGCAATTCCGTTTATCGTTGTTGTACTCCTTATGAGCAATTCCGTTTATTGTTGTTGTGCTCTTTATGAGAAATTCCGTTTATCGTTGTTGTGCTCTTTTATGAGAAACTCCTTGGGTTCGTTGTTGTTGAACTCTTCATGAGTAATCGTTTGCATCTTTATGGTGATTAATTGGTGTGGTTCCCTACTTTGGAACCTTAAGTTGTTATTCATGCTAAAATATTATTACTTAGCATTTAATTAGAAGCCCAGCTGGCATATTTGTTGCATCGGGCGATGGGAAGGATTATAATGGCAAAGCCAAGTCCATTATAATGTTGACCATTGTTTTGCCCCCTTCTTTACCCCTTCTCCATATTGGCCTTGGAAAGGATAAGTCAGCGTTCCTTTGTGAATGTATCTGGCTAGCGGGCATGACTTTGTGTCATGGTCCTTGTCCTTTGTGACACTTTTATGGTTATTGGTTCCGGTACCGGGGTTTTCTCTTCGAGCTTTCATGCTGCTATGAAGATGTTGATGGTTGATTATTGAAGCTGCGCAGCGACCTTTATTTGGTTCTTTCAGTTGGGTGAAACCTTGGCTATCTATCCACTTATGAGTGTTTATTTCAGCTTTATGTGTTGCATGATGAGCTGGTCGTTATTTCCAACCGGTATGGGACGGTTGGCGATAGGGAGCCTCTCATTTGTTGTTATATGTTTATTTATATGATTGATTATTGGATGTTACTGTTTGACAGCATGTCACTTATTATTCCGCTGCTATCTGTCATATGTTAATTGCTATTGGTTATTGCATAATAGCATGGCATGTAGTTGCATTAGTAACTTACTGAGATTTTATCTCACCCCGTTTATTTCCATCTTTGTTTTTCCTTAACCCCCCCCCAGGAGGAAAAGGATTAGGACTTGCGGATCGAGGAGGACGTCGAGAGGTTTGAGATTTTGGGGCAGGTTGTTATGGATCGGTTTACATTATTTAAATGTATAACCTTTTGGGGATAGTTTTACCATTATTGACGTCATTAAGAATTGTATAATTTATTCTTTTGGGTATATGCTGTGGAGCTTATGTTAGATGTACTTTGTTGATTTAAACTCGGATTTGTAAAACCTTGTGTTATCACCTTTCGGTATTAAACGAAATTTTTAACTTCGGTATTTCATAGTTTTGGTTCTAAGTCGACGTCCAGCTCGCGATCTCGGGCCGCGGGGTTTGGGGTCACGACAGTTGGTATCAGAGCTATGGTTTAGCTCTATGTATAAGTATAGGTGGACTAGAATGACCTAGGAGGGTAGATGGGTTCGGAGTGAGTAACGATGAGTATTTTATGCGGGTAATTGTTCTCAATGGCTAGAAGAAGAGCTGGTGAAGACATCAGTGGCACTCAGAATCTTAATGGTCCAAGGGATGAATACCGTGCAGTGTTTCAGGGCAGGTTTGGGAGGCCGTGAAATCAATTCATGACCAAGGGCCGAGAGAGGAACATGTAGCACCTCCGCGATATGGGTTGGAGCAGTTCTTAAGGTTGAAACCAAGTGAGTACGACGGTGAGCCGGATGTGAAGAAAGCCGAGCTATGGATAGAATCGATGGAGAAAATCTACGATGTCTTTGGTTGCACTGATGAGGATAGGGTTCTGTTTGCAGCTTATAAGCTCGTGGGGGCTGCGGAACATTGGTGGAAGGCACTGAAGACCAGTTGGGATGCGACTCTTGTATCATATCCTTGGGAGTGGTTCGTGAGGAAATTCAAGGATCATTTTATCTCTCTAGTGAATCAAAACCGGAAAGAGATCGAGTTCCTCAGCTTGGAGCAAGGCGTGATGTCAGTAGCACAGTACTTAACTAAGTTCACAGAATTAGCCAGGTGTGGTGACTATCTTGTGCGGACCGAGGAGCAGAAAGCTATGAGATTCATCCGGGGTTTGAAGACTTCTATCCGGACTCAGTTTATAGCACATCGGATTCAGACTTATCAGGATGCGGTGGATCGAGCCTGCTTGATTGAGCAGGACATTGGGGAACACAAAAGGAAGACTGAGATGGTTAACCCGGGTAAGCAAGGAGGGCAGAATAAGTCACAACAGCAACATTCGGATAACAGAGGTAATTCTGGAGTGCAAACTCGATTCAGAAGGCAACTTCAAGGGCAACCAACAGTAGGAAATCAAGGTTCTAATAAAGGTACACGAAATGGGAAAGTCTGCAGTTACTGTCAGAGGAAAGGACACTCAGAAGACAAGTGTTGGAAGAAGCAAGGAAAATGTGTGAAGTGTGGTCAGTTGGGACACTTTGTTAAAGATTGTCCGAGGTTTAGAGTTCAGCCATCGGGGACAGGAACTGGAATATCACAGGGTCAGAAGAGGGATGCTTCGGGGAAGCCCAAGATTTCGGGTAGAGTATTTGCAATCAATCAGCACTCAGCAGGTGACTCATCAGTTCAGGAGGTATTATTTTGCGTCGAGAGAGCGAGCGCGTGCATTTTAGGATCATCGCATTCATATGTTTCTGTGCATTTAGTTGCATTTATTTCTTTTGAGTCTTTGACTTATGTGTTGTCAGTGTCTACTCCTAGGGAGGAGTGTAGGATGTCTGATGGAGTCTTATGTGCTCATGTTGTGCTTAAAGGTAGATATAACTTACCTGCTAAACTGGTCATATTGCTATTATAAGATTTTTTGATGTCATTTTGAGAAGGGAAATGTCGTGCTTTAGTCGATGGTTGTAGGGAAATTGTTACATCCTCCCTTCCCTTTTTCCTAAAATTGTTTTGAGACCGTTCCCTTGTGTAGAGTTAAGCAAATATTTTCTTGTTTGGAATCTGACTATTTTGCTTCGATGGGTGACAGCGGATGTCTATACCAATTGTTGGGTGTATTTATCGTTTGTAAAAATTTCTATTTTTATTTCTGAGTAGTACCTAGTAATTGGGGAGAACCTTGGGTTAAATTGAGTTGTTATAGTACAAGGTTGTAGTGCTAATATTTAGATCAATGTCTTTGTGGCATCGGTTGGGTTATAAGAGTTGAGGATTCAAATTGAGGATTTCTGGATAGGAGATTTTGTTTACTTGTAGTGCATCTACGTGAGCGCATCGGAATTGGATAGTATGAGGAAAAGCATGATGTGTTATGGGATATGAGTATATTATGGAAGTTATAATCATCGATAGTGGTGAGCGCGTAAGTTTGAAAGGACTAATAAGTACATTTTGGGAGAGTAACAATTTCTCGATCTATTTTAAAGGCATTTTGAATTTTGGTTAGAGAGTGGTTCTATGGTCCTAAATCTCTCCTTGATGGCGTTTCGCGATTTGGATCAAGGGTATGTGGAGGAAGTGGAATATCAATACTTGGGCATAATTATGGAATATCATGATTTGGCACTGGGTCAATTGGAACGTTGCTAGCTAATTGGTTTATTAGGATGGTAGTACCATTGAGCTTAAATATCATTAAGTCAATAAATGTATGCGTGAGAGTCTAACTGGGTTTAGCTATTGAATTTAGAGTTCGCTGATTTCCTTTGGGTATATGAGCACGGATTATGACATAAATGGGAGTTAGAGAAAATCTTTTGAAGATGAAATTTGGATCGTTTTGCGGACTATTGAGTATATTGAATGGTTTAGGCTTCAAGACCAGATTAATGAAGGGATGAGAGTATAACATAGATTTAAGTGGACACTTTGTACGAGATATTTTGGGGTTTGTATGGTACTATTTATTTAAGGTGTTAACTCAAAGTGAAGACACTATAATGGTAATCCATAGAGGTATAGCCATTTCGATGAATATTGTGGAAATAGAAATTTCTTTAGCCTTTTTTTTTTTTTTTAAAAAAGCTAATTAGGCTCGGGATGGTGATGTTTTGAATTTCTGGGGAATACTACTAAGTATGCGATTTACAAAAGGAAACACCTTTGCAGTGTAATTAAGGTTGTGAATAAGGTGAGCTTGGGATATCTCGAGAGTTATGTTTGGGAGCAATTGGGATTCTCCAATTTTGATTATGGATTCTAATTAGTAGTGAAGGTTATGATTGAAGGAAGTTATGTGCGAGAGGTCGTGGTATTGTGAACATTATTTAGGGTTACTACGTGGTGGTTTAGAATGGACAATTGAGGAATTTGAGAAATGGCGGAACTATCGTATCCGTAGCTATTGGGTCTTTCGGGTAAGTCTCGTTAAAATTCGGGTCGAATTTTCTTTAAGGGGGAGTGAATGTCACGACCCGAAAACTAGGCTCTATTTTATTAGTAATAAATAATTATTATTTATTTAATTGCTTATTTATTTATTTAAATATTTATGTGTGCACTTTATGTGTCATAATAAATTATGCCTAGCATTTTATTCGAGTTATTCGGGTTAGTGTATTATTGTTGGGTCTTAATTGTTAGTAGGGAGTGTAAGTATTGTGTGTAGTATAGACGAAGGGGTCTAAGTGTAAGTTGGTTTTAATCATCTTCTCCCTACTCCCTACTCATCTTCTCCCTCACTCTCCTCATTCCCAGCAAAATCTCTCTCTCTCTCTAGGTTGTGGGTAAGTTTCTTTCGTCTTCCTTCTCTCTTCATTTTCTTCTTCCTCCCATTATTATTCATTTCTTAAAACGTGAACATTGTTTAGATCGTCGCTAGGATCGCGTAGAGTAAAAAAGAATCGAAATCCATCAACTTTGAGAAAATTCAAGTAAGTTACTTTCCCCCCATTTCAATGCTAAAATGTTCATATCACGTTTATATGATGATTGACGTGTTACATTTGAAGTTTGGTTGGGTTTTGAATTTGTTTGGAATTTATTTTGGGTTTTGATAAAAAATGGTGAAAACTTGAATGTTGGGTTTGATTCTTGATTTTGGTTGTTAAATGTTGTTGTATGAGTCTTTTTAGACTTATAAGTTGTTTTGGTACATTAGTAAGCTAGTTGGAATGTTGGATTTTGGTGGAAATGTGTTTTGGGTTAAAAATGGAAGAACCCATGTTGTTCTTCCCGATTTCTGGCAATTCCGGCCTATTGGGCGACCGCCCAAAATGGTATGGACGACCGCGCATCTTTCTGAAAGCTTTTGTGCTTGGTTGAGGGCATTGTTGGGCGACCGCACAGTCACGTTTGAGCGGCCGCACAGTCCTCTGAAAGTTTTCATTTTGTTGGTTTGTGTGATTGAAGAAGGCGTTTTGGTCCAAATCTTGGGTGTCCTTCTAGTTGACCTTAGTGAGCATTGTAGTACACTCTAGTCATAGAATTGGGTCCTTATGAAGTTTGTGATGGAAATTAATTAAGGGTTAATTGGGTTTTTGAACATCTTATTGAGGTACTGTTGGTTTGACTTATCTTTGTGATGATCATTTAGTATACGTTTGGGCATCTTATGATGTGTTCGTGATCATGTTCTAATAAGTGTAACCTTTTGTGTTCGTTTGGGGTGTTGAGAATTGGTTCGTTTATGAACGAATATAAAGCGTGATATGGTGATTGGGTGCCTATGGTTTTGATTAGCTTCTTTATGGTGTATTCATTCGGACTTCCTATTTGAAATTCTAGGTGTATAAATATAGGGAGTTGATAGTCTTAGTACCTCTTCATGAGTAAACGTTTAGATTCATCTTAGTAATAGTCGTTATACTATTTGTGAGCGACCGTTTGGGTTGTGTTCCTTATGAATAACTTGTGAGTATCATCGTTGGAATGTATCTAGTATGGTTCCTCTTTATGGAATTATCGTATTCTAATAGTCTTTGTTGTTGAGCTCCTTATGAGCAATTCCGTTTATCGTTGTTGTGCTCCTTATGAGCAATTCCGTTTATTGTTGTTGTGCTCTTTATGAGAAATTCCGTTTATCGTTGTTGTGCTCTTTTATGAGAAACTCCTTGTGTTCGTTGTTGTTGAACTCTTCATGAGTAATCGTTTGCATCTTTATGGTGATTAATTGGTGTGGTTCCCTACTTTGGAACCTTAAGTTTTTATTCATGCTAAAATATTATTACTTAGCATTTAATTAGAAGCCCAGCTGGCATATTTGTTGCATCGGGCGATGGGAAGGATTATAATGGCAAAGCCAAGTCCATTATAATGTTGACCATTGTTTTGCCCCCTTCTTTACCCCTTCTCCAGATTGGCCTTGGAAAGGATAAGTCAGCGTTCCTTTGTGAATGTATCTGGCTAGCGGGCATGACTTTGTGTCATGGTCCTTGTTCTTTGTGACACTTTTATGGTTATTGGTTCCGGTACCGGGGTTTTCTCTTCGAGCTTTCATGCTGCTATGAAGATGTTGATGGTTGATTATTGAAGCTGCGCAGCGACCTTTATTTGGTTCTTTCAGTTGGGTGAAACCTTGGCTATGTATCCACTTATGAGTGTTTATTTCAGCTTTATGTGTTGCATGATGAGTTGGTCGTTATTTCCAACCGGTATGGAACGGTTGGCGATAGGGAGCCTCTCATTTGTTGTTATATGTTTATTTATATGATTGATTATTGGATGTTACTGTTTGACAGCATGTCACTTATTATTCCGCTGCTATCTGTCATATGTTAATTGCTATTGGTTATTGCATAATAGCATGGCATGTAGTTGCATTAGTAACTTACTGAGATTTTATCTCACCCCGTTTATTTCCATCTTTGTTTTTCCTTAACCCCCCCCCTAGGAGGAAAAGGATTAGGACTTGCGGATCGAGGAGGACGTCGAGAGGTTTGAGATTTTGGGGCAGGTTGTTATGGATCGGTTTACATTATTTAAATGTATAACCTTTTGGGGATAGTTTTACCATTATTGACGTAATTAAGAATTGTATAATTTATTCTTTTGGGTATAAGCTGTGGAGCTTATGTTAGATGTACTTTGTTGATTTAAACTCGGATTTGTAAAACCTTGTGTTATCACCTTTCGGTATTAAACGAAATTTTTAACTTCGGTATTTCATAGTTTTGGTTCTAAGTCGACGTCCAGCTCGCGATCTCGGGCCGCGGGGTTCGGGGTCGCGACACATTCTGTCAAAAAAAATCCATTTCTCAAGACATTTCTAAGGCAATTTACCAAGAAGTGTTGGAAGTCATTTGAATTTTAGGTAACATAACTTTTCTCTTTATTCTCTCTACTTCATCTCTTTTCTTCTTCTTTTACTTTTATCAAACGTGCAATCACCCAAATCATTTTAGGACATGACACCAAAGATCACTTCATTATATTGAAGTTGGTCAAGGAGTTATCTCCCTACATTCAAAGCACCCCTTTTTAACCCCTTTTATCATTATCAAAGAATAGGAAGAACATTTTATTTATGTAGACTATGAACAAGCAAGACCAACATTAGTTGGGCGAGATGGGTGTTTAAGTACTTCCCATCTCGTAACCTAACCCCCGAACCTCATAAAAAGAATCTCTGTTTTCGTATCAAAGCTTAGGCTAAATATTAGGTTTTTCTTATGTTCCTCTAAAAACATAGGTGGCGACTCTAAACAACTAAAACACGAATAGACATCTTAGGAAAATCCCTCCACCGCTCCAGCCTAAAGCGCGTGGTCTCTCCCGGGGTATCTAAACCACCACTATACCACCATAGCACCACCACTAAACACTCACTAAACACAAGCCAAGACACTCACTCAAACACTCATTCAAACACAAAGGCAAACACCTTAAAAAAAACCAAAAAATCTTCCCTTGGAAGCAAAGGAAGCACAACCTAGGTAATCTCTTCATCTTGTAATCTCTTTAAATGTAATATGTAGTTGATCATTTAACTTGTTAAGAGGTCTAGCCACTTTGTTAGGCTAGACGTCCATTTGATGTCCCAAGATACAATATTGACATTCTTGTTGTTCTTCTTTCTAAATGATGATATAACATGTTTAAATGCTCAAATGGTTGTGGTTTTGTGTTTTTAACATATAGATATATGTTTAACCAGAGTTTCATGTTCATATCATCTCATTTGAGTGAGTTTTCATGGGTGTTTTCATCCCTTTTGTAGATTTCCAGCAGATCTGTCATTCTGTACCTTTATGTATTGTTGCCTTGTTTATGCATAGGAAACGTGGTTTTTGGTCTTAGACCCCAAAATATGGTTTGTTCTAGACAAACAGAGTAAAATGAGTATGTAAATAGTATACTTTTCCCTTGATCAAAGACTGTTCTTTCCATTTATTGTTTAGACTCTTGATCTGCAGATCTAAGCATGTTCATCTCTGACATGAAAATGTCAGAGATGTTTTTTGTGACTTATACTTGCTTGATGGCCTTGAAACTCTCCATATCTGAACTTTTATATGTCAGGAATAACTTCCATGTTTAGTTTTCCCCACGATTCCACCGTTTTCATGATGCAAAAAGTGAATCTTTTATGAGTGTATGAAAATCTGTCAGATTTGGCTGTTGAAAGTATTATCTTGCATGCCTTATTTGGACACCATAAATTGCTCCTAAAACCAGAGGAAAATTCATGGTTTATAACTAATGTGTTAGGGACTTTTTTTGACCTTTAATTTCAAGATTGTGTAAGTATAAGAGTAGGTAAAATAAAGAGAGATGGCAGCAGTCCCTAAATTGACTTGGGACGGAGTTTTGGACGTTCGTTTGATATGGGATTTGTCTCCCATTTACTTACCATTTGTATATATTAATCCCCCACCACTTTTATGTGGTTTACTTTACTAGATGTGAATGCTAAATCATTTTCAAAACCAAGTGAGAGTCCAGCCAAACCGACTCTCATTTGTGAATTAAAGCAAACAATCCTAGAATAGGAAGACCTCCTCCTATATTAATCATCATTTTTGTTAGGTCATAAAACCAAGGTATAAAAGGCATAAAATGAATCTAAGTGGCATACATACTAGAGACCATCACGGGCGAGGAGAGTGCCTAACCCCTTCTCTTTCTCGTAAATTAGCCCCCGAGCCCACTTTCTCTAAACAAAAGGTTTTATCTTCGTTTTTCCTAAAATAAAATGAGGTGGCGACTCTTGAATGTTTGATTCCATCGAGAGGAAACCATTATGAGGGAACCAATCATATTTTCGAAAGCGCATTAGCACGAAACGGACCCGAATCTCCCTTGCGGGATGATCATTTCGTGGTTTGGGTTCGAGCACGGGCTCTCACAGTGGCGACTCCGCTGGGGACAATTATAAAGTGGGCTAGACTCTAATCTTTATGTGTGCCATGCTTTACTTGTCTTGCTTGGTTTTTATGTATTTATGCCCTAACCTTTGTTTTGTAGGGTCGTTCTTTCCTTCACCCTCTTATTTTTATATATATGCATGCATGGTGAATGATTCCCTTTAAAAAAATCTTGTTTTCTTTACTTGCTTTCAAAATCATTTTTCGAACTCATAGATACCTCATACACATGCAAGTTTTGAAAATAACATCTCTTAGAACCGTACAAACCCAAGAATGTAACCCGAGGGTATAAGGGAGCTCATCGACTTCCCTATAGGGCCCGCGGTGGACATTCTCACCCCAAAGCGCGCCTACTTATCGTTGCGATGGGTGTAAGCCAATCTCCCCATTACCAAGCCACGATGTCCATATTTTCGAAAAATGACACATCCCAGACTTCATGCCGGTTTTTGTCTAGCAATTTCACCTAAATCCTATGCATTTCCCAAAAACGTCATAAACAACCTACACTGTGGAAATTCATTGAAATGCTCGGATTGACATTAAATTGTCAAGACCCTCCCTTAGACCGTAACCGAATGGTGGAACCCCGAAAGAGTATGGGCCCTTCGCTAGGGGCTTGGACAACCAATAGTACAGGTGAAAAACGTTGGTCCTATACTTTGGAGACGGTATCCACTATTCCAAGATCTCATACGAAAATGTGTAAAAATAAAATAAGTGCTTATCCAGCATTCTAGGTTTGATTTTTGTGATTTTTGAACTTCTTTTGAATCATGTTCGAAAAATCTTGATCCTTTCCCCTCTGTAATCAGCCCTGTACACCATCCCTTTCAGATATTCTAAGCCTGGCATCTACTTGGAGAGTGGGAGTTAGAAAACGTAAGGGGAGGTTGATCCGAGTTACCGAGACAGTGCCCGTGCCCGAGGAAACTATTGCAATGGACGAAGAAGGGAGTGATCAAGCCTATGTGCCGCCACCGGGTCTTCAAGCATGGTTGGAACATGTTGGGTTTCAGAGTAACATGCGCAGCGGAATTAAGCATTTAAAATTTAATGAAACCTAAAGCCCATAGATCCATTCATATGATTAAGTCAAATACAACAATATGAATACTAGAAAAACTAACCCTTGATGACTTTGAATTTGCAACCTTGAATTGGATAGAGGCTTGAAATCTTGATCACGATCATAGCAAGAATCACGAACTTTGAAGATGATAAATTTCACCCTCTAGCGGTATCCACACCACGAACGAATATCAAGAACACTTGATCTTGGTTGCTAGACCAAATTATGAAACACGTTTTCATAATTAATATGAACTATATGGAATATTATTTGTGTATTATTTTGTTCTTCAATCTAGGATGTCTTAGAACAAAATAAAACCTCTCTCAAACTCTTTGAGACTTGCACAAAAGGTATGATGTATTCTAGCCCGAATTTGGCTGTTTATATACAAGTTAGACCTATTCCAAATAGGAAACTTGTGTCTACCCGTCCAAAATTCTTTTCCAAATCAAATAAGGAAACCAGTCTCGACATGGTGTGCGGCCGCCCAAAACCACCTGTGCGGCCGCACATCTATCTGGAAGGTTCTGGTACTTTTTTAGCCAAGCTGTGCGGCCGCCCAAACCCTTTTGCGCGGTCGCACACCTGCCCCAGATTTCCCTAATTTCCAAATTCCTCCAAAGTCCTTCGACTCAATATTCCGATATAGTCCTTATTTAAGATTCGTTCTATTGTGTGTGACCCTCTAGGATTATACTAAGTTGGCAATGGGTTCAAACATGAAACCATAAGATATGATTAGGTTCTAGCAAACCGTCATACCTACCCAAATAGTATAACTAGATACAAGTTCGCATTCCTTTAGAACATGTCATAATCCCTTTGTCCACGATGTCATTGAACACAAGTCATGGTCAATAAGTCAACTTGTATTGTTCAATACTTTCTCGATTTCGAATATGTTGATAATCCAAATGACATTGATCCAATCAATCCATTTGAGTTTGGCCAAACATTTCACCAACATCATTCCTTCGAGGGGCCCAAGCTTGACATCTCTCTGAAGAGGGACAAATCCATTTAGCTTATTATTCTTCCCTACGTGAATCCGATTATGCCAATCATACCCTTTATAACTACCGTGTTAAGGCAGCGTTTGAATATGTCAAACATAATCTTTATCAAGTGGAAGACTATAATAACTTCATGTCTAAGGATTCAAATGACATAACTAATATGAGATTTATATAAGACATAGACCATGACATAAATCTCATACAGCGGGTCATGTCCAGTACCTTGTTCCAAACAAGTACCTATAAATCTAACATGATCATCCCATGCTCATTTAGCCTTTATACTAGTGCTTAACAAGCTCTAGGGACGAAGATTATTATAAGCAAACATGAGCAACAATAATAATCTTATTATCTCTTTATCATTATGAATAAAATGATAACTTATACAACGTTTAACAAACGTGCCTAGGGCACCAACACCAACAATCTCCCACTTGCCCTAGGCCCAATCTCTAGGTATCCAATACCCATGGACCTAACATGACCATCATGTTTAGCTTGTGGAAGTTCCTTTGTTAGCATGTCCGCAACGTTATCATTACTTGGTACTTTGCATATATTTACGTCTCCCTTATCAACGATTTCTCGAACGATAAGAAAATGCCTAAGCATGTGTTTGGATTTAGGGTGTGCTCTTGGTTCCTTTGCTTGATCAATAGCGCCTCTATTATTACTAATAAGGTCTATTAGATTAGCAATGCTAGGAACCATCTCAAGTTCAACAATGAACTTCTTAATCCAAACCACTTCCTTTGCAGCATCCAATGCGGCAATATACTTAGATTTAGTTATATAATTAGTGACTGTACTCTGCTTGGAAACATTCCAACTTACAGTTCCACTATTTGACATATGCTTTAAAAAACTGATTGCGATCTATTATCATCTTTGTTGGTTTGGAAGTATGCATCCGAGATCATCTTCCATACCTTCATAGATCATAAACGAATCTTTAGTCCTTCTAAAGTACTTTAAGACTCGCTCTCATAGCCATCCAGTGAATCTCACCGGTGTCGGATTGATATCTACTCATTATGCTCCAAGCATTAGATATATCCGGCTTAGTACTTATCATGGTATCATGGATCCAATTGCCGAAGCAAATGGCATCTCATTCATTTTCTCATGCTCATCTTTTGTCTTTAGGACATTGAGTCTTGCTTAGAGAAACTCCATGTAACACTGGCAACTGTCCTCTCCTAGAATTTCTATGCGGAACTTTCTAATGACCTTATCAATGTGTGTACTTTGGCTTTAAACAAATTTGCTTCCTTGATCTATCTCTATTGATCTTAATGCTAAGGATATATGCAGCTTCATCCATATTCTTCATTGCGAAACACTTTCTTAACAAAGTCTTTGCAGACTAACGTGTAGGAATGTCGTTTCCAATGAGCAATATGTTATCCACATATTTAATTTAAGGAATAGCGCTATGCTCCCACTAATCTTCTTGTATATACAAGGTTCATCTTCGTTCTTGATCAAGCCAAAATCTTTGACTTATCAAAACGGAGATTCCAACTCCCATAAGTTTGTTTTAATCCATCCAATGGATTTCTGCAACTTACATAATTTATTAGAATTTTCTTTGACTGTCAAATCCTTTAGGTTGTATCCAATACATCCTTAAGTGAGTTCCCGTTGAGGAACGCTTGTTTTGATATCTTTTTATCAAATTTCATATTCCAAATATGAACATGTGACTATGAGAATTCCAGTAAATTTCTGCTACCCATGTAAATTTTCTCCAAGAAAACTCATTCCTCTCCTTTGGTTTTTACGCCTTAGGTTAGAATGATCAATTTCCAAACTTGATTATTACACATGGATTTCCTTTTAGATATTATGACTCCAAGCCATTAATCTAAATGTGGAGTTAATATTGCATCTTTGATAGGTAGTAAATACTTCATTCTAAATGAACTTTACCTCAATACTTTCTATTTCGAAATATCCAATATTTCTTCTAATAGATTGTATTTTATCATGTGTGCAAGTACTTGTATATCTTGAACGGATTTTCACAACCCCTTGTGAAAACTTGTTCAACTTCCATCATAGGTTAAATACTATTTTCTGGGTCTCGAACCATTCGAGATATGTTTTACTCCCACTGATTCTTTTAGAGATAAACCTTTTATCTAGAAAAGTATCATCATAAGCAACAAACCATTTGTTTCTTATGAGTAAAATTGTATCCTCAAGTTTTCTTAGGATATCCCATGAAAATATATTTATTAGATTTAAATGTGAGTGTGTCCCAGACAACTCCTTTCCAAAAGGTCTCACCATCTTAAATCTTTATGAAAGACAAACCCAGTTTTTCTTTCACCTTTTAACCTCTTTTGATGGAACTCAAATTAGTGTAATCATAGCGGTTTCAAATACATAACCCCAAAACAAATAATGGAAGATTATTCTGACATTGTCATCTAATGAACCCTACCAAATAAGGTTCTTATACTTCCATGTAGACACGTCATTTAGAATGGTGTTCTTAGTGAAGTTAATTGCGAAACTATTTCACAATTTTGACGATGACTGTCAAATTCTTGGTTAAATTATTCATCATCATGATCCAATCAGAATCTTTGAATAGTTTTACCATGTATAACCAAAATTCTCTTTTAGCATTGCTTCTTAATGCACCATATACATCAAAATGTATTAGGTCGACTAAGATATTAGCTTTTTACCAATCATAGTAAAAGATGCCTTGGTCCAAGTAAATAAGTTTGCATAAATCATATGATTCCAAATCATATGACTTAAAACTCCGTTCCATTGAATTTTAGATATGCATTTCTCATTTATTTGATCAAAACAATAATGCATAAAGAATTTTAATTATTTATGTTATAGCCTTTATTACATTGTTCTTCAAGATTTAGGATATATGATTTATTTATATGATAACACAGTGAAGTAAATCATAATAAATAAAGCTCTTTTCTTATTCCAAATAAGAAATTAATATCCTTCATTATCTTATAACAAAATAATGTTTTTCTACTTCATCAGTAAAGTCACTTTACAAGTGTTCTACGAACAATGTTGCAACCATTGCATCATTACCGTTTGTAGATAAAACTTTACTATAAGTAGTCTTTCATCTTACTAATTATTCTGGTATCTAATACCCAATAATTAAATTTAGAAAGAATAATTTATAACATAAAATTCCCAAGTGGTAGTCCCACTACCATTCCTTTTATTGATCGTCCAGAATTTTGACTACAATTTTAGATGGTCAATCCAATTGCCACTTTAAGAAATTGCATCAATTAGAGTTATAATTTTAACTACAATTATTTCCTTTAGGTTTGGCAACTCTCGTCTTACCTTTTTACTACAATTTTAAATGGCCAATCCAATTGCCACTTTACCAAATTGCATCAATTATTTCCTTTAGGTTTGACAACCCTTGTCTTACCTTTCCTTTGGCACTTGGCCCCTTTCCATCATGAACCATGAGCATTGGAGAACCATTCTCCAATATCTTCATCTTCGTAGTTTTTCAGCATGTTAATGCAATTCGAAGAGATTCTTATTCATTCTAAGCATGTCATAGTTCATCACTAAGTGATCATAACATTTGAACAATGAATCAAGAATGAGATCCGTGGCTTGCTCCAATCCAATTGGACAACCAAGTTTCTCAAGATTCTCTATGTAGCCTTTATCTTAAGCATGTGAGGTTCCACTTATTGCCCTTTACTCCTTTTGCAAGAAGCGAATGCAATAATGGTTTTATACCTCTCTTTCTTAGATTGCTCTTTGAAACATGTAACTCAACTCCACGCCTATTCAATAGGCTTTCATAAGTTCCAAACTTTGTTGGAGTTTTGAGCACATAATCGCGAGCTTGAGACAACTCACATTCCTAGAATCATACTCATGATTCTTGTGATTGTCTATTCCAGAATTGGGTTCTTTAGGAATAGGCCCATCAAGAATGTACAACACATCTTCTTGCCTTAGAGCAATTCTTAGGCTCAGGATCCAATGCATGAAGTTTGTACCATTCTCTTTGAAGCTCATCCTTCTAAAGGATTGATCGCAACGAAGTTAGTTGTCATTATCTACAACTCATGCAAAATTTCTAAAATTCTACAAGTACCAATCTCATTAAAGAGATAAATAATGTATTTTCGAAAAAATACTCCCACTAAATTATATAACCTTATTATACATCCAATGTATAATATAATTTAAATGGGCTAAGATCCAACTTTAATTTAATTTTAAGTCCGCTATGGCGGATTACACAAAATCAAATTAATTAGGTAGACAACCCTGTCAATCATATCTCATATGACTCTTAGATCCTTTTATGAGATTCTTTTGAAATTGGGCTAAGATCCAACTTTAATTTAATTTAAAGTACGCTTTGGCGCACCGCTCAAAATTAAATTAATTAGGTAGACAAACATGTCAAACATATCCCATATGATTCTTAGGAATCCAATTTTAAAAGCATGTTTAATCTCATCTTTGCCTAAGGCCCAAAACTGTTTTGACGCCCAATTAAGTCTAACCATTTTAAACGCATGGTTGATGTGCCTCGCTAGGGCGTGCCCACGTCATCCATCTTGCTCATACATGAATAAAGTCAATGTACCTCGCTAGGGCGAATCCACATTAAAATTACCCATGCACTAACAAGTGTTTTAATCATGGCATGGCAAGAGGACTTAAAACTTTCTTGAAGGTTCATTACCATATAGCATACAACATATTTATGAGCACACAAGATAAACATGTTACGCATCAAGTTTAGCCACTAAATTAATCATCATTAATTTAAGCACAACATTTATGTGTCATTAGTTTCTCTATAATTATGAGGATGAGCTATTTGAACTTTGGTTATCATCTCCAAATCAAGACAACAAGAAGTGCGGCCGAACTAAGCCATTGGCAACCACAATTCCGCACTAATTCAAGAAACCAAGAAAGTAGTCCATGTGACCGAAACTAAGCAATAGATGGTCTCGATGAACGTAGGCCAATTGCATTCACAATTCCACATGGATCTCCAATCATTGAATCAAGAACTTTGTTTCTCAATTTTAGCAATTATGAACTCTTCATAATTCTAACTTCGTTTTATCTTTGAAACTTTGATTGCAATCAAGTTTGGGAAACACAATCTCGATGAACGTAGATTAGCCATCCAAACCTTGAATCAATCTCAGAATCAAACGACTAAAACAAATAGGAATTCAAACCAACTAAATCCACCCCGCGACCCAAAAAGAACCCCAGCCCAGACCATAAGGTCCGGCCGGGTCCTTACTTTGGTCCGGTCGGACCTACCTCAAAATTCCAGCTTCTGACCATCACTGTGCGGCCGCCCAACAAGGACTGTGCGGTCGCCCAAACATGTGCGGCCGCCCACGTTTTTCTGTGCGGTCGCACAGTAGCATCAGAATGATTTTTAGAGTTCGAAAATTAGTCTCAAAATTGTTTTCCCCGATTATTAAAACTTTGATCCAATCAAAATTAATAATCAAACAATTCAGAATCCAACATAATTTTTAGTGCGATTCAATAGTGCGATTAAAGTTGTAAAACAATAAACCACATAGAATCATATAACACATAAACATCATATAATCCAATATTCATATCATGCTAGGTATACAAACAATTTATATACACACAACATGATCTAATTATTGAAATAATCAACATGAACGGGGCTCTGATACCACTGTTGGGTTTCGGAGTAACATGCGCATCGGAATTAAGCATTTAAAATTTAATGAAACCCAAAGCCCATAGATCCATTCATATGATTAAGTCAAATACAACAATATGAATACTAGAAAAACTAACCCTTGATGACTTGGAATTTGTAACCTTGAATTCGATAGAGGCTTGAAATCTTGATCACGATCATAGCAAGAATCACGAACTTTGAAGATGATAAATTTCACCCTCTAGCGGTATCCACACCAAGAACGAATATCAAGAACACTTGATCTTGGTTGCTAGACCAAATTATGAAACACGTTTTCATAATTAATATGAACTATATGGAATATTATTTGTGTATTATTTTATTCTTCAATCTAGGATGTGTTAGAACAAAATAAAACCTCTCTCAAACTCTTTGAGACTTGCACAAAAGGTATGATGTGTTCTGGCCCGAATTTGGCTGTTTATATACAAGTTAGACCTATTCCAAATAGGAAACTTGTGTCTAAACCCGTCCAAAATTTTTTTCCAAATCAAATCAGGAAACCAGTCCCGACATGGTGTGCGGCCGCCCAAAACCACCTGTGCGGCCGCACATCTATCTGGAAGGTTCTGGTACTTTTTGAGCCAAGCTGTGCGGCCGCCCGAACCCTTTTGTGCGGTCGCACACCTGCCCCAGATTTCCCTAATTTCCAAATTCCTCCAAAGTCCTTCGACTCAATATTCTGATATAGTCCTTATTTAAGATTCGTTCTATTGTGTGTGACCCTCTAGGATTTTACTAAGTTGGCAATGGGTTCAAACATGAAACCATAAGATATGATTAGGTTCTAGCAAACCGTCATACCTACCCAAATAGTATAACTAGATACAAGTTCGCATTCCTTTAGAACATGTCATAATCCCTTTGTCCACGATGTCATTGAACACAAGTCATGGTCAATAAGTCAACTTGTATTGTTCAATACTTTCTCGATTCCGAATATGTTGATAATCCAAATGACATTGATCCAATCAATCCATTTGAGTTTGCCAAACATTTCACCAACATCATTCCTTCGAGGGGCCCAAGCTTGACATCTCTCCGAAGAGGGACAAATCCATTTAGCTTATTATTCTTCCCTACGTGAATCCGATTATGCCAATCATACCCTTTATAACTACCGTGTTAAGGCAGCATTTGAATATGTCAAACATAATATTTATCAAGTGGAAGACTATAATAACTTCAAGTCTAAGGATTCAAATGACATAACTAATATGAGATTTATATATGACATAGACCATGACATAAATCTCATACAGCGGGTCATGTCCAGTACCTTGTTCCAAACAAGTACCTATAAATCTAACATGATCATCCCATGATCATTTAGCCTTTATACTAGTGTTTAACAAGCTCTAGGGACGAAGTTTATTATAAGAAAACATGAGAAACAATAATAATCTTATTATCTCTTTATAATTATGAATAAAACGATAACTTATACAACGTTTAACAAACGTGCCTAGGGCACCAACACAAACAGAACAGAATGTGTTGGGTCAGATGAGGATTTAGCAAGATGAGCTACTCGCTACGCTTGTCCAGATTCAGAATCAGAATGGTAATGGGGCTCCTAACGGCAACCTCAACAGAAATCCCAATGGCAATCCGAATGGAAATGGTAATGGTAATGGGGCTCCAAATGGCAACCTCAACGAAAATCCCAATAGCAATCCGAATAGAAATGATAATGGTAATGGGGCTCCTAATGGCAACCCCAATGGCAATGGCAATCCTAATGTGAATGGAAATGGCAACGGCATCCCCATCGTGAACTTGAATCTCAATGGTAGTAACACCGATGGCCATAATCATCATCAAAATGTCCATCCCCACAGTCATATGGCTCATCCAGACTTCAGTGGCATCAATCACAACTTCATCCCAAATCAGCAATATCCACTCGATCATAATGCCTTTGCTCTGTATATGCAAACTCTGTACCCGAATCAGCAACCCAACGCCTATGGTGCACTTGCTAGCGGTGTCTCTCCGTTCAACCAAGGAACTTCTCAAGGGCAAGATCCATACATGGTCCGCCAAATGGAAGCATTCTACAAGGGTGTCCCATATGTACCTCTTACTAGAGCTAAAATCGAAATGAATGAAATGAAAGAAATGTTGAGAAAAGTCATGAATAAAGGAGAGTTTTCTACAGATTCTTTGAAATTTGATGGTACGGGTTACCCAATGGCCCACTTGAAATATTATGCTCATGCAATGCAGTCCCGTGGGGCTAATGTTGGTGCTATGGCCTCCAACTTCCATTTGACTTTGGTAGGAGCCGCTAAACAATGGTTCATGACTGTGGATGCCAATTTGGTAGATAATTGGGGAAAGCTCGTGGATGAATTCCAAAATCGGTACAAGGATAACTCCAACTGGGAGAAGAGCCGCCGTGATCTTGATTCATGTTCTCAGCGTGAAAAGAAATCATTCTCTGAATTTGCGAGTAGGTGGAGGAAGAAAGTTGCTCAGACTTTAGAAAGGCCCGATAGTGCTAAGCAAACTCGCATTTTCCTTAAGAATCTTCAGCAAGTGTATGCGGAGAAGATGAAATATCTCCCGTTTCCTGATTTTTCTTCTATTCTAGATGTGGGTTTCCATATTGACGAATATGTCCGAACTGGGGTGATGAAGCTAGATTCTTCTCCTAGCTCCTACAGATACCGACCCGCTGCTAAGGCCCCGACGCCAGTTGTGAACAATGTTGCCATAATTCCCGCTCCCTTTTGGAACAAGAATGCGGGACCTAGCCGGAATAGTTACAATAGGGAACCCCTTGCTATAATCAAGACGGGTCTGTGAATTCCATCAACAATCAGTAAAGAAATGGTAGAAATCGGAGAGAAAGGCAGTTTGGTAAGTTCAACGCTCTGTTGTCTACTATTTTCCAAGGATTGGTCGCCCAAGGGGTATTGAAACCGATAGAAGGATACCGCCCGCCTAATCTACCTCCTAAGAATTGGGACGCAAACAAGTATTGTGCATACCATGTATCACCTGGTCATGCGACGGATGATTGTTAGAATTTGAGGCACACCCTGCAAGCCATGATTGACAATGGGCTCATTCAGAAACCACCCCAACCGAATGTGGTGACTAATCCCTTGCCTGGAATCCATATGATCGTGTTTGAAAGATACTACTCAATGACCAGTTTCATAGTTCCAAAGAAAGCTTTGAACTACACCGTGACCCCTGTCATCTCCGAAGATTTTGAATGACACATGATCTCTTGGGATTCAATCTTGTCTAGTGCTAAAGCCGTCAAGGAACGAAAGGCCCCTCTTGAAAAGGCCACTTGGATTGGTGGAAATGTGAATCATATCACTCGCTAGGGGAGAGCCTATCAGTCTCCAAACCCCGAGGTGAACGGATCTGGAAAAGACAAGGAGGGAGTCCCCGCTCACAAACAAAAAGTCACCGAGAACCCGGTCTTAACACAGTTAAAGAAAACCCAGGCTAATATATCTATTTGGGGTATTCTCTCATCTTCTCAAGAGCACTGAGACACTTTGGTTAAAGCTCTTACTTAAGCTATCATCCCAATTGAGACTTCTCCCAAGGACCTTGTCCACATGGTCGGCAATATTCATTTTGGGAATATCATCACTTTTACTGATCTCGATGCACCAAAGATTGGTCCTAATCATATCGAAGCTCTGCACATCACAGTTGGGGTTGGAGGTGAGCACTTAGCTCGTGAGTTGAAGCTATCAAAGATGATGTGCCTGTTTTCATTCCTCCATTTGGACTAGGCTAAAAACCGACTCCCGCTGAAATTGCCAAAGCTATGCGCGAGAAAAGGGAGAGGCAGAATGCCATTAAGAAAGGAAGGACCTATGAGCTCTCTCCACACCGTCCCTACGAAAAATATTGGAAGGGATACTTTATTCACAAGAGCGAGGATATTGCAAATGTTATGCCTCTCGAGCCGTTTAATGGCATGGATGGGAAGCCTCGCGCTGGATGGGAGGTATTTGATGATGTCAAGGTGGTCGATGAAAACCTTGATTTGGACGGTTCCTATAAGCAACCGGACCCGGTTACTCCGTGGAATATCGATGAGGAGGATGATGTCTTCGCATTTTTTGAAGGATTTGGCCTTGAGGATGGATATGTGGCTATGATCGAGAACGGTAACGGTGAAGCTTATGACCCGGTGAATCACCTCAAGCCGGCAGTGGCACCACTTAATAACTGGTCCAAAACCACTGTATATGTTCGTGAAGCAGTTTGGATATGTTCGCCCCGATGGACCGGCTTTTGAACCTTTTGTACTCTCTGATGTTGTTTCCGGGACTCCCGAAGAGGACCTCACTATCGAGGACCTCGACACAGTCGCCGAGCTTGTACTCCCTTCTGTCATGAATGAAATTTCCTCTATTTCCGCTTACTCCTTGGTTGCCAATATTTTAAATAATGATTTAACAAATGAAAATTTAATAACAAATGAAGTTAATCATGAATGAAAAATATTATTTAATTGAGCTAAGCAGGTTAGCAAAATAGCGTGGGGAACGAAAGTTAGAGGCATGTGGGGAAGATTTGTCCACCATCGATCTGGGGCTGAACGGGGAAATCAAAGAGATGAAAATTGGAAGCTTCACGCAAGGGGCTGACAGGGAATGGTTGATCAGTTTGCTCAAAGAGTTTGTTGATATGTTTTCTTGGTCGTACGAAGATATGCCTGGGTTAGATCTGACAATTGTGGAACACCGAATTCCTACCTTGCCCAACGCCAAGCCAGTCAAACAGAAACTCCGCAGAATCAAGCCGCAGTGGGCCCTTCAGGTCAAAGAAGAGATCGAAAGGTTGTTGCAAGTGGGTTTCATCCGAGTTATGGAATATCCCCAATGGTTGTCCAACATGGTCACAGTTGAAAAGGCGAACAGCAAAGTTCGGATATGTGTTGATTTCAGAGACCTCAACAAAGCTTGCCCGAAAGATGATTTCCCGTTACCAAATATTGACATTTTGGTTGACTCAGTTGCGATGCACAAATTGAAGTCTTTTGTTGATGGAATGGCGGGTTACAATCAAATTAAAATGGCGGTGGAAGATCAAGAGAAAACCTCCTTCATTACCCCTTGGGGAACGTTCTGTTACACTGTGATGCCTTTCGGTCTTAAAAATGCCGGAACCACTTACCGAAGAGGTTCTACAACCCTTTTCCATGACAGGATCCACAAAGAGCTTGAAATCTACGTGGATGACATAATTGTGCACTCAGTTGAAGAAGACGCTCAGTGTCACGACCCGAAATCTAGGCTCTATTTTATTAATAATTAAATGATTTTTTTTATTTAATTATTTGCTTATTTATTTATTTAAAGTATTATTTATTTAAATAATTATGTGTGCATTTTATGTGTTATAATATTTGTGCCTAGCATTTTATTCGAGTTATTTGGGCTAGTGTAGAAGTGTTGGGTCTTAATAATTAGTAGGGAGTGTAGTGTTTGTGTGTAGTGTAGTGGAGGGGGCCTAAGTGTAAATATTTGAAATTATTTCCCTACTCCCTCCCTACTCCTCCCCTTCTCCCTCATACACTCAACCTCCCCATTCTCTCTCCCAGCCACTCTCTTCCTCTCTCCTCCATATTGGTAAGTTTTCTCATTCTCTCACTTCTCTCTTCATTTTCTCCATCTTCCTCTCTTTATCATTCATTTCTTAAAACTTGAACATTGTTTAGATCGTTGATAGGTTCGTAGGAAGCCAAAAAGATTTGAATTCCGTCAACTTTGAGAAATCCGGGTAAGTTACTTTTCCCCCTATTTTTATGCTAGAAATGCTACTCCATGTTTATTTGATGTTATGGATGCTATTTATTGCATCTTGGGTTGATTTGGGAGTGATTGGCATTTTATTCATATTTTTGGGGAATTTGGTTTGATTCTTGTGTTGGGTCCTAGATGTGTTATTTAGCCCCATTACAAGTCTAGAAGTTGTTTTGGTTCATAGTTGGGTACATTGTAAGCTTTGGTTCCAAGTATTTGTGAAATGGTGAAAGATTTGGGTTAGATTGAGTTTTGGTTTGAAAATGGTGGAAACCCAGATTTTGGCCGGAAATTGCCTTTCCGGGCTAGGAGGCGCGCGCATCCCTCCCTTAGGAGGCGCGCGCACCCTTATGCCCTCCTTGAACATTTGTGCTTCTGTTGGATGGAGGCGCACGCACCCATTTATATGAAGCGCGCGCACCCTTAGGCCATCCTTGAATCTAGACCTTCTGTCCTTAGGAGGCGCACGCACCCATTTTTA
Source organism: Campanula takesimana (assembly GCA_026119855.1). Classification (NCBI taxonomy): domain Eukaryota; kingdom Viridiplantae; phylum Streptophyta; class Magnoliopsida; order Asterales; family Campanulaceae; genus Campanula; species Campanula takesimana. The sequence goes on from JAOWBW010000084.1 coordinate 1,263,627, forward strand.
TGAAGCGCGCGCACCCTCTTATGCCTTGGCGTAATCTATCCTTCTGATCTCAGGAGGCGCGCGCATCCTCCCTCAGGAGGCGCGCGCACCCCCTCCCCTGTTATGCAATTTATCCCCCTTTTTGGTCCAACTTTCGCGAGTCATATTGTGTTCACCCGGACTCCGTTTTAGGCGTATAAATTACCGTTTTAAAGCTCTCCGTAAGCTCTTCGATATGAGTAAGTAAATTTGGTAGAGTGCTCGAATTAATTGGATCCTTTGTGGTCAAATGTGATATGGGAATTGTGTTATCATCGTTAAGATTGTTGGAACACTTTAATTGTGTGTTGTTGGTTCATTTCACTTTCTTGGTGACTTCTTGGTATGATTCCCTACTTTGGAATCCTTGTTGTTTATCGTGCTAGTATTTTATTACTTAGCAGTTATTTGAAAGTCCAGCTGGTATTTGTGGTTGTGTCGGGCGATGTGAGATATTGTGATGGCACCGGCCAAGTCCATTATGGTGTCGACCATTGTTTTGCCCTTATTTTCCTCTTCCAGATCGGCCTTGGTTGAGATGTTTGGAGCATGACTTTGTGGCATGGCTCCCGCCCTTTGTGGCACATTGCTTTGTTATTGGTTCCGGTACCGGGGTTTTCTCTTCGGCTTTCATGCCATTATGAAGATGATGATTGGTTGATTGTTGAAGCTGCGCAGCGATCCTTTATTTGGATGTTCCGGTTTAGAAAACTTTGGCTATATCCTTTGTTATGTGTTTATTTCTGCTGCTATCTGATACATGCTAAATGCTATGTGCTATGTGATATTTATTATTGCTTATTGTATATTGCATCATAGCATGTCATGTAGTTGCATTAGTAACTTATTGAGATTTATCTCACCCCCTTTCTTTTATCTTTGTTTTTCCTTAACCCCCCCCAGGTGCTAAGGATTAGTCTCGCTGATCACGAGAGCGAGGACGTCGAGTGTGGATCCATTCTTTTGGGGAAGGTTATTATAGGTTGGTTTACATTATGTAAATGTGTAACCATTTTGGGATAGTTGTACCAAACAATGACGTCACTAAGAATTGTATAAATGTATTTTGTTGGCATAAACTTGTGGAAGTTTATGATAAGTTGTATTTGGTTTTTATCAAACTTGGTTTTGTAAAACTTTGGATTGTCATCCTTTGGTATTAAATGGAATTTTTAACCTTGGTATTTCATAGTTTTGGTTTTAGAGTCGACGTCCAGATCGCGGTCTCGGGCCCACGGGGTCCGGGGTCGCGACAGTTGGTATCAGAGCTATGGCATTAGCTCTAAGTATAAGTCTAGGTGGATTAGTATGACCTAGGTGGGTAATAGTGTGCGGAGTGATTAACGGTTGATGTTTTATGCAGGTAATTGTTCTTAATGTCTGGAAGAAGAAACAGAGGAGGTGCTAGTGGGGCACAGAATCAGAATGATACAAGGGAAGAAGCCCGTGCCATGTTTCAAGGCATGTTTGAGGCGGCCATGAAGGCCATACATGATCAAGGTCCGAGGTTAGAGCAAGCACCACCCCGTTATGGTTTGGAGCAATTTCTGAAGCTGAAACCGGTTGAATTCAATAGGGAGCCCGATGTGAGGAAAGCTGAGTTGTGGATCGAGTCGATGGAGAAGATTTATGATGTGTTTGGGTGTTCGGATGAGGACAAGGTCCGGTTCGTGGCTTACAAGCTTGTGGGAGCCGCCGAGCATTGGTGGAAAGGTATTAAAGCTACTTGGGATAATACTCACACGGTGTATGCGTGGGAGTTGTTCGTGCGCAAATTCAAGGAGCATTTCATTCCGGTTGTTGATCAAAACCGAAAGGAGATCGAGCTACTCAACCTAGAGCAAGGTGTGTTGTCTATAGCACAATACTCGGCTAAGTTCATAGAATTAGCCCGATATTGTGACTATTTGGTGAGGACCGAGGAACAAAAGGCTATGAGATTTATTCGGGGATTGAAGACCTCCATCCGTACTCAATTGATTGCTCAACGGATTGTGACATTCCAAGATGCGGTGGACCGAGCCTATTTGATAGAGCAAGATATTGGGGAGCATAAAAGGAAGACCGAGGTAGCTAACCCGAGCAAGCCGGGAGGGCAAAGCAAGCCTCAACACCGTTCCGATAATCGAGGTAACTTTGGGGGACAATCTCAGTCCCGAGGGCAAACGACCCCAAGGAACCCGGGTACCACTTCCGGGAACCAAGGGAGCCAAGTTAGAAGGCTTTGTTCGTATTGTCAAAAGGAAGGTCATTCTGAAGACCGTTGTTGGAAGAAACAGGGAAGGTGTACCAATTGTGGTCAAATGGGTCATTTTGCAAGGGATTGTCCGAAGAATAGGATTCAACCATCGGGGGTAGGAGCTGGGGCTCTTCAGGGTCAGAAAAGGGACGCTACGGGAAAGCCCAAAGTTCAAGGGAAGGTTTATGCCATGAATCAACAACAAGCTACCGATGATCCATCTGTTATTGGAGGTATTGTTTCTGTGTCTAATGTGAGTGCTCGAGCGTTAGTAGATCCAGGATCATCTCATTCATACATTTCTGTGCAATTTGCTTCCATGTTAAATGCTGCATTTGAGTCTTTACCGTACGTGCTGGAGGTGTCGACCCCTATAGGAGAATGCTTGATTTCTGATCGAGTCTTTCGTGCTTGTGATGTGGTTATTTGTAGTCGAGTCCTTTGTGCGGATTTGGTGGTTCTTCCTATCCAAGACTTTGATGTCATTTTGGGTATGGATTGGTTGAGCAAGTTTCATGCTTCTGTTGATTGCCGTAAGAAAACTGTTACTTTTTCTATTCCCGATGTGCCTAAGTTTGTTTTTGAGGCTAGTCCTCTGGGTAGAAAGGTTCGCTTAATTTCTTTTATGAAGGCAAAAAAATTATTGCATAGTGGTTGTGAGGGGTATTTAGCTAGTGTTCTTGATACTAGGAAGGAATCCCCTAGTTTTGATAGTGTTCGGGTAGTCCGGGAATTTCCCGATGTTTTCTCTACCGAGTATGATATGCCTCCCGATCGTGAGATTGAGTTTTGTATAGATCTTTTGCCGGGTACGGCTCCAATTTCGAAAGCACCTTATAGGTTAGCTCCCGCAGAGTTAAAGGAGTTAAAGGTTCAGTTGCAAGAGTTGCTTGATCGAGGGTTTATCCGCCCTAGTGTTTCCCCGTGGGGAGCACCGGTTTTATTTGTGCGGAAGAAAGATGGTTCGTTGAGATTGTGTATAGATTACCGGAAGTTGAATCAGGTTACGGTGAAGAATAAGTATCCTCTACCGCACATTGATGATTTGTTTGATCGGCTTCAAGGGTCCGTGGTTTTCTCTAAACTTGATTTGAGGAGTGGATACCATCAGTTGAAGGTTCGATCGGAGGATATTCCGAAGACTGCCTTTCGCACTCGTTATGGTCATTATGAGTTCTTGGTTATGCCGTTTGGGTTGACTAACGCGCCGGCCGTATTTATGGATTTGATGAACCGAGTTTTCCATCCCTATCTTGACTCGTTCGTGGTGGTTTTCATCGACGACATTCTTGTTTATTCGAAGTCTCGGGAGGAGCACGAGCAGCATTTGAGGACAGTTTTATCCGTTCTTGCGAGGGAGAAATTATTTGCGAAGTTCAGTAAATGCGAGTTTTGGCTCGAGAAGGTGTCGTTTCTGGGCCATGTGATTTCGAAAGATGGTATTTCGGTGGATCCGTCAAAGATAGAGGCTATAGTGGATTGGAAGAGACCCGAGTCAGTGACAGAGATTAGAAGCTTTCTTGGTTTAGCCGGGTATTACCGAAGATTTATTGAAGGGTTTTCGAGGATTGCTACTCCGATGACTCAGTTGACCCGGAAGAATGTTCCGTTTGTGTGGACCGAGAAATGTGACAAGAGTTTCGAGGAATTGAAGAAAAGGTTGACTACCGCACCGATCTTGACTTTGCCTAATGGGAGCGATGGCCTTGTGATTTTCAGTGATGCTTCTAAAGAGGGTTTGGGTTGTGTGTTGATGCAGAATAGGAAAGTAATTGCTTATGCTTCGAGGAAGTTGACCCCTAGTGAGCAGAATTACCCGACTCATGATATAGAGTTAGCGGCTATTGTATTTGCGTTGCACAAGTGGAAGCACTACCTTTATGGAGCGAAGTTTGAGATTTTTACCGATCACAAGAGTTTGAAGTACCTTTTCTCCCAGAAAGAGTTGAATAATAGACAGCGTCGATGGATGGAATTGTTGAAGGATTATGATTGTACGATTTCTTATCATCCGGGGAAGGCAAATGTGGTAGCCGATGCGATTAGTAGAAAATCTTATGTGGCTTCGATGATGGTCCGTGAATGGAAAATGCTTGAAGATGTTCGAGATTGGTCTCCTCGTGAATCGAGACATGGGGCTATTTTTGCGAATATTAGGGTGTCTCCGACCCTAATTCAGAGGATAAAGGAAGCTCAGAAAGAGGATCCCGAGTTGGTGAAAATAATGGGTAAATTGAAGGAAAAGAACTTCGAGGATTTTTCATCGAGTTCGAGTGGAGTGTTGACTTTCCGTGGTCGTTTGTGTGTTCCGGATGTCGATGGAATTAAACAGAGAGTTCTTGATGAGGGTCACAAATCGAGGTATACTATTCATCCAGGCAGTACGAAGATGTATCAGGATTTGAAGCAACAATTTTGGTGGATTAATATGAAGAGGGAAATAGCCGAGTATGTTTCGAAGTGTCTAACTTGTCAGCAGGTCAAAGCCGAGCATCAGAGACCCGCGGGATTACTTCAGCCGTTAGAGATTCCCGAGTGGAAATGGGAGCATGCGACTATGGATTTCGTTACGGGACTACCTCGTACCCGTAGGAAGTTTGACAGTGTTTGGGTAATAGTGGATAGATTGACTAAGAGTGCCCATTTCTTGCCTATTGACATCAGGTATTCGATGGAGAAGCTTGCGACCCTTTATATTGATGAGATCGTTAGATTGCATGGGGTTCCGGTTAGCATTGTGTCAGATCGAGACCCGAGGTTTACTTCTAGGTTCTGGAAGGCGTTTCAGGAAGCTTTGGGTACAAATTTGCGTTTTAGTACAGCTTTTCATCCTCAGACTGACGGTCAATCCGAGAGGACTATTCAGATTTTGGAGGATATGTTGCGAGCTTGTTCGATAGACTTTTCCGATTCTTGGGATTCGCACCTACCGTTAGTGGAATTCTCTTACAACAACAGTTATCAGGCTAGTATCGAGATGGCGCCGTTTGAGGCCTTGTATGGAAGAAAGTGTAGATCACCTATTTGTTGGAATGAGGTCGGTGAAGCGAAAGTTTTGGGTATCGATTTGCTTTGGGATTCGGTTGATAAAGTTAAAGTTATCCGGGATAGATTGAAATCAGCTCAGAGTCGACATAAGAGCTACGCAGACAACCGAAGGCGAGATCTTAGTTTTCAGATTGGTGACTTGGTGTTCTTGAAAGTGTCTCCAAAGGTGGGTATTCGTAGATTTGGGAAGAAAGGAAAATTGGCTTCGAGGTTTATAGGTCCGTTTGAGATTTTGGGAAAGGTTGGACTTCTAGCGTATCGTCTTGCGTTACCGTCATCCTTAGACCGGTTGCATAATGTCTTTCACGTTTATATGCTTCGGAAGTATGTTCATGATCCGTCTCACGTGTTACCGAGGATACCGGAGGATATTGAGCCCGATATGACTTATGAGGAACGACCGGTTCGGATCTTAGATTCTAAAGTTCAAGAGTTGAGGAGCAAAAGTATTTCTTTGGTTAGAGTTCTTTGGAGGAATCATAACATCGAGGAGTCGACGTGGGAGCTCCGTGATGAGATCGAGAGGAAATTTCCGTGGCTTTTTGTTTAAGGTAAGTCTCGTTAAAATTCGGGTCGAATTTTCTTTAAGGGGGAGTGAATGTCACGACCCGAAATCTAGGCTCTATTTTATTAATAATTAAATGATTTTTTTTATTTAATTATTTGCTTATTTATTTATTTAAAGTATTATTTATTTAAATAATTATGTGTGCATTTTATGTGTTATAATATTTGTGCCTAGCATTTTATTCGAGTTATTTGGGCTAGTGTAGAAGTGTTGGGTCTTAATAATTAGTAGGGAGTGTAGTGTTTGTGTGTAGTGTAGTGGAGGGGGCCTAAGTGTAAATATTTGAAATTATTTCCCTACTCCCTCCCTACTCCTCCCCTTCTCCCTCATACACTCAACCTCCCCATTCTCTCTCCCAGCCACTCTCTTCCTCTCTCCTCCATATTGGTAAGTTTTCTCATTCTCTCACTTCTCTCTTCATTTTCTCCATCTTCCTCTCTTTATCATTCATTTCTTAAAACTTGAACATTGTTTAGATCGTCGATAGGTTCGTAGGAAGCCAAAAAGATTTGAATTCCGTCAACTTTGAGAAATCCGGGTAAGTTACTTTTCCCCCTATTTTTATGCTAGAAATGCTACTCCATGTTTATTTGATGTTATGGATGCTATTTATTGCATCTTGGGTTGATTTGGGAGTGATTGGCATTTTATTCATATTTTTGGGGAATTTGGTTTGATTCTTGTGTTGGGTCCTAGATGTGTTATTTAGCCCCATTACAAGTCTAGAAGTTGTTTTGGTTCATAGTTGGGTACATTGTAAGCTTTGGTTCCAAGTATTTGTGAAATGGTGAAAGATTTGGGTTAGATTGAGTTTTGGTTTGAAAATGGTGGAAACCCAGATTTTGGCCGGAAATTGCCTTTCCGGGCTAGGAGGCGCGCGCATCCCTCCCTTAGGAGGCGCGCGCACCCTTATGCCCTCCTTGAACATTTGTGCTTCTGTTGGATGGAGGCGCACGCACCCATTTATATGAAGCGCGCGCACCCTTAGGCCATCCTTGAATCTAGACCTTCTGTCCTTAGGAGGCGCACGCACCCATTTTTATGAAGCGCGCGCACCCTCTTATGCCTTGGCGCAATCTATCCTTCTGATCTCAGGAGGCGCGCGCATCCTCCCTCAGGAGGCGCGCGCACCCCCTCCCCTGTTATGCAATTTATCCCCCTTTTTGGTCCAACTTTCGCGAGTCATATTGTGTTCACCCGGACTCCGTTTTAGGCGTATAAATTACCGTTTTAAAGCTCTCCGTAATCTCTTCGATATGAGTAAGTAAATTTGGTAGAGTGCTCGAATTAATTGGATCCTTTGTGGTCAAATGTGATATGGGAATTGTGTTATCATCGTTAAGATTGTTGGAACACTTTAATTGTGTGTTGTTGGTTCATTTCACTTTCTTGGTGACTTCTTGGTATGATTCCCTACTTTGGAATCCTTGTTGTTTATCGTGCTAGTATTTTATTACTTAGCAGTTATTTGAAAGTCCAGCTGGTATTTGTGGTTGTGTCGGGCGATGTGAGATATTGTGATGGCACCGGCCAAGTCCATTATGGTGTCGACCATTGTTTTGCCCTTATTTTCCTCTTCCAGATCGGCCTTGGTTGAGACGTTTGGAGCATGACTTTGTGGCATGGCTCCCGCCCTTTGTGGCACATTGCTTTGTTATTGGTTCCGATACCGGGGTTTTCTCTTCGGCTTTCATGCCATTATGAAGATGATGATTGGTTGATTGTTGAAGCTGCGCAGCGATCCTTTATTTGGATGTTCCGGTTTGGAAAACCTTGGCTATATCCTTTGTTATGTGTTTATTTCCGCTGCTATCTGATACATGCTAAATGCTATGTGCTATGTGATATTTATTATTGCTTATTGTATATTGCATCATAGCATGTCATGTAGTTGCATTAGTAACTTATTGAGATTTATCTCACCCCCTTTCTTTTATCTTTGTTTTTCCTTAACCCCCCCCCCCCCCCCAGGTGCTAAGGATTAGTCTCGCTGATCACGAGAGCGAGGACGTCGAGTGTGGATCCATTCTTTTGGGAAAGGTTATTATAGGTTGGTTTACATTATGTAAATGTGTAACCATTTTGGGATAGTTGTACCAAACAATGACGTCACTAAGAATTGTATAAATGTATTTTGTTGGCATAAACTTGTGGAAGTTTATGATAATTTGTATTTGGTTTTTATCAAACTTGGTTTTGTAAAACTTTGGATTGTCACCCTTTGGTATTAAATGTAATTTTTAACCTTGGTATTTCATAGTTTTGGTTTTAGAGTCGACGTCCAGATCGCGGTCTCGGGCCCGCGGGGTCCGGGGTCGCGACACTCAGCATCTGGTTGATCTCAGAAAATTCTTTGAAAGGCTGCGGAAGTACCACATGAAATTGAATCCTTCTAAATGCACATTCGGCAAAACCTGAGGCAAAGTCCTAGGTTTCCTGGTAACAGAAAGAGGGATTGAAATCGACCCCGAAAAAATAAAGTCCATCACAGAAATGCCCCAACCTCGAACTCAAAAAGAGGTGAAAGGTTTCTTGGGAAGAATTCAGTACATCAGCAGATTCATACAGCAGTTGACCACGATGTGTGAGCCGCTCTTCAAGCTCCTAAAAAAGGACACCGACCGATAATGGGACGAAGAATGCCATATTGCTTTGAAAAGGTCAAAGAATACCTGACAAGCCCACCGGTCTTGGCCCCACCTCACTCGCACAAACCTTTGCGACTGTACCTAACCGTTACTAATACTGCGGTAGGAGCAATGCTTGCACAAGAAAAAGAAGACTCCTGGGTTGAAAATGCAATCTATTTTGTGAGCCGAAAGCTACAAGGGAGTGATTGAATTACTCAGCACTAGAAAAGGCGTGCACTGGTCTGGTTTGTGTCTCGCAACGATTAAAAATCTATCTGCAATCCTTGCCTGTTCAGATTGTATCCCGAATGGATCCAGTGAAATACATTCTCGAAAAGGCAAACCATGTCCAATCGAGTGGCCAAATGGGCTTTTCTCTTAAGCAAATTTGATATGACTTATGCAATGCCTAAGTCCATTAATGGAAGGGTGATAGCGGACCAGCTTGCGGATTTGGCTCTTGAACCTGAGACTCAGTTCCCTGATGAAGGAATCTACACCGTCGATTTTTCAGAAAACAAATGGAAACTCTTCTTTGATGGGGCTGCCAACAAAAGGGGTTTCGATGTTGGAATTTTGCTCATTGAACCAAGCGATGCGCACACGCCCATTGCTATCCGGTTAGACTTTGACTGTTATAATAACACAGTAGAGTATGAGGCTTGTATCGCCGGCCCTAGGGAAGCGTTAAACCAAGGGGTCAGAGAAATTGAAGTGTTTGGGGACTCAGCCCTAATCATCAATCAGATTTAAGGAAAATGGAGGATCAAAGATTCGAGACTGCAATAATATCATATTCGACTGGTAGCGCTCACATAACGTTTCTCGAATATCTCATTTCATTACCTCCCAAGAGACCGAAACAGATTCACAGATGCATTGGCCACCCTAGCCTCCATCATGGAATTCCCTGCTGATGTCATGGTAAAACCATTCGTGGTTAGTAAGAGATCAATCCCAGCCTACTGCCTGGCCATTGAATAGGAAAATGAGGAAAATGAAGAGCCATGGTACACAGATGTATGGAATGTGATCAAAAACGGAATTTACCCTCCAGAAAAAGACAAAAGGGCAAGAATTGAGATGCGAAGATGGGCCTCCCAATTTCTGATTTCCGGAGAGCGATTGTACAAAAGACATCATAACGGACCAAATTTGCTCTGTGTAGACAAGTCCGAAGAGACTAGAATCATGGATGAAATCCATGGGGGACTGTGTGAACAACACATGAATGGGCACATGCTCGCTAAGAAGATAGTGAGGCAAGGGTACTAATGGACCACAATGGATAGGGATTGTATGATGAAAGTGCGAACTTGTGATCAATGTCAACGGTATGCTAATCTGCAACATCTGCCTCTGCACATCCTCTATCAGTCAATCGCTCCTTGGACTTTCTCCATATGGGGAATAGATATTATTGGTCAAGTCAAACCGAAGGGTTCGGGTGGGCAAGAATATGTGCTCGTAACTATCGACTATTTCACCAAATGGGTTGAAGGCACTGCTTACAAGGTCTTGAATGCCAAGAAAATGGCCGAGTTCATTCGTACCAACATTTTATACAGATATGGTGTCCCTTATGAGATGATCTCAGATAATGGAACTCACTTCAAAGGAGAAGTCAACCGATTGCTTGACGAATTCCGCGTGATCAGGTACAAGTCCTCCCCCTATCGACCCCAAGCCAATGGAGGGTTAGAAGCGGCGAACAAAACCCTTGAGAACATCATTAGAAAGATGGCCATCACTGGAAGGGATTGGCCCGAGAAGTTACCTTTATCCTTGTGGGGATACCGCACATCTGTCCGAACACCAACTGGGGCTACTCCTTATTCACTTGCATATGGCATGGAGGCAGTTCTCTCGATTGAGCTTGAAATCCCCTCCATGAGAGTGTTACTTGAGAATCAAGTGTCCGAGATTGATTAGCTACAAAGTCGCCACGAAGAGTTAGCATTGCTCAATGAAAAATGATTGCTAGCTTTAGAGCACAACCGCGCGTATCAACGCAGAATCGCCAGGGCATTTAACAAGAAAGTTAAAGACCGTGATGTCAAAGTGGGAGATATTGTGTTGCGAGAGAAGCCGCCAAGTTATGTTGACCCTCAAGGGAAATGGAAGTCTCCATGGTTGGGCCCCTACATTGTTAAGAAGATACAATCTAGTGGAGTCGTGTTCCTGCAAACTGAATTTGGAGAAGACCTCGTTCAGCCCTGCAACCTCAGCAAATTGAAGAAGTATTATGCGTAGAAGACGCCGAGTTTTGTGATTACTATCGTGTTTTAAAAAAAAAGGAGCGCAAAAGATAGCCCCATTAAAGGTGAAAACCCGAAAGGGTAGTTCTAGGTAAAAAACAGGAGGCGCGTAAAAATTCAAGTGATTGTGTTGAACTACGCTGGCATGATCCTCTAAAGAGGAACGTAGCCAACCTTCGGGTCCGGTCATTAATAGTAAAAAGATTTTATTCCCCACAATGAAATTTGTAAACGTTACATTTGAAAACAAAGAAAAACAGACATAACAAGCTTTGAAATAACTAAAACATCTTGGTGTGGCAACCAAGGATTATGCGAAAATAACTGAAATACCAGTAATTAACCGATGCAGTTGAACACATTCTGGAAGAAACCCGAAGAGCTCTCTCCCCTTTGATTCCCAGATCCGGTTGCATTGGGCATGGTAATCCATGAAGCTAAGTCCCGACCGTTTCTGCGACGATCGGACTGATGACCGTTGCGTGGTTGATTTCCACCAATCTGATTTTGGAAGATAGTCGGACCCATTATCTGAGAATAGTAATCTCCAGACAGAATTTCTGGACCTAAGAGCTTCGAGACCAAGGCTGCGATGGCAGCATTCTCTTCAGCAGTCTGAGGACCCAACCATTCGAGATACTCCAAGGTGGGTTCATAGAACGTGTCCCCTTCACCCTAGCGTTTGTCTCTGCCGGTATCTGCACCATTCCTGTACTAAGGCTCCTTCAGCAATTCGCAAATGTTGGTATCCACGGGCAAGTTGACCGGGATAGGTTGATCAAAAAAGGGAATCTCTTGGATTTGTCCAAATTGACGAGAAATATGATGGCCCGAATAGAAAGTGGTAAACCGAAGCCCCGCCAGCTAAAAAAAGAGTGGCCCACACTGGTGATAAGATACCTGCTCAAGCTCCATTGCGGAGGCACCCATAGGATGTCTACCAACCTGATATGCCAGAAATGCCCAACCCACTCTTTGACAGTAGTGCAATTTTGCCTATATAAACCCCGCCTTGGAAGCATGGATGTAATATAGTCTGCGTTCGACACCGGGTGAATGATTTTGAGATGCTGTTGGAGCCATATCTGCAGCAGAATGGGGCTACCTGACATGAAAGCATCACCTCTGGGATAATAATCATCCAACCCGTGCAAGGTTTCTGCCAGAAGGACAGTCATCACATTGCCGGCACCACGCTTGCAGGAATCGACAATGTCCACCATTCTTGAATTGATGAAGCCGTCATAGGAAACAAAAAACAGTTCCGCAAAGAGGCACATGACCAAGGAAAAGTCCCTATGATCAGAGTACTCCAAATTATGAGGGGCAGCCTCACCGTAGAGTCCGGGGAAGAAAGTGATGTCGAAGTGGGTCCTATGAAGAAGCCTTCTTAAAAACCCAAGATCAAAGTCGAAAATTTCAGTTAGCCACCGGACAGGTGTCTTGCGAGAAGTGGGCATCATAGCCCCACCACGAGTTGGATTTCCCATAATAGCACAGAATTCCTCAAAAGTAGGCTATAGTTCATCTTAAGTGAAATTAAATAAGTGGGTACATGTTGACCAGAAAACAGACGCACCTCGAATCATCTCCCACTGAATGGGAAGCCTCCTTAAAGCAAAAAGGAGCTTGAAATGATAAGCCTTCCAAAGCCGCTCGTGCACTCTCTGAGTAGGAATTCACCCAACAGTTGAGTCCCTCACGATATTCCTCAGTGCTGAACATGGTTGGGCCGAGATGAGCCATTTGAGAAAGTAAATGAGGTCGGAATTGCAAAGAAGGAAAGGAGGAGAAGATGTTTGGATGGAAAACAATGAAGCTCCCCCTCCCCTTTTATAGGACTCTAAGGATAGTGTTCCAGGCTCTCTCCTTCAAAATGCAACCCCTCTCATGCTTGGGGGTAAGGCATGAATTCCAAGAAAATCTCCAGGGAACTGATCAGAAGAGCCGTACGGCTACAAAAAAGCCATACGTCCCCTCTGTATCCGTACGGCTCCAGCCCGTGCTCCTGCCAGAATCTTATCTTTTTCCCGTTTCCCTAGGTGGAGAAGCGCCCATCCTTGGTTTGATTCAATTGCAGCCCCCTCTAATCCGGGCTTGATTCATTGTTGGTCATTAATCATGAGTCGGTGTCATTTAATAAGTGAATTAAATCAAAAGATTAGCGTCTCGATTTCAAAATGAAAGAAAACTTGTGCTCAAACAAAAACTGCTCAAAAAATTTACATGTGCGAATCATATCTGCCACTGCATGCAAAGCTAACTTACATGTCATAACATACAAAGTTGATCTTGTCATCTCTCCTTTTATGCATGAGACTTCAGTCAAAGCCGAAAGATTCAGGCACGGCATCAATCGCCAATCATCATAACAGCTCCAAAAGCGGAGAAGCTTGATTGTGAAATAATCAAAAACCCTTTTAAGGAGAACAGGGACCCAAAATGAGGTTGCAGCACTTAAAACAGTGCCGATGGATCACGTGAAGCGATGGTTCATTGCGAGATGGAACACAAAAATCTCATCACACAGTAACTGAAAAGCCAAGGAATTGGGACACATCTCAGAATGCAGCGTATCCTTTGTTGAATGTTTTTAATTGTCATCTGTTATTGGTCTTCTCTTGATGTTGAATCGTACCTCCCTTTGAGAAGCGCGAATTTGACTGAATTGGTCCCTTTGATTGGCGCTAAGCGTACGACCTTCGATGAGTCGTCGTTATTTCCTATGGTAGTCTTCTGATTGTAAGATGTACCCCTCCACTCGGATTGTGCCCTGCGTCAATCCTTGAGTATTGTTGATCTTAAGCCTTCTTTTGATGGTGAGTCGGTTCTTTTCAGAACTACGACTCGACTTGATTCCCATTGAAGGATACGTAGGCAGTTTACCCTGGTGAACTCAGTCGCCCATTCTCGCAAAATATTGGTCAGCACCAATCCCCAGAGTCAGAAATGCGACTCATCTTGATGTTAAATTGGGTCATCTCCTGGATTTCGAGATGTATCCCCTACTTTGATTGTATCTTGTGTCAATCCTTGAGTATTGTTGATCGTGGTCTTCTCCTGATGTTGAGTTGTGCCTCCCCGAACTACGTTTTGACTTGATTTGTCGCGACCCCGGACCCCGCGGGCCCGGGACCGCGATCTGGACGTCGACTCTAAAACCAAAACTGAGAAATACTGAAATTAAAAATTCCATTTGATACCAAAAGGTGATAACACAAGATTTTGAAAATCAACTTGTACAACAAGGTAAAACTAGTATAAACTCCATAAGGTTATACACCAAAGTTACAAAATACACAAATCCTAAAGACGTCAATGTTTGGTACAAATATCCCAAAAGGTTACACATTTATATAATGTAAACCAACCTATAACAACCTTCCCCAAAAGAATGTATCCACACTCGACGTCCTCTTTCTCGTGATCAGCGAGACTAATCCTTAGAACCTGGGGGGGGTTAAGGAAAGACAAAGATAAAAGAAAGGGGGTGAGATAAATCTCAATAAGTTACTAATGCAACTACATGACATGCTATGATGCACGAAGCGATAAGCAATAATAAATATCACATAGCACATAGCATTTATCACATAACAGATAGCAGCGGAAATAAACACATAACAAAGGATATAGCCAAGGTTTTCCAAACCGGAACATCCAAATAAAGGATCGTTGCGCAGCTTCAATAATCAACAAATCATCATCTTCATAATAGCATGAAAGCCGACGAGAAAACCCCCGGTACCGGAACCAATAACCAAAAGAAGTGTCACAAAGGACGGGAGACATGCCACAAAGTCATGCTCCAAGTAAAGCTAAAGTGCACACAAAGGAGCTAGCTCTTCTCACATCCAAGGCCAATCTGGAGGAGGGTAATAATGGGGCAAAACAATGGTCAACATCACAATGGACTTGGCCGTGCCATCATAATGTTTTGCATCGCCCAAACACACACAAAATACCAGCTGGACTTTCACGTAAAGGCTAAGTAATAAAATACTAGCACGATAAACAACAAAGGATTCCAAAGTAGGGAATCATGCCAAATAATCACCAAGAAGATGAAATGAACCAACAATACACAATAAGGGTGCTCCAAAATCCCAATTAACAATTAATGAATTTCAAACACAAACTTGATCACAAAGGACCCAATTCTACCACTAAAGTGTACTACAATGTTCACTAAGGTCAACTAGAAGGACACCCAAGACTTAGACCAAAACGCATCCTTCATTCACACAAACACAAACTTGATCACAAAGGACCCAATTCTACCACTGTGCGGTCGCCCAAAAAGTCTCAAAACAAGAACAAAAGCTTTCAGATAGATGTGCGGTCGACCAGAAATTTTTGTGCGGCCGCCCAATGTTCTGAACTACTGGAAATCGGGAAGAACAACATGGGTTCTTCCATTTTCAAACCCAAAACACATTTCAACCAAAATTCAACCTTCCAACAAGTATACTAATGTACTAACACAACTAATAAGTCTAAAAAGACTCATACAACAACATTTAACAATCAAAATCAAGAATCAAACCCAACATTCATAAATCACCATTTTTAACCCAAAATCCAAATAAATCCCAAATAAATTCAAAACCCAACCAAACTTCAAATATAACACATCAAACATTATCTAAACATGATATGAACATTTTAGCATCAAAATGGGGGAAAAGTAACTTACTTGGATTTTCTCAAAGTTGATGGAATTCAATTCTTTTTTATTCTACGCGATCCTAACGACGATCTAAACAAGGTTCATGTTTTAAGAAATGAGAGAAGATGAGAGGAAGAAGAAGTAAATGAAGAGAGAAGGAAGAAGAAAATGCTTACCTTTTGGAGAGAGAGAGAGAGAGAAAAATGAGCTGGGAAGAAGAATGGGGTGGAGTGTGAGGATGGGGGAGGTGAGGGAAGGAGTAGGGAGGGAGTAGGGAAATGTTTAAAAGATTTACACTTAGGCCCCCTCCACTACACTACACACAAACACTACACTCCCTACTAACAATTAAGACCCAACAATACCACACTAACCCAAATGACTCAAATAAAATGCTTAAGCATAAATATTATAACACATATATTGCAGACATAATTATTTAAATAAATATTAATTTAAATAAATAAATATGCAAATAATTAAATAAATAATTATTTAATACTAATAAAATAGAGCCTATATTTCGGGTCGTGACATGATTCCCCCAAAAGGGATACATAGGACGCTCGAAAGAGCCTAGTCATTCTCATGTCAACCTCCTCCCCATCAAAGAGAGGATGCATCTCAATGCAACCCCCAGCAAAGAGACGACACATCTCAATGCTATCCCCTGCAATTTATTGTTTTTTAATAAACCTGAACTACGATTGGTCTGATTCTCGAGAGATAGGTAGGTAAACCGGGAATCCGGGACCGACCACTGTTTGTGCTAGTTTGATTGTTTGTTTGAGTTAGAACTACGGAGGCTTGATTCTCGAAAGAGATACATAGGAAGTCCTACTTTGGACCCAGCCGTTACACCCTAGACGAGATCGTTTGTCTCTTAGTGATCGTAGAATCCCCTTTACATTATAAGGAGATTCGACGAGGGGCTCTGTAGACACCCCGATCTCGCACCCCTTATCAAACCCCTTTTAATCGGTCTAAACCCTAAAATTGACCTAGAGCCCCAGATTTGGCTACGTAGGAGTGCCGTGAGCCTTATCGGTGTATCGAATGGATTAACGGACTTCAAATTCATAATCATAGCCAAAAAACAAGTAAACAGGCATGTACTTCAATTTTTGAGCTGCGGGACCCAAAACGGGGCCCGCACCCTTAGAACTGCTCGTTACCGTCCATTTTGTGCACTTAAAATATATATATATATATATATATATATATATATATATATATGTCATTCCTTGCTCATTAACATATTGCTGATATACGTACGTGACCACGATAATATTTCAAGCAACTTTCATGTTGGGACCGCGGACAACCGGGACACCATTATGTGCGCATTGGGATAAATTTTGGACTATTGCGGAACCAGCACCGGAAGCATTTGTGATCATGCACGTTTGAAAAAAGTCAAAAGTGGCTTTTGTGGCCACTAATCAGCCAGTAAATGGCCATAAATGGCTGGTCCAAGTGGGTAGGAAAAGAGCCAATCGGAGCACGACAAGTTGTATGATTTGATTAATCAGATCAGATTTTTTGCTCCATCAACAACTTGGCCATTTAAGTCCCATTTTTTATCATTTCTAGCTGCATTTGTGCTGGGTTATTGACCCCTAAATTACCCCCTAGTTCTATCAAGGGTGCGCTAAGGTCATTTACAACCTCCCTGCTCCATATTACAACCCCTCTCATCCATTCTTACACAAAATACATCCACAATTCACATTAGCAACACACTCTCCATATTCAGCCCTTTTGCTCTCTCTCAAGCAACCAAAAACACTCCCAAATCTCAGTCACTAAACCACCTGTAGACACCCTGCCTTGGACCGCTCACCCCGATTGCACATTTGATTTTGTGTTCCTCCCTATTTTATGTGTTTTTTTGTTAGTTTCTGTTACTTTCGTTTAAGTACTTCCCATCTCGTAACCTAACCCCCGAACCTCATAGCAAGAATCTCTGTTTTCGTATCAAAGCTTAGGCTAAATATTAGGTTTTTCTTATGTTCCTGGGTATTAGATACCAGATGTGGATGTCACATTTGTCTAAATGTGCAGGCACTAAGGAATAGGAGTCTACTCAAAGATGGCGAAGTAGACCTACGCGTGGGGAATGGAGCAAGAGTTGCTGCATTAGCCATAGGAACCCTTTGATGTCATTTTACCTAGTGGTTTAATTCTTGTTTTGAACAATTGTTACTACGTTCCAGATTTGAGTAGGAATATTATTTCAATTTCTTGTTTGGATAATTAAGGTTATAGTTTTCTTATTAAAAATAGGAAGTTTTCTATTTATTTAAATGTTATGCTTTATTGTACTGCATATTCATTTAATGGCCTTTATGTCCTTGATGTTGAGAATGGAAATAATGATGATATCTATAATGTAAATAAGAAATCCAAACCTAATGATATAAATCACACTTATTTGTGGCATTGCCGTCTTGGTCATATTAATGAGAAGCGTATCTCAAAACTCCATGGGGACGGACTTTTAGATTCACATGATTTTGAATCATATGATACTTGTGAGTCTTGTTTACTTGGAAAGATGACTAAGACACCTTTGACTAAGAGTAGTGAAAGGGCTAGTGACTTATTGGGACTCATACATACTGATGTATGTTGATCATTAAGCAGCAATGCTAGGGGAAGATATCAATACTTCATAACATTCACTGATGATTTTAGTAGTTATGGCTATGTCTACTTGATAAAAAACAAAAGTGAATCTTTTGAGATATTTAGAATATTTCCAAATGAATTACAAAGTCAACTTGGTAAAACTATTAAAGCACTTCGATCAGATCATGGTGGAGAATATTTAAGCCAAGAATTTGACAATAATCTTAGAGATTGTGGAATTGTTTCACAATTAACTCCACCTGGAACACCACAATGGAATGGTGTATCTGAGCGGAGAAATAGGACTTTATTAGATATGGTCCGCTCGATGATGAGTCAAGTTAATCTTCCTTTATCCTTTTAGGGACATGCATTAGAAACTGTTGCACTTACACTAAATAATGTTCCAACAAAATCTGTTCCAAAGACACCATATGAGATGTGGACTGGAAAGAAGCTTAATCTTTCCTTTATGAATATTTGGGGATGTGAGGCATATGTCAAGAGACTCGTCTCTGAAAAACTCGCACACAAGTCTGATAAATGTATTTTTGTGGGATATCTTAAGGAAACTAAAGGATATTACTTTTACAACCGCATGGACAACAAAGTGTTTGTTGCTCGAGATAGTGCTTTTCTAGAGAAAGAGTTTCTCTCCAAAAGAACTAGTGGGAGTAAAATTAATCTCAAAGAGGTTCGAGAACTCGAAAATAACATGGAACCAATAGTTGGATCTAAACAAGTTTCACAAGGAATTGTGAAACCTATTCAGAATACTCAAGTTCCTCGCAGAACTGGTAGGGTGCGATCCGAACCTAAGAGATATGGATTTCTCATGACGTATAGAAATGAAGTAGAAGTCATTGATAATGATGAACCTACTTCCTATCAAAAACCGATGTCCGCTCTTGATTCAGATAAATGGCTTGGAGCCATGGAATCTGAAATCAAACCCATATATGATAATCTAGTTTAGAACTTGATAGATGCACCCGAAGGTGTAAAAACCATAGGATGCAAATGGGTTTTCAAAAGGAATACTGATATGGATGGAAAGGTGCATACTTATAAAGCTAGCCTCTAGGAGTTGGAATCTTCTATTTGATGAATCGGTTAAAGAGTTTGGCTTCGTCAAGAATGAAGATGAACCTTGTGTATACAAGAAAATTAGTGGGAGCGTAGTATTATTTCTAGTGTTATATGTTGATGACATATTGCTCATTGGAAATGACATTCCTGCACTTCAGTTTGTAAAGACTTGGTTAGGAAAGTGTTTCTCAATGAAAGATATGGGAGAAGTCGCTTATATCCTTGGAATAAGGATCTATCGTGATAGATCTAAGAAGTTGATTGGTTTGAGTCAAAGTATATATATTGAAAAAGTTCTTAAGAGATTCCGCATGGAAAATTCTAAAAGAGGAAATTTGCCGGTTGCACATGGCATAACTTTTAGCAAGAATCAGTGTCCTAAGACAACTGATGAGCGTAAAAGAATGACTGGAATCCCATATGCTTCTGCAATTGGATCCATCATGTCTGCCATGATATGTACTAGACCCGATGTCTCTTATGCTTTGAGCATGACGAGTAGATACCAATCGGATCCTGGTGAGAGTCACTGGATTGCTATCAAGATGATTCTTAAGTACTTGTGAAGGACTAAAGACTCGTTCTTGGTATATGGAGGTATGGAAGATGATCTCGTTGTAAATGGTTACACGGATACAAGCTTCTAATCCGACAAGGATGATTCAAGATCGCAATCTGATTTTGTGTTTATGCTTAATGGTGGTGCTGTAAGCTGGAAGAGTTCTAAGCAGAGTACTATACCTGATTCTACAACTGAAGCTAAGTATATAGCTGGATCCGATGCTGCTAAATAGGCTGTTTTGATTAAGAAGTTCATTGGTGAACTAGAGGTGGTTCCTAGCATTGCTAATCTAATAGACCTTTATTGTGATAATAATGGTGCTATTGCTTAAGCAAAGGAACCTAGATCGCATAAGAAATCCAAACACATACTTAGGCATTTTCATATCATTCGAGAAATCGTTGATAGAGGAGACGTGAATATATGCAGAGGACCAACTGAAGATAACATTGCTGACCCATTGACAAAGGGTCTTCCACAAGCGAAGCATGATGGTCATGTTAGGTCTATAGGTATTCGATACATTAATTAGGCCTAGTACAAGTGGGAAATTGTTGGTGTGTATGCCCTAGGCACATTATTTGAACGGTTAATGTTATCATTTGCTTTACGCTTTAATAAAGATATTGAATGTTTTATTATTATATCTTTTGCATGTTTATTATAATAATCTCTGTACCTAGTAATTATGATTAATTACTAGTATAAGTTTAATAGATAATCATATGATGATTATGTGTATACGATACAATTAGACTTATGTGTATTTGTTGGAGAATAAATACTGGACTGACCCCTATTAGATTTATGTCATGGTCAAAATGTCATAATTAAATCTCATATAGTTATATCACTTGAATCTTTAGACCTGAGGTTATTATAGTCTTAGACATGATGAACATTACGTTTGAGATATTCAAACGTTACCCTTAACCGGATAGCTATAAAGAGTATGATTGGTATAATCGGAATCATGTAGGGAAAGGTAATAAGCCAAGAAGGGATTTGTTCCTCGTCAAGAGAGATGTAAAGCTTTGGCCACTCGATGAATGGTATTGATGAAATGTATGACCATGCTCAAATGAATTGATTAGATCAATGTCATTTGTATTATTAATACATTCGGGATCGAAAAAGCATTGAACAGGGTAAGTTGACCATTGATCATGGCTTACGTTCAATAGATATCGTGTAACAAAGAGATTGTGTTATGTTCTATTTTAGAAAACTTTGGATTTCAAAGTTATACAAATTGGGTAGTCATAATTGCTTGCTAGAGTCCGCTTATGAATTATGAGGTCTGAATGGTTCGGACTCGTTGCCAACTTAGTATAATCCTATTAAGTCACAATTCCATCTCCAAGTTAAAGTTTGAAGTTCTTCTTTTCTAAAGGTACTTTATTCTTCTTTTATTTTATTTGTCTAGTTAATGTATGCAATCCCCATCAATGGGACATGACTAAATGACCACTTTACTACATTAAAGTTGGTTAAGGTCATTTCCCTACATTTCAATCTTTACTTCAATTTACTATTCTTCTCTTAATGTAATCTTTAGAATAAAATCAATAAAACAAGTTTCTTTTTATTTCTGTTTTGTAATTCCCCTTCTTCTTTACATTATAATTGTTAGCACTTTTCTCATATTAAAATAAGGATATTTAGCATTAGAACACCAATAGTAGCAAGACCCGTGTAAGACCCGTGTAAGCGGGGCGGAGTAGGTGTTTAAGTACTTCCCACTCCGTCACCTAACCCCCGAACCCTTCTCTTCCCGAATCTCTGGTTATGTATATAAAAATAGGCTATTTCTTCAGGTTTTTCTTATGTTCCTCTAAAACATAGGTGGCGACTCTACAAATTAAAATCAATTAGACATCCTAGGATCTTTCCACCATTCTAGCCAAGTAGTGGGTTTTCCCGGGGTATCTATAGTGGCGACTCTACTGGGGATAATTTAGAGGGTTAAACTTGCGTTTCTGCTTTTGGTGTTCTTTTATTCTGTTTTCTGGGCATTTTTGGTAAAAAGGGTTGGAAGCGCGCGCCTCTGGTCTTCTTGGCCTAAAGCGCGCGCGTCCGACCCCAATTACCAGAATCGCCCGCCTTCCTTCTTATCCTTCCATTTCATGTTTCTGTGCTAACAATTACTGCAGGGGAAATTTTCATTATAAAGAGTCAAGGCAGTCCCTTGAACCCATGAGTTTGCAGTTTTTGCCCAGAAACGGGCGCCTCTGCCCGCCTCCGCCTAAGACGCGCGCCTTCTGCATAGGCAACCAAATGTGCGCGCTTCTGGGCACATTTCCATAATAGAACAGTGCACAGAAACAGAACAGTATTGACAGTGTGTGGGCACCGGGCCTGCACATGAACAGTTTTTATTTTCTGTTTATTTTATCGGTCACACGGGTGATTCAAAAGTTGTAAATTATTTGTTTATTTGTTTTTTCTTTCTTTGAAAAAAAATATTTTGTCACTTGGCTTGACCTCACACTACATGCATATATTCCTATGAATTGCTCACTATCGAGTCGCACAAGTTCATAACCCCAAACCCATCGAGGCCCGTCTTAGAGAGTTTCAAGCTCCACTCGACCTTGACTCTCTCATAGCGGTAAACCTCAACCCGTGGCGTAGTTCACGACTACATGCCGGGGGTGACCTTAAGCCTCTCTTTAACCGAGCACAAGCCAACACAATTCTAGTTAGGGTCTAACACTCCGTGACCAAGTCAGTTTTCATGTGTCGAGATTTCCCTAAACTAATGTCATCAAATCATACATGCCGTTTCCAAAAGAAACAAGTGGTTATTATGGACGAAATAAAACTCCGTCCCCAAGTGGTTATTATGGACGAAATAAAACTCCGTCCCCGCATGTATGCTTTATGACGTTAATCTAGTTTAATCCCATCACATGTAGGTATCACAAGCATGGTGGAATCCGATGAGTATATGGGACCGCGAGAAGGTCTATATACTAGTTGACGATTCCACTCTTTTTCTAGAAACTCCAAAAAGGACTTCGTCCTTCCGACTTTTGTAAATAAAAAAAAATCTTTTTCTTTATGTGGTTGAGTCTTTTCTCTTGTTTGTGGGTGGAATTAATTTTACTCAAAAGGTGTTTGTGGCCCAATCTAAGATCAACCGTGTTCTTCCAATAGGTCCAATGGCTTCCAACAGCAGCAACAACAACAATGGTGGGTATTTTTCCGTGTCAAACGAAAGGATTTTCAACATAATAAGAGCCATGGGGGAATAAATGGATAGACTTGTCGAGGATGCCCGCCGCAAGGATGATTTGTGGCAAGCCCATTTTGCTATTGAGAAAAGAATTCACGAGGAAGAAGTTTCCGAACTCAAGGCCCGTTTTAATCATGAGAAAAGGATTTGCGAAGAAGAGGTTTCCGAACTCAAGGCCCGTTTGCAAGAGCTCACCGACAACAAGGCAAAGTTCAATGATAAAGCATGCTCAAGTGTCCTGTCCTTCAAAAGCCACAAAAGTGTCGCCAACAACCAACTTTTCACTCCTCTCCTAGGAATGACCCAAGCCGAAGAATTTGATGTTTTGGTAACAAATGGAAAGGTTAAGCCTTTAGAAGGATACAAGACGAAGGGGATATGTAAAAATCATGCACATGATAAATGGTGCGGCTACCACAGGCATAGTGGCCATACTACCGAAGGGTGCTTCTCTCTCCAAAACATCATCCAAGATTTGATCGACAATGGTGAATTTACCGTGGGTCAAGAGAAACTCATCAAAGAGGAGGCTTGGTTTTGAAATGGGGCTTCAACAAGAGATCATGTTACAATGAGGACTACAACAACAAGGACGACGACAACAGTCTCCGTTTCTCTTTCTCTACCTAGAAATAGGATTAAAAAAAAAAAGAGTCAAAGTCCTCAAATGTGTGCATTAAAGTTTTCTCTCGTCCCATGTTAAATTTTGAGTCAATTATCAAATAAAAAGTCATTCTTGTCCTCATACACTCTTCCAAGTTGTTCAATCTAATTCTTGGCAAAATGATGAAAAGATGTCTAAACTAGTTTTAGAACGAAGGCCATCACCTGAACGCCTAGGGTCTAAACATCGTGATGAAGGCGACAACATCAAACGACAAATCCAAGACATCAACCGCCAAAGCAAGGTGGAACTACAACCATGGAGAAAAATCAAGCAATGTTTCAAAGGGGGATTTAAAAAAAAAAAAAAAAAAAAGCTCGCTAGGTTGAACTCTTCAAAACAACCTAGGCAAAAGTTAGAGCACAAAAAAAAATAAAAAAGAAATAAATCCCCCTCAATAAAAAAAAAGTACAAGATCAACATCATCATCCACCAACGAAGGATGAAGCAACAATTCCATCACGACGAATGGAGTATCAACAAGAACTACGGTTACCTGAGCCACTACACTGGAGGAACGTAGGCAACCTTCGGGTCCGGTTTCATGCAAGAAAGAAGACATGTTTAGACCTAGTGAGTTATGGTGATCGGCCTTCATCTCGAACTTGTCAAGACATCTTTGTACGAGTCATTTACCAATGAATTAGTCACCTCAAGATTGAACAAACCTTCTTAGAATTGAAATCATTTCACGTTCTAGTCGAGTCTAGGGGCTTCTTCTCTTTTAGCTACGCTCCCAGTTACTTGCAAACAAATTGGGGCTTTCCTTCTCTTCTCTCTTAATGACTTACTTGCCTTCGTGAGTCATTCAAAAAAATATATAAATACATGAAGTCAATACTAGGGACCATTTCCCTAGTCAAGTCAATGTCACTCATCATTAGTGACAAAAGGTCTCCACCGCAAAATCACATGTCTCTCATCCTCCGCTAGAGTCAATGCATACTTCCCCATTAATTGAGTATAAAAAATGAAGACGCAAAAGAGATGCCTGCTAGATTGAAAACCCGAAAGGGCGGTCTAAGCAAAAAACAGGGTGCGTCATAAAAAAAATAAGAGAGTGAGAGAGAGAAGGGAAAGAGAAATGGAGATCCCCCCGGCCTCTAAAGAAGACAAGTTCTACATTAAATCTCCTCAGCAAGTCAATTCACCACCGAGTCAACTTTGGAATTGCATAAGGCTCGACAAGATATGGCACAATCAAAGTTTGTCTTGGGTTATTGGCATAAGAGAGATTGTTCTTGAAATGTGCATTTCTGGGGCTCATGTGAAAGAAGGACCGTCCGAGAATGAGCTCATGATTGATGAAGGGTACGAGGTTGCACAAATAGTCCCCAGTAAGTCAATTGGTTTGGGCAACGAGTAGCAACAACATGTAATTCAGTTTTCAAATTTCTCCAAGCATGTGCCCCTCCAGTATGTCAAAAGGTTTCATGAGAAATGGAGTAACTCTTGCCATGTCCTCTTATGTTTGTTCCCTCGCACGAGGATGAGTCTCTTGCTTTGCTCGAAAAATAATGATGCCCTAGGGGCTATGTGACTCAAGAACAAGAGCTTCTTCTGCTTCATTTGACAGTTAATGAGCCCTAGGGGCTACACTCAAGAAAGATGTGTGAGACTATCCTCAAAGTATCTCAAGAGGAATGTCGAAAAGCCTTCATGTCATGAGTGCTCGTGCCTGTTCCCCCAATCAAGGATAGGCCTTTCTCTCTCTACTTGTAATCAAGGGTGGCACACTAGGGGCTACATTCATGTTTGAAAGTCTCCCTTGGCAAGAAGAAATTCACTTCACCTCCCAACAATGGCCCTAGCAAAGTCATGTGCAACATTGGAAGCTTCCTCAATTAGTTTAGCACCAAAGGTCTCAAAGGGCTTCACAATCTACAATCTTTTGGTCTACGGCGTTACAGTAATCTTAGCAAAAGGCAATATTAGGGCTTCGCAATCTACAATCTTTTGGGCTATGGCATTACAGTAATCCGAGCAAAGGGAAACATTAGGGCTTCACAATTGACAATATTTTTGGAATGATACCCGATCAATTCAATGTGAGGAATAGTCTTCATGAAACCAAGCAAGCTTCAAAGGGTCTCTCAGCAATTCACGAAGGGCTCTGATATTATGAATGAATTTGATGATTCTTGTTAGGACCTACAACGAGATTACGAAGGAAGTCTAGGAGAAAAGGAAAAAGATTCAATATGCTAAACTCTATCAAAACAGGGTTATAGCGGGAAATGCCTCGGCCAGTCCCAATGTTTTTTCAATTCAGCACCCCCTTCTCCAAGATCAAAAGCATCAAGTCTGTAGAACTTTTGAGTTCTCGTGCCAGTTGTATCCGAACATCCGTTACTATTTCAACTCAAGAGGACTCAAGAAAATATACCATTTGGGACCTTGTCACACCAAGACCTTATCATTCGCAACGACACCACAATCCCTTCGAGAGATTTCCCAAAGACCCTACTGCATTTTCAAAATAGGCTTTCCGCCATTTGGACACCAACCACAATAAAGCCATTCATCTCCCCAGTAAGAGGAAGAAAGAGATCTCTATCAAGAATTCCACCCGACAGTGCATCCGCTCTAAATGCCGAGCCGATTCCAAGATAATTTGGGGCTTTACATCGAAAGGTCTTCACAATCCACCATCTCCAAGGTCACAAACAACAAGTACATGACATTTGGGGCTTAGCAATCTCTCGAAGCTTGGTATCAATAATCTTCTCTTGGGGATTACTCACGTCAACAACAAAAGTCGATTTACTCGAATAGGCCAAGAGCTGATTTATCTTGGGGCTATGCCAGTCACTCAAAGTTTGGCATCAAAGGCATCCTAGGGGCTTTACAATCAGCAACCCCTTGGTATCTCGACTTCGAAAGTCTTTGAAGCCCCACAATCGACAAATTTCTTAGGGCTAGACATCATTCTTCGTTGGGCACAACAGCGACAACAGAATTCAATCGAGGCAATCCGGACTTCGACCGAACATGATTTGATCTTGGGTTAGCTTTACAAACACACAATGGTTAAAATGGATCACCCACGAACTAAAAAAAAAAATGACAAAAAGATTTTTTTTTCTTTTTCTTACTTGCATAAAAGTATGTGTTTTATTTTACTTTGCTCCTAGCTTCTTCCCCAGCATTCTCCATCATCCCTGAACTACGCTGGTCTGATTCTCTTCAAGGGATACGTAAGTAGCCTTTTGGCACGACCAACCCATCATCCAGAATGTCATCTCACCGACACTCAGTCAACAGTACAAGCAACTCATCTTCATCAAAAGTGCAACATCCTTCATCAAAGCCACGGCATCAGAAATCCATCCCAAATCAAGCGGCCATGGTAAGTAAAGGTATGAACATCATTCACGCTTTCTACAAATCACATCACACACAAAAACAATTTCTCCATCCTTTTAAAATCTCTCTCATGCAAATCTGCTTTTCAAATCACAAAACACCACAAGCTAAATTTTCTCTCATCTCACACGAGCACATGCATTTGCAAAGCATACGCATAACAGGTACAGGTTGTGAATACGCGAGTTTGAAATCGAGAGTCGCCACGTTGTTTTATTTGTTGTTAAAACATTGAGAAAACCATTTATGAGAATAATAGGGTTCGGGGGTCAAATTATAATAGAAGAAGAATATTAAAGTTATCACTCCTATTGCCCGACGAATCGGTCTTTCTATCATGATCAATGTGTGTGTGTGTATGTGTGTGTGTTAGTGTTTAAGACTGGATCCGAAGATTGCCTACATTCTTCTCATCATGAGAAGCTCAGGTCGGTGTAGTTCATTGATGAATTAGAATGGGAAGAGATGAAGCGGGATCATGCATATAGAGGGGGAAGATTAGGGTTATAAATAGTTCCTAAATCGTATTAGGGTTTGATGAAACCCTAGGATCATCATCGGCTATGGCATGAGCACATAAATAGGGATTACAATCCTAGATCTAGCATGTTATGAATGTATAAGACGTAAATCTAGTATTATAATAAGAACATCATGAATACATATGAATGAAACATAAACAAGAAGATCGCTACCCTAAATATGACATATATTATGAATCTAGACTAAGAACATGAAGAACGGATGAAGAACATACGAATATGGATGCATAAACATAATGAAAATATGCATAATGTAAGTAATATGTGACCTAGATCTAATGCGGGTTTCGTGGAAACCCTAGATCATCATCGGTCAAGAACACGAACGATGAACAAAACCCTAGATCTTAGCAATATATGAATGAATATAATAGATCTAGGCAGTTAAGTAGTAAGAACGCGTTACCAAACCGATTAAAGAGGCTTCAAAGGTTGAATCTTCACTCCTTTGAATGAACGGCGGTATTGGATCTCTTTGATGATCAAAGCAAGATCAAAGAGAGGGTTTGAGAGGGTTTTGAGAGGGGGAGAGAGAGGCTGGAAATCCTTTCTGTGAGGATTTTCTCATGGGTTTGAGCTGTCATCAAATAGGATGATGGAGGGGCCTATTTATAAGAAAATTCGACTTGGGAGAAGTGGCCGCCTGGCCGGTCTAGTAGATTGGCATAATTTTCGAGGTGTGTCTATCTGGACTCTGGAGGATGATCAGATAAGCCTATCTTCGATCCCTTATCCGATCAGTTGTTGATATCTTCTTATCTGGGCTTTTCGGGAAATCCTGGATAAGTCCTGCGCAGCTCGTAAATACCTGGGAGGTCCCTGTGAGTTCTAGAATGCCTAATAACTCATTTTCAGGTTGGGTACAACAGTAGCCCCTCAGTGACGCTTCTTGCAAGGCAATGGAGGGTCGTCGATTAAGAAAGGAACCGATCTAAAATAAGAGTTCCAAATCGAGAGAAGAGTGAGAAAGAATGTGACCAGGTTGGTCGAGTGGCTGAACCTTTGTCAGGCTACCTACGTATCCAAGTGGAATCAAGCCAGTCGTAGTTCGAGACCTGTGGGGAAAGAAAGAAACGAGACGCCGTCCTTCGCTGGGGATAATCAAGCATTCGTCAGACAATAAAGTCGCGTGGACCCTACTGGGGAGTGTAGACACCCTGCCTTGGACCGCTCACCCCGATTGCACACTTGATTTTGTGTTTCTCCCTCTTTTAGTTGTTTTCTGTTGGTTTCTGTTACTTTGGTTAAGTTCCAGACGGGCTCCGTTAAGTCCAGGGACTAAACTGAATAACAGTTCTAACTTTCTAGTCCATTCTGTCAGATTTTGCCTTTCAGAGTCGCGCGCCTCCACCCCTTGAGGCCAGACGCGTGCGCCTTCCGCCGCCTAGGTGGGATGCGCGCGCTTCTGGGGTGCGTCAGTTACAGATTCTGCCCAAGAATCTCTCTCTTGCTCATTATACATGATTTTGCC
This sequence comes from Campanula takesimana, assembly GCA_026119855.1. Lineage (NCBI taxonomy): Eukaryota > Viridiplantae > Streptophyta > Magnoliopsida > Asterales > Campanulaceae > Campanula > Campanula takesimana. Next base: position 1,292,620 of record JAOWBW010000084.1, read on the forward strand.
CGGGAAAAATTTCTTGGAGACTCCGTTTGGCTCCAAAAACTCCCCTCTTTCAACTATAAAAACCCCTCCAATCCATCATTGGAAGGGACCTTTGGCACCTTAATAATTTTTCCTCCTTGAACCTTACTCTAGGCAATTTACTAAAGATATTCTCTCCAAGTATTCAACCTCTTCTTCAAGACTTTTCAAGAGGTTATCTTTGAAGGATATTATAGGTAAAATGTCTTAAGTTTATTCTTCTTCTTCTTCTTGTAATTCTTCTTCTTCTTCAATCAAATGTGCAATCACCCCAAAACCATTTGGGACATGACACCAATGGCCCTTTCATTACATTGAATTGGCCTAGGAGTTATCTCCCTACATTTTAAACAATAAAACCCCTTTTTATCATTATTCAAATGGGAAGAACACATTTATCATTAAAGTGAATTATAAACAAACAAGACCGAATTTGCTCGGGCGAAATGGGTGTTTAAGTACTTCCCATTTTGTAACCTAACCCCCGAACCCCTCATCCCAAAGAATCTCTGTTTCGTAAATCAAACATAGGCTCATAAACATTAGGTTTTCTTACGTTCCTCAAAAACGTGGGTGGCGACTCTTAAAATCAAGTGGACATCCTAGGGTAATTTGCGAGCTCTAGCCAAGCCGCGGTTCCCCGGGGTATCTACAGTGGCGACTCCGCTGGGGACTGCTTGAGGGTTAAACTTGTGTTTCTGTTCATAATTCACTTTACTGGGCATTCTGGAAATTGATATGGGAAGCGCGCGCCTCGGACATTCATTGTCCAAAGCGCGCGCGTCCCACATCAAATTCCAGAATCGCCCACCTTCCATGTGTTATTCCTATTTTTTCTTCCTATTATTTCATGCTAACAAACATTGCAGGGGTTTCATCACACAATCAGGAACAGGGAAATCCCCTGAGTCCATAAGTTTCTGACAATCTGACAGGTCAGCCTAGAAGCGGGCGCCTCCCATATACAATGTGTCAGGCGCGCGCTTTCCACAACACCAGCCTGAGGCGCGCGCTTCTGGGCCAATTTCCAGGACAAGAACATGTTTCAGGGACTGGACAGAATATCGCGACCCCGAACCCCGCGGGCCCGAGACCGCGATCTGGACGTCGACTTAAACAATAAACTCTAAAATACCGAAGTTAAAAATTTCATTTGATACCAAAAGGTGATGATCCAAAGTTTTACAAATCCGAGTTTGATAAAAACCAATTACAACTATCATAAACTTCCTCAAGTTTATGCCCAACAAAATACAAATATACAATTCTTAATGACGTCATTGTTTGGTACAACTATCCCAAAAAGGTTACACATTTATATAATGTAAACCAACCTATAACAACCTTCCCAAAAAGAATGTATCCACACTCGACGTCCTCTTTCTCGTGATCAGCGAGACTATTCCTTAGCACCTGGGGGGGGGTTAAGGAAAAACAAAGATAAAAGGAAAGGGGGTGAGATAAATCTCAATAAGTTACTAATGCAACTACATGACATTCTATGAGGCAATGTACAATAAGCAATAATAAATATCACGTAGCACATAGCATTTATCACTTAACAGATAGCAGCGGAAATAAACACATAACAAAGGATATAGCCAAGGTTTTCCAAACCGATGAACCAAATAAAGGTCGCTGCTCAGCTTCAATAATCAACCATCAATATCTTCATAATAGCATGAAAGCTGAAGAGAAATCCCCGGTACTGGAACCAATAACCAAATGAAGTGTCACAAGGGACGGGAGACATGCCACAAAGTCATGCTCCAAGTAAAGCTAAATGCACACAAAGGAGCTAGCTCTTCTCACGTCCAAGGCCAATCTGGAGGAGGGTAATAATGGGGCAAAACAATGGTCAACATCACAATGGACTTGGCCGTGCCATCATAATGTTTCGCATCGCCCAAACACACACAAAATACCAGCTGGACTTTCAAATAAATGCTAAGTAATAAATACTAGCTTAAATAAACAACTTAAGGTTCCAAAGTAGGGAACCAATCCAAATAAATCACCACAAAGGTAAACCAATATAAACCGCACATCAAAGATGAACCACATTCCCAAAATGATACTTAATCAAATTCCATATCATATTTATTCATATAAGAATCAATTCCACTTAATAAAGTGTTCCACGGTGTTATCTTAAGTTAATTAGAAGGAATAAACCTAAACTAGTTAAGCCTTAAGTCTTAAACCAAGCAAAAGGGCAAACTCCCAAACAGGCGGGCAGGCGGGCGCCTGGGCATAGGCAGGCGGGCGCTTGTTTGGCCAGAAGGTCAGGCCGCTGGAAAAGGGGGTGCGGGCGGGTGCTTGGGTCAAGGCAGGCGGGCGCCTGGTCCACGGGCTGGGAGGAATTCCCAGCTGGGTTCATCAAATTTCCTTACCAATTTCACCACTCTCTTAACCAAATACAACCAATAAGATCCTCAAGGTACCCAAATCATAACTAACCAACAAGGGGACCTTAACAACAACATTTATTAACCAAAATCAAGAATCAAACTCAACATTCATATCAATCACCATTTTCGACCAAAAACTCAAATAAATTCCATATAAATTCTAAACTCAACCAAACTTCAATTATAACAACAAAAGCATTATATAAACATGATATGAACATTTTAGCATCAAAATGGGGGAAAGGAAACTTACTTGAAAATTCTCAAAGATGACGGAATTCAATTCTTTTTGGTTCTACGCGATCCTATCGACGATCTAAACACATTTCACGTTTTAAGAAATGAGAGATTATGAGAGGAAGATGAAGAAAATGAAGAGAGAAGGAAAGAAAGAAAACTTACCACAAATGGAGGAGAGAAGAAGAGGTGTGCTGGGAGAGAGAGATGGAGGTGGAGTGTATGAGGGAGAAGGGAAGGAGTAGGGAGGGAGTAGGGAAATGATTTAAAAGATTTACACTTAGGCCCCCTCGACTACACTACACACAATTTCTACACTCCCTACTAACAATTAAGACCCAACAATACTACACTAGCACAAATGACCCAAATAAAATGCTAGGCATAATTATTATAACACATAAATATTTAAATAAATAATAATTTAAATATATAGATAAGCAAATAAATAAATAATAATTATTTATTACTAATAAAATAGAGCCTAGATTTCGGGTCGTGACACAGAACAGTGGGGTGTGGGCACAGTTGCCTGCATCAGAACAAAATTGGACCCTTGGACTGTTTTAATTTTATGTTTATTTATCGGTCACACGGGTGATTCGGGAGTGGTAATTTACGTGCTTATGTGTTTTTTTTATCTTTTATTTTTAAAAAAATAAAAAATAAAAAAAATTTTGTCACGTGATAGACCTCATACTACATGCACCTTACTCCTATGAATTGCTCACTATCGAGTCGCACAAGTCCAACCCCAAACCCGTCGAGGCCCGTCCTAGAAAGTTTCAAGCTCCACTCGACCTTGACTCTTTCGAAGCGGTAAACCTCAGCCCGTGGCGTAGTTCATGACTACATGCCGGGGGTGACCTTTAAGCCTCTCTTTAGCCGAGCACAAACCACACAATTCTAGTTAGGGTCTAACACTCCGTAACCAAGTCGGTTTTCATGTACAGAGATTTCCCTAAACTAATGTTTTCAAATCATACATGCCAACTTGTTGAAACGGACGCAATAAAAATCCGTCCCCAAAAGTTGTTATTTTGGACGAAAATAAAAAATCTGTCCCCGCATGTATGCTTTACTACATTAATTTAGTTTAATCCCGATACATGTAGGATTCACAAACGTGATGGAATCCGATGAGTATATGGGACCGCGAGATGGTCTATATACTAGTGTGACGATTCCATTATCTTCTTAGAAACCCCAAAAGGGACCCGTTCCCTCCGACTTATAAAACAAAAAGAAAAAAAAGTCTTTTTCTTATGTTGTTCGAGTCATGTGCCCAACTGTGTGTTCCCAACCTCTTCATGGACCGAAAGTGTGAACCGAAACTAACAAGGGCTACTTCTCCAATTATAGGTCCGATTGGTAGTCTCCGCGTCTACAGGGATTCATCCAACAGGCTTGTCCGTGAACCGATCACTCCAACAGCTTCTGCATCATCAATGGCCGGCGACTCCAACACCAACAACGCCATGACTCTCGAGCAACTCTCTGCCATGGTCCAAACTCTTCAACAACAAGTCACCACTCTCAACAACGAGGCTCAAACCAAAGAAGCCTTGTGGCAAGCTCATGTCGACAGTCAAAGGGAGGCCAACGAGGCCGAGGTCGACCAATTAAAAGCCAAGCTTCTCAAGCTCTCCAAGAACAAGGGGGTTAATGACAATGAGGAATCCGAGTGGACCCAAGGCTTGTTTGAAAGCCCATATGTTAGTGCCCGTACCAAAAAAGTGGGGGAACCAAGCACCGACCACAACGACCACAAAATGGTTGACTCCATCATGGCCTACATTGATCAGAAATTTGACGGCCTCAACATGGGAAAAGGCTCCAACACAAGCCTTTATCAGTCATCCATTCTTATGAGCACGATGGCCTCTCTCCCCGACAAGTTCAAGATACCCGACATTAGTAAGTTTAAGGGCAACTCATGCTCGATGGCTCACATCGAGACATACATTTGGGCTATGGTTCCGAAGAAGGTCTCCCCAAAAGTGATGGCTCAATGCTTTCCTCTCACTCTCGAGGGGGAGGCAAAGGATTGGTATGCAACCCTCCCGCTCAATGTCCGTCTTGATTGGGACGCCGCTATGCTTGCCTTCAAAAATCAATATCAAGGCAACACCATTCACCGGCCCATAAGGAAAGAGCTCGAGAACACTACTCAAAGAGACAACGAGTCCTTCATTGACTTCACAAGGAGATGGAATGACAAGATCTCTGAAATTGTCGAGAGGCCGAACACAAAAGAGCAAATGGACATTTTCCTCAAGTGTCTCAAGATTGATCTCCGCACCCACCTAAGTGGGGCTTGCTACTCCGACTTCTCCCAAATGTATGAGGCGGGGGTACGCATGGATGACTTGCTCAAGGAGATTAAGAAAGCCACTCCTACTTACCGATACAAGGCCGCCTCTAATTCAAACAAAGAGGCTTCTGTCAATGCCGTTACTACCGACAAGGGGAATTACAAGAAGGTCCCTCCACCACAAGGCAAGCGGTTCCAAAACGACCGCGTCTACACTCCTCTCAATGGCATGACCATCACTGAGGCCTATGAAGCTCTAAAGGCCAAGGTACAAATCACTCCTCTTCAAGGGTACAAGCCACCACAACCGCTCCGTCCCAACCATGCCCACCACAAGTGGTGTGACTACCATCAATGCACCAGCCACCTCACCGAGGATTGCTTCTCCATCCGCAACACCATCCAAGACCTTATAGACAAGAAGGAATTCATAATCCCTAATGTGGGTGGTGTCAATGTAATAGAGGTAGTAGAGTTTGAAGGAACCACTCATTCGATCCCAATTGTGAATGAGGGCTCCGATGGCATGAATAAACTTGATAATTCTTGTTATGTTGTGACTTATGATGAGATTATGAGGGAAGTATTAGAGAATAGGAAAAAGAAGCTACAAGGGTCCGTGAATGTGCTCACCCGCAGTGGCCGGGTAATAGCGACCGCCTCGGTTCCCACAAATACAGCAACCAACACCTCTTCTCCAAGATCGCAAGCACGCGACATACCCAAAGATCCTTTGTTAACACAACTCAAGAAGACACAAGCCAACATATCCATCTGGGACCTTATTGCATCATCAAAGAAACACAGAGACCTCGTCATCAAGAACTTGGATGACACATCAGTCTCTCCCGACATAACTCCCGAAGACCTCACAACAATGATAGGTCACATTCACTTCGGCAATGTCATCACTTTTGCCGACATGGACCTCCCGCCATTTGGGTCCGATCACAATGAATCCATATACCTCAAAGTAAAGGCAAGGGGGAGACCTATTTCAAGAGTTTTAGTAAAAGGTGGTTCCGCACTCAACTTAATGCCTAGCCGAGTCATGGGCATACAGCGGCTCAAAAGCTCCGATTTACAACCTTCTACCCAAGTCATTAGAGGGTACGACAGCACTGCCCATAAAGTCATGGGAATGCTAGAAGTCGATATCGAATTTGGAAGCATGATCATGTCCGTCCCATTCCAAGTACTTGATGTCCCAGCTTCGTTCAACTTACTTTTGGGCCTACCATGGATCCACAGTTCCAATGCTGTCCCTTCCACTCTCCATCAGTGTGTCAAGATCAGAAATGGGGACGAGATAGTCACCATCATGGCCGAGAATGTCACCATCCACAGAAATGGGGGACAACCCGTTCACCAAGTTCAACACGGGATAGAAGATTCCACTCTCTCCGGCGTCAACGCCATCGTCAAAGAGAGGGGAAATGGGCAATGGACCCTCGGTAATCCTAAAATCCTCCGTATGATGAGGAACATGAATCACTTTCCCGGTCTAGGCCTAGGGAAGCATCAACAAGGAATATTGCACCCCTTAGAAGTTCCTTTTGTCAGAAACAAGTTTGGTTTGGGATACGAGCCCACCGAAGATGACTTAAAGTACGAGCAAGCAGTCCAGAATCAAAAGACCTGAGCTCGCAAAGAAGGTCGATAATATGAAATCCCAGACTTGAGGCCTTACCGCAACACACTGAACGGTTATTTTGTTCGCCAAGGGGAAGATGTTCTGTACATGATCTTTCCCAAGCCATGTGTGAACGACAAGGGCGTCAGAAAGCCCGGCCTTGAGATCTTCACTGATTGCGAAATCCCGACACGAGAAAGGGAGCCTATTTCGATGTCACCCCGAGAGTGGTGGGGCAAGAAAGTGACTATGGAATCCGAGGTAGAGATTACCGTGGGGGAAGAACAATCCGATCTAGCCTCCATGTTCGAAGAATTTTCCATCATGGATGATTGTCAAGTCAACGCCATCTCCGACAACACAGAAATGAAGAGTCCATCTATCAGCGAGATCCAGCCAAGCTCTGAGCCAATCAACAACTGGTATTCTACGAAGGGGCCCATGGTATCTGAGGAATTTTTAGTCCAAGAAATGGGTTGCATACCCCGCACAGCAACAAAGGAAGAGCGGCTCACACTTACTTTCGAGTCCGAGAGTGTTTTTAATACCCTTACCCAAGAGGATATGGAGGCCATAGCCGAGCGTGTGTTTCCTTTCTTTGCTAATGAAAAATTTGATATTTCTGAGTACCCCGAGATTGCAAACATCATAAATGATGAATTAACTAATAACGAACTTAATGAACAAGTTAATAACGATTCAAATTATGATGAAATAGACCATGAAAACATAACATACCTAAATGAACTAGCTCAACAGGTTCGTTGTCATGGTGAAAATGGTCCAGGGGCTGATGAGGAATTTCATGTTGTTAATCTGGGTACCGACGAAGAGCCGAAAGAAACGAAGATAGGCAGCTTCTTTAAAGGGGAAGACAGAGACAGATTGACTGCACTGGTCAAAGAATTTGTAGATGTATTCACATGGTCGTACAAAGACATGCCGGGTTTGGACAGAAAGGTCGCAGAGCACAGAATTCCGATCAGAGAGGACGCCAAGCCAGTAAAGCAGAAACTCAGAAAGATCAAGCCAGAATGGTCCCTACAAGTTAAAGAAGAGATTGAAAAGCTCCTTAGTGTGGGTTTCATCAAAGTCATTGAGTATCCGACTTGGTTAGCCAACATTGTGACAGTTAGAAAGGCAAACGGCAAGGTTCAAGATTGTGTGGACTTTTGGGATTTGAACAAAGCTTCCCCGAAAGATGATTTTCCTCTACCAAACATCGACATGCTCATCGATTCGACTGCCAACTATGAAGTCCTCTCATTTATGGATGGTTTTGCCGGTTACAATCAGATTCTCATGTCCGAGGAGGACCAACACAAGACAGCTTTCACAACACCATGGGGCACTTTCTGCTACACAGTCATGCCGTTCGGGCTAAGGAACGCTGGGGCTACGTACCAAAGGGCTGTTACGGATCTATTCCATGACATGATTCATAAAGAGATCGAGGTCTATGTAGACGACATGATCATCCATTCGAAGGGAACCAACGGTCAACATTTGATCGATCTTCGCAAGTTCTTTGAACGACTCCGACAACACAACATGAGACTCAACCCCGCAAACTGCACTTTTGGGGTCATCAGAGGAAAGGTTCTCGGTTACATGGTCACTGAACGGGGAATTGAAGCCGATCCCTCCAAGATTAAGGCAATCATTGACATGCCTCCTCTAAAGACGCAGAAAGAAATCAAAGGTTTCATGGGCAGACTTCAATACATCAGTCGGTTTGTGCACCAACTCACTTCCATGTGTGAACCGTTTTTCAAGCTACTCAAGAAGAATGTGGCTCTAGAATGGACTGATGCTTGCCAAAAAGCCTTCAACCAAGTGAAGCATTACTTGACATGCCCTCCAGTTTTAGTTCCACCGCACAAGGAGAAGCCTCTCTTGCTCTATATCACTGTCAATGATGCAGCCCTAGGGGCTATGTTAGCACAAGAAAAGCAAGACTCCACAAAAGAGAATGCTATCTACTTTGTCAGCTGCCGGTTTCAAGGAGCTGAGAAGAACTACTCTGTCTTAGAAAAGTCTTGTGCGGCATTGGTTTGGGTTACTCAAAAGCTCAAGCACTACATGGAGGCCTTCCCAATCAAGTTGGTAGCAAAAGTGGACCCGCTCCGCTACATCTTTGAGAAACCTTTCATGTCAACAAGAATAGCCAAATGGTATTTCATGCTCGCCGGATACGAAATCACTTACGTCACACTCAAATCCATCAGGGGGAAAGTGTTCAGTGATCAGCTTGTTGAATTTCCGTGTGATGAAGTGAAGGGGGAAGATGTACAGTTCCCCGACGAGCATTTAATTTGCGCTACAACAGAGGAAGATAAGTGGCAACTTTTTTTCGATGGCGCGGCCAATAAGCATGGATATGGCATAGGGATGTTATTTGTCGATCCAAAGGACATGTATACTCCAATCGCTATCCGCCTCGAATTTGAGGCCACCAATAACATCGCCGAGTACAAAGCATGCATAGCAGGGCTCGAAGCGGCCCTCGAGAGAAATGTCACGAGTTTAGAGGTATTTGGTGATTCCTTACTCATCATCAGTCAGACATCTAGAAATGGATGATTCAGGACTCGACTCTACAACGGTATGGTTAACATCTTGAGGAGTTGGTTGAACAGTTTCAAGAAATCACCTTCAACTACCTGCCAAGGGACAAGAACCGTTTTGCTGATGCACTAGCCACCATCGCTTCACTGGTCGAAATGCCCGAGGGTAAAATGGTGAAGCCCTTTAAAATTTCCCGAAAAAACAGTCTGGCATACTGCATGAGTATTGAGGTTAACGAGGTCCAGGCAAACTCCCCGTGGTATTCAGATATCATGAATTTTCTCAAGAATGGCACTTATCCCGAGGATAGCAATAAGAAGTCTCAAATGGCATTGCAAAGACTACCCTCTCGATATGTACTAATCGGAGACCGAGTCTGCAAAAGGCACCACGAAGGGATCAATCTCCTATGCGCAAATGAGACCGAAGCTCAAGAAATAATGCATGAGATCCACGAAGGTGAATATGGGCCCCACATGAACGGGTTTATGTTGACCAAGAAGATACTCCGCATGGGTTATTATTGGAGTACCATGGAAAAAGACTGCATCGATAAAGTCAAAAGGTGCGCCAAATGCCAATTCCATGCCAACCTACAGCACGCTCTGCCCTCACAGCTTTACAACATGACCACGCCATGGCCTTTGTCTTGTTGGGGCATAGACATCATCGGCAAAGTTCACCCTACTGGCAGCAACGGACAATCTTTCGTCCTAGTAGCCGTGGACTATTTTACAAAATTGGTCGAAGCGCAGGCTTACCGGGTTCTCAACGCCAAGAAAGTGGCCGAATTCGTGAAGACCCACATCATGTGCCGGTACGGCGTTCCTCATGAAATCATCTCAGACAACGGTTCTCACTTTGAGAAAGAGATGGACGCGCTCCTGATAAAATACAAGATTACCAAGCACAAGTCATCTCCATACCGCCCTCAAGCAAACGGCGCGGTCGAAGCAGCCAATAAGACGATCGAGACCATTGTGAAGAAAATGGCCTCCACCGGAAGGGATTGGCCCGAAAAGCTACGTCTAGTATTGTGGGGCTACCGCACGTCAATACGGACAGCAACTGGAGAAACTCCTTATGCATTGGTGTATGGTTCCGAAGCTGTAATCCCAATAGAGCTCGAAGTCCCATCCCTACGGGTCCTCCTCGAGAACAAAGTCAATGAAATCGATTGGATACAAAGTCGATATGAACAGCTAGCTCTACTCGACAAGAAAAGGCTAAGGGCACTCGAACGTATGAGAGCCTATCAACAAAGAATGGCAGGGCTTTCAACAAAAAGGTAAAGCCCCGAAACATCAATGAGGGAGATTTGGTCCTAAGACAACACCCTCCTAATGCCATGAACCCCCTTGGAAAATGGGGACCCCGATGGATCAGTCCGTACGTGGTCAAGAAGATACTAAGCGGCGGTGCAGTCCAACTTGCGGATTTAGATGGAGATCAGCTACCAAAGGAAGTCAACCTCGACAAGCTGAAGAGATTCTATGCCTAATAAATGAAGACCATAAAAAAAAAAAAAAAAAAAAAAAGCACGCTAGGTCGAAAACCCGCAAGAGCGTCCTAGGCAAAAATTAGAGCACGTTTAAAAAAGAAGCCCGCTAGATTGAAAACCCGAAAGGGCGGTCTAGGCAAAAAACAGGGTGTACAAAAAAAAAATGGTCTTCGTTTGTTTGAACTACGGAGACCTGAGCCTCTACACTGGAGGAACGTAGGCAACCTTCGGGTGCGGTCTAAAATATAAACAAATACCCAAATCATCTCAAATTAACAAGATGAAATTTTATTCAAATCTCAAATCATTCAAGCCATTACAACGGATTTTGTTGAGCTACTAAAAGACTTAAAACATTAAAATCCTAAAACAAGTGGTCTATTTTACTTGCAATCTCTTGGGGGTACTAGGAAAAATCTAATTTTCTCTTGGCCTTTGAAGGACCACCCAAACGACCATCAATCCTACTCTTCTTGGGAGGTCTAGGAACACTGATGCGGACCGAAACCTTCTGCGCAACAGAGCGCCTCCGAGCATAAAAGTCATCCAAAGGGGTACCGAAAGGGTCAGTCAGAATGTTGTTCACATCAGCAGCAGCCTCCTTGTACTTCAAAGCACTACTAGGCTCAAAGTCCTTCCCTAGCAATTCAGCCCGAAGAGCATCTACCCAAGTAATGCCGCGGTAGACGGTACCAAGCAAGTGATCCAAGTAACTCTCGGGAAGAAAGATACTACCCCGATGCAAAGGAGCGGAAGCCCACCGGTTACGATCATCTCCCCAAGTCGACTGAAGCTCACTCGAGAAGTCCGGACCCATGTAAGAAACTGGATGAAGCATCCCGTTCCTTAGAAAAGGAATTATTTGCTGACGACCGAACTATCTCAAAACCCGTTCGGGTTGGTAAAACGAAGAATCTCTCAACCCGGGTAAAACCACATGCTGAAAACCGAAGGTCCATTCCACAAAAGGGCGAAGCCCCCAAGGGCACTACTCAATGTCGGCTGTAAGACGAGAAGCGAAGAATCTCCTCTAACCCTCTTCGGTCAAATCTCAAATCAGCAACCGCCGCCTATGAACAGCAAAAGGAGAGCGGTCGCCGTCTGAAGCAGAAAGCCTGAAATACTCCCGAAGCCATATGGTCAAAAGCAAGGGGCTTCCTCATCGCATCTCGCCCGTACGGTGCAATTCGTCCAGACCATGCAAGGTCTCTCCTACAATGAGCGGAATTATGCTAAATTGTTATCTTTTCACCTACAACACGATCTCAGCCAACTGCGCATCCGCAATACCCAGAGGAGTGACAAACAGAACCTCGCTGAAAAGACAGACAGCCATGGGATTTCTCTTAAAAGACTGAACCGCGACATCTTCCGAATGCAAGCTGAAAAACATCGGAAGCTCAGTTATGTCAACAACAGTCCCGTGCATCATCTTCTTCACCTCTCCAACAGGGAGATTCAAAAGGTCAACCCAAGAGTCAACAACACCGCGGTGAAACATAGGGATGACAATCTGACCGGCCAAAGGCATACCCAGAATGGCCCCAAAATCATCGACGGTCAGCACCATTTCATTAACCGAAAAGTTGAATGTATGGCTATCACAATCCCAAAAGGCTGCAGCAGCCTTCAACAAGTCCCAATCCGGCTTCAATGTCCACAAAGTGAAAAGAATTCGAAACCCAAAATCTTTGATGAAAGCGTTTTTGGGATGGGTCTTGAAAGAATACATGAATGTCGATAAATCCTTCTCGTAACTCTTGACAACCTCGGCATCAGGACTAAAAGGGTTAGAGGCCATGGGAAAGAAGATCACAAGCAAAATTGAGCAATAAAATGGTGTTCAAAAATGGAAAAAGAGAGCTGTTGGAATCAAATTGTCAACCAGAAGCTGATATTATAGCTGTTGGGGGGATCTTTTGGTCAGCAAATGTCAGGCCCCGAATTTCGCCTCCCAGAGGCGTGCGCGTCCGATAGCCAACAGAGGAAGCACCCGCGTCCCAAGTAAAAAATGCTTCAGAAATGGCCCTTGTCAAGTTCATAAAGCAACCCAAGAGCCTTCAACCAGCAACAAGTTCAGGATCCCAGCAATGAGAAAGAGTTCAATGACAACAAACACTCAGCTGGGCAAACATTAATTTGGTCCGCCCTTAAGGCATGTCTAAAAACCGAAATAAGATAGAAACTCCCACTCGAAGTAGGGTGTCTTTTATTTTCTCAAAAAATCAGTTTTTACAATTCATCCCCAGCAGAAAGCACTCCACAGTCAACTGTGCCCGCACCCCATCGAAAGTCAAAGTCAAACAGTCAACATCAAAGTGCGACTCACGGGAACAACTTGGTCCGGGGTAAGCCACAAAAATCACCACCTTCTCATCAAGCAAAATTTACATCCATTCAAGCAAACGGTCTTCCGGGTCCCGCATCCAAGTAAACGGTCCTCTGGGTCCCGCATTCAAGCAAACGGTCCTCTGGGTCCCGTATCCAAGCAAACGGTCTTTCGGGTCCTGCACTTCAGCAAATGGTCCTCCGGGTCCCGCATTCAAGCAAACGGTCCTCCGGGTCCTGCATCCAAGCAAACGGTCCTCTGGGTCCCGCATTCAAGCAAACAGTCCTCTGGGTCCCGCATCCAAGCAAACGGTCTTCTGGGTCCTGCATTCAGCAAACGGTCCTCTGGGTCTCGCATTCAAGAAAACGGTCCTCCGGGTCCCGCATCCAAGCAAACGGTCCTTCGGGTCCCGCACTTCCAGCAAACGGTCCTCCGGGTCCCGTATCCCAGCAAATGGATCTCGCTACCAGTAAACGGATCCCGCTTCCAGTAAATGGATCTCACTATCAGCAAATAGGTCCCGATTCCAGCAAACGGATCTCGCGATCAGCCAGACAGGTCCCGCTGTCGGCCATGGTGGGCCGCTTCATGCCACTGAACCTTTTATTATCAACCAAAGCCGCTCACACAGGGAGCGCACCTCCATCCCTCGCAATTTCAAATTTCTGCTTTTATCGAGTCTTTTCTTTTTTCTTGGTGATATCCTAGGCGGATGTCTGTCTTTCGTCGGCGCGTTTGCTTCGCAATCCACGCCGCCGAGGGTCTCTGTAGACACCCCGCCTTGGACCGCTCACCCTGATTGCATACTTGATTTTGTGTTTCTCCCTCTTTTAAGTGTTTTCTGTTAGTTTCTGTTACTTTGGTTAAGTTCTAGACGGGCTTCGTTAAGTCCACGGACTAAACTGAATAACAGTTCTAACTTTCTAGTCCATTCTGTCAGATTTTGCCTTTCAGAGTCGCGCGCCTCCGCCCCCTGAGACCAGAAGCGCGCGGCTTCCGCCGCCTAGGTGGGATGCACGCGCTTCTGGGATGCGTCAGTTACAGATTCTGCCCAAAAATCTCCCCCTTGCTTATTATACATGATTTTGCCCGGGAAAGATTTCTTGGAGACTCCGTTTGGCTCCAAAAACTCCCCTCTTTCAACTATAAAATCCCCTCCAATCCATCATTGGAAGGGACCTCTTTTGGCACCTTAAGAATTTTCCACCTTGAACCTTACTCTAGGCAATTTACTAAAGATATTCTCTCCAAGTATTCAACCTTTTCTTCAAGACTTTTCAAGAGGTTCTCATTGAAGGATATTATAGGTAAAATGTCTTAACTCTATTCTTCTTCTTCTTCTTCTTCTAATTCTAATTCTTCTTCTTCTTCTTCTAATTCTAATTCTTCTTCTTCTTCAATCAAATGTGCAATCACCCCAAAACCATTTGGGACATAACACCAATGTCCCTTTCATTACATTGAATTGGCCTAGAAGTTATCTCCCTACATTTTAAACAATAAAACCGCTTTTTATCATTATTCAAATGGGAAGAACACATTTATCTTTAAAGTGAATTATGAACAAACAAGACCGACTTTGCTCAGGTGAAATGGGTGTTTAAGTACTTCCCATTTCGTAACCTAACCTCCGAACCCCTCATCCCAAAGAATCTCTGTTTTCGTAAATCAAACTTAGGCTCATAAATATTAGGTTTTCTTACGTTCCTCAAAAACGTGGGTGGCGAGTCTTAAAATCAAGTGGACATCCTAGGGTAATTCGTGCGCTCTAGCCAAGCCGCGGTTCCCCGGGGTATCTACATGGAGGAAAAGGAAAAAAGAAATGAGACATTGTCTTTCCGCTTGAGATCGACAAACATTCGTGAAGCAATAAAGTCGTTGCAAATGGACTCTATTGGGAAAAAGAGGGAAGGCCATACGCACGGTTCAACAAGAAATTTAAAGAATCGAAAACAGAATTAGGGATGAATTCTAACTTCTTATAGAGCGCACGTAATCGATTGATTTTGAAGAATTAGGGTTTACAGAGGTTTCCGACCTTTCATTATGGATTGATTTAGAAATTTTATGGAGGATTTCCGAACCAAATTTTAGATTGATTTGAAAATTTTGTAGAGGATTTCCGAACCCAATTTTAGATTTTAGAAATTTTATAGAGGATTTCTGAACCCAATTTTAGATTGATTTGGAAATTTTGTAGAGGATTTCCGAACCCAATTTTAGATTTTAGAAATTTTATAGAGGATTTCTGAACCCAATTTTAGATTGATTTGGAAATTTTGTAGAGGATTTTCAAACCCAATTTTAGATTGATTTGGAAATTTTGTAGAGGATTTCCGAACCCAATTTTAGATTTTAGAAATTTTATAAAGGATTTCCGAACCCAATTGGTAATTTTTATAGAGGTCTTACGGACCCAGTTAGGGCTTACGGAGGTTCCGACCTTTAATTTATAATTTTTAGGGTTTAGGACCTTCAATTATAGATTAATTTTGAAGATTAGGGATTACGGAGATTTCGACCTTTAATTTATAATTTTTAGGGTTTAGGACCTTCAATTATAGATTAATTTTGAAGATTAGGGCTTACGAAGGTTCCGACCTTTAATTTATAATTTTTAGGGTTTAGGACCTTCAATTATAGATTAATTTTGAAGATTAGGGCTTACGGAGGTTCCGACATTTAATTTATAATTTTTAGGGTTTAGGACCTTCAATTATAGATTAATTTTGAAGATTATAGGCTTTCCGGGCCGATTTGGAATTTGTTGGTGTAAGATACCTTTTGTTTAGATTTTAAGCTTTGTGAAGTTTGAGTTAAATTACCTATAGTCAAGGGTTTGAGCTTAGAGATGTTTTGGATGTGAATTTCCCAATGTTTGGGCTTAAATGTGTTAATCTTGATTTGATTGTAAATTACCCAAAGTTTGGGGTTAAAATGATTAGTATTAAACGTAGAGGTTTACTCGTGATTTACCCATGGTTTGGGGCTCGATTGAATTTTACTTTGGTCGTAAAGATTTTAATTATAAGTTACCCAAGATTTGGGGTTTTAAGTGAATTTTAGTTGTACTTTACCCATAGTTTGGGGTTTAAATGAATCTTATGTAGATTGCAAAGATTTTAATTTGTAGATTACCCAAATTCGGGGTTTATTTGCATTTTACTTTGATTGTAAATATTTTGATTGTGAATGACCCATGTTCGGGGGTTTAAGTTAATTCTTGTTGATTTGTAAGAGTTGTAATTGTAAGTTACCCAAGTTTGGGGTTTTTAAATATTAACCGTAGAGGGTTTTAATTGTGAATTGCTCTTAGTGTAGATTGTGAGTTATTTTGGAGCGAGAGACTTGATTGGAATTTACCTTGCATGAATTGATTGTTGATTACTTCGAACGAGAAGGTTTAATTACTTCGAACGAGAAGGTTTGATTGCTAATTACTTCTAACGAGAAGTTTTGATTGTTAATTACTTCTAACGAGAAGGTTTGATTGTTAATTACTTCGAACGAGAAAGTTTGATTGTTAATTACTTCTAACGAGAAGGTTTGATTGCAATTTACCCAAAGTTACGGGGTTTGGTTGTTAATTACTTCGAACGAGAAGGTTTAATTGTTAATTACTTCGAATGAGAAGGTTTGATTGTAATTTACCCAAAATTACGGGTTTTGGATTTGGATGATGTTAAGTTGAGGTGCTTTGTTTGCAAATTACCCAAGATATGGGGTTCGAGTGACTTAGTTGTAAGTTGTTTTAAGTAAGTGAGTTGACTGTAATTTACCTTGAATGAAGGGTTTGATTGTAAATTATTTCGAATGAGATGGTTTGATTGTGAGTTACCAAAAATTTTGGGTTTAGCTTGAAGTTGTAGTGCTTTATTGCAAATTACCCAAGATAGGAGGATTTATTTGTACTTTACTAGAGGTTTGGGGTTTCAATTATAAATTACCCAAGGTGTGGGGTTTTGTTGATTAATTTGTTGAGTGTAAGGGATTTAGTTGTGGATTACCCAAGGTTTGGGGTTTAAGTGAATTTTCTTTGATTGTAAAGGTTTTGATTATAAGTTACCCAAGACATGGGGTTTTGGTTGTAAATTACTTCGAATGAGAAGGTTTAATTGTTCATTACTTCGTACGGGAAGGTTTGGTTGTTAGTTATTTTGTACTTAGGGTTTAATGACCTTAAATTGGGGTTTTCATGAAGCTTGTAGATTTCGACCCAAGTTGATTGATTTATTGGTGGTTTTGTTAAAAAACGCAATTTTGTGTTAAGTAATTTTTTGTCCGAATTTTTTTTTGATTTGGTTGACTTTGTTAAAAGTGCTTTTTCTGTTGTTTGACTTTTGTTAGAGTGTAGGGATGCAATGTACATTAGTGTTTCGTTGAGAAATCTTATTTTGGATGAAGTCATATGTTTTGTTCGTTAATTATTGAAATGCTTTCGGACTTGTGTGGAGTTGACTTGTCTTGGATTTGTCTTGAGTTGACTTGTCTTTTCCTAGGAAGACTAGGGTTTTTATTGTGAGTTATTTATAGTATTCATTGGGAATTTTGGGGATTCTCCTAATGCAACAGTTTATATATGAGCATGCATCATAAGATAAATTGCTAGATTGATTGCATACCTTTGCTGTGTATACATGTCTGTGCTTGCAGGTTGTATTGCCGCCTTTGAAGTCGAGGGGCTCATGTAGCATTGTGCATGGCTTGTGGGAAAGGAATTCCAGAGACTGTACAGAGCAAGGTGCCGGTTACCGACTTGGGTTTATTCTTTGAGAACTTGACTGGTCAAGAAGAGTTGACCAAGATCACCGATCTGTTCATGGCTCTACGGGAGCATTTGTGGGATATCACCCATACATTCCACCTTGGTTGGGGAGAGGTTATGGTGGCTCCTTCGGACTTCACAGCTCTTACCGGGTTGCGGTTCATAGGTAGCCCTAGTGTGGAGTGATGATACCTTGCTTTTTGATGGGAGTGTGGATGGACTTCCGAGCTTGATTGCACTGATAACATGAGTGGTGCGCTTGGGGGCAACATGAGGAGATGCTGGTGGCTCTTGAGGTAGGAGTCGGCGATGTAGAGGCAACCTCCCATCTTTGCTAATGCCGGTACTACGGCGATGATTCCGCTATTGGGATGCCTAGTGGACTTGGATGCAGTGAGCAGACTTGCTTTGGGGGCTGCGGCTTTGGCGGAGTTGTACCGCTCCATAGATCAGGGTTGTAGGTCACAGTCGGCGTCAGTTGATTGCTTACAGTTTGCCTTTGGAGGTATGAACCATTCCTTGTCTGTTTCTGATTTCAGGAGACGAGGCTTCTTGGTACTAGACTTATGCCCAGTTAAAGACCATTTTGGGGAGACCCTGTCTGAGAGGCACGACATTCTATCATTGGGCGGAGTTGGACTTTGAGTTGCTTGTTGCAGGAGCACTTGAGGCAACGGGCCGGAGGAGGTTGCTGATTGGTTATAGCAGGGACGCCCTTTTATGGTACTAGCTCAGGATGAAGCAGGCAGTGTATTCTCATTTCTGATGGATCCTCCGAGGTCCATAACTGATCTGTATGACCGAGTTAGGTTGACCAAGGGCCTTGATGCTAGACAGTTTGTTGTAGAGGGAGCCACGCATGATGACTTTGTTGGGATGCGCCTTTGAGGGTCACGCGTTGTGATAGAGGAGAAACTGCGGAGATGGGGCAGAGGCATGTTGAGTCGGTGGTAACAGGCCCAGCAGGTCTTTCCTTTGACAGGGTTTTTGGAGTCTCTCTGTATGATCATGTAGACTGTGATAATAACCCTCAGTGGGTGCAGCATGTGGAGGGTGAGATAGTTCTGGAGTTTCGGATCCTGGTGGGCCATGTTAGTGTATGTACCTTACCCTTTCTTTTGTCTTTAGTAGTCCTCTAGTTCCAACTATACTGACACACTTGTGCTGCGTTTGTCTAGGTGACTCCTCGGATATATGAGACTATGACACGCCGTGAGGCCGGCCTACGGTTGGTGATTCGTAGTTTACACAAGAAGTTGGCGAAGAGTCTTCGCAAGGTGGTAGAATACGGTGGTTCTCCTCCTTTCAATGATGATGATGGTGCTCCGGGCGGACATCCTCGGAAGAGGTCTCGAGGCGACGCTAGTAGATCGGCTTCTTAGTTTCTGCATTTTGTTAGCGTAGAGCACAAACAGTAGCATAGTATATATTGATGGATGACTGTATAAACATTTATGTACTATGTAATATATACAGTAGCAAGCAGCACGTATAGTAGCAAGTAGTACGTATAGTAGCAAGTAGCATGTAGATAACACGTAAATAGCATGTAGAATGACTAGGAGCGCATTACACAGGCTAAGGGTACCATAGTTGACTTCTATTGGTATGAGTTGCCTAAAGGAGATCTAGGGATTTCGACCTATGAGGATGGGATGCAGGATCCAAGGGTGTCCTAAGGTGTAGGAGCGAGTCAGTTAGGACATCACGGAGATGAGACAAAAGATAATTTATAAATTGGTGGAGACCGAGTGTGCGGATTCATAAACAATGTGTCGGGATAGAAAACACTTTTTGAAAACGTAATGAATTTATAAAGATGCCTTATAATTAATTATAGTCTAATTAATTCAAGTACTTATCCTTCGTTAGGTTCGTTGATTTGGATAGCCCTTCGGGTGAGTGAGATTTCATCGGGTTGCCGGCGATCTTGAGTAGTCAAGTGGTTGACTTAACTTGGTTTGGAGAAGCCCCAGTTTGAATGGGGGTACTTGAGAGAGGTGAACTATGTCGAACTTCGGTGGAGAGATAATCTTTCATGGAGCATCGGTAATCAGCCCGGTTGTATTGGGGCAGCCCCAGTTTGGTGAGGTCATTTAGAAAGAGGTCATCCATGTTGAGCTTCGGTGGAGAGAGATGACTTTCTACGGGGAATGATCTTGTTGCAGTATCGATTAGTCGGTCTAATTCCGTTAGGATAGCCCCAGTTTAGTGAAGGCATAAGGTGGGGAATGCTACCTCCTTTTAGACGCACCCTATTTTTTCTCTAGACCGCCCTTGCGGGTTTTCAACCTAAGTGGGTATATTCTTTTAGCGTCTTTTTTTTTTTATTTATTATTTCAGTCGACTCTAAATAAAGTAAAAAAAGACAGAAATGTACGGACGACTTGCAGGAGCCTTTTGTTATAGTGAGAGAAGAGAGAGAGAGAACAAGAGAGGGAGTTCTCACATTTAGACCTTACAGGAAGTATGTGTATAAAAGGAAGGAAGCCCCTGCTTGACAGAAATTAAGTGTTTAGCTCTTTCCTAGATTGTAGAATAGAAGACTTGTCGAGACATTTGAAAATGGTTTTATTCGGAATTGTCTTTTGATTGCTCGAGAATGGACATCGTTGATTAGTTATGTATCTTATGATTGTATTTTTGACAAGTAGTCTCGAAATAATAAACGCCTTGATAAATCGAGAAAGAGAATAGAAATTATAGTGTATGGGGAAGCGAGAAAAGAATGAAAGTTGGCTCGAGGTAGGTTGTATATATTTTGTGGACCGGACCAGGGGGTTGCCTACGTTCCTCTTGGTGTGAGAGGCTCAGGTCCGCGTAGTTCGAGGATGATCCGGTTGAATGATTGATACCGGGTTCGAGTGGTGGTTTGCTCCATCGTTGCTTGTTGCTTTGGACTGCTTCGTTTGTAGTTACTGCTTCGGGCTGCTGCCGTCGAGTTGAATTGAATTCCTTTGAAAAGGAAGAAAAATAGAAAATAAGAAATGAAAAGAAAGTGAGACTTTGAATTTTCCTATGATGATAGCCCCTTCTATTTTTCTTTGTTTGATTTATTTTTGCGCACACCCTTATTTTTGCCTAGGTCGCCCTTGCGGGTTTTCAACCTAGCGGGCTTCTTTTTTTTTTGTGCCTTTGCTCTAATTTTTGCCTAAGCCGCCCGTTGTGGGTTTCGACCTAGCGAGCTTTCTTTTTTTTTTATATACATTTACATATTGAAACGTGGGACAAGATGAGCCCCTAGTTTGCTTTCGCTTTTGGGAGGTAGGTCTCATGAAGGGGGGTTGAATAGCCCCTTGCCTTTCGTTGGCATCTTTGAGGAGGACAGACAGCCCTAGTACATCGTCATGTTGTAGTCGCGACGGGAACGGACATCCTTTGTATGGACACTTCTTTGATGGTGAGCGGCTCTGCAGTCATCGTCTTCTTTTATGGGAAGATGGAAGTGTATGTGGGGAGTATTTAGCGGGACCACACAGTGGGTATACACGAGGAGGGTATATATATAGAGTGTACACAGTGGGTGTACACAAGGGGTGCATATATAGAGTGTACATAGTGGGTGTACACAAGGAAAGTATATGGAGGGTGCACACAGTGGGTGTACACAAGGAAAATATATGGAGGATGCACACAGTGGGTGTACACAAGGAAAGTATATGGAGGGTGCACACAGGGGGTGTACACAAGGAGAATATATGGAGTGTACACAGCGGGTGTACACGAATAAGGGTAGGTTTAGAGAAGACAAATAGAAAAGAGAAAACAATTCGATTGATCAAAACGTTTGTTATTTTGAGACTAGTTGTTTGTTTAGTTATGTATAATGGTTTGTGGGTCCATTTACCTTTTAATGAGTCTTCATTAATGAATAGATTTGCGATTAATTCGTCATATAAAGATATAGCAATCAATTGATAATTGAGATTAATACAATTTTCGTGGAGTTGATGTATACACAAGATTATGTCTCAAGTCTAGAAAGAAAAGAAATAAAGACACTTTATTAAAGACTCGAATTGACTAGTCCGAGGTGGACTTTAACAATCTAACTAATGTCCAAAGTGGACTTTTGCTAGTAAAAATAAAAGATTAATGTCCGAGGTGGACTTTGACTAAAAGACTTTTTGTTTTTTTAGAAGGAGGTAGCCCCGGTGTAACTTCTTGCTTGCTTGGACTTTGGTTATACCCATTTGTTCCCTTTGCGGATGATGGCTCTACTATCAATGAGGCTTTGGATCGTCCTTTTCAGTTGGAAGCACTTTTCGGTGTCATGTCCGATGTATTGGTGATACCTGCAGTATTTGGAGGGATCCAAGTCTTGTCTTGAAAAGTTTCATTTAAAGTCGAGAAGAGGAGCTAACTTGCCGGCCTGAACTAGATTTTCGAAGCATTCATCTAATGGCATACCTAAATCATCGAACTTGCGCTTGTCACGGACCATCTTGGAGGGCGGTTTATGCATTGGTATTCCTTGCTGATGAGTAATCACAGGAGGCATCCCAGTGGGGGAAGTCCGTGGTGGTCCATACCTTTGAGGGGCGTATGGGTGTTGAAACTGAGCATGAGGAAGAGTGTGGTTGAGATACTCGTAGACGCCATAGATGTCAGACCGGAGATGTTCCTCGGTGTCCTTTAGAGCTTTGTACACCACCTTCTGGAAGCGGTCTGTCCGTTTGAGGATAACAGTCTCAAAGAAGGCTTCTTGCTCATCGAGAAGAGTTCGGGAGAGGGTTGATTGCTCTCTGAGGATAGTCTCATAGTGGGCCGCTTGTTTGTTGAGGATAGTCTCATAGAAGGATTGTTGCTTGTTGAGAGCGGTGTCAAGATAGACCACTTGCTTGTTGAGGATGGCGTTGAAGTGGGCCATTTGCTCATTGAGAGTGGTGTTGGGGTGGAGAGTTGTCTCGAGACCTTGGGTGGTAGCTTCGGTTGTGACTGTGATTATCCCTTCGGCAGACATGATGCAGGATTCTGTAGTGGTTGGTGGAGAAGTTAAGTCTTTGAATTAAATTAGACTCATAATTAATGACAAGGCATCGTTATAAAATCATTTTTTTTATAAAAAGACTCGATCTCCGTATTTTTTGAAATGTTCTTTGAATGAAAAGACCAAAAGTTTGACCAGGCCAGAGCTGCCTACGTTCCCCTTACTATGCAGGAGAGGTCCCACACAATGAGAGGCTCAGGTCACCGTAGTTCGGGTTAAGTAAAACAAGTGAGATAGTGACCGTGGAAGTCAGTGATTTTGAAAATCATGAGTATTTAGAAGATGACCGTAGAGGTCTAAAAGTATGGGGAGATGACTCGGTCCTTAGTTAGGTATAGGTGGAGGGACCCTAGGTAAAGTGGTCTTAACCTAAGCGAGTCGGGTATGATTTGACATGGGTAGGCCAAGAGGTAGGTCATCTAAGGTCGGCTAGCTTGACTAAAGGTGGGGTCAAGATGAAGGATTGACCTAGAAGGATCAAGGGTTGACTTAGGCGGGTCAAGGTGACGGGTTGACCTAGACGGGCCAAGGTAGTTAACCTAAGTTGGTTACGATAGGGTTGACCTAAGCGAGTAGAAGTGGACTAGGTTGACCTGGACGGGTTGACCTAGACGGGTCGAAGGTTGACTAGAATTGATCTAGGGTGGACTAGGTTGACCTAGACGGGTCGATGGTTGACTAAGAGTTGATCTAGGGTAGACACACGCAACATGATGAAAGATTTTAGTTAATATTAGGATTACTTGTTTTGATAAGTGTTCTTAACTCGATAAAAGTGCATGGTTTAGAAATGAACAAGGGATTAACCTCGACTGCTTCACAAGTGAAAACGACGAGTTAGATAACCCGGGTACCACGAAGATAGAGGCGACAGGATCACCAAAATCTGTGCACTCAGCGGAGTATCCAGTAGGGTGTGCAGTGTGACACGGACTAGTGGTAGTGTGCCATTTGATTACGTATTTTTAGGAATGATATGCAATGCACGAGAGAAGTCTACTAGCATAACAATTCATAATAACAGTATGAAACGAACATAATAGAGCATATCTAGAACATCGAAACATACTAAGAACACATAAACCTGCAGGAAATCGTTAGAAACAGATTTGCAGAAAAGGGGTGCGCGGGGCAGTTAGAACACACACAAAATCATGACGTTAATGAAAGTTAGACACTCTTAAGTTTTGAAAAAGGTTTTTCGAAAACAAGTCCCCAGCGGAGTCGCCACTGTGAATACGCGAGTTTGAAATCGAGAGTCGCCACATTGTTTTATTTGTTGTTAAAACATTGAGAAAACCATTTATGAGAATAATAGGTGTAGATACCTCGGGGGACCACGGCTTGGCTAGAGCGCGTGAATTATCCTAGGATGTCTACTTGATTTTAAGAGTCGCCACCCACGTTTTTGAGGAACGCGATAAAACCTAAGAAAATAGCCTTTTTTATTGATTACGAAACCGAAAATTCTTGAGATGAGGGGTTCAGGGGTTAGGTTACGAAATGGGAAGTACTTAAACACCCATTTCGCCCGAGAAAAGTCGGTCTTGTTTGTTCATAATTCACTTTTAAAGATAAATGTGTTCTTCCTATTAAAATGATGATAAAAAGGGGTTTTAGAGTTAAAATGTAGGGAGATGACTCCTAGGCCAATTCAATGTAATGAAAGGACCATTGGTGCCATGTCCCAAATGGTTTTGGGTGATTGCATATTTGATTGAAGAAGAAGAAGAAGAAGAAGGAGAAGAAAAGAAATGTTTAAGACATTTACCTATAGTATCCTTCAAAAGAGAACCTCTTGTAAAGCCTTGAAGAAGAGGTTGAATACTTTGAAGAAATCCGAAAGGAAAGGCTAGGAAAGAAGTGAGCAAAAGGTCTAAAAATAATGATTTTCCCGGTCCTCTCTCCAATGATGGATTGGAGGGGTTTTTATAGTTGAAAAAGGACTGTTTTTGGAGCCAAACGGAGTCTCCAAGAAATCTTTCCCGGGTAAAATCATGTATAATGAGCAAGGGAGAGATTCTTGGGCAGAATCTGTAACTGACACGCCCCAGAAGCGCGCGCATCCCACCTAGGGGCGGAGGCGCGCGACTCTGAGAAGCAATTTTTGATGGAATGGACTAGAAAGTTAGAACTGTTATTCAGTTTAGTCCCGGGACTTAACGGAGTCCGTCTGGAACTTAACCAAAGTAACAGAAACTAACAAAAAACACTTAGAAGAGGGAGAAACACAAAACCAAGTGTGCAATCCGGGTGAGCGGTCCAAGGCGGGGTGTTTACAGAGCCCCTCGGCGGCGTGGATTGCGAAGCAAACGCGCCGACGAAAGACAGACATCCGCCTAGGACATCACCAAAAAAAAGGAAAAGACTTGATAAAAGCAGGAATTTGAAATTACGGAGGATAGAGGTGCGCTCCCTGTGTGAGCGGCTTTAAGAGATAAGGGTGCGCTCCCTGTGTGAGCGGCTTTGCCAATAGCGGGATCCGTTTACTGGAAGCGGGATCCGTTTGCTGGAAGCGGCACCTGTTTGCTGATAGCGAGATCCGTTTGCTTGAAGCGGGACCCGGAGGACCGTTTGCTGAAGTGCGGGACCCAGAGGACCGTTTGCTGAAGTGCGGGACCCGGAGGACCGTTTGCTGAAGTGCGGGATCCGTTTGCTGGAAGTGGGACCTGTTTGATGATAGCGAGATCCGTTTACTGGAAGCGGGACTCGGAGGACCGTTTGCTGAAGTGCGGGACCCGGAGGACCGTTTGCTGAAGTGCGGGACCCGGAGGACCGTTTGCTGAAGTGCGGGACCCAGAGGACCGTTTACTGAAGTGCGGGACCTGGAGGACCGTTTACTGAAGTGTGGGACCCGGAGGACCGTTTGCTGAAGTGCGGGACCCAGAGGGCCGTTTGTTGAAGTGCGGGACCCGGAGGACCGTTTGCTGAAGTGCGGGACCCAGAGGACCGTTTGCTGAAGTGCTGGACCTAGAGGACCGCTTGCTGAAGTGCGGGACCCGGAGGACCGTTTGCTTTGGATGGATGTAGATTTTGTTCGCTGAGGAAGCAATGATTCTGTGGCTCATCCCGGACCAAATTATTGTCGTGAGTCGTACTTTAACTGTTTTCCTTTGACTTTTGACGGGGTGCGGGCACAGTTGACTGTGGAGTGCTTTGTGCTGGGGATGAATTGTAAAAAACTGATCTTCGAGAAAATAAAAGACGCCCTACTTTGAATGGGAGTTTCTATCTTATTTCAATTTTTAGACATGCCTTAAGGGTGGACCAAATTAATGTGTGCCCAGATGGGTGTTTGCTGTCGTTGTTTGAGCTTCCCTTGATATTTTCTGCAGATTAAAGGTGCTGGAATACCCGGGTTCTGTTCTAAACTGACAAAGGCTATTTCTGGAGTATTTTCTACCTGGGACGCGGGCGCTTCCTCTCTTGTATATGGGACGCGCGCGCCGTGTAAGCTGGTGTCGGGAGGCGCGCGCCTCTGGGAGGCGGAATTCAGGGCTTGATATTTGCTGACCAAAAGATCCCCCAAGAATGCTTTCATCAAAGATTTCGGATTTTGAATTCTTTTTACTTTGCGAACATTGAAGCCGGATTGGGATTTGTTGAAGGCTGCTGCAGCCTTCTGGGATTGTGATAGCCATGCTTTCAACTTTTTGGCTAATGAAATGGTGCCGACTGTCGATGATTTTGGGGCCATTTTGGGCATGCCTTTGGCCGGTCGGATTGCCGTCCTTAAGTATCATCGCGGTGTTGTTGATTCTTGGGTTGACCTCCTGAATCTCCCTATTGGAGAGGTGAAGAAGATGATGCACGGGACCGTTGTTGACATAACTGAGCTTCCGATGTTTTTCAGTTTGCATTCGGAAGATGTCGCGGTTCAGTCCTTTAAGAGAAATACCATGGCTGTCTGTCTTTTCAGCGAGGTTTTGTTTGTCACTCCTCTGGGCACTGCGGATGCGCAGTTGGATGAGATCGTGTTGCAGGCAAAAGGACAGCGATTTAGCATAGTTTCGCTCATTGTAGGAGAGACCTTGAATGGTTTGGACGAGTTGCATCGTATAGGCGAGATGCAACGAGGAAGCCCCTTGCTTTTGACCATATGGCTTCGGGAGAATTTCAGGCTTTATGCGGCGGATGGAGACCTTTCTCCTTTTGCTGTCAATAGGCGACGGTTGCTGATTAGAGATTTGACCAAAGAGGGTTGGAGGAGATTTTTTGCTTCTCGTCTTACAGCTGACATTGAGTGGTGCCCTTGGGGTCTTCGCCCTTTTGTGGAGTGGACCCTCCGTTTTTCAGCATGTTGTTCTACCCGGATTGAAGGACTCTTCGTTTTATCAGCCAGAACGGGTTTTGAGACAGTTCGGTCGTCAGCAAATAATTCCTTTCCCGAAGAATGGGGTACTTCGTCCAGTTTCTTATATGGGTCCGGACTTCTCGAATGAGCTTCAGTTGGCTTGGGGAGATGATCGTGACCGTTGTTGGGCTTCCGCTCCATTGCACTGGGGCAGTATTTTTCTTCCCGAGAGTTACTTGGATCATTTTCTTGGTACCGTCTACCGTGGCATTACTTGGGTAGATGTTCTTCGGGCCGAGTTTCTAGGAAAGGATTTTGAGCCCAGCAGTGCTTTGAGGTACAAGGAAGTTGCTGCTGATGTGAACAACATTCTGACCGACCCTTTCGGTACCCCTTTGGATGACTTTTATGCTCAGAGGCGCTCGGTTGCGCAGAAGATATCGGTCCGCATCAGTGTCCCTAGGCCTCCCAAGAAGAGTAGGATTGATGGTCGTTCGGGTGGTCCTTCAAAGGCCAAGAGAAAATTAGATTTTTCCTAGTACCCCTGAGAGATTGCAATTAAATAGACCACTTGTTAGGATTTTATGTTTTAATGTCTTTTAGTAGCTCAACGTTTCCATTGTAATGATAAAAATAGTTCAAGAAATGAATAAAAATTGCATCTCGTTAATTTGAAATGATTTGGGTATTTGTTTATGTTTTAGACCGCACCCGAATGTTGCCTACATTCCTCCAGTGTAGAGGCTCGGGTTTCCCTAGTTCAAACAAACGAAGACCATTTTTTTTTTTTGTGTGCACCCTGTTTTTTGCCTAGACCGCCCTTTCGGGTTTTCAATCTAGTGGGCTTCTTTTTTTGCACGTGCTCTAATTTTTGCCTAGGCCGCCCTTGCGGGTTTTCAACCTAGCGAGCTCTTTTTTTTTTTTTTTTTTATAGTTTTCGTTTATTAGACATAAAATCTCTTCAATTTGTCAAGGTTGACTTCCTTTGGCAGCTGATCTCCGTCTAAGTCCACAAGTCGGACTACACCGCCGCTTAGTATCTTCTTGACTACATACGGACCAATCCATCGGGGTCCCCATTTTCCAAGGGGGTTCATGGCGTTAGGAGGGTGTTGTCTTAGGACCAAATCTCCCACACTGATGTTTCGGGGCTTCACCTTTTTGTTGAAAGCCCTAGCCATTCTTTGTTGATAGGCCCTCATACGTTTGATTGCCCTTAGCCTTTTCTCGTCGAGTAGGGCTAGCTGTTCATATCGACTTTGCATCCAATCGACTTCATTGACTTGGTTTTCGAGGAGGACCCATAGGGATGGAACTTCGAGCTCTATTGGGAGTACAGCTTCGGAACCATATACCAGTGCATAAGGAGTTTCTCCAGTCGCTGTCCGTATTGACGTGCTGTAGCCCCATAATGCTAGAGGTAGCTTTTCGGGCCAATCCCTTCCAGTGGAGGCCATTTTCTTCACAATGGTCTCGATTGTCTTGTTAGCTACCTCGACCGCGCCGTTTGCTTGAGGGCAATATGGAGATGACGTGTGCTTAGTATCTTGTATTCTACCAGGAGTGTGTCCATCTCTTTCTCGAAGTGAGAGCCGTTGTCTGAGATGATCTCATGAGGAACGCCGTATCGGTACATGATGTGGGTTTTAACGAATTCGGCCACTTTCTTGGCGTTGAGAACTCGATAAGCCTGTGCTTTGACCCATTTTGTAAAATAGTCCACGGCTACTAGGACGAAAGATTGTCCGTTGCTTCCAGTAGGGTGAACTTTGCCGATGATGTCTATGCCCCAACAAGAGAAAGGCCAAGGCGTAATCATATTGTAAAGCTGTGAGGGTGGAGCGTGCTGTAGATTGGTATGGAATTGGCATTTGGCGCACCTCTTGACTTTCTCGATGCAGTCCCTTTCCATGGTACTCCAATAATAACCCATACGGAGTATCTTCTTGGTCAACATAAACCCGTTCATGTGGGGCCCACATTCGCCTTCGCGGATCTCATGCATTATTTCTTGAGCTTCGGTCTCATTTGTGCACAGGGGATTGATCCGTTCGTAGTGTCTTTTGTAGACTCTGTCCCCAATCAGTACATATCGGGAGGCTAGTCTTTGCAACGCCATTTGAGACTTCTTATTGCTATTCTCGGGATAAGCACCATCCTTGAGGAAATTCATGATATCTGTGTACTACGGGGAGTTTGCTTGGACCTCGTTGATCTCAATACTCATGCAGTATGCTGGACTGTTTCGTCGGGAAATTTTGAAGGGTTTCACCATTTTACCCTCAGGCATTTCGACCAGTGAAGCGATGGTGGCTAGTGCATCAGCAAAACGGTTTTTGTCCCTTGGCAGGTAATTGAAGGTGATTTCTTGAAACTGTTCAACCAATTCCTCAAGATGTTGACCATACCGTTGCAGAGTCGAGTCTTGAATCTTCCACTTTCCGGATGTCTGATTGATGATGAGCAAGGAATCACCGAATACTTCTAAACTTGTGACATTTCTTTCGAGGGTTGCTTCGAGCCCCACTATGCAAGCTTCGTATTCAGCGGTGTTGTTAGTGGCTTCAAATTCAAGGCGGATAGCGATTGGAGTATCCATGTCCTTTGGATCAACAAGTAACATCCCTATGCCATATCCATGCTTATTGGATGCGCCATCGAAAAAAAGTTGCCACTTATTTTCTTCTGTTGTAGCACAAATTAAATGCTCGTCGGGGAACTGTACATCTTCCCCCTTCACTTCGTCACACGGAAATTCAGCAAGCTGATCACTAAACACTTTCCCCCTGATGGATTTGAGTGTGACGTAAGTGATATCGTAGCCGGCGAGCATGAAATACCATTTGGCTATTCTTGTTGACATGAAAGGCTTTTCGAAGATGTAGCGGAGCATGTCCACTTTTGCTACTAACTTGAGTGGGAAGGCTTCCATGTAATGCTTGAGCTTTTGAGTAACCCAAACCAATGCAGCACAAGAGTTCTCTAAGACAGAGTAGCTCTTTTCAGCTCCTTGAAACCGGCGGCTGACAAAGTAGATAGCATTCTCTTTTGTGGAGTCTCGTTGTTCTTGTGCTAACATAGCCCCTAGGGCTTCATCATTGACAGTGAGATAGAGCAAGAGGGGCTTCTCTTTATGTAGTGGAACCAAAACTAGAGAGCATGTCAAGTAATGCTTCACTTGGTCGAAGGCTTCTTGGCACGCATCGGTCCATTCTAGAGCCACATTCTTTTTTAGTAGCTTGAAGATCGGCTCACACATGGAAGTGAGTTGGTGCACAAACCGACTGATGTATTGAAGTCTGCCCATGAAACCTTTTATTTCTTTCTGCGTCCTTGGGGGAGGCATGTCAATGATTTCCTTGATCTTGGAGGGATCGGCTTCAATTCCTCTTTCAGTGACCATGTAACCTAGAACCTTTCCTCTGATGACCCCAAAAGTGCACTTTGCGGGATTGAGTCTCATCTTGTGTTGTCAAAGCCTTTCAAAGAATTTGCGAAGATCGATCAAATGTTGACCATTGGTTCCCTTCTAATGGATGATCATGTCGTCTACATAGACTTCGATCTCTTTATGAATCATGTCATGGAATAGATCAGTAACAGCCCTCTGGTAAGTAGCCCCAGCGTTCCTTAGTCCGAACGGCATGACTGTGTAGCAGAAAGTGCCCTACGGAGTTGTGAAAGCTGTCTTGTGTTGATCCTCTTCGGACATAAGAATCTGATTGTAACCGGCAAAACCGTCCACAAATGAGCGGACTTCATAGTTGGCAGTTGAATCGACGAGCATGTCGAACCTTGCCGTTTGCCTTTCTGACTGTCACAATGTTGGCTAGCCAAGTCGGATACTCAATGACTTTGTTGAAACCCACATTGAGGAGCTTTTCAATCTCTTCTTTGACTTGTAGAGACCATTCTGGCTTGATCTTTCTGAGCTTCTGCTTTACTGGCTTGGCGTCCTCTCTGATCGGAATTCTGTGCTCCGCGACCTTTCTGTCCAAACCCGACATGTCTTTGTACGACCATGCGAATACATCCACAAATTCTCTGAGCAGTGCAATTCCACATCAGCCCCTGGACCATTTTTACCACGACAACGAACCTGTTGAGCTAGTTCATTTAGGTATGTTATGTTTTCGTGGTCTATTTCATCAAAATTTGAATCGTTATTAACTTGTTCATTAAGTTGGTTATTAGTTAATTCACCATTTATGATGTTTGCAATCTCGGGGTACTCAGAAATATCGAATTTTTCATTAGCAATTGAAGGAAACACACGCTCGGCTATTGCCTCCATATCCTCTTGGGTGAGGGTATTAGAAACACTCTCAGACTCGAAAGTAAGTGTGAGCCGCTCTTCCTTTGTTGTTGTACGGGGTATGCAACCCATTTCTCGGACCAATTAATCTTCGGACACTAAGGGCCCCTTCGTTGAATACCAGTTTTTGATTGGCTCAGAGCTTGGCGGGATCTCACTGATGGTTTCCTTTCTGACAACGGTGTCGTAGATGGCGTTGACTTGACAATCGTCCATGATGGAAAATTCTTCAAACATGGAGGTTAGATCGGATAATTCTTCCCCCACGGTAATCTCTACCTCGGACTCTATAGTCACTTTCTTGCCCCACCACTCTCGGGGTGACATTGGAGTAGGCTCCCTTTCTTGTCTCGGTATTTCACAATCAGTGAAGATCTCGAGACCGGGCTTTCTGACGCCCTTGTCCTTAACCCACGGTTCGGGAAAGATCATGTACGGAACATCTTCCCCTTGGCGAACAAAGTAACCGTTTAGTGTGTTGCGGTAAGGTCTCAAGTCAGGGATTTCATATTGTCGACCTTCTTTGCGAGCTTGGGTCTTTTGATTCTTGACTGCTTGCTCGTATTTCAAGTCATCTTCAGTGGGCTCGTACCCCAGACCAAACTTGTTCTTGACAAAAGGAATTTCTACGGGGTGTAATATCCATTGTTGATGCTTCCCTAGGCCTAGACCGGGAAAGTGATTCATGTTCCTCATCATGCGGAGGATTTTAGGATTGCCGAGGGTCCATTGCCTGTTCCCCCTTCTTTGTCGATGGTGTTGACGCCGGAGAGAGTGGCATCTTCTATCCCATGTTGGACTTGGTGAACGAGTTGTCCCCCACTTCTGTGGATGGTGACATTCTCGGCCATGATGGTGACTATCTCGTCCCCATTTCTGATCTTGACACACTAATGGAGAGTGGAAGGTACCGCATTGGAACTGTGGATCCAAGGTCGGCCCAGAAGTAAGTTGAATGAAGCAGGGACATCAAGTACTTGGAATGGGACGGACATGATCATGCTTCCAAATTCGATATCAACTTCTATCATTCCCATGACTGTATGGGCAGTGCTGTCGTACCCTCTAATGACTTGTGCGGAGGGTTGTAAATCGGAGCTTTTGAGCCCCAGTATGCCCAGGACTCGGCTAGGCGTTAAGTTGAGTGCAGAACCACCGTCTACTAGAACCGTTGAGATGGGTCTCCCCCTTGCCCTTACTTTGAGGTAGATGGCTTCATTGTGTTTGGACCCAAATGGCGGGAGGTCCATGTCGGCAAAAGTGATGACATTGCCGAAGTGAATGTGACCTATCGTTGTTGTGAGGTCCTCAGGAGTCGTGTCGGGAGAGACTGATGTGTCATCCAAGTTCTTGATGACGAGGTCTCGGTGTCTCTTTGATGATGCAATAAGGTCCCAAATGGATATGTTGGCTTGCGTCTTCTTGAGTTGTGTTAACAAAGGATCTTCGGGTATGTCGCGTGTTTGCGATCTTTGAGAAGAGGTGTTGGTTGCTGCGGTATTGGGAGGGATTGCGCTTGTTGTTACTCGGCCACTGCGAGTGAGCACGTTCACGGTCCCTTGTAGCTTCTTCTTCCTATTCTCTATGACTTCCCTCATAATCTCATCATAAGTCACAACATAACAAGAATTATCAAGTTTATTCATATCATCGGAGCCCTCATTCACAATTGGGATCGAATGAGTGGTTCCTTCAAACTCTCCTACCTCTATTACATTGACACCACCCTCATTAGGGATTATGAATTCCTTCTTGTCTATGAGGTCTTGGATGGTGTTGCGGATGGAGAAACAATCCTCGGTGAGGTGGCCGGTGCATTGATGGTAGTCACACCATTTGTGGTGAGCATGATTAGGACGGAGCGGTTGTGGTTTCTTGTACCCTTGAAGAGGGGTGATTTGCCCCTTGGCCTTTAGAGCTTCATAGGCCTCGGTGATGGTCATGCCATTGAGAGGAGTGTAGACGCGGTCGTTTTGGAACCGCTTGCCTTGTGGTGGGGGAACCTTCTTGTAATTCCCCTTGTCAGTAGTAACGGCATTGACAGAAGCCTCTTTGTTTGAACTAGAGGTAGCCTTGTATCGGTAAGTAGGAGTGGCCTTTTTAATCTCCTTGAGCAAGTCATCCATGCGTACCCCCGCCTCATACATTTGGGAGAAGTCGGAGTAGCAAGCCCCACTTAGGTGGGTGCGGATATCAATCTTGAGACACTTGAGAAAGATGTCCATTTGTTCTTTTGTGTTTGGCCTCTCAACAATTTCAGAGAGCTTGTCATTCCATCTCCTTGTGAAGTTAATGAAGGACTCGTTGTCTCTTTGAGTGGTGTTCTCGAGCTCTTTCCTTGTGGGCCGGTGAGTGGTGTTGCCTTGATATTGATTTTTGAAGGCAATAATAGCGGCATCCCAATCAAGACGGACAGTGAGCGGGAGAGTTGCATACCAATCCTTTGCCGCCCCCTCGAGAGTGAGAGGAAAGCATTGAGCCATAACTTTTGGGGAGACCTTCTTCGGAACCATAGCCCAAATGTAAGTCTCGATGTGAGCCATCGGGCATGAGTTGCCCTTAAACTTGCTAATGTCGGGCATCTTGAATTTGTCGGGGAGAGCGGCCATCGTGCTCATAAGGATGGATGACTGATAAAGGCTTGTGTTGGAGCCTTTTCCCATGTTGAGGCCGTCGAATTTCTGATCAATATAGGCCATGATGGAATCGACCATTTTGGGGTCGCTGTTGTCGGTGCTTGGTTTCCCCACTTTTTTGGTGCGGGCGCTGACATATGGGCTTTCAAACAAACCCTCGGTCCACTCGGATTCCTCATTGTCATTAACCCCCTTGTTCTTGGAGAGCTTGAGGAGCTTGGCTTTCAGTTGGTCAACCTCGGCCTCGTGGGCCTCCCTTTGACTGTCGACATGAGCTTGCCACAAGGCTTCTTTGGTTTGAGCCTCTTGGTTAAGGGTAGAGACTTGTTGTTGGAGTGTTTGAACCATGGCAGAAAGCTGTTTGAGAGTCATGGCGTCGTTGGTGCTGGAGTCACCGGCCATTGATGATGTAGAAGCTGTTGGAGTGGTCGGTTCACGGACAAGCCTGTTAGATGAATCCTTGTAGATGCGGAGAGTACCAATCGGACCTATAATTGTAGAAGTAGCCCTTGTCAGTCCCGGTTCACACTTTCGGTCTATGAAGAGGTTAAGAACACGCAGTTGGGCACACGACTCGAACCACATAAGAAAAAAGACTCTTTTTTTTTCATTTTATAAGTCGGAGGGAATGGGTCCCTTTTGGGGTTTCTAAGAAGATAATGGAATCGTCACACTAGTATATAGACCATCTCGCGGTCCCATATACTCATTGGATTCCATCGCGTTTGTGAATCCTACATGTGTCGGGATTAAACTAAATTAATGTAGTAAAGCATACATGCAGGGACGGATTTTTTATTTTCGTCCAAGATAACCACTTTTGGGGACGGATTTTTATTGCGTCCGTTTCAACAAGTTGGCATGTATGATTTGAAAACATTAATTTAGGGAAATCTTGGTACATGGAAACCGACTTGGTCACGGAGTGTTAGACCCTAACTAGAATTGTGTGGTTTGTGCTCGGCTAAAGAGAGGCTTAAAGGTCACCCCCGGCATGTAGTCATGAACTACGCCACGGGCTGAGGTTTATCGCTTCGAAACAGCCAAGGTCGAGTGGAGCTTGAAACTTTCTAGGACGGGCCTCGACAGGTTTGGGGTTGGACTTGTGCGACTCGATAGTGAGCAATTTATAGGAGTAATGTGCATGTAGTGTGAGGTCCATCACGTGACAAAAAATTTTTACTTTTTTTTTTTTTTTTGAAAAGAAAAGATTAAAAACACATAAGCACGTAAATTACAACTCCCGAATCACCCGTGTGACCGGTAAATAAAACATAAAATTAAACAGTCCAAGGGTTCAATTCTGTCCTGATGCAGGCAACTGTGCCCACACCCCATTGTTCTGTTCAGTCACTGAAACCTCTTTTTGCCCTGGAAATTGACCCAGAAGTGCGCGCCTCTAGCTAGTGTTGTGGGAAGCGCGCGCCTGGCGCATTGTACCTGGGAGGCGCCCGCTTCTGGGCTCACCTGTCAGATTATCAGAAACTTATGGACTCAGGGGATTGCCCTGGTCCTGATTGTGTGATGGGACCCCTGCAATGTTTGTCAGAACGAAATAGAAGGAAGAATAGGAAGAACACATGGAAGGCGGGCGATTCTGGAATTTGACGCGGGACGCGCGTGCTTTGGACCATGAAGGTCTAAGGCGCGCGCTTCCCATGTCAATTTCCAGAATTCCCAGAAAAGTGAATTATGAACAGAAACACAAGTTTAACCCTCAAGTATCCCCAGCAGAGTCGCCACTGTAGATACCCCGGGGGACCACGACTTGGCTAGAGTGCGTGAATTATCCTAGGATGTCTACTTGATTTTAAGAGTCGCCACCCACGTTTTTGAGGAACGCGAGAAAACCTAAGAAAATAGCCTTTTTTATTGATTACGAAACCGAAGATTCTTGAGATGAGGGGTTCGGGGGTTAGGTTACGAAATGGGAAGTACTTAAACACCCATTTCGCCCGAGCAAAGTCGGTCTTGTTTGTTCATAATTCACTTTTAAAGTTAAATGTGTTCTTCCTATTAAAATGATGATAAAAAGGGGTTTTAGAGTTACAATGTAGGGAGATGACTCCTAGGACAATTCAATGTAATGAAAGGACCATTGGTGTCATGTCCCAAATGGTTTTGGGTGATTGCACATATGATTGAAGAAGAAGAAGAAGAAGGAGAAGAAAATAAATGTTTAAGACATTTACCTATAGTATCCTTCAAAAGAGAACCTCTTGTAAAGCCTTGAAGAAGAGGTTGAATACTTTGAAGAAATCCCAAAGGAAAGGCTAGGAAAGAAGTGAGCAAAAGGTCTAAAAATAATGATTTTCCCGGTCCTCTCTCCAATGATGGATTTGAGGGGTTTTTATAGTTGAAAAAGGACTGTTTTTTAAGCCAAACGGAGTCTCCAAGAAATCTTTCCCGGGCAAAATCATGTATAATGAGCAAGGGAGAGATTCTTGGGCAGAATCTGTAACTGACACGCCCCAGAAGCGCGCGCATCCCACCTAGGCGGCGGAAGGGGCGCGCGTCTGGCCTCAAGGGGCGGAGGCGCGCGACTCTGAGAAGCAATTTTTGACAGAATGGACTAGAAAGTTAGAACTGTTATTCAGTTTAGTCCCGAGACTTAATGGAGTCCGTCTGGAACTTAATCAAAGTAACAAAAACTAACAGAAAACACTTAGAAGAGGGAGAAACACAAAACCAAGTGTGCAATCGGGGTGAGCGGTCCAAGGCGGGGTGTCTACGATAGGATATAGGGGTCAAAATACAATAGAAGAAGAATATTAAAGTTATCACTCCTATTTCCCGACGAATCGGTCTTTCTATCATGGTAAATGTGTGTGTGTGTGTGTGTATGTGTTAGTGTTTGAGACCGGATCCGAAGATTGCCTACATTCTTCTCATCATGAGAAGCTCAGGTCGGTGTAGTTCATTGATGAATTAGAATGGGAAGAGATGAAGCGGGATCATGCATATAGAGGGGGAGGATTAGGGTTAGAAATAGTTCCTAGATCGTATTAGGGTTTGATGAAACCCTAGGATCATCATCGGCTATGGCATGTGCACATAAATAGGGATTACAATCCTAGATCTATCATGTTATGAATATATAAGACGTAAATCTAGTATTATAATAAGAACATCATGAATACATATGAATGAACACATAAACATGAAGATCGCTACCCTAAATATGGCATATATTATGAATCTAGACTAAGAACATGAAGAACGCATGAAGAACATATGAATATGGATGCATAAACATAATGAAAACATGCATAATGTAAGTAATATGTGACCTAGATCTAATGCGGGTTTCGTGGAAACCCTAGATCATCATCGGTCAAGAACACGAACGATGAACAAAACCCTAGATCTTAGAAATATATGAATGAATATAATAGATATAGGCAGTTAAGTAGTAAGAACGCGTTACCAACCGATTAAAGAGGCTTCGAAGGTTGAATCTTCACTCCTTTGATTGAACGGCGGTATTGGATCTCTTTGATGATCAAAGCAAGATCAAAGAGAGGGTTTGAAAGGGTTTTGAGAGGGGGAGAAAGAGGCTGGAAATCCTTTCTGTGAGGATTTTCCCATGGGTTTGAGGTGTCATCAAATAGGCTGATGGAGGGGCCTATTTATAGGAAAATTCGACCTGGGAAAATTGGCCGCCCGGCCGGGGAAGTAGCCGCCCGGCCGGTCCAGTAGATTGGCACAATTTTCAAGGTGTGTTTATCTAGACTCTGGAGGATAATCAGATAAGCCTATCTTCGATCCCTCATCCGATCAGTCGTTGATATCTTCTTATCTGGGCTTTTTGGGAAATCCTGGATAAGTCCTGCGCAGCTCGTAAATACCTGGGAGGTCCCTGTGATTTCTAGAATGCCTAATAACTCATTTTCAGGTTAAGTACTAACACAGGCACACAGCTCCGCGATGAACCACTGAAATCACCACCTCATCAGCAAAGTCTACTCAACAAATTCACATGCATCTCTAGTCCCCTACACAGACTCTAAATCAGCAGGTAGACGTTTGAGTCCCTCCAAATCAGCAGGAAGACTTTCGAGTCCCTCCAAATCAGCAGGCAGACTTTTGAGTCCCTCTAAATCAGCAGGCAGACTTTTGAGTCCCTCCAAATCAGCAGGCAGACTTTCGAGTCCCTCCAAATCAGCAGGCAGACTTTCAAGTCCCTCCTAATCAGCAGACAGACTCTCGAGTCCCTCCAAATCAGCAGGCAGACTCTCGAGTCCCTCTAAATCAACAGGCAGACTTTTGAGTCCTTCCAGTCCCCTATACGGACTCTAAATATTGTCCACGATGGCCCGATTTCTATCACCGCACTCTTTGTATCAGCAGGCAGACTCTCGAGTCCCTCCAGTCCCCTATACGGACTTTAAATATTGGCCACGGTGGGCCGATTTCATGCCACCGCACCCCTTTTATCAGCAAAAGTCGCTCACACAGGGAGCGCATTCCTATCCCTTGCAATTTCATTAATTCCTGCTTTTTATCGAGTCTTTGTCGATGTCCTCGGCGGATGTTTTTGTTCTTTCGTCGACACGTTTTGCTTCGCAATCCACGTCGCCGAGGGGCTCTGTAGACACCCCGCCTTAGACCTCTCACCCCGATTGCATACATAGTATTTTTTATTTAACTTGTTTTTGTTAATTTCTGTTACTTCGGTTAAGTTCCTAACTGATTCCGTTAGTTTTGGACTAAACTGCATAACAGAGTTAACTTTTAGGGTCATTCTGTCATTTTTGCCCGCGGGCGCATCTGACACTGCTAGTGGGCTGCGCGCGCCTCTCGCGACCAAAGCAGGAAGCGCGCGCTTCCCACTTTGGCAGTAACGGATTGCACCTTATTTCCCTCCTTTTTCTTGATCACAAAAACATCTTTTTGCCTCCACATTCATCCCCCCTAGTTTTGTAACCTCCAATCCCATTATTCTAGCCTTTTATTTAAAACAAAATATTTCTTTTATTCATTATTTGATTTTCTCTTTATTATTTATTATTTATTATTTATTTATTTTCTTATTGGTTGAAAGACCATATTTGCCTCTCTTTTTCACCTATAAAAACATCTTCTTTTTACCTTAGAAAGGAGGGCTTTAAATTTCTCCACACCTAAACTCTACACAAAATTCTCTCAACAACAAAAAACACTACACAAAAGTGTTGCATAACAATTTCTCTACAACAATTCCATCTCCAACTTAAAGTTTGAAGTTCTTTTTTAA
Source organism: Campanula takesimana (assembly GCA_026119855.1). Classification (NCBI taxonomy): domain Eukaryota; kingdom Viridiplantae; phylum Streptophyta; class Magnoliopsida; order Asterales; family Campanulaceae; genus Campanula; species Campanula takesimana. The sequence continues at coordinate 1,331,867 of JAOWBW010000084.1, forward strand.
ATGTAACGCCCATCCTCATTCTCGTTAAATATTTGATTTTCTTGTTAAATACTTGAACTTGCATATTATGTGCTTATTTTACTTGGGTTAATTTCTTAACTGCTTTAGAATATTAAGGTGGTTAAATGTTTAGTTTTGACTTTTGGGTCATTTGTGAAAATTTGACTTTAGGGGCCTTTTTGTTAAAAGTGAAACTTGAGGGGCCTAGGTGTCATTGTTGGAAAGTTGAATGTATATCTCCTTGAATTTGCCTGAGAATGATTATTCTCAAATCTTCTTACGCTCTCTCTGTGAAAAAGAAAAGTTAGGGTTAGGGTTTTACCCTATTCTCCACTCCTCGAGCTTAATTAGCCCTCTGTTCTTGATTCTGATCCCGGATAAATATTCGTGGCGTTGAATAGAGCGTTCCAGGCCGATCAGAAATTTATTTGGGTAAACTTGATTTTTGACTAGGTAAGTTATTAGCTCCCCCTTGCTTGTAATAACATGCATAAATGTTATTCCTGATACTTGTGAATATTAATTTTGTGTTTGGGACAATTTTTGTGATACTTGTAATTTTGGGACAAAGGGAGTATAACCCTCTGTGTAAAAATAATGAAAGAACTTGAAATGGTGATTTGAAACTTGTTTTGCACTTTTGGGGTTGTTAATATGTTAGTAAAAAGTTACTCCTACGCTTGGGACGGAGAATTTTAGGCCTGGAAAGAAATTGAGGGTTTGCTGAAAATTGTACCAGGCGCCCGCCCACTTAGGTACCAAGCGCCCGCCTATTTGACCAGAAGTTTTGGTTTCAAAAGTGCTTCAATGAGCGCCCGCCCGATCCACTGTAGGCGCCCACCCGGTCCCCTGTTTCAACAAAAGTGTTTTAAATCTAAATTGAAATGAAAGCTTACCCCTCCTAAGGCATAGAGCCTTAGTATAAGATGTCCTAGCAAGTGTATATGTACCTTTTGGGGCATTACAACTTAGTCTTGAACATGAAAACTTATAGAACTCAAATGAGAACTTAAGTATAAGAGTAGCAACTCTTCTTTATGTCTTGAAAGTGCTATGAACAAGCACTAATGTGTTATACTTGTCTTGAAACCCATGATTGTGAACCTTAGGGGCATTAGAACAAAGTTTTAGACTTGAACATCCTAAGAATAGGATTGGGATTTTGTAAGAGTAAATGTATAACTCTTATACATGCTTGAATGTCCAAAGATTGGAATTATAACTTGAAGTATAAGACAATAAAATCTTGTACATGACTTGAACATCCAAAGAATTAGATTAAGACTTGAATATAAGATAATAAAATCTTGCACTTGACTTGACACCAATACATATGTATGGTAATGAACTTGAAAGTGCTATGAACAAGCACTAACTTGTATGAGACATGTTCTTGTTGTGTATGTGCAAACATTGCATATAGTTGCTTGATAACAAGGTGACTTCTTGATTACTTGAAGCATGTTCCTTGTGAGCTAGTCCACTACTTTTGGATTAGTTCTTCTCCCGTAGTTCAAGTAAATATCTACTTGTACATTATTGTGTGAGTCCAGCTGGTTCTCCTTGCTTGTTCAGAAATATATAGGTTCACGCTTATCGCGAGAGCTGGGGCTTAAGTGATAATTGGGTCCCTATGTATTTGCGCTTGACCCCTTACTACAGGCCATAGTAAGGGCATAGCTCCCTTGGTTGGAGCAATACGCCTGACTTAAGTGAATGCTAAACTCTTGAACACCTCGTGAGTCTTGATCTTGGGAATGACAATGGTTACCGGGTCTTCTGATATATACTGAATAATCAGTTTCTTGTTATTGATCGTGATTGTCAAAGTAATACAATCTACGACAACAATGGTATTCTTGGGAGGAATAAGGAAGGAAGCAATATCCTTATAACTTGCTTGTTTAGCCTTATGTGCTACTTGATGAGTGGCTTAGCCTCTCATATACTTGTTACTTGATGATACTTGATATATGATTACTTGAGTATCTACTTGAATTGCATGATAACATGTCATGTAGTTGCATCTAATAGCTTACTGAGATTTATCTCACCCCGTTTCTTGTTTAATTGTTTTTCTTAGATCAAAGGAAGGATAGTGCGCAGTGAGGCTCGACATAGCTGGGAGCTTACTACGCAGGTCGTGACTATTTTGGGGATTATGTCCTTTTACATCTTGGTAAGGACAATGTATTATGGGTTGTATAACTCCTTATTTTGGGGTAGACAGTCTTGTTCAGTTCTTGTTGTCATTAGACATCTTGTATAGTACTCTTAATGCCAGCTTTTGTGCTAGGCATATCTTCCGCTGTGTATGTATCTAAGTTTGGTTTTAATTTTCTTGTCTAGAACTCGTGTTGTGAGCTAGTATAGCTCCTTACTCTAGAGTATATATATCAGTTTATTATAAACAGTTTTCATACAGTTTCTTGTTTGTTCTTGATTCTCGTTAGTCACACGCATCCAGGTTCGAGGTTCTATTAGGGGATCCCGGGACCTGGGGGCGTGTCAGGTTGGTATCAGAGCTACCCTGGTTTAGCTACCTTAGTTTACTCTAAGTCTGGATAGGGTTTATGGCCTAGGTATGGGTTAGTCTTGGGGTGTTATTAACGCCGAGTGTTTACCTACAGGTATAATGTGTTCTGAAGGTACAAGTGGTAGTAATCAGCTGAGATCTATAACTTCTCAAGAAGAGATGGTTGATAATGTAGACTGGGATTATCCTAATCGACTTACAAGGTTCTTGAAGTTGAAACCTCGTAGCTTTGATGGGGAATTTGATGCTAAGAAGGATGAGGAGTGGATTGAGAGTATTAAGAAGATCTTTACAGCCTTGAGATGTGCAGGTGGTGATAAGGTAACCTTTGCAACCTTTAAACATGAGAAAGTTGTTGAACATTGGTGGCAAGTGTTGAATAAAAGTTGGGAACTGGAAGGGGTACCACAGACTTGGGAGAATTTTCTTAAAGTATTCAAGTCACAGTTTATTCCAACAGTAGTCCAAGACAGAAAAGAGATGTAATTTCTTAATTTGGAGCAGGGAAGCTTGACAGTGGGGCAATACTCAACCAAGTTCACAGAATTGGCTAGGTATTGTGATCACTTAGTTCCAAATGAAACCAAGAAGGCACAGAGGTTTGTGAAGGGGTTGAAGACTGAGTATAGTAAGCAACTTCTTTCTCTACAGCTTACTAGTTATCATCAAGCAGTGGAGAAGGCTTATACTATTGAAAATGACATTGAAGAACACAAGGTGAAGTTGGGAACAACTATGATTGGTCGTGTATCAGAGAAAGCTCAGGGATCTGGTTCTAAGGGTGGTAAATCTAGCCGCCAAGATCGTCGATTCCGACAGCCATCTGAAAGTAAAGGTAGTGTATCAACTGGTTCTAGGACAACAGTCCAAGATCCCAGGAGAGTATGTGGTTATTGTTCGAAAGAAGGCCATTCTGAAGACAAGTGTTGGCTAAAGCAAGGAAGATGTTTATCTTGTGGTGAAACTGGGCACTTTATCAAGAATTGTCCTAAAGGCAAAGGAAGTCAAGTTGGGGGTACAAGTCAACAGGCCTCAGGTACTAAGAGAGATAGTGGGGGTCGACCTAAAGTTCAGGGTCGAGTGTTTGCTCTAGATCAGCAGGGTGTAGCTGAGTCTTCTGCGGTCATAGGAGGTACTATATTACTTTCTAGTACGAGAGAGCGAGTCCTGATAGATCCAGGCTCATCTCATTCTTATGTGGCATCTCATTTTGTGTCGCACTTGCATGTTCTTCCTGATTCTATGCCTTATGTGCTAGAAGTATCTTCCCCTATGGGAGATTGCATGTTTGCTTCTGAGGTTTACAAGAAATGTGAGGTTCTTGTGGGTGATCATGCCCTTCTTGCTGACCTAGTCGTGTTACCTATAAGGGACTTTGACGTGATTCTTGGCATGGATTGGTTATATGTGCATCATGCATCTGTTGATTGTCATAGAAAAGTAGGAACTTTTTCTATACCTGGTTTGCCTGATATTACCTTTGAAGGTGATAGGCCTTTATGTGCTATACATGTTATTTCTGCTTTAAAAGCTACAAAACTTTTATCTCGTGGTTGTGCTGGGTATCTCGCATGTGTGCTTGACCAGAGTTTATCTGTTCCCAAGATGGAGGATATTCCTGTTGTGTCTGAATTTTCAGATGTGTTCTCTTCTGAGTATAGCATGCCACTTGATCGAGAGCTTGAGTTCTGTATTGAGTTATTACCAGGTACAGCACCAATCTCTAAAGCACCTTATAGAATGGTTCCAGCTGAGTTGAGAGAGTTAAAAACACAGCTTGAGAAATTATTTGAAAGGGGCTTCATTAGGCCTAGTGTATTACCGTGGGGTGCACCAGTGTTATTTGTCAGAAAGAAAGATGGGACTCTGCGATTGTGTATTGATTACAGAGATCTTAATCAGGTAACTATCAAGAACAAATATCCGTTACCTCATATTGATGACTTGTTTGATCAGCTTCAAGGTTCAGTAGTATACTCGAAGCTTGACTTGAGAAGTGGTTATCATCAGTTAAAAATCAGATCTGAGGATATACCAAAGACAGCTTTCCGTACCAGGTATGGGCATTATGAGTTTATTGTTATGCCATTCGGTTTGACAAATGCTCCAGCTGTATTTATGGATTTGATGAACCGTATATTCAAACCATATCTTGATTGTTTCGTGGTGGTATTCATTGATGATATTCTTGTGTATTCTAAATCACAGGCTGAGCATGAACAACATCTCAGAGTGGTATTGCAAGTTCTTCGTGAGAAACAATTATTTGCAAAATTCAGCAAATGTGCTTTCTGGTTAGAAGAGATTTCATTCTTGGGACATGTTGTGTCTGCTACTGGTATTACAGTAGATCCTTCCAAAGTTGAAGCAGTTGTAAACTGGAAGAGGCCGACTACAGTGACAGAGATCCGTAGTTTCTTGGGCTTGGCTAGTTATTATCGGAGGTTCATTGAGGGATTCTCTAAGATTGCTACTCCATTGACTAATATGACTCGAAAAGATATTTCTTTTGAGTGGAATGACAAGTGTGAAGCAAGTTTTCAAGAGTTGAAAAGGCGCTTGACTACAACTCCAGTCTTGGCTTTGCCTAGTGGTTCTGAAAATTTCATGGTTTATACTGATGCTTCGAAAGAAGGATTGGGATGTGTTTTAATGCAAAATGGCAAGGTAATAGCTTATGCTTCTCGAAAATTATCTCCTTATGAAAAGAATTATCCTACTCATGATTTAGAGTTGGTTGCGATTATTTTTGCTTTGCATAAATGGAGACATTACTTGTATGAAACCAAATTTGAAGTCTTTACCGATCATAAAAACTTGAAGTACTTGTTTTCTCAGAAAGAACTTAACATGAGACAACGTAGATGGATGGAGAAATTCAAGGATCATGATTGCACAATCCTTTATCATCCAGGGAAAGCAAATGTTGTGGCAGATGCACTGAGCAGAAAGACTTATATTTCTTGCTTGATGATTCGTGAATGGAAATTGTTAGAAGACTTGTGTGATTGGAGTCCTTGTGAATCAAATCATGGAATTATTCTTGTAAATATAAAGGCTACTTCAGACTTACTCCAACAGATCAAAGAAGCTCAGGTAACTGATTCTGAATTGCAGAAAATTATTAGTGGAATGAATGAAGGAAAGCAACCAGATTTTTCTTTCAACAGTGATGAATTCTTACCTTTCGAAGCAGAGTTTGTATTCCAGTTGATCTTGAGATTCAAAAGAGAGTTCTTGAAGAGGCTCACAAAGCCAAGTATACTATTCATCCTGGAAGCACTAAAATGTACCAAGACTTGAAGAAGCATTTCTGGTGGAACTACATGAAAAGAGAAATTGCTGAGTATGTGTCTAAATGTTTGACTTGCCAACAAGTAAAGGTAGAACATCAACGTTGCAACCATTAGAAATTCCAGAGTGGAAATGGGAGCATATCACGATGGATTTTGTGACTGGTTTGCCACGTACCAGACGAGGCCATGATGCTGTTTGGGTTATAGTGGATACACTGACTAAATCAGCTCACTTCTTGTCTGTTTCCATGGGATATTCATTGTCTCAGTTGTCATCCAGTTTCTTGTTTGTTCTTGATTCTCGTTAGTCACGCGCATCCAGGTTCGAGGTTCTATTAGGGGATCCCGGGACCTGGGGGCGTGTCATTAAAGGTACTTTATTCTTCTTTTATTTTATTTGTCTAGTTAATGTATGCAATCCCCATCAATGGGACATGACTAAATGACCACTTTACTACATTAAAGTTGGTTAAGGTCATCTCCCTACATTTCAATCTTTACTTCAATTTACTATTCTTCTCTTAATGTAATCTTTAACATAAAATCAATAAAACAAGTTTCTTTTAATTTCTCTTTTGTAATTCCCCTTCTTCTTTACATTATAATTGTTAGAACTTTTCTCATATTAAAATAAGGACATTTAGCATTAGAACACCAATAGTAGCAAGACCCGCGTAAGCGGGGCGGAGTGGGTGTTTAAGTACTTCCCACTCCCTTACCTAACCCCCGAATCCTTCTGTTCCCGAATCTTTGGTTTTGTATATAAAAATAGGCTATTTCTTCAGGTTTTTCTTATGTTCCTTTAAAACATAGGTGGCGACTCGACAAATTAAAATTAATTAGACATCCTAGGATCTTTCCACCGCTCTAGCAAAGTAGTGGGTTTTCCCGGGGTATCTACAACTTGCAGTGGTAACTGGTCCAAATAAGTCAATGTGAAGCAATTACAAACATCTAGAAGTTGAGGGATTTGTCTTGCTAGAGAAAGACTGTTTTGGTTGTTTACCAAGTTGACATGCGGCGCACTTTTTGTCATGATGATCAGCAACTTTGGGAAGTCCTTTTACAAGATTTTTCATGCTGAGTTTTGATAAATACTCGAAGTTCAAGTGACTTAAGTGATTGTTCCATAGCCAACTGTTTTCGCTCACACTTTTTGCTCCAGTTTTTCCATCCTTGATAAAAAATTTCTTTGAAGTAAAGTGGCATTCTAATCCTTTTCCCAGAATTGAGATATGGATAGAAGAATTTGCTTGAGTCCTTCAACAAGAGAGACTCTATCAATGCATACTTTATCTTTCTTGAGTTTTCCATATGCTACAACATGTCCTTTATTATTATCACCAAATATTACTGAGGGACCTCTTTCTTCATGAACATCTTCAAGTAAGGTGATATCTCCAGTCATGTGTCTAGAACATCCACTGTTGAGAATCCATTCATACGTTTTAGCTTTTGAAGATCCAGCCATGTGTAGATACCCCGGGAAGCCACGGCTTGGCTAGATCGGTGAATTATCCTAGGATGTCTAACTTGTTTTAGATTGTTTAGAGTCGCCACCTATGTTTTTAAAGGAACATAAGAAAAACCTAGAAATAGCCTAATTTATGTACAAAACCAGAGATTCGGGAGAGAAGGGTTCGGGGGTTAGGTGACGGAGTGGGAAGTACTTAAACACCCATTCCGCCCCGCTTATGCGGGTCTTGCTACTATTGGTGTTCTAATGCTAAATGTCCTTCAATTTATTAACGGTGCTAACAATTATAATGTAAAGAAAAAGGGAAAGAAAAGAGAATTGTTTTATTTATAAATTTATGCTAAACAATTACATTAAGAAATGTATAGGAAATTAAAGTAGAGATTAAAATGTAGGGAGATAACCTTAACCAACTTTAATGTAGTAAAGTGGTCATTTAGTCCTGTCCCAATTGATGGGGATTGCATACTAGTAAGACTAGAATAAAAGAGAAGAAGAATAAAAGTACCTTTAGAAAAGAGGACCTTAGACTTTGACTTGAAGATGGTGTTGTTTGTAGAGAAATGGTTGTGCAACACTTTGTGTAGTGTTTGTTTGTAGGGAAAATGTGTTGAGAGAACTTGTGTATAGTTCTTGTAGGGAAGATGAAGTTTGTTTTAAAGAGTGTAAAAAGAGTCCCTTTTCTAAGGTAGAAGATGATGGTTTTTATAGGTAAAAAAGAGAGGGAAAGGTTGGAGGGAAATTGGTCAATCCATGTGAGATAGAATTGACCAATAGAAAATAAGATAAATAAAATAATAAATGAAAGAAATAAAAGAAAATCAAATAAAATAAAAATGAATTATTTTGTTTTAAAGAGATGGGTAGAATAATGGGATTGGAGGTTCTAAAACTAGGGGGGATGAATATGGATGAGAAAAGAAGTCTTTTGTGATCAAGAAAGAGATGTTGCAAATAAGAAAAGGGAGGGAAATAAGGTGCAATCCGTTACTGCCAAAATGGGAAGCGCGCGAGTCCCGCTTTTGGGGCGAGACGCGCGCAGTCCGTTAACAGTTCCGGAAGCGCCCGCGGCAGAAATGGACAGAATGACCCTAAAAGTTAACTCTGTTATGCAGTTTAGTCCAAAACTAACGGAATCAGTTAGGAACTTAACCGAAGTAACAGAAATTAACGAAAATAAGTTAAATAAAAATACTTTGTATGCAATCAAAGTGAGAGGTCCAAGGCGGGGTGTCTACAGAGCCCCTCGGCGACGTGGATTGCAAAGCAAAACGCGTCGACGAAAGTAAAAACACCCGCCGAGGACATCGACAAAGAAAAAGAAAGAAAAGAAAGCAAAGACTCGATGAAAGCAGTAATTTGAAATTTCTAGAGATAGGGGTGCGCTCCCTGTGTGAGCATTTTTTGTTGATAGAGGGGGGTGGCATGATCCGTTGCTAAACCTGTCGGCTGAATCCGTTGAGTGAGGCCGTTAGTGAACCTTTGAATGAGGCCGTTAGTGAACCTTCGAGGAGGCCGTTAGTGAACCTTTGAATGAGGCCGTTAGTGAACCATGAGGCCGTTAATGAACCCTTGAATGAGGCCGTTAGTGAACCTTTGAGGAGGCCATTAGTGAACCTTTGAGGAGGCCGTTAGTGAACCTTGAGGCCGTTAGTGAACCTTGAGGAGGCCGTTAGTGAACCTTTGAATGAGGCCGTTAGTGAACCTTTGAGGAGGCCGTTAGTGAGCCTTTGAGGAGGCCGTTAGTGAGCTTTTGAGGAGGCCGTTAGTGAGCCTTTGAGGAGGCCGTTAGTGAACCTTTGAGGAGGCCGTTAGTGAACCTTTGAGGAGGCCGTTAGTGAACCTTTTGACGAATCCGTTAGTGAAATCCGTTGATGAGGCCGTTAGTGAACCTTCGAGGCCGTTAGTGAACCTTTGTTGACGAATCCGTTAGTGAAATCCGTTGATGAGGCCGTTAGTGAACCTTCGAGGCCATTAGTGAACCTTTGTTGTCGAATCCGTTAGTGAAATCCGTTGATGAGGCCGTTAGTGAACCTTCGAGGCCGTTAGTGAACCTTTGTTGTCGATTCCGTTAGTGAAATTCGTTGATGAGGCCGTTAGTGAACCTTCGAGGCCGTTAGTGAACCTTTGTTGATGAATCCGTTAGTGAAATCCGTTGATGAGGCCGTTAGTGAACCTTTGACGAATTGCTGCTTTGAAGCCGTATGCTGTTTGGCGTTGCAGTTGACTTTTGCGGGGATGCGGGCATGGTTGACTGTGGACCATTTTCTGCTGGGGATGAAGTGCCTCGAGTTGCAGATGCTGTTTGACTTCGCGGTGGTACCTGTTATGTGTGTGCTTGACAGGTATATGTGTTCTTGCAAGAAGATGCATGAAGTGTGCAATGAAGAGAGAGAAATTGTGCTCGTGGTGTGATGGGATTTTGGAACACCCTTGCAATGAGAGAGAAGTAAGAATCTAGAGAGTGATCTTGTGTGCGGTGTGATTTTGAGGAAAGCATTGGATGTATTCATACCTTCACTTACCACTGCCGCTTGAGTGGAGATGGATTCCTGATGTCCGCGGAGGATGCTTTGATGGAGAATGTCCATTCTTTAGATGTTGATGAGAGAATGCCCTTGATGTTGGGTTGGCGAGATGGTACTCTGGATGATGGGTTGGTCGTGCCAAAAGGCTGCCTACGTATCCCTTTAAGAGAATCAGACCAGCGTAGTTCAAGGAAGATGGAGAACTCTGGGGAAGAAGCTATGGAGCAAAGCAAAGTAAAACACATATTTTTGCACATAGAAGGAGAAAAAGAAAAAAGTTTTTTTTTTTTTTTTTTTTTTTTAGATTAGAAAGGAAAGAATATGCACACATGTGAGGAAAAGATTTTTTTTTTTTTTTTTAGTCCGTGGGTAAACCATTTTAACCATTGTGTGCTTGTGAAGCCAACCCAAGATCAAGTCATGTTCAGTCGAAGTCCGGATTGCCTCGCTTGAATTCTGTTGTCGCCGGTGTGCCCAACGAAGATTGATGTCTAGCCCCAAGAGATTTGTCGGTTATGGGGCTTCAAAAGGCTTTTGATGCCGAGATACCAAGCGGTTGCTGATTGTGAAGTCCCTAGAACGCCTTTGATGCCAAACTTTGAGTGGCTTGCATAGCCCCAAGATAAATCAGTTTTTGGCCCATTCGAGTAAATCGCCCTTTGTTGTTGGAGTGAGCAAGCCCCAAGAGAAGATTATGGATGCCAAGCTTCGAGAAATTGCTAAGCCCCAAATGTCATGGACTTTTTGTTTGTGATCTTCAAGACGGTGGAATGTAAAGCCCCAAATTATCTTGTGATTGGCTCGGCATTGAGAGCGGATGTACCGTCGGGTAGAATTCTTGATAGAGATCCCCTTCTTGCTCTTAATGGGGAGTTGAATGGCCTCATTGTCGTTGATACCCAAATGGCGGAGGGCTTATGTCAAAGGATGCAGTAATGTCTTGCGGTGCCGTCGAGGTCGCGGAGGATAAGGTCTTGGTGTGATAAAGTCCCAAATGAGTATGCTTGCTTGACTCTTCTTGAGTTGAACTAATGACGGATCTTCGGATGCAACTAGTGCTGTGGCCCAACTTTATCTGAGCTGCACCTTGTGCTTTTGATCTTGGAGAAGGGGGTGCTGAATTGCAGAAACATTGGGATTGGCCTTGGCATTTCCCGCTATAACCCTGTTTTGATTAGAGTTTAGCACATTGAATCTTTTTCCTTTTCTCTAAGACTTTCTTCATGATCTCGTTGAAAGTTCTAACAAAAATCATCAACTTCATTCATAACATCGGAGTCTTCATTTAAAACCAAGAGGCCTTTGACTTGAAGTGTTGAGAGACCTTTGATGCTTGATCTCTTTCATGGAGCCATAAGACTACTCCACATTGCATTGCTTGAGCATTGTTGTCCCCAATAGACTATCGGTTGCGAAGCCCCAATATTGCCCTTTGCTTGAATTATTGTAATGCCGTAGCCCAAAAGATTGTAGATTGCGAAGCCCCTTGAGACCTTCGGTGCCGAATTGAGGAAGCTTCCAATGTTGCACATGACTCGGCTGGGGATACTGCTGGGGAGTTAATTGATCTTTTCCGAGGGAGCCTTTAAGACTTGACCCTAGCCCCTAGAGTGCCATCATTGATTGCGAGAAAGGTCCATCCTTGATTGGGGGAACGAGCACGGGCACACGCGACAAGAGGGCTTTTTGACATACCTTTTGGGAGACTTTGAGGATAGTCTCACACATCTTTCTCGAACATAGCCTCTAGGGCGTATTGATTGTCAAGTGAAGCAAAAGAAGTCCTTGTCCTTGAGTCACATAGCCCCTAGGGCGTCACCATTTGTTGAGCAAAGCAAGAGTGACCCATCCTCGTGCGAGGGAACAAAAATGAAAGGACATGGCAAGAGCTACTTCATTTCTCAGGAGCCTTTCGGAGTACTTTAGAAGCACATACTTGAAGAAGCTTTGAAAACTGAGACACATGTTGTTGCTATTTGTTGCCCAAGCTAATTGACTAGCTAGGGATTATTTGTGCAACCTCGTGCCCTTTTATGATGGGCTCGTTCTCGGATGGGTCTTGGCTACCACGGGCCTTCTTTTCATGAACCCAAAAATGCACATTGCTGGAGAATGATCCCAATAACCCAAAACAACCTTTGATGGTGCCATATCTTGTCGAGCCTTTTGCAATCCCAAAGTTGACTCGGTGGGGAATTGACTTGCTGAGGAGATCCAATGTAGAGCTCGTGAAGTTGTCTTCTTTCGAGGCCGGAGATCTCCATTTCTCTTTCCCTTCTCTCTCTCTCACTCTCTCATCATTTTATTTTTTATGACGCACCCTGTTTTTTGCCTAGACCGCCCTTTCGGGTTTTCAATCTAGCGGGCATCTCTTTTGCGTCTTCATTTTGACTCGATTAATGAGAAAGTGTGCATTGACTCTAGCTGAGGAGATAAGACATGTGATTTTGCGGTGGAGACCTCTTGTCACTAAAGGTGAGTGACATTGACTTGATTAGGGAAGTGTCCCTAGTATTGTCTTCATGTATTTGACCGTTTTTGAATGACTCATGAAGGCAAGTAAGTCATTAAGAGAGAAGAGAAGGAAAGCCCAAATTTGATTGCAAGAAATTGGGATTATGAAGAAAGAATAGAAGTCCCTAGACTCGACAAGGAACGCGAAATGATTCAAAATCTAAGAAAGTTGTTCAATCTTTTTGGTGATTAATTCATTGGCAAATGAATCGTACAAAGATGTCTTGACAAGTTCGAGATGAAGGCCAATCAACATAACGCGATAGGGCTAAACATATCTTCTTTCTTGCATGAGACCGGACCCGAAGTTTGCCTACGTTCCTCCAGTGTAGAGGCTCAGGTCACCGTAGTTCTTGTGGATGCTCCATTCTTCAGGATGGAATTGTTGCTTCGTCGTGTAGCTTCGTCCTCCTTTGGTGGATGGAATGATGTTGATCTTGATGTGAACTTCTTTGATTGAGTGGACTTTTTTTTTTTTTTTTTTTTTGTGCTCTAACTTTTGCCTAGGTTGATTTGAAGAGTTCAACCTAGCGAGCATTTTTTTTTTTTTTTTTAATCCCCCCTTTGAAACATTGCTTGATTTTCTCAATGGTTGTTGCTTCACCTTTGATGTCTTGGCTTTGTCTTCGTCGTTGATGATGTTACCTTCGTCACAATGTTTAGCCCCTAGGCGTTCAAGTGATGGCCTTCATTCCAAAACTCGTTTAGACATCTTTTCATCATTTTGCCAAGAATTCGATTGAACAACTTGGAAGAGTGTATGAGGACAAGAACGACTTTTTATTTGATGATGAGACTTGACTCAAAATTTCACATTAATTGGACAAAGAAAACTTAATGCACATTTAAGATAAGAGGACTTTGACTCTTTTTTTTTTTTTAAATCCTATTTTCTAAGTAGAGAAAGAGAAACGAAGATTGCTGTCGTAGTCCCCATTGTTGTTGTAGTCTTCCATGTCACTACATTCGTCCATGTCGTTGCTCGGATTGCTTGGGAACCCTTCATCGTTGAAGCTTGTCTCGTAGGAAGACTCGGCCATTTCTCGGAGCAAATTGTCGACTCTAATTCCCGCATCATACATGCTTGCAAAATCGGAGTGAAAAGCTCCACTAAGATTAGTGTGGTAGTCCATTTTCAAACACTTCAAGAAGATGTCCATTTGTTCCTTCTTGGAAGGCCTATCAACCATCTCGGCTAGCTTGTCGTTCCAACGGCGATAGAAGCCCCCAAATGATTCATCACCCATTTGCACGGTGCTCTCCAATTCTTTCTTGGTGGGACGGAACATGGAGTTGCCTTGGTATTGTGACTTGAAGGCAAGCATAGCGGCATCCCAATTGAGGTGGGTGGAAATCGGAAGACCCATGTACCAATCTTTTGCAACCCCCTCGAGAGTAAGCGGGAAGCATTGTGCCATTATTTGAGGAGACAATTTCTTTGGTAGCATGGCCCAAATGTAGGAGTCGACATGAGCATCGGGACAAGAGGTGCCTTTGAACTTGCCAATATTGGGCATCTTGAACTTTTCGAGAAGAGCCTCCATTGTGTTCATGAGGAGAGAAGATTGATGAAGATCGGTGCTTGGGCCCTTGTGCAAATTTAGCCCACTAAGCCTTTGGTCAATGTAGTACATGAGAGTGTTGACCAAACCGGTATCAATTCTTTGGACCTTTCTTTCATTCGTGAGACCTTTCAATTGGTTCTTGAGTTGAGCAACTTCTTTCTTGTGGGCCGTTTTCACATGCTCATAACGGGCTCGCCATAAATCATCCTTGCGGCGGACATTCTCGGCTAGTGTATCAACTTGCCCTTTTAATGCTTCCACCATGCGGAATAAACCTTCGTTGGACACGGGAATACCATTGTCGTTGCCGTTTGAAGCCATTGGACCTATTGAGAGAACACGGTCGATCTTAGAATGGCCCCACAAACACCTTTTGAGTAAAATGATTTCACCCACAAACAAGAAAAGACTCAACCACATAAGAAAATGACTCTTTTTTTTCATTTACAAAGTCGGAAGGACATAGTCCTTTTTGGTGTTTCTAGAAAAAATAGTGGAATCGTCACACTAGTATATAGACCTTCTCGTGGTCCCATATACACATCGGATTCCATCACGTTTGTGAATCCTACATGCGTCGGGATTAAACTAAATTAATATAGTAAAGCATACATGCGGGGACGGATTTTTATTTTCGTCCAAAATAACCACTTTTGGGGACGGATTTTTATTGCATCCGTTTCAACAAGTTGGCATGTATGATTTGAAGACATTAGTTTAGGGAAATCTCGGTACATGGAAACCGACTTGAGTCACGGAGTGTTAGACCCTAAACTAGAATTGTGTGGTTTGTGCTCGGCTTGAATATGAGGCTTAAAGGTCACCCCCGGCATGTAGTCGTGAACTACGCCACGGGCTGAGGTTTACCGCTTCGAAAGAGTCAAGGTCGGGTGGAGCTTGAAACTTCCTAGGACGGGCCTCGACGGGTTTGGGGTTGGACTTGTGCGACTCAATTGTGAGAAGTTGATAGGAATATGTGCATGTAGTGTGAGGTCTAACATGTGACAAAACATTTTTTTTTCAAAAGAAATAAAAAAAAAAAAACAAATAAGCACATAATTACAACTTTCGAATCACCCGTGTGACCGATAAAAATAAACAGAAAGTAAAAATTGTTTTGTGCAGGCCCGGTGCCCACACACTGTCAAAACTACTCTGTTCTGTGCACTGTTCTGTTTCTAGAAAATGCCCAGAAGCGCGCGCATTAGGATGCCTACTCGGGAGGCGCGCGCGTTAGACAAAGAGGGGCAGAGGCGCCCGCATCTGGGTAACAACCTGTAAATCAGCGGGTTCAAGGGATTGCCTTGACCCTAAATAAAAATGCTTTCCCCTGCAGAATTTTTTAGTACAGAAACATGGAATGGAAGGACAAGAAGGAAGACGGGCGATTCTGGTAATTGGGGTCGGACGCGTGCGCTTTAGGCCAAGGAGGCCAGAGGCGCGCGCTTCCCACCCTTTTTACCAGAATGCCCAGAAAACAGTAATAAGAACACCAAAAGTTAAGAACACAAGTTTAACCCTCTAAATCATCCCCAGCGGAGTCGCCACTGTAGATACCCCGGGAAGCCACGGCTTGGCTAGAGCGGTGAATTATCCTAGGATGTCTAACTTGTTTTAGATTGTTTAGAGTCGCCACCTATGTTTTTAAAGGAACATAAGAAAAACCTAGAAATAGCCTAATTTATGTACAAAATCAGAGATTCGGGAGAGAAGGGTTCGGGGGTTAGGTGACGGAGTGGGAAGTACTTAAACACCCACTCCGCCCCGCTTATGCGGGTCTTGCTACTATTGGTGTTCTAATGCTAAATGTCCTTCAATTTATTAACGGTGCTAACAATTATAATGTAAAGAAAAAGGGGAAGAAAAGAGAATTGTTTTATTTATAAATTTATGCTAAACAATTACATTAAGAAATGTATAGGAAATTAAAGTAGAAATTAAAATGTAGGGAGATAACCTTAACCAACTTTAATGTAGTAAAGTGGTCATTTAGTCATGTCCCAATTGATGGGGATTGCATACTAGTAAGACTAGAATAAAAGAGAAGAAGAATAAAGTACCTTTAGAAAAGAGGACTTTAGACTTTGACTTGAAGATGGTGTTGTTTGTAGAGAAATGGTTGTGCAACACTTTGTGTAGTGTTTGTTTGTAGGGAAAATGTGTTGAGAGAACTTGTGTATAGTTCTTGTAGGGAAGATGAAGTTTGTTTTAAAGAGTGTAAAAAGAGTCCCTTTTCTAAGGTAGAAGATGATGGTTTTTATAGGTAAAAAAGAGAGGGAAAAGTTGGAGGGAAATTGGTCAATCCATGTGAGATGGAATTGACCAATAGAAAATAAGATAAATAAAATAATAAATAAAAGAAATAAAAGAAAATCAAATAAAATAAAATAAAAATGAATTATTTTGTTTTAAAGAGATGGCTAGAATAATGGGATTGGAGGTTATAAAACTAGGGGGATGAATGTGGATGAGAAAAAAAGTCTTTTATGATCAAGAAAGAGATGTTGCAAATAAGAAAAGGGAGGGAAATAAGGTGCAATCCGTTACTGCCAAAATGGGAAGCGCGCGAGTCCCGCTTTTGGGGCGAGACGCGCGCGCAGCCCGTTAACAGTTCCGGAAACGCCCGCGGCAGAAAATGACAGAATGACCCTAAAAGTTAACTCTGTTATGCAGTTTAGTCCAAAACTAACGGAATCAGTTAGGAACTTAACCGAAGTAACAGAAATTAACGAAAATGAGTAAAATAAAAATACTTTGTATGCAATCAAAGTGAGAGGTCCAAGGCGGGGTGTTTACACCATGAAGCAAAGAACCTAGAATTTAGACATTAAAGTAGGTCCCCTTTATCCCTTTTCGGGTCCTAGGGTTAGAAACTTTTGACAACCCACTCTTGCTTGACCTTAGGATTTTTACGTCCTTTGGCATTGGGAGTGATTCGTAAAAGGCATTCCACGACCTTATGACCAGAACAATCACAAACAGAACAATGATGAAAGCCACCAATCACATTAATTTTCAAAAACTCCTTACTTTTCTTAGGGATAGCATTCTTAATTGGGTCAGATGAATCAGCCTTAACAAAAAAAAAACTTTTGAAATTTTGGAGCATATTTTCTAGGAGCGCGCATAGGGCTTAGAGGCGCACGGCTGTGAGGTGCGTGGGTCCTAGGCGCATAATGTTTACTCAGAGAAGGAGCGCGCCTTTTCTCAAGAATAATTTTGCTAGGGGTTGCTTCATCTGTAGCTATCTCTTTCCCTTTAGCTTTTCCAAATTGATTCTTTGGGTAGACATAATGAAATGTTTGTCTTTGGATGTGTTCCTGTCCTTTACCCTTAGAATTAGAATATGTTTCCTTTGGAATTTCAAGAGTTTGCTGGGGAGTAAATTCACTATCTCTTTCACAACAGATATCACACTTAAAGTTTTCACTAGTTGACGTGAATCCCAAGCCTCCTTTATCACCACTGTCTTTTTGAGATTCAAAGATACTTTCCATAGTGACACGAGAATTGGACCACTCATTTGTAATTTTTTTTTTGATCAGTAATTTGAGTAACCAATTACTCATTTTGAACTTTAAATAGTGAGTTCTGTTCTATCAGAAAAGCGTTTTTATCAGTAAGAGGAGTCATGCTCTTTATCTGCTCCTTAAAGAGGGTGAGTTCAGATTTTAGTAGAGATTTCTCCGTTTTAAGCTGGGAAATTTCATCACATGATAGTGCTAAATCTTCCTTCATATCACCAAATCTACTAATTATCTTTTCAGCTTCTTGTAGATACCCCGGGGAACCACGGCTTGGCTAGAGCGGTGAATTACCTAGGATGTCTACTTGATTTTAAGAGTCGCCACCCACGTTTTAGAGGAACGCGAGAAAACCTAAGAAAATAGCCTTTTTTATTGATTACGAAACCAAAGATTCTTGAGATGAGGGGTTCGGGGGTTAGGTGACGGAGTGGGAAGTACTTAAACACCCACTCCGCCCCGCTTACGCGGGTCTTGCTACTTTTGGTGTTCTTATATTTACATGTCCTTCAATTGATAAAATATGCTAACAACTACAAAGTAAAGATAAGGAGAAAATGAAAGCTAAATGATTTTATTGATTGAGTGTCTAATGGTTACATGTTGAATATTTGCTAAACAATTACATTAAGAGATGAAATGGAATTAAATTAATGTTGGAATGTTGGGATGTAACCTTGGCCAAACTTCAATAGTGAAGTGGCCTTTTGGTTGTATCCTTTTTTCTGGAGATTGCATACTAGTAGGACACAAATAAAATAAGAGAATAGAAAAGTGGTACCTTTAGAAAAGGGACTTTGAACTTGGACTTGAAAAGAGTTTTGTTGTGGAGAAATTGTTGTAAAACAATTTGTGTAGAGTCTTGTCACGAAGAACTCTTGTAGGGAGAATTTGTGTATAGAATTGTGTATAGTGTGTGTGTAAGAAAAGTTTCAAGTCTAAGAAGAAGGTCCAAGAGAGGTAGAAGAGAGATGAAAAGAGATCAAAAAGAGACCTCCTTCCAATGGTGGATTGGAGGGGTTTTTATAGTTGAAAGGGGATGTTTTTGTTGCCAAGACGGAGTCATAAAGATTAGTTTCCCGGTTAAAATCATATAAAATGAGCAAGGGAGAGATTCTTGGACAGAAATCAGTAACTGACACGCCCAGATGCGCGCGCATCCCGCATAGTCGGCGGGAGGCGCGCGCTTCTGGCCCCAAAGGGCTGAGGCGCGCGACTTTGAAATGGCGATTTTGACAGAATGGACTAGAAAGTTAACTCTGTTGTGTAGTTTAGTCCAAAACTGACGGAATCAGTTAGGAACTTAACCAAACTAACAGAAATTAACAAAAACAAGTAAAGTAAAAATACTATGTATGCAATCGGGGTGAGAGGTCCAAGGCAGGGTGTCTACACTTCTTTGAATAATTTTTCTTTCTTTTCAAGAGCTACATCATCCTTAATTTTAGACATTGGTGCAACCGGTGATTTAATACTAGCTTTGTTGGTCCCAAATGGGCAACAAGGGTATGAAAAATACTAGAGGGGGGGTAAATAGCTTTTTAAAATTCTTTTCAAACCCTTTTGCAAATCAATGGCAAATGCGCACAGCTCTAATTTTGGCTAAGTATAGCATGCAACAGAGTGTGAAATGCACAGCGGAAAACTTAAAGCAATCACTTATGCTGTAACGACCCGAAAACCCGCCTCTATTTTATTAGTAATAAATAATTATTATTTATTTATTTGCTTATTTATTTATTTAAATTATTATTTAATTTATAATTTATGTGTGCATTTTATGTGTTATAATAAATTATGACTAGCATTTTTTTTGGGTCATTTGTGCTAGTGTAGAAGTGTTGAGTCTTAATTGTTAGTGGGGAGTTTGTTTGTAGAGAGTAGTAGTAAGGGAGGGGTCTAAGTGTAAGTTTGGTTTAATCATCTTCTCCCTACTCCCTCTCTTTCTCCCTCACCTCATTTCATTCCCAGCACAAACTCTCTCTCTCTCTTCCAAGAAAAGGTAAGTTTTCTTCTCTACCTTCTCTCTTCAATCTAACAATCTTGCTCTTGTTATTTCTCATTTCTTAAAACATGAAACTTGTTTAGATCGTCGATAGGATCGTAGAGAACAAAGAAAATTCGAATTCCGTCAACTTTCATAAAATCCGGGTAAGTTACTTTTCCCCCATTTATGCTAAAATGGTTCATCATTAACTCCATTGATGCTCTAGTTGTTATATATAGCTCCTTTGGTTGGTTTCGAACACATTTGTAAATTATTCATATTTTGTGAAATTTGGGTGTTTGAGTCATTCATTGGTTTGGTTGTTCAAATGTTGCTAGATGAGTCTTTTATAGGCTTAGAAGTTGTTTTGGTTCATTATTATTCTTGTTGGGAGCTTTGATTTTGGGTTGGATTGAATTGGGTAAAGGAAATGTGAAGAACCCAGGAAAATTTCTGTAGATCTCTCTGTCCCGCGCAAGAGGCGCGCGCACCCTTTTCTTGGAGGCGCGCGCACCCTCCAGCTCCATGTTGGTGGTTTTCCCTTCTGAACTCAGGAGGCGCGCGCACCCCTTGGTGATGAAAGCGCGCGCACCCTTCTTCCCCATTGTGGCGCATTCCTATCTGATTCAGGGAGGCGCGCGCACCCTGTCGGTGGGAGGCGCGCGCAACCCCTCTACCTTCTGTGAAAATCATTGTTTTCTTGTCCATTCTTTCGAAGGCCATAACTTCTTCGTCCGGACTCCGTTTTGGACGTGTAAACTATCGTTGGAAAGCTCTTTTCGAGTGCTATGAAATGGTCCTATTGGCCGCACGGTTCCAGATTAGAATGGTTGTCTTTTCGTTGAGGTTTAAGATCAAGGTGTAGTCTCGGTCTAGGTTCCGTAGTACTATTCTAGTTGACTTAGTTGGGCACCGTGGAACACTTTAGTAATTAAAAATTGGTTCCTTTGTGAACAATGGTGTTATGTAATTTGATCAAGTATTGTTTGGGAATGTTTGGGCATCTTATGATGTGTTCGTGATTGTTCCAATCGAATTGATTTTCGAGTAAGACTTGGTCTAGGTTTTAGGCGATGTCCTATAGTACCTAGAGGGTTGTCATTGAACACCAAAGTGTAGGGTTTAGTCCGGTCGTGATCATGTTCTAATAAGTGTAAACTTTTGGATTCGTTTGGGTGTTTAGAATTGGTTCGTTATGAACGGAGGTAAAGCGTGAATTGGCAATTGGGTACTTACGGTTTGATTAACCTTAAGGTGTATTCATTCTGATTTCCTACTTAGGAATTCCAGGTGTGATGAGATGATTGAGTTCATAGTCCTAGTATATCTTTATGAGTAAATGTTTAGGGTCATTTTGGTAATAGTCATTGTGCCATTTGTGAGCGACCGTTTCGGTTGTGCTCTTTATGATTAACTTGTGGGTATCATATTTAGGATGTATTTGGTACGTGCCTTATCTTGGAATCATTATGTTTTAATGCTCAATGTTGTTGGACTCTTTTATGAGAAACTCCTTGTGTTTATTGTTGTTGAACTCTTCTTGAGTAATCGTTTGTATCTTTTATGGTGATTAATTGGTATAGTTCCCTACTTTGGAATCTTTGGTTGTTTATCGAGCTAGTATTTATTACCTAGCATTTAATTGAATGTCCATCCGGTTATTTGTGTATCGAGTCAGGCAATGGATAATGCTATAATGGCACAGCCAAGTCCAGTATAGCATCGCCCATTGGTCCTTCTTCCTCATCCAGATTGGCCTTGGATGGGATGAGCTAGCTCCTTTTGTGAGTATTCTAGCTACACGTTTTGGAGCATAACTTTGTGGCATGGCTCCCGCCCTTTGTGGCACGTTACTTTGTTATTGGATCCGGTACTAGGGGTTTTCTCTTCAGCTATTATGCTACTACGAAGATGGTTCGATTGGTTGATTGATTGATGGGTCGGTTCTGACCGAGGCTCTCTTCAGCTGTTATGCTGCTATTGTTGACTGGTTTATCGGTTGAAGCTACGCAGCGATTGTTCTATTGGTTTAGTGAAACCTTGGCTTAGTATCCTTTGTAACGTGTTTATTTCAGTATTATGTGTTGCATGATGAGTTAGTCGTTATTTCCAACTGGTATGGGACGGTTGGCGATAGGGAGCTTTCTCATTTGTTGTTATATGATTTACTTGCTCAGTTATATAATTGATTTGCATGATATTATGCCATGTAGATGCATTTAGTAACTTACTGAGATTTTATCTCACCCCGTTTCTTGTTTCAAATTGTTTTTCCTTCACCCCCCCCCCCCCCCAGGAAAGCAAGTGGTAGCGTTATGAGGTCCGTTGTAGCGGGAATCTTCTGAGCAGGTTGATCGCATTGGGATAGTTTCTCTTCGGAGCCTTTATGCATATTATTGTGGGTTCGTAGTCGTTCAGTGTTTTGTATATACGGTTGCACTTTGGGTATTTTTGTTAATAGTTATTCTTGCTTCCGCGTTTGTTTCTAGTCTCTGAGTTATAATCTCGTTGAGGTGTTGTTTGATGGTATTGGTTTCATAGTTGAATTCACGCGCCCGGTTTGGTATTTTGTATTTTGGAGATGTATATTATGTAAATTTTATATTTATGGATTTTTGAGATTTTCGGGGTGTGACATATGCGCAGGTGTATGCGCAGAAGTGTAAAACGCACGCACTATGTTTTAGCTTAAAGAGAGGCGCAAAATGGAACTAAGGTAGAAAGCAAACAAACACAATGCAAACATTGCAAGACAATCTACAAAGATCAAACAAAGAAATATATAAGAAAAGCTTAAATGTAGAATGTAAAAGGGTTTGAAGCGGGATCCGTTTGCTGATGCGGGATCCGTTTGCTGAGGCGGGATCCGTTTGCTGAGGCGGGATCCGTATGCTGATGCGGGATCCGTTTGCTGAATGCGGGATCCGTTTGCTGATGCGGGATCCGTTTGCTGATGCGGGATCCGTTTGCTGAATGCGGGATCCGTTTCGCTGAATGCGGGATCCGTTTGCTGAATGCGGGATCCGTTTGCTGATGTGGGATCCGTTTGCTGAAATGCGGGATCCGTTTGCTGAATGCGGGATCCATTTGCTGAGGCGGGATCCATTTGCTAAATGCGGGATCTGTTTGCTGGTGCGGGATCCGTTTGTGGATGGCGGGAACCGAGGCTCCGTCTGCCTATATGTGATATTGTTGTGTTGCTTGATGGAAAGGTGGTGATTTTGCGGCTCACCATGGACCGAGTTGTTGTCATTGAACAGTAATTGTTTGACTCTATGGGATGCAGGCGTAGTTTACTGCGGATCACTTTCTGCTAGGGATGAAGTGTCTTGAGTTGCAGATGCTGTTGACCTTGTGGTGGAACCTGTTAAGTGTGTGCTTTGCAGGTATATGTGCTTGTGACATGTATGGGATATGAAATGGCAGTTATAAGGGAAATTGTGCTTGTGGTGTGATGTGATTTGAAAGCAGTTTGTATGAGAGAGAAGTAAAGTGATTCTGTGTGTGAAGTGATTTTTGAAAGCGGAGATTGCTTGAGATGAATGATGTTCATACCTTCACCTACCATTGCCGCTTGATTGGGGATGGATTGCTGAAGGATGTTGATGCTTTTGATGAAGAATGTCCATGCTTTGGATGGAGAATGATGATGTTGATGGTGATGAATTGTTCTTGCCTTTGAAGGAGTGAAAGGAATTAGACCAGCGTAGTTCAAGGATGGTGGAGAATGCTGGGGGAGAATGCTGGGGGAGAATGCTAGGAGCAAAGCAAAAAGGAAACACATAATTTTGCACAAGAAAAGAAAAAAGAAAATAAAATCTTTTTTTTAATTAGAAAGAAAAGAATATGCACAGACGTGAGAAAAAGATTTTTTTTTTTTTAGTTCGTGGGTGAACCATTTTAACCATTGTGTGTTTGTAAAGCCAACCCAAGATCAAGTCGTGTTCAATCGAAGTTCGGATTGCCTTGTTGAATTCTGTCGTCGCGGTGTCCAACGAAAATTGATGTCTAGCCCCAAGAGATTTGTCGTTTATGGGGCTTCAAAAGGACTATTGATGCCGAGATGCCAAGGGGTTGCTGACTGTAAAGCCCCTCGAATGCTGAACTTTGAGTGGCTTACGAAGCCCCAAGATGAATCAACTCTTAGCCCATTCAAATAAACTATCTTTTGTTGTCGACGTGGGCAAGCCCCAAGAAAGATCATTGATACCAAGATTTGAGAGATTGCTAATCCCCAAATGTCATGGGCTTATCAAGTTTGTAGATGGCGGGATGTGGAGACCTTTCGGTGTGAAGCCTCAAATTTTCTTGGAATCGGCTTAGCATTATGTTGGGAGCGGATAGCGCTATTGGGAAGAACTCTTGAAGGCGATCTTCTTGTTTATCTTGTTTGGAGATGGATGGCCCTTTTTTATGGTTAATACCCAAATGGCGGAAGGTCCATGTTGAAAATGTAGTACGGTCTTCGGGAGACATCTCGTGGGAGATGGTGGTGTTGTTGCAGATGATAAGGTCTTGGTGTGATAAAGTCTCGAGCGGTATGTTTGCTTGAGTCTTCTTGAGTTGAACCGACGGCGGATCTTCGGATGGAGCCTGTGCTTTTGATCTTGGAGAAGGGGGTGTTGTATTGCAAAAACATTGGGATTGGCCGTAACTCTGCTTATAGAGTTAACATATTGGCATTGCCCGCTATAACTCAGCCGGGTGAGTCTAGCATATTGAATCCTTTTCCTTTTCTCTAAGACTTCCTTCAGAATCTCGCTGTGAGTTCTAACAAGAATCATCAAATTCATTCATATCATCGGAGCCTTCATTTAAAACCAAGAGGCCTTTTGACTGGAACTGCTGAGGGACCATTGAAGTTTGATCCCTTTCATGGAGCCATAAGACTACTCCCAAATTGCATTGCTCGGGTACCACTGCCTAAAAGCTTGCTAATTGCGAAGCCCCAATATTACCCTTTGCTTGTATAACTGTAATGCCGTAGCCCAAAATATTGTAGATTGCGAAGCCCCTTGAGACCTTTCGGTATAAAGCTCCAAATGTTGCTGGGGACATTGAAGTGAATTGCTTCTTGCCGAGGGAGCCTTTAAGACTTGACCGTAGCCCCTAGAGTGCCATCATTGATTGCGAGAAAGGTCTATCCTTGATTGGGGGAACGAGTACGGGCACACATGACAAGAGGGCTTTTTGACATCCCTTTTGAGATACGTTGAGGATAGTCTCACACATCTTTCTCGAGCATAGCCCCTAGGGCTTATTGATTGTCAAATGAAGCAAAAGAACCCCTTGTTCTTGAGTCACATAGCCCCTAGGGCGTCACCATTTGTTGAGCAAAGCAAGAGTGACTCATGCTCGTGCGAGGGAACAAACATGAGAGGACATGGCAAGAGATACTCCATTTCTCGGGAGCCTTTCGACGTACTTTAGAAGCACATACTTGAAGAAGTTTTGAAAACTGAGACACATGTTGTTGCTATTTGCTGCCCAAGCCAATTGACTAGCTAGGGATTATTTGTGCAACCTCGTGCCCTTTTATGATGGGCTCGTTCTCATATGGGTCTTGGTTACCACGGGCCTTCTTTTCATGAACCCAAAAATGCACACTGGTGGAGAATGATGCCAATAACCCAAGACAACCTTTGATGGTGCCATATCTTGTCGAGCCTTTTGCAATCCCAAAGTTGACTCGGTGGGGAATTGATTTGTTGAGGAGATCCAATGTAGAGCTTGTGCAGTTGTCTTCCTTAGAGGCTGGAGATCTCCATTTCTCTTTCCCTTCTCTCTCTCACTCTCTCATTTTTTTTATGACGCACCCTGTTTTTTGCCTAGACCGCCCTTTCGGGTTTTCAATCTAGCGGGCATCTCTTTTGCGCCTTCATTTTTTTTGGACTCAATTAATGAGGAAGTGTGCATTGACTCTGGCTGAGGAGATAAGACATGTGATTTTGCAGTGAGAACCTTTTATCACTAATGATGAGTGACATTGACTTGGCTAGGGAAGTAGCCCCTAGTATTAACTTTGTATATATTTGTTGAATGACTCACGAAGGCAAGTAAGTCATTAAGATAGAAGAGAAGGAAAGCCCCAATTTGATTGCAAGAAATTGGGAGTATGCAGAAAGAATAGAAGCCCTAGACTCGACAAGGAATGGAGAGTGATTCCGAATCTAGGAAAGTTGTTCAATCTTGAGGTGATTAATTCATTGGCAAATGAATCGTACAAAGATGTCTTGACAAGTTCGAGAGGAAGGCCGATCACCATAACGCGCTAGGGCTAAACATATCTTCTTTCTTGCATGAGACCGGACCCGAAGGTTGCCTACGTTCCTCCAGTGTAGAGGCTCAGGTCACCGTAGTTCTTGTGGATTCTCCATTCGTCGTGATGGATTATTGCTTCGTCGTGATTTTTGTCGATGTTGCTTCGTCCTTCGTTTGGTGGAATGATGTTGATCATTGATATGAACTTCTTTGAATGAGGGGGATTTTTTTTTTTTTTTTTTTTTTTTTTGTGCTCTAACTTTTGCCTAGGTTGATTTGAGCATTTCAACCTAGCGAGCCCTTTTTTTATATATATCCCCTTCATGATCATTGCTCCACCTTTCTTTGCCTTGATTTCGTCGTTGTTGATATCTTCGTTGTTGATGCCGTCGTCGATGTTTAGCCCCTACGCGTTCAAGCGATGGCCTTCATTCCAAAACTTGTTTAGACACCTTTTCATCATTTTGCCAAGAATTAGATTGAACAACTTAGAAGAGTGTATGAGGACAAGAACGACTTTTATTTAATGATTGACTCAAAATTTAACATTGGACGAGAAAATTAATGCACACATTAGAGGACTTTTGACTCTTTTTTTTTATCCTATTTCTAGCTAGAGAAAGACAAACGGAGATTGTTGTCGTCGTCCTCATTGTCGTTGTAGTCTTCATTGTCATTGTAGTCTTCTATGTCACTACATTCTTCCATGTCATTGCTTGGGAACCCTTTGTCGTTGAAGCTTGTGTCATAGGAGGACTCGGCCACTTCTCAGAGCAAATTGTCAATTCTAACCCTCGCATCATACATGCTTGAAAAATCGGAGTGAAAATCTCCACTAAGATGAGTGCGGTAGTCCATTTTCAAACACTTCAAGAAGATGTTCATTTGTTCCTTCTTAGAAGGCCTATCAACCATCTCGGCTTGCTTGTCATTCCAACGGCGATAGAAGTCCCCAAATGATTCGTCACCCATTTGCACGGTACTCTCCAATTCCTTCTTGGTGGGGCGGAATATGGAGTTACCTTGATATTGTGACTTGAAGGCAAGCATAACGACATCCCAATTGAGGCGGGTGGAAACTGGAAGACCCATGTACCAATCTTTTGCGACCCCCTCGAGAGTAAGCGGGAAGCATTGTGCCATTATTTGAGGAGACACTTTCTTTTGTAGCATGGCCCAAATGTAGGAGTCAACATGAGCGTCGGGGCAAGAGTTGCCGTTGAACTTGCCAATATCGGGCATCTTGAACTTTTTGGGTAGAGCCTCCATTGTGTTCATGAGGAGAGAAGCTTGATGAAGATCGGTGCTTGGGCCCTTGTGCAAATTTAGCCCACTAAGCCTTTGGTCAATGTAGGACATGAGAGTGTTGACCAAACCGGTATCAATGCTTTGGACCTTTCTTTCATTCGTGAGCCCCTTCAATTGGTTCCCGAGTTTGGATACTTCTCTTTTATGGGCCATTTCCACATGCTCGTAACGGGCTCGCCATAAATCATCCTTGCGGCGAACATCCTCGGCTAGCGTATCAATTTGCCCTTTCAATATTTTCACCATGTTGAGTAACCCTTCATTGGACACGGAAATGTTCTCACCCTTGTTGTTGTTTCCGTTGTAAGCCATTGGACCTATTGAGAGAACACAGTTGATCTTAGGTTGGCCCCACAAATACCTTTTGAATCAAATGATTGAACCCACGAACAAGAGAGAAGACTCAAACCACATAAAGAAAAATGACTCTTTTTTTATTATTATTTTTAAAGTCGGAAGGACGTGGTCCTTTTTGGGGTTTCTAGAAAACATAGTGGAATCGTCACACTAGTATATAGACCTTCTCGTGGTCCCATATACTCATCGGATTCCACCACGCTTGTGAATCCTACATGTGTCGGGATTAAACTAAATTAATGTAGTAAAGCATACATGCGGGGACGGATTTTTATTTTCGTCCATAATAACCACTTGGGGACGGAGTTTTATTTCGTCCAAAACAACGAGTGGCATGTATGATTTGAAGACATTAGTTTAGGGAAATCTCGTCACATGAAAACCGACTTGAGCACGGAGTGTTAGACCCTAACTAGAATTGTTTGGTTTGTGCTCGGCTAAAGAGAGGATTAAAGGTCACCCCCGGTATGTAGTCGTGAACTACACCACGGGCTGAGGTTTACCGCTTCGGAAGAGTCAAGGTCTAGTGGAGCTTGAAACTTCCTAGGACGGGCCTCGACGG
Organism: Campanula takesimana; assembly: GCA_026119855.1. Taxonomy (NCBI): domain Eukaryota; kingdom Viridiplantae; phylum Streptophyta; class Magnoliopsida; order Asterales; family Campanulaceae; genus Campanula; species Campanula takesimana. The sequence continues at coordinate 1,359,782 of JAOWBW010000084.1, forward strand.
GTTTGGGGTTGGACTTGTGCGACTCGATAGTGAGCAGTTGATAAGAATTGTGCGCGTAGTGTGAGGTCTAACAAGTGACAAAATATTTTATTTTTTTCAAAGGAAATAAAAAAAACAAATAAGCACGTAATTTACAACTTTCGAATCACCCGTGTGACCGATAAAAATGAATAAACAAAAGTAAAAGGGGGTGTATGCAAGCCCGGTGCCCACACACTGTCAAAACTGCCCATTCTGTTCACTGTTCTGCTTACTGTTCTGTTCTGGAAAATGGCCCAGAAGCGCGCGACTCAGGGAAGTTACGTGGGAAGCGCGTGCATTGCGCCATGACTGTGGGAGGCGCGCGCATCTGGGGTACCTGTCAGAATGTCAGAAGAAATCGCGGACTCAGGGGATTTCCTTGGTCCCAAATTATGTAACTTTCCCCTGCAAAAACTTTTTAGCATAGAAATATGAAATTTGAAGTACAAGATGGAAGGTGGGCGATTCTGGTAATAAGGGTCGGACGCGCGCGCTTTACGCCAAGAAGGCCGGAGGCGCGCGCTTCCTACCCTTTTTACCAGAATGCCTAGAAAACAGATATAAGCACACCAAAAGCAGAAAATGCAAGTTTAACCCTCTATATCCCCAGCAGAGTCGCCACTGTAGATACCCCGGGGAACCACGGATTGGCTAGAGCGGTGAATTACCTAGGATGTCTACTTGATTTTAAGAGTCGCCACCCACGTTTTAGAGGAACGCGAGAAAACCTACGAAAATAGCCTTTTTTTATTGATTACGAAACCAAAGATTCTTGAGATGAGGGGTTCGGGGGTTAGGTGACGGAGTGGGAAGTACTTAAACACCCACTCCGCCCCGCTTACGTGGGTCTTGCTACTTTTGGTGTTCTTATATTTACATGTCCTTCAATTGATAAAATATGCTAACAACTACAAAGTAAAGATAAGGGGAAAATGAAAGCTAAATGATTTTATTGATTGAGTGTCTAATGGTTACATGTTGAATATTTGCTAAACAATTACATTAAGAGATGAAATGGAATTAAATTAATGTTGGAATGTTGGGATGTAACCTTGGCCAAACTTCAATAGTGAAGTGGCCTTTTGGTTGAATCTCTTTTTATGGAGATTGCATACTAGTAGGACACAAATAAAATAAGAGAACAGAAAAGTGGTACCTTTAGAAAAGGGACTTTGAACTTGGACTTGAAAAGAGTTTTGTTGTGGAGAAATTGTTGTAAAACAATTTGTGTAGAGTCTTGTCACGAAGAACTCTTGTAGGGAGAATTTATGTATAGAATTGTGCATAGTGTGTGTGTAAGAAAAGTTTCAAGTCTAAGAAGAAGGTCGAAGAGAGGTAGAAGAGAGATGAAAAGAGATCAAAAAGAGATGAAAAAGAGGCCTCCTTCCAATGGTGGATTGGAGGGGTTTTTATAGTTGAAAGGGGATGTTTTTGGTGCCAAGATGGAGTCACAAAGATTAGTTTCCCGGGCAAAATCATATAAAATGAGAAAGGGAGAGATTCTTGGACAGAAATCAGTAACTAACACGCATAGACGCGCGCGCATCCCGCATAGTCGGCGGGAGGCGCGCGCTTCTGGCCCCAAAGGGCGGAGGCGCACGACTTTGAAATGGCGATTTTGACAGAATGGACTAGAAAGTTAACTCTGTTGTGCATTTTAGTCTAAAACTGACGGAATCAGTTAGGAACTTAACCGAACTAACAGAAATTAACAAAAACAAGTAAAGTAAAAATACTATGTATGCAATCGGGGTGAGAGGTCCAAGGCGGGGTGTCTACACTTCTTTGAATAATTTTTCTTGCTTTTCAAGAGCTACATCATCCTTAATTTTAGACATTGGTGCCCGGTGATTTAATACTAGCTTTGTTGGTCTCAAATGGGCAACAAGGGTATGAAAATTTCTAGAGGGGGGGGGGGTGAATAGCTTTTTAAAATTCTTTTCAAACCCTTTTGCAAATCAATGGCAAATGCGCACAGCTCTAATTTTGGCTAAGTATAGCGCGCAACAGAGTGTGAAATGCACAGCGGAAAACTAAAGCAATCACTTATGCGCAGGTGTATGCGCAGAAGTGTAAAACGCACGCACTATGTTTTATCTTAAAGAGAGGTGCAAAATGGAACTAAGGTAGAAAGCACACAAACACAATGCAAACATTGCAAGACAATCTTCAAAGATCAAACAAAGCAATATATCAGAAAAGCTTAAATGTAGAATGTAAAGCACAATAAATAGACACGCTATTTGGAGAGGTTCGATCGGGAAAAGATCTATGTCCTCTACCAAGATGGATAGTCTTGGATTTCTAATAGAGATCTTATAATATGAGATAGTTTTACAAGTTACAATGATTTAGAACAAACTAACTCAAAGATCTAATATTCTATGAAAGAACAAATCCTAGACAATAACCGGTGTATCTCTAGAAGTATGATCGATGAGATCGGAACTTCAAGAGGTGTGTGTGTGTCAGAAATCTGGGCTCTATAAATCTATGAGATGGAGAGAACAAGATTCTGGTGTTACGAGGCTTTTAGGATCTGGGGTTGGTAAGGTAAGAAGGTATGAAGGTTGTTCTTGAGAATTCTGGAAATGAGCAAGCAATCTTCAAATCTTTAAAGTTTCTTTCTGAGAGTAAAACACAAGCAGCTTGGAAAATGAGGATAAGTGGGCTATTTATAGTGGAGCTTCAAAAACTAGCCGTTGGATCTCTGAGCAAAGACGATGAGCTGGCACAATGTAATTGGTGTGCAGGTGTGCTTTATAGCCGTTGGAGACAAAGCAAGTGGACAAGATTCAAACTTCTTCTAGAAGGATAACAGTTGTCTTCATTTTGAATTTCAAACAGGAGGCGCGTCTCCATCTACGTGTATGCTGAGTGTGTTTGATTTGTCATATGTACATATCAGCACTTTGGCTCAATCCAAAAAGTGTAGCTTGACTTGACGCTTTCCAAGCTTCTAGAATATGAGGTCAGGAAATGATTGAATTGACTATGGCATATCTGCGCGCGCATGGAGGCCATGCGTATTGAGTGCACAGATGGGTGCTGCGCATGAGGTTCATGCGCATCACACTTAGTCTATTTCGCATGAAACCTCAAATTCAAGGTAAAAGCCCTAACCACTAAGCCTAGTCTATAAGAAGGACTTAGCAAAAAATTGAAGTTATAAAACTTCTTACATAGGGTCCTAAAGTCCTTAAAACAAACTTAGGTGATGGTATTAATCAATTCTACCATAAGTAGGAGGGTTAAGTAATAAGCATACCCAACAATCTCTCCCTAAATGATTGATGCCATTACCTACTATAACAAAGGCAATACAAAGTACTTGATAAAAACATGTCCATAAGAATGTAAATGGTAAATCATGTCTCAAGACAATGCAAACACTAGCCAGTGTTATAGATTTCTAGTCTATCCAAAAGATAAAACTTACAATATGGGAAAGACAGAAATATCATTCAACGCATACAAAATATTATGAGTTTAAGTTTGAATATGCATTTAAACTTAATGTTTAAACATCATGCAATGAAATATGAGCAGTTATAAATATGCGCATGATGTTGATTTTAAATAATGCATTCATTGTTCCACAAACGAATGGTTTGAATTGAACAAGGTTTTGTGAAAACACAATGATGCATTCTTCTCAATAAAACTTGAAAGATATGAGTTACAGGTACAAGTTTTACAATGGAAGAAAAATCAAAAGCAAAAAGAATTAAAATTCGCATCAAAAAGGTATTACCTATGCGCAGCAAAAGAAAAGATTACAATTCTAATCTATATTAATTCTGGACAACGCTTCCCTAAGCTCGTTCTACAGGCTGGTAAACTTGTTCATCAACTCAATTTTCAGAGCCTGAAACTTTGCATTGTATTCCACAGCCTGATTAACATAAGTCTTCATGCCCGTGCGCATCAAATCATTATCTCTTTGAAGATATTTAGAGACTCTGTTAAAAGTATTCTCAAAACTGAATTTCCTTCTGTGCATCCACAAGAATTTTTGTTAACTCCACTTGAACAATATTCTGACTGGCTTGCATATCTAGCATAGCCTGGTTCCTTGTGCCATTGAAAGTGTCACCAAACTGAACTAAGAAGTTGGTCATGTGAGATTTTAGCGCATCAATGGAGGCGGAGGAAGAGCTGGATTCTCTTGGCATAAAGTTGTCTATGGAGTTAATGACTTTGGCAGTTTCAACTTGAAAGATCTCTGTGATAGTCTTTGCCAAAGAAAAGATAGGCTTCGTGCATACCATGGACAGAGGGGATCTTTGCGAGAGCTTCAGAAAACAAATTAAAATCATGCGCAATGTCTTGGCGCAGTATCTCAAAATTAGCAGGTGGAGCTTCGGATCTGGTTGCATGCGCTTCAGAATGGGTTGCCTTTGTTGCAGAACTCTCCCCCTTAATGGCACATTCAATAGCCTGAAGCAAACTGGCCTGTGTATCGAGCCTTGCTGACTGCGCATCTAGTTGCTCTTGAATTTTAGCTTGCGCAGTGACCACTTGGAAATGCTGGGTTCGCGCGGAAAATTGATTAGCCTGGATTGGATAGTTTGGAGCATGGCCATGATTTGGCGCATATCTGCTAATGAAATAGAGGGATATGAGGGAGCAGTAGCTGGAGGCACTATTGGAATAACTGGAGGAGAAGTGTGAGAAGCCCCAGTTGTGTGCGCAGGAATGCCAGTAGTAGCAGCAGCAGGAGTATCAGAAGGAGTACCTTGCACATGAATAGGAGAGAGAGGCACAGCAAAGTCCTCAGAACTAGAATCTGCAGCATCTTCGATTATAGTAGTAGCAGGAGTATAAGAAGGAGTACCTTGCACATGAATAGGAGAGAGAGGCACAACAAAGTCCTCAGAACTAGAATCTGCAGCATCTTCGATTATTGGCGCATCTTGATCTACTGTAGGATTAGGCGCATCAAAAGCAAAGCCTTCACCATCAATGAAGATAGGTGGGCCTTGCTGCGCAATATTCCTCAACGCAACTTCATCTAGCCTAGCTTGCCTCGCTATATCACGCGCAGTCAATTCTGTGCGTATAGGATCAGACTCAGTATCTGATACATCTTTCCTAGGCCTCTATGTGGCGCGCATCTTCACTCGGCATTGAGTCTTGCTATGTGGCTTGCTCTTCTTAGATGATAGTAGGATCTCATCCTCACTAGAAGTATCCTTGCGCGTCTTCTTAGGTGTCTCCCCCTGAGATGGTGCAGCTTCAGAAGTTCCAGCGGTAGACTTTGAAGGGCTGATAAGTGGGTCATTGAATGCACCTTCAAACACATCTTCCTCTTGCACAGGAGTAGGAGTAGAGGTGTGCGTTGACTTAGGCACAGGAGGAGGGGCGCAGCAACATCATCATCAACCAGGATGTCTTCATCAGACTCATCCAGTAGAGTTCTTGTTTCCTTTGTTTTCTGCTTCTTCTTCTTTTCTTTCTTCTTTTCTTTCTCAGGCGCAGCAGCCTTTGATTTCTTAGACTTCTTTGGTGGCTCAGGGTCAGCTACACCCGTGCGCTTAGCAGCAGGCGCAGTAGGCTCTTTGATAGTGATCCCAGGCGCAGAAGACTTCTTGGCCTTCGTCTTCCTGCGTGGCGCATCAGCAGCTATGCCCTTTCTCTTCTCCTTATCACCCACCTTGTTCAGTACAGGTTCATATACAGAGTCATCGTCAGAATCTGATTCAGTTGAAGAAGCCTCTTTTATCTCACTTTCAGACACAGGAGGAGGCCCTTGATCTTCAAGGTGCATGTCTTCAAATACTTCAATGGGATCCGCAGCCCAGTACATACAATAGTCAAAATTATTTACTTCACGGCGAAAATTGTGAAGGAATACACGTGTGTAAGTGCGTGTAGAAGTAACATCAACCTTCAATGATGGGTCCTCATCCACCAACTTGCGCACTTTGGGAAAGCGCATGAAAATGGCAGTAAGAATTCTGCAGTGCATCTTGTACTTGGGTGGCTTCTTGGTTTCAGCAGCCTTCTTCTTGTAAACTCTCACCCAGCGCACTAGCTCATCAAATATGATCTCTGCCCAACTCAACTGCTTCTTCTTGTAGATAGCAGCGTAGCACATCTATTGCTTGCTGGTAAAGGTAGACTTATTCCCATTCTTGCCATTGATGGTGTCTCCAATGAGTGTGCAGAGGTGGTACATCAACTCTCCAAATTCCTTCCTATCATGGTTGTTGTATTGGCCAACCAGAGTAGGAATCTTTATAAGCTTCTACGCAACTTTGTCTTGCGCATCCTGAGACAACTTCTTCTTGCTGCACGTAGGAAGTCCCATCATCTGACGTATATGCGCGTAGTTGATAGTGACAGAAACTCCGCGTATTGAACTTTTCAGGCACTGGACAGGAATGTCGTCGTAGATGCGCTCCACTTCTTCTGCGTTGCTGAAGAACTCATCTATGTATGAAGGGAGAATGAAAGATTGTCCTTTGGTAAAGAGAGACAAGATGCCAGAGCTATCCATAAGATCTATCATGTAGCGTCCTAGCGCATACTCTCTAAGGTCTTCAGCATCAATTTCCCAACCATGGATAAAATAATTTAAATTCTGCGTAAAACAAAAGTTATGAATTAGATCTGGACATCCGCATGGAGAGAAGCGCATGCGCATGAGCGATATGCGCAGCGCATGAACTAGACTCCATACTTAGAATAAAATAATAGAAATATAAAGGGTAAAAATGTCCAAAAACACAAAATTTAAATTACACGCCTAAAATTGGCGCGAAAAGATTAAACAAAAACAATAATCATGTAAAGGCACATCATATGACTATTCATCAAGAACATGAAGAACATGCATCGAATACACGAAGAACATAAAAATGTCAAAGTGTTCCAAAATGCATAAAAAGCATATCAAAACATTCGTAATGAAAAATCATACACAAACAAGTAAACCAAAACAACAACAACAAGATCATCAACCCAGAATCTGAGAAAAACGAAAAAGAATACGAAAAGGCTAAAAACTTGAAAAATCTCAGAAACACAACTAAATGATCATTGATGGTAAAACAAATTACATAAATGAATAGCTAAGAGAAACCCGAGCATATAGCATCAAATAATTTGAAAAACAAGCAACGGATCATATAGAAATCGCAAAGGGGAAGAAACTGAACCTTGAACAACAATGGCAGAATTCGAAAGAGAAAGTTGGGAATCTTACCATTTGTGGATCTTCTTGTTTCTTGGATGCTGTAGTTTTCTTAGGAGCCATATATAAAAGAAAAATATTACATGAAAATGGAGTAATAGGGTTTGTACAGAGAGAGAGAAAAAGTGATAAGAGCAGAGTAAGGGGTAGCGCCGGTGGTTTAGAGGGTTATCACCAAAAAGGTACGTGATGTCACGGCGCGCTGACAAAATTTGGTAAAGATCAGGTGAGTGAAGTGCACGCGCAGGTGAGGCGCACGCGCTGATGACATGGCCCAATGAGGAACGCGCGTGAAGAGCACAAGCCGCGCGCGTGTGTCAGGCATTAATGGTCAAGACAAGACTTTTCCACTTCCGTCACAAGTAGCACACAATGAGCATTAATGGCGCGTCAATTCAATTCTTTTGCATTAAATGGCTGGGACATGTGCAGGGGTAAAATAGTAATTTCCCAATAAATTTTAAAAAATTGATGAGGGAAAAAATAATTGAACAAGTACCCTTGTGAATTATACTGCCTCAGCGAGTCAAGGACCTAGGTGCAATTAACGAAAAGAGAACTTACCTGAGGTCCACGTGGCATGTACATGAAGCTTATGCGCAGCTCTATAATGCGCAGAGTTTCTTAGAAAACTCATAAATGATTTTCCTTATGCGCAATACCGTGTGCGCATGAAGTGCGCAAGCGCATGAGGTATTTCTAACTTAGAAAATTTCAAGTCACAACAAAATCATTAGTATTGACAAATCATATGGACAAAATTTAGCTAAGTTCAAGCATACCCATTTCACCTCTAAAAAAGATGAACCTTTTAGCATCTAGTGCTTTTGTAAGGATATCAGTGATTTGGTAGTCAGTTCCCACGTGTTCCAAATGAATGTTTCCTTTCTCCACGTAGTCTTTGAGAAAGTGATATTTGATGTCGATGTGCTTTGTCTTTTAATGCATGACAGGATTTTCAGAAACTGCAATGGTTGAGGTATTGTCACAGTAGATGGGACAATTATCTTCTTTGATGTCATAGTCCACCAATTGCTTCTTTATCCACAGAATATGACACCAACAACTTCTAGCAAAAATATATTCTGCTTCTGTAGTTGAGACAGAAACTGCAGCTTATTTCTTACTTGCCCATGACACAAGTCGATATCCGAGGAAATGACAAGTGTCGCTTGTGCTTTTCCTGTCAATGGTGCATGCTGCGTAATCCGCATCTGAATAACCTACAAGTTTAAAATTTGAATCTTTGGTGTACCAAAGTTCAAGGTTAACAGTGCTGGAGAGATATCGTATAATATGTTTCACAGCAATTAAGTGCGCTTCTCTAGGGTCAGATTGATAACGAGCGCAGACACAAACACTAAACATTATATCAGGCCTACTAGCAGTAAGGTAAAGGAGTGAGCTAATTATACCTCGGTAGAGAGTTTGATCAACCTTTTTACCTTTTAAGTCTTTGTCGAGTTTGTTGCCGGTAGGCACTGGGGTATCATATGGTTTAGCATTATCTAGTCCAAACTTCTTGATTAGATCCCTTGTATACTTTGCTTGGTTGATAAATATGCCTTCATCCATTTGCTTGATTTAAAGCCCGAGGAAGAATGTGAGTTCTCCCATCATGCTCATCTCAAACTTGCTTTTCATTAGTTTCTCAAAGCGCTTGCACAATAACTCATTAGTAGAAACAATGATAATATCATCGACATAAATTTGAACAAGTAATTTATGATCATTATGTTTGGCAATGAAAAGGGTAGTATCAATTTTACCACGAGTGAAGCCTTTCTCAATGAGAAACTTGGATAGTGTATCATACCATGCTCTTGGTGCTTGCTTTAGCCCATACAAAGCCTTCTGGAGTTTGTAGACATGATTTGGAAATTGAGAATCCTCAAACCCAGGTGGTTGAGCAACGTAGACTTGTTCTTGGAGTTCACCATTCAGAAACGCGCTCTTCACATCCATTTGATATAACTTGAAGTTCTTGTGAGCAGCGTAAGCTAGGAAGATCCTTATAGCTTCAAGTCTTGCAACAGGCGCAAAAGTTTCATCGTAGTCGATTCCTTCCTCTTGCCTGTAGCCTTGTGCAACCAACCTTGCTTTATTTCTTGTGATGGTTCCATTCTCATCCATCTTGTTTCTGAACACCCACTTTGTACCAATCACTCCTTGATCATTTGGTCTTGGAACAAGAGTCCAGACTTTACATCGTTCAAACTGATTGAGTTCATCTTGCATTGCAACAACCCAATTTGGATCTTGGAGCGCTTCATCAGTCTTCTTCGGTTCAATTTACGAGATAAATGCAGTGTAAGCATCAAAGTTTGTAGCTCTCCTTGTACGAACCCCAACATGAAGATCACCAATGATATTAGTGATTGGGTGATCTCTAACTTCACGAATTTCAGGAGGTAAGTCAGGTTGAGTTGTAGTAACTTGAAGGTCTTCAATTGGCACATCTTTCCCAGCATCAAAATCATTAAAGTTAGGGGGTTGAACTGGTTCAGAATTAAAAGAGTGAGTGACACCAGGAGCAGAATTAGAATGATGTGAATTAGTGGAATCTCCAGGCGCATTGTTCGGTGCAACTGAAGCGTCACTAGGTGCGCTATTGACAAAGCTTTACGCAACTGATGTAGATGGATTTCCTTGAGTTGATGCATTCTGATCTTGTGTATGCGCAGTAAGAATGTGCGCACCTGTCTTAATGGACTCAACAGAATCATCAGCAACATTTGGAGCCAAATGTGGCTCAAGGAGAGAATGTTCATCAAAAGTAACATGTATAGATTCAACTATCACTAAATTAGATCTATTGAACACGTGAAAATCTTTAGAATGTTTAGCATACCCAACAAAAATACCTTCATCGGCTTTGGCATCGAATTTACCTCTATGTTCGTTTCTGTTGTAGAGGATATAGCATTTTCAACCAAAGATTTTGAAGAATGCAATGTTGGGAGTTCTACCACGCCAAAGTTCATAAGTGGTCTTGTTGTGGCCTTTGTTGATGAGGGAGAGATTTTGAGTAAAGTATGCTGTGTTGATAGCTTCTTCCTAAAAGTACTTAGGCAATTTCGCTTCAGCTATCATCGTCTTCCCTGCTTCTATCAACGTTCTGTTTTTCCTTTCTACAACACCATTTTGCTGCAGAACTCCAGCTGTTGAGAAGTTGTGATCTATCCCATTATCATCGCAGTATCGAGCAACACCGTTGTTCTTGAATTCTGTTCCATTGTCGGATCGAACACTAACAATGTCATCTTCTTTTTGGGTTTGGAGCAGTCTGAAGAGAGTGGTGAGAATGTCATAACAATTGTCTTTGGAAATCATCATTTCCACCCACGCATATCTTGAATAATCATCCACCACAACTTGAGTATATTTGTTTCCTCTAATGCTTGCAGTGGTGACTGGTCCAAATAGATCAATGTGCAGCAGTTGCAAACATCTTGATGTTGAGGGATTTGTCTTACTGGAGAAAGACTGCTTTGATTGTTTGCCAAGTTAACACGCAGCGCATTTGTTGTCATGATGATCAGCAACCTTGGGGAGTCCTTTAACAAGATTGTCCCTGCTGAGTTTTGATAGATATTTGAAGTTCAAATTACTCAAGCACTTGTGCCATAGCCAACTATTTTCGCTCACACTTTTAGCTACAAAACAAAGATTAGTACTAGAGTTCATATTTTAGAAATCAATAATATAAATATTTTTCTTACGATAACCGGTGAGCAATGTAACTCCAGATTTGCCATCCTTGATAAGACACTTCTTTAAAGTAAAGTGGCATTCTAATCCTTTGTCACAAAATTGAGATATGGATAATAAGTTATGCTTGAGTCCTTCCACAAGAGAGACTCTTTTGATGCACACTTTGTCTTTCTTGAGCTTTCCATATGCTAGAACTTGACCTTTGTTATTATCACCAAATGTTACTGAGGGACCTCTTTCTTCATGAACATCTTCAAGTAAGGATTCATCTCCAGTCATGTGTCGTGAGCACCCACTGTCGAGAATCCATTCATACGTTCTAGCTTTAGAAGATCCATCCATGAAGCAAAGAACCTGAAATTTAAACATTTAAGCAGGTCCCCTTTATTCCTTTTCGGGTCCTAGAGTTAGCAACTTTTGACGATCCACTCTTGCTTGACCTTAGGGTTTTTAAGTCCTTTGGCATTGGGAGTGAATCTAAAAAGGCATTCCATGGCCTTGTGTCCAAAACAATCACAAATAGAAAAATGATGAAAGCCACCAATCACGTGAGTTTTCACAAACTCCTTACTTTTCTTAGGGATAGCATTCTTCTTTGGGTCAGATGAATTTGCCTTAACAAAATTTTTCTTTTGAAATTTTGCTGCGCTTTTTCTAGGAGTGCGCATAGGGCTAGGATGCGCATGGCGTTGATGCGCATGGCTCCTAGGCGCATAATGTTCGCTCGTAGAAGGAGCGTGCCTTGTTTCAAGAATTATTTTGCTAAGGGAAGATTCATTTGTTGCTACTTACTTCTCTTTAGCTTTCCCAAATTGTTTCGTTGGGTAGACATAATGGAATGTTTGTCTCTTGACTGGTTCTTGACTTTTACCCATTGAAATAGAATGTTTTTCCTTGGGAATTTCACAAGTTTGCTGAGGTGTAAATTCACTTTCTCTTTCAGCGCAGACCTCACACTTAAAAGTTGTCACTAGTTGAAGTGAATCTCAAGCCGCTTTTATCACCACTGGCTTTTTGGGACTTAAAGATACTATCCATAGTGACACGAGAATTGGACCACTCATTTGTAATCTTTTTAAGATCAGTAATTTGAGTAGCCAATTCATTGTTTTGAACTTTAAGTATAGAGTTCTGTTCTGTTATATAGGTGTTTTTAACAGTAAGAGGAGTCATGCTCTTTATTTGCTCCTTAAGGAGGGTGAGTTCATATTTTAGAAGAGATTTCTTGGTCTTAAGCTGGGAAATTTCATCACATGATAGTGCTAAAGCTTCCTTCATATCACCAAATCTACTGATTACCTTTTCAGCCTCTTTGAACAACTTTTCTTGCTTTTCAATGTCCTCATCATGATTGATTTTTCGGATTGGTTCAACTTGTGGTCTGATTTAGTTGCATTTTCTGAGCTTGCTTCTTGCGCTCAGATCACATCTAGCAAATAACAATCCACCATCGCTTTGAGATGGAGTAAGACATCCTTGTTCAATGAGCTCGTTGATGGTTGGTCCTTTCTTCTTTTTCACCTCTTGAAAACCTGCAGATTTCTTGATAGGTTTATTCAAGACATTCAAATCAGGAACATCTTTGGAGTAGTCATCATCTGAATCATAAGCATTGACTTCATCATCCTTTGCCACCAAGCACACGAGTCTATCATCAGAATCTTCATCGCTTTCTTCCAAGTCTGTTTCAATCCATGTATTGCGCTCAGTTGATGGAGATTCTTCTTCAGCAACCATTCCTTTATGACGATTGAATTTGTGAGTGCGGTTGCTCTTTTTCTGCATGTACTCAAACTTGGGAATTGGGCAGCATGATGAAAAATGTCCTGGTTTCCTGCAATTAAAACAAACAAGATCTTCTTTTCTTTTGGAATCACTGCTCCTTATGAACTTTGGAGGAGCTCTGCTTGTAGATCCTTATGCTTTGCTGAAGGAGCTGGGTTTTGAGAATTTTCTGAACTTCTGGAATCTCTTCACAAATAAAGTGAAGTCTTCATCATCTATATCCAATAACTCAGAAGTAGAAATTTTGGCGTCAGAACTTTTCTCAACATGTGCTGGCGCAGGTGCTTCTTCTCTTTGCGCCACCATAGCAATGGACTTAGATTTTCCTTCAGTTTCACTTATACGCTGAAGTTTGAGTTCATAAACTTTGAGGTTTGCATAAAGGTTTCTGAGTGTCCAAACAACTAAAGTTACAGCGTCTTCAAGAGCACTAGATTTATACAGATATCTTGATCCAAAATCAGCGAGAAAATTAACATTCAATTCTTTATTTGAGAACTTCTTTCCAAGTAAAATACAGAGATTAATGATTTCACAAAATCGTTCATAAGTCTGTCTTAAAGATTCACCGGGGAGTTGAGAGAAATTGTTGAATCTCTTTTGAACTTCGTATCTCTTGTTCTCCTTCTAATGCTCTTCAATAGCATCCCATAATTCATTGGCTGTAGCACAATGCATGACTTGTTCTTTCATATCCGTGCTTAGAGTGCTTAGGAGAATGTTTCTTGCTTTCCCATCATTTGCAACTCTTCTAATTTCTTCTTCAGTCCACTCTTCCTTTGGTTTCTTGATAGAAGGTTGAGCAGCATTGGTTCGTGGATTAGGATTCGCTTTCATTGGGATATAAGGTCCATAAACCATGGTGTAATGAAGCCTTTCATCGATTGATGTGAGATGGGTCAAAATGCTGAATTTCAACATGTCGAAATGATCTTCATCAAATACAGGAACATGTATGTAGTTAGCAGTTGCTAAAGGTTTTGAGTTTGCCATATCGAATCGGCACCCAAGTTGTTAAGCTTGAAAAACAAAAACATTTTATATAGGTGAAAGCTCTGATACCACTTGTTGGTCCTAAAGGGGAAACAAGGGTATGAAAAATGCTAGAGGGGGGGTGAATAGCTTTTTAAAATTCTTTTCAAACCCTTTTGCAAATCAATGGCAAATGCGCACAGCTCTAATTTTGGCTAAGTATAGCGCGCAACAGAGTGTGAAATGCACAGCGGAAAACTTAAAGCAATCACTTATGCGCAGGTGTATGCATAGAAGTATAAAATGCATGCACTAAGTTTTAGCTTAAAGAGATGAACAAAATGGAACTAAGGCAGAAAGCACACAAACACAATGCAAACAGTGCAAGACAATCTACAAAGATCAAACAAAGCAATATATCAGAAAAGCTTAAATGTAGAATTCAAAGCACAATAAATAGACACGCTATTTGGAGAGGTTCGATCGGGAAAAGATCTACATCCTCTACCAAGATGGTTAGTCTTGGATTTTTAATGGAGATCTTATAATATGAGATAGTGTTACAAGTTACAACGATTTAGAACAAACTAACTCAAAGATCTAATATTCTATGAAAGAACAAATCCTAGACAATAACCGGTGTATCTCTAGAAGTATGATCGATGAGATCAGAACTTCAAGAGGTGTGTGTGTGTGTCAGAAATCTAGGCTGTATAAATCTATAAGATGGAGAACACAAGATTCTGGAGTTACAAGGCTTTTAGGATCTGGGCTTGGTAAGGTAAGAAGGTATGAAGGCTGTTCTTGAGAATTCTGGAAATGAGCAAGCAATCTTCAAATCTTCAAAGTTTCTTTCTGAGAGCAAAACACAAGCAGCTTGGAAAATGAGGATGAGAGGGCTATTTATAGTGGAGCTTCAAAAACTAGCCGTTGGAGCACTGAGCAAGGACGATGAGCTGGCACAATGTGATTGGTGCGCAGGTGTCCTTTATAGCCGTTGGAGACATAGCAAGTGGACAAGATTAAAACTTCTTCTAGAAGGATGACAGATGTCTTCATTTTGAATTTCAAACAGGAGGCGCTTCTCCATCTACGTGTATGTTGAGTGTGCTTGATTTGTCGTATGTACACATCAGCACTTTGGCTCAAGCCAAAAAGTGTAGCTTGACTTGATGCTTCCCAAGCTTCTAGAATATGAGGACAGGAAATGATAGAATTGACTAAGGCATATCTGCGCGCGCATAGAGGCCATGCGTATTGAGTGCGCAGATGGTTACTGCGCATGAGGTTCATGCACATCACACTTAGTCTATTTCGCATGAAACCTAAAATTCAAAGTAAAAGCCCTAACCACTAAACCTAGTCTATAAGAAGGACTTAGCTGAAAATTGAAGTTATAAAACTTCTTACATAGGGTCCTAAAGTCCTTAAAATAAACTTAGGTGATGGTATCAATCAATTCTACCATAAGTAGGAGGGTTAAGTAATAAGTATACCCAACAAGCTTCCTTTCTGAATTTTCTCCTTGCACTCATATCACATCTAGAAAATAATAGTCCACCATCATTTTGAGCTGGAGTAAAACACCCTTGTTCAACGAGCTCACTAATTGTGGGTCCTTTCTTCTATTTCACCTCTGATTGTGTGAATACCCCTTTCCGATGAAGCGACGCATAGGAAGTATCTTGCAATTATTTTTATTATCAAAGGGAATATTCATAACGACATTTAAAATTATGAGAGTCGCCAAGCCATTTTAATTAGCCAAAATATTGAGAAAAAGCATGTTAATGGGTTCGGGGGTCAAATTACGACAAGAGAAGAATATTGAACGTTATCACTCCTATCGCCCGAATGATCGGTCTTTCTATCATGAAACGACCCTAGGGTCTAGCGCATTGCAATGTTCCCAATGCGTGAACCATTCCAATCATGATTAAGCCCCGGTTAAGATCGAGATTTGTCTTAGGGACTTAAGGGACTTCCAGTATAACCTCATCTTTGATGAGGGATCTCGAATCTTATCCATGGGATTAAGGATGATTAGTATGAACCATTCATTAGGGCTCGATAACACAGTGTCACACTATCCATAACACATGACATAGGTTAATTATAGCCAATATTAACGCATTAGTCAAACACCGGGTCAAAGTTGACCATGGTCACACTTGCTTTTACAAGGAGTCATGACTCGGGCATCAACTTGGCCATGATTAGCTTTAGACATGTATTATGGACGTGGTAACGTCAGCTAGACCAAAATCCAACCAAAGTCTGGGTATTTGTGTGTCACGGACAAGTGTGGTTGACTCAGCTCGAAAGGGGAGGTGGAATGGACCCGTGTGCGCTAGAAGGGCACAAGAGCACCAATCAAGCTGCATTTGGCATCCATCCCGGGTTTAAAGGGCATTTGGAACGTGCAAGGTCAAGTGCGCGTAGTGTGAAGCCATTCTATGTTCTCTTTTGAGCTAAAAAAGAAATTTTCGATTCGTTTTAACATCATGAGCAATGTATAATCAACATATGAACAAGCATGAATAAGCATAATCAATAAAAATGAGCAAGCATGAATAAGCTATTTACACAAGCAATCAAGCAAGAATCATATGAACAAACAAAGCCAAAAGTTGTACATACAACAAATTGTGCACAACCAAAAAATTCTTTGAAATCAAAACTTCACAAGAAAGAATCCTTTTGAAAACCATTTGCAAAACAAGTTGTGCACAACAAAAGGATTCAAAATATTTACAAAAGGGGTTATGCACAAGGAGGCCTTAAAACCCCAATTTTATGTCCAAAAAGACTTGTGCATAACCAAGCTTTAAAAACCAAGTTTTGGCTAAAAAAAAGAAGAAGGTAATGTGCAAAAACAAATCTGTAAATTTGGAACCTGGAAAAGGAGAAGCAAAAGGGACACATAATGTTTCTACCCTGCACAAAATTGTTAAATTTTGAAACATTCTGTTCCCTGCCCAACATAGCCGTACGGCTATAGCATCCTGGCAATTATTTTTTTGCAGTTTTTCAACTTCTGATCATCAAGCCCCAGTTTAGTGCATTTCCAGAACAGTTTCACCTCCAGAATATTCAAACAGAAACACAGCACACACAAAATAAACACAAAAGTTAACGAAAACGGGGGACGGGAGTTTGACCCACACAAAAGTGCCCTCAAATTTTCTAAAGAGAAGTTTGCAAACACTTTACTCCCCAACAGAGTCGCCACTGTAAGGATCCCGCCCCGTGACGAAGGAAACGAAGGGTTTTCGTTTCGAAGGGCGAAAAACCAAACACGGTTATCACGCAAAACATAACGGAGTCGCCACATTTGTTAATTATTTAACCCAAGAAATGGAAAGGTTAGAGATTCTATTAGTTCGGAGGTCAGGTTACGCCTTGGGAAGAGTTTTATGTCACCCAAATCGCCTCGGATAGGACCGAGTCTCGCTAAATGTGCATGTGTGTGTGTGTATTTCAAAAATGGGAGAAACTGACATTTTAACAAAACTGGTTAATTATTTAACAAAAAAGAGTTATTTTGCAAACATTTCAGTCAGAAAGGGAAGAAATTGGAAAATGCACTCCCTGGCCAAAGCAGCCGTATGGCTAGGGAGAGCATTCCAGGGGTTTTTGACAGTTTATCAGAAAACTGTCCAGTTTCAGGCAAAACAGAGTGTTCTTGCTAAAACTGGACTGTGATGATCATTTTCAGTTATTTTCTTCAACAAAAACATGGATTTAATCATCCCTATGTCATTGATCATAAATTAGACACCAAAAACAAAGGTTTTGTGTGTGATCAAGACAATCATTGGGGAAATTTTGAGAAAGTTGATGAACATGCCCTTTGGGCCAAAATGACCATTTGATGAGTAAAGATTGAAACTTTACCATCAAAATGGACTTATTATGCAAGATTAAACCTTTAGAAACAAAAATGTAACATAAAGATTGGATCTTTATGTCCCATACTTGGTGATTTTATGGCTAGGTCATGGTTGGGATGATAAAGATTGAAACTTTATCACCCAATCATGACTCTCATGGCCAAACAAGAACAAAATCAACATAAAACTTAACAAAACATGATCATCTTTAGGTTTTACCCCACAATCATACACAAGGCATGAAGGGAACCTTGAATCACTTCATGATTTGGTTCCAATGTACATATATATTCATAATACATATATATATATATATATATATATAACAATAATATATATAGCTTGAGAAGACAAGGCTTGTATAATATATATATATATATATATATATATATATATAGTGCTTGAAATGGACAAGACTTGCAAGAAATGTAAAGTGCTTGAATGGACAAGGCTTGCAAGAATAATAAGAAATAACACAAACTAAACAAGTAATATGAACAATAACAAAAAGAGTTTGAGATGAAGAAGATGGGTATAAGGAGGCTTCACCTATGATGGTTATGGCCTATCTTCCTCACTTTTCACTCAAATGTGTATCACTCACAGTTTTTGCTCTCAAACTGGCAGAGTATCAACACACAAAACGTTTTCTCTCCCCCTGAAATGATCAACCTGGGGTTCAATTTATAGGGACTGAGGGTGCCCAACATAGCCGTACGGCTCAACCCCTCAAGTACCCAAACCATCCGTACGACTCGACTTGGCGAGCTTCTGGATTTTTCTAAGTTTAATTCCAGTTCAGTCCTGGAATATTAGGTTTATCCTAGTGAAGTCCTGGCCCATTGGTTTATCCCTAAATGGTACCAAGAATTCCTCTAAAGTAGGTCAAATTCAGATTGGGGTACTTACAGCAAGCAGGGGTCAATGGTTTTCCACCTCTTTGATGTTTGATTAATGATCAAAGCGGAGTCTCCATACACTTCTAACTCTTTCACATTGCGCTCTAAGGCGGCTTCCAATATGGCTATACATGCTTCATACTCTGCAGCATTATTGGTCGTTGCGAAGTTCAGTTTGATTGCTATGGGAGTGTGCTCATCCTTTGGGTCAATGAGTAGGAGTCCAACTCAGTTCCCTCTCCTGTTTGCAGCTCCATCAAAGAACAATTACCATTTCTCCTCGATCTCTATGGAAAAATGTCATCATCCAGAAATTCAGGGTTGGGCCCTCTTATTTCGGTGCTTGGGGAGTCAACGAGTTGATCTTCCATTACCCTCCCTTTGATCGCTTTCCTTGGACATAGGTGATGTCGAACTCTCCCAAGAATACTGACCACTTGGTGAGCCTCATAGAGAGAGAGGATTTGTCAAACAGATATTTGATGGAATCCATTTTTGAGACTAACGGGATGGGGTGAGATACCATGTAGTGCTTGAGCTTCGTTACCACCCATACTAGCCCTACACAAGTCTTTTCGAGTGCAGAGTAGTTAAGCTCACTACCTTGTAACTTTCGGCTGATGAAGTAGACTGCGTTTTAAATCCGAGAATCTTTGGCTTCTTGTGCTAATATGGCCCCGACGGCAGTGTCTGTCACAGTTAGATAGAGTAGCAATGGTTTTTCCTTATGCGGCGGGCGTAGGATTGGGGTATTCACCAAATACTGCTTGATATTTTTGAAGGCCATTTGGCAGTCATAATTCCACTCCACATCAACAGTCTTCTTCATTAACTTAAAGATTGGCTCACAAATGGTGGTTAGCTGGTTGATGAAACGGCTAATATACTGTAGGCGCCCCATGAATCCTTTCACCTCTGTCTCAGTGCGGGGAGGTTTCATCTCCAAGATGGCTTAAATCTTCCTCAGGTCGGCTTCGATTCCACGCTCGGTGACCATATAGCCTAACACTTTCCCCCGGCTGACTCTAAACGTCACTTGGCGGGGTTTAAACGCATGGCGTGCTCCCTTAATTTGTCAAAGAACTTCCTTAGATCTGTCAAGTGCTGACTGTCAGAGCCTTTCGAATGAATGATCATGTCGTCTACGTATACTTCAATCTCTTTATGGATCATGTCATGGAAAAGAGCCGTAACTGCGCGTTGGTAAGTAACCCCAGCGTTCTTCAACCCAAACGGCATAACAGTATAGCAGAAAGTACCCCATGGAGTGGTGAAGGATGTCTTCTCTTGGTCTTCCTCGGCCATCTTAATCTGGTTATAGCCAGCAAACCCATCTACAAATGACTTGACCTCGTAGTTGGCAGTCGCATCCACCAACATGTCAATATTGGGCAGGGGGAAGTCGTCTTTCGGAGAAGCCTTGTTGAGATCTCTGAAATCCACACATACTTGAACTTTTCCATTGGACTTCTTGACAGTCACGATGTTGGACAACCAAGTTGGGTATTCAATCACGCTAATAAAACCTACGCGGAGTAGCTTTTCAATCTCTTCCTTCACTTGCAGGGACCATTCTGGCTTAATACGGCGCAGTTTTTGTTTGACTGGCTTGGCATCTGGTGCTATCGGGATTCTGTGCTCTATGATCGAGTTGTCAAGCCCCAGCATGTCTTTGTAAGACCATGCGAACACGTCCACGTACTCCTTGAGTAATTCGACCAATGCCTCCCTCTCAGCTCCACTGAAGAAGCTTCCAATCTGCGTTTCCTTTGGCTTGGCTTAGGTTCCTAAATTCATGCACGTTAGCACCTCATCGGCAGCTTAGGCTCGAGATTCCCTTTGATTAATAACCTGTTCTGAAATTTCTTTTATGTATTCATCATTTAGCGTGTCTGTGTCTGCCTCTTCTAATGAGTCATTATTAACTAAGTGTATATCATTAGGTTGATTATTAGCTAATTTATCATTTAAAAGAGTGGCTATGGAGGGATACTCGGAAAGGTCGAGGGCTTCATTCATGGCAAAAGGTAATATAGCATTTGCGACAAGGTCATAGTCTTCAGACGTGAGGTCGTCATACTTAGAGGAAGACTCAAATTCAAAGCTAAAAACACTAGACTCAGGGGAGAGGGATTTCGATGAGGTGATGGGAGGTGCTGTGGGAGGAGCGGTAGGAGAATGAGTAAGCCCCAATGTCCCCACCATGAACTCAGGAGTAGCTATGGGACCTCCTAGCGTGCACCAATTCTTCAGTTTGCCCTCCATGGGTACCACCAATGTCCTCGGATCAATGTCTTTCTCTGATTTATCCCCAATAGCGGCTACCATGTCGTTGTCAAGCCCTAGATAACCCAGATGTTAAAGCAGATATTGGCCATCCCACGTCTCTGTCAAACCCGGAGTCTCTGTGGTTTCCGCTGTCGGCTTGTCGAGGGTTGCGGCTTCTAGCTGATCAGCTAAGTCACTTGCGACTTCGGTGGCATACTTGTACTTAGTGGTTTTGATTCTACCCGTATCCTCGTCGTATTCCATATAAGTCAGCATCAAGTTGGACCGGTCGAATTCTACGTCTTTAAAGATCTCGAACCCTTTCTGTAACTTGCCGGTGTGATCAAACCACGGTTCTGCAAATTCAAAACACGAAAACTCCTCGCCTTCCTTAACGAAGTAACTGTTAAGAGAAAGGCAGTATGGCTGCATTTTAGGCTTCTTATATGGCAACTTCACTTTCTTGAGGAATTCCATCCTTTTCTGTTCCGCTCTGTCTTCGGGAGTGAGAGTGTATCCAAGACCAAACAACCCTCGGTGATCAACTTCTTTAATCAGATTCGTGGGACCTTGCAAGTTCTTACCTAGCCCCAGCCCCAGTATGAAGCCCATGTTCTGCAATATTTTGACAACGGGTACCACCCTGTATGATGTCTTTGTGAGGTCAATTGCATAGATCTGTGCCTGAGCGACTACTTCAAAGCTACTAAACAGTCTACTCTCCTCCCCATGCTGTATTTGTAAAATGGGAATGCCCTTGGTGTCCATCCCCTGGGCAGTTACTAGATCACTGTAGACGACTGTCACCTCGTTTCCAGACTGGAATTTCACACATTGATGCAAGGAAGAGGGTACCGCGCCTGACTGATATAGCCACGGTCTTCCGAGGAGGAGTGAGAAGGTTGCTGGAATGTCTATGACATGGAATTCGGTGGGTAGGATTTTGGTTCCAATTGTGATGGGCAGAGTGACAACGCCTATAAGTGCGCGACAGGTTGAGTCATAAGCTTTGATTGTTTGCTTAGACGGGCTCAAATCAACACCATGGACACCGACTACATCCATCATCCTTGACGGCAAGATGTTAATAGTAGAACCATTGTCAACGAATACACGGGGAATTTTCTTGCCATCCACCTCTACAGTAATATACAGGGGTTCATTGTGATCAACTCTGAACATTAGCTTGTCTAACTCTGAGAAAGTGATGATGTTCCTATAGCGGATATTTCCAATCATGTGTGTGACATTCTCTGGGGTAGTGTTGGACGGGACCATTGTAGCGGCGAGGTTCTTCTCAAGCATGAGGCGATGGGTAAGAGAAGAGGTGAGTAGAGACTAAAGTGAGATGTGCGCTTGGGTTGCTTGAGTTGGGTAAGGATGGGGTCTTCCTTTTCGAGGTCGGTTTGCTCGGGCTCTTCCCCAATGATTTTCTTGGCACCTTTCGCATTGGATTGGTATACTTGGCCAGACCTCGTGAGTAGACAAACTTCCGCTCGTAGCTCATCTAAAGAGAGTGGCGCCTCATGTTGAGAGGGTGGAATTTCGATCTTCTCGGCCTCTTCCAAGATTTTGTCCCAAGACAAAGGTTGGTTGGGTTTGGAACCTTCCTTGTTTAAAGACTCAATTTCACTAGCTAATTCATCTAAAGATAACAAGTAGCAAGAAGTTCCTTTGTCATTAATCATTGAAATACAATTTGTCTCATCACAGTCCGCCACAACAGGCTCGGTCGGATCAGTGATTTCGCTAATTTCTACCATGAGTACATCACTAGCTATGGAACCTCTAGGGTCTTTAATAATGCCCGCATGAATGAGCTCTTGCACGGCTTTCTTGAGGACAAAGCATTCCTCGGTAGTATGATCGGTACATCTGTGGTAGTGGCAGAACTTTAACAGATCGCAGCCTAGTTGCGGGAGATGTCCTTCCAATGGTTCGAGGACCTTCATCTCCACGAGAACTTCAAACACACTAGCCATTATCACCTTGGCTTTGGCAAAGGAATCCATGAGCTCTAGAATGCTGATTTCACTTGTTTGCACCATGTTAACCCCACCATTGTTGGGAAGAGGATTATTGAGCACATTGGGACCCTTCGGCTTCTCAATCTTCTTGTCATTGATCAACCCTTTCACTATACGGTTCAATTGGATACACCCGTCGGTCGTGTGCCCTATACACTTGTGGTACTTTCAGAACTTGGAGGCATCCACGCCGGCTCTTTGGTTTGTGGGTTGATAATTCTCTAGCGGCTTGATGAGACCTCTTTTGACTAGCAAATCAAAGACTTTCCACATAGGCATGCCAAAATCATCAAAGTGTTCCTTTTCTCTTTGTTTTGGGGCCCCACTTCTAGTGACTGCTTGAACATCAAATGGGGTATCATTTTGGATCATGTTGACTTGTCCGACGGTTTCTTTCCCACCCTTAGGAGGCGTGGGGTTTGAGGGAGCCTTGTAGTGGAAGAGTTATTGTTGGTCTTGGTGTTGTCTTTCGGCGGCGCAATTCTGGTGATCCCAGCTTCGTACCTCACTCCGGAGTTAACCATTTCCCGCAAATCGCGGAAGTAACCATTACCTACAGCCGCTTTCATCTCAGGGAGCAAACACTTGTAGAAAATCTGTTTATGTTCCTTCGCCTTAGGTAGGTATTGGACCTCACACAGTCGATGGTTCCACCTTTTGTAAAAGTCATAAATAGCCTCGCCGGGCTTCTGCATGGTGTTCTCGAGATCGGTTTGGTTGACATGCCAATCCAAGTTAGCTTGATACTTCTCGCAGAAAATGGCACTGATTTGATCCCAAGTTTACCTCTCACTTGGTTCTAGCCCCAAGAACTAACGCAGAGCTTTACCATCCAAAGTGCTATGGAACACACGGGCCATTTGCTCGTTGGTGCAGTCACGAGCCCTCATAGCCAATACATAACTGTCAAATGGGTTTTAGGACAAGAATTACCATGAAACATCACTACCTTAGGCATCTTTAAATCCTTGGGGAGAGCCCCTACTTGGCTAGGGTTGATAGTCTTGGTAGTCAGTGCGGTTTGCATATCCACGATTTCAATCAACTTGAGCATTTGCTCTTGCATAGCCATGACCACGGGATGATTGGAGATGTCGGGGATGGATTCTGGCAGAGCAACGGGAGGAGTCACTGAGGCGGTGGCAGCGGCCATCCCAATACTAAAAGGTAATGAAGGTGCATGCAACTTGTTAGCGGAGAGGTAGCCACCAAGCAGTTCAGGGGAAGGCTCATAGACGCCTTTGTTCTTGCTCATGGTAGTAGATCCCTTTTGGGTATAGAGAGAAGGAGGCGGGACACTTCTGTAGCTCGGCAAGTGGAAGGTTGGGCCACCGGTGTTGACGGGGTAGTTGGTATTGACCTCTTCATCCACGATATGAATAAATTTTTCACCATCGGGTATCACGTCGGCTCCTTTCTTTTGGATGTGGCTCCTCAACTATTGGTTGTGATCCTCCAAAGTCTTGTTACTCTCCTTGAGACTCTTGATCTTAGCTTCAAGACTGGCGAGGAAGTTCTGGAGGCTTGGGGGAATGCCATTGAGATTAGCCTCGGTATTGAGCTCATTAGTGCTAACAGTGGGGGCGGCGAAGGCTGCAGAGACTGAAGATGAGGCGGGAGTTGCCATTACTAATGCTGAGACTGAGAACGGGGACGGAACAGAAGATTCATGTTGCAGTCGACCACCCAAACGGACCCAAACTTGCTTTGCTGAAAGGTTAAAGGGAAATGGCATTTAGGATGGGAAAGGCTCATACAAAGTACATTTTAATTTATAAGAAAACATACATTATTTACATCCTACTTGGTTGGAAGGGGTACCCCTTTTTCGCAACTAACTAGAAGACTACGATTAGTGGAGGCCATCACTACATCTATAGACCCCTCGTTTTTCACCTGTATTGCACATCCCAAACGGACAATTTGGGCGAGGGTCGTATAGGGCATGCGGCTTCCACCAACCGATGGGTCCTACGACTAACCCTTCCTTAAAGGCACTTAACGTGATGTCTATGTTACATCCTACACAAGTTAATGATGAGTGGAGGTCTTGACAACAAACACTCATCTTACCATGGAACGTCCCTTGTAGGGAAATCAATTTTTTGTGCACTTTCTCTTAAAAGATCTCGACTCATCATTGACTTGGGGATGACTCGACATAGACAACACGTTATCTGTCTAGTAAGAAAAATCTAGCCAAACCAACCGGTCAAGAATTTGGAGTGTCCTAACCTCTAGTGTAGGTTAACACGGGTAGGATAAAGGCTCCCACCTGTAGATACCCCGAGGAACCGCGGCTTGGCTAGAGCACGCGAATTACCCTAGGATGTCTACTTGATTTTAGAGTCGCCACCCACGTTTTTGAGGAACGTAAGAAAACCTAATGTTTATGAGCCTAAGTTTGATTTACGAAAACTGAGATTCTTTGGGATGAGGGGTTCGGGGGTTAGGTTACGAAATGGGAAGTACTTAAACACCCATTTCGCCCGAGCAAAGTCGGTCTTGTTTGTTCATAATTCACTTTAAATATAAATGTGTTCTTCCTATTTGAATAATGATAAAAAGGGGTTTTATTGTTTAAAATGTAGGGAGATAACTCCTAGGCCAATTCAATGTAATGAAAGGGCCATTGGTGTCATGTCCCAAATGGTTTTGGGGTGATTGCACATTTGATTGAAGAAGAAGAAGAAGAAGAAGAAGAAGAAGAAGAAGAAGAAGAAGAAGAAGAAAGTTAAGACATTTTACCTATAATATCCTTAAAAGAGAACCTCTTGAAAAGTCTTGAAGAAGAGGTTGAATACTTGGAGAGAATATCTTTAGTAAATTGCCTAGAGTAAGGTTCAAGGTGGAAAATTCTTAAGGTCAAAAAGAGGTCTCCTCCAATGATGGATTGGAGGGGTTTTTATAGTTGAAAGCGGGGATTTTTTAGAGCCAAACGGAGTCTCTAAGAAATCTTTCTCGGGCAAAATCATGTATAATGAGCAAGGGAGAGATTCTTGGGCAGAATCTGTAACTGACGCTCCCACGTAGGCGGCGGAAGGCACGCGCGTCTGGCCTCAAGGGGCGGAGGCGCGCGACTCTAAAAGGCAAAATCTGACAGAATGGACTATAAAGTTAGAACTGTTATTCAGTTTAGTCCCTAGACTTAACGGAGCCCGTCTGGAACTTAACCAATGTAACAGAAACTAACTGAAAACACTTAAAAGAGGGAGAAACACAAAATCAAGTGTACAATCGGGGTGAGCGGTCCAAGGCGGGGTGTCTATAGAGCCCCTCGGCGGTGTGGATTGCGAAGCAAATGCGCCGACGAAAGACAGGCATCCGCCTAGGACATCACCAAGAAAAAAGAAAAGACTTGATAAAAGCAGAAATTTGAAATTGCGAGGGATGGAGGTGCACTCCCTGTGTGAGCGGCTTTGGTTGATAATAAAAAGTTCGGTGGCATGAAGCGGCCCACCGTGGCCGACAGCGGGACCTGTCTTGCTGATAGCGAGATCCGTTTGCTGGAAGCGAGACCTGTTTGCAGGTAGCGAGATCCATTTGCTGGAAGCGAGACCTGTTTGCTGGAAGCGGGATCCGGAGGACCGTTTGCTTGAATAGCGAGTACCAAGGGACCGTTTGCTTGATTGCAGGACCCGGCGGACCGTTTGCTTGAATA
Source organism: Campanula takesimana (assembly GCA_026119855.1). Taxonomy (NCBI): domain Eukaryota; kingdom Viridiplantae; phylum Streptophyta; class Magnoliopsida; order Asterales; family Campanulaceae; genus Campanula; species Campanula takesimana. The sequence continues at coordinate 1,386,220 of JAOWBW010000084.1, forward strand.
GCGGGATCCGGAGGACCGTTTGCTTGGATGCGGGACCCAGAGGACCGTTTGCTTAAATACGGGACCTGGAGGACCGTCTGCTGAAGTGTGGGACCCGGAGGATCATCTTCTAAAGTGCGGGACCCGGAGGACCGTTTGCTTGAATGCGGGACCCAGAGGACCGTTTGCTTGGATGCGGGACCCAGAGGACCGTTTGCTTGAATGCGGGACCTGGAGGACCGTCTTCTGAAGTACGGGACCCGGAGGACCATTTGCTTGAATGCGGGACCTAGAGGACCGTTTGCTTGGATACGGGACCCGGAGGACCGTCTGCTAAAGTGCGGGACCCGGAGGACCGTTTGCTTGAATGGATGTAGATTTTGCTTGATGAGGAGGTGGTGACTTTTGTGGCTCACCCAGGACCAAGTTGTTGCCGTGAGTCGCACTTTGATGTTGACAGTTTGACATTGACTTTCGATGGGGTGCGGGCACTGTTGACTGTTGAGTGCTTTCTGCTGGGGATGAATTGTAAAAACTGATTATTTTTTTTGAGAAAATAAAAGACACCCTACTTTGAGTGGGAGTTTCTATCTTATTTCAGTTTTTAGACATGCCTTAAGGGCGGACCAAATTAACGTGTGCCCAGCTGAGTATTTGTTGTCATTGAACTCCTTCTCATTGTTGGGATCCTTAACTTGTTGCTGGTTGAATGCTTTTGAAGTGCCTGGGTTGCTTTCTGAACTTTGACAAGGGCCATTTCTGAAGCATTTTTTACCTGGGACGCGGGCGCTTCCTCTCTTGGCGATGAGACGCGCGCGCCTTGTAGACCAGTGTCGGGAGGCGCGCGCCTCTGGTAGGCGAAATTCGGGGCCTGACATTTGCTGGCCAAAAGATCCCCCCAACAGCTATAATATCAGCTTCTGGTCGGCAATCTGATTCTAACAGCTCTCTTTTGCCATTTTTGAACACCATTTTATTGTTCAATTTTGCTTGTGATCTTCTTCCCCATGGCCTCTAACCTTTTTAGTCTTGATGCCGAGGTTGTCAAGAGTTACGAGAAGGATTTGTCGACATTCGTGTATTCTTTCAAGACCCATCCCAAAAATGCTTTCATCAAAGATTTCGGCTTTCGAATTCTTTTTACTTTGCGGACATTGAAGCTGGATTGGGACTTGTTAAAGGCTGCTGCAGCCTTTCGGGATTGTGATAGCCATACATTCAACTTTTCGGCTAATGAAATGGTGCCAACCGTCGATGATTTTGGGGCCATTCTGGGTATGCCTTTGGCCGGTCGGATTGCCGTCCCTAAGTATCACCGCGGTGTTGTTGACTCTTGGGTTGACCTTCTGAATCTCCCTGTTGGAGAGGTGAAGAAGATGATGCACAGGACCGTTGTTGACATAACTGAGCTTCCGATGTTTTTCAGCTTGCATTCGGAAGATGTCGCGGTTCAGTCTTTTAAGAGAAATGCCATGGCTATCTGTCTTTTCAGCGAGGTTCTGTTTGTCACTCCTCTGGGTACTGCGGATGCGCAGTTGGCTGAAATTGTGTTGCAGGTGAAAGGACAACGATTTAGCATAATTCCTCTCATTGTAGGAGAGACCTTGCATGGTCTGGACGAATTGCATCGTACGGGCAAGATGCGAGGAGGAAGCCCCTTGCTTTTGACCATATGGCTTTGGGAGCATTTCAGGCTTTATGCGTCAGATGGCGACCTCTCTCCTTTTGTTGTTTATAGGCGACGGTTGCTGATTAGAGATTTGACTGAAGAGGGTTGGAGGAGATTCTTCGCTTCTCGTCTTACAGCTGACATTGAGTGGTGCCCTTGGGGTCTTCGCCCTTTTGTGGAACGGACCTTCGGTTTTCAGCATGTGGTTTTACCCGGGTTGATAGATTCTTCGTTTTACCAACCCGAACGGGTTTTGAGACAGTTCGGTCGTCAGCAAATAATTCCTTTTCCGAGGAACGGGATGCTTCGTCCAGTTTCTTATATGGGTCCGGACTTCTCGAGTGAGCTTCAGTCGGCTTGGGGAGATGATCGTAACCGGTGGGCTTCCGCTCCTTTGCATCGGGGTAGTATCTTTCTTCCCGAGAGTTACTTGGATCACTTGCTTGGTACCGTCTACCGCGGCATTACTTGGGTAGATGCTCTTCGGGCTGAATTGCTAGGGAAGGAATTTGAGCCTAGCAGTGCTTTGAGGTACAAGGAGGCTGTTGCTGATGCGAACAACATTCTGACTGACCCTTTTGGTACCCCTTTGGATGACTTTTATGCTCGGAGGCGTTCTGTTGCAAAGAAGGTTTTGGTCCGTATCAGTGTTCCTAGACCTCCCAAGAAGAGTAGGATTGATGGTCGTTTGGGTGGTCCTTCAAAGGCTAAGAGAAAATTAGATTTTTCCTAGTACCCCCAAGAAATTGCAAGTAAAATAGACCACTTGTTTTAGGATTTTAATGTTTTATGTCTTTTAGTAGCTCAACAAATTCTTGTAATGATCAAAGTAATTCAAGAAATGAATAAGAATTGCATCTCGTTAATTTGGAATGATTTAGGTATTTGTTTATATTTTAGACCGCACCCGAAGGTTGCCTACGTTCCTCCAGTGCAGAGGCTCAGGTCTCCGTAGTTCAAACAAACGAAGACCTTTTTTTTTTTTTGTGCACCCTGTTTTTTGCCTAGACCGCCCTTTCGGGTTTTCAATCTAGCGGGCTTCTTTTTTGCACGTGCTCTAATTTTTGCCTAGGCCGCTCTTGCGGGTTTTCAACCTAGTGAACTTTTTTTTTGATGGTCTTCATTTATTAAGCGTAGAATCTCTTCAACTTGTCGAGGTTGACTTCTTTTGGCAGCTGGTCTCCATCTAAATCCGCGAGTCGGACTGCACTGCCGCTTAGTATCTTCTTGACCACATACAGACCGATCCATTGGGGTCCCCATTTTCCAAGGGGGTTCATGGCATCAGGAGGGTGTTGTCTTAGGACCAAATCTCCCACATTGATATTTTGAGGCTTCACCTTTTTGTTGAAAGCCCTTGCCATTCTTTGTTGATAGGCTCTCGTACGTTCGAGTGCCCTTAGCCTTTTCTCGTCGAGTAGAGCTAGCTGTTCATATCGACTTTGCATCCAATCGATTTCATTGACTTGGTTCTCGAGGAGGACCCGTAGGGATGGAACTTCGAGCTCTATTGGGAGTACAGCTTCGGAACCATACACCAATGCATAAGGAGTTTCTCCAGTTTCTATCCGTATAGACGTGCGGTAGCCCCACAACGCTAGAGGTAGCTTTTCGGGCCAATCCTTTCTGGTGGAGTCCATTTTCTTCACAATGGTCTCGATTGTCTTATTAGTTGCTTCGACCGCGCCGTTTGCTTGAGGGCGGTATGGAGATGACTTGTGCTTGGTAATCTTGTATTCTACTAGGAGCGCGTCTATCTCTTTCTCAAAGTGAGAACTGTTGTCTGAGATGATTTCATGAGGAACGCCGTACCGACACATGATGTCGGTCTTCACGAATTCGGACACTTTTTTGGCGTTGAGAACCCGGTAAGCCTGTGCTTCGACCCATTTTGTAAAATAGTCCACGGCTACTAGGACGAAAGATTGTCCGTTGCTGTCAGTAGGGTGAACTTTGCCGATGATGTCTATGCCCCAACAAGAGAAAGGCCATGGCGTGGTCATGTTGTAAAGCTGTGGGGGTGGAGCGTGCTGTAGGTTGGCATGGAATTGGCATTTGCCGCACCTTTTGACTTTCTCGATGCAGTCTCTTTCCATGGTACTCCAATAATAACCCATGCGGAGTATCTTCTTGGTCAACATAAACCCGTTCATGTGGGGCCCAAATTCACCTTCGTGGATCTCATGCATTATTTCTTGAGCTTTGGTCTCATTTGTGCATAGGAGATTGATCCCTTCGTGGTGCCTTTTGTAGACTCGGTCTCCGATTAGTACATATCGAGAGGCTAGTCTTTGCAATGCCATCTGGGACTTCTTATTGCTATCCTCGGGATACATGCCATTCTTGAGGAAATTCATGATATCTGAATACCACGGGGAGTTTTCCTGGACCTTGTTGACCTTGATACTCATCCAGTATACCAGACTGTTTCTTCGGGAAATTTTAAAGGGCTTCACCATTTTACCCTCGGGCATTTCGACCAGTGAAGCGATGGTGGCTAGTGCATTAGCAAAACGGTTCTTGTCCCTTGGTAGGTAGTTGAAGGTGATTTCTTGAAACTGTTCAACCAACTCCTCGAGATGTTGACCATACCGTTGTAGAGTCGAGTCCTGAATCTTCCATTTTCCAGATGTCTGATTGATGATGAGTAAGGAATCACCAAATACCTCTAAGCTCGTGACATTTCTCTCCAGGGTCGCTTCGAGCCCTGCTATGCATGCTTCGTACTCAGCGATATTGTTGGTGGCTTCAAATTCGAGGCGGATAGCGATTGGAGTATACATGTCCTTTGGATCGACAAGTAACATCCCTATGCCATATCCATGCTTATTGGCCGCGCCATCGAAAAAAAGTTGCCACTTATCTTCCTCTGTTGTAGCGCAAATTAAATGCTCGTCAGGGAACTGTACGTCTCCCCCCTTCACTTCGTCACACAGAAATTCAGCAAGCTGATCACTGAACACTTTCCCCCTGATGGATTTAAGTGTGACGTAAGTGATATCGTAGCCGGCGAGCATGAAATACCATTTGGCTATTCTTGTTGACATGAAAGGTTTCTCGAAGATGTAGCGGAGCGGGTCCACTTTTGCTACCAACTTGATTGGGAAGGCCTCCATGTAGTGCTTGAGCTTTTGAGTGACCCGAACCAATGCCGCACAAGACTTTTCTAAGACAGAGTAGTTCTTCTCAGCTCCTTGAAACCGGCGGCTGACAAAGTAGATAGCATTCTCTTTTGTGGAGTCTCGCTGTTCTTGTGCTAACATAGCCCCTAGGGCTTCATCATTGACAGTGAGATAGAGCAAGAGAGGCTTCTCCTTGTGCGGTGGAACCAAAACTGGAGGGCATGTCAAGTAATGCTTCACTTGGTTGAAGGCTTCTTGGCAAGCATCTGTCCATTCTAGAGCCACATTCTTCTTGAGTAGCTTGAAGATCGGTTCACGCATGGAAGTGAGTTGGTGCACAAACCGACTGATGTATTGAAGTCTGCCCATGAAACCTTTGATTTCTTTCTGCGTCTTTGGAGGAGGCATGTCAATGATTGCCTTGATCTTGGAGGGATCGGCTTCAATTCCCCTCTCAGTGACCATGTAACCGAGAACCTTTCCTCTGATGACCCCAAAAGTGCACTTTGCGGGGTTGAGTCTCATGTTGTGTTGTCGGAGTCGTTCAAAAAACTTGTGAAGATCGATCAAATGTTGACCGTTGGTTCCCTTCGAATGGATGGTCATGTCGTCTACATAGACCTCGATCTCTTTATGAATCATGTCATGGAATAGATCCGTAACAGCCCTTTGGTACGTAGCCCCAGCGTTCCTTAGCCCGAACGGCATGACTGTGTAGCAGAAAGTGCCCCATGGTGTTGTGAAAGCTGTCTTGTGATGGTCCTCCTCGGACATGAGAATCTGATTGTAACTATCAAAACCGTCCACAAACGGAGGACTTCATAGTTGGCAGTCGAATCGACGAGCATGTCGATGTTTGGTAGCGGAAAATCATCTTTCGGGGAAGCTTTGTTCAAATCCCGGAAGTCCACACAAACTCGAACCTTTCCGTTTGCCTTTCTGACTGTCACAATGTTGGCTAACCAAGTCGGATACTCAATGACTTTGATGAAACCCACACTGAGGAGCTTTTCAATCTCTTCTTTGACTTGTAGGGACCATTCTGGCTTGATCTTTCTGAGTTTCTGCTTTACTGGCTTGGCGTCCTCTCTGATCGGAATTATGTGCTCTGCGACCTTTCTGTCCAAACCCGGCATGTTTTTGTACGACCATGCGAATACATCCACAAATTCTTTGAGCAGTGCAGTCAATCTGTCTCTGTCTTCCCCCTTGAAGAAGCTGCCTATCTTCGTTTCTTTCGGCTCTTCTTCGGTACCCAGATTAAAAACATGCAATTCCTCATCAGCCCTTGGACCATTTTCACCATGACAACGAACCTGTTGAGCTAGTTCATTTAGGTATGTTATGTTTTCGTGGTCTATTTCATCATAATTTGAATCGTTATTAACTTGTTCATTAAGTTTGTTATTAGTTAATTCATCATTTATGATGTTTGCAATCTCGGGGTACTCAGAAATATCGAATTTTTTATTAGCAAAGAAAGGAAACACACGCTCGGCTATGGCCTCCATATCCTCTTGGGTGAGGGTATTAGAAACACTCTCGTACTCGAAAGTAAGTATGAGCCGCTCTTCCTTTGTTGCTGTGCGGGGTATGCAACCCATTTCTTGGACTAAAAATTCCTCGGATACCATGGGCTCCTTCGTAGAATACCAGTTGTTGATTGGCTCGGAGCTTGGCTGGATCTTGCTGATAGATGGACTCTCCATTTATGTGTTGTCGGAGATGGCGTTGACTTGACAATCATCCATGATGGCAAATTCTTCGAACATGGAGGCTAGTCCTTCCCCAACGGTAATCTCTACATCGGACTCTATAGTCACTTTTGTCGCGACCCCGGACCCCGCGGGCCCGAGACCGCGATCTGGACGTCGACTCTAAAACCAAAACTATGAAATACCAAGGTTAAATATTACATTTAATACCAAAAGGTGATAATCCAAAGTTTTACAAAACCAAGTTGGTAAAAACCCACTTACAACTATCATAAACTTCCACAAGTTTATGCCCAACAAAATACAATATACAATTCTTAGTGACGTCATTGTTTGGTACAACTACCCCAAAATGGTTACACATTTACATAATGGAAACCAACCTATATCAACCTTCCCCAAAAGAACGGATCCACACTCGACGTCCTCTTTCTCGTGATCAGCGAGACTAATCCTTAGCACCTGGGGGGGGGTTAAGGAAAATCAAAGATAAAAGAAAAGGGGTGAGATAAATCTCAATAAGTTACTAATGCAACTACATGACATGCTATGATGCAATATACGATAATAAATCATAAATAGCACGTAGCAGTTATCACATAACAGATAGCAGCGGAAATAAACACATAACAAAGGATATAGCCAAGGTTTTCCAAACCGGAACATCCAAATAAAGGATCTCTGCGCAGCTTCAATAATCAACCAATCATCATCTTCATAATAGCATGAAAGCCGAAGAGAAAACCCCGGTACCGGAACCAATAACATAAAAGTGTCACAAGGGACAAGGACCATGACACAAAGTCATGCCCGCTAGCCAGATACATTCACAAAGGAACGCTGACTTATCCTTTCCAAGGCCAATCTGGAGAAGGGGTATAGAAGGGGGCAAAACAATGGTCAACATTATAATGGACTTGGCTTTGCCATTATAATCTTTCCCATCGCCCAAACACACACAAACTACCAGCTGGACTTTCAAATAAATGCTAAGTAATAATAATTTAGCATGAATGCACAACTTAAGGTTCCAAATTAGGGAACCAATCAAATTAAGTTACCACAAAGGTCAACCAATGCAACAGCACATCAAAGATGAACTACATTACCAAAACGGTACTTAAATACATTTCACATCATATTTATTCACAAAAGAATCAAATCCACACAATAAAGTGTTCCATGGTGTTATCTTAAGTTAATTAGAAGGATTAAACCTAAACTAGTTAAGCCTTAAGTCTTAAACCAAGCAAAAAGGTCAAATTCCTGGAACAGGTGGCGGGCGGGCGCCTGGTATGGGGCAGGCGGGCGCTTGAATGGCCAGTAGGTCTGGTCTTCAGAAAGGGGTATGTAGGCGGGCGCCTGGGCAGGGTCAGGCGGGCGCCTGGTCTACGGACAGGGAAGAAATCTCAGCTGGGTTCACCATTTTCGAGCCAAAACACAAACCTTCCATAAATGCTCAAAATCAAAGTTTTCAAACTAGTTTCCAAGGTACCAAAACTACATCTAAACATCTAGGGAACCTAAACAACACCATCTAACAACCCAAAACCAAGAATCAAACCCAACATTCCAAAATCACCATTTTTGACCAAAAACTCAAATAAATCCCAAACAAATTCAAAACACATCCAAACTTCAAATGTAACACATCAAACAATATCTAAACATGATATGAACATTTTAGCATTAAAATGGGGGAAAAGCAACTTACTTGGAAATAATGAAAGTTGACGGAATTCGATTCTTTTTGGCTCTACGCGGTCCTATCGACGATCTAAACAAGGTTTACGTTTTAAGAAATGAGAAATGACTAGAAGAAGATGAAGAAATTGAAGAGAGAAGTAAAGGAAGGAAAACTTACCAATTTGAGGAGAGAGGAAGAGAGATGGCTGGGAGAAGTGAAAGAGTGAGGGAGAAGGTGAGGGAGGTGAGGGAGTAGGGGGAAATTATTTTTGAAATGTTACAACTAGACCCCCTCCCCAAACTAACACAATTACTTACACTCCCGACTAACAATTAAGACTCAACACTTCCACACTAGCCCAAATGACTCGAATAAAATGCTAGGCACAAATATTATAACACATAAAATGCACACATAATTATTTAAATAAATAATACTTTAAATAATTAAATAAGCAAATAATTAAATAAAAATCATTTAATTACTAATAAAATAGAGCCTATATTTCGGGTCGTGACATTCACTCCCCCTTAAAGAAAATTCGACCCGAATTTTAACGAGACTTACCTTAAACAAAACGCCACGGAAATTTCCTCTCGATCTCATCTCGGAGCTCCCAAGTCGACTCCTCGATGTTATGATTCCTCCAAAGGACTCTAACCAACGCAATGCTTTTGTTCCTCAACTCTTGGACTTTAGAATCTAAGATCCGAACCGGTCGTTCCTCATAAGTCATATCGGGCTCAATATCCTCCGGTATCCTCGGTAACACGTGAGATGGATCATGAACATACTTCTGAAGCATAGAAACGTGAAAGACGTTGTGCAACCGGTCTAAGGATGGTGGTAACGCAAGACGATACGCAAGAAGTCCAACCTTTCCCAAAATCTCAAACGGGCCAATAAACCTTGGAGCCAATTTGCCTTTCTTCCCAAACCTACGAATACCCACCTTTGGAGACACTTTCAAGAACACCAAGTCACCAACCTGAAAACTAAGATCTCGCCTTCGGTTGTCTGCGTAGCTCTTATGTCGACTCTGGGCTGTCTTCAATCGATCCCGGATAACTCTTACTTTCTCAACCGAATCCCGAAGCAAATCAATACCCAAAACTTTCGCTTCACCGACCTCATCCCAACAAATAGGCGATCTACATTTCCTCCCATACAAGGCCTCAAATGGTGCCATCTCGATACTAGCCTGATAACTGTTGTTGTAGGAGAATTCCACTAACGGTAGGTGCGAATCCCAAGAATCGGAAAAGTCTATCGAACAAGTTCGCAACATATCCTCCAAAATCTGAATAGTCCTCTCGGATTGACCATCGGTCTGGGGATGAAAAGCTGTACTGAATCGCAAATCTGTACCCAAAGCTTCCTGAAACGCCTTCCAGAATCTAGAAGTAAACCTCGGGTCTCGATCTGACACAATGCTAACCGGAACTCCATGCAGTCTAACGATCTCATCAATATAAAGGGTCGCAAGCTTCTCCAACGAATATCTGATGTCAATAGGCAAGAAATGGGCACTCTTGGTCAATCTATCCACTATTACCCAAACACTGTCATACTTCCTACGGGTACGAGGCAGTCCCGTAACGAAATCCATAGTCACATGCTCCCATTTCCATTCTGGAATCTCTAACGGCTGAAGTAATCCCGCGGGTCTCTGATGCTCGGCTTTGACCTGCTGACACGTTAAATACTTCGAAACATACTCCGCTATTTCCCTCTTCATATTAATCCACCAAAATTGTTGCTTCAAATCCTGATACAACTTCGTACTACCCGGATGAATAGTATACCTCGATTTGTGACCCTCATCAAGAACTCTCTGTTTAATTCCATCAACATCCGGAACACACAAACGACCACGCAAAGTCAAAACTCCACTCGAACTCAAAGAAAAATCCTCGAAATTCTTTTCCTTCAATTTACCCATTATCTTCACCAACTCGGGATCTTCTTTCTGAGCCTCTTTTATTCTCTGAACTAGGGTCGGAGACACCTTAATATTCGCAAAAATAGCCCCATGACTCGATTCACGAGGAGACCAATCTCGAACATCCTCAAGCATTTTCCATTCACGAACCATCATCGAAGCCACATAAGACTTTCTACTAATCGCATCGGCTACCACATTCGCCTTCCCCGGATGATAAGAAATCGTGCAATCATAATCCTTCAACAATTCCATCCATCGGCGCTGTCGGTTGTTCAACTCTTTCTGGGAGAAAAGGTACTTCAAACTCTTGTGATCCGTAAAAATCTCAAACTTCGCTCCATAAAGGTAGTGCTTCCATTTGTGCAACGCAAATACAACAGCCGCTAACTCCATATCATGAGTCGGGTAATTCTGCTCACTAGGGGTCAACTTCCTCGAAGCATAGGCAATTACTTTCCCATTCTGCATCAACACACAACCCAAACCCTCTTTCGAAGCATCACTATAAATTACTAACCCATCGCTCCCATTAGGCAAAGTCAAGATCGGTGCGGTAGTCAACCTCTTCTTCAATTCCTCGAAACTTTTGTCACATTTCTCGGTCCACACAAACGGAACATTCTTCCGAGTCAACTGAGTCATCGGAGTAGCAATCCTCGAAAACCCTTCAATAAATCTTCGGTAATAACCGGCTAAACCCAGAAAGCTTCTAATTTCTGTCACTGATTCGGGTCTCTTCCAAACCACTATTGCCTCTATCTTTGAAGGATCCACAGAAATCCCATCTTTCGAAATCACATGGCCCAGAAATGACACCTTCTCGAGCCAAAATTCGCATTTACTGAACTTCGCAAATAATTTCTCCCTCGCAAGAACGGATAAAACTGTCCTCAAATGTTGCTCGTGCTCCTCTCGAGATTTAGAATAAACAAGAATGTCGTCGATGAAGACCACCACGAACGAGTCAAGATAGGGTTGGAAAATTCGGTTCATCAAATCCATAAACACGGCCGGCGCGTTAGTCAACCCAAACGGCATAACCAAGAACTCATAATGGCCATAACGAGTGCGAAAAGCAGTCTTCGGAATATCCTCCGATCGAACCTTCAACTGATGGTACCCACTCCTCAAATCAAGTTTAGAGAAAACCACGGACCCTTGAAGCTGATCAAATAAATCATTAATGTGCGGCGTAACCTGATTCAACTTCCGGTAATCGATGCACAATCTCAACGAACCATCTTTCTTCCGCACGAACAAAACCGGTGCTCCCCACGGGGAAACACTAGGGCGAATAAACCCTCGATCAAGCAACTCTTGCAATTGAACCTTCAATTCCTTCAACTCAGCGGGAGCTAACCTATAAGGCGCTTTCGAAATCGGAGCCGTACCCGGCAAAAGATCTATACAAAACTCAATCTCACGATCGGGAGGCATTTCATAATCGGTAGAGAAAACATCGGGAAATTCCCGAACTACCCGAACACTATCAAAACTAGGGGACTCCTTCCTAGTATCAAGAACACTAGCCAAATACCCCTCACAACCATTATGCAAAAATTTTCTCGCTTTTATAAAAGAAATTAAGCGAACCTTTCTACTCAGAGGACAAGCCTCAAACACAAATTTAGGCACATCGGGAATAGAAAAAGTAACGGTTTTCTTACGGCAATCAACGGAAGCATAAAACTTGCTCAACCAATCCATACCCAAAATGACTTCAAAGTCTTGGATAGGAAGAACTACCAAATCCGCACCAAGGACACGACCACAAATAACCACATCACAAGCACGAAAGACTCGATCAGAAATCAAGCATTCTCCTATAGGGGTCGACACCTCTAGCACGTACGGTAAAGACTCGAATGCAGCATTTAACATGGAAGAAAATTGCACAGAAATGTATGAATGAGATGATCCTAGATCTACTAACGCTCGTGCGCTCACATTAGACACAGAAACAATACCTCCAATAACGGACGGATCATCGGTAGCTTGTTGTTGATTCATAGCAAATACCCTTCCTTGGACTTTGGGCTTCCCAGTGGCATCCCTTTTCTGACCCTGATTAATACCAACTCCTGACCCGGATGCTTGACCTCGGTACTTCGTGCACTCTCTCGCAAAGTCCCCATTTCACCACAATTGGTGCACTTGCCTTGCTTTTTCCAACACCTCTCCTCCGAATGGCCTACCTTTTGACAAAAGGTACAAGGCTTCCTAATTTGGCTTCCTTGGTTCCCGGAAGTGGTACCCGGGTTCCTTGGGATCGGTTTCCCTCGGAACTGAGATTGTCCCCCAAAGTTACCTCGGTTATCAATCCTTGGTTGCGACTTTCTCTGCGCTCCTTGCTTACTCGGGTTAGCTACCTCGGTCTTCCTTTTATGCTCTCCAATATCTTGCTCTATAAGATAGGCTCGGTCCACCGCATCTTGAAAAGTCACTATCCGTTGGGCAATAAGTTGAGTACGGATGGAGGTCTTCAATCCCCGAATAAATCTCATAGCTTTTTGTTCCTCGGTCCTCACCAAATAGTCGCAATACCGGGCTAATTCTATGAACTTAGCCGAGTATTGTGCTATAGACAACACACCTTGCTCCAAGTTGAGTAGCTCGATCTCCTTTCGGTTTTGATCAACAACCGGAATGAAATGCTCCTTGAATTTGCGCACAAACAACTCCCACGCATACACCGTGCGAGTATCATCCCAACTAGCTTTAACACCCTTCCACCAATGCTCGGCGGCACCCACAAGCTTATAAGCCGCGAACCGGACCTTATCCTCATCTGAGCAACCAAATACATCATAAATCTTCTCCATTGACTCCATCCATAACTCAGCTTTCCGAACATCGGGTTCCCCATTGAATTCAACCGGTTTCAACTTCAGAAATTGCTCCAATCCATAGCGGGGTGGTGCTTGTTCTACCCTCGGACCTTGATCATGTATGGCCTTCATGGCCGCCTCGAACATGCCTTGGAACATGGCACGGGCTTCTTCCCTTGTATCACTCTGATTCTGTGCCCCGCTAGTACCTCCTCTATTTCTTCTTCCGGACATTTCGAGTAATTACCTGGATAAGACATCAACCGTTAATCACTCCACACACTACTACCCACCTAGGTCATACTAATCCACCTAGACTTATACTTAGAGCTAATGCCATAGCTCTGATACCAACTGTCGCGACCCCGGACCCCGCGGGCCCGAGACCGCGATCTGGACGTCGACTCTAAAACCAAAACTATGAAATACCAAGGTTAAATATTCCATTTAATACCAAAAGGTGATAATCCAAAGTTTTACAAAACCAAGTTGGTAAAAACCCACTTACAACTATCATAAACTTCCACAAGTTTATGCCCAACAAAATACAATATACAATTCTTAGTGACGTCATTGTTTGGTACAACTACCCCAAAATGGTTACACATTTACATAATGGAAACCAACCTATATCAACCTTCCCCAAAAGAACGGATCCACACTCGACGTCCTCTTTCTCGTGATCAGCGAGACTAATCCTTAGCACCTGGGGGGGGTTAAGGAAAATCAAAGATAAAAGAAAAGGGGTGAGATAAATCTCAATAAGTTACTAATGCAACTACATGACATGCTATGATGTAATATACGATAATAAATCATAAATAGCACGTAGCAGTTATCACATAACAGATAGCAGCGGAAATAAACACATAACAAAGGATATAGCCAAGGTTTTCCAAACCGGAACATCCAAATAAAGGATCGCTGCGCAGCTTCAATAATCAACCAATCATCATCTTCATAATAGCATGAAAGCCGAAGAGAAAACCCCGGTACCGGAACCAATAACATAAAAGTGTCACAAGGGACAAGGACCATGACACAAAGTCATGCCCGCTAGCCAGATACATTCACAAAGGAACGCTGACTTATCCTTTCCAAGGCCAATCTGGAGAAGGGGTATAGAAGGGGGCAAAACAATGGTCAACATTATAATGGACTTGGCTTTGCCATTATAATCTTTCCCATCGCCCAAACACACACAAACTACCAGCTGGAGTTTCAAATAAATGCTAAGTAATAATAATTTAGCATGAATGCACAACTTAAGGTTCCAAATTAGGGAACCAATCAAATTAAGTTACCACAAAGGTCAACCAATGCAACAGCACATCAAAGATGAACTACATTACCAAAACGGTACTTAAATACATTTCACATCATATTTATTCACAAAAGAATCAAATCCACACAATAAAGTGTTCCATGGTGTTATCTTAAGTTAATTAGAAGGATTAAACCTAAACTAGTTAAGCCTTAAGTCTTAAACCAAGCAAAAAGGTCAAATTCCTGGAACAGGTGGCGGGCGGGCGCCTGGTATGGGGCAGGCGGGCGCTTGAATGGCCAGTAGGTCTGGTCTTCAGAAAGGGGTATGTAGGCGGGCGCCTGGGCAGGGTCAGGCGGGCGCCTGGTCTACGGACAGGGAAGAAATCTCAGCTGGGTTCACCATTTTCGAGCCAAAACACAAACCTTCCATAAATGCTCAAAATCAAAGTTTTCAAACTAGTTTCCAAGGTACCAAAACTACATCTAAACATCTAGGGAACCTAAAAAACACCATCTAACAACCCAAAACCAAGAATCAAACCCAACATTCCAAAATCACCATTTTTGACCAAAAACCCAAATAAATCCCAAACAAATTCAAAACTCATCCAAACTTCAAATGTAACACATCAAACAATATCTAAACATGATATGAACATTTTAGCATTAAAATGGGGGAAAAGCAACTTACTTGGAAATAATGAAAGTTGACGGAATTCGATTCTTTTTGGCTCTACGCGGTCCTATCGACGATCTAAACAAGGTTTACGTTTTAAGAAATGAGAAATGACTAGAAGAAGATGAAGAAAAAGAAGAGAGAAGTAAAGGAAGGAAAACTTACCAATTTGAGGAGAGAGGAAGAGAGATGGCTGGGAGAAGTGAAAGAGTGAGGGAGAAGGTGAGGGAGGTGAGGGAGTAGGGGGAAATTATTTTTGAAATGTTACAACTAGACCCCTCCCCAAACTAACACAATTACTTACACTCCCGACTAACAATTAAGACTCAACACTTCCACACTAGCCCAAATGACTCGAATAAAATGCTAGGCACAAATATTATAACACATAAAATGCACACATAATTATTTAAATAAATAATACTTTAAATAATTAAATAAGAAAATAATTAAATAAAAATCATTTAATTACTAATAAAATAGAGCCTATATTTCGGGTGGTGACAACTTTCTTGCCCCACCACTCTCGGGGTAACATTGGAATAGGCTCCCTTTCTCGTGTCGGAATTTCGCAATCAGTGAAGATCTCGAGACCGGGATTTCTGACGCCCTTGTTGTTAACCCATGGCTCGGGAAAGATCATGTACGGAACATCTTCCCCTTGGCGAACAAAATAACCGTTCAGTGTGTTGCGGTAAGGCCTCAAGTCGGGGATTTCATATTGTCGACCTTCTTTGCGAGCTTGGGTCTTTTGATTCTTGACTGCTTGCTCGTACTTTAAGTCATCTTTGGTAGGCTCGTATCCCAAACCAAACTTGTTTCTAACAAAAGGAACCTCTACGGGGTACAATATTCCTTGTTGATGCTTCCCTAGGCCTAGACCGGGAAAGTGATTCATGTTCCTCATCATACGGAGGATTTTAGGATTACCGAGGGTCCATTGCCCGTTTGCCCCTTCTTTGTAGATGGCGTTGACGACGGAGAGAGTGGAATCTTCTATCCCGTGTTGAACTTGGTGAACGGGTTGTCCCCCATTTCTGTGGATGGCGACATTCTCGGCCATGACGGTGAGTATCTCATCCCCATTTCTGATCTTGACACATTGATGGAGAGTGGAAGGGATAGCATTGGAACTGTGGATCCATGGTCGGCCCAAAAGTAAGTTGAACGAAGCTAGGACATCAAGTACTTGGAATGGGACGGACATGATCATGCTTCCAAATTCGATATCGACTTCTAGCATTCCCATGACTGTACGGGCAGTGCTGTCGTACCCTCTAATGACTTGGGTAGAAAGTTGTAAATCGGAGCTTTTGAGCCCCAGTATGCCCATGACTCGGCTAGGCATTAAGTTGAGCGTGGAACCACCGTCTACTAAAACTCTTGAAATGGGTCTCCCCCTTGCCTTTACTTTTAGGTAGATGGCTTTATTGTGATCGGACCCAAATGGCGGGAGGTCCATGTCGGCAAAAGTGATGACATTGCCGAAGTGAATGTGACCTATCATTGCTGTGAGGTCTTCGGAAGTTGTGTCGGGAGAGACTGGTGTGTCATCCAAGTTCTTGATGACGAGGTCTCGGTGCTTCTTTGATGATGCAATAAGGTCCCAGATGGATATGTTGGCTTGTGTCTTCTTGCGTTGTGTTAACAAAGGATCTTCGGGTATGTCGCGTGCTTGCGATCTTGGAGAAGAGGTGTTGGTTGCTGTATTTGTGGGAACCGAGGCGCTCGCTATTACCCGGCCACTGCGGGTGAGCACATTCACGGACCCTTGTAGCTTCTTTTTCCTATTCTCTAAGACTTCCCTCATAATCTCATCATAAGCCACAACATAACAAGAATTATCAAGTTTATTCATGCCATCGGAGCCCTCATTCACAATTGGGATCGAATGAGTGTTCCTTCAAACTCTCCTACCTCTATTACATTGACACCACCTTCATTAGGGATTATGAATTCCTTCTTGTCTATAAGGTCTTGGATGGTGTTGCGGATGGAGAAGCAATCCTCGGTGAGGTGTCCGGTGCATTAATGGTAGTCACACCACTTGTGGTGGGCATGGTTGGGACGGAGCGGTTGTGGTTGGTTGTACCCTTAAATAGGAGTGATTTGTCCCTTGGCCTTTAGATCTTCATAGGCCTCAGTGATGGTCATGCCATTGAGAGGAGTGTAGACGCGGTTGTTTTGGAACCGCTTGCCTTGTGGTGGAGGGACCTTCTTGTAATTCCCCTTGTCGGTAGTAACGGCATTGACAGAAGCCTCTTTGTTTGAATTAGAGGCGGCCTTGTAACGGTAAGTAGGAGTGGCTTTCTTAATCTCCTTGAGCAAGTCATCCATATGTACCCCCGCCTCATACATTTGGGAGAAGTCAGAGTAGCAAGCCCCACTTAGGTGGGTGTGGAGATCAATCTTGAGACACTTGAGGAAGATGTCCATTTGTTCTTTCGTGTTCGGCCTCTCAACAATTTCAGAGAGCTTGTCACTCTATCTCCTTGTGAAGTCAATGAAGGACTCGTTGTCTCTTTGAGTGGTGTTCTCGAGCTCTTTCCTTGTGGGCCGGTGAGTGGTGTTGCCTTGATATTGATTTTTTAAGGCAAGCATAGCGGCGTCCCAATCAAGATGGACAGTGAGCGGGAGAGTTGCATACCAATCCTTTGCCGCCCCCTCGAGAGTGAGAGGAAAGCATTGAGCCATCACTTTTGAGGAGACCTTCTTTGGAACCATAGCCCAAATGTATGTCTCGATGTGAGCCATCGGGCATGAGTTGACCTTGAACTTGCTAATGTCGAGCATTTTGAACTTGTCAGGGAGAGAGGCCATTGTGCTCATGAGAATGGATGATTGATAAAGGCTTGTGTTGGAGCCTTTTCCCATGTTAAGGCCGTCAAATTTCTGATCAATGTAGGCCATAATGGAATCGACCATTTTGTGGTCGTTGTTTTCGGTGCTTGGTTCCCCTACCTTTTTGGTACGGGCACTAACATATGGGCTTTCAAACAAGCCTTGGGTCCACTCGGATTCCTCATTGTCATTAACCCCCTTGTTCTTGGAGAGCTTGAGAAACTTGGCTTTCAATTGGTCGACCTCGACCTCGTGGGCCTCCCTTTGACTGTCAACATGAGCTTGCCACAAGGCTTCTTTGATTTGAGCCTCGTTGTTGAGAGTGGTGACTTGTTGTTGAAGGGTTTGGACCATGGCAGAGAGTTACTCGAGAGTCATGGCATTGTTGGTGCTGGAGTCGCCGGCCATTGCTGATGCAGAAGCTGTTGGAGTGATCGGTTCACGGACAAGCCTGTTGGATGAATCCCTGTAGACGCGGAGAGTACCAATCGGACCTATAATTGGAGAGGTAGCCCTTGTCAGTCTTGGTTCACACTTTCGGTCCATGAGAGAGGTTGAGAACACACAGTTGGGCACACGACTCTAACCACATAAGAAAAAGACTCTTTCTTCTTTTTCTTTTTTTATAAGTCGGAGGGAACGGGTCCCTTTTGGGGTTTCTAAGAAGATAATGGAATCGTCACACTAGTATATAGACCATCTCGCGGTCCCATATACTCATCGTATTCCATCACGTTTGTGTTGGTAGTGGTGCCCTAGGCACGTTTAATAAACGTTGTAATTGTTATCATTTATTTCATATCAATAAAGAAATGTTTTGATTATTATTGTTGTTCATGTTTACTTATAATAATCTCCGTCCCTAGTACTTGTTAAGCACTAGTATAAAAGCTAAATAATCATGGGATGATCATGTTAGATTTATGGGTACTTGTTTGGAACAAGGTACTGGACATGACCCGATGTATGAGATTTATGTCATGGTCTATGTCGTACATATATCTCATATTAGTTATGTCATTCGAATCCTTAGACATGAAGTTATTATAGTCTTCCACTTGATGAACTTTATGTTTGACATATTCAAACGCTACCTTTAACCAGGTAGTTATAAAGGGTATGATTGGCATAATCGGATTCACGTAGGGAAGAGTAATAAGCTAAATGGATTTGTCCCTCTTCGGAGAGATCTCAATCTTAGGCCTCTCGTAGGAATGATGTTGATGAAAATGTTCGGCCGGACTCAAATGAATTAATTAGATTAGTGTCATTTGGATTATCAATATATTCGGAATCGAGAAAGTATTGAACAAAGACAAGTTGACCGTTTGACCATGACTTGTGTTCAATGAGATCGTGGACAAAGGGATTGTGACATGTTCTAAAGGAATGCGAACTTGTATCTAGTTATACTATTTGGGTAGGTATGACGGATTGCTAGAACCTAATCATGTCTTATGGATTCATGTTTGAACCCATTGCCAACTTAGTATAATCCTAGAGGGTCACACACAATAGAACGAATCTTAAATAAGGACTATATTGGAAATTTGGGAAATCTGGGGAAGGTGTGCGACCGCACAAAAGGTCTTGGGCGGCCGCACAGCTTGGCTCAAAAAGTACCAGAAACCTTCCAGATAAATGTGCGACCGCACAGGTGTTTTGGGCGGCTACACACCATGTTGGGACAGGTTTCCTAATTTGATTTGGAAAGGAATTTTGGACGGGTTTAGACACAAGTTTCCTATTTGGAATAGGTCTAACTTGTATATAAACAACCAAATTCGGGCCAGAACATATCATAGCTTTTGTGCAAGTCTCCAAAGGGTTTGAGAGAGTTTTATTTTGTTCTAAGACATCCTAGATTGAAGAACAAAATAATACACAAATAAAATTCCATATAGTTCATATTGATTGTGAAAACGTGTTTCACAATTTTGGTCTAGCAACAAAGATCAAGTGTTCTTGATATTCGTTAAAGGTGTGGATACCGCTAGAGGGTGAAGCTTATCATCTTCAAAGTTCGTATTCTTACTTGTTCGTGATTAAAGCTTCAATTTCTCCACCAAGATCAAAGACCAAATTCAAAGTCATCAAGGGTTAGTTTTCTAGTATTCATATTGCAAGTATTTGATTTAATCATATGAATGGATCTATGGGCTTTGGGTTTCATAAAATTTTAAATGCTATTTTCTGCTGCGCATGTTACAACGAAACCCAACAGTGGTATCAGAGCCCCGTTCATATTGATTATTTCAATACTTAGATCATGTTGTGTGTATATAAATTGTTTATGTGCCTAGCATGATATGAATATTGGATATATGATGTTTATGTGTTATTTGATTTTATGTGGTTTATTGTTTTACAACTTTAATCGCACTATTGAATCGCACTAAAAAAATTATGTTGGATTCTGAATTGTTTGATTATTAATTTTGATTGGATCAAAGTTTTAATAATCGGGGAAAACAATTTTGAGACAAATTTTCGAACTTTAAAAATTCTGTCTGATGCTACTGTGAGACCGCACAGAAAACATTGGGCGACCGCACAGATTTTCTTGGGCGGCCGCACAGTTGGTCAGAATCAGAATCAGATTCTGGAATTTTGATGGGGTCCAACCGAATCAGTGACAATACCGGCCAGACCTGCTGATCTGGAGCGAGTTTTGGGCAGTTGATTTTGGTATGGATCTTGGGGTTTGATTTTCGTATTTGTTTTGATCTTGTGATTCTAAGATTGGTTCAAGGTTTGGATGGCTAATCTACGTTCATCGAGATTGTGTTTCCCAAACTTGATCGCAATCAAAGTTTCAAAGATAAAACGAAGTTAGAATTATGAAGAGTTCATAATTGCTAAAATTGAGAAACAAAGTTCTTGATTCAATGATTGGAGATCCATGTGGAATTGTGGATGTAATTGGCCTAC
This sequence comes from Campanula takesimana, assembly GCA_026119855.1. NCBI lineage: Eukaryota > Viridiplantae > Streptophyta > Magnoliopsida > Asterales > Campanulaceae > Campanula > Campanula takesimana. The sequence continues at coordinate 1,406,879 of JAOWBW010000084.1, forward strand.
GTTTATAGAGACCATCTATTGCTTAGTTTCGGCCACATGGACTACTTTCTTGGTTTCTTGAATTAGTGCGGAATTGTGGATGCCTGATGGCTTACTTTCGGCCACACTTCTTGTTGTCTTGATTTGGAAGATGATAATCAAAGTTCAAAGAGTCTCATCCTCATAATTATAGAGGAACTAATGACACATAAATATTATGCTTAAATTAATGGAGATTAATTTAGTGCCTAAACTTGATGCGTAACATGTTTATATTATGTGCTTATAAATGTGTTGTATGCTATATGTGATGAACCTTCAAAGAAAGTTTTAAGTTCTTCTTGCCAACACTTGTTTATACATGGGCGATTTTGATGTGGGTTCGCCTCCGCGAGGTGCATTAATTTTATTCATGTATGAGCAAGATGAGGTTCATTAATTCAATGTGGGCTTGCCTCCGCAAGTTGCATTAAATTGAATGGTTCCTATACGTTTAAAATGGTTGGACTTAATTAGGCGTCAAAACAGTTTTGGGCCTAGGCAAAAGATGAGATTAAACATGATTTTTGAAATTAGATTTCTCAAAGAATCTCATAAAAGAATCTAAGATTCATATGGGATATGATTGACATGATTGTCTACCTAATTAATTTAGTTTTGAGCGGTCCGCCTCCGTGGACTCAAACGTTAAATTAAAGTTGGATCTTGGCCCAATTAAATTATATTATACATTGGATGTATATGAAAGTTATATAATTTAGTGGGAGTATTTTTGTTTGAAAAATACATTGTTTATTTCTTTAATGAAAGTTGGTACTTATTAAATTTTGGAAATTTTTTATATTTGTAGACAATGACTACAAACACTCAATCAATTTCGTTGCGATCGATCCTTGAGAAAGATAAGCTCCAAGAGAATGGTACTAACTTTATGGATTGGATCCGTAGCCTAAGAATTGTTCTAAGGCAAGAAGATAAGTTCTACATTCTCGATGGGCCACTTCCTGCTGAACTAGAACCTACTGCCCCTAGGGCAGAAAGAGACAGTTACAAGAAACATCGTAATGATTCTAGAGATGTAAGCTGTCTCATGCTTGCTACTATGTGCTCAAAACTCCAACAAAGTTTGGAACATTTGGAAGCCTATGAGATAGGCGTGGAGTTAAGAGCCATGTTTCAAGAGCAAGCTAGGCAAGAGAGGTACAAACCATTGTTGCATTCACTACTTGCAAAATGAATGAAGGGCAACAAGTGAGTCCTCACATGCTGAAAATGAAAGGTTATGTAGAGCATCTTGAGAAACTTGGCTATCCAATTCCATTGGAGCTAGCCACGGATCTCATTCTTAATTCATTGCCTAAAAGTTATAATCAGTTTGTGATGAATTATAACATGCATGGAATGGATAAGAATCTCTCCGAGTTGCATGGGATGCTTAAAACTGCGGAGATGAAGATTGCGGAGAAAGGTTTTCCCGTGCTCTTGGTTCATGATGGGAAGAAGGCTAGTGCCAAAGGAAAGGGTAAGAAAGTTGTCAAACCCAAGATAAGCAAGGCAAAGGTTGCCAAGGCTTCTGAGGCAAAACCTGATTCACAAAAAGATGCAATCTGTTTCCATTGTCAAGAAATTGGTCATTGGAAACGTAATTGCAAGGCTTTCTTGGAAGAGCAAAAGAAGAAGAAGGGCAGCAAGGCTGCGTCGACCTCAGGTATCTATGTGATAGATATTCTCCTTTCTACCACTGATTCTTGGGTATTGGATACCGGATGTGGTTCTCACATTTGTTTAAATGTGCAGGGACTAAAGAATAGGAGACTACTTAAAGAGGGTGAAGTAGACCTACGTGTGGGGAATGGAGCAAGAGTTGCTGCATTAGCCGTAGGGACTTATGAAGTCACTTTACCTTCCGGATTAATTCTTGTTTTGAACAATTGTTATTATGTTCCGGATTTAAGTAGAAATATTATTTCAATTTCTTGTTTGGATAATGAAGGTTTTAAGTTTCTTATTGAGAATAAGAAATTTTCTATTTATTTAAATGATGTGCTTTATGGTATTGCTAATTCATTTAATGACCTTTATGTCTTGAATGTCAAGAATGAAAATAATGAAAATGTCTATCATATAAATAAGAAATCTAAACCTAATGATGTAAATCATTCTTATTTGTGGCATTGCCATCTTGGTCATATTAATGAGAAGCGTATCTCAAAACTCCATGGGGACGGTCTCTTAGGTTCATGTGACCTTGGGTCATATGACACTTGTGAGTCGTGTCTTCTTGGAAAAATGACTAAGACACCTTTTACCAAGCTAGGTGAAAGGGCAAGCGACTTATTGGGGTTGATACATTCCGATGTATGCGGACCATTAAGTAGCAATGCTAGGGGAGGATTTCAATACTTCATAACCTTCACTGATGACTATAGTAGATTTGAGTGTTTACCTATTGAAACATCAAAGTGAAGCATTTGAGATATTTAGAATATTTCAAAATGAAGTAGAAAAACAACTTGGCAAAAGTATTAAGGCACTTCGATCAGATCGAGGTGGAGAATACTTAAGTCGTGAATTTGATGATCATCTAAAGAATTGTGGAATAGTTTCACAATTGACTCCACCCGGAACACCACAATGGAATGGTGTGTCCGAGAGGAGAAATCGGACTCTGTTAGACATGATTCGATCAATGATGAGTCAAGTTGATCTTCCAATATCCTTTTGGGGTTACGCTCTAGAAACCGCTGCATTCATACTAAATTGTGTTCCAACTAAATCGGTTCAAAAGACTCTATATGAGATGTGGAGCGGAAAGAAAACTTGTTTATCTTTTATGAAGATTTGGGGTTGCGAAGCCTTTGTCAAAAGACTTGTCTCTGAAAAACATGCACACAAATCTGACAAATGTATTTTCGTGGGATATCCAAAGGAAACTCGAGGATATTACTTTTACAACCGTGAGGACAACAAAGTTTTTGTTGCCCGAACTGGTGTCTTTCTAGAGAAAGAGTTTCTCTCCAAAGAAATCAGTGGGAGTAAAATAAATCTTGAAGAGATTTGAGACCCAGAAACTGACGTTGAACCAATAGTAGAACAAGAACAAGAACCACAAGGAGTTGTGGAACCTGATCAAAATACACAAGTAACTCGCAGATCTGGTAGGTTACGATCCGAGCCCGAGAGATATGGATTTCTCGTAACGGATAGTAATGAGGTGGAAATCATTGAGAATGATGAACCGACAACCTATCTGTAGATACCCCGGGTGGAAAAGCCACGGCTTTAGGCTCGAGCGCGCGGGTCGTCCTAGGATGTCTAACTTGTTTTTAGAGTCGCCACCTATGTTTTGAGGAACATAAAAAAAACCTATTGATTGTAGCCTAAGTTTGATTACGAAAACAGAGATTCTTTGTTTTGAGGTTCGGGGGTTAGGTTACGAGATGGGAAGTACCGAAACACCCATCTCGCCCAACTTAAGTTGGTCTTGCTTGATCAAAATCTACATGAATGAAAATGTTCTTCTTCTTCTTCTTTAAGTCATAAAAAGGGGGTTTAAAATAGGATTTGGAATGTAGGAGATAACTCCTTAACCAACCTCAATGAGATGAGGTGATCATTAGAGTCATGTCCCAAAATGATTTGGGTGATTGCACATTTGATTAAAGTAAAAGAGAGAGAGGAGATGAAGTAGAAAAGAAAGGAAAAGATGGACTTTTACCTACAATTGGAAGAACTTCAAATGTTGCTTGATGAGATCCTTGGAGAACCTTTAGAAAGTGATTTTTTGTCTAGTTTTCGATCCTTGAAAATGGAGGTAAAGAGAGGTTTTTATAGGTGAAAGAGGGGTGTTTTTGGTGCCAAAACTCAGTCACCAAGAAATCCTTCTCGGGCAAAATCTTGTAAATTGAGCAAGGGAGGGAATCCTGGCCAGAAATCTGTAACTGACGCCCAGAGGCGCGCGCTTCCTGCTTTGGGGGCGGGAGGCGAGCGCGCCTGGCTCCTCCTGTCGGAGGCGCGCGACTTAGAGAAGGCAATTTTGACAGAATGGACTAGAAAGTCAGCCCTGTCATTCAGTTTAGTCCCTGGACTTAACGAAGTCAGTCAGGAACTTAACGGAAGTGACAGAAACTAACGAGAAACTCTTAAAATGGGGAGAAACACAAGATCAAATGTGCAATCGGGGTGAGCGGTCCAAGGCGGGGTGTCTACAGAGCCCCTCGGCGACGTGGATTGCAAAGCAAAACGCGTCGACGAAAGTTAAAAACACCCGCCGAGGACATCACCAAGAAAAGGCAAAGACTCGATGAAAGCAGGAATTTGAAATTGCGAGAGATAGTGGTGCGCTTCCTGTGTGAGCGGCTTTTGTTGATAGAGGGGGTGGCATGATCCGTTAGGTGAACCTGCCGGCTGAATGTTTTGAATGAGGCCGTTAGTGAACCTTTTGAGGAATCCGTTAGTGAATTCCTTGGATGAGTCCGTTGGTGAACCCTTGTTGACGAATCCGTTAGTGAATCCGTTTGATGAATCCGTTAGTGAATCCCTTGGATGAGTCCGTTGGTGAACCCTTGTTGACGAATCCGTTGGTGAATCCGTTTGATGAATCCGTTAGTGAATCCCTTGGATGAGTCCGTTGGTGAACCCTTGTTGACGAATCCGTTGGTGAATCCGTTTGATAAGTCCGTTGGTGAACCCTTGTTGACGAATCCGTTAGTGAATCCGTTTGATGAATCCGTTAGTGAATCCCTTGGATGAGTCCGTTGGTGAACCCTTGTTAACGAATCCGTTAGTGAATCCGTTTGATGAATCCGTTAGTGAATCCCTTGGATGAGTCCGTTGGTGAACCCTTGTTGACGAATCCGTTAGTAATTCCGTTTGGATGAGTCCGTTGGTGAACCCTTGTTGACGAATCCGTTAGTGAATCCGTTTGATGAATCCGTTAGTGAATCCCTTGGATGAGTCCGTTGGTGAACCCTTGTTGACGAATCCGTTGGTGAATCCGTTTGATGAATCCGTTAGTGAATCCCTTGGATGAGTCCGTTGGTGAACCCTTGTTGACGAATCCGTTAGTGAATCCGTTTGATGAATCCGTTAGTGAATCCCTTGGATGAGTCCGTTGGTGAACCCTTGTTGACGAATCCGTTAGTGAATCCGTTTGATGAATCCGTTAGTGAATCCCTTGGATGAGTCCGTTGGTGAACCCTTGTTGACGAATCCGTTGGTGAATATGTTTGATGAATCCGTTAGTGAATCCCTTGGATGAGTCCGTTGGTGAACCCTTGATGACGAATCCGTTAGTGAATCCGTTTGATGAATCCGTTAGTGAATCCCTTGGATGAGTCCGTTGGTGAACCCTTGTTGACGAATCCGTTAGTGAATCCGTTTGATGAAATATTGCTTTGAAGTCTCGTGCCATTTGGAGTCACACTTGACTTTTTGAATTGTGGGGCACGGGCACAGTTGACCGCGACCAGAAAATGTTCCTGCTGGGGATGGAACGTTGATATTGACTCTTGAGGGGGGTGTGGCACCCGTGACAGAACTTAGGGAGTTCGGAATTTTGAAGAGGACAACCTACTTTTGAGCGGGAGTTTCTATCCTACTTTCGATTTTTGACATGCCTTAAGGGCGGACCAGAAAAAGGTGTGTCCAACTGGGTGTCCGAGGATCGGGACACTGTCTTGATTTAGGCTGGAGATCTCTGACAAGGCCCTTTTCTTGAAGCGATTTAGACCTGGGAGGCGCGCGCCTTCCTATGTAGGCTTGGGACGCGCGCGCACTTCAGACTGCTGGCGGGTGGCGCGCGCGTCTGGGAGGCGGAATTCCGGGCTTGACATTTGCTGACCAAAAGAGCCCCCAACAGCTATAATATCATCTTCTGTTCGACCACTTGATTCTCACAGCTCCTTTATGCCATTTTTGAACATCATATTATTGCTTAACTTCGCTTGTGATCAACATTTTCCATGGCTTCCAATTCTTTTTTCCTTGATGCCAAGGTCGTTAGTGCGTATGAAAAGGACTTGGGCACTTTTGTGTATTCTTTCAAGACCCATCCCAAGAAGGCCTTCATTAAAGATTTCGGGTTCCGAATTCTTTTCACCTTGCGGACGTTGAAGCCGGATTGGGATTTGTTGAGAGCTGTCGCGGCTTTCTGGGATTGCGACAGCCATACCTTCAACCTTTCAGCTAATGAAATGGTGCCGACTGTTGACGATTTCGGGGCCATCCTTGGCATGCCTTTGGCCGGTCGGATTGCCGTCCCTAAATATCACCGTGGTGCCATCGACTCTTGGGCTGGGTTACTGAATCTCCCGTTGAGGACGTGAGGAAGATGTTGCATGGTACCGTGATTGACATAACTGAGTTGCCGATGTTCTTCAGTTTACACTCGGAGGACCCGATGGTTCAATCTTTCAAAAGAAATGCCATGGCCGTTTGTCTCTTCAGCGAAGTACTGTTTGTTACACCTTTCGGGACTGCGGACGTGCAGTTGGCTGAGATTATTTTGCAAACTAAAGAGCAGCAATTTAGTGTAATCCCTCTTATTGTAGGGGAGACGTTGCACGGCCTTGATGAGTTACATAGGACGGGCAAGATGTGTCGGGGAAGCCCTTTGCTCTTGACCATATGGCTCCGAGAACACTTTAGAATTTATTCTCCGGATGGTGATTTGTCTCCTTTTGCTGTTCATAGGAGGAAGTTGTTGATCCGGGATTTATCTGAAGATGCTTGGAAGAAATTCTTTGCCTCTAGGGTGACCATCGATATTGAGTGGTGTCCTCCTTCTTGGGGTCTTCGTCCTTTTGTGGAATGGACTCTTGGTTTTCAGCACGTGGTTGTACCCGGTTTGAGAAATTCTTCATTTTACCAGCCAGAACGGGTTCTGCGGCAGTTCGGTCGCCAACAGACAATTCCTTTTCCGAGGGATGGAATGCTTCGTCCAGTTGCTTACATGGGTCCTGACTTCTCGAGTGAGCTTCAGTCGGCTTGGGGAGATGACCGAAATCGTTGGGCTTTCGCTCCTCTGCATCGGGGGAGTGTCTTCCTTCCCGATAGCTACTTGGACTATTTATTTGGCACCCTTTACCGTGGCATCACTTGGGTTGATGTGCTTCATGTCGAGTTGTTGGGACAGGGTTTTGAGCCTAGCAGCACTTTGAGATATAGGGAGGCTGCTGTTGATTCGAGTAACATTCTCGCTGACCCTTTCGGTACTCCTTTGGATGACTTTTATGCCAGGAGACGTATTGCAACACAGAAGGTTTCGGTGCGCATTAGTGCTCCTTCGTTACCCAAGAAGAAAAGGATTGAGAGACGATCGGGTGGTCTTTTGAAAGCTAAGAAAAAATTGGATTTTTCTTAGTACCCTATGAGATTGCAATTAGACCACTTTGTTTAGGATTTAATATTTTGATGTCTTTTGTTGTTCAATAAATCCGTTGTAATGGTTTGAATAATCCATTGAAAGAATAAAAATTGCATTTTGTTATTTGAAGTGAATTGGGTATTTTTGATATGTTTTAGACCGCACCCGAAGGTTGCCTACGTTCCTCCAGTTGGGAGGCTCAGGTCTTCGTAGTTCAAACAAACAAAGACCATTTTTTTTTTTTTTTTTTTTTGTGCACCCTGTTTTTTGCCTAGACCGCCCTTGCGGGTTTTCAATCTAGCGGGCTTCTTTTTTGCACGTGCTCTAATTTTTTCCTAGGCCGCCCTTGCGGGTTTTCAACCTAGCGAGCGATTTTTTTTTTTTTTTTATGGTCTTTGTTTATTAAGCGTAGAACCTCTTGAGCTTGTCGAGGTTGACCTCCTTTGGCAGCTGGTCACCATCTAAATCCACGAGCCGGACTGCACCACCACGTAGTATCTTTTTGACCACGTACGGACCGATCCATCGGGGTCCCCATTTCCCCAGGGGATTCATGGCATTAGGAGGATGTTGTCTTAAAACCAAATCTCCCACATTGATGTTTCGAGGCTTCACTTTTTTGTTGAAAGCTCTTGCCATCCTTTGCTGATATGCCATCGTGCGTTCGAGTGCCCTTAACCTTTTCTCGTCGAGTAAGGCTAGTTGTTCGTATCGACTTTGCATCCAGTTGACCTCGTTGACTTGATTCTCGAGGAGGACCCGTAGAGATGGGACTTCAAGTTCGATAGGGAGTACGGCTTCAGAACCATAGACCAATGCATAAGGAGTTTCTCCTGTTGCGGATCGTATTGATGTGCGGTAGCCCCACAATGCTAATGGTAGCTTCTCGGGCCAATCCCTTCCTGTTGAGGCCATTTTCTTGACGATGGTCTCGATGGTCTTATTTGCTGCTTCGACTGTGCCATTTGCTTGGGGCCGATAAGGAGATGACTTGTGCTTGGTGATCTTGTATTCTACCAAAAGTGCATCCATTTCATTCTCGAAGTGAGAGCCGTTGTCGGAAATGATTTCATGAGGTACGCCGTATCGGCACATGATATTAATCTTTACAAATTCGGCCACTTTCTTGGCATTGAGGGTTCGATAGGCTTGTGCTTCGACCCACTTTGTGAAGTAGTCGACTCCCACTAGGACGAATGACTGCCCATTGCTCCCGGCAGGATGAACTTTACCGATGATGTCTATCCCCCAACAAGAGAAAGGCCAAGGTGTGACCATGTTGTAAAGTTGAGAGGGTGGAGCATGTTGCAGATTAGCGTGGAATTGGCACTTGGCACACCTTTTGACTTTCTCGATATAGTCTCGTTCCATAGTGCTCCAATAGTAACCAATCCGAAGTATCTTCTTGACTAGCATAAACCCATTCATGTGGGGTCCACATTTTCCTTCGTGCACTTCACACATTATCTCTTGAGCTTCGGTCTCATTGGCGCATAGGAGATTGATCCCGTCGTGGTGCCTTTTATAGACTCGGTCCCCAATCAGTACGTACCGAGAGGCTAACCTTTGCAGAGCTGCTTGAGACTTCTTATTGATGTTCTCGGGATAAGTGCCGTCTTTGAGGAAGTTCATGATATCCGAATACCACGGAGAGTTTGTTTGAACCTCGTTGATCTCGATACTCATGCAATATGTCGGACTGTTCCTTCGAGCAATTTTGAAAGGCTTCACCATTTTCCCTTTGGGCATTTCAACTAATGAAGCTATAGTGGCCAGTGCATCGGCGAAGCGATTCTTATCCCTTGGCAGGTAGTTGAAAGTGATTTCTTGGAATTGTTCAACCAATTCTTCAAGGTGCTGACCATACTGTTGGAGAGTCGGGTCTTGGGTTCGCCATTTACCCGATTGCTGATTGATAAGGAGCAAAGAGTCGCCGAACACTTCTAGTTCCGTGACGTTTCTTTCGAGAGCTGCTTCGAGCCCTGCTATGCATGCTTCGTACTCGGCAATGTTGTTGGTAGCTTCGAATTCCAGGCGTATGGCAATGGGAGTGTAGATGTCTTTTGGATCGACAAGAAATACCCCTATACCAAAACCGTGTTTATTGGCGGCGCCATCGAAAAAAAGTTGCCACTTGTCTTCCTCGGCTGCAGTACAAATTAAATGCTCGTCGGGGAACTGTACATCTTCCCCCTTCACTTCGTCACACGGGAATTCGGCAAGCTGGGGAACGTCACTGAACACTTTCCCCCTGACGGATTTTAGTGTGACGTAAGTGATATCATAGCCGGCGAGCATGAAGTACCATTTGGCTATTCTTGTTGACATGAAAGGCTTCTCGAAGATGTAGTGGAGCGGGTCCACCTTTGCTACTAGCTTGATCGGAAAAGCTTCCATATAGTGTTTGAGCTTTTGAGTGACCCAAACCAATGCTGCACATGACTTCTCTAAGACAGAGTAGTTCTTTTCGCCTCCTTGGAATCGGCGACTGACAAAATAAATGGCGTTCTCCTTTGTGGACTCTCGTTGCTCTTGTGCTAACATAGCTCCTAAGGCTTCATCATTGACAGTGAGATAAAGCAACAGAGGTTTCTCCTTGTGCGGCGGAACTAGAACAGGAGGGCACGTCAAGTAATGCTTTACTTGATCGAAGGCTTCTTGGCACGCGTCGGTCCATTCTAGAGCCACATTCTTCTTGAGTAGCTTGAAGATTGGCTCGCACATGGAAGTGAGTTGGTGCACAAACCGACTGATGTATTGTAGTCTTCCCATGAAACCTTTAATCTCTTTCTGCGTCTTTGGAAGAGGCATGTCAATGATTGGCTTGATTTTGGAAGGGTCTACTTCGATTCCCCTTTCAGTGACCATATAACCAAGAACTTTGCCTCGGATAACCCCGAATGTGCACTTTGTAGGGTTGAGCCTCATCTTGTGTTGACGAAGCCTTTCGAAGGACTTGCGGAGATCGATTAGGTGTTGACCATCGGTTCCTTTGGAGTGAATGATCATGTCGTCCACATAGACCTCGATTTCTTTGTGAATCATATCGTGGAACAAGTCTGTCACGGCTCTTTGGTAGGAAGCCCCAGCATTTCTTAACCCAAATGGCATGACTGTGTAGCAAAAGGTACCCCACGGTGTTGTGAAGGCTGTCTTATGTTGATCTTCCTCGGCCATAAGAATCTGATTGTACCCAGCGAACCCATCCACGAATGAGCGGACTTCGTAGGCAGCAGTGGAGTCGACTAGCATGTCGATATTATGGAGTGGAAAATCATCCTTTGGGGAAGCTTTGTTTAAATCCCGGAAGTCTACACAAACTCGAACCTTGCCGTTCGCCTTCCTGACTGTCACAATGTTGGCTAACCATGTCGGATACTCGATAACCTTGATGAAACCCACACTGAGGAGCTTCTCAATCTCTTCTTTGACCTGCAGAGACCATTCTGGCTTGATCTTTCTGAGCTTCTGTTTTACTGGCCTGGCATCTTCTCTGATCGGAATCCTGTGCTCCACTACCTTTCTGTCTAAACCCGGCATGTCTTTGTATGACCATGCGAACACATCCACAAACTCCCGTAGTAATACAGTCAATCTGTCTCTGTCGTCTCCCTTGAAGAAGCTTCCAATCTTGGTTTCTTTTGGCTCTTCTTCGGTACCCAGATTAACAACATGCAATTCTTCGTCAGCCTTTGGACCATTCTCGCCACGACTACGGACTTGTTGAGCAAGTTCATTTAAGTATGTTGTGTTTTCGTGGTCTATTTCATCATAATTTGAATCGTTATTAACTTGTTCGTTAAGTTCATTATTAGTTAATTCATCATTTATGATGTTTGCAATCTCAGGGTACTCAGAAATATCAAATTTTTCATTAGCAAAGAAAGGAAACACACGCTCGGCTATGGCCTCCAAATCCTCTTGGGTGAGGGTATTAGAGACACTCTCGGACTCGAAAGTAAGTATGAGCTGCTCTTCCTTTGTTGTTGTGCGGGGTATGCAACCCATTTCTTGGACTAAGAATTCCTCGGATACCACGGGCCCTTTTGTTGAATACCAATTGTTGATCGGCTCGGAGCTTGGCGGGATCTCACTGATAGTCTCGTTCATGATGACGGTGTCATGGATGGCGTTAACTTGGCATTCATTCATCATGGCAAGCTCTTCGAACATGGAGGCTAAATCTGTCAGTTCCTCCCCCACGGTGATTTCTGTCTCGGATTCTATAGTCATCTTCCTTCCCCACCATTTACGGGGCGACATGGGAGTTGGTTCCCTTTCGGATATCTGGATCTCACAATCGGAGAAGATTTCGAGGCCGGGCTTTTTGACACCTTTATTGTTAACCCACGGCTCGGGAAAGATCATGTATGGAACGTCTTCCCCTTGGCGGACAAAATAACCATTCAACGTCTTGCGGTAAGGCCTTAGATTAGGGACTTCATACCGACGGCCTTCTTTACGAGCTCGGGCCTTTTCGTTCTTGATCGCTTGCTCTTGTTTCAAGTCTTCTTTGGAAGGCTCATACCCCAGACCGAAGGTGTTCTTGACAAATGGGACTTGCACGGGATGTAGGATTCCTTGCTGATATTTCCCTAAGCCTAAACCAGGGAAGTAGTCCATATTCCTCATCATGCGGAGGACTTTGTGATTGCTGGGGGCCATGATCCGTTTCCCCCTTCTTTATCAATGGCGTTGATTGAGACGCCGGAGAGAGTGGAGTCTGGTAGACCATGCTGAACTTGGTGGACGGGCTCACCTTTTCTGTGGATAGTGATGTTTTCAGCCATTACGGTCACTATTTCATCACCATTTCGGATCTTGACACATTGGTGGAGAGTTGAACGAGGCCGGGATATCAAGCACTTGGAATGGAACGGGCATGACCATGCTCCCAAACTCATGTCATATCATTACTATGACCAGGCAGTAGAAGATTGATGTGCGGAACCACCGTCCACTAAGACTCTTGAGACGGGCCTAACCCTTGCTCGTACCTTGAGGTAAATAGCTTCGTTGTGGTCGGAACCAAACGGTGGAAAGTCCATATCGGCAAAGGTGATGACGTTGCCAAAATGAATGTGACCAATCATTGCCGTGAGGTCCTCGGGAGTAGTATCGGGAGAAACTGTTGTATCATCGAGATTGCGGATGACAAGATCTCGGTGTTTCTTTGAGGATGCAATGAGGTCCCAAATAGAGATGTTGGCTTGAGTTTTCTTGAGTTGGACGAGTAGAGGATCTTCGGGAGCGTTGTGAGCTTGCGGCATTTGAGAAGAGGAGCTCGGTGCGGAAGTGGAAGGGTTGCTTGCTATGACTCGACCGGATCGAGTTAGCATGTTGACGTTCCCATCTTGTTTCTTTTTCCTATTCTCTAGTACTTCCCTCATTACCTCATCGTAAGTCACTACATAACAAGAATTGTCAAGTTTATTCATAACATTGGGGCCCCCATTCACAATTGGGATTGAATGGGTGGTCCCCTCGAGTTCTCCTATCTCTATTACATTGATATGCTCGTCATTAGTCACTACAAATTCTTTCTTATCTATGAGATCTTGAATGACATTGCAGAGAACGAAGCATTCCTCGGTGGTTTGGCCACTATATTGGTGGTAGCCACAATATTTGTGGTGAGCATGATTGGAGTGGATCGTCTTGGGTTGGTACCCTTACACGGGTGTGACTTGACCTTTTGCCTTGAGGACCTCAAACACTTCGGTTTGAGTCATGCCTTGGAGAGGCGTGTAGACACGGTCACTTCGGGACTTTTTCCCTTGAGGTGGAGGAACCTTTTTGTAATTCCCCTTGTCAATAGTGACGGCATTGACCGAGGCCTCTTTTGTGGAGTTGGAAGCGGCCTTGTAGCGGTAAGTAGGAGTGGACTTCTTAATCTCCTTGAGCAAGTCATCCATGCGTACCCCCGCCTCATACATTTGGGAGAAGTCGGAGTAGCAAGCCCCACTTAGGTGAGTGCGGAGATCAATCTTGAGACACTTGAGAAATATGTCCATTTGCTCTTTTGTGTTCGGCCTCTCAACAATTTCAGAGAGTTTGTCATTCCATCTCCTTGTGAAGTCGATGAAGGACTCATTGTCTCATTGAGTAGTGTTCTCTAGCTCTTTCCTTCTGGGCCGGTGAGTGGTGTTGCCTTGGTATTGGTTCTTGAAGGCAAGAATGGCGGAGTCCCAATCAAGATGGACAGTGAGCGGGAGAGTAGCATACCAATCTTTTGCCCCCCCTCGAGAGTGAGAGGAAAGCATTGAGCCATCACCTTGGTGGAGACCTTCTTTGGAACCATTGCCCAAATATAAGTCTCAATGTGAGCCATAGGACAAGAGTTGCCCTTGAATTTGCTTATGTCGGGCATCTTGAACTTATCGGGAAGAGCGGCCATAGTACTCATGAGGATGGATGATTGATAAAGGCTTGTGTCAGAGCCTTTCCCCATGTTGAGCCCATTGAATTTTTGGTCGATGTAGGCCATGATAGAATCCACCATTTTGGGCTCATTGTTCTCGGAACTTGGTTCCCCCATTTTCTTGGTGCGGGTGTTGACATAAGGACTCTTGAACAAACCCTCGGTCCATTCGGATTCATCATCATTGTTCTTGTTCTTTCCCTTGGCAAGGTTGGTGAGCTTTTCTTTCATTAGTTCCATTTCGGCCTCGTGGGCCTCCCTTTGGCTGTCGAGGTGGGATTGACAAATGTCGTCTTTGCTTTGTGCCTCCTTGTTAAGGGTGGAGACTTGCTCTTGGAGGAGTTGGACCATAGTTGAGAGCTGTTCGAGAGACATGGTGTTGCTGCTGCCGGTCATGGTTGATGTTGGAGCTGTTGGAGTGATCTCTTCACGGACTAACTGATTTGCTGAATCCCGGTAGACTTTGTAAGTACCAATTGAACCTATATTGCAGAAGAGGCCCTTGTCAGTCTTGAGTAACACTTGCGGTCCATGAAGAGGCTTAGAACACACAGTTGGGCACACGACTCGAACCACATAAGAAAAGACTCTTTTTTTTTTTTTATATATAAGTCGGAGGGAATGAATCCCTTTTGGGGTTTCTAAGAAAATAATGGAATCATCACACTAGTATATAGACCATCTCGCGGTCCCATATACTCATCGGATTCCATCGCGTTTGTGAATCCTACATGTATCGGGATTAAACTAAATTAATGTAGTAAAGCATACATGCGGGGACGGATTTTTATTTTCGTCCAAAATAACCACTTTTGGGGACGGATTTTTATTGCGTCCATTTCAACAAGTTGGCAGGTATGATTTGAAGACATTAGTTTAGGGAAATCTCGGTACATGGAAATCGACTTGAGTCACGGAGTGTTAGACCCTAACTAGAATTTGTGTGGTTTGTGCTCGGCTTGAACATGAGGCTCAAAGGTCACCCCCGGCATGTAGTCTTGAACTACGCCACGGGCTGAGGTTTACCGCTTCGAAAGAGCCAAGGTCTGGTGGAGCTTGAAACTTTCTAGGACGGGCCTCGACGGGTTTGGGGTTGGACTTGTGCGACTCGATAGTGAGCAGTTCATTAGGAATATGTGCATGTAGTGTGAGGTCTAACAAGTGACAAAAAAAAAAAAAAAATTATATTTTTTTTTTTTGAAAAGAAAGAAAAACACACAAAACACATAAGCACATAAAATTACAACTCCCGAATCACCCGTGTGACCGGTAAATAAAACACAAAATTAAAACAGTCCGAGGGTTCAATTCTGTTCTGATGCAGGCAACTGTGCCCACACCCCACTGTTCTGCTCAGTCACTGAAACCTGTCTCTGTTCTAGAAACCAAACCCAGAAGCGTGCGCCTCTGAGTGCTGATGTGGGACGCGCGCGCATGGCGCAATGCTTATTGGAGGCGCGCGCTTCTGGGGCACACCTGTCAGAATGTCAGACTTTGGACTCAGGGGATTGCCCTGGTCCCATGTTCATATTGTAACCCCTGCAGAAGTGATTAGTGCAGAATAACAGAAGAAGAAGATGAAGAACATGAAGAAGTGGGCGATTCTGGTTCTTGATCCGGGATGCGCGCGCCTTAGGCTTAAAAGGCCAGATGCGCGCGCCTCCCCCATCAGGAAACAGAATGCCCAGAAAAGATGTAGATTTCGATCAGAATGCAAGTTTAACCCTCAAAACATCCCCAGCGGAGTCGCCACTGTAGATACCCCGGGTGGAAAAGCCACGGCTTTAGGCTCGAGCGCGCGGGTCGTCCTAGGATGTCTAACTTGTTTTTAGAGTCGCCACCTATGTTTTGAGGAACATAAGAAAAACCTATTGATTGTAGCCTAAGTTTGATTACGAAAATAGAGATTCTTTGTTTTGAGGTTCGGGGGTTAGGTTACGAGATGGGAAGTACCGAAACACCCATCTCGCCCAACTTAAGTTGGTCTTGCTTGATCAAAATCTACATGAATGAAAATGTTCTTCTTCTTCTTCTTTAAGTCATAAAAAGGGGGTTTAAAATAGGATTTGGAATGTAGGAGATAACTCCTTAACCAACCTCAATGAGATGAGGTGATCATTAGAGTCATGTCCCAAAATGATTTGGGTGATTGCACATTTGATTAAAGTAAAAGATAGAGAGGAGATGAAGTAGAAAAGAAAGGAAAAGATGGACTTTTACCTACAATTGGAAGAACTTCAAATGTTGCTTGATGAGATCCTTGGAGAACCTTTAGATAGTGATTTTTTGTCTAGTTTTCGATCCTTGAAAATGGAGGTAAAGAGAGGTTTTTATAGGTGAAAGAGGGGTGTTTTTGGTGCCAAAACTCGGTCACCAAGAAATCCTTCCCAGGCAAAATCTTGTAAATTGAGCAAGGGAGGGAATCCTGGCCAGAAATCTGTAACTGACGCCCAGAGGCGCGCGCTTCCTGCTTTGGGGGCGGGAGGCGCGCGCGCCTTGCTCCTCCTGTCGGAGGCGCGCGACTTAGAGAAGGAAATTTTGACAGAATGGACTAGAAAGTCAGCCCTGTCATTCAGTTTAGTCCCTGGACTTAACGAAGTCAGTCAGGAACTTAACGGAAGTGACAGAAACTAACGAGAAACACTTAAAATGGGGAGAAACACAAGATCAAATGTGCAATCGGGGTGAGCGGTCCAAGGCGGGGTGTCTACACTATCAAGAGGCGATGTCTTCTCCTGATTCGGACAACTGGTTTTGAGCCATGGAATCCGAAATGCAATCCATGCAAGACAATCAAGTTTGGAATTTGATTGATGCACCCAAAGGTGTAAAAACCATAGGATGCAAATGGGTCTTCAAGAAGAAGACTGACATGGATGGGAAGGTGCATACTTATAAAGCTAGGCTTGTAGCGAAAGGTTATAGGCAAGTTCATGGTATTGACTACGATGAGACCTTTTCACCCGTAGCAATGGTCAAGTCTATAAGAATTTTGTTTGCCATTGCCTCATATCATGACTATGAAATATGGCAAATGGACGTCAAAACCGCTTTCCTAAATGGAAAACTATAAGAGAATGTGTATATGACACAACCAGAAGGTTTTGAACAGAATTCTAAGGTATGCAAATTGCAGAGATCTATCTATGGATTGAAGCAAGCTTCAAGGAGTTGGAATCTCCGTTTTGATGAATCGGTCAAAGAGTTTGGTTTCATCAAGAACGAAGATGAACCTTGTGTATACAAGAAGATTAGTGGGAGCATAGTTCTATTCCTTATTTTATACGTGGATGACATATTACTCATTGGAAACGATATTCCTACACTTCAGTCCGTGAAGACTTGGTTAGGAAAATGCTTCGCAATGAAAGATATGGGTGAAGCCGCATATATACTTGGCATTAAGATCTATAGAGATAGATCAAGGAGGCTACTTGGTTTAAGCCAAAGTACATACATTAACAAGGTCATTAGAAGATTCCGTATGGAAAATTCTAAAAGAGGAACCTTACCAGTGTTACATGGAGTTTCTCTAAGCAAGACTCAATGTCCTAAGACAAAAGATGAGCGTGATAAAATGAATGATGTTCCATATGCTTCGGCAATTGGGTCCATCATGTATGCCATGATTTGTACTAGGCCGGATGTATCTTATGCTTTAAGCATAACAAGTAGATACCAATCCGACCCCGGTGAAAGTCACTGGATGGCTGTAAAAGTGATTCTTAAGTAATTGAGAAGAACTAAAGATTCGTTTTTTGGTCTATGGAGGAATGGAAGATGATCTCGTTGTAAATGCTTACACGGATGCAAGCTTCCAAACCGACAAAGATGATAGCCGATCGCAATCGGGTTTTGTGTTTATGTTAAATGGTGGAGCTGTAAGCTGGAAGAGTTCCAAGCAAAGTACAACTGCTGATTCTACAACAGAAGCTGGGTATATTGCTGCATCGGATGCTGCAAAGGAAGCTGTTTGGATTAAGAAGTTCATAACTGAACTTGAAGTGGTTCCTAGCATTGCTAATCCAATAGACCTTTATTGCGATAATAATGGTGCTATTGCTCAAGCAAAGGAACCAAGAGCACATCAGAAATCCAAACACATACTTAGGCGTTTTCATATCATTCGAGAAATCGTTGATAGGGGAGACGTAAATATATGCAGAGTACCTACTGATGACAATGTCGCGGACCCGCTAACAAAGGGACTTCCACAAGCTAAACATGAAGGTCATGTTAGGTCCATGGGTATTAGATACATGGGAGATTGGGCCTAGGGCAAGTGGGAGATTGTTGGTAGTGGTGCCCTAGGCACGTTTAATAAACGTTGTAATTGTTATCATTTACTGTATTTCATATCAATAAAGAAATGTTTTGATTATTATTGTTGTTCATGTTTACTTATAATAATCTCCGTCCCTAGTACTTGTTAAGCACTACCATAAAGGCTAAATGATCATGGGATGATCATGTTAGATTTATGGGTACTTGTTTGGAACAAGGTACTGGACATGACCCACTGTATGAGATTTATGTCATGGTCTATATCGTACATATATCTCATATTAGTTATATCATTCGAATCCTTAGATATGAAGTTATTATAGTCTTCCACTTGATGAACTTTATGTTTGACATATTCAAACGCTACCTTTAACCGGGTAGTTATAAAGGGTATGATTGGCATAATCGGATTCACGTAGGGAAGAGTAATAAGCTAAATGGATTTGTCCCTCTTCGGAGAGATCTCAAGCTTAGGCCTCTCGTAGGAATGATGTATGTTCGGCCGGACTCAAATGAATTAATTAGATTAGTGTCATTTGGATTATCAACATATTCGGAATCGAGAAAGTATTGAACAAAGACAAGTTGACCGTTTGTGTCACGACCCGAAATATAGGCTCTATTTTATTAGTAATTAAATGATTTTTATTTAATTATTTGCTTATTTATTTATTTAAATTATTATTTATTTAAATAATTATGTGTGCAATTAATGTGTTATAATAATTTTTCCTAGCATTTTATTCGAGTAGTTGGGCTAGTGTGGTATTGTTGAGTTTAATTGTTAATTGGGAGTGTTGTATCGAGTTAGTAGAAGGGAGGGGCCTAGATGTAACTTTATAAAATAATTCCCCTACTCCCTCCCTATTCCCCTCACCTCCCTCACCTCCTCCCTCACTCATCCTCCATCATTCCCAGCCAACTCCCTCCCTCTCTCTAAGTTTTGGGTAAGTTTCTTTCTCTTTACTTCTCTCTTCATTTTCTTCTTCTTCCTCTCATCTTCTCTCATTTCTTAAAACTTGAACATTGTTTAGATCGTCGATAGGATCGCGTAGAATCAAAAATATTTGAAATCCATCAACTTTGAGATTTATCAAGTAAGTTACTTTTCCCCCATTTTTGATGCTAAAATGTTCATATCATGTTTATATGATGTTTGATGTGTTATATTTGAAGTTTGATTGGGTTTTGGATTTGTTTGGAATTTATTTGAGTTTTTGGTTAAAAATGGTGAAATCTTGAATGTTGGTTTTGATTCTTGATTTTGGTTGATAAAGGGTGTTGTTAAGATCCCATTTTTGGGTTAAATGATGTTTGGGTACCTTAGAAATCTAGTTGGGAGTGTTGATTTTGAGTGTTTATGGATTTGGTATGAAATGGTTTGGCATTTTGATGAACCCAGCTGGGAAATCTTCCCAGTCCGTAGACCAGGCGCCCGCCCGACCCCCTCCAGGCGCCCGCCTACATGTCATTTTCTGATGACCAGACCTTCTGGTCATTCAGGCGCCCGCCTGCCCTATTCCAGGCGCCCGCCCGCCCCCTGTACCAGGATTTTGCCCTTTTTCTTGGTTTAAGACTTAAGGCTTACTAGTTTAGGTTTATCCCTTCTAATTAACTTAAGATAACACCGTGGAACACTTTATTGATTGGATTTGATTCTTTTGTGAATGAATATGATGTGGAATTTGATTTAGTATCATTTTGGGAATGTGGTTCATCTTTGATGTGCGGTTTGTATTGGTTTACCTTGTGGTGATTTAATTGGATTGGTTCCCTACTTTGGAACCTTAAGTTGTTCAATTAAGCTAGTATTTATTACTTAGCATTTATTTGAAAGTCCAGCTGGTATTTTGTGTGTGTTTGGGCGATGCGAAACATTATGATGGCACGGCCAAGTCCATTGTGATGTTGACCATTGTTTTGCCCCATTATTACCCTCCTCCAGATTGGCCTTGGATGTGAGAAGAGCTAGCTCCTTTGTGTGCATTTTAGCTACTTGGAGCATGACTTTGTGGCATGTCTCCCGTCCCTTGTGACACTTCATTGGTTATTGGTTCCGGTACCGGGGTTTTCTCTTCGTCTTTCATGCTATTATGAAGATGATGAGTGTTGATTATTGAAGC
This sequence comes from Campanula takesimana, assembly GCA_026119855.1. Taxonomy (NCBI): domain Eukaryota; kingdom Viridiplantae; phylum Streptophyta; class Magnoliopsida; order Asterales; family Campanulaceae; genus Campanula; species Campanula takesimana. The sequence goes on from JAOWBW010000084.1 coordinate 1,427,052, forward strand.
TGCGCAGCAATCCTTTATTTGGATGTTCCGGTTTGGAAAACCATGGCTATATCCTTTGTTATGTGTTTATTTCCGCTGCTATCTGTTATGTGATAAATGCTATGTGCTATGTGATATTTATTATTGCTTATTGTATATTGCATCATAGCATGTCATGTAGTTGCATTAGTAACTTATTGAGATTTATCTCACCCCCTTTTCTTTTATCTTTGTTTTTCCTTAAACCCCCCCCCCAGGTGCTAAGGATTAGTCTCGCTGATCACGAGAAAGAGGACGTCGAGTGTGGATCCATTCTTTTGGGGAAGGTTGTTATAGGTTGGTTTACATTATGTAAATGTGTAACCATTTTGGGATAGTTGTACCAAGTATTGACGTCATTAAGAATTGTATATTTGTATTTTGTTGGGCATAAACTTGTGGAAGTTTATGATAGTTGTAATTGGTTTTATCAAACTTGGTTTTGTAAAACTTTGGATCATCACCTTTTGGTATCAAATGGAATTTTTAAATTCGGTATTTCACAGTTTTGGTTTTAAGTCGACGTCCAGATCGCGGTCTCAGGCCCGCGGGGTCCGGGGTCGCGACAGTTGGTATCAGAGCTATGGCATTAGCTCTAAGTATAAGTCTAGGTGGATTAGTATGACCTAGGTGGGTAGTAGTGTGCGGAGTGATTAACGGTTGATGTTTTATGCAGGTACTTGTTACAATGGTTCGTAGAAGGAGTGGTGAAGGTAGTACTGGTAAAGCAAATCAGAATGACACAAGGGAAGAAGCACGTGCTATGTTTCAAGGCATGTTCGAGGCGGCCATGAAGGCCATACATGATCAAGGTCCGAGGGTAGAACAAGCACCACCCCGCTATGGATTGGAGCAATTTCTGAAGTTGAAACCGGTTGAATTCAATGGGGAACCCGATGTTCGGAAAGCTGAGTTATGGATTGAGTCAATGGAGAAGATTTATGATGTATTTGGTTGCTCGGATGAGGACAAGGTCCGGTTCGCGGCTTACAAGCTTGTGGGAGCCGCCGAGCATTGGTGGAAAGGTATTAAAGCTACTTGGGATGATACTCACACGGTGTATGCGTGGGAGTTGTTTGTCCGCAAATTTAAGGAGCATTTCATTCCGGTTGTTGATCAAAACCGAAAGGAGATCGAGCTACTCAACTTGGAGCAAGGTGTGTTGTCTATAGCACAATACTCGGCTAAGTTCATAGAATTAGCCCGGTATTGCGACTATTTGGTGAGGACCGAGGAACAAAAGGCTATGAGATTTATTCGGGGATTGAAGACCTCCATCCGTACTCAACTTATTGCTCAACGGATTGTAACTTTCCAAGATGCGGTGGACCGAGCCTATTTGATAGAGCAAGATATTGGGGAACATAAAAGGAAGACCGAGGTAGCTAACCCGAGTAAGCAAGGAGCTCAAGGCAAGCCACAACACCGTTCCGATAACCGAGGTAACTTTGGGGGACAATCTCAGTTTAAGGGGCAAATCACACCGAGGAATCCGGGTACTACTCTGGGGATTCAGAATAAGAAGCCTTGTACCTTTTGTCAAAAGGTAGGCCATTCGAAAGATAGGTGTTGGAAAAAACAAGGCAAATGCACCAATTGTGGTGAAATGGGGCACTTTGCGAGAGAGTGCACGAGGTACCGAGGTCAAGCATCCGGGTCAGGAGTTGGTACTAATCAGGGTCAGAAAAGGGATGCCGCCGGGAAGGCCAAAGTCCAAGGAAGAGTATTTTCCATGAATCAACAACAAGCTACCGATGATCCATCCGTTATTGGAGGTATTGTTTCTGTGTCTAATGTGAGCGCACGAGCGTTAGTAGATCCAGGATCATCTCATTCATACATTTCTGTGCAATTTGCTTCCATGTTAAATGCTGCATTCGAGTCTTTACCGTACGTGTTAGAGGTGTCGACCCCTATAGGAGAATGCTTGATTTCTGATCGAGTCTTTCGTACTTGTGATGTGGTTATTTGTGGTCGAGTCCTTTGTGCGGATTTGGTAGTTCTTCCTATCCAAGACTTTGATGTCATTTTGGGTATGGATTGGTTGAGCAAGTTTCATGCTTCCGTTGATTGCCGTAAGAAAACTGTTACTTTTTCTATTCCCGATGTGCCTAAATTTGTGTTTGAGGCTTGTCCTCTAAGTAGAAAGGTTCGCTTAATTTCTTATTTGAAGGCGAGAAAATTATTGCATAGTGGTTGTGAGGGGTATTTGGCTAGTATTCTTGATACTAGGAAAGAATCCCCTAGTTTGGATAGTGTTCGGGTAGTTCGGGAATTTCCCGATGTTTTCTCTACCGAGTATGATATGCCTCCCGATCGTGAGATTGAGTTTTGTATAGATCTTTTGCCGGGTACGGCTCCAATTTCGAAAGCACCTTATAGGTTAGCTCCCGCTGAGTTGAAGGAATTAAAGGTTCAGTTGCAAGAGTTGCTTGATCGAGGGTTTATCCGCCCTAGTGCTTCCCCGTGGGGAGCACCGGTTTTGTTCGTGCGGAAGAAGGATGGTTCGTTGAGATTGTGCATCGATTATAGAAAGTTGAATCAAGTTACGGTGAAGAACAATTATCCTCTACCTCACATCGATGATTTATTTGATCAGCTTCAAGGGTCCGTTGTGTTTTCTAAAATTGATTTGAGGAGTGGGTACCATCAGTTGAAGGTTCGATCGGAGGATATTCCGAAGACAGCTTTTCGCACTCGTTATGGTCATTATGAGTTCTTGGTTATGCCGTTTGGGTTGACGAACGCGCCGGCCGTGTTTATGGATTTGATGAACCGAGTTTTCCATCCTTATCTTGATTCGTTCGTGGTAGTCTTCATCGACGACATTCTTGTTTATTTGAAATCTCGAGAGGAGCACGAGCAACATTTGAGGACAGTTTTATCCGTTCTTGCGAGGGAGAAATTATTTGCGAAGTTTAGTAAATGCGAATTTTGACTCGAGAATGTGTCATTTCTGGGTCATGTGATTTCTAAAGATGGGATTTCGGTGGATCCGTCAAAGATAGAGGCTATAGTGGATTGGAAGAGACCCGAATCAGTGACAGAGATTAGAAGCCTTCTTGGTTTAGCCGGGTATTACCGAAGATTTATTGAAGGGTTTTCGAGGATCGCTACTCCGATGACTCAGTTGACCCGAAAGAATGTTCCGTTTGTGTGGACCGAGAAATGTGACAAGAGTTTCGAGGAATTGAATAAGAGGTTGACTACCGCACCGATTTTGACTTTGCCTAATGGGAGCGATGGGTTAGTAATTTATAGTGATGCTTCGAAAGAGGGTTTGGGTTGTGTGTTGATGCAGAATGGGAAAGTAATTGCTTATGCTTCGAGGAAGTTGACCCCGAGTGAACAGAATTACCCGACTCATGATATGGAGTTAGCGGCTATTGTATTTGCGTTGCACAAATGGAAGCACTATCTTTATGGAGCGAAGTTTGAGATTTTTACGGATCACAAGAGTTTGAAATACCTTTTCTCCCAGAAAGAGTTGAATAATAGATAGCGTCGATGGATGGAATTGTTGAAGGATTATGATTGTACGATTTCTTATCACCCGGGAAAGGCGAATGTGGTAGCCGATGCGATTAGTAGGAAATCTTATGTGGCTTCGATGATGGTTCGAGAATGGAAAATGCTTGAGGATGTTCGAGATTGGTCTCCTCGTGAATCGAGACATGGGGCTATTTTTGCGAATATTAGGGTATCTCCGACCCTAATTCAGAGGATAAAAGAGGCTCAGAAAGAAGATCCCGAGTTGGTGAAGATAATGGGTAAATTGAAGGAAAAGAATTTCGAGGATTTTTCTGTTAGCTCGAGTGGAGTGTTGACTTTCCGTGGTCGTTTGTGTGTTCCGGATGTCGATGGAATTAAACAGAGAGTTCTTGATGAGGGTCACAAATCGAGGTATACTATTCATCCGAGTAGTACGAAGATGTATCAGGATTTGAAGCAACAATTTTGGTGGATTAATATGAAGAGGGAAATAGCCGAGTATGTTTCGAAGTGTTTAATGTGTCAGCAGGTCAAAGCCGAGCATCAGAGACCCGCGGGATTGCTTCAGCCGTTAGAGATTCCCGAGTGGAAATGGGAGCATGTGACTATGGATTTCGTCACGGGACTACCTCGTACCCGTAGGAAGTATGACAGTGTTTGGGTAATAGTGGATAGATTAACCAAGAGCGCCCTTTTCTTGACTATTGATATCAGATATTCGATGGAAAAGCTTGCGACCCTTTATATTGATGAGATCGTTAGATTGCATGGGGTTCCGGTTAGCATTGTGTCAGATCGAGACCCGAGGTTTACTTCTAGATTCTGGAAGGCGTTTCAGGAAGCGTTGGGTACGGATTTGCGATTCAGTACAGCTTTTCATCCCCAGACCGACGGTCAATCCGAGAGGACCATTCAGATTTTGGAGGATATGTTGCGAGCTTGTGCGATAGACTTTTCCGATTCTTGGGATTCGCACCTACCGTTAGTGGAGTTCTCTTACAACAACAGTTATCAGGCTAGTATCGAGATGGCACCGTATGAGGCTTTGTATGGAAGAAAGTGTAGATCGCCTATTTGTTGGGATGAGGTTGGTGAAGCGAAGATCGTGGGTATTGATTTGCTTCGGGATTCAGTTGAGAAAGTTAGAGTTATCCGGGATCGATTGAAAACAGCCCAGAGTCGACATAAGAGCTATGCAGATAACCGAAGGCGAGATCTTAGCTTTCAGACCGGTGAGTTGGTGTTCTTGAAGGTGTCTCCGAAGGTGGGTATTCGTAGATTTGGGAAGAAAGGAAAATTGGCTCCGAGGTTTATTGGCCCGTTTGAGATTTTGGGAAAGGTTGGACTTCTAGCGTATCGTCTTGCGTTACCGTCATCCTTAGACCGGTTGCACAACGTCTTTCACGTTTCTATGCTTCGGAAGTATGTTCATGATCCGTCTCACGTGTTACCGAGGATACCGGAAGATATTGAGCCCGATATGACTTATGAGGAACGACCGGTCCGGATCTTAGATTCTAAAGTTCAAGAGTTGAGGAGCAAGAGCATTGCGTTGGTTAGAGTCCTTTGGAGGAATCATAACATCGAGGAGTCGACTTGGGAGCTTCGTGATGAGATCGAGAGGAGATTTCCGTGGCTTTTTGTTTAAGGTAAGTCTCGTTAAAATTCGGGTCGAATTTTCTTTAAGGGGGAGTGAATGTCACGACCCGAAATATAGGCTCTATTTTATTAGTAATTAAATGATTTTTATTTAATTATTTGCTTATTTATTTATTTAAATTATTATTTATTTAAATAATTATGTGTGCAATTAATGTGTTATAATAATTTTGCCTAGCATTTTATTCGAGTAGTTGGGCTAGTGTGGTATTGTTGAGTTTAATTGTTAATTGGGAGTGTTGTATCGAGTTAGTAGAAGGGAGGGGCCTAGATGTAACTTTTTAAAATAATTCCCCTACTCCCTCCCTATTCCCCTCACCTCCCTCACCTCCTCCCTCACTCATCCTCCATCATTCCCAGCCAACTCCCTCCCTCTCTCTAAGTTTTGGGTAAGTTTCTTTCTCTTTACTTCTCTCTTCATTTTCTTCTTCTTCCTCTCATCTTCTCTCATTTCTTAAAACTTGAACATTGTTTAGATCGTCGATAGGATCGCGTAGAATCAAAAATATTTGAAATCCATCAACTTTGAGATTTATCAAGTAAGTTACTTTTCCCCCATTTTGATGCTAAAATGTTCATATCATGTTTATATGATGTTTGATGTGTTATATTTGAAGTTTGGTTGGGTTTTGGATTTGTTTGGAATTTATTTGAGTTTTTGGTTAAAAATTGTGAAATCTTGAATGTTGGTTTTGATTCTTGATTTTGGTTGATAAAGGGTGTTGTTAAGATCCCCTTTTTGGGTTAAATGATGTTTGGGTACCTTAGAAATCTAGTTGGGAGTGTTGATTTTGAGTGTTTATGGATTTGGTATGAAATGGTTTGGCATTTTGATGAACCCAGCTGGGAAATCTTCCCAGTCCGTAGACCAGGCGCCCGCCCGACCCCCTCCAGGCGCCCGCCTACATGTCATTTTCTGATGACCAGACCTTCTGGTCATTCAGGCGCCCGCCTGCCCTATTCCAGGCGCCCGCCCGCCCCCTGTACCAGGATTTTGCCCTTTTTCTTGGTTTAAGACTTAAGGCTTACTAGTTTAGGTTTATCCCTTCTAATTAACTTAAGATAACACCGTGGAACACTTTATTGATTGGATTTGATTCTTTTGTGAATGAATATGATGTGGAATTTGATTTAGTATCATTTTGGGAATGTGGTTCATCTTTGATGTGCGGTTTGTATTGGTTTACCTTTGTGGTGATTTAATTGGATTGGTTCCCTACTTTGGAACCTTAAGTTGTTCAATTAAGCTAGTATTTATTACTTAGCATTTATTTGAAAGTCCAGCTGGTATTTTGTGTGTGTTTGGGCGATGCGAAACATTATGATGGCACGGCCAAGTCCATTGTGATGTTGACCATTGTTTTGCCCCATTATTACCCTCCTCCAGATTGGCCTTGGATGTGAGAAGAGCTAGCTCCTTTGTGTGCATTTTAGCTACTTGGAGCATGACTTTGTGGCATGTCTCCCGTCCCTTGTGACACTTCATTGGTTATTGGTTCCGGTACCAGGGTTTTCTCTTCGGCTTTCATGCTATTATGAAGATGATGAGTGTTGATTATTGAAGCTGCGCAGCAATCCTTTATTTGGATGTTCCGGTTTGGAAAACCTTGGCTATATCCTTTGTTATGTGTTTATTTCCGCTGCTATCTGTTATGTGATAAATGCTATGTGCTATGTGATATTTATTATTGCTTATTGTATATTGCATCATAGCATGTCATGTAGTTGCATTAGTAACTTATTGAGATTTATCTCACCCCCTTTTCTTTTATCTTTGTTTTTCCTTAACCCCCCCCCCCAGGTGCTAAGGATTAGTCTCGCTGATCACGAGAAAGAGGACGTCGAGTGTGGATCCATTCTTTTGGGGAAGGTTGTTATAGGTTGGTTTACATTATGTAAATGTGTAACCATTTTGGGATAGTTGTACCAAGTATTGACGTCATTAAGAATTGTATATTTGTATTTTGTTGGGCATAAACTTGTGGAAGTTTATGATAGTTGTAATTGGTTTTATCAAACTTGGTTTTGTAAAACTTTGGATCATCACCTTTTGGTATCAAATGGAATTTTTAACTTCGGTATTTCACAGTTTTGGTTTTAAGTCGACGTCCAGATCGCGGTCTCGGGCCCGCGGGGTCCGGGGTCGCGACAGTTTGACCATGACTTGTGTTCAATGAGATCGTGGACAAAGGGATTGTGACATGTTCTAAAGGAATGCGAACTTGTATCTAGTTATACTATTTGTGTAGGTATGACGGATTGCTAGAACCTAATCATGTCTTATGGATTCATGTTTGAACCCATTGCCAACTTAGTATAATCCTAGAGGGTCACACACAATAGAACGAATCTTAAATAAGGACTATATTGGAAATTTGGGAAATCTGGGGAAGGTGTGCGACCGCACAAAAGGTCTTGGGCGGCCGCACAGCTTGGCTCAAAAAGTACCAGAAACCTTCCAGATAAATGTGCGACCGCACAGGTGTTTTGGGCGGCTGCACACCATGTCGGGACAGGTTTCCTAATTTGATTTGGAAAGGAATTTTGGACGGGTTTAGACACAAGTTTCCTATTTGGAATAGGTCTAACTTGTATATAAACAGCCAAATTCGGACCAGAACATATCATAGATTTTCTGCAAGTCTCCAAAGGGTTTGAGAGAGTTTTATTTGTTCTAAGACATCCTAGATTGAATAAAAAAATAATACACAAATAAAATTCCATATAGTTCATATTGATTGTGAAAACGTGTTTCACAATTTTGGTCTAGCAACCAAGATCAAGTGTTCTTGATATTCGTTCAAGGTGTGGATACCGATAGAGGGTGAAGCTTATCATCTTCAAAGTTTGTGTTCTTACTTGTTCGTGATTAAAGCTTCAATTTCTCCACCAAGATCAAAGACCAAATTCAAAGTCATCAAGGGTTAGTTTTCTAGTATTCATATTGCAAGTATTTGATTTAATCATATGAATGGATCTATGGGCTTTGGGTTTCATAAAATTTTAAATGCTATTTTCCGCTGCGCATGTTACTACGAAACCCAACAGTTTGTGAATCCTACATGTATCGGGATTAAACTAAATTAATGTAGTAAAGCATACATGCGGGGACGGATTTTTATTTTCGTCCAAAATAACAACTTTTGGGGACGGATTTTTATTGTGTCTGTTTCAACAAGTTGGCATGTATGATTTGAAAACATTAGTTTAGGGAAATCTCAGTACATGAAAACCGACTTGGTCACGGATTGTTAGACCTTAACTAGAATTGTTTGGTTTGTGGTCGGCTAAAGAGAGGCTTAAAGGTCACCCCCAGCATGTAGTCATGAACTACATGCTGGGGTGAGGTTTACCACTTCGAAAGAGTCAAGGTCGAGTGGAGCTTGAAACTTTCTAGGACGGGCCTCGATGGGTTTTGGGTTGGACTTGTGCGACTCGATAGTGAGCAATTCATAGGAGTAATGTGCATGTAGTGTGAGGTCTATCACGTGACAAAAATTTTTATTTTTCTTTTTTTTTGAAAAGAAAAGATAAAAAAAAACACATAAGCACGTAAATTACAACTCCCGAATCACCCGTGTGACCGGTAAATAAACATAAAATTAAAACAGTCCAAGGGTCCAATTCTGTTCTGATGCAGGCAACTGTGCCCACACCCCACTGTTCTGTTCAGTCCCTGAAACCTGTTCTTGTCCTGGAAATTGGCCTAGAAGCGCTCGCCTCAGCCTAGTGTTGTGGAAAGCACGCGGCTGGCGCATTGTATATGGGAGGCGCCCGCTTCTGGGCTGACCTGTCGGATTGTCAGAAACTTATGGACTCAGGGGGTTGCCCTGGTCCTGATTGTGTGATGAAACCCCTAAAATGTTTGTTAGCATGAAATAATAGGAAGAATAGGAAGAACACATGGAAGGTGGGCGATTCTGGAATTTGATGTGGGACGCGCGCGCTTTGGACAATGAAGGTCCGAGGCGCGCGCTTCCTATATCAATTTCCAGAATGCCCAGAAAAGTGAATTATGAACAGAAACACAAGTTTAACCCTCAAGCATGTCCCCAGCGGAGTCGCCACTGTAGATACCCCGGGTAACCGCAGCTTGGCTAGAGAGCGCGAATTACCCTAGGATGTCTACTTGATTTTAGAGTCGCCACCCACGTTTTTTAGGAACGTAAGAAAACCTAATGTTTATGAGCCTAAGTTTGATTTACGAAAACAGAGATTCTTTGGGATGAGGGGTTCGGGGGTTAGGTTACGAAATGGGAAGTACTTAAACACCAATTTCACCCGAGCAAAGTCGGTCTTGTTTGTTCATAATTCACTTTAAAAATAAATGTGTTCTTCCTATTTGAATAATGATAAAAGGGGTTTTATTGTTTAAAATGTAGGGAGATAGCTCCTAGGCCAATTCAATGTAATGAAAGGGCCATTAGTGTCATGTCCCAAATGGTTTTGGGGTGATTGCACATTTGATTGAAGAAGAAGAAGAAGAAGAAGAAGAAGAAGAAGAAGAAGAAGAAGAAGAAGAAGAAGAAGAAGAAGAAGAATAAAGTTAAGACATTTTACCTATAATATCCTTCAAAGAGAACCTCTTGAAAAGTCTTGAAGAAGAGGTTTAATACTTGGAGAGAATATCTTTAGTAAATTGCCTAGAGTAAGGTTCAAGGTGGAAAATTCTTAAGGTCAAAAAGAGGTCTCCTCCAATGATGGATTGGAGGGGGTTTTATAGTTGAAAGAGGGGAGTTTTTAGAGCCAAACGGAGTCTCCAAGAAATCTTTCCCGGGCAAAATCATGTATAATGAGCAAGGGAGAGATTCTTGGGTAGAATCTGAGAAGCGCGCGCATCCCACCTAGGCGGCGGAAGGCGCGCGCGTCTGGCCTCAAGGGGCGGAGGCGCGCGACTCTGAAAGGCAAAATCTGACAGAATGGACTAGAAAGTTAGAACTGTTATTCAGTTTAGTCCCTGGACTTAACGGAGCCGTCTGGAACTTAACCAAAGTAACATAAACTAACATAAAACACTTAAAAGAGGGAGAAACACAAAATCAAGTGTGCAATCGGGGTGAGCGGTCCAAGGCGGGGTGTCTACACCACCGCTCGCGGAGCGTACACGGTGGGTGGAATGAACGAGTGACTGGAAAAAAGGGCGGAAGTAGCGCCACTAATTCCCGCACCTCGTGCATTCTGGGGGTAATAAGGGATATGTGCAGTGCTGACACGGACTAGTGGTAGTGTGTGGCAAGACACTGATTCTTTTTAAGGAGAAAAAAGAGAAGTTTTAATGTTTTGAATGATGCAATGCAATGCAAGAGAGAGAGAAGAGGGAAAGGATAAGAATGTACAAGGGAGCATAGAAAAGTCTCGTTTGACCTTAGTAATATGGTGAAAGTACAAAAAATACATGTATTGAAAAGATACAAGGCACACATATTAACATGGTAAAAATACAAGGTGCACGTGCAAACATGGTATAGCGTGAGGTTCATGTGAAAACATGGCGAAGTGTGAGGTGCATGTGTAAACATGGAAAAGTGTGAGGTGCATGTGTGAACATGGCAAACATCATGATGTAAACGAAAATTAGACCCACTAAGTTTGAAAATGTTTCAAAGCAGTCCCCAGCAGAGTCGCCACTGTGAATACCCCTTTCCGATGAAGCGACGCATGGGAAGTATCTTGCAATTATTTTTATTATCAAAGGGAATATTCATAACAACATTTAAAATTATGAGAGTCATCACGCCGTTTTAATTAGCCAAAACATTGAGAAAAAGCATGTTAATGGGTTCGGGGGTCAAATTACGACAAGAGAATAATATTGAACGTTATCACTCCTATCGCCCGAATAATCGGTCTTTCTATCATGATGCGGTGTATGTAGTGTGCGATGTTTAGAGACCGGATCCGAAGATTGCCTACGTTCCTCTCAATGTGAGAAGCTCAGGTCAGCGTAGTTCGAGAAGAATTTAGAATAGGCAGGAGAATCGGGATCATGCATAATGATGGGGGGAATTACCTAAATATTAGGGTTTAGAAATAGTTTCTAGATCATGTTCGGTTTGATGAACCCTAGATCAACATCGGCTATGAAATAACACGTTAACATAAAGATCGCAACCCTAAATATAGCATAAATAAGGTTTTAATCTAAGAACACGAAGAACATGCGAAGAACATATTATAAACATATGAATAATATGAAGAACATATATATAAACATGCAAGGCACATGAATATGATGAATCTAAACTAAGAACATGGCAAGAACATGAAGAAAAAGTTAGAAAACTTACCTATGTTGGCAAGAAATAACCTTGATCTTCTTGGGATTCTTGAGAGTGTTCTTAGGAGCTTGAAATGCTTAATTAGAGAGCAAATTCGTCACTTAGGGAGCCTAAGGTTGATCAAAATTCGGACCCTTAACCAAGAGAATGGAATGGCCTTATATAGTGAACTGGTGGAGGGATCAGACGGCTGAGATTGGCTAAAGCGAGGATGGCCGCCTAGCCAAGGTCGGATGTGGCCGCGTGGCCAAGGTCGAATGTGGCCGCGTGGCCATCATTCCTGGCTGACGTGATTTTCAAGCTAGGGTTTTATTTGGTTTATGGAAACCCTATTTTGGCCATTTTTAAGATGTTCTAGAATAATGAGATGTATTTTGGGAATCCAGGACAAGTCTTTGCAAGGTTTCTAATTCCTATAAAGTCCTTGTATATTTGGGAAAGCCCTAATAAACTCATTTTCAGGTCGGGTACTAACAGATTGACCTACATGTTTCTTGACTCATTTGTTCAAGGCATTCATATCAGGAACATCATTTGAGAAGTCATCATCCGAGTCATAATCATCATCATCATTCGCAACCAAGCATACAAGCCCATCATCATAATCTTTATCGCTTTCATCTGAGTCTGTCTTGATCCAAGTCTTGAGTTCATTTGATGGTGCATCTTCTTCAGCAACCATCCCCTTATGACGAGAGAATTTAGGGTTGTGGCTGCTCTTTTTCTTCATGTATTCAAACTTGGGAATTGGGAAACTTTATGCAAAATGATCTGGTTTCCTATTAAAAAAAAACAAGATCTTCTTTTGTTTTTAAATCATTGCTCCTTGTGAATTTTGGTGGAGCTCTGCTTGATGATCCTGGAGTTTTGGTTGACGCTCCTGGTTTTGAGAATTTTCTGAACTTCTGGAATCTTTTCACAAATAAAGCAAAGTCTTCATCACCCATGTCCAGTAACTCAGAAGTAGAGATTTTAGGGTCTGAGTTTTATTCAACAGGCGCTTATTTCCTTTGCGCCACCATTGCCATGGATTTTGGCTTTCCTTCTGATTCACTACTGCGCTGAAGTTTGAGTTCATAAACTTTCAGATTTGCGTAAAGGTTTCTTAGAGTCCAATCATCCAAGGTTCCAGCATTTTCAAGAGCGCTAGATTTGTGGAGATATCTTGATCCAAATGCAGCAAGGAAATTAACGTTGATCTCTTTGTTTGAAAACTTCTTGCCAAGAGAAATACATAAGTTGATGATCTCACAATAACGTTCATAAGTCTGTCTGAGTGTTTCACCAGCAAGTTGAGAGAAATTGTTGAATCTTCTTTGAACTTCATATCTTTTGTTCTCTTTATAGACATAGTCTCCTTCAATATGCTCTTCAATAGCATCCTATAGTTCATTCACAGTTCCACAATGCATGACCTGTTGCTTTATTGCAGTGCTCAAAGTACTCAAGAGAATGTTTCTTGCTTTTCCATCAAGACTAACTCTTCTTGCTTCTTCTTCAGACCACTCTTCCTTAAGTTTTGGAATAGTTGGTTGAGCAGCATTTGTGCGTGGATTAGGATTCACTTTCATTGGGAAGTAGGGTCCATAAAGAACGGTGTTATGAAGCCTTTCATCAATGGACTTGAGATGAGTCAAGATGCTGAATTTCCATACGTCAAAGTGATCTTCATCAAAGACTGGAACATGTGTGTAGTTTGCTGTTACCATAGTTTTTGAGTTTGCCATTTCGAATCGGCACCCAAGCTGTTAAGCTTGAGAAACAAAAAAGAAGTTTTATAAAGGTGTTCGCTCTGATACAACTTGTTGGTCCCAAAGGGAAACAAGGGTATGAAAAATAGCTATAGAGGGGTGAATAGCTGTTTTGAAATTATTTTTGAACCTTTGTAAACTCAATTGCAAATGCGCACTTAATCAAGTAAGCGTAATGAAATGCGCCTGAAAGAGTGAGTGAAATGCACAGCGGAATTTAAGTATGTAAAACATAGGCGCAAAAGATTAAAAGGGGCACAGACACACTCTAAGTATTTTGGCTCAAAGTGAGTGTAAGATGTAACTAAGGCGAATATGAAACAAACACAACAATATTCAGTTCAATCAATCTACAATGAATAAACAAGCAAATAGTGAGATAAAAGATAAACTTGAAAGTAAATGACAAGAGATAAATACGCGCTATTTAGAGAGGTTCGATCGGGAAATGATCTACTTCCTCTACCAAGATGGTAGTATTGGATTTCTAATGGAGATCTTATAATATGAGTAGGTTTTACAAGTTACAACTTTTGAGCACAAACTAACTCAAAGATCTATATCTATGAATGATTAAATACTAGATTAAAACCAGTGTATCTATTTAAGAAAGATTTAAATGATCAAACTTAAAGAGGTGGGTGTGTGTTCTTAGATTCAAAGCTCTTTAGATCTGTTTGATTTAGAGCACAAGAAATCTAAAGTGTTTTTACTTGAGGACCTGGGCTAAGTATGAAGTTATGAAGGTGTTCTTGAGAAATCTGGGAAATCAATGAGCAATCTTAAAATCTTCAAAGTATTCATGAGAGCAAAAATTCAGAGCAACTTAGAAACTTTAAATGGTTGAAGTTATGGGGTATTTATATGTGAGCTCTCAAAAACTAGCCATTAGGAATCTTTGTGGATAAGATAAAGGACAGATGTGCTGGATCTCTTTGATAGGAGAATGTGTCCTTTTATAGCCGTTAGACACATAACATCAATATGACCGTTGTGGACAGACGTCCTCATATCTGGGTGCATATGTGTTATTTTTCCAGCATTGGATCTTGGGCGTAGTTTGAATTTCGTCAAGTCTTCATATCTTCATAAAGTCTTCTACGTGTTGATTTTTTCACATGGGGAACATGACACTTAGATAGGCGCACACATGTGCAGAAGGCGCATGGTTAAGGCGCGGAGGCGCGTAACCTTAATCCTTTCTTGATTTTCTTTAATTTTGGATATACTTGCCCTATCTCTAAGCCTATTCTATTTAAATGGACTACTTTAAAAAATGAAGTATAAATACTTCTTACATATAAGTCTAAAGTCCATAAAATAAAACTTAGGTGATGGATCGATCAAATCTATACATTAAAAACTGAGATATAAGTGGGCATACCCAACAACAAACTTATCATTCTTCTGCTCTACGTGGACGACATGTTGATAGTTGGCCACGATGCAGCTATGATTAGCAGTTTGAAGTAAGATTTGTCCAAAGTTTTTGATATGAAAGACTTAGGTCTGGCATAACATATTTTGGGAATAAAAAATGTTCGTGACCGGGAAGCAATGAAGTTATTCTTATCACAAGAAGAATACGTTGAAAGGGTGATCAATAGGTTTAACATGGGAAATGCTAAACTAGTTGGCACTCCACTTGCAAACCATTTCAAGCTAAGAAAAATGAAATGTCCATCTTTTGAAAGAGAAAAGGAAGCGATGAAATCAATACGATACTCTTCCGCGGTAGGAAGTTTGATGTGCGCGATGGTCTGTACGAGACCCGATATTGCTCACGTTGTTGGTGTTGTGAGTAGATATCTGTAAAACCCAGGGAAAAAACATTGGGAAGCAGTCAAGTGGATACTACGGTACCTGAAAGGTACTTCCAAACTATGTTTGTGCTACGGGGGAGAAAAATCAATTTTGGAAGGATATACAAATTCTGACATGGCAGGATATCTTAATGGCAGAAAATCTACTTCAAGGTATTTACACTAGCAGGGGGAGCCGTATCGTGGCAGCCTAAACTACAGAAATGTGTATCGTTGTCAACAACAGAGGCAGAATACATTGATGTAGTTGAAGCAGGAAAGGAGTTGTTGTGGAAAAAACGTTTTCTCACATAATTGGGTATCACTCAAGAAAAGTACATCATCTACTGCGACAGTAAAGTGCTATGGACCTTAGCAAGAACTCGATGTACCATTCACGCATAAAACATATTGACATTCGGTATCACTGGCTACGAGAAGCAGTTGAGCAACAAGAGTAGAAGTTAGATATTCTTTTATTTCTTTCATAGTATTAGTAAGTAGTTATAGTTAGAAGTTTAATTGGAATTCTTTCTTTCTTAACTATTGGATTTTGGAAGTTTCACTTAATAAAAGTATTGAAGTTATTCATTAGCAATTGACCTTGTTATCCGTTATGTCTAATTATGGAATGTGATCTAGTAGAACAAGAAGTGTGGGTCGAGAAAAGACCTTAATTAGAAAGTATGGCTTATGAAAACGGCCAAGTGGAATTAGTTTTGGTCTAGTGGAATGACTGAAACAAAACTGTGAATGAGTTCATAGTAGTATTTAACTGTAGAAGTAATTGGCATAATTTGATGGCCAATTGTGTATAGTAATGGGTCTAGTGAATTGACCTCTAATGAATGAATGTAGCCTAGTAAATGGCTAGAACTAGAATTAATATGAAACTTTATCTTTTGGGGATGGCCCTATGTATGATAGTATTTAGACATAGTAGCCATGCATGTGTATTGTAAATAATGCGTCCTCCCCTACGATCTTAACTTAAGAATAACCTTGTTCAGATGGCTGGAAGAGGATCCGGACGAAACGCTAACGCCGAGGGACGAGTTGACCCTGATATGGCGAATTTGTTTAGAACTTTGAACCAAACCGTGGCCGGCAACGGGCAAGTTATGACGGCATTGAATCAACCACAGCAGAACCCACAAGTTCCTATGAGGGATCCGTTGGAACTCCTTCAGAAACGGAATCCGGAGTCATTTTCGGGCTCTAAGAGTGAGAAACCAGAAGACTGGGTGAAAGACATGGAGAAAGTTTTCGAAACTCTGGATTGTACTCCAGAAACAAAGGTGGTGTTTGCCACATTCATGCTTAAGGGACAAGCCCTGAAATGGTGGGAAGGAGAGAAGAGAGCTGCTACTATAATAACCGGCCTTTTTGGCCCATTATTATTATTGTTAGTATGCTTTTATATTAATATTGCGATTGGGCTCATTAATTAATTAATGAGTTGGGCTAATAAAGAAGGGCCCAATCTAGTTAACTTTGGAAAACCTTTTTGGAATAGGAAACCTAAGTATTTAAACAATTCTTTAACTCTCTCCCTATTATTTTGAGTCAATCAACAACCCTAAAGAAAAAGAGAGAGAGGAGGCGGGAGAGAGAGAGAGCCGAGAGAGAGAGAGAGGAAGAGGAAGAAGAGAGGAGAAAGAGCGAAGGAGGAAGAGGAAGATTCAACCCCCTTCGAAGGTAATTCTCTCACCCCTAAATATTTATTCTTGGGTTGGGTATCGCCTAGGAATTATGAAACGAAACTTAGAACCCTAATTCTAAATTGGTAAAACTAGGGTTTATGGTTAACTATTGAAAACCTAGATAATGGAAAAGATGGGAATAGTATTGACATAAATGTGTGAACCACCACCACCACCACACACGGCGGCGGCAGTGGCAGCAGCTGGCGGCAAGCGGCGGCGGCTGGCGATGGCGGCGGCTGGCGGCTGTCGGGTGTGCGTGTGTGTGTGTGTGTCTGTGTGTGTGTGTTTGTGCGTGTGTGTGTGTGTCTATGTGTGTGTGTCTGTGTGTGTGTACAGTGTGTGTGTATGTGCCGTGTGTGTGTGTGTGAGATGTGAGTGTGTCACAAGTTAGGGTTTGTGCATTAGGGTTTTGTGTGTGTAGTTCAAGGTGTCTTAATGTGTGAAAGTCAACTGGAATAGTAAGTCAACGCTGGGAATAGTGAGTCAACACGGTGAGTAGTACTTTCATAAAATAAGGTCAACTTAAGACACTTGGATTGGTAGTAAGCTTTTACGTAAACTTAAAGATGTGTTGGGAAGATATGACGGATGAGACAAACCCTAAACTAAAGCAAGAACCTTAAGAAGGAGTTTAAGAAGTAAACTCAAAAGGTTAAAGTTAGAAAAAGGAATTTGGGGACGGGGATAAATACTGTTCTTGTCCTAAAAATATTATCTTTACGTGATTGTAGATTGTACGCGAAGAACCCGCTAGAAGTCAACGCTAGCAAGGTAAGGGATTACGTTCCTAAGTATCTTGAATTCTTTATTCATTGGAACTCTATAATTCTTTCATGAATGCTATATGGTCTATAGCGCTTGAACTCTACGTTGATGAACGTCTTTTGTATATCTTACCTATGACATGTTTTGGTCGTAGGGAATCTTAGAATATTTGAAATTGCTTGTGCTCTCGTTTAGGGAACACTATTGTGGAAAGTATGCTATATCTAATTGCAACAGGTGTAGCTGTATAGTCCCTGAAAAGGACTAACTAGTCCCTGAAAAGGACTAATGTGGAAACGGTCCTAGGAAACGGACTAATGGAAATAAGTCTAGTTAACTACGTGTAACTTAGACTTTGTGGAACTCTGGATTATCATGATAACTCTAAATAAGGGAGCACCCTGAAAAGGTGTAAGGTCTCTTATTCACTTAACACCCTGAAAAGGTGTTTGGAACTTGGAATTGACGGAATGGAAATAGGACCGCTAATCTTTGAGTAGTTAACTGTATTCGTTATATGCAGTTAGTATTTGAACTGATATCTGATCTTTGGAATTATCAATTGAGTCCGTTCTTTCGGTCACTTCTCCTTAGCTATCGGAGAAGTCCGTATGAACTTACTGAGCATTGTTCGCTCACCCTTTCTCTAATAATCTTTTTCAGGTAACGACTTAAAGAAGTAGACGGATCGCTAGATGAAGCTGTCCGTGTCAGTTATATTAAGACTTTATGGTTTATTTTGTTTAGCTAGTGGTCATACTGGCTTGAAGACTTAGTATTTAATTTCGCTTCCGCATTTACTATTGAATTGATGATTGGAGACTAGCCGTTGGGCTATTTAAGTTGGATTTTGTAAGACAACTGTTAGTATTTCCACGTTTTATGGATTTATTTACTTTATGAAAATCTGGGTCGTTACAGTTGGTATCAGAGCTAAGGTTTTAGAACTTAAGGGATAGGGAAACTCTGATATTGAATAGGCTTGATTGAGCATTCTAGGAGTACTAGGATTGCTTGAGGTGGAACTTTCTATTTTAGGAAACCTTCTATTTTAGGAAACTTTCTATTTTGGGAAACTTTCTAAATTGGGAACCTTCTATTTTGGGAAATAATCTGAGATCAATTTAGGAGTCCAAAGAAATACTTAGGAGTGAACCTTGAGTATTACATTGATGCATTTTGTTGGTGTTTAAAAGATATTTTGGTAATCATTATATCATTAAGATTATGGTCACTAATTGTGGTAATGTCATGGTTGTAGGTCATGAACGGAGTTGAGATGAACTTGAAGATTAACTCGCTAGGAAAGAACGTGACCAAATTGGTTAAGAGGTACTCTCTTCGGATAAGGAAGTTGAATAAGACTCTGAAGAAGGAACAAGCTAAAGGAAGGATTACTTTGAACAAGTGGCTGATCGCAGAAAAAGCACTAAGAGACACTAGCAAGGAATTAAAGGAAAGGAAGGAAGAACTAATGGGATTCAGAGAGTGGGCTGATATGTTATGTGATGATGTGCGAAACTATTACTTTGCATTGAAGGAAGTAGACCCACAATTGGCAGCAACTTTGATGGAAGAGAGTAGAAAGAGGGCAGGAAATCTAATTGAGGAACATGTAATAGTCAAGGAAATGGAGGTTAATGTAGAGGGCAATGAAGCTGCCCCAATTCTGGTGGAAGATGATGAAGAGATAGTGGAGGTACCGGTTCGTAGGCCTAGAGGGAGGCCAAGAGGTTCGAAGAAGGCACCCAAGGTCCCTAGTGGAAGACCAAGGGGAAAGGAAGAATGCGAACCTTTGAAGAAAGAGTAGAAGTTAGATATTCTTCCATTTTTTTTCATAGTATTAGTAAGTAGTTATAGTTAGAAGTTTAGTTGGAATTCTTTCTTTCTTAACTATTAGATGTTGGAAGTTTCATTTAATGAAAGTATTGAAGTTATTTGTTAGTAATTGACCTTTGTTATCCGTTATGTCTAATTATGGAATGTGATCTAGTAGAACAAGAAGGGTAGGTCGAGAAAAGACCTTAATTAGAAAGTATGGCTAATGAAAAACGGCCAAGTGGAAATAGTTTTGGTCTAGTAGAATGACTGAAACAAAACTGTGAATGACTTCATAGTAGTAGTTAACTATAGAAGTAATTGGCATGATTTGATGGCCAATTGCGTATAGCAATGGGTCTAGTGAATTGACCTCTAATGAATGAATGTAGCCTAGTAAATGGCTAGAACCTGGAATTAATGTAAAAACTTTATCTTTTGGGGACAGCCCTATGTATGATAGTATTTAGACATAGTAGCCATGCATGTATAATGAAAATAATGCGTTCTCCCCTACGATATTAACTTAATAATAATCGTATTCAGATGGCTGGAAGAGGATCCGGAAGAAATGCTAACACCGAGGGACGAGTTGACCCTGATATGGCGAACTTGTTTAGAACTTTGAATCAAACCGTGGCCGGCATCGGGCAAGTTATGATGGCACTAACTCAACCACAGCAGAACCCACAAGTTCCTATGAGGGATCCGCTGGAACTCTTTCAGAAACGGAATCCGGAGTCATTTTCGGGCTCTAAGAGTGAGAAACCAGAAGACTGGGTGAAAGACATGGAGAAAGTTTTTGAAACTCTGGATTGTACTCCAGAAAGAAAGGTGGTGTTCGCCACATTCATGCTTAAGGGACAATCCCTGAAATGGTGGGAAGGAGAGAAGAGGGCTGCTACGGCTCGTGGTGATACTGCACTTACTTGGGATGGATTCAAGCTCATTTTCTATGCAAAGTATTATTCAATGAGCGTTCGAAACGCTAAGGTGGCAGAGTTCATGACTCTAACCCAAGGAAGGATTACTGTGGACGAGTACTGCGAGAAGTTCACAGAATTGCTAGAGTTTGCTCCGGCGTTCTTCGATAATGATGAGCAAAAGGCCCGGAAGTTCGAACTTGGTCTGAGTGACCGAATCCGCTACAGAATTACCCCACTGATGTTGCCAGCGTACGATCAAGTGTTGGACCGAGCTAAGATTGTGGAAACTGAAGCGGACAATTATCGGAACAAGAAGGACGAAAGGAAGAAGACGGCTGAAAAGGAACCCACTAAAGGAAGCTGGAATAAGAATGAGGATAACAAGCGCAAGACGAATGATGATCATGAGAAAGATGGTATGGCTAACAAGTACCCTAATAAAGGTCAAGGAAGCCGTAGAGATGGAAAAAGAGAAGATGCCAAAGGGAAAGGCTCAGATGTGAAATGCCAAGTATGTGACGGGAGGCATAAGACTGAAGGGTGTTGGTACAAGGAGAAGAAATGCTACAATTGTGACAAGATGGGAAATCCCCATTGGAAGTGCCCGGAACCAAGGAGGGACAACAAGGCCAAAAGAGTTAAGGACGACAATAAAGGAAAAGGTGGAGGTAATGGACTTGTCTTCACTATGACAGTTAAGGATGCACGCGCCACTAATGATCTCGTGGCAGGTACGATACAACTCTACTCTCGTAATGTTCATGCATTGATTGATTCTGGTGCTACTCATTCTGTGATAAGCACTCATCTAGCAAATAAAATGAAATTGGTCCCTGAAGTGCTAGAACATTCATTAGTAGTAGATACGTTGACTAAAGACTCGATTTCTATCACTTCAGTATATAAGGGATGCCCTGTAGAATTGAACGGTAGGAAATTCGAAGTCGACCTTATTAGTTTGAAGATGGAAGAGTTTGATGTGATCTTAGGGATGGATTGGTTAGCAGCCTATCATGCTCATATAGATTGCTTTAGAAAAGAGGTTAAGTTCAAGCTACCTTCTGGGGAAGAGTGTTGCTTTAAAGGTACGAGACCTAAGGCTCCATCGAACATCATTTCGGTTATGAAAGCGCGTAGGATGCTAAGGAAGGGATGTGGAGGATTTCTGGCGTACGTGAGTACCACTGATGCCAGAGAGGTAACTATAGAATCGCTCTCAGTAATCAAGGACTTCAAGGATGTATTTCCAGAAGATTTACCTGGGGTACCACCTGAGAGAGAAGTTGAGTTTTCCATCGATTTGGTACTAGAAACTACACCAATATCGAGGGCACCGTATAGAATGGCTCCCCTAGAACTAAAGGAATTGAAGGAACAACTACAAGAATTGCTG
The DNA here is from genome assembly GCA_026119855.1 of Campanula takesimana. Lineage (NCBI taxonomy): Eukaryota > Viridiplantae > Streptophyta > Magnoliopsida > Asterales > Campanulaceae > Campanula > Campanula takesimana. The sequence goes on from JAOWBW010000084.1 coordinate 1,448,660, forward strand.
GACAAAGGATTGATTCGACCAAGTGTTTCGCCATGGGGCGCACCGGTCTTATTCGTAAAAAAGAAGGATGGGACGATGAGGTTGTGCATCGACTATAGGTAATTGAATCGTGTGACGGTAAGGAACCAGTATCCGTTGCCGAGGATTGATGACTTGTTCGATCAACTTCGTAGAGCATGTTACTTCTCCAAGATAGATTTGAGATCTGGTTATCACCAGCTAAGATTAAAGAAGGAAGATGTAGCAAAGACTGCTTTTAGAACTAGATATGGTCATTATGAATTTGTGGTGATGCCGTTTGGATTGACTAACGCACCGGCAGCGTTTATGGAACTGATGAATCGAATATTTCAAGAGTTCTTAGATACGTGTGTGATTGTATTCATCGATGACATTTTGGTGTACTCAAAGACTAAGGAGGAACATGAGGAACATTTGAGGTTAGTATTACAAATCCTACGGGAACAAAAGTCGTATGCCAAATTTAAGAAGTGTGAATTTTGGTTGGAGGAAGTGGCTTTTCTAGGGCATGTAGTGTCGAAAGATGGGATCGCTATGGATCCAACAAAAATAGAGGCCATTGTAAATTGGGAGAGACCAACATCAGTAAGCGAAATAAGGAGTTTCTTGGGACTGGCAGGCTATTATAGAGATTCGTGGAAGGGTTCTCTAAGTTGTCCTTACCACTAACCAAGTTGACGCAGAAAGGAGCCAAGTTCATTTGGTCTGATGAATGTGAAACAAGTTTCGAGGAATTAAAACGACGTTTGGTATCTGCACCAGTTCTTGCACTACCATCAGGCACCGAAGGATTTGTGGTTTATAGTGATGCTTCACTTAAAGGATTAGGTTGCGTATTAATGCAAAATGATAAGGTGATAGCTTATGCATCCAGGCAGTTGAAAAACCATGAGAAGAATTACCCTACACATGACTTAGAATTAGCAGCTGTGGTATTTGCCCTGAAGATTTAGAGACATTACTTGTATGGGGTTACATGTCAGATTTTCACGGATCATAAAAGCCTTTAAGTATATCTTTACGCAGAAAGAACTCAACATGAGACAGAGGAGATGGTTAGAATTGCTGAAGGACTATGATTGTACGATCTTATATCACTCTGGCAAGGCCAATAAGGTGGCAGACGCGTTGAGTAGAAAGAATCGTGGGACGCTAGCCACATTGATTTCTAGGGAGAAGAATATTTGGGATCGTTTAGAGATTACTAACCTAGAGGTTAAGGTTAAAGGGTATTTGGCTCAAATGAGCGTCCAGCCAACGCTTATGGATAGGATTAAAGAAGCTCAAGGAGGAGACGAAGAATTAAGGAAGGTACTGGAAAGTATAGCTAATGGGAAGGCGAAGGAATTTCGTGTAGGAGAAGATGGAATCCTGAGGTATCAGTCTAGAGTATGTGTACCTAATAATGAGGATATCAAGAGGGAAATTTTGAAAGAAGCCCAATGTTCGAGATTTTCTGTACACCCTGGGAACACGAAGATGTATAGGAATCTAAGGGAACTATTCTGGTGGAACAATATGAAGGGAGAAATAGCTGAGTTCGTTTCAAGATGTTTAGTATGCCAGCAAGTGAAAAGTGAACACCAGAGACCGGCAGGATTGCTTCAGACACTGCCTATTCCCGGATGGAAGTGGGAGCATATCGCGATGGATTTAGTAGTGGGTTTGCCAAGGACGCTGAAAGGGTATAACGCAATATGGGTGATAGTTGACCGACTCACCAAATCTGCTCATTTCCTGGCAATAAAGGTAAGCGATTCGCTGGAAAAGTTGGTGAAACTCTACATAGATGAGATTGTAAAATTGCATGGAATACCAGTCTCGATTGTGTCCGACAGAGACGCTAGGTTTACGTCAAAATTCTGGAAGAGTCTGCAAGGAGCGTTGGGTACCGAGTTGACAATGAGCACAGCCTTCCATCCGCAGACCGATGGGCAATCAGAAAGAACTATTCAAACCCTGGAGGATATGTTGAGAGCTACGTCATTGGATTGGCAAGGAACTTGGGATGAACACTTGCCATTAGTAGAATTCGCTTATAATAATAGTTTTCATGCTAGCATTAGTATGGCACCATACGAAGCGTTGTATGGGAGAAGGTGTAGATCACCGACGTGTTGGGACAAAGTTGGTGAGAGAAAGATAACCGGACCAGAACTTGTGCAAGTGACTGCCGACAAGGTTCTACAAATTAGAAAATGGTTAGTAACCGCGCAAAGCTGACAGAAATCGTATGCTGATCATCGAAGACGCAATTTAGAGTTCCAACTGGGCGGCCATGTCTTTTTGAAGATTTCGCCAACCAAGGGAGTGATGAGATTCGGAATCCGTGGGAAGCTGAGTCCGAGATATGTGGGACCATTTGAAATCTTAGAACGAGTTGGGACCGTAGCATACAAGTTAGCTTTACCGCCTGTTTTAGCAGGAGTTCATAACGTGTTTCATGTATCTATGCTGAGGAAGTATATTCCTGACCCAAGCCATGCAATTGAGTACAAGCAACTGAGGATGCGTGCCGACCTGAGTTATGACGAAGCACCGGTAAAGATAGTGGATCGGAAGGATCAAACCCTGAGGAAGAGGGTGATTCCTTACGTAAAAGTTCAATGGAGCAATCACTCAGAAAGGGAAGCGACGTGGGAGCTCGAGAGTGAGATGCAAGAAGCATACCCTGAGTTATTCGCAGCTTAAGGTACGTTTAGTTTGGAGGACCAAACCCTTTTAAGGAGGGAAGAGTGTAATAACCGGCCTTTTTTGGCCCATTATTATTATTATTTGTGCTTTTGGGCTCATTAATTAATTAATGAGTTGTGTCGCGACCCCAGACCCCGCGGGCCCGAGACCGCGATCTGGACGTCGACTCTAAAACCAAAACTATGAAATACTGAAGTTAAAAATTCCATTTGACACCAAAAAGGGTGATGATCCAAAGTTTTACAAAACCAAGTTTGATAAAAACCAAATACAACTATCATAAACTTCCACAAGTTTATGCCCAACAAAATACAATTATACTATTCTTAGTGACGTCATTGTTTGGTACAACTACCCCAAAATGGTTACACATTTACATAATGGAAACCAACCTATATCAACCTTCCCCAAAAGAACGGATCCACACTCGACGTCCTCTTTCTCGTGATCAGCGAGACTAATCCTTAGCACCTGGGGGGTTAAGGAAAAACAAAGATAAAAGAAAGGGGGTGAGATAAATCTCAATAAGTTACTAATGCAACTACATGACATGCTCTGATGCAATAAGCAATAACAATATTAATATCACATAGCACATAGCAATTATCATATATCAGATAGCAGCGGAAATAAACACATAACAAAGGATATAGCCAAGGTTTTCCAAACCGGAACATCCAAATAAAGGATCGCTGCGCAGCTTCAATAATCAACCAATCATCATCTTCATAATAGCATGAAAGCCGAAGAGAAAACCCCGGTACCGGAACCAATAACCAATGAAGTGTCACAAGGGACAAGGACCATGACATAAAGTCATGCCCGTTAGCCAGATACATTCACAAAGGAACGCTGACTTAACCTTTCCAAGGCCAATCTGGAGAAGGGGTATAGAAGGGGGCAAAACAATGGTCAACATTATAATGGACTTGGCTTTGCCATTATAACCTTTCCCATCGCCCAAACACACACAAAATACCAGCTGGACTTTCAAATAAATGCTAAGTAAAAAATACTAGCTTAAATAAACAACTTAAGGTTCCAAAGTAGGGAACCAATCCAAATGAATCACCACAAAGGTAAACCAATATAAACCGCACATCAAAGATGAACCACATTCCCAAAATGATACTTAATCAAATTCCATATCACATACATTCACAAAGGAACCAAAATCATTATTAGAGTACTCCACAAGGGTCATTTAAGCCTAAGGGGACACTACTCAAAATAGGGGTTGAAGTTATAATCTACTTCAAAAACAATTAAAGGATAAGTGCCAGGAATTGGCGGCGGGCGGGCGCCTGGAATGGGGCGGGCGGTCGCCCGGGTAGAGGCAGGCGGACGCTCAAGACGGGCCAGGCGGGCGCTCCCGAAAGGCAGAAACTACGGTTCATTAACATCACAAGTAAGCGGGCGCTCAAGGGAGTAAGGGCGGGCGCCCGGGTAATTTCTGGGTCGGAGAACAGAGCTGAGTTCACCCATTTTCGAGCCAAAACACAACCTTCACTAAATGCTCAAAATCGAAGCTTTCAAACTAGTTTCCAAGGTACTAAAACAACATCCAAACATCAAGGGAACCTAAATAACACCATCTAATAACTCAAAACAAGATTTAAACCCAACATCCACAAAATCACCATTTTTATCAAAAAAACCCAAATAAAATCCAAACAAATCCCAAACTCAACCAAACTTCAAATATAACACATCAAACATCATATAAACATGATATGAACATTTTAGCATAAAAATGGGGGAAAAGTAACTTACTTGAATTTTCTCAAAGTTGATGGATTTCAAATCTTTTTGGTTCTACGCGATCCTATCGACGATCTAAACAATGTTCACGTTTTAAGAAATGAGAGAAGATGAGAGGAAGAGGAAGGAAATTAAGAGAGAAGTAAAGGAAAGAAAACTTACCCAAATGCTAGAGAGAGGGAGAGAGATGGCTGGAAAAGATGATGGAGAGAGTGAGGGAGAAGGTGGGGGAGGAGAGGGGAGTAGGGGAAATAATTCAAAATGTTACACTTAGGCCCCCTCTCTCACACTACACACAAATAATACACTCCCAACTAACAATTAAGACCCAACAATACTACACTAACCCAAATGACCCAAACAAAATGCTAGGCATATTTATTATAACACATAAAATGCGCACATAAATATTTAAATAAATAATAATTTAAATAAATAATTTAGCAAATAATTAAATAAAAATCATTTAATTACTAATAAAATAGAGCCTAGATTTCGGGTCGTGACATTCACTCCCCCTTAAAGAAAATTCGACCCGAATTTTAACGAGACTTACCTTAAACAAAAAGCCACGGAAATTTCCTCTCGATCTCATCTCGGAGCTCCCACGTCGACTCCTCGATGTTATGATTCCTCCAAAGGACTCTAACCAACGCAATACTTTTGCTCCTCAACTCTTGGACTTTAGAATCTAAGATTCGAACCGGTCGTTCCTCATAAGTCATATCGGGCTCAATATCCTCCGGTATGCTCAGTAACACGTGAGATGGATCATGAACATACTTCCGAAGCATAGAAACGTGAAAGACGTTATGCAACCGGTCTAAGGATGATGGTAACGCAAGACGATATGCTAGAAGTCCAACCTTTCCCAAAATCTCAAACGGGCCAATAAACCTCGGAGCCAACTTACCCTTCTTCCCGAACCTTCGGATACCCACCTTCGGAGACACTTTCATGAATACCAATTCACCAACATGAAAACTAAGATCTCGCCTTCGGTTGTCTGCATAGCTCTTATGTCGACTCTGGGCTGTCTTCAATCTATCCCGGATAACTCTAACTTTCTCAACCGAATCCTGAAGCAAATCAATACCCACAATCTTCGCTTCACCAACCTCATCCTAACAAATAGGTGATCTACACTTTCTTCCATACAAGGCCTCAAACGGTGCCATCTCGATACTAGCCTGATAACTGTTGTTATAGGAGAACTCCACTAACGGTAGGTGCGAATCCCAAGAATCGGAAAAGTCTATCGAACACGCTCGCAACATATCCTCCAAAATCTGAATAGTCTTCTCGGATTGACCATCGGTCTGAGGATGAAAAGCTGTACTGAGACGCAAATCTGTACCCAACGCTTCCTGAAACGCCTTCCAGAACCTAGAAGTAAACCTCGGGTCTCGATCTGACACAATGCTAACCGGAACCCCATGCAATCTAACAATCTCATCAATATAAAGGGTCGCAAGCTTCTCCATCGAATATCTGATGTCAATAGGCAAGAAGTGGGCACTCTTGGTCAATCTATCCACTATTACCCAAACACTGTCATACTTCCTACGGGTACGAGGCAGTCCCGTAACGAAATCCATAGTCACATGCTCCCATTTCCACTCGGGAATCTCTAACGGCTGAAGCAATCCCGCGGGTCTCTGATGCTCGGCTTTGACCTGCTGACACGTTAAACACTTCGAAACATACTCGGCTATTTCCCTCTTTATATTAATCCACCAAAATTTTTGCTTCAAATCCTGATACATCTTCGTACTACCTGGATGAATAGTATACCTCGATTTGTGACCCTCATCTAAAACTTTCCTCTTTAATCCACCAACATCGGGAACACACAAACGACCACGGAACGTCAACACTCCACTCGAACTCAATGAAAAATCCTCGAAGTTCTTTTCCTTCAATTTACCCATTATCTTCACCAACTCGGGATCTTCTTTCTGAGCTTCCTTTATTCTCTGAACTAGGGTCGGAGACACCCTAATATTCGCAAAAATAGCCCATGTCTCGATTCACGAGGAGACCAATCTCGAACATCCTCAAGCATTTCCCATTCACGAACCATCATCGAAGCCACATAAGATTTCCTACTAATCGCATCGGCTACCACATTCGCCTTCCCCGGATGATAAGAAATCGTGCAATCATAATCCTTCAACAATTCCATCCATCGGCGCTGTCGGTTGTTCAATTCCTTCTGAGAGAATAGGTACTTCAAACTCTTGTGATCGGTAAAAATCTCAAACTTCGCTCCATAAAGGTAGTGCTTCCACTTGTGCAACGCAAAGACTATCGCCGCCAACTCCATATCATGAGTGGGGTAATTCTGTTCACTAGAGGTCAACTTCCTCGAAGCATAAGCAATCACTTTCCCATTCTGCATCAACACACAACCCATACCCTCTTTCGAAGCATCACTGTAAATCACTAGGCCATCGCTCCCATTAGGCAAAGTCAAGATCGGTGCGGTAGTCAACCTCTTTTTCAATTCCTCGAAACTCTTGTCACATTTCTTGGTCCACACAAACGGAACATTCTTCCGGGTCAACTGAGTCATCGGAGTAGCAATCCTCGAAAACCTTTCAATAAACCTTCTGTAATAACCGGCTAAACCCAGAAAGCTTATAATCTCTGTCACTGATTCGGGTCTCTTCCAATCCACTATAGCCTCTATCTTTGACGGATCCACAGAAATACCGTTTTTAGAAATCACATGACCCAGAAATGACACCTTCTCGAGCCAAAATTCGCATTTGCTAAACTTCGCAAATAATTTCTCCCTCGCAAGAACGGATAAAACTGTCCTCAAATGTTGCTCGTGCTCCTCTCGAGATTTAGAATAAACAAGAATGTCGTCGATGAAAACCACCACGAACGAGTCAATATAAGGATGGAAAACTCGGTTCATCAAATCCATAAATACGGCCGGCGCGTTAGTCAACCCAAACGGCATAACCAAAAACTCATAATGACCATAACGAGTGTGAAAAGCAGTCTTCGGAATATCCTTCGATCTAACCTTCAACTGATGGTACCCACTCCTCAAATCAAGTTTAGAGAAGACCACGGACCCTTGAAGCTGATCAAACAAATCATCAATATGCGGTAGAGGATACTTGTTCTTCACCGTAACCTGATTCAACTTCCGGTAATCGATGCACAATCTCAACGAACCATCTTTCTTCCGCACGAACAAAACCGGTGCTCCCCACGGGGAAACACTAGGGCGGATAAACCCTCGATCAAGCAACTCTTGCAACTGAACCTTCAATTCTTTCAACTCTGCGGGAGCTAACCTATAAGGTGCTTTCGAAATCGGAGCCGTACCCGGCAGAAGGTCTATACAAAATTCTATCTCACGATCGGGAGGCATATCATACTCGGTAGAGAAAACATCGGGAAATTCCCGAACTACCCGAACACTATCCAAACTAGGGGATTCTTTCCTAGTATCAAGAACACTAGCCAAATACCCCTCACAACCACTATGCAATAATTTTCTCGCTTTCAAATAAGAAATTAAGCGAACTTTTCTACTCAGAGGACAAGCCTCAAACACAAATCTAGGCACATTGGGAATAGAAAAAGTAACAGTTTTCTTACGGCAATCAACGGAAGCATGAAACTTGCTCAACCAATCCATACCCAAAATGACATCAAAGTCTTGGATAGGAAGAACTACCAAATCCGCACAAAGGACTCGACCACAAATAACCACATCACAAGCACGAAAGACTCGATCAGAAATCAAGCATTCTCCTATAGGGGTCGACACCTCTAACACGTACGGTAAAGACTCGAATGCAGCATTTAACATGGAAGCAAATTGCACAGAAATGTATGAATGAGATGATCCTGGATCTACTAATGCTCGCGCGCTCAGATTAGACACAGAAACAATACCTCCAATAACGGATGGATCATCGGTAGCTTGTTGTTGATTCATGGCAAATACTCTTCCTTGGACTTTGGGCTTCCCGGCGGCATCCCTTTTCTGACCCTGATTAGTACCAACTCCTGACCCGGATGCTTGACCTCAGTACCTCGTGCACTCTCTCGCAAAGTGCCCCATTTCACCACAATTGGTGCACTTGCCTTGCTTTTTCCAACACCTATCCTCCGAATGGCCTACCTTCTGACAAAAGGTACAAGGCTTCCTAATATGAATCCCCGAAGTAGTACCCGGATTCCTCGGTGTGATTTTCCCCTTAAACTGAGATGATGCTCCCGGATTACCTCAATTATCGGAACGGTGTTGTGGCTTGCTTTGTGCTCCCGGCTTACTCGGGTTAGCTACCTCGGTCTTCCTTTTATGCTCCCCAATATCTTGCTCTATCAAATAGGCTCGGTCCACCGCATCTTGGAAAGTCACAATCCGTTGAGCAATCAGTTGAGTACGGATGGAGGTCTTCAATCCCCGAATAAATCTCATAGCCTTTTGTTCCTCGGTCCTCACCAAATAGTCGCAATACCGGGCTAATTCTATGAACTTAGCCGAGTATTGTGCTATAGACAACACACCTTGCTCCAAGTTGAGAAGCTCGATCTCCTTTCGGTTTTGATCAACAACCGAAATGAAATGCTCCTTGAATTTGCGTACAAACAACTCCCACGCATACACCGTGTGAGTATCATCCCAAATAGCTTTAACACCCTTCCACCAATGCTCGGCGGCTCCCACAAGCTTGTAAGCCGCGAACCAGACCTTGTCCTCATCCAAACACCCAAATACATCATAAATCTTCTCCATAGACTCAATCCACAACTCAGCTTTCCGAACATCGGGTTCCCCATTGAATTCAACCGGTTTCAACTTCAGAAATTGCTCCAATCCATAACGGGGTGGTGCTTGTTCTACCCTCGGACCTTGATCATGTATGGCCTTCATGGCCGCCTCAAACATGCCCTGAAACATTGCACGGGCTTCATCCCTTGTATCATTCTGATTCGGTGCCCCACTAGTACCTCCTCTGTTTCTTCTTCCAGACATTGAGAACAATTACCTGCATAAGACATCAACCGTTAATCACTTCGCACACTACTACCCACCTAGGTCATACTAATCCACCTAGACTTATACTTAGAGCTAATGCCATAGCTCTGATACCAACTGTCGCGACCCCGGACCCTGCGGGCTCGAGACCGCGATCTGGACGTCGACTCTAAAACCAAAACTATGAAATACTGAAGTTAAAAATTCCATTTGACACCAAAAAGGGTGATGATCCAAAGTTTTACAAAACCAAGTTTGATAAAAACCAAATACAACTATCATAAACTTCCACAAGTTTATGCCCAACAAAATACAATTATACTATTCTTAGTGACGTCATTGTTTGGTATAACTACCCCAAAATGGTTACACATTTACATAATGGAAACCAACCTATATCAACCTTCCCCAAAAGAACGGATCCACACTCGACGTCCTCTTTCTCGTGATCAGCGAGACTAATCCTTAGCACCTGGGGGGGTTAAGGAAAAACAAAGATAAAAGAAAGGGGGTGAGATAAATCTCAATAAGTTACTAATGCAACTACATGACATGCTCTGATGCAATAAGCAATAACAATAATAATATCACATAGCACATAGCAATTATCATATATCAGATAGCAGCGGAAATAAAAACATAACAAAGGATATAGCCAAGGTTTTCCAAATCGGAACATCCAAATAAAGGATCGCTGCGCAGCTTCAATAATCAACCAATCATCATCTTCATAATAGCATGAAAGCCGAAGAGAAAACCCCGGTACCGGAACCAATAACCAATGAAGTGTCACAAGGGACAAGGACCATGACACAAAGTCATGCCCGTTAGCCAGATACATTCACAAAGGAACGCTGACTTAACCTTTCCAAGGTCAATCTGGAGAAGGGGTGTAGAAGGGGGCAAAACAATGGTCAACATTATAATGGACTTGGCTTTGCCATTATAACCTTTCCCATCGCCCAAACACACACAAAATACCAGCTGGACTTTCAAATAAATGCTAAGTAATAAATACTAGCTTAAATAAACAACTTAAGGTTCCAAAGTAGGGAACCAATCCAAATGAATCACCACAAAGGTAAACCAATATAAACCGCACATCAAAGATGAACCACATTCCCAAAATGATACTTAATCAAATTCCATATCACATACATTCACAAAGGAACCAAAATCATTATTAGAGTACTCCACAAGGGTCATTTAAGCCTAAGGGGACACTACTCAAAATAGGGGTTGAAGTTATAATCTACTTCAAAAACAATTAAAGGATAAGTGCCAGGAATTGGCGGCGGGCGGGCGCCTGGAATGGGGCGGGCGGTCGCCCGGGTAGAGGCAGGCGGACGCTCAAGACGGGCCAGGCGGGCGCTCCCGAAAGGCAGAAACTACGGTTCATTAACATCACAAGTAAGCGGGCGCTCAAGGGAGTAAGGGCGGGCGCCCGGGTAATTTCTGGGTCGGAGAACAGAGCTGAGTTCACCCATTTTCGAGCCAAAACACAACCTTCACTAAATGCTCAAAATCGAAGCTTTCAAACTAGTTTCCAAGGTACTAAAACAACATCCAAACATCAAGGGAACCTAAATAACACCATCTAATAACTCAAAACAAGATTTAAACCCAACATCCACAAAATCACCATTTTTATCAAAAAAAACCCAAATAAAATCCAAACAAATCCCAAACTCAACCAAACTTCAAATATAACACATCAAACATCATATAAACATGATATGAACATTTTAGCATAAAAATGGGGGAAAAGTAACTTACTTGAATTTTCTCAAAGTTGATGGATTTCAAATCTTTTTGGTTCTACGCGATCCTATCGACGATCTAAACAATGTTCACGTTTTAAGAAATGAGAGAAGATGAGAGGAAGAGGAAGGAAATTAAGAGAGAAGTAAAGGAAAGAAAACTTACCCAAATGCTAGAGAGAGGGAGAGAGATGGCTGGAAAAGATGATGGAGAGAGTGAGGGAGAAGGTGGGGGAGGAGAGGGGAGTAGGGGAAATAATTCAAAATGTTACACTTAGGCCCCCTCTCTCACACTACACACAAATAATACACTCCCAACTAACAATTAAGACCCAACAATACTACACTAACCCAAATGACCCAAACAAAATGCTAGGCATATTTATTATAACACATAAAATGCGCACATAAATATTTAAATAAATAATAATTTAAATAAATAATTTAGCAAATAATTAAATAAAAATCATTTAATTACTAATAAAATAGAGCCTAGATTTCGGGTCGTGACAAGTTGGGCTAATAAAGAAGGGCCCAATCTAGTTAACTTTGGAAAACCCTTTTGGAATAGGAAACCTAAGTATTTAAACAATTCTTTAACTATCTCCCTATTATTTGGACTCAATCAAAAACCCTAAAGAAAAAGAGAGAGAGGAGGCGGGAGAGAGAGAGAGCCGAGAGAGAGAGAGAGAGATGAAGAGGAAGAAGAGAGGAGAAAGAACGAAGGAGGAAGAGGAAGATTCAACCCCCTTCGAAGGTAATTCTCTCACCCCTAAATATTTATTCTTGGGTTGGGTATCGCCTAGGAATTATGAAACGAAACTTAGAACCCTAATTCTAAATTGGTAAAACTAGGGTTTATGGTTAACTGTTGAAAACCTAGATAATGGAAAAGATGGGAATAGTATTGACATGCATGCGTGAACCACCACCACACACGACGGCGGCAGTGGCAGCAGCTGGCGGCAGGCGGCGGCGGCTGGCGATGGCGGCGGCTGGCGGCTGGCGAGTGTGCGTGTGTGTGTGTGTCTGTGTGTGTGTGTCTGTGTGTGTGTGTTTGTGCGTGTGTGTGTGTGTCTGTGTGTGTGTGTGTGTGTGTGTTTGTGCGTGTGTGTGTGTGTACAGTGTGTGTGTGTGTGTGTGTGTGTGTGTGTGAGATGTGAGTGTGTCACAAGTTAGGGTTTGTGCATTAGGGTTTAGTATGTGTTGTTGTGTGAAAGTTAACTGGGAAGAATAAAAGTCAACTGGGAATAGTGAAAGTCAACTGGGAAGAATAAAAGTCAACTGGGAATAGTGTTTTCATAAAATAAAGTCAACTTAAGACACATGGATTGGAAGTAGACTTTTACGTAAACCTAAAGGCATGTTGGGGAAAGTCATGAAGGGGAGTTATAAATCCTAAACTAAAGTAAGAACCTTAAGAAGGAGTTTAAGAAGTAAACTCAAAAGGTTAAAGTTAGAAAAGGAATTTGGGGACGGGGATAAATATTGTTCATGTCCTAAAAGTAGTATCTTTGCGTGATTGTAGATTGTACGCAAAGAACCCGCTAGAAGTCAACGCTAGCAAGGTAAGGGATTACGTTCCTAAGTATCTTGAATTCTTTATTCATTGGAACTCTATAATTCTTTCATGAATGCTATATGGTCCATAGCGCTTGAACTCTACGTTGATGAACGTCTTTTGTATATCTTACCTATGACATGTTTTGGTCGTAGGGAATCTTAGAACATTTGAATTTTCTGTGCTCTCGTTTAGGGAACACTATTGTGGAAAGTATGCTATATCTAATTGCAACAGGTGTAGCTGTATAGTCCCTGAAAAGGACTAACTAGTCCCTGAAAATGACTAATGTGGAAACGGTCCTAGGAAACGGACTAATGGAAATAAGTCTAGTTAACTATGTGTAACTTAGACTTTGTGGAACTCTAGATTATCATGATAACTCTAAATAAGGGAGCACCCTGAAAAGGTGTAAGGTCTCTTATTCACTTAACACCCTGAAAAGGTGTGATACCCTGAAAAGGTGTTTGGAACTTGGAATTGACGGAATGGAAATAGGACCGCTAATCTTTGAGTAGTTAACTGTATTCGTTATATGCAGTTAGTATTTGAACTGATATCTGATCTTTGGAATTATCAATTGAGTCCGTTCTTTCGGTCACTTCTCCTTAGCTATCAGAGAAGTCCGTATGAACTTACTGAGCATTGTTCGCTCACCCTTTCTCTAATAATCTTTTTCAGGTAACGACTTAAAGAAGTAGACGGATCGCTAGATGAAGCTGTCCGTGTCAATTATATTAAGACTTTATGGTTTATTTTGTTTAGCTAGTGGTTATACTGGCTTGAAGACTTAGTATTTAATTTCGCTTCCGCATTTATTATTGAATTGATGATTGGAGACTAGCCGTTGGGCTGTTTAAGTTGGATTTTGTAAGACAACTGTTGGTATTTCCATGTTTTATGGATTTATTTACTTTATGAAAATATGGGTCGTTACAGCAATTGTGTGTGTTAGTACATTACGTGCGTGTGTTGTGTGGGAATTAGCTATAGAATTTTAGTGTTTTTTTATGCATTAGGTATTGTACACAAAGGTTTGTATTGTACTGTTCTACGGTGTATGGATGGCAATCTATCCGAACCCGCTCCGTATCCGGGACAGTCCGCACCGCAGCGGGTCGGGTTTGGTAGTCTTTTTTCAAAACCGGGCGGTTTGCGAGGAGGGTTTGGTTGCACGCCCCAACCCACGGGGCCCCACCTCGCCCCGCCCCGTATACTAATATATGCAGTAAATTACTATAAATGTGTTGTAATTGTATACTTTGGGTGTGAATGGGATGGTTGAAATTATTAGATTGGGCTTAAATTTGATACAATGTTGTAATTGTGTTGTAATTGTATATTGTTGGGATGTTGGACTCTTTAAAGGCTGGGCTAAAGCACAAAAAAAATTGTGATTATGAACCATACGGGGCGGGGCGGATACGGGTTTACTAGTTGGCGGGGTGGGGCTAGTTCGGTATAAGGGGAGTTCCTTGAGGGGCGGGTACGGTTTTGGTCAAACCCGCCCCTTATCCGCCCCGTTGGCATCCCTACTATGGTGTGTGAGCATATAGTGTGGATTGAATGCGAAGGGAGTATATACAGAGGGAAACATTAGCTTTTTTCTAAAATTGACTTTTTTTATATACTTTGATAAAAAAAAAAAAAAAATTAGGTTGATGTATTTATTCAACAAAATTCGAGTATTACGAAGGGGGTAAGTGTATAAGAAAGAGAGAGAGAGAGCAATTGATGGGTGGAGAATGACATTGGAGGGTTTAATTAGTCTTGTGTTTTGATTTTGTGATCCTGACTAGTAGATAGAATTGTTGATTAGTTTAGGATTATACTTATTACAGTTTTTAAGTGTTTTATATTGGCAAGGTGCATTTTGGATTATCATAGAGCGCAATTAATGAAATGGATTATACTTTTTGTTGGGTATGTGTTTTCTCGTACCGTTTTAGTTATTAAGCTTTTGCATGTTTTTTTTTGGCAATGTTTGTACTTTGATACGTTAAGCTGACCTCTTGCGTTAGTGTTTGCTTTAACTCTGTCGGTTACTGTCTTTTAATACTCCCTCTGTCCCTAAATGAGTGTCCATTTTTAAGAAATCTTGTCCCAAAATGAGTGTCTTTTTTTAACATAACTTTGTCCCTAAATGTTTTTTTTCGAAAAAAATTTCACGTTTGGAAAGGAGATTACAAGATTATATATGAATCTTTGCTACCAAATTGTACACAAAGTTGAGATTTTCAATGTCCCTTAAAATGAAATTTGGACACTCATTTAGGGGCAGATGTAGTAATCCTTTGCTATTTGTTTGTTGGTTTGGTCTCCTTTGTTTTCTCAATATGTGAATTGATTGTGATTGTTAAATTATTTTTGAAAGAAATGAGTATTTGATAAGAAAATAAGTATTTGTTTCCTATCATTGATCGCTTAAGTCAGACAACCCGTCTCGAAAGGGTATTTGATTTTGACATGTAAAGGCAACTTTGTTCACTCCTCAAGAAAAGTAGTGGGGTGATCTCGATTCACTGTTTAGAATGTGATCTGCTAGAGCTTTTGTACCTTGCGGGGTAAATTTTATATGCTCTGCGTGAGCTTTTGCCCATGCGGGGAAGTTAGGTTTGATAAGGTCATTAGACCACTTATGTGATAATGATATATGTGAGGGATTTCGTTATATATGGCTGGTATGGGACGGTCGTAGATAATAAGACCACTCAAGTTTGTTTTGTTCAATTATCAGTCCTTTAAGATTCTAAATCTTTGAATGGTTTAATTATGTATAACTGGTATGGGACGGTTATAGATAATTAAATCATTCGAGTCAGCTTGTTCAATTTGTCATCATTTGAAATTTCATTATATCTGTGAGTAATTTAGTTATCTACTACTGGTATGGGACGTTTGTAGATAGTTAAATTACTCAAGTCTATTTTGTTGAATTTGTAAAGCCTTTGAAATTTTGAAAAAAAATTAAATGCATTTTCGGATCGTTATATCATTTTGTACTCATTAGTATTCCTTCAAGTCAACTCCTCCTTAGTAACCGGAGGGGTTGTATATTAACTTACTAATTTTTTGTTCACTCACCTCTTTCATCTTCTTCTTTCTTCCCGGTGATGAGTAAGATAGGTTTGAGATAGCTTGCGAGATGTACATTTTAGAAGCGATTCAGGTTCGTTGACTTCGGCATGAATTTTAGATGGGAGCTAAGACATAAAATTTTAAAGGTTTTGTATAAGGCCCTGTTTGGTAAAACTGAAATTAAGCTCTGAAAATGTAAGAGCTGAAATCATTAAGTTGCTGAATTTTAAGAGCTGACACTTTAATTATACTGGTCTTAAAATTAAGTGCTGAAATCAGTTTTTGTATTTGATAATGACAATCCATATATATCTGAAAAAATCAAAATTCCAATTCTACCCTTAAAATCCTTGTTGTGTCATTTCAATGTTCATACACTAAAATAAAATATATTTAGTTGACTCCAGCCTTATAAATAATCTCAAAACATAATTAGTCAAATACAATTGACTCCATTCTTACAAATAAAATAAAATAAAATTGTCAAATAACAATAATAGCAACCTAAATCAAATATCTGAGTTAAACAGTTGTGTTGCAATTTGTTCTCGCAAGTTAAGCATAAAATTTTGATCAGCTACTCTAGATCCAACTCCTCCCACATTCGCTATGTTGTTGTCATTCTGTTGGTCATTCTCATTTGGAGTGTTTGCATCATTAAATTCCTCAAAAAATGCATCCGGCACTTTAGATCTTCGAATGAAATTATGTATAGCAGCACAAGCAATCACAATATTTCTCTGAACAGGGAAAGGATATGGTGCCATTTTTTTTAATATAGGGAAATGTGCTTTTAATACCCCAAAAGAACGCTCAATCACATTTCTTAATTTGGCATGCGACTGATTGAACAACTCTTCTTTTGTTCTAGGACGTCCACCACGTCGAAAATCAGATAACCAGTATCGTATATTTCGATATGGAGTCATAAACCATCGAGTATGCGTATACGCTGCATCACACAAGTAATATTCGTCTACAAAAGATAAACCGTATAAGTATTGAGATAATTATATGTACATTCACAACTTGTTGATATAGCAAAAATGTACCTTGGGATGGGAATGGAAAGTTATTAGCGGGATCATTTATAGTTTCTGAATGCACCCTTGAATCATGCGCTACTCCTTCCCAACCAGCTAAAATATAAGTAAAAATCATATCAAAATCACAAATGGCAAGTACATTTTGATAACATTCTCCCTTTCCTCGTCCTCTATATGGAACTTGTTCATCTGATGATATGACGGCACTGATTAGTGTTCCATCAAGTGCACCCACAACACCCTATATGCATAAATATATTAATTAATTGTATAAATATAATACCAAAAACAAAATTATAAAATCAAGTATTTTAGAATTACCGGAAAAAATTCTCTAAGATGATGATGGGATGCACTTTGAGACAAGTCTGGATTATTTGTGTTTGGTATGATCATCTCTTTCGAAAACTTCAGCATTGCTAATAAAACTTCATGGAAGTACGTGTGTATTGTGTGGGTCGTACACATTCCCTGTTTTGCTTATTAGTTTAGCCCAAACTATATACTTTTTCTTCAAATACTCCCACTGATTCTTGAGTTGCTTTTGATTAAAATCAATACCTTTCTTCTCCCTAAATGTAGATCTCATTCTATCCCATGACTCTTTTTTCAGACTAGCTCCACAATAACCTTTCTCGGATGATTCTTTCAAGCATAAATCAATGAACATCTTGCACATATCTGGGTCTTTCCAATTAGCAAGCTTAGACATTCCTACAAGGAACAAACTAATCAATGGTCATTCTAAACAAGTGAACATTCATTATTTTTCACTTGGTAATCCAAAATATATCTAGTTTCTTTTGTAATAGATGAACTATGAACTGATATGTTTAATGTAATACTTATTTTGGGATGGCGAAAATAGAAAATAAGCATGGATTAAAGAATGGATTGAATGGAAAAGATACAAGCTAGCAGCCCCCTTTATATAACACTCCCTCCGTCCCGAAATGATCTTCCTATTTTTTTTCGCCATTGTTACGAATGAACTTTGAGCGATAATTTAGGTTGATTTAATAATACTAATGAAAATCTAAAACTTTTTATTGATACATCATCAACAATACTATTAATAACAAGTTTTGATTTTCGTTAGGATAATCAAAATAGGATAAAATGTCTCTAAACTGGAAGGAAGAATGTCTCTAAGCTGGAGAGGAAGTTATGAGTGAAATTAGGTACTTGAAATTATGGTATTTAAAAGCAGGGCAATAATCTGAAAAACCAGGTCCAAGAGTTTACACAGACACAACAATTGAGGTACTTTTAAAGCTTTGGTATGAACTGCTCATTTTATCCTAGGCCTATCCTATAATTTGTTGTCGAATTTTTTTCTTCCCCAATTTCTTTTACTTAATTGTAATTTCTGTTTTTTTTTTAATATTCCTCTGCAAAACACAGTAGCATGACTATTTTATCGAGTTCCAATTCTTATAGCAATGATCGTGTACGACTGCAGTACCTTTGAACTAGTGCATAGCTAGTTCATTCGTTTCAGTACAGCCCCAATGGGTTCACGAACCATTAATGATGCAAACTACATTGCAGATAGGAGAAAAATGGCAGAAAACAAGGTTGAAATTATGCAGAAATTGCAGAAAGAACTAAACTATAGCAATCATAAAAGTTCAGAATTTCCACAAAAGAATCAATCAAAAAACTCAAAATTGAAGTTTGTAGGAATCAAGGATAACCTCAATAAAAATCAAAATCACACACAATAGGGCAAGAAAGAGAGAAGGATAAGCACGTGACATACCTTAACCTTGAGAGAGAGAGAGAGAGAGATCTTGAAGAATTCGTGAAGCAATCGATATGGCGGCAGCTAGATATGGCCTGGAGAAGGAACGGCGGCCTGTAGTAGGAACGGCGTGCTATATAAATGAATAAGGGGGTATATTGGTCATACGGGAAAAGTTATAAAACCCTTTAACGCTTACCGTGTTAATAGATAAGACGTTAAGAGGCCTCTGCCTAGCTTAAGATTTTTACCTCTTTTTAAGATATGCTTAATTAATTAAGTGGTTTTATATTGACTAACCAAACAAGCTTAATTATGTAATCTCTTAAAATGTTCCTAATTAAGAGCTTAATTAGGTTACCAAACAGGCCCTAAGTGATTATCATTGTAAGTGTTATTAAAATTATTTTGTGGTTTAGAATTGTGAATGGTGACGTGGCCTGACCATAGACTCGCAAAGTTGGGACCTGGGTTTCGGGGCGTTACACTAGGAGTTGGCTTCCAGAAAAAATCGTGTTTTTCTAGCGTTTAGAAAAAGAGGGGGTTTCAAAAAGTGGGGTTTTAAAAAGCGTGTGTCGCCCTTGTAAATGTCATTCCTGTTGGTGTGTATGCCCTATGCCCGTTATTAGAATGATATTGGCATGATCGAAGTCATGTAGGGAAGTGTAATAAACCAAGATGAGATATGTCCCTCTACGTGAGAGATGTCAAGCTTGGGCCCCTTGATGAATAGTATTGATGAAATGAATGGTTATTCTCAAATGAATTGATTAGATTAATGCTATTTGGATTATAAATAAATGAGGGGCTTTATGACAAAATTTTTTTTTTTTTATGTGTGGACATGAGGGCAGTAAAAAAAGTACTTGTCATTCTTCAAAAAATGGGTTAAATTTTAAGGGCCTTAGGGTAATAAGTCCAAAAAATATTGAAGTTGATAAAAGTTTAGTCCAATGGGTTGTGTCGTCAAATGCCTGGGTGGCCTTCATTTATGTATTTGGGCTTGGGTTATGGTGGGCTTTCTATTAGATAAGGTTCTAAATAAATCCAAAATTTAAGAAAAGATTAGTCCAATGGGCTTTTAAGGGTGACTAGAACTCCATGTGATTGTGAGTGTCCATGCATAGTTTGTAAATATGGTTATCATAGTACTTTACAATTAACCACATTTAGACCCAACAAACCTAAATTGCTCCACCGTACCAGCATGTTTAAACTTAAAATATGATTATTGTAACTGTTTAATTTATAACAATATATTACTAATCTCTTGAGACAAAAAAACTTGTATGAGAACACCATGACCCGTCTCATAGTAGAAACGACTCATTTTTTACCCACGATCCGGACCCATGACCCATGGGCAAATTTTTATTTTTTATATTATTATTTTTTGGTGTTTTTTCGGTTTGCCAAAAGTGATAGTTACTATAACTAAATGTAATAAATGTGTTACTTATATGCAACAATTTATATACATAAAAGTAATACATATATACAGAAAAGTAACATTGTTTTTTTAACGTTTTCTTCATTTGCCAAAAGTAATACTTATTATAACTAAAATGTAACAAACGTGTTGCTTATATATAACAGTGTTTATACATAATTGTAACACATATGTATAGAAAAGTAATAATTCAACCCTTTACACTTTAGAACTAAAAACACTTGTGTTAGTAACATTGAAAAAATAAAAAAGTAACAATTTTTATAAATGAATGCAACATTTTACTTGTATAATAACATTGTAAAACAGTTATGTTTACTTGTATAATAATATATCCATATGTTTTCAAATAATAAGTCACAATATCATAATCCATGTAAAAATATTACATTATCTATAGAAATCTGTTACAATTTCATCTACTAAAGTATTACATTTACTTGGTCAAATAATTACATTCATATATATAAGTTGTTATTTTTCAAATGTTAATTATTTCAGAAAATAAAATCAAAATACTCAACAACAAAAAAAATCTGGAAAAACACTATTACATGTTAGTATAACGATAATTACATTTAGTTAGTGTTACACGTATTTATAGTTAGTATTACAGTTGAAAGATGAGTAAAATGAGTTTTTTTTTTTTTTAAACTGATGTTACATTTACTTATAAACAATGTTACTTTATAAGTAACACAGTTATTACATTTAGTTATATTAAGTATTACTTTGGCAAACGAAAAAAAAAAAAAAAACGATTTTTTTTTTGGTTCGCTGCCACGTGATATATTTTGAGTGGTGTATAGGCTGGGATCCTACCCTTCACGAAAATATATTGTACACGATATATGGGTTGACCCATCTCTTCTATGAGATGGATCTAGGTGTTCTCACCACCACATCAGGGAATAACACCTTAAAAGTAACCCCACTATAGTTCATCACCTCTAAAATCTACCACCTCCATAATGTCTCCAGCAACCACCATTGCAGCTCCCATCTCCAACCGAAATTGCAACCAACGAAAACAAAAAGAAAGATAGAAACCTGACGATAGCGATGTCTCTAACTACAAAGGATTTGCAGTCAGATCTCGGGTCGGGGATTCAGATTGCTGTTAGATCAATGTGGCTTGCAACACAAATAATTTGGTACCTTCCATAAACAAAATCATAACTATGACATTAATATAAAGTATGGTCAAAATAGTCAATGTGTAGAATCCCTGAAATGTTATTTATCTATCCTTGATGGGCAAGATGGTAAATCAACATTGCTTTGGAAATGAATAGGTATGGTCCCTATTTGAAGTGTCACCATGTTTACTATATAAAGGCCCCTCCATCAAGCCTTAAACATACTTGATTCTTACTTTCTCTCATCTAAATTATCTCTTCATTATTGAAAGAACTTTTGAGAGACTAAGAGACACTTTCATTTAGAAGATCATCTCCCTACATCATCTTCTACTTCATTCTTATTCTCCCTTCAAGACATCAAGATGGATTCAACAGGTATACATTTATTATATGCTTCCGCTTCATCTTTCCTCTTTCTCTTACTTAAATATGAGTGTGGCATTCAGGGTTTAAAATTGTTCTATCAATTGGTATCAGAGCCCCGCTCATTATTTAGTTTGAGTTTGAGTTCTTGTTTTAAAGCTTTATGCTTTGACTATGATTCATTTTCCCTGTTGAATCTTAAGGTATTTGATGATTGATTAAGGACTCTAATTCATTCATAGAGTACTGATGATCTTCATCTAAATTAAGTAAATGGTTTGAAAAAGTTTTGTTATTTAAAAATGGTTCTTGTGTGACTATCCCTTCATAACATGGTTTTATGTCTAAATGCATACCATGTGGATCTACTCACTTGATTCCACTAAGTTAAAGCAAGATTATCCCTATATAACGTGATTTTATGTTTTAAGTACATACCATGTGGATCTACTTGCAATTCATTAATTTTGGGAAAGTTTTAAACAAAATTCAGAAGTGCAGAAAATCGCCTTGCTCGGCCGAGTCCTTTGATTTGCTCGGCCGAGCATATGAAAAGGCGCGAACTGCTCGGCCGAGTCCTTTGTTTTGCTCGGCCGAGCAGATGAACAGGCGCCAAAATTGACATAAACCGGTTGGATCTTTGGTCGAGTCCGGTTCGGTTCTCTTGAAAACCCGGTCGGGTTTTTGGCTTTGCCCGGTCGGACCAAGACCTGCACGGCCGAGCGTTTGGATTTGCTCGGCCGCGCATTGTATGTCAACAAAGGCAAAATGTTCTGATTAAAAGTGCTCGGCCGTGTCCTTTGTTCTGCTCGGCCGAGCAGATCAATTTTCAAACAATCTGATTTAAAGTGCTCGGCCGAGCACTTTCCTTGACTCGGCCGAGCAGTCAATGTTCACAGATTTTTTGGAAAAAATTCTTATTTTCTGTACAACTTTTGTTTCCCTTGGACAAAACATTAATTTTTCAAACCTTAAAGCCCTGATTAATTATATGCTTAAATAATTTTATTCATTATTTAAATAATATTATCACCTAAGTGATTAACGTTATTTAAATGCAAAATTATTAAAGTGTTAAATGTTTAAGATATGAATGACTTGAATTTTCCAAAGAAAATCTTGACATTTGACTAACGATGGTACATCAGGCTGGAAACCTTGACTGGTCTCCTCAACCATCCGAACGGATTGGTGGAACGACTAAGGTTGAACAACGCCACGTACTAAGAAAGTCTTAAGCATTCTTGTGATGACATATAAAATGAACATTTGGTAATTTTATTAAATGCTTAAGACTATCCAAAGGAAGATTAAGCATTTAAATCAAATATTGTTCAAATTACTTGTCATCTAAAGTAGTTATTTATGAGTCAATTTGCAATCCAAAGATTAGTTTTGATGTCATGTTAATTGCTTTATTGATGGATTTCATTTGATATAATTAATCTTTTAATTCATAATGTAGTTACTTATTATTGTTTTGTATTCATTCTTGTTCTCGATTCCCAGATTTACTTAACGCTTTTTCTATTACTGCTGCGATGAGCACAATTCCGATGCTTAATGGGACAAACTTTAAAACTTGGAAAAACAAAATTACTATGATCTTGGGCTGCATGGACATAGACCTCGCATTTAGGGAGCCTATTCCTCTTCCTCTTAGTGAAGATAGCACCGCTGAGGACCGCTTGAACTCTGAGAAGTGGAAACGCTCTAATCGCATAAGTCTTATGATCATGAAAAATGTCATCCCGGAGGCATTTCTTAACAGTGTCCCCGAGGACGTTGATGCTAAAACTTTTCTTGAGACCCTTGAAAAGCGCTTTGCTAAAAGCGAAAAGTCGGAAACAAGTTCTTGTTTAAGAAAGCTTGTTTCCATGAAGTACAAGGGTACCGGGAACTTAAGGGAGTATATTTTAGAAATGCTTCACTTATCAACTAAACTAAAAGGACTTAAGTTAGAGATATCGGAAGATCTTCTCGTCCATTTAGTGTTGATTTCTCTTCCTCCTCAGTTTGGTCACTTTGAGGTGACTTATAATTGTCAAAAAGACAAGTGGGATATTAATGAATTAATCTCACATGTGACACAAGAGGAAGATAGGTTGAAGCAACCTAAAATTGAAGGTGCTCATTTAGCATCCACCTCTTCTCATGGGACTAAGAGAAGAGGGAAGGAAATTGCGGTAACAAGCAATAAGAAGCCTAAAGGATCATCTGATGATCGTAAGGAAAAGAAGTGCTTCTTTTGCAAGGACCCTACGCACATGAAGTATGACTGCCCTAAGTATCACGCTTGGCGTGCTAAGAAAGGTATGTCATTTGGTCTTGTTTGTACTGAGGCTAATTTAGTTTCAATTCCTACATATACATGGTGGTTGGATTCTGGTGCAACAACTCACATTAGTATGTCTATGCAGGGTTGCCTGAATTACCGAAGACCCGGTGAAGATGAAAGATTCATCTATATGGGAGCTGGGAACCCGGTAGAAGTCATAGGCATTGAAACCTTTAGATTGTTGTTAAGTACAGGATATTATTTTGTATTAAATAATACTTTTATTGTACCTTCGTTTAGAAGGAATTTAATATCTATCACTGTTTTGGACAAAGAGGGTTACTCTTGTTCATTTGGTAATAATAGATGTGATTTATATTTCAATTCCATTATTGTTGGTACTAGTACTTTATCGAGTAGTGATAATCTTTATTTGCTTAACACTACTCAAACAATCAATGAGTCCCACAACAATGAAACTAAAACTAAAAAGCGAAAGATTTCAAGTGAAAATTCTTATACCTTATGGCATAGGCGTTTAGGTCATATCTCCAAAAGGAGAATTGACAAGCTTGTGTCTGAAGGAATCATAAATAAACTTGATGTTCCTGAAAGGGGCTTTTGCATTGAATGCCTAAAAGGAAAGTTTACAAACTCGAAAAGAAAGGTATCCTCGAGAGCCTCAAGCGTCTTAGAACTAATACATACGAATATTTGTGGGCCATTCCCTTCTCCTTCTTGGAATGGTCAACAATATTTTATTACGTTCATAGACGACTACTCTCGATATGGATACATTTATTTGCTTCATGAAAAGTCTCAATCTTTGGACGTTTTCAAGTCTTTTAAGGCCGAAGTTGAAAATCAACTAGGTAAGACTATTAAGAACGTTAGATCCGATCGTGGTGGTGAATACTATGGTCGGAATGACGGTTCGGGAGAACAACGTCCGGGTCCTTTTGCTCGCTATTTGGAAGAGTGTGGGATTGTCCCTCACTACACTATGCCAGGTTCACCTAGCATGAATGGTGTAGCTGAGAGACGTAATAGAACCCTTCAGGATATGGTAAGAAGTATGGTTTCTAATACTTCTTTACCTCACTCATTATGGGGCGATGCATTAAAAACTGCAACTTATCTTCTAAATAGGGCTCCCTCTAAGGCCACTAACAATAAAATCCCTTATGAATTATGGACGAATAAGAAACCGTCCTTAAATCATCTTCATGTATGGGGTTGTCCAGCAGAAGCTAGGCCTTATAAGCCTAACGAAGGAAAACTGGACGCTAAGACAGTTAGTTGCTACTTTGTGGGGTATGCCGAAAGATCAAGGGGCTATAAATTTTACAACCCGAAAACTAGAACGTTTTTTGAAACGGGAAACGCTAGGTTCTTTGAGGATGTTGAATTTAGAGGGGAAATTAGGAATAATAATTTTGAATTTAAGGAAGAGGAATCCTTTTCTATACCTCTTCCCTTAGTAGTCCCAATTGAAAATCAAGTACTTGTACCTGAAATTCAAGAGGAACAAATTCAAAATATTGACTCCCCTATAAATATTGAACAACATGAAAATGTTGATCAAAATGAGGAAATTCAACAACCTCAAAATGAGGAAGAACCAGTGCCTTTAAGGAGATCCAATAGAGTTAGAAGAAGTGCCATTTCAGATGATTATGAGGTATATCTTGCAGAGAATGAAGGACACCTAGGTTTAGTGGGAGATGAGCCTCTCACCTTCCATGAAGCCATTAAAGGTCCTAATTCTCATAAGTGGATCAATGCCATTAATGAAGAGTTAAAATCTATGAAAGACAACGACGTTTGGGATCTTGTCCCATTACCGAAGGATGTGAAACCGATTGGTTGTAAATGGATATTTAAAACCAAAAGAGATTCACAAGGTAATGTGGAAAGACATAAGGCTCGTCTTGTTGCCAAAGGTTTCACTCAAAAGGAAGGTATTGACTACAAAGAAACATTCTCTCCGGTGTCTTCTAAAAACTCCTTTAGGATCATTATGGCTTTAGTGGCACATTATGACCTTGAGCTTCATCAAATGGATGTAAAAACTGCTTTTCTCAATGGAGACATTGAGGAAACCATTTATATGAAGAAACCAGAAATGGTGGATGATTTGGAACAAACTAATCATTTAGTTTGTAAACTTAAGAAATCCATTTATGGGCTCAAGCAAGCTTCCCGTCAATGGTATCTCAAATTTAACCAAGTAATTCTTTCATTTGGCTTTGAAATGAATATTGGTGAAGATTGTATATACCATAAGTTCAGTGGGAGTAAGTTTATATTCTTAGTCTTATATGTGGATGATATTTTGCTAGCTAGTAATGATATAAACCTTCTAAAAGAAACTAAGAAATTTCTTTCAAACAAATTTGAAATGAAAGATCTTGGAGAGGCATCTTTTGTATTAGGAATCCAAATACACCGTGATCGCTCACGAGGTACTTTAGGATTATCACAAAAGGCCTATATAGAGAAGGTATTACAAAGGTTTAGCATGCAAAACTGTAAACCACATGACACCCCTGTCTCTAAAGGACATAAATTCAGTCTCAATCAATGTCCCAAAAACAATTTTGAAACCAAGTATATGGAAAACATCCCTTATGCATCAGCAGTAGGAAGCTTAATGTATGCTCAAGTCTGTACTCGTCCAGACTTAGCTTTTATTGTTGGGATGCTTGGTCGATACCAAAGCAATCCGGGGAGAGAACATTGGGTCGCAGCCAAAAGAGTGATGCGATACTTACAAAACACAAAGGACTACATGCTTACATATTCAAAGTCGGATCATCTCGAGATCATTGGGTATTCCAATTCCGACTTTGCTGGATGCCAAGACAGCCGTAAATCAACGTCTGGTTATGTCTTCACATTAGCCGGTGGAGCCATTTCTTGGAGAAGTGCCAAGCAGACACTCGTTACTTCCTCCACCATGGAAGCCGAGTTTGTTGCTTGTTTCGAGGCATCCAATCAAGCTATATGGCTGCGTAAATTCACTGAAGGACTCCGTATTATCGATAGCGTCGAAAGACCTATTAAGCTATATTGTGACAATAGGGCAGCGGTCTTGTACTCCAACAATAACAAGAGCTCGTCAAAGTCTAAACACATTGACATTAAATTTCTTGTTGTAAGAGAGAGGGTACGAAATGAACAAATAGAAATACAACTTATTGGTACAAACTCT
Organism: Campanula takesimana; assembly: GCA_026119855.1. Lineage (NCBI taxonomy): Eukaryota > Viridiplantae > Streptophyta > Magnoliopsida > Asterales > Campanulaceae > Campanula > Campanula takesimana. The sequence continues at coordinate 1,475,783 of JAOWBW010000084.1, forward strand.
ATGTTAGCGGATCCGTTTACTAAGGCGTTATCACCTTTAGTGTTTCACGAGCATGTTGCTCATATGGGTGTAACAACTTTTGATAACATTTAATATAGTGGGAGTTTATGTTGTTTTCTTCAATTTTATTGTTCTATTATTATTTAAAGTTTGATCTCATTTGGTTAAGTTGGACTAGTTGGAAGAATATGTATGTATTCATTAAGATCCATGCTACACATCCATACTTTTGATCTATGTCATTTAGTTGAATTAGTATATGTAATTATAGTGGGTTTAGTTGCGAATCAATTACAACGACTGCCCCTTTAGTTCTATACTTGTATGGCTAATGGACGAGATTGTTATAAGTGATAACAAAGTGCACATTTGGGTTATCATTTATGTTGTACTTATGATTTAAAGGAAGAAATTTGTTTTGCAACCCAAGTGGGAGATTGTTAGATCAATGTGGCTTGCAACACAAATAATTTGGTACCTTCCATAAACAAAATCATAACTATGACATTAATATAAAGTATGGTCAAAATAGTCAATGTGTAGAATCCCTGAAATGTTATTTATCTATCATTGATGGGCAAGATGGTAAATCAACATTGCTTTGGAAATGAATAGGTATGGTGTAATATCCGGCCCTTGGCTATAGTTTTTTTTTTTTTTTTTTTTTTTTCTTATTTCATTTTATGAAAATCCTTTAAATTATAATTGGGCTTAAATAATTAAAGTAAGAATTAAATTATAATGTGAGGCCCAAGTTAGTCAAAACCCAATACTAATTAGGAATCCTTTTGAGTTAGGGATTTGAGAAACCCTATTAGTATAAATACTCCCTCATTAAAACCCTAGAATAATTCTTCCACCGCAAAGAGAAAAAAAGGAAAGAACGGGAAAGAAGAGGAGAAGAGGCGGCATAAACTGCAGAGAGAGAGGGAGAAGCCGGAGAAGAGGAAGAAGAAGAAGAGAGAAAGGGAGGAAAACAACCTAAGGTATTAAACCCTAAACTCTAACCTTCAATCCTCCGTTTCATTACATAGATATTATTGAATTCGGATTGGGAACTCTAACCTATGAAGAACTAGGGTTTATACTAAGATTAAAGGGAAGTTGTTAATCATGGTGTGTGTGTATATGTGATGTGTGCGGATGTGTGTGTGTGTGCGTGCGATGTGTGTGCTGTGTGTGTGTGTGCGACTGTGGGTGTTTGTGTGTGCCTGTTATGCGCGTGTGTGTGTGTGTATGTTTTGTGTATTCTGCGTGTGTGTGTGTGTGTGTGTGTTTGGAGGTGAATTCAGTGTGTGCTGTGGATTACTGCATGTGGGTGCATTAAGGTGCAATTAGGGTGTGTTTATGGGATGTTTCAAGAGAAGAAAATAATCTGGGAATAAGTAAACAATCTGGGAATAGTAAATTTACGCTGTGAATAGTAGTCTGAGTTTACATATGCTGTGAATAGTGATCTGAGTTATATAAGCTGTGAATAGTAATATACGCAGTGAATAGTAATCTGGAAATTTACGCTGTGAACAGTGTTATCACAAGCTGGGAATAGTGTTTAATGGAACTAATGGAGTCCTAAAACATATTAATTGAAGAATAGAAACCATGTAACCCCAAGGGTATTTTAGTAATCCGAAAGGGGTATTTTGGGAACACCAATAACGGGTAGAACGAACCCTAACAAAGAGTTTAAGATAATGAACTCGTGAAGTTAAGGAAGTAAAATAAAGTATAATGGGGACGGAAAATTAATTAATTCATGTTCCTAAGAAAGCCGTGTTTGCGTGTTTGTAGATTTTGCACGTGAATTTGCTAAGTGAAGACTGCAAGGCTAAGGTAAGGGATTACGTTCCTTAAAGTATTTGAATATCATCCTTTGAAATAGGATCCCTTTTTATTCTTTCAAGTGTAGCTACTATGGCCGTAGCATTTGAACTCTTATGACTCGAACGTCTTTTGAACTATCTTACCCATGATATGTGTTGTTCATAGGGTATCAAAGAGAATTGAATTTGCTATAAGTATTCTTGTACCTAGAATGCTTTGTGGAACATTGCTATATCTAAAAGAAACGGGTATAGTTAGCTTAGTCTGATAGAAAAGGGCTTAGCTAGAATTAGTCTGACTGAAAAGGGCTAATTTAGATAGTCTAATTTGAGAGAAAAGAATTAGACGCAACGCTACTTGATGAAGTGGCTTAATGATCATGATCAAACTTAAGAGGGAGCACCGTGAGAAGGTGTAAGGTCCCTCGACACCCTGAAAAGGTGTAACACCCTGAAAAGGTGATGAATGTAACTATGGAATTGACGGACCTGTATTAGGGCCATAACTTCTTGAACTTGATAATTGTGCTTCGTATATATGTACAGTTAAGATTATTGATTTTAGCCTTTCATCGAAAATATTATGTTGGCTCCGTTCTTTCGGTCATCTCTCCTTAGTACCCGGAGAGATCCCGTATGAACTTACTGAGCATTGTTCGCTCACCCCTTTCTTATATTATTTTTCCCAGGTAAGGATTAAGGACCAAGAGGGATTGCAAGGAAGGGCAGTCGATGGTCAAGTGAAGGGTTTTTTAGATACTTTTATGTTTTTATGTTGAGCTAGTGGGATGTACTAGCCGTTAGAATCTAAACGTTAGTTACGCTTCCGCACTATTTTGAATTATGGTTAGATTATACTAGCCGTTGTTTTGAACGTTGGATTTGAATTATGGTTGTCGTTTGAGATTTCCCATGGTTTATGGATATTATTTATTATATGAAAGTTTGGGTCGTTACAGTTGGTATCAGAGCTATGGGATTAGAACTTAAGGGATAGGAACTCTGATATTGAATAGGTTTGATTTGGGCTCTCTAAGAGGAACTAGGGCTGCTTGGAATCAAGCTAGTTATTTAAGGAAACCTTCTAATTTAGGAAACTTTCTAAGTTGGGGGGAAATTTCCAAATAAGGAAACTTACTATTTTGGGAAAGACCCTAAGATAAAAGTTCTTTTGAAGCCTCATTCTTCATGTGTTTAAGGATGATTATTATATAAACTCTAAGTATGTGATACTAATGATGATTTTGGTCTAATTGTAGGAAATGGACAAACATAGCATCCTGAGGAAGAGATTGATTCAGAGATATGCTCGAGGAACTAAGGGACTGTTGAAGAAGATAGAAAAAGAAAGAGCAAGGGCGAAGAACGTCATGGGAAGGCTGTTGTTTGCTCACAATGCACTTAAGGAAGTTAAGACAGAATTAGAAGAGACTCGAAGAAAGTTGATTGAAAATGAAGAGTACACTGACAGAGTGAGGGAACAAGCATGGGTGTACTTTGATGAGTTAAAGCAGCTAAGGGAACAAGTGAATGCGAACCCCATTCAAGGAAACCCCCCAGTCATTGCAGCCCCAATAGAAGAGAACGTGGTGGCTGAAGCAGAAGCTGTAGAGGAACCAGTGGAAATTGATATTATCGTGGAGGGCAGTGAAGCCGCCCCTATCGTGATTGAAGATGAGGAAGAACTGGAAGAAATACCGGTTCGTAGGCCAAGGGGAAGGCCAAGAAGCTCAAGGAAGGCACCCAGAGCACCGAGTGGAAGACCTAGGGGAAGACCTAGGAAAGTCAACCATGATTAAAAAAAATTAAGGCGCAGAGTTATATTTTAGTTACTTTATTCGTTCCATAGTAAAGATAGTTAGTTCTAGTTTAAAGTATGCTAGAAACTTTTGTTTTTGATTCTTTATTCTTAGAAAGACCCTCTTAATAAAGTTTATGAGTTATTTTAGCAAATGGTGTTGTTAATAATGTGGTTCTTAAATTTCATGATATGTGAACTCGTTAGAACAAAGAAGTATTGGTCAAATGAAAAGACCATAAGTAGAATGGGCTTATTGAAACAGCCAAGCGAAATAAGTTTTGGTCTAGTAAAAATGATCGAAACAAGGGACCTATTGAAACGGTCAAGAGTAAGAATATAAATGGCTTATTGAAGCGGTCATGTAAAGTAAATACCGATCTATGGAATTGATCAAAACAAGAATGAAAAATAACCTATTGAAACGGTTAAGTATAAAGATGAGCGGGTCTAGTAAATTGACCTATGATTAGTAAGTAAAAGTCTAGTGAAATGACTTCCTTAAAAAAAAAAAAAAAAAAAAAAAAAAAAAAACCATTTAATGAAATGACTAGAGATCTAGTAAATTGATCTTATGAGAAATTTTCGTCCTTGGGGACGGCCTTTTATAAAAGTATTTAGCATAGTAGCAACGCTTGTGTAGTATGAATGGTAGTGTTTACCCCTAATACTAACGAGAGTGTAATCTTAACCAGATGTCTGGAAGGGGTAACAGGAGGAACGCTAACAACGCTGGAAACAACAACGGTCAAGTTGACCCTAATATGGTAAATCTGCTGCAAACTTTGAACCAAACCGTGGCTGGGATTGGTCAAGTTATGGCGACTCTAGCTCAACCGCAACAACAGGCTCCACAAGTTCCCTTGAGAGATCCGTTGGAAGTATTCCAAAAGAGAAACCCAGAGTCATTCTCTGGTACAAATAAGGAGAAGCCCGAGGACTGGGTAAAGGACATGGAAAAGATATTTGAGACTCTAGAATGTACAACCGAGAGAAAGGTGGTGTTTGCCACTTTTATGCTGAAAGGGCAGGCCTTAAAGTGGTGGGAGGCTGAGAAAAGAGCTGCTATCGCGCGTGGAGATGCTGAATTCACATGGGATAGATTTAAACGAGTGTTTTATGAGAAGTATTACCCAATGAGTACCCGCAATGCTCGAGTGGCAGAATTTATGACACTGGTGCAAGGCAAGATGTCGGTGGATGACTATTGTGAGAAATTCACTGAGTTGTTGGAGTTTGCCCCTGCATTCTTCGACAATGAAGAACAGAAGGCCCGCAAGTTTGAGTTTGGACTGAGCGACCGGATCCGTTATCGAATCACTCCACTGATGCTACCTACATATGATCAGGTGTTAGACAGAGCAAGAATTGTGGAAACAGAAGCAGAAAGTTACCGTAACAAAAAGGAGGAGAAGAAGAAATCGACTGACAAAGAGTCTACCAAAGGAAGCTGGAACCGTGAGGATGGCAATAAGCGTAAGGCTACCGATGACCGCGAGAAGAATAATGCTGCTAATAAGCACCCGAATAGAGGTCAAGGAAACCGTAGGGATGGCAAGGGAGTTGACACTAAAGGACAAGGTTCTAATGAAAAGTGCCAAGTGTGCGATGGGAAGCATAAGACTGAGGAATGCTGGTATAAAGAAAGGAAGTGTTACAACTGTGACAAGGTGGGGCATCCACACTGGAAATGTCTGGAACCCAAGAAGGATGCCAAGACTCAAGGAGCAAAGAATGACAACAGGGGAAAAGGCGGAGGTAATGGGCGCATATTCACCATGACAGCTAAAGATGCGAGAGCCACAAATGATCTCGTGGCAGGTACGATCCAATTATACTCTCGTAATGTTCGTGCATTGATTGATACTGGTGCTACGCATTCTGTAATAAGTACTTGCTTAGCTAAAAAAATGAAATTGATCCCTGAGGCGTTAGAAAGCTCTTTAGTAGTAGATACCTTAACTAAGGATTCAATCCCTATTACATCGGTATATAAGAATTGTCCCTTAGAATTGGGCGGAACAAAATTTGAAGTTGATCTCATTAGCTTGGAGATTGAGGAGTTCGATGTGATCTTAGGAATGGATTGGTTAGCTGCATACCATGCATATGTAGATTGCTTTAAGAAAGAAGTTCACTTTAGACTGCCATCGGGAGAAGAGTGTTGCTTCCGAGGGACGAAATGTAGAAACCGATCGAACCTTATATCTGTGATGAAGGCTCGCAAGCTATTGAGGAAAGGGTGTGAAGGATTTCTGGCATACGTAAGTACTATGGACCAGAAGGAAGTAACGATCGAAACGCTTTCGGTGGTTAAGGAATTCAAGGATGTGTTCCCGGAAGATTTGCCAGGGATACCGCCTGCAAGGGAAGTAGAATTTTCTATCGATTTGGTACCGGAGACTACACCAATATCGAAGGCACCTTATAGAATGGCTCCGGCAGAATTGAAGGAATTGAAGGAGCAATTGCAAGAATTATTGGATAAAGGGTTGATTAGGCCGAGTGTATCACCATGGGGTGCACCGGTATTGTTTGTGAAAAAGAAGGATGGATCGATGAGGTTGTGTATCGACTATCGTGAACTGAACCGTGTGACAGTAAGGAACCAATACCCGTTGCCTCGAATAGATGACTTGTTCGATCAGCTGCGTGGAGCGTGCTACTTTTCAAAGATAGATTTGAGGTCTGGGTACCATCAATTAAGAGTAAAGAAGGAAGATATATCTAAGACGGCCTTTAGAACGAGGTATGGGCATTATGAGTTCGTAGTGATGCCGTTTGGGTTAACTAACGCACCGGCAGCATTCATGGAGCTTATGAATAGAATATTCCAAGAGTTCTTAGATAAGTGTGTGATTGTATTCATTGATGACATTTTGGTGTATTCGAAAACCAAGGAAGACCATGAGGAACATTTGAAGCTAGTACTGCAGATCTTAAGAGAACAGAAGCTATATGCTAAATTCAAGAAATGTGAATTTTGGTTGGAAAAGGTGGCATTCTTAGGGCATGTAGTGTCAAAAGACGGGATTGCCGTAGATCCGACAAAGATAGAAGCTATTGTGGATTGGGAGAGACCAACTTCGGCAAGTGAGATCAGAAGTTTCTTAGGTCTAGCTGGCTATTATCGGAGGTTCGTAGAAGGCTTTTCGAAGTTGTCAGTGCCATTGACGAAGTTAACTCAGAAAGGAGCAAAGTTTGTGTGGTCGGAGGACTGTGAAAAGAGTTTTGAGGAATTGAAGCGACGATTGGTGTCCGCACCAGTCCTTGCTTTACCATCTGGATCGGACGGATTCGTTATTTATAGTGATGCTTCACTGAAGGGATTGGGTTGCGTGCTGATGCAAAACGAGAAGGTTATAGCTTATGCATCTAGGCAATTAAAGAACCATGAGAAGAATTACCCAACCCATGATCTAGAATTAGCTGCAGTGGTGTTTGCTTTGAAAATATGGAGGCACTACTTGTATGGGGTGACATGCCAGATTTATACGGATCATAAGAGCCTTAAATATATATTCACCCAGAAGGAGCTTAATATGAGACAGAGAAGATGGTTGGAGTTATTGAAAGACTATGACTGCACAATTTTGTACCACCCTGGGAAAGCCAATAAGGTGGCGGATGTACTGAGTAGGAAGAATCATGGGACACTAGCGACATTGATTTCTAAGGAGGAAAGTGCATGGAACCGCATAGAGATTTCTGGCATGGAAGTGCAAGTTAAGGGTTATCTGGCTCAAATGAGCGTTCAGCCAACGCTTATGGATAGGATTAAAGAAGCCCAAAGAACTGATGAAGAATTAATGAAAATTCATGAGAGCATCGCTAAAGGGAAGGCAAAGGATTTTCGTATGGGGGAAGATGGGATTCTGAGGTACCAATCTAGAATATGTGTGCCGGACAAGGACGACATCAAGAGGGAAATCTTAAAGGAGGCTCATTGTTCGAGATTTTCCGTACATCCTGGAAGTACGAAGATGTATAGGAACTTAAGAGAGTCGTTCTGGTGGAACAACATGAAGGGAGATGTAGCCGAGTTTGTATCAAGGTGTTTAGTGTGTCAACAAGTGAAAAGTGAACATCAGAGACCGGCAGGATTGCTACAATCATTACCTATTCCAGAGTGGAAGTGGGAACATATAGCTATGGATCTGGTGGTGGGATTACCAAAGACGTTGAAGGGCTATAATGCAATTTGGGTTATTGTGGATAGGCTTACGAAGTCGGCTCACTTTCTAGCAATTAAGGTAAATGATTCGTTAGAGAAATTGGCCAAATTATACATTGATGAAATTGTGAGACTGCATGGGATACCTGTTTCGATAGTATCTGATCGAGATGCAAGGTTTACATCAAAATTCTGGAAGAGTCTACAACAAGCATTGGGTACGGAGTTGGCAATGAGTACCGCTTTTCACCCACAGACGGATGGACAGTCAGAAAGGACTATTCAGACGCTAGAAGATATGCTGAGAGCTACTTCATTAGATTGGCAAGGGACATGGGATGAACATCTGACGCTAGTAGAATTTGCGTATAACAATAGTTATCATGCTAGTATCGGTATGGCTCCGTACGAAGCATTATATGGGAGAAAGTGTAGATCGCCAACTTGCTGGGATGAAGTCGGTGAGAGGAAACTAACTGGACCGGAACTTGTTCAAGTAACCGCGGATAAAGTGCAACAAATTCGGAAGTGGTTGTTGACCGCACAAAGTCGACAGAAGTCGTATGCCGATCGTCGGAGACGTGATTTGGAATTTCAACTGGGCGACCATGTATTCCTGAAGATATCGCCAACAAAGGGAGTTATGCGGTTTGGTATTCGAGGGAAGTTAAGCCCGAGGTACGTCGGACCATTTGAAATTTTGGAAAGAGTTGGGATGGTAGCTTACAAGTTAGCTTTACCGCCTGTGTTAGCTGGAGTGCACAACGTATTTCATGTGTCGATGCTAAGGAAGTATATCCCTGATCCGAGTCATGTGATCGAGTATAAACAACTAAGGGTTCGTGCTGATTTGAGCTACGACGAGGAACCCGTAAAGATTGTGGATCGGAAGGATCAAATCTTGAGGAAAAGGGTGATTCCTTATGTGAAGGTGCAGTGGAGCAATCATACAGAAAGAGAAGCTACGTGGGAGCTCGAGAGCGAGATGCGAGAAGCATACCCCGCGCTATTTTCCTGATTAAGGTACGTTTAGTTTGGTGGACCAAACTCTTTTAAGGAGGAAATAATGTAATATCCGGCCCTTGGCTATAGTTTTTTTTTTTTTTTTTTTTTCTTATTTCATTTTATGAAAATCCTTTAAATTATAATTGGGCTTAAATAATTAAAGTAAGAATTAAATTATAATGTGAGGCCCAAGTTAGTCAAAACTCAATACTAATTAGGAATCCTTTTGAGTTAGGGATTTGAGAAACCCTATTAGTATAAATACTCCCTCATTAAAACCCTAGAATAATTCTTCCACCGCAAAGAGAAAAAAAGGAAAGAACGGGAAAGAAGAGGAGAAGAGGCGGCATAAACTGCAGAGAGAGAGGGAGAAGCCGGAGAAGAGGAAGAAGAAGAAGAGAGAAAGGGAGGAAAACAACCTAAGGTATTAAACCCTAAACTCTAACCTTCAATCCTCCGTTTCATTACATAGATATTATTGAATTCGGATTGGGAACTCTAACCTATGAAGAACTAGGGTTTATACTAAGATTAAAGGGAAGTTGTTAATCATGGTGTGTGTGTATATGTGATGTGTGCGGATGTGTGTGTGTGTGCGTGCGATGTGTGTGCTGTGTGTGTGTGTGCGACTGTGGGTGTTTGTGTGTGCCTGTTATGCGTGTGTGTGTGTGTGTATGTTTTGTGTATTCTGCGTGTGTGTGTGTGTGTGTGTGTGTGTTTGGAGGTGAATTCAGTGTGTGTTGTGGATTACTGCATGTGGGTGCATTAAGGTGCAATTAGGGTGTGTTTATGGGATGTTTCAAGAGAAGAAAATAATCTGGGAATAAGTAAACAATCTGGGAATAGTAAATTTACGCTGTGAATAGTAGTCTGAGTTTACATATGCTGTGAATAGTGATCTGAGTTATATAAGCTGTGAATAGTAATATACGCAGTGAATAGTAATCTGGAAATTTACGCTGTGAACAGTGTTATCACAAGCTGGGAATAGTGTTTAATGGAACTAATGGAGTCCTAAAACATATTAATTGAAGAATAGAAACCATGTAACCCCAAGGGTATTTTAGTAATCCGAAAGGGGTATTTTGGGAACACCAATAACGGGTAGAACGAACCCTAACAAAGAGTTTAAGATAATGAACTCGTGAAGTTAAGGAAGTAAAATAAAGTATAATGGGGACGGAAAATTAATTAATTCATGTTCCTAAGAAAGCCGTGTTTGCGTGTTTGTAGATTTTGCACGTGAATTTGCTAAGTGAAGACTGCAAGGCTAAGGTAAGGGATTACGTTCCTTAAAGTATTTGAATATCATCCTTTGAAATAGGATCCCTTTTTATTCTTTCAAGTGTAGCTACTATGGCCGTAGCATTTGAACTCTTATGACTCGAACGTCTTTTGAACTATCTTACCCATGATATGTGTTGTTCATAGGGTATCAAAGAGAATTGAATTTGCTATAAGTATTCTTGTACCTAGAATGCTTTGTGGAACATTGCTATATCTAAAAGAAACGGGTATAGTTAGCTTAGTCTGATAGAAAAGGGCTTAGCTAGAATTAGTCTGACTGAAAAGGGCTAATTTAGATAGTCTAATTTGAGAGAAAAGAATTAGACGCAACGCTACTTGATGAAGTGGCTTAATGATCATGATCAAACTTAAGAGGGAGCACCGTGAGAAGGTGTAAGGTCCCTCGACACCCTGAAAAGGTGTAACACCCTGAAAAGGTGATGAATGTAACTATGGAATTGACGGACCTGTATTAGGGCCATAACTTCTTGAACTTGATAATTGTGCTTCGTATATATGTACAGTTAAGATTATTGATTTTAGCCTTTCATCGAAAATATTATGTTGGCTCCGTTCTTTCGGTCATCTCTCCTTAGTACCCGGAGAGATCCCGTATGAACTTACTGAGCATTGTTCGCTCACCCCTTTCTTATATTATTTTTCCCAGGTAAGGATTAAGGACCAAGAGGGATTGCAAGGAAGGGCAGTCGATGGTCAAGTGAAGGGTTTTTTAGATACTTTTATGTTTTTATGTTGAGCTAGTGGGATGTACTAGCCGTTAGAATCTAAACGTTAGTTACGCTTCCGCACTATTTTGAATTATGGTTAGATTATACTAGCCGTTGTTTTGAACGTTGGATTTGAATTATGGTTGTCGTTTGAGATTTCCCATGGTTTATGGATATTATTTATTATATGAAAGTTTGGGTCGTTACATATGGTCCCTATTTGAAGTGTCACCATGTTTACTATATAAAGGCCCCTCCATCAAGCCTTAAACATACTTGATTCTTACTTTCTCTCATCTAAATTATCTCTTCATTATTGAAAGAACTTTTGAGAGACTAAGAGACACTTTCATTTAGAAGATCATCTCCCTACATCATCTTCTACTTCATTCTTATTCTCCTTTCAAGACATCAAGATGGATTCAACAGGTATACATTTATTATATGCTTCCGCTTCATCTTTCCTCTTGCTCTTACTTAAATATGAGTGTGGCATTCAGGGTTTAAAATTGTTCTATCAATTGCGGCCAATTTCTATTAGATCAACACCCAGGCTTTTTAAGGCCACTAAATGCCGTCCATAGAGTTGTCGACAAGCTAGCGTTCCGTTTGTACCGTCGACGAGCTTCATTATTCGACTTTGATTTGATCTTTATGTGATGCAATTCCGTATGAAATTTGTTGTTGGTTCAAGCTATTATAAACTTTCCAGCTTCTCCATTATCCCCCACTAGCTAGCACTCAGATTTACATTGATCGGACTGTGTGAATTAAAAATGTCCTTTTCAATTTCGCTCTCAGATTTACATTGATTGGACTGTGTGGTTCGGTGTTGTTAATGGAAGTCGAGGTGGTGGATTGAGAGGGAGGGACGGGAGTGATTGATGGTCGTGATAATAGCAGTGGTTGGTTGAAGATAATCTTGGTAAGCTGAAGAAGAATGTTGGAATGAATACTCCATTCGTCCCAATTTAAGATCTCAATTTAAGAGTCAAAAAATAAGATGACACAAGAATTAAGGAAATAATCTTTTTATTATAAAGTATAGATACTGGAATAGAGTGTTGTGTTGTGAGTATAGAAATTAGGTATAAGAGAGAAAGTGGGGTAGGGAATAGTTAGTGGATAATTGTTGTGTGTATGACATGTGGGGTCCACTAAATAAAGAAGTATAAAAAACTTTCCTTTTATGGATTTTGACTCTTAAGTTGGGACACCCATTTGAGAAATTTTTAACTCTTAAAATGGGACGAAGGGAGCATCTCTTTAATGGAATTAATATATTTTTTTAACATATGTTGGTATAACGGGTGTTAGTATTTAAAGTAACATGTAGGAAATTTTGTTAAGTTTCGTAACACCGCTAGCTTCTTTATAAACGTATTTCATTACTCCCTCAGTCTCACTTCACTTGATACCCAAAATATGGGCACAATAACTAAGGAAAAAGAATAAAGTAAAGAAAATGTGTGGTAGAAAATGAAGAGAGAGAATGAGTGGGGTAATAGTAGTGTTGGTTGAATAAATTGAGTGGTGGAAAACGAAGAGAGAGAATGAGTGGTGGGGTAGACTGAATATAAAATTATACTCCCTCCGTCCCACTCGAATTATGACAAATTTCCATTTTAGGTGTCTCATTCGAATTAGGACAACCCAAAAATTGAAATGTTTTATTTAAAGGGACCCGCACACTCACAACAACTTTCCACTCATTATTCTCTACCCCACTTTCTCTCTCTTACTTTACTTCTCATACTCACAACACCTACTCCACTAACACTTCCTTAATCCCCGTGCCCAACCCAAAAATCCTAATTCGGGTGGGACGGGGGGAGTATAAAGTAGGCTATTTTGGAAAGTGTCAAGTGAGCTGGGACAGACCAAAATGAAAATAAGTGTCAAGTGAGCTGAGACGGAGAGAGTATATGTAACCAATTAATAAAGTAAATAATCCCTCCGTCCCAGCACAAGTGACACTTATTTACGTTTCGGTCTGTCCCAACACTTATTTCCTTTTCGGTCTGTCCAACACAAGTGACACTGCCCAATTGAAATGTTTTAATATATTTATATTCAACCAACACCACTATTTAACCCCACTCATTCTCTCTCTTCATTTTCCACCACTCATTTTATTCAATCAACACTACTATTTACCCCACTCATTCTCTCTTTTAATTTTCTACCACACATCTACTACCTTTCCTTAATCTCCGTGTCCCAAAAATTGGTGACATTTCTGTTGAGACGGAGAGAGTATAATTAAAATGTCAAAAAGTAGTAAATTATACTGATTGTAAAGAAAGTGAAAGTACATTGCATGGTTTAATCATTCACACTAAAAAAATTACATAAAATTTTGATAAACTTGAACTTAATAGTGAATTTTTTTTTTTTTTTTTTTCCATTTAGGAACGGATTAGGATTACGTTTCACAGCTAGTTTTTACTTCTTATCTTGACTACGTAGTAAAGCACTAGCTTTATGTGCATGTTACTTCAAGGCGTTAAGTTGTTGATTGTCTAGCCTTTTCAACACTTGCCTTTAGATTAGAATCTCTTACAAATGTTCGTGCAAAATGAATGTCGATCATTTCATTGCAATCATAACTTCATATCTTATTGAGAGGATTGACCTTAGGTATTCATTCTTTTGCAATGACTATACCTTTACCTCTAAAAGTTTTAAGTTGATTTTTGTTGTCAACTCAAATGAATATTCATTAAATATTAGTGTAAATTCATTCATTTTAAATAAATTATTAAATAATTTATGATAATTGACTTTTGAAATTTTAGTAAGATAATTATAAATAAATTATCATTAATGTATACATAAATTTCACTTTCACTTGTACTGTTGACCATGCAAAGTGAAATGAGTAATTTACTCTTTTCTACGCTAGGTTGATGAATATAAAAGATCTCAAATCTTGAGTTTATTGATTAAAGGGTTAATTACAATTTAGGGCCTGAACTCGATAGGATGTTCCCCAAGCGGGGCTCCAATTTTTTTTTTTTTTTTTTGGTGTATCAGGGCTTGATATGCATTTTTTTCGCCATTTAAGGGTTTTTTGACGGAATTCGTTAGTAATCTCGTTAACTACTCATGTGCCGAGCACATGACTGACGAAATTGTTAGTTTGAAATTGATATCAAGTATTAAGGGGTCAAATGTATGATTTTGAAAATGAAGGGAAAAATAGAAAAATTATCTCTCTCTCAAATCACCAACTCCATCCCTGTCCGACCATCGCCATCCCCGACCGGCCTATCCCTAAACCTAAATCAGACTCAACCCCTCCCTCCGGCCAAACCACCCACTGTAACTACCGCCCTAACCCCCCTTGTTCCTTTCCACCCACACCTCCGCTCCTCCTTACTCTCTCCGCCACCGTCCCTCTGCCATCATTACCAATAAACTACACCAAACCCATCACCCGCCATTTGAAACCAAATGAAAACAAAACACCAAAATCAAATCAATACACACATAATCCTGAACATTAATGCTTGGGACAAGACATAAAATTCATACACAAACCCAATTGAACTTTCGTAGCTTGGTCTAAAATTTCTACACAAGTTATGGTTGGTTCGGATGGAAGGGGAGAAGGAGACAAATTTCAGGGACTGTACAATGATGAAGGTTAAGAAATGAAGAAGAAGGTGCTTTTGTCCAAAGGGGGACTTTTGGCTGGAATAAATGGAATAGAGGATGAAGAGAAGTCTTTGATCTTTAGGTGGGTAGGGAGAATTAACCTGGACAAACATGAAGAAAAAGGTAGGCTTTTTATTTCTTTTCATTTTTGGGTTAAAAATTGTTCTTTTTATTTTTTAGACACTATTTATTTTGAACTTTTCTTTTTTTTTTGAGCAATTTTTGAACTTGTCAATGATTTTTTATTGTATTTTTAAATATTGATGTTTTCAAGAAAATACTAATATACTAAAACATATAATGTTTACTCACAAAAAGTTGATAGATTTTTTTAAAAAAAATTGTTAATTCATTTTTTTTATTTTGAAGAAATATAGTTTTTTTTTTTTTCCTAAAATAGAAATAATAATTAAATTAATTTGTTTTAAATTTCAATTATTTAATATTTTAAGAATAAATTTATTCTCAACCCTTTAACTTTGGAAATTTCCACTAAGCCCCTTATATCGGAATATCAACTTCAAACTAACCATTTCGTCAGTCGCGTGCTCTGCACATGAGTAGTTAACGAGATTACTAACGAATTCCATCAAAAAGCCCCTAAATGGCGAAAAAGTTGCATATCAAGCCCTGATTCGCCAAAAAAATTATTTGGAGCCCCGCTTGGGGAACACCCTATCAAGTTCAAGCCCTAAATTGTAATTAACCCTTGATTATAGCCACTAATTTTAGCTTCGATTACTCTAAAAAATTGACAAAATCTTGGGTAAAATGCGTTTTACGTAAGTCACAGGAAAAACGTGTTTCGGTGGCATTTTGAAAATATGTGGAACTTCTATAAAAAAAACGCGCGGTGGTATTTTTTGTAAATAATCGGAACTTCTCAAACGGTTTTTGATATCAATATAAAGCCTCCTGGATATGATTTTCAAGCACATAAACTTTCTGGATATCAATATAAAGCCTTCTGGATATAAATAGCAAAGTCTTCTTGATATAATTTAACAAGCAACGCTTGTGAGATTTTTTTTAAAAAAAAAAAAAAACTGAAAAGAACAATTGAGACTGATAGCCTGAACCTTTTGAGATTGATAGTCAGAACCTTTGAAAGTAATAGCCAGAAGGTTTTTATCTGAAAGGAATTTTGAATAGTAGTTGATGTGTTAATAGATAGCCAGAAACAATATTTAGGATGACCAGTTGCTTTGTTACGAATGTCCAGCGAGTGTGTTGAAGAGCGCCAGATGATTAGAAAAAACACGATTTTCCTACTCATTAGAAAAAACGCACTTTATATGAGACTAACCCAAAAAATTAAAAAAATTAAAAACACAAGTTTCATTTTAGCTTCCTTTTGAAAGTTTGATAATTTTTTTAAAAATGTTTTTGATAAAGTCTGGAACCCAGGAGACTAACCCAAAAAATAAAAATAAAAAAAATTAAAAACACAAGTTTCATTTTAGCTTCCTCTTGAAAGTTTCATAATTTTTTAAAGAATGTTTTTGATAAAGTCTGAGGTTCCACTAACACGCCCCCTCACATGTAGCCGGGCTTTGCCAAAGCTTACAACGTGGACTTAATCGGGTGGTGCGGAGCAACATCGTGGGCCGTTGGGCCTGCACGTGTAATGAGTCAGCTCTGATACCATGATAAAGTCTGATGTTCTATCCCAAAACCAATTGGCTATGGGAAGAGTAACCTAGGATTTTTATATAGTCAAGGGATGACTTGTTATTTCCCGATATGAGATAATGTCTCCAACAATTTATTTTTCTAAATTTAGAATTTAGTGCTCTCATTTCTAAGATGCGTGTCCCTTCCCTTTATAATTTATTCAGAGAGTTATAAGAGTTACTTTTATATAAAGTAGTTTTAGTGACATTACCTGCATACACTATAAACATGGTAACTCTAAACTCAAATATTAGAGTTGGTTTTATGAAAAATGTGTTTTCCCTTAAAGGATAGGAAAAACGTGTTTTTCCACGTACGTTGGTGCTTGTTTTTAAAAACAAGCTGTGGCAGTTTTGTAAATACTGGCAAGCATCATAAATGTCAGTGTGATTATTCTAAAAGTGCCAGTCATTTGACTGACATTTAAAAACATTGTCGTTGGCACTTTTCAAAAGTGCTAGTGTTAGTGTTTAAAAGTATCAGTCATTACACTGGCAATTATAAACATTGATAATGATACTTATCAAAAGTGTCAGTGGTAGTGTTAATAAGTGTCAGTGTAACATGCCTGACACATTTTAACACTAATACTGACACTTACGATCAGCGCCGAACAACTTCCCGTTTATTTTAAAAAATGCCACCACGCCATTTTTAAAAAGACGTTTTACACGAAGCTTAGCTTAAAACACGTTTTTTTTTTTTTTTTTTTTTTTTTTTTTTTTTTTTCCGATTTTCACCAAATATTAATGTTACAGAATTTTAGTAAGACAATGTAATCAAGAAATAGGTTCTCATTATAGAGTTTTTATCAGACTGTGCTTGGCTACCGATTACCAAATCATAACAATGAAATTTAAAAGACATTACTCATTCCGTTCGAAATTAATGTTTTTAGTTTGACTTTGCACGGAGATTAAGAAAAAGTAAATATTGTGAGTATGAAAAGTAAAGTATGAAAGAGAAAGTGGGTAGGGAGTTTTTGTTGTGAGAATGACAACTGTGTCCCATTATCCATTTTAGATAATAAAGCAAAGTAAGAACTTTAAATTGAGACATACCAAAAAAAAAAAAAAATGTAAAAGCGAGGGAGTAGTTCACAGAATATATTTTCTTTTTTCATATTTAAATTTGTAGATGGGCAAATAAATTATTGGTACATTTTGGTCAAGACCCCGGAATGAAATAATGACTATCACTAAATTTCGAAAAATTTGAACAATAATTGCAGTTAAGGCTTGTCACGTGTCCTACCAATTCATTGGACTGCTTCCTCACATGATCAGAACCTTCCCTTCCCAAAAACAAGAAGGACCAAGCCACCACGCTCTCTTGTACACTTACTATTCGTTTAGATTTTTTTTTAATTTTTTTTTTTGTGAAGCAATCATTTAGATTAATTATTAAGAATGAAAATTCAGCTCACTTTCTTATACTCCTTTTTTTCAGGAAATAATAACAATTAACAATTTACTAATTTTAATTGTCTAAAATTAATATCACAATTGACAAGTTAATATTTGTTAAGACTTTGATTATGTTTCGTTAAAGAGTTAATCTCCTGAAACGCGTCTTTCCTAGGGATAGAAAAAGCGTGTTTTAAAAAAACGCGCGGTGGCATTCTCGTAAATAATTGAAACTTGTCAACACCATCTGGCACTCTTCAACACCCTATCTGCACCTTTGTAACACATCAACTTGTCATCTTAAACATTGTCACTAGCTACCTGTTGCTCTCGAAATTTCTTTTCAGCCTCAAATGTTCTGGCTATCAATCTCAATGGTTCTTTTCAGCTTTAAAGGTTGTTACAAAATGCTTATTGGCTATAAAAAACACTAGAACTGGTTATCCAAAACCTCTTGAGCTTGATATCAGAATCTTTTAAGCTTGATATACAGAAGGTTTGTTAGCCTTACCTTCTTCAAATGTGCTTGAACTTTTTTGAAACAATTTGCAACAACTGCTAACGAGACAGAGCAGATTTTTTTTTTATATGTTTATAAGAGATAAATCATCTCTTCAAAATGACTACTTGAAACATACGAGATAATGTTTCAAAAATTGGTGATGTGGGAAAAATAATTACCACGATAACCTGAATTTAATTGAGCCAAGAATGGTAGTGGCTATGATAAGGGAGTGCTGAGTGTAGGATTTAGAGGAGTTGAATATTAAAAGCAAAACAGACTGTCATAATCAATTTGCATACTCCCTCTTTTCCAAATAACTTGAAACATTAATTTTAAAGTTGTGAAATTAAGGATACTAATATTATATTAAGAATGAAATGTAGTGAGGAAGAGAGAGAATTAGTGGGGAAGGAAAGAGAATGAGAGGAGAATAATGAGTGGTTGGGAGAAAGAGAGAGAATAAGTGGCGGATTATAAAAGTAATAAAAAACTTTCATTTTTGAATTGTTGCAACTTAAATGTAATGCCCTAAATAGCAAAATGTTGCAACTTACTTGGAACATAGGGAGTATTAATTAACCTTTCTTCATGTTACCCATAAGCCTCCATAAACTAACTCTAGTTGACTTACAACCCCCTGATAAAAAGTGCTTGTCAAAAAGCACCTTAGACTTTGACAACTTGACATTTCTATGTTGCTTTTATTGTTCCTTCTATCTACTTATAGAACTTATAACACCAAGGAATTTGGGCTTTTGTAGGAGTATCTGGCTTTAAAATGAAAATGAACATGCACAATGAAACACAATTAACTTAGTCGGGTTTGATCCTAGCTCAAAGGCTCAGGCGTGAGAGTAAAAATCACGGAAGAATAATCTTAGCAGAACGTAAGGCTTAGAATGCCTTGGGAATTAGGGTTTGAGGTTTAGGATATATATAGTGTGTACTTGATATGGAGGAGAGAGAGACGTGTATATATATAGTCCCTCTCCAATGTGAAAGATATCCTTGATCTGGGTAAAGTTGATTTTGCTAGGCCACGTGTCACTTTCTCATAAGCCAGCCGTCTGGATTAGATATAGTGTAACTTGGGGATATCATGATGTGACAGAAAGCGTACGGCAGGGAGCGGGTATGAAGAAGAATCCATTGGCCATTTACTGTGATTTGACAACTTAGGACCAGAAGTCAAAAAGTACGCTTGGGAGTCAGCAAGTCAGGAGATCGGGGTTCACTTTAGACAAGGACGTGTCCAAGTAAGCTCAGCTCGGGCAAGCAAAGAGAGTAACCAGTTCGGTTCAGAGCAAAATCTTTATCCTTAGTTTGCGAGATTCAGGCTTATTAAGAACCAAATAAGTGCTTCTGTAAGATTCACCCTTGAGCCATAAATTCTCAAATTAACCCCTTGATTCCCGTTCAATACAACCATAAGGATTGAAATGTAAACGACTCCTTTGTTGAAAACACATGGTGTAACACCCCAAAATTTCAGAGTATTATAACACCTTTAAATAATATAATTCCGTCCCCAAAATAAAGGAAAACGGTCATAAACTACAATTCAAATCTCCACGGCTAGTATATCTAACCACAATTCAAAATAAATAACGGAAGCATAACAATTGTCTTTCAATATTAACGGCTAGTAAACACCGTCCACTTAAACTCTAATCACCAAAGAACCTTCAGTGCTTCTTAATGACGTCCTTCACCTTACTTAGAGCCCTTCTCCTACTTATTACCTGGAGAACAATAATTATGGAAGGAATGAGTGAACAATGCCCAGTAAGTTCATACGGGATCTCTTCGGGTACTAAAAAAAGATGATCGGAAGAACGGAAACAATAATAAAACTTTTCAAAGATAGGCTTTTATAAAATCATCAAGTAACTGCTAACTTCAAAACAATTAATAATGTTTACTTTCAAAGAATGTGACACTTTTACCAAATCCGTCAATTCCAAGATAACGTCACCATTTCAGGTGCGATGCCTGATCAGGGCATCTAAGTAAATAAGAGATCCTACCCCGTTAAGGATATTCCCTTATTTAAGATTTATCATAATAATCTAACCGCTTCATCAAGCAACATAAAAGTCTAAGTTCTTTTCACATCATACTAGACTATTGTTCTTAGTCCTTTTCATATCAGACCAAGTTTTGCTAAGTCCTTTTCATATCAGACAAAGCTAACGTTGTCGCGCCCCAGACCCGTGGTCCTACTTGGCCCCACACTCGGGACACGAGTGGAAGACGTTATAAAACACTTTTAGAAAATTTTTCTTTTCGAAATATACTTTCATAAAGTTTAACAAAATCCACACTCGAAGTTCAAAGACTTCATTTAACTTTCAAACAAACTCTTTCACAAACGAAAGTACATAGCCCGAAGGCTTACAAACTTTTATACAAATGTACATACACCAATATTATCCAAAATAATGTTGTTACAAAATGATGAAGTCACGGAAACTCTACCCAAAAGGTATTACATTTATGTAATGTAGCCTTTACAAAAAAAATCCCAACTCTTACCACTTTAACGTCCTCCCGTGCCAAAGTGTCCTATCCCCTGGACTCGCCTTTATCTAAAACAGTAAACAAATAAGGGGTGAGAATGAATCTCAGTAAGCTACTAAAATGCAACTACGTTACATGCTGAAATGATACTCGGAATTGAACAATGTCAATAAACATCCACATAGCACATAACATGATAGGTAAATCCAACTCATCTTTCCACACGTAAGGCGGAATAAAACACTCATAAGTGGATACTTAGGTTTACCGAAAGAACATCAGCCAAGGTTTATCGAAAGAACATAACCGTCTGGGAATACCATTTAAGAAAACCATCTGAGAAAACCATTTGAGCAGCATAATTAGCTGAAGCAGGGATCCCAAAAACCAAACCATAACCATAAGAACCAAAGTAACAACGGGGAAATATGACACAAGGTCATAACCCAAATGCTCACTCGAGGGAGCTAACTCATCCCATCTAAGGCCAATCTGGACTGGGGAAAATAGGCCCAGTGGAAAATCCTTTTAGTGAACTTGGCTGTGTGCCACTATAATCCTTTCCACCTCCACTCGATAACACAAAATTTCCAGTCGAAAAGCCTTATAGTAAACTTGACTGTGTACCACTATAATCCTTCCACCTCCACTCGATTAGAAAAAAAGGTCCAGTGGAAAAACCTTATAGTGAACTTGACTGTGTGCCACTATAATCCTTCCCACCTCCACTCGATAACACAAAACCAGCTGGACTTTCAAACAAAGCACTGTAATAAATACTTGCTTAAATAACAACCGGGGCAATGATTCCAAAGTAGGGAACCAAGCCAAACACATCACAAGAAGCACACAAAAGAATCACTCATAAGAGTTCCCAATAACATTGACATTTAAGTCATAAACGCAACCTTGTACACATATGAAACCAAATCATCATCTACCATTTTAGCTTCCCAAAACACTTATCTAGGCACCCTAGACTAGGACACAAAACCTAGCCCAAGATTGGGTCCTAAACCAAGTCAATGAAACAATTTATTTTCTTCAGCAAAAGTGGGCGCCCGCCCGCCCTTATCTTGGGCGACCGCCCAAGAGCCCTGTTTTAAAAATTCCTTTTCAGTAATTTTGGGCGCCCGCCCAGCCCCATAGTGGGCGACCGCCTAAAAACCCTGCCAGGCCAAAATTGCACACTTTTTACTTCTTTCGTTTCACCGCCCCAAAAGTACAACACTTACACACTTAACGTTTATAGACTTACTAAGGCTACCAAAAATCAGTCCCAAACAACTCTAATACTACCTTGAACCCAACCAAACCACCATACCAAATACTCCCTTTGTCCCAAAATTACAAGTATCACAAATATTATCCAAATCACAAAAATAACAAGTACAAGTATCAAGTATAACATATATGACCATTTTAACATTTAAAGGGGAATTAGTAACTTACCTATTTCCGGAAAAAGTATCGCAGAAATATGTTTTGTTCGGGTAGAAATGACCTACTCAACGCCCTGATCATTTTTATATAATTAGTTTTTAAAACGGAGAAGTAATTAAAAAGATAGAAATTAAAATAGGATGAAACTTACCTATTTCTTCCATGAACCAGAGAGAGTAAAATTTTAATGTGTGTGTGTGAGTCGACTGAGAGAGATAAGCATGCCTTATATTGAGATTTTTACTCCATTTTTCCAACTTTGGTCACCCAAGTTTCATTTTTAACTCTTTAACCCCTAAACTTATATTTTCAACAAGGACCCTAAAGTTTTAACTTAATCATTTAACTCCTTTAACCATTATTACTACTAACTAAGTAAATAGCACATTTAATCAAGTAAGATGTGCAAGTCATAAAATATGATGCAACACATAAAATGCACACATAATGTCAAATTAAAATCCCCAAAAATATAAAATAAATAGAGACGGGTTTTTGGGGTTGTTACAATCACTCCCCTTTAAAGAAAATTCGTCCCGAATTTTAGGATAACTTACCAAACGAATCAAACAACCAAGGATATTTCCTTTCCATTCTAATTTCGAAACTTCCAAGTAGATTTTTTCACATTATGATTTCTCTATACAACTCAAGCAAAATGAATACTCTCATTTCTCAATTCTCGAATTCTAGAATCAATCACTTGAACTGAATGCTTCTCTTAAGACCTACTCGATTCAATATCCTCTAAAACTTTAGACATACATGAGAAGAATCATAAACAGATTTGCGTAGCATCGACACGTCGAACACATTATAAGCCTTGTCAAGAGAAGGAAGTAACACAAGATGATAAGCCCAATCTCCAACTCTTCCCAAAATCTCAAAAGAACTGATATATTAAGCAAACTCCACGAGATGTAAAGGTATATCCCACGAATTCTAAGAATCAACTGAACAAGTTCTCAACATGTCCTCAAGAATCTGAATGGTTCTTCCTAACTGACCATCTGTATGAGGATGAAAAGTCGTTCTAAATCCCAATTCTGAATTCAAAGCCTTCTGAATTGCTTACTAAAATCAAGATGTAAATAAGGAACCCATATCTAATACCATGCTCGTAGGCATCCCATGAAATCGAACTATCTTCTGAACAAATAAGTAACAACTGGAATTAACATTTATACCCTCAAAATAGATAAGGTGAGGAAACTTGGTAACCAATCCGCTATCAATCAATCATTGTTCTCAACTATTCAGTGTAACTCCTTCAATGAAACCTTTCGCAATAGATTCATATCCACTCAGAAATCTCAAAGGCTTGTCACAAACCAACTGATCACTGATATTTTACTTCCAGATTATTCGCAGCTCAAGGACTTAGTTGAATGCTTAGAATTTCTCGTGTCAAACAAATCAAATGTAACTCTTCAATTTTATCTCAATACTCTATATTTACTCGGATTCATAATTAAATTGGTCTTGTGTATCTCTTCAAGTACCTGTAGTTGAATTCTGTTATGCATGTTGGTTCCACTAAGTGTCGACTACATACTCTGCTACAAAAGTTAAAGTTCCATCACTAGCAACGAACAAAATCGTGTTGTCTATCATTGTTCATTCCACTAGTAATTTTCTATAGTTGAAATCATTCAATAGAGTAGAAACTTAAAGCTTTCACAATCGCAAAATCATCACATGTCTCGACTCATAAGGACTCTAAGATGTCAATTCCTCTAACCTTCCCCCATTTAGTGTTATCAAACATGAACTATAAGTCAAGGAATACTCTAATATATTTGTCTTTCCTGAATGATATAACATAATACTCTACTTGCATTGTCTCAAGTGTAGCTCTCCTGAAGAAAACGATTACTTCAACTCTCATGGTCGGTAGACACTTCAAATATGGCTCTACAAAAGTCATTTACTAATGCAATGAATGTATAATTGAAATCAACCTCAAGTTATGGTGAGGATAACTTTGTTCATAAGGAATCAATCTTCTCGAAACATACATAACTGCCATACAATTCTGAATGGATAAACATCTCCATCACTCTTCGAGGAATCACCATGAACAATGAGTTGATTAGATCCACTATAATGGTAAAACTCGACATATCCATTAGAAAATAGTAACACGGTCATACCCTCTTGACAATTGTAATACTAATCAAATCCACTAAGCAATATAAATGCTGAAGTTGTTATTAACCCTTGTTTCAATAATCAAAACTCATTCCACACTTATCAATCCATCGAGGAAGTATATCTTTCTGTGTCAATTAGTTAACAGTGTAGCTACCTTAGAAATTCATCAATAAATCTCTAACAATATCATGCCAATCCCAACAAGCCACGTACATACTGTTGCTTTCGTAATTAAACGACCAATATCTATGCCTGTATTGAAACTTCCTCAAAATAATATATCCGCTAATAAGAAGACATAATACCTTGATTTCACAACCCGTTGCTTCTTTCAAGCAATCCAATTATGATCACAGATATAATTCAGAATATCCCACAATACCACTGGAGCAATTGTTAATTCAAACAATATAACCACAAATTTATGATGCCCATACCTGGTATGAAAAGTCGTCTTTGAAATATACCCATCTCAAATTTGCAACTGATAATAATCACTTCAAGTCAAACATTGAATAAACCACTGATCTCTGAAGTTGATAAAATATATTACCCACATAAGATAACAAGTAATGATTCGCTATAGTCACCTGGTTGAGCTTTTTGTATTTAATATGCACTCGTAAAGTACTATATCTTTTTATACTAAACAATACCGATACATCCCATGTAGATATACTAAACGTGATGAATCCCTTATCAAGAAATATCTCAAGCTGAATCTTCTACTCCTTTATCTCAACCGATGTTATAGGTATATTAAACTAGATATTAGCACTGTAGCATTGTACTGTAACAACTCAATATAACCCAATTTTCTCCTCAAGTAACATGTACTACTCAATAAAGAATATATCTAAGATCTCGAAAAAAAAGGATCAATCCTCCAATTTAGATGTAGACGTTCTACTACCAACCACGTAAACTAAATACCCGGCATAACCTTCTGATAACAATTTTCAGACTTTAATGCATAAATAACATGAATGCCCAACACATATCTACCATGCTTAATTAAAGCACACTAACATATAAAACTCCACCACAATAATATCAAAATCTTGCTATGGAAAATAACTAAACCAGCAAGTAAAACATGCTCATAAATTTGCACATCACAAGTGCACAACACTCTATCAATCACCAAACACTCCCCCTTAGTATAGACACCTCTAACACATAAGGTAGAGACTCAGAAGACAAATGCAACCGAGAAGCAAAATGCGCAGACACTTAAGAATGCGAAGAACCAGGGTCTATAAGTGCTCGTGCTTTCAAACTAGACACAGAAATCATACCTCCAATCACATTAGCAGAATTAGAGATATATTGTTGATTGATGGCAAAATCACGATCCTGAACCTTAAGCTTCCCTGAAGAATCCCTCTTCTGGCCCTGAGAAGACCTGACAACACTTCCCAATGCCTTATTCTTCATTCTTAGACAATCCTTCTGAAAATGACCCAACAGACCACATCTCATACATTTACCTTGCTTCTTCCAACATTTCTCCTCTAAGTGTCCTTCCCTCCAACAATAACTACATACTCGTTTAACTTGACTTCTTATTTTCTGTGGTCCTTGAGAAGATCCTCTAAGTTGCCAAGATGTACCCTGAGATCCTCTATTATCGCCATACTGATGTTGTGGTTTTGGCTGTCCTCCTTGTCCTGTCACATCTGAAGCTTCAACCTTGCTTTCACGCTCAACTATGTCGTTAATTGCTTTCATTGCAGTTTCAAACATACCTTGGAACATCATTCGAACCTCTTCTCTAACATTACCCTGCCCAGAAGGCCCAGACTGATCTCCTTCTGTCCCAACCATTTCAATAAGTACCTGCATAAAACCCTCAACGTTACTCATTCTCTACACAACTACCCTCCTAGGTCACATAGTCATTCTAGACCATCTACAACCTAGCTCTGATACCAACTGTTGCGCCCCAGACCTGTGGTCCTACTTGTCCCCACGCTCAGGACACGAGTGGAAGACGTTATAAAACACTTTTAGAAAATTTTTCTTTTCGAAATATACTTTTATAAAGTTTAACAAAATCCACACTCGAAGTTCAAAGACTTCATTTAACTTTCAAACAAACTCTTTCACAAACGAAAATACTTAGCCCAAAGGATTACAAAATTTTATACAAATATACATACACCAACATTATCCAAAATAATGGTGTTACAAAATGATGAAGTCACGAAAACTCTACACAAAAGGTATTACATTTATGTAATGTAGCCTTTACAAAACAAATCCAACCTCTTACCACTTTAACGTCCTCCTGTGCTAAAGTGTCCTATCCCCTGGACTCGCCTTTATCTAAAACAGTAAACAAATAAGGGGTGAGAATGAATCTCAGTAAGCTACTAAAGTCCAACTACGTTACATGCTGAAATGATACACGGAATTGAACAATGCCAATAAACATCCACATAGCACATAACATGATAGGTAAAGCCAACTCATCTTTCCACACGTAAGGCGGAATAAAACACTCATAAGTGGATACTTAGTCAAGGTTTACCGAAAGAACATTAGCCAAGGTTTACCGAAAGAACATAACCGTCTGGGAATACCATTTAAGAAAACCATCTGAGAAAACCATTTGAGCAGCATAATTAGCTGAAGCCGGGATCTCGAAAACCAAACCATAACCATAAGAACCAAAGTAACAACGGGGAAATATGACACAAAGTCATAACCCAAATGCTCACTCGAGGGAGCTAACTCATCCCATCCAAGGCCAATCTGGACTGGGGAAAATAGGCCCAGTGGAAAAGCCTTATAGTGAACTTGGCTGTGTGCCACTATAATCATTTCCACCTCCACTCGATAACACAAAAGGTCTAGTGTAAAAGCCTTATAGTGAACTTGACTGTGTGCCACTATAATCCTTCCACCTCCACTCGATTAGAAAAAAAGGTCCAGTGGAAAAGCCTTATAGTGAACTTGACTGTGTGCCACTATAATCCTTCCCACCTCCACTCGATAACACAAAACCAGCTGGAATTTCAAACAAAGCACTGTAATAAATACTTGCTTAAACAACAACTGGGGAAATGATTCCAAAGTAGGGAACCAATCCAAACACATCACAAGAAGCACACAAAAGAATCACTCATAAAAGTTCCCAATAACATTGACATTTAAGTCATAAACACAACCTTGTACACATATGAAACCAAATCATCATCTACCATTTTAGCTTCCCAAAACACTTATCTAGGCACCCTAGACTAGGACACAAAACCTAGCCCAAGATTGGGCCCTAAACCAAGTCAATGAAACAAATTATTTTCTTCAGCAAAAGTGGGCGCCCGCCCGCCCGCCCTCATCTTGGGCGACCGCCCAAGAGCCCTGTTTTAAAAATTCCTTTTCAGTAGTTTTGGGCTCCTGCCCAGCCCCATAGTGGGCGACCGCCTAAAAACCTTGCCAGGCCAAAATTGCACACTTTTTACTCCTTTCGTTTCACCGCCCCAAAAGTACAACACTTACACACTTAACGTTTATAGCCTTACTAAGGCTACCAAAAATCTGTCCCAAGCAACTCTAACACTACCTTGAACCCAACCAAACCACCATACCAAATACTCCCTTTGTCCCAAAATTACAACTATCACAAATATTATCCAAATCACAAAAATAACAAGTACAAGTATCAAGTATAACATATATGACCATTTTAACATTTAAAGGGGAATTAGTAACTTACCTATTTTCGGAAAAAGTATCGCAGAAATATGTTTTGTTCGGGTAGAAATGACCTACTCAACGCCCTGATCATTTTTATATAATTAGTTTTTAAAACGGAGAAGTAATTAAAAAGATAGAAATTAAAATAAGATGAAACTTACCTATTTCTTCCATGAACCAGAGAGAGTAAAATTTTAATGTGTGTGTGTGTGTGTGAGTCTACTGAGAGAGATAAGCATGCCTTATATTGAGATTTTTACTCCATTTTTCCAACTTTGGTCACCCAAGTTTCATTTTTAACTCTTTAACCCCTAAACTTATATTTTCAACAAGGACCCTAAAGTTTCAACTTAATCATTTAACTCCTTTAACCATTATTACTACTAACTAAGTAAATAGGACATTTAATCAAGTAAGATGTGCAAGTCATAAAATATGATGCAACACATAAAATGCACACATAATGTTAAATTAAAATCCCCAATAATATAAAATAAATAGGGACGGGTTTTTTGGGTCGTTACAAACGTCTATACCTGTTAAATTAGATATAGCGAAGTTTCCACTTAGTGTTCGTAGGTACAAGAACACCATAACAAATTCAAAGATATTTAGGTACCCATTGAGTTCAAACATATCAAAGGGTAAAAGTCATTCAATAGACGTTCACAACTTTTAGGAATTCAAAATGTTACCGCCACTTGGCAACTACTCTTGAAAGAATATAAGAAATCCTACATTAAAGGATTGAAACATCAAGAACTAAGGAACGTAATCCCTTACCTTAGCTTGCGTTATTTTCCTTCGCAAAATCACGTGCACGAATCTACAATCATGCAATAATAGTCTTAGACCAAAGTAAACACTATTTACTTCCGTCCCCAAAGTACGTTACTTCTCTTATTATTAACCTACGAGTTATTCTCTTTAACTTCTTTCAAGGTTAATATTCATTCTAGGGTTTCTCATATTACCCAATTAAATTTATACCCAAAATACTCTTTTAGGTTTACCAAAATACCCCTAGAGTTTTACTACAATACCCCTAGGGTTTACTCTTTTCAATTCCCATTATGATTTTCTAATATTTCAAATACACACACTAAAAGAACCTACAATGCACACAAAAAAACACACACATTAAAAAACCTTCCCAGCACACACATAAACACACGCACACTGCATACACACACAGCCATACGCACACACTAACACACACACACACACTGACATACACACACACACACAATAATCTTCTTCATTCTTCCTCTTCTTGATTCCATTCAATCAACCTTAGTTCATCTTTTAGGGTTAGGGTTTCTAGTTTATATTCACAATTGACTAGATCGAATTATAACGGAGAAATCAAACGTAGAGGTTAGGATTTTACCTTGCCCCGATCCCTCTTCTCTTTCTCTTCTTCCTTCTATTTCTTTCTCTCTTTCTCGAGGCTCCCTCTGTCCGCCGTCTCTCTCTCTTTCTCGTTCTCATTCCTTTCTTTCTTTTCTCTGTGATTTTGTTTTCTTTTGTCACAATAGAGATGCTAGGGTAATTGTAGAGAGTTTATATACTGTAGGTTTTCAAATCCTTCACTAATTGGGTTTCCTTTACCCTAATGGACTCAATTAACTAAAGCCCAATATTTAACCCATTAACTCTTTTTAATCACTACGGTCCATCAACAATAAAAAAAAATAACTAAGGGGGATGGATATTACATTCTTACCTCCTTAAAAGGGTTTGGTCCTCCAAACCATCGTACGTCATTCTGAAAATAAGACAGAATACGTCTCTCGCATCTCGCATCTCGCTCTCGAGCTCCCACGTAGCTTCTCTTTCCGCATGGTTGCTCCATTGCACCTTCACATAAGGAATCACTCTTTTCCTCAAAATTTGGTCCTTGCGATCAACAATCTTCATAGGCTTTTCATCATAGCTCAAATCAGTGCGAACTCTAAGCTTCTTATACTCGATCACATGACTTGGGTCGGGAATGTACTTTCTTAACATCGATACATGGAACACATTGTGCACTCCCGCCAGCACAGGTGGTAGGGCTAACTTATACGCCGCTGCCCCAACTCTTTCCAAAATTTTGAATGGTCCTACTGTAAGGATCCCACCCCCGCGCATAAAATGCGATGAGTTATGGGGGCGAAAGGCCAAACGCGGTTAACATGCCAAAAAATAACGGAGTCGCCACTTTTGTTAATTATTTAACCCAACAAAAGAAAAGGTTAGAGATTCCATTAGTTTGGAGGTCAGGTTACGCCTTGGGAAGAGTTTCACGTCACCCAAGTCACCTCGGATAGGACCGAGTCTCCTTAATGTTAGTTAACGAAAGTGCATGTTTGTGTGTGTGTTTTTAAAATGGGAGAAACTGACTGTTTTGACAAAACCAGTTAATTATTTAATAGAAAAGGTTTATTTTGCAAACTTTCTGGTCAGGAAAGGAAGAAACTGGAAAATGCCCTCCCGGCAAAAGTAGCCATACGGATGGGGAGGGCTCTCCAGGGCATTTTTACAGTTTATCAGAAAACAGTCCAGTTTCAGTCAAAACAGAGTATCCTTGCTGAAACTGGACTGGAATGTTGATTTCCAGTTTATGATAACAACAAAACCTTGAGAAGTTCATTCCTATGCACTTTGATCATCAAAGGAACCCCAAAAACAAAGATTTGGGTGTGATCAAAGGCAATCATTGGAGAAATTTATGAAAAGTTGATGGACATGGCATTTAAACCAAAATGACCATTTTGGTGGATAAAGATTGAAACTTTACCACCAAAATAGACTTATTATACAAGATTAAACCTTTAAGGACACAAATATAACATAAAGATCAAATCTTTATGTCCCATACTTGGTGATTTTTGGCTAGATCATGGTTGGGGTGATAAAGATTGGAACTTTATCCCCCAATCATGACTCTTATGGCCAAATAAAACAAAATCAACATGAAAATGTAACAAACCATGATCATCTTTAGGTTTTAGCCCATAATAACACACTAGGTGTGAAGGGGACCTTGAATCACCTCATGATTTGGATCATATACATATATAATCATAATATATATAGATTGGAAGGCCAAGACTTATATAATATATATATATATTGCTCGAAAATGGACAAGACTTGCAAGAAATGTAAAGTGCTTGAAATGGACAAGACTTTGCAAGAACAAGAAGAAATAATACAAGATAAACAAGTAATATGAACAAAGATAAAAGAGTTTGAGATAAAGAAGAAGATGGGGAAAAGGAGGCTTCACCTATGATGGTTATGCTTATCTTCCTCTCTTTTCACTCAAATATGTGTATCACTCACTTTCTTCTCTCAAACTGGCAGAGTAACAGCTCTCAAAATGTTTTCTCCCCCCCTGAAATGATCAGCATGGGGTTTAGTTTATAGAGGCTGAGGGTGCCCAAACCAGCCATACGGCTAGGGACCCCATGTGCCCAAACCATCCGTACGACTCGACTTGGCGAGCTTCTGGATTTTTCCAAGTTTAATTCCAGTTCAGTCCTGGAATATTAGGTTTATCCTAGTGAGGTCCTGGCCTATTGTTTTATCCCTAAATGATACCAAGAATTCCTCTAAAGTAGGTCGATTTCAGATTGGGGTACTTACAGAGCCCCTCGGCAACGTCGCTTTTGAAGAAAACGAGGTTGTCGATAAAATAAGCATCCCAATCTGATGGGAGGACAGCTTAGCCGATTTGGGTGAGAGATTCTAAGGCTACTCAAACCTATAAGCATCCCATTTTGATGGGAGGACGGCATAGCCGATTTGGGCGAGAGATTCTAAGGCTACTCAAACCTATAAGCATCCCATTTTGATGGGGGGACGGCATAGCCGATTTGGGTGAGAGATTCTAAGGCTACTCAAACCTATAAGCATCCCATTTTGATGGGGGGATGGCATAGCCGATTTGGGTGAGAGATTCTAAGGCTACTCAAACCTATAAGTATCCCATTTTGATTGGAGGACGGCATAGCCGATTTGGGTGAGAGATTCTAAGGCTACTCAAACCTATAAGCATCCCATTTTGATGGGAGGACGGCTTAGCCGATTTGGGTGAGAGATTCTAAGGCTACTCAAACCTATAAGCATCCCATTTTGATGGGAGGACGGCATAGCCGATTTGGGTGAGAGATCCTAAGGCTACTCAAACCTATAAGCATCCCATTTTGATGGGAGGACGGCTTAGCCGATTTGGGTGAGAGATCCTAAGGCTACTCAAACCTATAAGCATCCCATTTTGATGGGAGGACGGCATAGCTGATTTGGGTGAGAGATTCTAAGGCTACTCAAACCTATAAGCATCCTATTTTGATGGGAGGACGGCATAGCCGATTTGGGTGAGAGATTCTAAGGCTACTCAAACCTATGGGCCTTAGGTGGATATCAATTCATCCCTTCCTAAACAGGCATGACTTAAAGGCCGAACTTGGTCAACTTGACTCTATTCGGAGAGGGTTGGCTAAGGAATGGGCATGGCTCAGAGGCTCAAATGGCGGGCATGGCTTAGAGGCTGGGCTCGATTGACTATGCTCTATTAGGAGAGGGTCGATTCGAGGATAACTGGCCTTACATCCAACCGAGGATTGCCGGGACACATTTGGTCAATTTTTCTCATGGCGGAGGGTTGACTACACAAACTGGCAAATTAGTCAACTTGGGTCTATGGGAGAGGGTTGACTAAATGGTCGAACTTACGGAGGACTGCCGGGACATGGTCAACTTGGCTCTATGGGAGAGGGTTGACTAAACGGTCGGACTTACGAAGGAATGCCGGGACAACAAAACCCAATGGTCTTACGTCATGCCGGACGGCCAAGGATGAATTTCACGGAATCTAATGGTCTTACGTCACGCCAGACGGCCAAAGGACAAGCCTTACCTAATGGTCTTTCATCATTCTGGACGGCCAAAGGACATAATCTCACCGAACCCAATGGTCTTACGTCACGCCGGATGGCCAAAGGGCAAATCTAACGAAACCTAATGGTCTTATGTCACGCCGGACGGCCAAAGGGCAAATCTAATGAAACCTAATGGTCTTAGATCACGCCGGACGGCCAAAGGGCAAATCTAACGAAACCTAATGGTCTTACGTCACGCCGGACGGCCAAAGGGCAAATCTAACGAAACCTAATGGTCTTACGTCACGCTGGACGGCCAAAGGGAAAATCTAACGAAACCTAATGGTCTTACGTCACGCCAGACGGCCAAAGGACAACTCATAACCTAATGGTCTTATGTCACACCGGACGGCCAAAGGGTGAAGGCTTGAACCTATAATGACTATTCTGAGTCAAGGTTCGACTTGGGTCAAATCAACACTATGGGATGACTGACACTCTTTCTTGACACCGGGGGAGAGCCTAGGGGCGACCTTCAAGACTCATTGTGGACGAAAAGGTCCAAGATTTTGGAAAATCATTCAAAAGTATTTTGCTTTAAACATCGTTTTTGACAAATGACGCCAAATGGGCTAATTTTGGAAATGCTTATTCCTAAAGGCAAATCTTTTAACAAAGAATTTTAGTCAAATTTTTGATTTTAACTTAACCGTGATGTTTGTTATGCATAAGGCCCTTTGGATTTTGTCCATTCGTTGAGAAGTTACTAATGGTAGGGAATCTGCTCGTCACTGTTGTGGGGATAGCCCCAATGTCATCCTGAACGTTGATGTGGAGGTAGCCCCAATGTCCTCATTGTCTTGGAGGTAGGCCCATTGTTATCGTTGTCGTTGATGTCAGGGTAGCCCCATGTCCTTGTTGTCGTTGACGTGGAGGTAGCCCCAATGTCGTCCTTCGACTTTTGATGTTGACGTGGACCCGTTGTTGTCTTTCGGCTTTTGAGGTGAGGTTAAGAACCCATCCCTTTTCATGACGCACCCTTTCTTTTGCCTAGGCCGCCATTTCGGGTTTCAACCTAGCGGGCATCTCTTTCGCGTCTTTTATGGCACACCCTGTTTTTGCCTAGGCCGCCCTTACGGGTTTTCAACCTAGCGGGCTACTTTTTAGGTGCCTTTTTTTTCATGAGTGATCCAGCCGACTCGATAGAACGGGGACTTTAAAGTATTTTTCTTGGAGGAAACATGCAAGGGCATTTTATTTGGGAGAGAGTCCCTTTATGATGGTGATCTCTTTGAGCAATATATCATGAAATGGGAGGAAGCCCTTGCTTGACAGAATACAAGTGTTTAGCTCTTTCCTAAGATGGAGAAAAGAAGACTTGTGGAGACATTTGAAATTTTCCTTAGTTAATATCATCAAATGATTGCTTGAATGGACCATGTTTGTCATTAAGTCAGGATTATAGCAAGCAATTAGCCTTAACATGTATAAATGTTGTGATCAATTAAGATTAAGATTCGATCAATGGCAAGATCGGGAGGATAATTGGTTTAGAAGGTGGAATTGGTCATTGTCTGGGAAATTGGTCATTGAAGGGACCAAGGGACGAGAACTTGGTCATTTTGAGAGGACCACGGTTTGATGGTTTTGTTTCATGCTGTGACTGGACCCGAAGGTTGCCTACGTTCCCCTCAGTTTGAGGAGCTCAGGTCGCCGTAGTTCGGCCCTAGGCCATCTTTTGCTGAAATTGGCTTTCTTTAGACGTTGTCTCGGAGGACGTTGTTGCTCACTTTGCTTTGCGGTGAACTCCTTGAGATGGACCTCTTGGGGTGAACCCTCTTTGGTGTGAACGGCCTTTCTTTCCGCCATTTTTTTTCCTTCTTTCCATACATTCATTTCCTTTCCCTCTTCTCCCTTTTTTTTTTTTGGGAGGAGGTAAACATTAGCCCCAGCTTGCTTTCTCGGGCATCGGCTCCTTTGTAGCCCCTTGGTGGCGTTCCTGTTACTTTGGGCTGACTTTGAAGATTCCGGGAAGCCCTATGCTTGGTTGCACACGTGTGAGCACTGTCAAATCTTGGTGGTCGAGCAACAACGTCCTCACCTTTTCACTGTCTCGGGATGCCTTCGATGCGCATCAAGAATTGGTCTTGGAAAGGTGTATCGGGTTGTGTATCGGGGAAGTGTATGAGGGAAGACTTGCCATTAATGGTTTCTTCATGCCAATTGATCACAACATTTATTCACATC
Organism: Campanula takesimana; assembly: GCA_026119855.1. Classification (NCBI taxonomy): domain Eukaryota; kingdom Viridiplantae; phylum Streptophyta; class Magnoliopsida; order Asterales; family Campanulaceae; genus Campanula; species Campanula takesimana. The sequence continues at coordinate 1,510,777 of JAOWBW010000084.1, forward strand.
AAGATTAATTGTGTGCATTTAGTGTTTTTCATTTGTGTTTAGGTCCATTTATCCTTAATGAGTCGTCATTGACTAGTATGCTTAGAAGTCAATTCATCATTTTGGGGACGTAGCAATCAATTGATAATAACAAGCAAGGCAACTTCAAGAGTAAATGTATATTGCAAATAATATCTCAAGTCTAGAGAGAAGAGAAGGAAAATGACTCTTTTATTGAGATAACTTTGTACATACATGTCCAAGTGCGAACCTTTGTAAAAATAAAATGACACAGTCCGGGACGGACTTTTGGTGAAAGTCTAGATCCTACGAGGCTAGAAGACTCATTAATATATATATATATATATATATTTTTTAGGGATGGGTTCCCATGAGGCATGATGATCCGTTTTCTTCCTCAATTGTTGGAGGGGTTGTCGGCGGCACATTCCATGTCTTCCACGTGGAACTCGGGTTCCGTGTCATCGGGAAAGATGTCGCGAGGTCTCCACTTGGCTTGGCATTGTAATTTCCGAATTCGTCTACTCATGAGTTAGGGATTTGCTTTGGCCATCTCCTTTTGGTGATTTCCTTCCGAGGCGCGCAACCTTTGTGCATGACACTCAACGAGGGTACAGACCTCCATTTGATGTAGCCGCCTTTGGGCTTCCAAAGCACGGGCTTCTTCTTGTTGTTCACGTGGACGGTTGTCTCGGACGCCAATTCAGATGTGGGCTCCTTGGTCGATGTTTCCAATGGACAAGGCTGCAAAGGACTTTAGCATATTAAACCTCAAGGTGAAATTTTAACCATGATTTGGGAAGAATGCTTCATTAGCGGATTAGCCTTTTAGGAAAAACTTGATCTTTTATTTCAAGAAAACTCTTTTTTTTTTTTTTTTTTTTTTTAAGACACACTTTTGTTTTGAGTGAAAGACTCACACACATTTTATGCAAACTTTTGACAAAGCAACAATGATAATAATTTTATTAAGAAAACTGACAATGGACTAAGAATGGTCACCACATGGCATCAACCGGGGAGTCAATACTCTAACTAAACCTAACAGACACCTTAACTGACTCTTCTTAAGGGCTTACCACACATCCTAAAAGCAACTGACTCTTCCTAAGGATGAAAACAGACTTTTTCTAAGGGGAGGTTAATGGAAGGGGTTTCGAAACTCCGTCCTCTGCTGTGGCAATCGCAGCACCATTCATTTCCCAACCCGGGGCAGTCAGCCCTTCAGACATTTTCTGTGCAGCTGATCCTTTCCAAACGCCTTCTGTCCTTTCGGCTTTGCTGAGTTTAGGAACCATCATTTGGGACACTGATTTTGTCAACTTTTCCAAAACAGGCTCTCCCACTTTGGGATTGACAACTTTGTCAACCGCGGGCTCCTTCCTTGGGGCGGACATCACTCCATTTATCGACCATTGGGGAAGTCACAAATTTGAGCATTTTGACGCTCGTGTCATTGCCTGTGTCGGGGGCGTGGGGGCGTCCAAGCTTTCCCTTCTCGATTAGCTTCGAGATGATACATTTTATGGCGGTGCAATCATTTGTATCATGGCCATGGTAGTTGTGAAAGGCACACCTTTTGGTCTTCTCACGACGTTTTTCAAGATTCTTTGGCTGGAAATCTTTGAGGGGCCACATGAGGCTTTGTTTGACCAATCCTTCAAACACTTTGCTTATGGGCATTCCAAAATCCTCAAACTTTGTGAAATGGAGCTTGGCTCGGCCTTTGGCTTTTCTTTCATTGTTGACCAGAGCGTGGTGGGGATGAGAATCACCGCTACTCAATGCAAAGGGGTGCTCATCGAGTGTCCTTTCAAACTCAGACTCCATTTGCTTTCTCTTTCCTAAAAACGTACCCGACTGAGGTGCAACATAAGGATTCTGTGGAAGTGCATGGGTGTAGGCATACCCATAACCTTGGTTGCTTGCAGGAATATATATTGGAGACATTCAATGAGCTTGTGGTCCAAGAGGTATCCAATTGTAGAAATGATACGGGTCACCATGGAATCTTATCGGGAAATCCGGTGGAAGTCGGTTAGTGATGCATGGTTGGGTATCCACATATGGTCTAAACAGTGACTGAGCTCCGGTGACTTGGTTGATGGTATTAAACCGAAGGGTATGGTATTGTGAGTATGATGCTCGGGGCGTAACCGGTGTGAACAGTGTTTGTGGGCCTTTTGAGTGGATTGTGTTTGGGGTTTTATAAGAAGTGTCTCATGGGAGGTGTTGGATTTGGGATGAGGCGGAGTGAGGAAGATTTGAGTGAGAGGCTCGTTGTGGATGACGGCGTGTTGGGGCGAAGAAATGGAGGCCTCGGTATTTTGGTGAGATGGAGGGGGCAATCTTCGGTCACAATCCGGAAGTCGGGTAGCTTCCACCCTTTCATTGTGGTTGGTCACTTTGGTGAAGGGCCCATCAGTTGTTACATCTCTTTGTCTCATCGACTCATTGAACGGGTTCTGTGTTTCCTTGTGGTTCTTCGTGATGACTTCCTGCATAGCCCCGGAGGCTTCTAGAGTTTGGAGCGGCTCTCCTTTCGTCAGGCTATCCGGGTTGTCTGCAACGTCGTTTCCCAAACTACCATCCATCAAAGCGGTCTTTCTGAGGTACCGGATCGGAGAAGTTATAGTGACAGGGGAACTTTCTAACTCCACACGCACTAGGCGGTGACATGATGCTCTCTTCCACTTCATCTGAGCTACGGGGAAGACAAAAGGTAGCTTTAGGCTCGGGTAAACACTGGGTGAATGCTCATGCTACTGATAAGGAATGACCGCTAGGCTTAGACCTATGGGGTAAAAAAAAGTGGACAGGATCAAATGGGATCTTAAATCCATTCGAGATTCAAACGGGGGTCTACTTACAAGGTTGTAACAGACTTCTTGGATGGCAACGGGGGATCCATTCAAATACTTGACTTCCTAGGGGACTATTCCTAGGGGTTTAGCGGGGACCTAGGGGACAACGCCTAAGGTCTTAACGGGAATCTTAACGGGGTCTCGGAGGACAACGGGGATCCGTCCAAAGACTCAACGAAATCACATAACGGAGGTCTTGGAGGACAACGGGGGTCCGTCCAAAGACTTAACAAAATCTCATAACGGAGGTCTTGGGGGGCAACGGGGGTCCGTCCAAAGACTTAACAAAATCTCATAACGGAGGTCTTGGAGGACAACGGGGGTCCGTCCAAAGACTCAACGAAATCACCTAACGGAGGTATTGGAGGACAACGGGGGTCTGTCCAAAGACTTAACAAAATCACATAACGGAGGTCTTAGAGGACAACGGGGGTCTGTCCGAAGACTTAACGAAATCACATAACAGAGGTCTTGGAGGACAACGGGGGTCTGTCTACAGACTTAACGAAATCATATAACGGAGGTCTTGGAGGACAACGGGGGTCTGTCCAAAGACTTAACGAAATCACATAACGGAGGTCTTGGAGGACAACGGGGGTCTGTCTAAAGACTTAACGAAATCACATAACTGGGGGTCTTGGAGGACAACGGGGGTCCGTCCAAAGACTTAACGAAATCCCATAACGGAGGTCTTGGTGGACAACGGGGGTCTGTCCAAAGACTTAACGAAATCACATAACGGAGGTCTTGGAGGACAATGGGGGTCCGTCCAAAGGCTTAACAAAGTGACATTTATTAACGCAAGAATGTGTCAAAGACAAGAAACAAAGAACGGAGCAAGCTCATGCCAAGTGCAATTATTTATTCATTCAACTTTACTTAAAACGCATTTTTATTCCTAAATGGTTGGAAAAGATTCCTATTCTTTTTCGCAACTACTCTAAATCTTGTATTAGTAGAGGCCATCACTACGCCTATAGACCCCTCGTTTTTCACCTGCCTTGCACACTCCCAAGGATGGACTATCCCGGGCGAGGGTCCTATAGGGCAAGCGGCTTCCACCGACCAAAAGAAACGAGCCTAGGGTCTAGTGCATCGCAAGATTCCCAATGCGTGATCCATTCCAATCATGATTAAGCCCCTGTTAAGATCGAAATTCGTCTTAGGGCCTTAAGGGACTTCTGGCATAACCTCATCTTTGTTGAGGGCTCCCGAGTCTTATCCTCAGGCTTAAGGATGATTAGTATGAACCATTCATTAGGTCTCTACAACACGGTGTCACCCTATCCTTAATACATGACTTAGGTTAATTACGGTCAACATTAACGCGTAAGTTAAGGACCGGGTCAAAGTTGACCATGGTCATACTTGCTTTCACAAGGAGTCATAACTCGGGCATTAACTTGGCCATAACTAACCTTAGACACGTATTAGGGACGTGGTAACGTGAGCTAGACCAAAAAAACCAACCAAAGTCTCGGTATTTGTGTGTCACGGACAAGTGTGGTTGACTCGGCTCGGAAGGGGAGGTGGAATGGACCCGTGTGCGCTAGAAGGGCACAAGAGCACCAATCAAGCTGCATCCTGGCATCCATCCCAGGTTTAAAGGGTATTTGGAACGTGCAAGGTCAAGTGCGCGTAGTGTGAAGCCATTCTATGTTCCCTTTTGAGTTAAATTAGAAATTTTCAATTCGTTTTATCATCATGAACAATGTATAATCAACAAAAATGAGCAAGCATGAATGAGCTATTTACACAAGTAATCAAGCAAGAACATGAACAAACAACGCCAAAACTTGTATGTACAACAAATTGTGCACAACCAAAGAATCCTTTGAAATCAAAACTTTACAAGAAACGATCCTTTTGAAAAGCATTTGCAAAACAAGTTGTGCACAACAAAGAATTCAAAAAATCTTTTACAAAATGGGTTATGCACAAGGAGGTTTTGAAAACCCAAATTTATGTCCAAAAGTTTGTGCATGACCAAGCTTCAAAAACCAAGTTTTGGCTAGAAAAGAAGAAGGTAATGTGCTCAAACAAAACTGTAAATTTGGAACCTGGACAAGCAGAAGCCAAATGGACACAGAATGTTCCTGCCCTGCACAAAATTGTTAAATTTTGGAACATTCTGTTCCCTGCCCAACATAGCCGTATGGCTATAGAATGCTGGCAATTATTTTTTGCAGTTTTTCATCTTCTGATCATCAAGCCCCACTTTATTGCACATCCAGAACAGTTTCCACTCCAGAAAAATCAAACAGAAACATAGCACACACAAAACAACACAAAAGTTAACGAAAACGGGGGACGCGAGTTTGACCCACATATAAATGTCCCCAAAGCTTCTAAAAAGAAGTTTGAGAACATTTAACTCCCCAGCGGAGTCGCCACTGTAAGGATCCCTCCCCCATGCGTAAAACGCGATGAGTTATGGGGGCGAAAGGCCAAACGCGGTTAACATGCCAAAAAATAACGGAGTCACCACTTTTGTTAATTATTTAACCCAACAAAAGAAAATGTTAGAGATTCCATTAGTTCGGAGGTCAGGTTACGCCTTGAGAAGAGTTTCACATCACCCAAGTCACCTCGGATAGGACCGAGTCTCCCTAATGTTAGTTAACGAAAGTGCATGTGTGTGTGTGTGTTTTCAAAATGGGAGAAACTGACTGTTTTGACAAAACCAATTAATTATTTAACAGAAAAGGTTTATTTTGCAAACTTTATGGTCAGGAAAGGAAGAAACTGGAAAATGCCCTCCCCGGCCAAAGTAGCCATATGGATGCGGAGGGCTCTCCAGGGCATTTTTACAGTTTATCAGAAAACAGTCCAGTTTCAGTCAAAACAGAGTATCCTTGCTGAAACTGGACTGGAATATTGATTTCCAGATTATGATTAACAACAAAACCTTAAGAAGTTCATTCCTATGCACTTTGATAATCAAAGGAACCCCAAAAACAAAGATTTGGGTGTGATCAAAGGCAATCATTGGAGAAATTTATGAAAAGTTGATGGACATGGCATTTAAACCAAAATGACCATTTTGGTGGATAAAGATTGAAACTTTATCACTAAAATGGACTTATTATGCAAGATTAAACCTTTAGGGACACAAATATAACATAAAGATCAAATCTTTATGTCCCATACTTGGTGATTTATGGCTAGATCATGGTTGGGGTGATAAAGATTGGAACTTTATCCCCCAATCATGACTCTTATGGCCAAATAAAACAAAATCAACATGAAAATGTAACAAACCATGATCATCTTTAGGTTTTACCCCATAATCACACACTAGGTGTGAAGGGGACCTTGAATCACCTCATGATTTGGATCATATACATATATAATCATAATATATATAGCTTGGAAGGCCAAGACTTGTATAATATATAGATATAGTGCTTGAAAATGGACAAGACTTGCAAGAAATGTAAAGTGCTTGAAATGGACAAGACTTTGCAAGAACAAGAAGAAATAATACAAGATAAACAAGTAATATGAACAAAGATAAAAGAGTTTGAGATGAAGAAGAAGATGGGGAGAAGGAGGCTTCACCTATGATGGTAATGCCTATCTTCCTCTCTTTTCACTCAAATATGTGTATCACTCACTTTCTGCTCTCAAACTGGCAGAGTAACAGCTCTCAAAACGTTTTCTCCCCCCCTGAAATGATCAGCATGGGGTTCAATTTATAGAGGCTGAGGGTGCCCAAACCATTCGTATGGCTAGGGACCCCATGTGCCCAAACCATCCGTACGACTCGACTTGGTGAGCTTCTAGATTTTTCCAAGTTTAATTCCAGTTCAGTCCTGGAATATTAGGTTTATCGTAGTGAGGTCCTGGCCCATTGGTTTATCCCTAAATGGTACCAAGAATTCCTCTAAAGTAGGTCGATTTCAGATTGGGGTACTTACACCCACGTATCTTGGGCTTAACTTCCCACGGATACCAAATCTCATAACTGTTTTAGTTGGGGAGATCTTCAAAAACACTTGATCCCCTATTTGAAATTCTAAATCACGCCTCCTACGATCGGCATAGGATTTCTTTCTACTTTGAGCTGTCATAAGCCAATTTCGTATCTGTTGTACTTTATCCGCCGTCACTTGGACAATTTATGGTCCAGTCAACCTCCTTTTACCTAATTCATTCCAACGAGTTGGTGATCTACACTTTTGTCCCTATAATGCTTCGAACGGTGTCATTCGAATCCTAGCATGGAAACTATTTTTATATGCGAACTCCACTAATTGAAAATGTTCATCCCAAATCCCTTGCAAATCCAATAATATGGCTCTTAACATATCCTCCAATGTCTGAATAGTTCTCTCTGACTGCCCATCTGTATGCTGTGAAAAGCTGTACTCATTGTCAACTCTGTTCCCAAAGCTTTGTTGCAGACTTTTTCAAAATTTCGATGTGAATCTTGTATCTCGATTTGACACTATCAAAACCGGTATCCCATGCAATCTTACAATTTCATCAATGTATAACTTAGCCATCTTTTCTAGCGAATTCGTCACCTTGATTGCCAGAAAGTGAGCCGATTTCGTGAGTCTGTCCACTATGACCCAAATCGCATTCTGTACTTTCAACGTCTTTGGTAATCCAACTACTAGATCCATTGCTATATGTTCCCACTTCCATTCGGGAATAGGTAACGACTGTAGTAGTCCTGTAGGTCTTTGATGCCCACTTTTCACTTGTTGACACACTGTGAATACGTGAGATGAAAATCGAGAGTCGCCACATTGTTTTATTTGTTGTTAAAACATTGAGAAAACCATTTATGAGAATAATAGGGTTCGGGGGTCAAATTACAATAGAAGAAGAATATTAACGTTATCACTCCTATTGCCCGACGAATAGGTCTTTCTATCATGATCAATGTGTGTGTAGTGATTGAGAACAGATCAGAAGATTGCCTACATTCTTCTCATCATGAGAAGCTCAGGTCGGTGTAGTTCATTGATGAATTAGAATGGGGACAGATGAAGCGGGATTATGCATATAGAGGGGGAAGATTAGGGTTAGAAGTAGTTCCAAGATCGTATTAGGGTTTGATAAAACCCTAGGATCATCATAGGCTATGGCATGTGCACATAAATACGGATTACAATCCTAGATCTAGCATATGATATATGATAAGTCATAAATCTAGCATAGTAATAAAAACATCATGAATAAACATATAAATGAACATGTAAACATGAAGATCGCTACCCTAGTCATGGCATATATTATGAGTTTAGACTAAGAACATGAAGAACGCATGAAGAACATATGAATATAGATGTATAAACATAACGAAAACATGCATAATATAGATCTAGCCTAAGAACATAATAAGAATATAATAAAAAAGGTTAGGAGACTTACCTTGATCGGCAAGAATTAGGGTTGAAGCTTCTTGAAGATTCAAAGAGGCTTCGAGGGTGCCGAAAAGGCTTAAACTAAGAGTTTCGGAGTCAGTTTTGACTGTAAAACTCGTAGAATGAATTGGTTGTCGATCTCTGGAGCTGGAGGCACCTATATATTGGGAATAGGAGTCGGGAGGAGTGGCCGCGCAGAAACTCCCACACTGGCCACATGGCCAGTATTGCCGAATTGTGTGGTTATCTTAGTGAAATCTTATCACTTTGTTCTCGGGATCAGGTCAATATCCTGATAGATTTCGACCTATAACTGATTTCGTCTATCAGGGAGTCTGGGAGTCTGTCGGATAGGTCCCTGTCAGGTTTCTATCACCTAAAAGGTCCTCGGAGACATCTAAAGGTCTAAGAAGTCCTAAATTTTCAGATCGGGTACTAACAGTAGCCCCTCGGCGATGCTTCTTGCAAGGCATGGAGGGTCGTCGATTAAGAAAAGAACCGATCTGAAACATGAGTTCCAAATCGAGGAGAGAAATGTAAGAAGGTGACCAGGTTGGTCGGGCAGCTGAACCTATGTCAGGCTACCTACGTATCCAAGTGGAATCAAGTCGGTCGTAGTTCGGGAACTGGGGAAAGAAATGAGACATTGTCTTTCACTGGGGATTAGATGAATATCTGTAAGAAATAAAGTTGTGGACTCTACTGGGGAAAAAGAAAAAGAAACGAAACATCAAACTCCGGCTAGGGTTAACAATCCTACAGACACTACCCTTTATAAAGACCGAATCATCGTGAGCAATAAATTCCTTGCAGATAGACTCTATTAGGGAAAAGAATAAAGGCTATACGCGCGGTACAATAAGAAGTTTTAAGAATCGAGAACAGATTTAGGAATGAATTCTAACTTCCTATAGAGCGCACATAATCGCATAATTTCTTCGACAAACTATGGTACCAAGCGAGGTATGATCCTCAGGATTGCGGAGTTCTTTGATAAACTATGGTGCCAAGCGAGGAACGATCCTCAAGCTCGCAGAATTTTAGCAAACTACGGTGCTAAGTGAGGAATGATCCTCAAGCTCACAGAATTTTAGTAAACTACGGTGCCAAGCGAGGAATGATCCTCAAGCTCGTAGAATTTTAGCAAACTACGGTGCCAAGCAAGGAATGATCCTCAAGCTCGTAGAATTTTAGAAAACTACAGTGCCAAGCGAGGAATGATCCTCAAGCTCATAGAATTTTAGCAAACTACGGTGCCAAGCGAGGAATGATCCTCAAGATCACAGAATTTTAGTAACGCCGATTGTCTAGAGCTATAATTCTCTCAACAGGAGGGGTTTATGGATGATCCAACCTCCAATTATTGATTTGGTAATTTATTGCGGTCTTCCGGAACAAGTTTGATTATTTGGGATTTTATAGAGGTCTTCCGGACCTAAGGACGAGTCCTAGAGATCGTTGTGTGTTTTTTTTTTGTAATATGAGTGCATGAATGTGACACTCTTTTAGATTTTATGATATGATCATTTGTTGTAACTCGAAGGAAAGCATTTGTGAGTGATCGCAAGTTTGAGGGATCAAGTTAGAGAGTTTGGAGATTTATAGATGCAAATATACCTATTGTTTACTCCCTCCGGTCCAAAATAACTGTCTCTTTTTGCATTTGCACAACTCTTAAGAAATGCAATTATTATCATGGTTTGATGACAAAAGTTCCAACTTTACCCCTATTAAGTGTGAAACTTTCTTACATTAATGTCTCACACTAAGATAATTAATAAAAGAAAACAAGTTTCAATGCAAGGCTAAAAGAGACATTTAGCTCAAAAGTGACAATTATTTTGGACCAAAATTTTGATCCAAAAGTGACAGTTAATTTGGACCGGAGAGAGTAGGTTTTAAGCATTGAGTATTGTCATTTAGAGGAGTTTTAATGTTAATTACCTATAGTCTAGGGTTTGAGTATTGATTGTTTGATGTTAGAGATGTTTTGGATGTGAATTTCCCAATGTGTGGGAGTTTAAGTGAATTTCGTGGAGACTTAGTTGTATTTTACCCATAGTTTAGGGTTAAATGAATCTTATGTAGATCGCAAAGAGTTTTAACTTGTAGATTACCCAAGGTTCGGGGTTGATTGAACTATCACTGATTTGATTGTAAATTACCCAAAGTTTGGAGTTTTAAATATGTTAACGTTAACCGTAGAGGGTTTTAATTGTGAATTGTTTTGAGTGAGGGACTTAACTGTAATTTACCTTGAATGAAGGGTTTGATTGTTAATTACTTCAAACGAGAAGGTTTGAGTGACTTTTGATTGTAATTTACCTTGAATGAAGGGTTTGATTGTTTATCATAAATGTTTTAGACGTGAATTTCCCAATGTTTGGGGTTTTAAGTGAATTTTGTAGAAATTTAGTTATTTTTTACCCATAGCTTGGGGTTTAGATGATTTTTCCTTTGATTGTAAAGATTCGTATTATAAATGACCCAAGTTTGGGGTTTAAGTTAATTCTTGTTGATTTGTAAGAGTTATAATTGTAAATTACCTAAGGTCGGGGTTTTGAATATGTTAACGTTAAACACGAAGGATTTGTTTGCAGAATTATTCGAGTGAGGGATTTGACTGTAATTTAACTTGAATGAAGGGTTTGATTGTTAATTACTTCGAACGAGAAGGTTTGATTGTTAATTATTTCGAGCGAGAAGGTTTGATTGTTAATTACTTCGAACGAGAAGGTTTGATTGTTAATTACTTCGAACGAGAAGGTTTGATGGTTAATTACTTCGAACGAGAAGGTTTGATTGTTAATTACTCACAGTTACGGGGTTTGGTTGTTAATTACCCAAGGTATGGGGTTTGGTTTTGGATGGTGTTAAATTGAGGTGCCTTGTTTGCAAATTACCCAAGATATGGGGTTTTGGCTGTAACTTACTTCAAATGAGAAGGTTTGATTGTATGTTATTTTAAGGTATGTATAATGTATTGATTTTGGTGGTTTTGTTAAAAAACGCCATTTTTGTGTTAAGTAAATTTGGTCCGAAAATGTTGTAATCTTTGACCGATTTTTGACTTGGTTGACTTTGTTAAAAGTGGTTTTTGTATTGCTTGACTTTTGTTAGAGTGTAACGCACATAGTGTTTCATTGAGAAAGCTTATGTTGGATGAAGTTATATTTTTATCCGTTAATTATTGAAATATTTTCGGACTTGTTTGGAGTTGACTTGTCTTGTCCTAGGTAGACTAGGGTTTCGATTGTGAGATATTTATAGTATTTGTTGGGAATTTAGGGGATTCTCCTAATGCAACAGTTTATATTTACACATGTTTATGAAATTAAACTGCTAGGTTAATCACATACCTTTGCTGTGTATCCTGTTTGTGCTTGCAGGTTGTATTGCCCCCTTTGAAGCTGAGGGCCTCGTGTAGCGTTGTGCATAGCTTGCGGGAGACGAATCCAAAGACTGTTCATGGCTTGACCGGTTTTGATTGTACTGATGCCGAGAGTGGGTATAACGTACGTCTAGGTGGCCTCAAGAGGCGGTATAAGGCGATGTTGGTGGATCTTGAGGCCAAAGGCGGTGATGAAAAGGTGACTGCCCAAGCATGTACTTGGTATGAATTGTCACAAACCATTTTTGCTAATGCCGGCACGACGCCGATGACCCCACTGCTTAGATGTCTGGTGGACTTGGATGTAAGAGCTACAGGCTTGGCAAAGTTATACCATTCCCTAGATCGGAGTTGTAGATCGCAATTGTGCTTGAGGCGATGGGCCAGCGGGGGTTGTTGATTGGACCTGGCAGAGATGCCCTTTACTTGATTGAGAGGGTAGGTCCTTAGGATAAAGTAGGTAGTGTCTACTTGGTTCCGGTAGATCCTCCGTGGTCTATGACTTGTTTCAACGTCTTTGTCTGACCGCGTTAGGTTGACTAAGGGCCTTGATGCTAGACAATTTGTTGTAGAGGGAGTCTCGCATGATGACTTTGTTGGGACGCACTTTGGGGCTCACGCACTGTGATAGAGGAGAACCTGCAGAGATGGGGCAGTGGTATGTTGAGTTGGTGACACTGGGCCCAGCAGGTCCTACTTTTGACAGGGTTTTTGGAGTCCAGACGGTGATGATGACCCTCAGTGGGTGCAGCATGAGGAGAGCGAGATAGTTCTGGAGTTTCGGCTCCTGGCGGGTTATATCAGTGTATGTACTTTTACCCCTTATTTTGTCCATCCCTTTTCTTGTCTTTAGTCATTCCCTTGTTCGGACTCATTTTGACATACTCGTGTTTCCTTAGACATATAAGGTCATGGCTTGCCGCGAGTCGGGTTTGCGGGCGGTAATCCGGAGATTGCACAGGAAGGTGGTGAAGGGCCTCCGCTAGGTGGCAGAATGTGACGGTTCTCTCCTTTCTAGTGATGACGGTGGTGCTCTGGGCGGACATCCTCGGAAGAGGACTCGAGGCGATGCTAGTGGATCGGCTTCTTAGTTTTTGCATTTTGTTAGCGTAGAGCACAGACAGTAGCATAGCATATATTTATGGATGACTGTACTATGTAATATGTACAGTAGAAATTAGCACGTAGAGTACCAAGTAGCATGTAGATAGTATGGCAGATAGATAGCATGTAAATAGCACGTAGGCAGAATGTAGATAGCATATAAGAGTGCATTGCACAGGCTTAGGGTACCATAGTGGGGTTTACACACTGCTTGACTTCTATTGGTACGAGTTGCCTAAAGGAGATTTAGGGGCTTTTGACTTATGGGAGACGGGACATAAGACCCAAGGGTAACCTAAGGTGTAGGACCGAGTCAGCTAGGACATCACAGAGATGAGACAAAATATATTTTGTAAATTGGTGGAGACCGAGTGTGAGGGTTTATAAATAATGTGTCGTGAGAGAAAACACTTTTGAAAATGTAACGACTTTATAAAGATGCCTTATAATTAATTACAGTCTAATTAATTCAAGCACTTGTCCTTCGTTGGGTTTTCTGATTAGGGTAGCCCTTCGGGTGAGTGAGGTTTCATCGGGTCGCTCGTGATCTTGAGTAGTCAAGCAGTTGACTTAACTTGGTTTGGAGAAGCCTCAGTTTGAATGGGGGTACTTGAGAGAGGTGAACCATCTCGAAATTCGTGGAGAGTGATTTTCTTGGAGCATCGGCAATCAGCCCGGTTGTATTGGGGGAGCCCCATTTTGGTGAGGGCATTAGAAAGAGGTTACCCATGTTGAGCTTCGATGGAGGGAGATGACTTTCTGTGGGGAATGATCTTGTTGGAGCATCAGTACTCGGCCTAATTCCATTGAGACAGCCCTAGTTTGGTGAGGGCATAAGGTGGGGAACGCTACCTCCTTTAGACGCACCCGATTTTTTTCTCTAGACCGCCCTTGCGGGTTTTCAATCTAGGTGGGTATATTCTTTTAGCGTCGTTTTTTCCCTTTTTTTATTTCAGTCGACTCAAAGTAAAGAAAAAGACAAAATTGTACAGACGACTTGCAGGAGCCTTTTGTTATAGGGATGGCCAAACTGGACCGGAACCGGGAAACCGGACCGGAACCGGACCGAAAAAGCCCGAAACCGGAGAAAACAAGGGAGTAAACCAGAACCGGAGTAACCGGAACCATAAGTTATCCGGGCCGGTTCAGGTTCACATAAATGGCGAACCGGACCGAAACCGGACCGAAAATCCCTTGTTTTTCAATAATTTTAAAGGAGGGACCGGAACCGGACTGAACCGGAACCAGATTGTGCCAAACCGGAACCGGAACTGGGGTAAGCGCGGGCCGGTTAAGGGTTACCCATATGCTGAACTGGAACCGGCGGTTCCGAACCGGAACCGGGCCCGGAACCGGTTTTGGCTATCCCTATTTTGTTATAGTGAGAGGAGAGAGAGAGAGAACAAGAGAGGGAGTTCTCGCATTTAGACCTTACAGGAAGTAGGTGTATAAAAGGAAGGAAGCCCCTGCTTGACATAAAGTAAGTGTTTAGCTCTTTCCTAGATTGTAGAACAGAAGACTTGTCGAGACATTTGAAAATTGTTTTATTCAGAATTGTCTTTTGATTGCTCGAGAATGGACCTCGTTAATTAGTTATGTATCTTATGATAATGTTTTAGACAAGTAGTTTCGAAATAATAAATGCCTTGATTAATCGAGAAAGAGAATATAAATTATAGTGTATGGGGAAGAGATAAAAGAATGAAAGTCGGCTCGAGGTGGGTTATATATTTTGTGGACCGGACCAGGAGGTTTCCTACGTTCCTCTCGGTGTAAGAGGCTCAGGTCCGCGTAGTTCGAGGATGATCCGGTTTAATGATGATACCGGGTTTGAGTGGTGGTCTGCTCTATTGCTGATTGGACCGCTTCGTTTGTAGTTGTTGACCGCTGCTGTCGAGTTTGAGTTGAACTCCTTTGAAAAGAAAGAAAAATAGAAAATAAGAAGTGAAAATAACTTTTACTTTTCTATGATGATAGCCCCTTCTATTTTTCTTTACTTTGATTTATTTTCTTTGTGCACACCCTTATTTTTGCCTAGGTCGCCCTTGTGGGTTTTCAACCTAGCGGGCTTCTTTTTTTGTGCTTTTGCTCTAATTATTTGCCTAAGCCACCCGTTGTGGGTTTCGACCTAGCGAGCCTCTCTTTTTTTATATTTACATATGAAACTTTAGGCATGATGAGCTCCTAGTTCGCTTTCGCCTTTGGGAGGTAGAACTCGTAGAGGGGGTTTAAATAGCCTCTTTCATTTTGTTGACATCCTCGTGGGGAGACAGACAGCCCCGGTGCATCGTTATGGGAACGGACACCTTCTATGATTGTCCGGACGCTTCTTCGATGGTGAGCAGCTCTGCAGTCGTCGTCTTCTTCATGGGAAAATGGAAGTGTATATGATGAGTATTTAGTGGGTGCACACAGTGGGTGTACATGAGGAATGTATATATGGAGGGTGCACATAGTGGGTGTACACAGGGAGTGTATATATGAAAGTGAACACAGTGGGTGTACACAAGGGAGTATGTATGGAGAGTGCACACAGTGGGTGTACACAAGGGGTATGTATGGTGGGTGCACATAGTGGGTGTACACGAGGGGAATATATATGGAGGGTGCATACAGTGGGTGTACACAAGGAGAATATATAGAGTGTACATAGTGGGTGTACACGTACAAGGGTAGGTATAGAGAGGACATATAGAAAAGAGAAAACAATTCGATTGATCAAAGCGTTTGTTATTTGAGACTAATTGTTTGTTTAAGTTATGTATGATGGTTTGTGGGTCCATTTACCTTTTAATGAGTCTTCATTAACAAATATATTTGGGATTAATTCGTCATATAAAGATATAGTAATCAATTGTCAATTAAGATTAATGCAATTTTCATAGAGTTGATGTATATGCAAGATTATGTCTCAAGTCTAGAGAGTAAAGAAATAAAGACTCTTTTATTAAAGACTCAAATAGACTAGTCCGAGGTGGACTTTAAAAATCTAACTAATGTCCAAAGTGGACTTTTGCTAGTAAAAAGTAAAAGACTAATGTCCGAGGTGGACTTTTGACTAAAAGACTCTCTAGAACCTACGAAGACTGAAAGACATTTTTTTTATTTTTATTTTTTTTAGAAGGAGATAGCCCCAATGTAGCTTCTTGCTTGCTCGGACTTTACATATGCCTATGTTTTCCCTTGGCGGGTGATGGCTCCGCTATCGATGAGGCTTTGGATCTTTCTCTTCAGATGGAGGCAATTCTCGGTGTCATGTCCAACGTATTGGTGATACTTGCAATGTTTGGAAGGATCCAAGTCTGGTCTTGCATAGTTTGGTTTGAAGTCGAGGAGAGGAGATAACTTGCCGGCTTGAACTAGACTTTCGAAGCATTTGGCTAATGGCATACCCAAATCATCGAACTCGTCCTTCTTGTCACGGACCATCTTGGAGAGTTGTCTAGGCACCGGTATTCCTTGTTGATGAGTAGCCATAGGAGACATCCCAATGGGGAAAGTCTGTGGTGGCCTGTACATTTGAGGAGCATACGGGTGTTGAAACTGAGCAGGAGGGAGAGTGCGATGGAGGTACTCGTAGATGCCATAGATATCAGCCTGGAGACGCTCCTCGGTTCCCTTTAGAGCCTTGCACATTACTTTCTGAAAGCGGTCTGTTTGCTTGGGGAGAACAGTCTCAAAGAAGGCTTCTTGTTCATCGAGAGCGGTTCAGAAGAGGGTTGCTTGCTCATTGAGGATAGTCTCATAGTGGGCTGCTTGTTTGTTGAGGATAGTCTCATAGAGGGCCGCTTGCTTGTTGAGAGCGGTGTTAAGATGGACCGTTTGCTCGTTGAGAATGGCGGTGAAGTGGGCTATTTGCTCGTTGAGAACGGTGTTGGGGTGGAGAGTTGTCTTGAGATCTTGGTGATAGCTTCTGTTGTGACTGTGTTGATGCCTTCGGCAGACATGATGCCTTCGGCAGACATGATGCAGGATTCTGTAGTGGTTGGTGGAGAAGTTAAGTCTTTGAATTAAATTAGAGTCATAATTAATGACAAGGCATCGTCTATAAAATCATTTTTTTATGAAAAGACTCGATCTCCGTAATTTTTGAAATGTTCTTTGAATGAAACGACTAAAAGTTTGAGCGGGCCGGTAGCTGCCTACGTTCCCCTTACTATGTAGGAGAGGTCCCACACAATGAGAGGCTCAGGTCACCGTAGTTCGGGTTAAGTAAAATAAGTGAGAGAGTGACCGCAAGGGGTCAGTGATTTTTGAAAACCATAAGCATTTAGAAGATGACCGTAAGGGTTTATGACTTTTGAAAACCGTAAGCATTACAAGATGACCGTAGAAGTCAAAAATAAAGGGAGATGGCTCGGTCCTTGGTTAGGTATAGGTGGAGGGAACCTAGGTAAGGTGGTCTTAGCCTAAGCGAGTCGGGTAAGGTTTGACATAGGTAGACCAAGAGGTAGGTCGTCTAAGATTGGCTATCTTGACTAAAGGTAGGGTCAAGATGAAGGATTGACCTAGATGGCGGGTTGACCTAGACGGGTCAAGGTAACAGTTTGACCTAGATGGGTCGAGTATGACGGTTTGACCTAGTTGGGTCGAGGATGGGTTAACCTAAGTTGGTTGAGGTAGGGTTGATCTAAGCGAGTCGAGACATGGGTGGATTGACCTAAATGGGTCAAAGATAGGTAGGTTGACCTAAGCGGGTCGAAGTTGATGTAAGAGGTAGGTCGGTTAACTAGGGTTGACCTAGACCGGTCAAGGGTTGACTAGAGTTGATCTAGGGTAGACTAGGTTGACCTAGACGGGTCTAAGGTTGACTAGAGCTGATCTAGGATAGACTAGGTTGACCTAGACGGGTCTAAGGTTTGACTAGAGTTGATCTAGGGTAGACACACGCAACATGATGAATGATTTTAGTTAAGATTAGGATTACTTTTTTTGATAAGTGTTATTAACTCGATTAAAGTGCATGGTTTAGAAATGAACAAGGCATTAACCTCGACTGCTTCACAAGTGAGAACAGTGAGTTAGATAGCCTGGGTGCCACGAAGATAGAGGCGACAGGATCACCAAAATCTGTGCACTCAGCGGAGTATCCAGTAGGGTGTGCAGTATGACACGGACTAGTGGTAGTGTGCCATTTGCTTACGTATTTTTAGGAATGATATGCAATATACGTGAGAAGTCTACTAGCATAACAATTCATAGTAATAGTATCTAAGCATGAAACGAACATAATAGAGCAGATCTAGAACATCGAAACATACTATGAACACATAAACCTGCAGGAAATGGTTAGAAGCAATTTTGCAGAAAAGGGGTGCGCGGGGCAGTTAGAACACACACAAAAATCATAAAGTTATGAAATTTAGACCCTCTCAAGTTTTGAAAAAAAAGTTTTTTTTTTTGAAAACAAGTTCCCCAGCGGAGTCGGCACTATGAATACGTGAGATGAAAATCGAGAGTCGCCACGTTGTTTTATTTGTTGTTAAAACATTGAGAAAACCATTTATGAAAATAATAGGGTTCAGGGGTCAAATTACAATAGAAGAAGAATATTAACGTTATCACTCTTATTGCCCGACGAATCGGTCTTTCTATCATGATCAATGTGTGTGTGTGTTAGTGATTGAGACCAGATCCGAAGATTGCCTACATTCTTCTCATCATGAGAAGCTCAGGTCGGTGTAGTTCATTGATAAATTAGAATGGGGGAGAGATGAAGCGGGATGTATATAGAGGGGGAAGATTAGGGTTAGAAGTAGTTCCAAGATCGTATTAGGGTTTGATGAAACCCTAGGATCATCATAGGCTATGGCATGTGCACATAAATACGGATTACAATCCTAGATCTAGCATATGATATATGATAAGTCGTAAATCTAGCATAGTAATAAGAACATCATGAATAAACATATGAATGAACATGTAAACATGAAGATCGCTACCCTAGTCATGGCATATATTAAAATTTTAGACTAAGAACATGAAGAACGCATGAAGAACATATGAATATAGATGTATAAACATAACGAAAACATGCATAATATAGATCTAGCCTAAGAATATAATAAGAATATAATAAAAAGGGTTAGGAGACTTACCTTGATCGGCAAGAATTAGGGTTGAAGCTTCTTGAAGATTCGAAGAGGCTTCGAGGGTGCCGAAAAGGCTTAAACTAAGAGTTTCAGAGTCAGTTTTGACTGTAAAACTCGTAGAATGAATTGGTTGTTGATCTTTGGAGCTGCAGGCACCTATTTATAAGGAATAGGAGTCGGGAGGAGTGGCCGCGCGGAAACTACCACACTGGCCGCATGGCCAGTGTTGCCGGATTGCGTGGTTATCTAGATCTCAGCGAAATCTTATCACTAACAGTAGTGGGTCTTTCCCAATTCACAATAGCTTCTATCTTTGTTGGATCCACAGCAATCCTATCCTTTGACACCACATGCCCTAAGAATGCCACCTTCTCCAACCAAAATTCACATTTCTTGAATTTAGCATATAACTTTTGCTCCCATAAGATTTGCAGCACTAACCTCAAATGCTCTTCATGTTCTTCCTTAGTCTTTGAATATACTAAGATGTCATCAATGAACACTATAACACACTTGTCCAGGAATTCTTGAAATATCCTATTCATCAGTTCCATAAATACAGCAGGCGCATTAGTCAATCCGAATGGCATCACCAAAAACTCATAGTGACCATACCTTGTCCTAAAGGCCGTCTTCGCAATATCTTCCTTTCTCACCCTTAACTGATGATAACCAGATCTCAAATCTATCTTCGAGAAATAACATGCACCTCAAAGTTGGTCAAACAAATCGTCTATCCTTGGTAATGGGTATTGATTCCTTACCGTCACACGATTCAATTCTCTATAATCGATACACATTCTCATCTATCCATTCTTCTTCTTTACAAACGACACCGGTGCACCCTATGGCGATACAATCAGCCTAATCAAACCCTTGTCCAACAACTCTTGTAGTTGCTCCTTCAATTCCTTAAGTTCCGTCAGGGCCATTCTATACGCCGCCTTGATGTAGGTGCGATTTCGGGTATCAAGTCTATAGTAAACCCCACCTCTTTCTGCTGTGGTATTCCAGGCAAAGTCTTCCGGAACCACGTCTTCAAAATTTCTAATTACAGACAAAGTGACACGCCCCAAGTCCCGGGATTCCCTAATAGAACCTCAAACCTGGTGCGCGTAACTAACAAGAATCAAGAAACTAACAAGAAACAGGAATAATACCTGCTAGAATCAAACTGACATGATATATATACTCTAGAGTAAGGAGCTAAAATAGCTCACAACACGAGTTCTAGATAAGAAAATTAAAACCAAACTTGGTTACATACAGCAGAAGACATGCCTAGCACATAAGATCACATTACAAAATGTCTAGAGACAACAAGTACTATACAAGACTGTCTACCCCAAAATAAGGAGTTATACAACCCATACAAAATCGTCCTCACCAAAGTGTAAAAGGACACAAGCCCCAAAAGAATAACAACCTGCGTAGTAAGCTCCCAGCTATGTCGAGCCTCACTGCGCACTATCACTAGCCTTCCTTTGATCTAAGGAAAACAAATAAACAAGGAACGGGGTGAGATAAATCTCAGTAAGCTATTAGATGCAACTACATGACATGTTATCATGCAATTCAAGTAGATACTCAAGTAATCATGTATCAAGTATCATCAAGTAACAAGTATATGAGAGGCTAAGACAACTCATCAAGTAGCACATAAGGCTAAGTTATCACGTTATAAAGGATATTGCTTCCTTCCTTATCCCTCCCAAGAATACCATTGTTGTCGTAGCTTGTATTACTTTTGACAATCACGATCAATATCAAGAAACTGGTTATACAGTATATATAAGAAGACCCGGTAACCAGTGTCATTCCCAAGATCAAGATTCACGAGGTGTTCACAAGTTTAGCATTCACTTTTATCATGCGTATTGCTCTAATAAAGGAAGCTATGCCCTTACTATGGCCTGTAGTAAGGGGTCAAGCGCAGATACATAGATCCCCGATTATCACTTTGGCCCCAGCCTCATGATAAGCGTGAACCTATAAACCTCCGAGAAAGCAAGGACCAGCTGAACTCACACAAGAATGCACAAGTAGGTATTTACTTGAACTACGAGAGTAGAACTAATCCAAAAGTAGTGGACTAGCTCACCAAGGAACATGCTTCAAGTAATCAAGAAGTCACATTGTTATCAAGCAACTATATGCAATGTTTGCACATACATATCAAGAACATTTCTCATACACGTTAGTGCTTGTTCATAGCACTTTCAAATTCATTACCATACACATGTATTGGTTTGAAGGCATGTACAAGATTTTATCATCTTATATTCAAGTTCTCAATCCACTTTTATGGAAGTTTAAGACATGTACAAGATTTTATTGCCTTATACCCGAGTTATCATTCCAATCTTTGGACATTCAAGTCATATATAAGAGTTAGACATCTTATACTTCAAGTTCATCATCCTATACTTTGGATGTTTAAGCTCAAGACATTGTTCTAATGCCCCTAAGGTGCACAAACATTTGTTTCAAGACAAGCATAACACATTAGTTCTTGTTCATAGCACTTTCCAGATATGAAGAAGAGTTATTACTCTTATACTTAAGTTCTCATTTGAGTTCTATAAGTACTCATGTTCAAGACTAAGTTCTAATGCCCCAAAAGGTACATATACACTTGCTAGGACATCTTATACTAAGGCTCTATACCTTAGGAGGGGTAACTTTTCATTTCACTTCGGGTTTAAAACACTTTTGTTAAAACAGGGGACCGGGCGGGCGCTTGCTTCTAACCGGGCAGGCGCTCGGTCTAAGGTTGCAGGGCAAGCGGGCGCTCGGCGCAAACCAGGCGCGCGCTCACAAGTTCAACAGAACTTTTTGGTCATGAAACATGAGGTAAGCAGGCGCTCATAACGGACTAGGTGGGCGCTCCTTAGGCTATCAGGCGGGCGCTCGGCAAGGACCAAGCGGGCGCTCGCTACATTTCCAGCAAAACCCAATTTCTTTCCAGGCTTAAGAATTCTCCGTCCCAAGCGAAGGAGTAACTTTTTACTAACAATCTAACACCTTAGCAATACCCAGGAGTATACTAACAAGCTCAAACCATTACTTTCAAATTTCTTTCATCAATTACACAGTAGGTTTATACTCCCTTTGTCCCAAAATTACAAGTATCACAAAAATCACCCCAAACACGAAATTGACAAGCACAAGTATCAGGAATAACACATATGCATGTTATTACAAGCAAGGGGGAGCTAATAACTTACCTAGTCCAAAATCAAGTTCACCTAAATTAATTTATGTTCGGCAGGAAACACTCTATTCAACGCCACAAATATATATCCGGGATCAGAATCAAGAACAGAGGGATAATTAAACTCGAGGAGTCGAGAATAGGGTAAACCCTAAACCTAACTTTCAAGAACACAGAGAGAACGTAAAACCAAGTTTGGGTAAATGCCTCAGAGAAGAAGGCAAACAAACAAGATATACTTGGAAGTTTCAAGAAATGACCAGGAAGCCCCTCAAGTTTCACTTTTAACAAAAAGGCCCCTAAAGTCATATTTTCAGAAATGACCCAAAAGTCAAAACTAGACATTTAACCACCTTAATATTCTAAAGCAGTTAAGAAATTAACCCAAGTAAAACTAGCACATAATATGCAAGTTCAAGAATTTAACAAGCAAGTCAAATATTTAACAAGAATAAGGATGGGCGTTACATCCTCCCCTCCTTAAAGAAAATTCGCCCACGAATTTTACTTACCAAGATTTTCAAATAGGCTCGGGTATTTATCTCGCATCTCTTTCTCAGTTTCCCAAGTAGCCTCTTCTATTTCATGATTTCTCCAAAGGACCTTCACAATAGGAATCCTTTTGGTGCGCAAGACTTGCTCTTTCCAGTCAAGAATTTC
This sequence comes from Campanula takesimana, assembly GCA_026119855.1. Classification (NCBI taxonomy): domain Eukaryota; kingdom Viridiplantae; phylum Streptophyta; class Magnoliopsida; order Asterales; family Campanulaceae; genus Campanula; species Campanula takesimana. The sequence continues at coordinate 1,533,480 of JAOWBW010000084.1, forward strand.
AACAGGTTGTTCCTCATAAGACAAATCAGGCTGAAATGGTATAGCCTCATACTCAAGAACATTTGACTCATCCGCCATATATTTACGAAGCATGGATACGTGAAACACATCATGAATACCAGATAAAGAAGGTGGTAAAGCAACTCTATAAGCCAACTTACCAACTCTTTCAAGAATCTCGAATGGACCGATATAACGAGGAGATAACTTTCCTTTCTTCCCAAATCTCTTAATACCTCTACGAGGAGAGACTTTCAAGAATACAAAGTCACCTACCTGGAATTCAAGATCCCTTCTGCGATGATCAGCATAACTCTTTTGTCTACTTTGAGCGGTGCGCAATCTATCTCGAATGAGTTTCACACTATCAACTGATTGTTGAACCATTTCAGGTCCCAAGAGTCTAGCTTCTCCCACTTTATCCCAGCATATAGGAGATTAACACTTTCTGCCATTAAGAGCTTCATAAGGAGCCATTTCAATGCTAGACTGATAACTGTTGTTATAAGCAAACTCAACTAAAGGAAGATGAGTATCCCAACTACCTTTGAAATCAAAAACACAAGCACGTAACATATCCTCTAGAATCTGTATAAGTCTCTCAGATTGCCCATCAGATTGGGGATGAAAAGCTGTACTGAAATTTAATTTAGTACCCATGGCACCCTGAAGAGCCTGCCAAAATCGAGAAGTAAAACGAGGATCTCTGTCAGATACAATAATCACAGGAACTCCATTGAGTCGAACAATCTACTGAACATACAAAGATGCTAACTGAGACAATGAATATCCCATGGAAACAGACAAGAAATGAGCTGACTTGGTCAGTCTATCCACTATAACCCAAACAGCATCACGGCCTCGTCTGGTACGTGGCAAACCAGTCACAAAATCCATCGTGATATGCTCCCATTTCCACTCTAGAATTTCTAATGGTTGCAACAAACCTGCTGGACATTGATGTTCCACTTTTACCTGTTGGCAAGTCAAACACTTGGACACATACTCAGCAATTTCTCTTTTCATGTTGTTCCACCAGAAATGTTTCTTCAAGTCTTGGTACATTTTAGTGCTTCCAGGATGAATAGTATACTTGGATTTGTAAGCCTCTTCAAGCACTTTCTTCTTTATATCAAGATCATCTGGAATACAAACTCTGCCTCGAAAGGTAAGAATTCCATCACTGTTGAAAGAAAAACCTGGTTGCTTTCCTTAATTCATTCCACTAATAATTTTATGCAATTCAGAATCAGTTACCTGAGCTTCTTTGATCTGTTGGAGTAAATCTGAAGTAGCCTTTATATTAGCAAGAATAACTCCATGTCTCGATTCACAAGGACTCCAATCACATAAATCCTCTAACATCTTCCATTCACGAATCATCAAGCAAGAAACATAAGTTTTTCTGCTCAAAGCACCAACCACAACATTTGCTTTCCCTGGATGATAAAGGATAGTACAATCATGATCCTTCAATTTCTCTATCCATCTACGTTGTCTCATGTTAAGCTCTTTCTAAGAAAACAAGTACTTTAAGCTCTTATGATCAGTAAAGACTTCAAATTTTGTTCCATACAAGTAATGCCTCCATTTATGTAAAGCAAAAATAATCACAACCAACTCTAAATCATAAGTAGGATAGTTATTTTCATAAGGAGATAATTTCCTCGAAGCATAAGCTATTACCTTGCCATCTTGCATTAGAACACAACCCAATCCTTCTTTAGAAGCATCGGTATAAACCATGAAATTCTCACTTCCACTAGGTAAAGCCAAGACTGGAGCTGTCGTTAAGCGCCTTTTGAATTCTTGAAAACTTTCTTCACATTTGTCACTCCACTCAAAAGAAATAGCTTTTTGTGTCAGATTAGTCAATGGAGTAGCAATCTTGGAGAATCCCTCAATGAATCTCCGATAACAACTGGCCAAGCCCAAGAAACTACGGATCTCTGTCACTGTAGTTGGCCTCTTCCAGTTTACAACTACTTCAACTTTGGAAGGATCTACTGCAATACCAGTAGCAGACACAACATGTCCCAAGAATGAAACCTCTTCTAACCAGAAAGCACATTTGCTGAATTTTGCAAATAATTGTTTCTCACGAAGAACTTGCAATACCACTCTGAGATGTTGCTCATGCTCAGCCCGTGATTTAGAATACACAAGAATATCATCTATGAATACCACCACGAAACAATCAAGATATGGTTTGAAGATACGGTTCATCAAATCCATAAATACAGCTGGAGCATTTGTCAAACCGAATGGCATAACAATAAACTCATAATGCCCATACTTGGTACGGAAAGCTGTCTTTGGTATATCTTCAGATCTGATTTTCAACTGATGATAACCACTTCTCAAGTCAAGCTTCGAGTATACTACAAAACCCTGAAGTTGATCAAACAAGTCATCAATATAAGGTAACAGATATTTGTTCTTGATAGTTACCTGATTAAGATATCTATAATCAATACATAATCGCAGAGTCCCATCTTTCTTTCTGACAAATAACACTGGTGCACCCCACGGTGATACACTAGGCCTGATGAAGCCCCTTTCAAGTAATTCCTCAAGCTGTGTTTTTAACTCTCTTAACTCAGCTGGAGCCATTCTATAAGGTACTTTAGAGATTGGTGTTGTACCTGGTAATAACTCAATACAGAACTCAAGCTCTCGATCAGGTGGCATGCTATACTCAGAAGAGAATACATCTGAAAATTCAGACACAACAGGAATATCTTCCATCTTGGGAACAGATAAACTCTTGTCAAGCACACATGCGAGATACCCGGCACAACCACGAGATAAAAGTTTTCTATCTTTTAAAGCAGAAATAACACGTATATCCTACATAGGCCTGTCACCTTCAAAGGTAAAATCAGGCAAGCCAGGTATAGAAAAAGTTACTACTTTTCTATGACAATCAACAGATGCATGATGCACATAAAGCCAATCTATGCCAAGAATCACGTCGAAGTCCCTTATAGGTAACATGACTAGGTCAGCAAGAAGGGCATGATCACCCATAAGAACTTCACATTTCTTATAGACCTCAGAAGCAAACATGCAATCTCCCATAGGGGAAGATACTTCTAGCACATAAGGCATAGAATCAGGAAGAACATGCAAGTGCGACACAAAATGAGATGCCATATAAGAATGAGATGAGCTTGGATCTATTAGGACTCGCGCTCTCGTACTAGAAAGTAATATAGTACCTCCTATAACCGCAGAAGACTCAGCTACACCCTGCTGATCTAGAGCAAACACTCGACCCTGAACTTTAGGTCGACCCCCACTATCTCTCTTAGTACCTGAGGCCTATTGACTCGTACCCCCAACTTGACTTCCTTTGCCTTTAGGACAATTCTTGATAAAGTGTCCTATTTCCCTACAAGATAAACATTTCCCAAGCTTTAGCCAACACTTGTCTTCAGAATGGCCTTGTTTCAAGCAATAACCACACACTTTCCTGGAACCTTGGACTGTTGTCTTAGAACCAATTGATACACTACCTTTGCTTTCAGAGGTTTCTCGAAATCGACAATCTTGGCGGCTAGATTTACCACCCTTAGAACCAGATCCCTGTGCTTTCTCTGAAACACGACCTGTCATGATTGTTTCCAACTTCACTTTGTGTTCTTCTATGTCATTTTCAATGCCATAAGCCCTCTCCACTTCTTGTTGATAACTAGTAAGCTGTAAAGAAAGAAGTTGCTTCCTGTACTCAGTCTTCAACCCCTTCACAAACATCTGTGCCTTCTTTGTTTCATTTGGAACTAAGTGATCACAATACCAAGCCAATTCTGTGAACTTGGTGGAGTATTGCCCCACTGTCAAGCTTCCCTGCTCCAGATTAAGAAATTCCATCTCTTTTCTGTCTTGGACCACTGCTGGAATGAACTGTGACTTGAATGCTTTGAGAAAATTCTCCCAAGTCTGTGGTACCCCTTCCAGTTCCCAGCTTTTATTCAAAACTTGCCACCAATTTTCAGAAGCTTTTTCAAGTTTAAAGGTTGCAAATGTTACCTTATCACCTCCTGCACATCTCAAGGCTGTAAAGATCTTTTCTATACTTTCAATCCACTCTTCTGCCTTCTTAGCATCAGGTTCCCCGTCAAAGCTACGAGGTTTAAACTTCAAAAACTTTGTAAGTCGATTAGGATAATCCCAGTCTATATTATCAACCATCTCTTCTTGAGCAGTTACAGATCTCAGCTGATTACTACCACTTGTTCCTTCAGAACTCATTGTACCTGTAGGTAAACACTCGGCGTTTTAACACACCCAAGACTAACCCATACCTAGGCCATAGACCCTATCCAGACTTAGAACACACCAAGGTAGCTAAACAGGGTAGCTAAACTAGGGTAGCTCTGATACCAACTGACACACCCCAAGTCCCGGGATTCCCTAATAGAACCTCGAACCTGGTGCGCGTAACAAACAAGAATAAAGAAACTAACAAGAAACATGAATAATACCTGCTAGAATCAAACTGACATGATATATATACTCTAGAGTAAGGAGCTAAAATAGATCACAATACGATTTCTAGACAAGAAAATTAAAACCAAACTTGGTTACATACAGCGGAACACATGCCTAGCACATAAGCTGGCATTACAAGATGTCTAGAGACAACAAGTACTATACATGACTGTCTACCCCAAAATAAGGAGTTATACAACCCATACAAAATCTTCCTCACCAAAGTGTAAAAGGACACAAGCCCCAAAAGAATAACAACCTGCGTAGTAAGCTCCCAGTTATGTCGAGCCTCACTGCGCACTATCACTAGCCTTCCTTTAATCTAAGGAAACAAATAAACAAGGAACGGGGTGAGATAAATCTCAATAAGCTATTAGATGCAACTACATGACATGTTATCATGCAATTCAAGTAGATACTCAAGTAATCATGTATCAAGTATCATCAAGTAACAAGTATATGAGAGGCTAAGACAACTCATCAAGTAGCATATAAGGCTAAGTTATCACGTTATAAAGGATATTGCTTCCTTCCTTATCCCTCCCAAGAATTATTGGGTTTTGATGCATTATGCTCAGCGGAATAAACAGATAAAATAAAACACCCAAGAGTCCGGATCCGTGCATGTTGATTAAATTAAATACAAGATGAAAGAAATATACCCTTGAAGATCGAATCCATGAATACGGACTTTAAGGTGCTAAAGCAAACACCCTCTATCGGTATCCACACGTCAAACGGATATCAAGAACACCTTCTTGATCTGGATTGCTAGACCCAAGGCTTGATGAAGAAACGATTTCTTTATAGGAATTATTTTGCTCCATTGATTATTGAGTTATGATGATTCTAAATCTAAAAACTAATAATCCCCTCTATATTTTTGTAATTGTTTCTCAAACAACATATTATGATTTCTAAAATCAACCATTAGGTTTCTCAAACCCGACTGCACACATATATAATAGGGTATAAACCTAATTCCTTTTGGGATCATAATTCCTTATCAAACAAGAGATCTGAACAATCTGTTTTCTGTCTGGACAAACCATCCGTACGGATTGGTTGGGTAGCTCCCAAACCATCCGTATGGATCCTTCCAGCAGGATCCAGTTTTTCCCATTTTCTGTGTCTTATTCAATCCATTCTATTGTGTGTGACCCAATAGGATTATACAAAGTTGGCAACGAGTCTGAACGAGTCAGAACCCATAAGTCATAAGCGGACTCTAGCAAGCCATTATCACTACCCAATTAGTATAACTTTGAAAGCCCAAAGTAACCTTATAGAACATATCACAATCCCTTTGTCACACGATATCATATTGGACATAAGTCATGGTCCACGTCAACTTATGTTGTCTAATGCTTTCTCGATCTCGAGTAGATTGATATGAGTAAATAACATTGAACGCTTCAATTCATTTGGGTACGGCCGTACACTATTATCAATCTCACTCATCGAGTGGCCAAGCAGATATCTCTCTTGAGAGAGGGACAAATCCCATCTTGACTTATCATTCTTCCCTACAGGAATCCGATTATGCCAATCGTATCCTTTATAACCACCCGGTTATGGGTAGCGTTTGAGTACGTCAAACATAATGTTCATCATGTGGAAGACTATGATAATCTCAGGTCTAAGGATAAATGATATAACTATTATGAGATTTAATTATGACATTTGACCATGACATAAATCTCATAACGGGTCTATCCAGTACTTGTTTTCCAACATGTACCCACAAGTTTAATCCGCATCCTATGCGCTATAATCATCATATGATTATCCATTAAACTCATGCTAGCCCTTCATAAGTGCTAGGGACAATGATTATTATAATAAACATGCAAAATATATAATAATCAGGTTTTTTATCTCTATAACAATGAAGCTATGATATAACGCATAGGCCTTTCTCAAGGGCCTAGGGCATAATATCCAACAATCTCCCACTTGCACTGGGCCCAATCAACGCGTATCCAATACCCATTGAGCTTAGTTATGATCTCTATCATAATTGCAAACGAGCTTATGTAGGATAATTATCCTTGTTATTATCATGAGGTATTTTGCATATTTTGACATCTCCCATCTTTGACGATTTCTCGAGTAAGATGGAAATGTCTGAGTATATGTCTAGATAAGATATTAGTCCCTTGACTTGTGTAATAATGATTATTGACACAATGAAGGTACATTAAATTAGTGACACTAGAAACGATTTCTAGTTTACTAATTGTTATCTTATTCAAACAATTTTCTAGTTGCATCTCATGCCACTAGATACTCAACCTTTTGTAGAATAATAATGGTCCATTTAGAACTCTTCTAACACCATTATTAGACGTAAACATGTATTTATACTGTAATATTTATCTTTGTTGGTTTGTAAGAATGCATCTATGTAACTATTACAAGTCATATTTTATTCCATCAAAGATCAAGAACGCATCCTTTAGTACCTTTTAGAGAACATAAGAGTGTTTCTTAACCAGTGACTCTCACTAGGATCCGATTGGTATCATCTCATCATACTCCAAGTATATGAGACATACGGTCTTAGTACATTTACATGGCTTACATGATAGATCCAATTGCCGAAGCATATGGAATCCTAATCATGTACTCTTACTCATTAGTCTTCCAGTAAGACTACATCTTGAAAAGATTAATGCCATTAGACTTTCACAAGTAACCTCTCCAAGAGTCTTGCATAGTGAACCTTTCACTATATTGTCAATATTAGTACTTTGACTTTAACCAATCAACCTTTTAGATTTATCTCCATAAATCAGTCCAAGGATGTAGGCGGCTTCATCCAAGTCTTTCATTTAGAAACTCTTTCAAAATGATTTATATATCAACCATATATATATTAGACTATGAATAAAATTACGCTCCCACTAAATTTATTGTAATCACAAGTCTCATCCTTGATGAATTTCAAACTCTTTGAATACTTCATCAAAATGAAATTTCACTCCAAGTAGTTTGCTTCAATCCATCTCATGGATTTCTGCAACTTGCATATTTTATTAGAATTTTATAGATCAAAACTTTTAGGTTGTATCAAACACATCCTAAAGTATGTTCCTGTTAAGGAATGCTATTTTGATATCCATTTGCCATATTTCATATTCAAAATATGAGGTCATGACAATAAGAATTCTAATAATATTAAACATGACTATGTGTGATAAAGTTTCATCATAATCGACATTATGAATTAACTTTTCTCAATTAGTCTTGCTTAATCAATATACACTTTTAGATTTTATGACTCCAAGTCATTGATCTAAATCCGGAGCGAACTTTGCATCTTGATAGGTAATAGGTCAATCATTCGTAATGATATCTCCCCTATTACTTTCTATTACGAGAAATCAATATTTCTTGTTATAGATAGTATCCTATCAGTTATGCAAATTTCTTGTGTATACTTGAACGAATTTCCACAACTCCTTGTGAATATTTGTTCAACTTCCATCTTAGTTTCCATGTCATTTTGGGTCTCAAACGCTTCGAGATACATTTTACTCCCACTAGTTCTTTAAAGATAAACGATTTAAAGTGATATTTAGAGTAACAAATGACTTGTATTCTTTAAAGGGTGTAAAATCAATATCATTAAGATATCCCATGGAATTACATTTATAAGATTTAGGTGTGATTTTGTCCCAGACAACACTTTTCTCAAAAGCATCACATCACAAATCTTTATGAAAGACAAACTAAGTTTTCTTTCATTCCATATCTCATATGGCATCAGTCGAACCTCCTTAGATGAAACTCAAGTTAGTGTAATTGCAGCTGTTTCCAGCACATAATCCATAAGGATAATTAAAGATCATTTTGACTTATTATGAGACGAAAAACTGTGTTTTACAGACAATCTATAAACTTCTGGAAGATCATCCGTACGGCTGCTGTTTCCAGATTCTGTTTTTCTTAAATTGCAGACTTTCTGCAGAATTCTCATCGAGTCCAAGGCTCGAATATTCATTACTTTGATCTAATCAGAGTACATCAATACTTTTGCCATGAGGTGTTGAAATCCTTTCTAGCATTGTTACTTTAATAAACTACATACATCAAAATGTATAAGTTCAAAAGAGTACTTCCTCTTACTACTATTAGTAAAAGATATCTTGATCAATTTCTAAGATTCACATCTATCACATGATTCGAAATCATATGAATTTAAAAGTTCATCCCATGGAATTTTAGATATGTGTTTCTTATCATTTGATATAGACATTAATGTTTTTTAAGAATGTAACGACTACATCCTTATATTCAGATTTCCATTATTTACGTTATGCTCATTATTTTGTTCTTCCAAGATAAGGATATTAAGTCCCATTATATGATTAGCAATACAATAAGGCAAATCATATTTAATGGAAAACTTTCTTATTCGAAATAAGAAATATCCATAATCTTCTAATGAAGAAACCAAAATAATATTTCTACTTAAAATAAGAACATAGCAACATTTGTTCAAAACAAATATGAACTTATTAGGTAAAGAAACTTCGCAAGTTCCTATGATTAATGTTGCAACCATTGCATCATTATTGCTACATAGGTTAATCTTTACCCTTACAAGTAGAAATTTTAACATAAATACTTGAAGTGGTAGTCTAACTACCCTTCCTTTTGATCTTTTAATTCAAATTGTAATTTCACCAACGGTCAATCCTATTGCCAAGGTACAAATTATATTCTTTGGATTTTAGGTTTTGCCACAAATATTTCCTTTTAGGCTTGACAACTTTTGTCTTGCCTTTATCTTAAATCCTTGTCCTTATTAACCTTTAGAGTTTGAGAATGTTTTCATTTGATATTAAGACATAGTATTTTAAATATCAAATGTCGCTTATGAATTGATATCAAATCCGTTTGTTAGTTCCAAACTAACATGATAACCAAGCCAACTAAGGTAATTAATATGTTTCTCTATGTTCAAAACATGAGAACTTATTAACATACCTTTCATTCATCACATGAATGTTAGGCTCTAATCAATCTCAAACTTTATTTGCCTCTCTTGCTTGTAGGAATGTTTCCTACGAGATTGCTTATCGCATAAGCATTCATACGTTTTAGATACTTCTAAAGTTCCAAACACATGATGGCAAGTCTTAGGACGATTGATATCTATGGAATCATCCACATGTTTCTAATCAATGTCTTTGTCCACCCTTAAGGCATTAGGTTTCTTAGAAACATGATTTATTAAGAATTCAGAACTTCCTTTTTTTTTCTTTAGAACAATTCTTAAGCTCATGACTAGGTCATGGAAGTTAATCTTATTCTTCTTAAAGTAGGGTCAATCGCAGTAATTATACATGATTATAGTTTAAGACATTCTACGAAATATGCAAATAAATATACACATATATTTCATACCATTATCATTTAGAGACATTTAATGTATTTCATAATACTCCCACTAAATTATACACCTTCAAATACAACAATTGTATAATATAATTTAAGTAGGCTAAGATCCGTATTTCACCCGACTTTGAGTCGGCTAGGGCACGACTGCTCAAAATCAAGTTTATTTAGGTAGATAACTCTTTATCAATCACATCATATGTGACTCTTAGATCTTTTATGAGATTGTTAGACATCTTATGTCAAACATGTTTTAATCTCATCTGTGCCTTAGGCTCAAAACTGTTTTGATAGCCCAATTAAGTCAAACCATTTTAAACGTATAGGAAACTCTGATTCACTATTGTAATGACCCCAAAACCCGTTCCTATTTATTTTATATTTTTGGGAATTTTAATTTGAACTTATGTGTGTATTTGATGTGTTAGAAAATATTTTTATGACTTGCATATATTATTTGAGCATATGTGGTAGTTAAAGTGTTAATTGAAATTTTGTTAAAAGGAATAAATGAGTTAGTTGAAACTTCAGGGTCCAAAGTGTAACTTTAAAGTTTAGGGGCTTATTTGCTCAAAATGAAAGTAGAGGGACCAAAATGAAAATTCTATAAAAATCTTCATATACTTATCTCCTCACCTCTTCCTCTCTGCGTTCACATGCATAATTCTCAAATTCATTTCTCTGGTGGAAGACGAAGGGAGTAAGTTTATTTTCTTATTTCGATTTAATTCTTTTTATTTACTTGTCCGTTTTAAAAACTAATTATATAAAAATGATCAGGGCGTCGAGTAGGTCATTTCTACCCGAACAAAACATATTTCTGCGATACTTTTTCCGGAAATAGGTAAGTTACTAATTCCCTTTAAATAGTAAAATGGTCATATATTTGCTATATGTGTGAAAGTATACTCCTATTTGTGGGACGGTAAAATATTAACTTGAATTAAATGTTAAATAAGTATATTATAAAATTATACTATTATTCTTGGGACGGGGAAATGTATGAAAGTATCCCTAAATGAGTATATTGGTATATTAGAAAAAATTATATTTATATTTGATACTTCTACTTGTTAATTTTGTGATTTGGGTAATATTTGTTATACTTGTAATTTTGGGACAAAGGGAGTATATAGAATTGGTTTTAGCTGGATGTGGAATGGCTTAGAAACTCAAGTTGTAACCTTAATGGCAGTTACTAAAGTTGTATAGTTTATGTGTTATACTTTTGGGACGGAAGGAGTAAAAATGAACTAAAGAAGAAATCTGGGATTTGGCCCAAAATGGGAGGGGGCGCGCGCACCCTAAATAAGAAGGCGCACGCACCCCATTGTTATCAACTAGGCAAAGTGTCTGATCAAGGGAAGCGAGCGCACCCTTTTGGGTGGGGCGCGCGCACCCTTAAGTGACCAAAAATTGTGAGGCTTCTGATGGAAGGGAGCGCGCGCACCCTATTGGGTGGGGAGTGCGCATCTCCCCTGTTTTCCAAGTTTGATAGTTTGTTTAACTTGGGTACAAGAGGACAAATGTTTGTGTCGTCCTTGGGGTTGTTTAGGACCCAAATGTGAATGTGTATGACTTTTATGTCGTTGATGAAAAATATTGGGTTGTGACTAAATGTCCTTGTTATTGACTCTTTATGAGAAATCTTTCGTGTGCACCTTGTGATGTATTTGGCTTAGTTCCTTCTTGGATTCAATGCCCCGGGTTTTGTTAGCAAGTATTCATTACTGTGCTTCTTGTAAAAAGTCCAGCTGGTCTTGTTGTAGAGTCAGCCAATGGAAGAATTATAGTGGTACAGGTAAGTCCACTATAAGGTTTTCCATTGGAGCTTCTGAGTCAGCCGATGGAAGAAGTATAGTGGTACAGGTAAGTCCACTATAAGGCTTTCCATTGGAGCTTCTGAGTCATCCGATGGATGAATTATAGTGGTACAGGTAAGTCCACTATAAGGTTTTCCATTGGAGCTTCTGAGTCAGGCGGTGGGAGAATTATAGTGGCACACAAGCCAAGTTCACTATAAGGTGTCCACTGCGCCTTCTTTGTTTCCCCAGTCCAGATTGGCCTTGGATGGGATGAATTGCTTCCTTTGGTGAGCATTAGGGTTATGACTTTGTGTCATATTTCCCTCTCTGGTTACTTGGTTCTATTGGTTATGGTTTGGTTTTCGGGATACCGGCTTCAGCTATTTATGCTGCTCAGATGGTTTTCTCAGTTGGTTTTCTCAGATGGTATTCTCAGACAGTTATGTTATTGGGTAAACCTTGGCTTGGTATCCACCGGAGTGTGGGCTATGTGGTAATTGTGATATATGAGTTGATGTTATCTCTCATGCTATGTGCTATATGCTATATGATTACTGTTGATATAGTTTCTTTATGATTATCATATCAGCATGTAACGTAGTTGCATTTTAGTAGCTTACTGAGATTTATTCTCACCCTTTATTTGTTTACTGTTTTAGATAAGGCGGGTCCAGGGGATAGGACACTTGGCACGGGAGGACGTTGGAGTGGTAAGAGTTGGGACTTGTTTTGTTAAGGTTGCATTATGTAAATGTGAAACCTTTTGGGTAGAGTACCCGTACTTTCTGTTGTCACACCTATTTTGGATTATGTAGGTGTATGTACATTTGTTTAAAAGTTTGTAAGCCTTCGGGCTAAGTACTTTCGTTGTGAAAGTTGGTTGTAAAGTTTGTTTAAAGTTAAGTGAAGTCTTTGAACTTCAAGTGTGTTTTTGTTGGGTTTCGTAGTAACATGCGCAGCGGAATATAGCAATTTAAAATTTTAAGAAACCCAAAGCCATGGATCCGTTCATATGATTAAATCAAATACAACATAATGAATAAAGGAAAAAACTAACCCTTGATGGCTATCAAATTTCTCTTGGTCTTTGGTGGAGATTTGAAGACTTGATCACGATCACAAAGCTTGAACACGAACTTTGAAGATGATGATTTTCACCCTCTAGCGGTATCCACACTTCGAACGAATATCAAAGGAACTTCTTTGATCTTGGTTGCTAGACCAATATTATGAAACACACTTTCACAATTTAATAAAGAACTATATGGAATTTATTTGTGAATTATTTCGTTCCTCAATCAAGGATATCTTAGAACAAAATAAATTCTCTCTCAAACACTTTGGAGACTCACAAAAGGCTATCTCTGAAGTTCTGGCCGAAATCATCCTTTTATACACAAGCAAGACCTATTCCAAATAGGAACCTTGTGTCAAAAGACATTCCAAATCGAATTAGGAAAGTGCCAGCCGACAGTACTGTGCGGCCGCCCAGAATTCACTGTGCGGTCGCACATCTATCTGAAATAAAATGGTACAATTCTGAGCTAAGTGTGCGGCCGCCCAGTCCATACTGTGCGGTCGCCCACTTCCCCAGAATGTCCAGAATTTCCAAAATTCCAATATAGTCCTTTTAAAGATTTGTTCTATTGTGTGTGACCCTCTAGGATTATACTAAGTTGGCAATGGGTTCAAACATGAAACCATAAGATATGATTAGGTTCTAGCAAACCGTCATACCTACCCAAATAGTATAACTAGATACAAGTTCGCATTCCTTTTAGAATATGTCACAATCCCTTTGTCCACGATGTCATTGAACACAAGTCATGGCCAAACAGTCAACTTGTTTTGTTCAATACTTTCTCGATTCCGAATATGTTGATAATTCAAATGCTATTGATCCAATCAATCCATTTGAGTCCGGCCGAACATTTCATCAACATCATTCCTTCGAGGGGCCCAAGCTTGACATCTCTTCGTGGAGGGACAAATCCATTTAGCTTATTATTCTTCCCAACGGGAATCCGATCATGCCAATCATACCATTTATAACTACCGTGTTAAGGTAGCGTTTGAATATGTCAAACATAATGTTCATCAAGTGGAAGACTATAATAACTTCATGTCCAAGGATTCAAATGACATAACTAATATGAGATATATGTTCGACATAGACCATGACATAAATCTCATACAGCGGGTCATGTCCAGTACCTTGTTCCAAACAAGTACCCATAAATCTAACATGATCATCCCATGATCATTTAGCCTTTATACTAGTGCTTAACGAGTACTAGGGACGGAGATTATTATAAGTAAACATGAACAACAATAATAATCAAAGCATCTCTTTATTGATATGAAATAAATGATAACAATTACAACGTTTATCAAACGTGCCTAGGGCACCACTGCCAACAATCTCCCACTTGCCCTAGGCCTAATTTCCCATGTATCTAATACCCATGGACCTAACATGACCATCATGTTTAGCTTGTGGAAGTCCCTTTGTTAGCGGGTCCGCAACATTGTCATCAGTAGCTACTCTGCATATATTTACGTCTCCCCTATCAACGATCTCTCGAATGATATGAAAACGCCTAAGTATGTGTTTGGATTTCTGATGTGCTCTTGGTTCCTTTGCTTGAGCAATAGCACCATTATTATCGCAATAAAGGTCTATTGGATTAGCAATGCTAGGAACCACTTCAAGTTCAGTTATGAACTTCTTAATCCAAACAGCTTCCTTTGCAGCATCCGATGCAGCAATATACTCAGCTTCTGTTGTAGAATCAGCGGTTGTACTTTGCTTGGAACTCTTCCAGCTTACAGCTCCACCATTTAACATAAACACAAAACCCGATTGCGATCGGCTATCATCTTTGTCGGTTTGGAAGCTTGCATCCGTGTAAGCATTTACAACGAGATCATCTTCCATTCCTCCATAGACCAAAAACGAGTCTTTAGTTCTTCTCAAGTACTTAAGAATCGCTTTTACAGCTATCCAGTGATTTTCGCCAGGGTCGGATTGGTATCTACTTGTCATGCTCAAAGCATAAGACACATCCGGCCTAGTACAAATCATGGCATACATGATGGACCCAATTGCCGAAGCATATGGAACATCATTCATTTTCTCACGCTCATCGTTTGTCTTAGGACATTGAGTCTTGCTTAGAGAAACTCCATGTAACACGGGCAAGGTGCCTCTTTTAGAATTATCCATACGGAATCTTCTAATGACCTTGTCAATGTATGTACTTTGGCTTAAACCAAGTAGCCTCATTGATCTATCTCTATAGATCTTAATGCCAAGAATATATGCGGCTTCACCCATATCTTTCATTGCGAAGCACTTTCCTAACCAAGTCTTCACAGACTGAAGTGTAGGAATGTCGTTTCCAATGAGCAATATGTCATCCACGTATAAAATAAGGAATAGCACTATGCTCCCACTAATCTTCTTGTATACACAAGACTCATCTTCGTTCTTGATGAAACCAAACTCTTTGACCGATTCATCAAAACGGAGATTCCAACTCCTAGAAGCTTGCTTCAATCCATAGATGGATCTTTGCAATTTGCATACCTTAGAATCTTGTTCAAAACCTTCTGGTTGTGTCATATACACATCCTCTTGGAGTTTTCCATTCAGGAAAGCGGTTTTGACGTCCATCTGCCATATTTCATAGTCATGATATGCGGCAATGGCAAGCAAAATTCTTATAGACTTGATCATTGCTACGGGTGAAAAGGTCCATCATAGTAAATACCATGAACTTCCCTGTAACCTTTCGCTACAAGTCTAGTTTTGTAAGTATGCACCTTCCCATCCATGTCAGTCTTCTTCTTGAAGACCCATTTGCATCCTATGGTTTTTACACCTTCGGGTGCATCAATCAAATTCCAAACTTGATTGTCTTGCATGGATTGCAATTCGGATTCCATGGCTCCAAGCCACTTGTCCGAATCAGGAGAAGACATCGCCTCTTGGTAGGTTGACGGTTCATCATTCTCAATGATTTCTACCTCATTACTATCCGTTACGAGAAATCCATATCTCTCGGGCTCGGATCGTAACCTACTAGATCTGCGAGTTGCTTGCGTATTTTGAACAGGTTCCACAACTCTTTGTGGTTCTTGTTCTTGTTCCACTATTGGTTCAATGTTATTTTCTGGGTCTTGAATTTCTTCAAGATTTATTTTACTCCCACTGATTTCTTTGGAGAGAAACTCTTTCTCTAGAAAGACACCAGTTCGGGCAACAAACACTTTGTTGTCCTCGCGGTTGTAAAAGTAATATCCTCTAGTTTCCTTAGGATATCCCACGAAAATACATTTATCAGATTTGTGTGCAAGTTTGTCTGAGACAAGTCTTTTGACAAAAGCTTCACAACCCCAAATCTTCATGAAAGACAGACAGGGCTTCTTTCCGCTCCACATCTCATATGGAGTCTTTTGAACCGATTTAGTTGGAACACGATTTAGTGTGAAAGCAGCGGTTTCTAGGGCGTAACCCCAAAAGGATATTGGAAGATCAACTTGACTTATCATTGATCGAACCATGTCTAACAAAGTCCGATTCCTCCTCTCGGACACACCATTCCATTGTGGTGTTCCAGGTGGAGTCAATTGTGAAACTATTCCACAATTCTTTAGATGATCATCAAACTTGACTTAAGTATTCTCCACCTCGATCTGATCGAAGTGCTTTTATACTTTTGCCAAGTTGTTTTTCTACTTCATTTTGAAATATTCTAAATATCTCAAATGTTTCACTTTTATGTTTCATTAGGTAAACATACCCAAATCTACTATAATCATCAGTGAAGGTTATGAAGTATTGAAATCCTCCCCTAGCATTGCTACTTAATGGTCCGCATACATCGGAATGTATCAACCCCAATAAGTCACTTGCCCTTTCACCCAACTTGGTAAAAGGTGTCTTAGTCATTTTTCCAAGAAGACACGACTCACAAGTATCATATGACTCTAAGTCATATGAACCCAAAAGTCCGTCCCCATGGAGTTTTGAGATACGCTTCTCATTAATATGACCAAGACGGCAATGCCATAAATAGGTATGATTTACATCATTAGGTTTAGATTTCTTATTTACATGATAGACATTGTCATTATTTTCATTCTTGACATCCAAGATATAAAGGCCATTAAATGAATTAGCAATACCATAAAGCACATCATTTAAATAAATAGAAAATTTCTTATTCTCAATAAGAAACTTAAAACCTTCATTATCCAAACAAGAAATTGAAATAATATTTTTGCTTAAATCCGGAACATAATAACAATTGTTCAAAACAAGAATTAATCCGGAGGGTAAAGTGACTTCATAAGTCCCTACGGCTAATGCAGCAACTCTTGTTCCATTCCCCACACGTAGATCTACTTCACCTTCTTTAAGCAGTCTCCTATTCTTTAGTCCCTGCACATTTAGACAAATGTGAGAACCACATCCGGTATCCAATACCCAAGAATCAGTGGTAGAAAGGAGAATATCTATCATATAGATACCTGAAGTTGACGCAGCCTTGCTGCTCTTCTTCTTCTTTTGCTCTTCCAAGAAAGCCTTGCAATTACGTTTCCAATGACCAATTTCTTGACAATGGAAACAGATTGCATCCTTTTGTGAATCGGGTTTTGCCTCAGAAGCCTTGGCAACCTTTGCCTTGCTTATTTTGGGTTTGATAACTTTCTTACCCTTTCCTTTGGCATTAGCCTTCTTCCCATCATGAACCAAGAGCACGGGAGAACCTTTCTCCACAATTTTCATCTCTGCAGTTTTGAGCATCCCATGCAACTCAGAGAGATTCTTATCCATTCCATGCATGTTATAATTCATTACAAACTGATTATAACTTTTAGGCAATGAATTAAAAATGAGATCCGTGGCTAGCTCCAATGGGATTGGATAGCCAAGTTTCTCAAGGTGCTCTACATAACCTTTCATTTTAAGAAAGTGAGGACTCACTTGTTGCCCTTCATTCATTTTACAAGTAGTGAATGCAACAATGGTCTTGTACCTCTCTTGCCTAGCTTGCTCTTGAAACATGGTTCTCAACTCCACGCCTATCTCATAGGCTTCCAAATGTTCCAAACTTTGTTGGAGTTTTGAACACATAGCACCAAGCATGAGACAACTTACATCTCTAGAATCATTACGATGTTTCTTGTAATTGTCTCTTTCTACCCTAGGGGTAGTAGGCGGTGGTTCAGCGGGGAGAGGCTCATCGAGAATGTACAACTTATCTTCTTGCCTAAGAACAATTCTTATGCTACGGATCCAATCCATAAAGTTGGTACCATTCTCTTCGAGCTTATCCTTCTCAAGGATCGATCACAACGACATTGATTGAGTGTTATTAGTCATTATCTACAAATATGCAAAATTTCCAAAATTTAATAAGTACCAATTTTTCATTAAAGAAATAAATAATGTATTTTTCAAATGAAAATACTCTCATTAAATTATATAACCTTCATATACATCCAATGCATAATATAATTTAATTGGGCTAAGATCCAACTTTAATTTAACTTTTGAGTCCACGGAGGCGGACCGCTCAAAAACTAAATTAATTAGGTAGACAATCATGTCAATCATATCCCATATGATTCTTAGATCCATTTATGAGATTCTTTGAGAAATCCAATTTCAAAAAGCATGTTTAATCTCATCTTTTGCCTAGGCCCAAAACTGTTTTGACGCCTAATTAAGTCCAACCATTTTAAACGCATAGGAACCATTCAATTTAATGCACCTTGCGGAGGCAAGCCCACATTAAATTAATGAACCTCATCTTGCTCATACATGAATAAGATTAATGCACCTCGCGGAGGCGAACCCACATCAAGATTACCCATGCATAAACAAGTGTTTTAATCATGGCATGGCAAAGAAGGACTTAAAACTTTATTTGAAGGTTCATCACATATAGTATATAACACATTTATGAGCACATAATATAAACATGTTACACATCAAGTTTAGCCACTAAATTAATCTCCATTAATTTAAGCATGATATTTATGTGTCATTAGTTTCTCTATAATTATGAGGATGAGACTATTTCAACTTTGGTTATTATCTCCAAATCAAGACAACAAGAAGTGCGTTCGAACTAAGCCATTAGGCAACCACAATCCCGCACTAATTCAAGAAACCAAGAAAGTAGTCCATGTGGCCGAAACTAAGCAATAGATGGGCTCGATGAACGTAGGCCAATTGCATTCACAATTCCACATAGATCTCCAAACTTTGAATCAAGAATTTTGTTTCTCAATTTTAGCAATTATGAACTCTTCATAATTCTAACTTCGTTTTATCTTTGAAACTTTGATTGCGATCAATTTTGGGAAACACAATCTCGATGAACGCAGATTAGCCATCCAAAACTTGAACCAATCTAGGAATCACAAGACTAAAACAAATAGGAAAATCAAACCCCAAAATCCACACACAAACCAACTACCCAAAACCCATTCCAGATCAGCAAGTCTGGACTGGTTCTGTTACTGGTTTTGTTGAATTTTTTTCGAAAAATTCCAGATTCTGGTTTTCAACCAAAATCTGACTTTCTGATGCTGGTGTGCGGACGCCCAAAAAGATCTGTGCGGTCGCCCAAAAGTGTGCGGCCGCCCAGACTCTTATGTGCGGTCGCCCATGGCCATCAGAAGGTGCAGAATTTTCAAGTTCGAAAATTTTGTCTCAAAATTGTTTTTCCCCGATTATTAAAACTTTGATCTAATCAAAAATTAATAACCAACAATTTTGAATCCACCATAATTTATTTATTGCGATTGAATTGTGCGATTAAAGTTGCAAAACAATAAACCACATAAAATCACAAAACACATAAGCATCATATATTCCAATATTCATATCATGCAAGGCACATAAACAATTTATATACACATAACATGATCTAGGTATTGAAATAATCAACATGAACGGGGCTCTGATACCACTGTTGGGTTTCGTAGTAACATGCGCAGCGGAATATAGCAATTTAAAATTTTAAGAAACCCAAAGCCATGGATCCGTTCATATGATTAAATCAAATTCAACATGAACGGGGCTCTGAACACGAACTTTGAAGATGATGATTTTCACCCTCTAGCGGTATCCACACTTCGAACGAATATCAAAGGAACTTTGGTTGCTAAACCAATATTATGAAACACACTTTCACAATTTAATAAAGAACTATATGGAATTTATTTGTGAATTATTTCGTTCCTCAATCAAGGATATCTTAGAACAAAATAAATTCTCTCTCAAACACTTTGGAGACTCACAAAAGGCTATCTCTGAAGTTCTGGCCGAAATCATCCTTTTATACACAAGCAAGACCTATTCCAAATAGGAACCTTGTGTCAAAAGACATTCCAAATCAAATTAGGAAAGTGCCAGCCGACAGTACTGTGCGGCCGCCCAGAATTCACTGTGCGGTCGCACATCTATCTGATATAAAATGGTACAATTCTGAGCTAAGTGTGCGGCCGCCCAGTCCATACTGTGCGGTCGCCCACTTCCCCAGAATGTCCAGAATTTCCAAAATTCCAATATAGTCCTTTTAAAGATTCGTTCTATTGTGTGTGACCCTCTAGGATTATACTAAGTTGGCAATGGGTTCAAACATGAAACCATAAGATATGATTAGGTTCTAGCAAACCGTCATACCTACCCAAATAGTATAACTAGATACAAGTTCGCATTCCTTTTAGAATATGTCACAATCCCTTTGTCCACGATGTCATTGAACACAAGTCATGGTCAAACAGTCAACTTGTTTTGTTCAATACTTTCTCGATTCCGAATATGTTGATAATTCAAATGCTATTGATCCAATCAATCCATTTGAGTCCGGCCAAACATTTCATCAACATCATTCCTTCGAGGGGCCCAAGCTTGACATCTCTCCGTGGAGGGACAAATCCATTTAGCTTATTATTCTTCCCAACGGGAATCCGATCATGCCAATCATACCCTTTATATTTTGAGAGATAGTCAACTATCATTAATAAGGGTAGAGTTGGTATACAACAACAAAATAGCCTTGAAAATAGTAAAACGACATATATTTTGAGACAAAAAATAACTCTCAAAACGACATCTATTTTGAGACGGAGGGAGTACCGTGTTAAGGTAGCGTTTGAATATGTCAAACATAATGTTCATCAAGTGGAAGACTATAATAACTTCATGTCCAAGGATTCAAATGACATAACTAATATGAGATATATGTTCGACATAGACCATGACATAAATCTCATACAGCGGGTCATGTCCAGTACCTTGTTCCAAACAAGTACCCATAAATCTAACATGATCATCCCATGATCATTTAGCCTTTATACTAGTGCTTAACGAGTACTAGGGACGGAGATTATTATAAGTAAACATGAACAACAATAATAATCAAAGCATCTCTTTATTGATATGAAATAAATGATAACAATTACAACGTTTATCAAACGTGCCTAGGGCACCACTGCCAACAGTTTTTGCTAAACTTTATAAAAGTACATTTCGAAATCTTTTTTTAAAAAGTGTTTTATAACGTCTTCCAATCGTGTCCCAAGCGTGGGGCCAAGTAGGACCATGGGACAGGGGCGCGACAACTCATCTTGCTCATAGATGAATAGAATTAATGCGCCTACGCTAGGGCGTAACCCACATAAAACTACCCATGTACTCACAAGTGTTTTAATCATGGATTGGCACTTGACTTAAGTTTTAAGAAGGTTTATTTGCTTAGAGATATGCATCATATATTTAATTATGTCAAACATAATATAATATACTCTTTGCATAATGATGTTAACTAATCCAATTAATTAACAAAAGCAAAATCTTGTGATTTAATTATGAAGCAACATAATGGGGACGGAATCTAAATTATCTGTAAACAATTTACAGATTGGATATTTTATTCACATTCCCAGAAACAAGGCGTAAGCCTGCCATTGGTCCATGCAATGAATTAATCCAAATATAGTTTCCTTCTCTTGCAAATGATTTGCACTTTGTATAGGGGTAATTCTGAAACTTTGAGATTACGCCAATCTTAAACTCCTTTAAGATTCTGATCTCATTAACAGTTTGGACTTCTGAACTTAAATCTGTTTCAGGAAACACGGTCTCCAAAACCAGCCATCTGAAAAAGATTAGAATCAGAATGCCCAAACCATCCGTACGGATGTTTCTGGAAGCATCCAGATTTATCTGTACAGCTCTTTCATACAAGTCACATAAACTCTGAACTCTTCAGAATTCTGAAACTGTATCTGCAGAGCATCTTGAAATTGAAAGCACAAACCGCACAGCCGAAACTAAGCCAAAAGGCATCCACATTTCCGTGCTAAGATCAAGAAATCAAGCAACTTCTCTATACGGTCGAAACTAAGCCAAAAGGCATCCACATTCCCGTATAAATTGGATACTTGTTTCAAGCTCTTTCATTGTCTCTTAATCTCACAGATTACAGCAGTTCTAAACTTTTTAGAAATCTGATTTTTGCAATTCCTTTTGAATTGTTTGGCTGAAAACTGTTTCAGGAAACACGGTTTTGAAAACCAGCCGTCTGAAAGCAGTTTCCAGTTTCCAGATTCGAATTCTGTAAACAATTTATAGAATAATCTGAACACCAGAAAACAAAATCAAATCTGAGAATTTCCAAACTATCCGTACGGATCAGTTTGGCATCATCCAAACCATCCGTACGGATCCATTGATAGGATCCCAGATTTCCAGTTTTTTTAGAATTTCAGAAATTCGACCAAATCCAATATCATGTTTATACATAATCAGATTACAGAAACATGAATTTACAGATTACGAATTTAATTAGATCTAATCAATACCATGAATAAAAAATTTATTACTTACACAAATTAGATCCAAATTATCAATACACATAATCCAATTATTTATTGATATCCCAAACATGCAATTATTCATATAGATCAAATCAATACAATAATTACATAATCCCCATATTCATGCTCATAAATTTTATATCTCATATATAAAACTCAAATCACACATTCATCTTATTGTCATGTAGATATTATATAATCGAATTAAACAATTTCAACATGATATACTAAAATAATCAACAATGAACGGGGCTCTGATAACACTGTTAGGTTTTGATGCATCATGCGCAGCGGAATAAACAGATAAAATCAAACACCCCCAAGAGTCCATATCCGTGCATGTTGATTAAATTAAATACAAGATGAAAGAAACATACCCTTGTAGATCGAATCCATTAATACGGACTTTAAGGTGCTAAAGCAAACATGCTCTATCGGTATCCACACGTCGAACGGATATCAATAACACCTTCTTGATCTGGATTGCTAGACACAAGGCTTGATGAAGAAACGATTTCTTCATAGGAATTATTTTTCTCCAATGATTATTGAGTTATGATGATTCTAAAACTCAAAACTAATAATCCCCTCTATATTTGTGTAATTGTTTCTCAAACAACATGTTATGATTTCTAAAATCAACCATTAGGTTTCTCAAACCCGACTGCACACATATATAATAGGGTATAAATCTAATTCCTTTTGGGATCAGAATTCCTTGTCAAACAAGAGATCTGAATAAACTGTTTTCCGTCTAGACAAACCATCCGTACGGATTGGTTGGGTAGCTCCCAAACCATCCGTACGGATCCTTCCAGTAGGATCCAGTTTTTCCCGTTTTCTGTGCCTTATTCAATCCGTTCTATTGTGTGTGACCCAATAGGATTATACTAAGTTGGCAACGAGTCCGAACGAGTCAGAACCCATAAGTCATAAGAGGACTCTAGCAAGCCATTATGACTACCCAATTAGTATAACTTTGAAACCCCAAAGTAACCTTATAGAACATATCACAATCCCTTTTTCACACGATATCATATTGGACATAAGTCCTGGTCCATGTCAACTTATGTTGTCCAATGCTTTATCGATCTCGAGTAGATTGATATGAGCAAATAACATTGAACGCTTCAATTCATTTGGGTACGACCGTACACTATTATCAATCTCACTCATCGAGTGGCCAAGCAGATATCTCTCTTGAGAGAGGGACAAATCCCATCTTGACTTATCATTCTCCCTACAGGAATCCGATTATGCCAATCGTAGCCTTTATAACCACCCGGTTAGAGGTAGCGTTTGAGTACGTCAAACATAATGTTCATCATGTGGAAGACTATGATAATCTCAGGTCTAAGGATAAATGATATAACTATTATGAGATTTAATTATGACATTTGACCATGACATAAATCTCACAACGGGTCTATCCAGTACTTGTTCTCCAACATGTACCCACAAGTTTAATCCGCATCCTATGCGCTATAATCATCATATGATTATCCATTAAACTCATGCTAGCCCTTCATAAGTGCTAGGGACAATGATTATTATAATAAACATGCAAAAGATATAATAATCGGGTTTGTTATCTCTATAACAATGAAGCTATGATATAACGCATAGGCCTTTCTCAAGGGCCTAGGGCATAATATCCAACAAGAATACCATTGTTGTCGTAGCTTGTATTACTTTCGACAATCATGATCAATATCAAGAAACTGCTTATACAATATATACAAGAATATCCGGTAACCAGTGTCATTCCCAAGATCAAGATTCACGAGGTGTTCACGAGTTTAGCATTCACTTTTATCAGGAGTATTGCTCTAATAAAGGAAGCTATGCCCTTACTATGGCCTGTAGTAAGGGGTCAAACGCAGATACATAGATCTCCGATTATCACTTTGGCCCCAGCCTCATGATAAGCGTGAACCTATATACCTCCGAGCAAGCAAGGACCAGCTGGACTCACACAAGAATGCACAAGTAGGTATTTACTTGAACTACGAGAGTAGAACTAATCCAAAAGTAGTTAACTAGCTCACCAAGGAACATGCTTCAAGTAATCAAGAAGTCACATTGTTATCAAGCAACTATATGCAATGTTTGCACATACATATCAAGAACATTTCTCATACATGTTAGTGTTTGTTCATAGCACTTTCAAATTCATTACCATACACATGTATTGGTTTCAAGGTATTTACAATACTTTATCATCTTATATTCAAGTTCTCAATCCACTTCTATGGATGTTTAAGACATGTACAAGATTTTATTGTCTTATACCTGAGTTATCATTCTAATCTTTGGACATTCAAGTCATATATAAGAGTTAGACATCTTATACTTCAAGTTCATCATCCTATACTTTGGATGTTTAATCTCAAGACATTGTTCTAATGCCCCTAAGGTGCACAAACATTGGTTTTAAGACAAGCATAACACATTAGTGCTTGTTCATAGAACTTTCAAGACATAAAGAAGAGTTATTACTCTTATACTTAAGTTCTCATTTGAGTTCTATAAGTAGTCATGTCCAAGACTAAGTTCTAATGCCCCAAAAGCTACATATACACTTGCTAGGACATCTTATACTAAGGCTCTATGCCTTAGGAGGGGTAAGGTTTCATTTCATTTCGGGTTTAAAATAATTTTGTTAAAACAGGGGACCGGGCGGGCGCTTGCTTCTAACCGGGCGGGCGCTCGGTCTAAGGTTGCAGGGCAAGCGGGCGCTCGGCGCAAACCAGGCGCGCGCTCACAAGTTCAACAGAAATTTTTGGTCATGAAACACGAGGTAAGCGGGCGCTCATAACGGACCAGGCGGGTGCTCCTTAGGCTATCAGAAGGGCGCTCGGTAAGGACCAAGCGGGCGCTCGCTACATTTCCAGCCAAACCCAATTTCTTTCCAGGCTTAAGAATTCTCCATCCCAGTCGTAGGAGTAACTTTTTACTAACATTGTAACACCTTAGCAATACCCAGGAGTATACTAACAAGCTCAAACCATTAATTTCAAATTTCTTTCATCAATTACATAGTAGGTTTATACTCCATTTGTCCCAAAATTACAAGTATCACAAAAATCACCCCAAACACGAAATTGACAAACACCAGTATTAGGAATAAGATATATGCATGTTATTACAAGCAAGGGGGAGCTAATAACTTACCTAGTCTGAAATCAAGTTCACCCAAATTAATTTCTGTTCGGCAGGAAACGCTCTATTCAACGCCACGAATATTTATCCGGGATCAGAATCAAGAACAGAGGGATAATTAAACTCGAGAAGTCGAGAATAGGGTAAACCCTAAACCTAACTTTCAAGAACACAGAGAGAACGTAAAACCAAGTTTGGGTAAATGCCTCAGAGAAGAAGGCAAACAAACAAGATATACTTGGAAGTTTCAAGAAATGACCAGGAAGCCCCTCAAGTTTCACTTTTAACAAAAAGGCCCCAAAAGTCATATTTTCACAAAAGACCCAAAAGTCAAAACTAGACATTTAACCACCTTAATATTCTAAAGCAGTTAAGGAATTAACCCAAGCAAAACTAGCATATAATATGCAAGTTCAAGAATTTAACAAGCAAGTCAAATATTTAACAAGAATAAGGATGGGCGTTACACAAAGATTAATACTAACTTCCTTTTTGGTCATTCTTGCTAATGTAGGCCAAAAATCCATCACAGCCCTTCCTTGACAATTTGCAAGCTTTCATCACCGAAATAAAATCTAATCTAGTCCTAGGCTTCATGCCTTGGAACCTAACTCTTCGCCAGACGGTAATTTGAAGTAAAATTCCTTCTTAAAATAATCCACATGGGTATGGTATGAAGCTAACCAGTCCATTCCCAAGATTACATCGAATTCACCAATCTCCAAGTCGATCAAATCGACTTCCAATTTTTTATTTTTTATTTTCATCTTGGTTCCATCCTCCGAAAATCCCTTTAGACAGTTATTTCCTTGAGTTAACATCAAAAACTCAGCCATTTTGGCATTATAGATACTCACTGAATGATATGATACTTTCCATGCTATCATGAATATGAGACGTTTTTCACGCACTCTCCTACCATCAATGCTTATCATCTTTCATGCTATATGTGTAGATCATCTCTACAGATTATCACTCGAATCATAGGTCGTATACCAGACCACTGGTCATTTCAATAGACCGACTTCCTTACCATTAGTCAATTTCACTAGTCTTATTGGTCGATTCATTAGACCATTTCTTTCTCATTGGTTACCTTCATAGACCATTATCTCTTCATTGGTCGGTTTATTTGGCCATTCTTACTTTAGTAGTCTTTTCCCTAGACTTAATTACTAATCGTAGGTCGATCCACTAGACCCTTACTATTTTCACCGGTTATTCCAATAGACCATTTTCACTTTCGTTGGTCGTTTCACTTGATCACTATTGTTCACACTTGGCTGACCCACTAAACCAATTAATACTCATGGTCTTTTCACTCGAACCATACTTTCTTGCTCTAGGTTAGCTCACATGCTAACAATACTCATATAAGTCGTCTCAATAGACTAATCATTCAAATAAGGTCAAACAGTAGACCTATGGTCATTTCAATGAACCAATACTACTTTCATTAGTCAACTTACTATACTCCTTGGCCGCCTCTTTAGACCTTAATATTTCCCATAGGTCATTCAATAGACCATCACTTAGTTTCATTAGTTGACTTTACTGGACTATTTGGGGTTTCATTAAATCATAACTATTCACCTCGGTCATTTCAATAGACCATTACTTCCTTGGTAAGTCGTTTCACTTGACATAATCATATATCACAGTCATTTCACTAGACCGTTTTCACTTTTCGTTAGTCATTTCATTAGACCACATTTACTTTCATAGGTCGTTAAAATAGACCCTTATCACTTTCATTTGGCCATTTCACTAGACCATACTTTCATTCATTAGTCGTTTCAACAGACTATACTTTCTTGTTCTTGGTTAACGGACACTTTTAAAACTACAGAACATAAATGAAATCACAAAACTTTTAGGAATCATATAAGAGAAAATCACTTTTATTTATAAATGGACTAGGTTCATAATTAAAACAAATTCAAAGTAAAGAAAAGATACTCAAATGAGTCTTCAAACTACTACTAGTTACTTCCACTAGCAATGAAAATTTAAAAGTATTCGTCGTCCCACTTTTCAAATTTCCTAGGCCTTCCTCTAGGTTTCCCACTTGTCACTTTTGGAGCCTTCTTCACTTTGTTCTTGGATCCCTTTGGTATTCCTCTAGACCCTTTGGTTGGTACTTCTTGTGGCTCATCATTATCTATTATGATTGGGGTAGCTTCATTCCCCTCTATGATAACATCTACTTCCTAGATTTCAACTTCGGCTACCAATTCTTCTTCATTTGGTGCCTCATTGCCTATAGGGGCCATTAGTTCTTGCTCTACGACTATAGTTGACTTTAAACGTTCCACTTCATCAAACCATATATAGACTTGTTCTCTAGTCTGATCAAAGTATCTCTCAGTGTCACTAAGATCTCCTTTATACCTTTGCAATTTTGTCTTTGTCTATTAGTGAAGGATTTGAAAACCTACAGTATATAAAATCTCTACAATTACCCTAGCATCTCTATTGTGACAAAAGAAAACAAAATCACAGAGAAAAGAAAGAAAAGAATGAGAACGAGAAAGAGAGAGAGACGGCGGACAGAGGGAGACGCGGGAAAGAGCGAAAGAAAGAGAAGGAAGAAGAGAAAGAGAAGAGGGATCGGGGCAAGGTAAAATCCTAACCTCTACGTTTGATTTCTCCATTTTGATTCGATCTAGTCAATTGTGAATATAAACTAGAAACCCTAACCCTAAAAGATGAACTAGGGTTGATTGAATGGAATCAAGAAGAGGAAGAATGAAGAAGATTATTGTGTGTGCGTGTGTGTATGTCAATGCGTGTGTGTGTTAGTGTGTGCGTATGGCTGTGTGTGTGTGTAGTGTGCGTGTGTTTATATGTGTGCTGGGAAGGTGTTTTAATGTGTGTGTTTTTGTGTGTGCAGTGTAGGTGCTTTTAGTGTGTGTATTTGAAATATTAGAAAATCATAATGGGAATTGAAAAGAGTAAACCCTAGGGGTATTGTAGTAAAACCCTAGGGGTATTTTGGTAAACCTAAAAAAGTATTTTGGGTATAAATTTAATTGGGTAATATGAGAAACCCTAGAATTAATATTAACCTTGAAAGGAGTTAAAGAGAATAACTCGTAGGTTAATAATAAGAGAAGTAAAGTACTTTGGGGACGGAAGTAAATAGTGTTTACTTTTGTCTAAGTCTATTATTGCATGATTGTAGATTCATGCACGTGATTTTGCGAAGGGAAATAACGCAAGCTAAGGTAAGGGATTACATTCTTTAGTTCTTGATGTTTCAATCCTTTAATGTAGGATTTCTTATATTCTTTCAAGAGTAGTTGCCAAGTGGCGGTAACATTTTGAATTCCTAAAAGTTGTGAACGTCTATTGAATGACTTTTACCCTTTGATATGTTTTAACTCAATGGGTACCTAAATATCTTTGAATTTGTTATGGTGTTCTTGTACCTACGAACACTAAGTGGAAACTTCGCTATATCGAATTTAACAGGTATATGCGTTAGCTTTGTCTGATATGAAAATGACTTAGCAAAACTTGGTCTGATATGAAAAGGACTAAGAACAATAGTCTAGTTTGATATGAAAAGAACTTAGACTTTTATGCTGCTTGATGAAGTGGTTATATTATCATGATAAATCTTAAATAAGGAAATATCCTTAACGGGGTAGGATCTCTTATTTACTTAGATGCCCTGATCAGGCATCGCACCTGAAATGGTGACGTTATCTTGGAATTGACGGATTTGGTAAAAGTGTCACATTCTTTGAAAGTAAACATTATTAACTGTTTTGAAGTTAGCAGTTACTTGATGATTTTATAAAAGTCTATCTTTGAAAAGTTTTATTATTGTTTCCGTTCTTTCGGTCATCTTTTCTTAGTACCCGAAGAGATCCCGTATCAACTTACTGGGCATTGTTCGCTCATTCCTTCCGTAATTATTGTTCTCTAGGTAATAAGTAGGAGAAGGGCTCTAAGGAAGGTGAAGGACGTCATTAAGGAGCACTGAAGGTTCTTTGGTGATTAGAGTTTAAGTGGACGGTGTTTACTAGCCGTTAATATTGAAAGACAATTGTTATGCTTCCGTTATTTATTTTGAATTGTGGTTAGATATACTAGCCGTGGAGATTTGAGTTGTAGTTTATGACCGTTTTCCTTTATTTTGGGGACGGAATTATACTATTTAAAGGTGTTATAATACTCTGAAATTTCGGGGTGTTACAGTTGGTATCACAGCTCCGGTTTAAGATTACTTGGGAGACATTAGAGTTAAGACTATAAGGACGATAGTACTTAACAACATTGGGATATATCTAGCATTAGAAAGGTAGTACTTTTGGGAGAAGTTACTATTTTAGGAAACCTACCTTTTGAAGAAACCTTCTAAATTAAGAAACTTTTTAAGTATATCTAAGTTTGGGAACTTTCCATTTATAGAAACTTACTATTTTGGGAAATAACCTAAAGTGAGATTTGTAGAGGAGTATAAGTATATAATTGGGAATAATTTTGAATGACTGTGAATGAATGTTGTCTCTTTATTAAGAATGAACACATTATGAGGTTTATGTGATTCTAATAGTGATTTATTTTCATTGTAAATCATGGACGGACCTAGCAAATCAAGGATGTTTTGGAGACATGTAGCTCTAAGAAGAAAGTTGATCCAACGTTATGTTTTGGGGATCAAAGGATTAAAGGAAGGAAAGAAAAAGTTAAATTGGTGCAAAACTGGAAAGAATTGAATAACGCCAAGGACATCATTAAGGAGCACTAAAGGTTCTTTGGTGATTAGAATTTAAGTGGACGGTGTTTACTAGCCGTTAATATTGAAAGACAATTGTTATGCTTCCGTCATTTATTTTGAATTGTAGTTAGATATACTAGCCGTGGAGATTTGAATTGTAGTTTATGACCGTTTTCCTTTATTTTGGGGACGGAATTATATTATTTAAAGGTGTTATAATACTCTGAAATTTCGGGGTGTTACACTTGGTATACCCACACCATTACTCGTCAGAAACATCATCTATCCCCAAAAGTATTTTAACTATTGAGACTGAAAATAAATTTATGCAACTCAAGTCATTTATCAGACACTTAAATAGTGATTGTTTGGTGGGTAAGAACAAATAATTCATTTCATGTCGTCTTATTTTCACGGGTAGTGAATGAATTGATCATTTTTGTGTACCGAAACAATATCCTTATAGTACGGTATAATCTAAACTTACAAAGACGTAAATTTATGTGAATAATAATTGATTGTCAATAGTTGTGAAATAATTTTGCTTGGCGGTAGTGGCGGATTTAGGCCCTTTGAGGAGGGTACTTAAAGACCCCTAACTTCTGTAATTTTTATAAATTTACCTTTTACAATTTTTGAATTTACTATATTGACCCCCCTTAAAAGAAGTTTTAGGGAGGTCTAGATTCGCCACTGCTTGGCGGAACAAATGTCTTATAGTTGTTGCCATGATGAAGATGTTGACTAGTGGTGTAAGTGATGAATGGCGGAAGTTGTCATTGAGGTTCATCAAATTGAATTTGTACGTATATTATTTGATGGGTTGGGGTTTTAGAAGGAGGCACGCACAGGGACAGACATACCTGCACGCAACAATGTGCTCCCTGTGAAGCGCATGTGCATTCAATTACTTCGTAACACTTAATATAAAAATATTTTTTCTACCTTTAATTTAGACTTATTCAATTAAAAGTGCACCCAATTAATCAAATAAATTATATTGTTCCAGGGTCATTATTCCACATTGTAACATTCGAGACCGAGGCTTGAATCACAAATCACAGTTTACATGAGGTTATTTATGTCGCGACCCCGCGGGCCCGAGACCGCGATCTGGACGTCGACTTAAAACCAAAACTGTGAAATACCGAAGTTAAAAATTCCATTTGATACCAAAAGGTGCAAACACAAGGTTTTGAAAATCATCTTGAACAACAAGGTAAAACTAGTATAAACTCCATAAGTTTATACACCAAAGTTACAAAATACACAAATCCTAATGACGTCAATGTTTGGTACAAATATCCCAAAAGGTTACACATTTATATAATGTAACTACATGACATGCTATAATCCACGAAGCGATAAGCAATAATAAATATCACATAGCACATAGCATTTATCACATAACAGATAGCAGCGGAAATAAACACATAACAAAGGATATAGCCAAGGTTTTCCAAACCGGAACATCCAAATAAAGGATCGCTGCGCAGCTTCAATAATCAACCAATCATCATCTTCATAATAGCATGAAAGCCGAAGAGAAAACCCCGGTACCGGAACCAATAACCATAAAAGTGTCACAAAGGACAAGGACCATGACACAAAGTCATGCCCGGTAGCTAGATACATTCACAAAGGAAGCTAACTTATCCTTTCCAAGGCCAATCTGGAAAAGGGGGTATAGAAGGGGGCAAAACAATGCTCAACATTATAATAGACTTGGCTTTGCCATTATAATCTTTCCCATCGCCCGATGCAACAAATATGCCAGCTGGGCTTCCAAATAAATGCTAAGTAATAATAATTTAGCATGAATAAACAACTTAAGGTTCCAAAGTAGGGAACCAATCCAATTAAATCACCACAAAGGTAAACCAATATAAACAGCACATCAAAGATGTCCAACATTCCCAAAACGGTACTTAAATAAATTTCATAACACATTTATTCACAAAAGAATCAATTCCACTTAAATAAGTGTTCTACGGTATTATTTTAAATTAATTAGAAGAAATAAACCTCAACTAGTTAAGCCTTAAGTCTTAAACCAAGCAAAAATGGCAAAATCCTGGAACAGGGGGCGGGCGGGCGCCTGGAATGGGGCAGGCGGGCGCCTGAATGACCAGAAGGTCTGGCCTTCAGAAAAGGGGGTGTAGGCGGGCGCCTGGCACCACGCGGGCGGGCGCCTGGTCTGGGTTCGAGGTCGGGAAACAGAGCTGGGCATTACCAAATTTCGACCCAAATTCTCCCAAAACACCAAATACTCAAAATCAAACACCATCAATCTTTCACCAAGCATAAATATGAACCACAACAATTTATAACTAGGATGAGGACCTAGGTAACATCATTTATCAACCAAGATCAAGGTTTAATCCCAATTTTCATCAAATCACCATTTTTAACCAAAAACTCAAATAAATTCCAAACAAATTCAAAACCCAACCAAACTTCAAATATAACACATCAAGCATTATCTAAACATGATATGAACATTTTAGCATCAAAATGGGGGAAAAGTAACTTACTTGATAAATCTCAAAGATGACGGAATTCAATTCTTTTTTATTCTTCGCGATCCTATCGACGATCTAAACAAGGTTCACGTTTTAAGAAATGAGAGATTATGAGGAGAAGATGAAGAAAATGAAGAGAGAAGGAAGAGAAACTTAGCTACACCAATGGGGGAGAGAGAGAGAGAGTTGTGCTGGGAAGGAGAGGGGAGAGTGAGGGAGAAGGTGACGGAGGAGAGGGAAGTAGGGAAATTATTTTAAAAAGTTACAACTAGACCCCCTCCCCATCTACTAACACAATTACTCCCCACTAACAAATAAGACTCAACAATTCTACACTAGCACAAATGACCCAAATAAAATGCTAGGCATAATTATTATAACACATAAAATGCACACATAATTATTTAAATAAATAATAATTTAAATAAATAAACAAGCAATTAAATAAATATTAATTATTTATTACTAATAAAATAGAGCCTAGATTTCGGGTCGTGACATTCACTCCCCCCTTAAAGAAAATTCGACCCGAATTTTAACGAGACTTACCTTAAACAAAAAGCCACGGAAATTTCCTTTCGATCTCACCTCGGAGCTCCCACGTCGACTCCTCGATGTTATGGTTCCTCCAAAGGACTCTAACCAACTCAATGCTTTTGTTCCTCAACTCTTGGACTTTGACATCTAAAATCCGAACCGGTCGTTCCTCATAAGACATATCGGGCTCAATATCCTCCGGTATCCTCGGTAACACGTGAGATGGGTCATGAACATACTTCCGAAGCATAGAAACGTGAAAGACGTTGTGCAACCGGTCTAAAGATGACGGTAACGCGAGACGATACGCTAGAAGTCCAACCTTTCCCAAAATCTCAAACGGGCCAATAAACCTCGGAGCCAACTTGCCTTTCTTCCCAAACCTACGAATACCCACCTTTGGAGATACTTTCAAGAACACAAAATCACCGGTCTGAAAACTAAGATCTCGCCTTCGGTTATCTGCATAGCTCTTATGTCGACTCTGGGCTGTCTTCAAGCGATCCCGGATAACTCTAACTTTCTCAACCGAATCCCGAAGCAAATCAATACCCACGATCCTCGCTTCACCAACCTCATCCCAACAAATAGGCGATCTACACTTTCTTCCATACAAGGCCTCAAACGGTGCCATCTCGATACTAGCCTTATAACTGTTGTTGTAAGAGAATTCCACTAACGGTAGGTGCGAATCCCAAGAATCAGAAAAGTCTATCGAACACGCTCGCAACATATCCTCCAAAATCTGAATAGTCCTCTCGGATTGACCATCGGTCTGAGGATGAAAAGCCGTACTGAATCGCAAATCTGTACCCAAAACTTCTTGAAATGCCTTCCAGAATCTAGAAGTAAACCTCGGGTCTCGATCTGACACAATACTAACCGGAACCCCATGCAATCTAACGATTTCATCGATATAAAGGGTCGCAAGCTTCTCCATCGAATACCTGACGTCAATAGGTAAGAAATGGGCACTCTTGGTCAATCTATCCACTATTACCCAAACACTGTCATACTTCCTACGGGTACGAGGCAGTCCCGTAACGAAATCCATAGTCACATGCTCCCATTTCCACTCGGGAATCTCTAACGGCTGAAGTAATCCCGTGGGTCTCTGATGCTCGGCTTTGACCTGCTGACACGTTAAACACTTCGAAACATACTCCGCTATTTCCCTCTTCATATTAATCCACCAAAATTGTTGCTTCAAATCCTGATACATCTTCGTACTACCCGGATGAATAGTATATCTCGATTTGTGACCCTCATCAAGAACTCTCTATTTAATTCCATCAACATCCGGAACACACAAACGACCACGGAAAGTCAACACTCCACTCGAACTCAATGAAAAATCCTCGAAGTTCTTTTCCTTCAATTTACCCATTATCTTCACAAACTCGGGATCTTCTTTCTGAGCCTCTTTTATCCTCTGAATTAGGGTCGGAGACACCCTAATATTCGCAAAAATAGCCCCATGTCTCGATTCACGCGGAGACCAATCTCGAACATCCTCAAGCATTTTCCATTCACGGACCATCATCGAAGCCACATAAGATTTTCGACTAATCGCATCGGCTACCACATTCGCCTTTCCCGGGTGATAAGAAATCGTACAATAATAATCCTTCAACAATTCCATCCATCGGCGTTGTCTATTATTCAACTCTTTCTGGGAGAAAAGGTATTTCAAACTGTTAGGCCCAATTGGTAGGAAAATAGGCTAGAGGGGGGGGTGAATAGCCTAATTAAAACTTTTTCAAAGAAACACTTTTATAAATGCAAAGTCACTTATCAGATTGCAAACTATTATCAGTAAGCGCAGCGGAGAAGATATGACTTGTTTTAACTCACACAAAATCAGTTTATAAAAAGGTTTTGAGAGCTTGGTTTAAACACAAAGTAGTTTCTAAAAGTTCAATGCAGTTTCAAGAGATTGGTCAATGGAAATGATGATGAGTCAGCAAGAACAGTAATGATTTGCCGGTGATAGAGTTCCAACCGGCAAGGACAGTAAGTAACAGAGGACACAGAGATTTGGAGAGGTTCACAGTGTAAATACTGCTACGTCCTCTACCAAGTTTGGTCAGAACTTGGATTTGGGTTAAGAGCACTATTAAATATCCCTAGTCTATTACAAGAGCGGCTTTGCCGGATACAAAGACTAAATTCTAGAGATAGTTTAATGAATCGTAAAGCAAATATCTGACCAAGTGTATTTGAGCGGCAAGTTCAAAAGAACTTATCTCACTCAGGTGGGTGTGTGAAAACTCAGACAACGTATTCCTTAAAATAATCTAGTTCGGGAATACTAACAGTGTTGTAGAGTTTGTGCACAAGTGTATGTCCTATTAAATGATCTAATGATTATCTGGACAAGGAATGTTTGAGCTTCAATGAATGCTGCAAACAACCAACTCTCTTCAATGCACTAAAATCACCAACCTTCTTCAATGCACTGAGTCCTCTATATATAGGAGGAGTTAATGTCTTAGCTTGTTGAAGAAGGATAACATTTGAATTTCCAGCTGGGTAGGTGAGGAGCATTTAATGCAGTATCCTTGGCATTAATGGCGAAGATACGCGTGCCTTAAAAGTCTGATGGGTAAAGACCCCTTTGTCTCAACCGGTTACCTGCAAAAGCAAGTAGAGACAGAGTATAGCTAAAAGTAGCTATGTGTCAGACGGCGTAGAAATCATTACAGAGTAGGTAAACTACTTTATAATAAAACAGTATAGAGACAATCAGCAAGGTTGACTTTAATGAAATGATGTCACCTGACTGACAGTGCAGACTGTCTATTATATCGGCATGTTGTTGATCGGCAACTTGTGTATCAAGTTGATCGGCATGGAGTTGATCGGCAACTTTGTTAACTGATCTGCTGATTTGCTTCCTCTTGCTGGTTTGTCTGGTTGAAGAGTTGAAATACACCTGTGCTGATCACAAAGGATCCTAAGGGCACCTTAAAAAGGTTCTAATAAAATTGGGGGACCCTAAGTGTAGACATGATTGGGATTAAGTAATTCTAGGACCTAGGTATCTATTTGAACAACAATCTCCTCCTAATTACTTAAGTCCAATCACCCTTAAAGCTAAAGACATCACTTATCTTAGGGAAAAGATTTCTAAGGATATCTAGGTATAACCAAATCCTAAGGTAAGTCACACTAGATGTCTAATGCAAAAGGTGGATTCACCAAAATAAATGGTGAAGCCGGTTCAAGGAATCGGCAAGAGTGATGATCTGCAAAAGGAAATAGCACAGAATAATGCAGATAACAACACAAATATAAGAAAAACATATTAGCACAATAAAAAATTTATAAGCAAAGAAATTTGTCTGTGAAGGTCTTCAATAAGATATCTACATCATAGGCTATGTGACTCAAGGATCAGCAGCTGGAGGATCAGAAATCTTGGGATCTGCTGCTGGAGTTGAGTCCTTTGTAGATTCAGTCTTCCTAGCCTTCTTCCTTGCTCTTTCTTCTTTTCTTTCAGCTTTCCTCTTTGCTTTGCTCTGTCTTCTCTGCGCACTTTCCAATCTTTCAGACAGCATCTTGTTGTTGGCTTCAAGAGCAGCTATCTTCAGATTAGCTTCGGCAAGGGCAGCTTTGGTCTTAGACAATTCTGTTTCAAGTCTTCCCATATCTCTTATCTGCAGCCTCTGATTATCAACAAGATTCTGTTGAATGTTATGAGTTGTCCCCAAGGATTCAGAAAGAGCCATTATACGCTCTTCTCTATCAGCAAGGAGAGCTTTCAATTCTTTGACCAGAGTATTCTCCTCCTCCTGATTGGACTTACGTAGACGCTTAACCAGGTCTTTATGAACATCCTTAACCAGGTCACCAACAGAAAGAGCCATATCACCAACATCAGCACGAGTGGCAGGCACTTGCTGATTTGTGAAATCGCCTTCACTAAACTTCAAATACTCATACAGACTGTTGACGATGGTCGGCTGGAAAATACTGGCAGACGTCGGGAGCACAATTGAAGGGATAAAATCTTCATTATTCAGATCAGCATCTTCAATAAGCACATCATCAGTCATCATCTCATCATCAGAGGAGATCAAGATCGGCTGAGATGGAGAGGGAGGAACAGGAGCAGCAGGAATAAGTAAGAACCATTGAAGGGCAGCATCATCAGCAGATGAGAAGAAATCGTCAGGGACAGAAGTTGAGACAATGAGATCATCAGAATCATCGGCACGACAGATCGGCAAAGGAAAATCAGGATGAACTATAACGGCACGATCAGTCGGCAGCAGAAACATACCACTGTCTTCAAGTGAAAGGAAGGTAGCCAAGATTAAGTTCAAGTAAGCACGACCTTCAAGAATCATAGTCATTAACCCGGCATTCATCAGCCTTGAGGTATAGACTAGATGATCGGCACGCTGACGAGGATGGAATAATGGCAGAGTCATAGCCAAAGCGGCAGACTTGATTAAATAAAGAAGGCCACGAGGATTGGTATGCCTAACTTCAATGATGTCAGTCAGCAGATCATTGATCATCAAGCAGCTTCTCATCCATCCATTTGTAGTAATGCACACTTCAGTTGGAGAAGGACCGGGAAGGGTAGATTCACCTCTAATCTTTATCTGTCCTGGTCTAGATCGAATTGGGTCATAGACCACTTTCTTCTTAAGTCTAGAAATCCGAGGAGTCTTTCCCTTTGTACGAACAATGTCATCATCATTGAGAATCCAGGGAAGATAGATTGGACTATCACTGGTAGAACCTCCTGGAGAGAATTTATGCTTGGTTACATGAGGGTGGTCTTTGCCGAATGGGAGTGGACATTTGCCTAAGGTATACTTGAAGGATAACCTTGGATGAACAGTGAAGAGAGGCTGTCCAAATTTGTTGGAGGGGATAGATGCATTGGAAGTGTACCAGTTGGAGCACATCATATCCTTCCCATTGAGAAAATAATCATAGCTGGGTGGTGGAGAAGTATCAACAGCATCAGGATCAACAAAGGCTTGTTCTCCAACCACCATGTAATCAGCAGGATCTATCTCATCGGCATGATTTACATCGGCACGAGCAGCAACAGGATCAGCTTCATCAGCATGATCTACATCGGCATGAGCAGCAGCAGGAGCCGGTAAGAGAGGGATGATAACGGGCGGCAAGCTGAACAAAGGTTGATGAAGAATCTCTTCAAACTGTAGACTAGCAGCAATGTCAGCATCCATATTAGGAGTACTATCATCAGCACCTCCTCCCAACTCCACAACCTCCTTTATTCCAGTAGGAGGAACAATCTGTATTTCAGGGGTGACTGATATTAACTGAGTGTCTGTAGTTTTCTCAGTAAGATGAGTGTCAGCAGTTGTCTCATTAGTCACTTTTTCAGCAAGTTCTCCTCCTGAAACAGATACATCCAACTGTTGAGTGTCCATAGTTGTCTCAACTGGAGCAGGAAGGTCGGCAGATAGACCCATCAGAGGTTGAGTGTCTGAAGTTTGCTCAACATGAAATTCCACTATATCTTTGATAGAGTCATCAGAATGCCTTCCTTCAACACTACTATCACCTCCAAATACAGACTCTGCAAAGACTTCAGTAGTGGAAGCTTTAGCCATGACAGTTCTGATTGGCATCTTGTCACTATCTGTTGTAACTGAAGTGGAAGGAGAGTCAGCAGCGGCTTTGTGAGCACAAACCAAATCACCAAACAAATCAGCACCATCATCATTATCGGCAGAATCAAGATCGGCAGAATCATCTGAACCATCATCGGCAACTAAGGAATTAACAGCAGCATCTACATCATCGGCAGAATGATCATCGGCATCAGATAAAGTCTTGCTGCTGCTGGGAGAAGGAGCTTGAGCAGATGGATCGGCAAGATTTTCGGCAGCTAGGCGATCGGCATCTTGCTTCAGCAGAAATTCATTGGATTTGTCAATCAAGTCCATAGTGACTTTCTTGACTGATCTGAAGAAGTGAGCATTGAGAGGACTGTCAGCAGGAGCCTCGTCATCATTGTAGGTCAGAAGATCTTCATTATTCTCCATTCTGCCTATCTGATAAGGATCAAACTCTGTGAATTGAGAGAGCTGATTGAAAGTCCTGGCGTAGATAATCCATACATCCTGAACCATCATATCTTGTCTAATTCTGTCTTGAAAGAGATAGATCTGGTTCCAGGAAAGTGGTAGAAATTCAAAATACCGACCAAAATTGAGCTTTAGTTCAGCCTCTTTCAACTGCTTGAACTTTGATAGAGGTACAAACTTCTCTTTCCACATATCAGTCCGTCTGTCCAAACTCCTTTGATCAACATAATCAGCAGGATTTCCGGGAGTGACAGTGTCTTTCATCTCTTCATGAAACTGAAGAAGACGACGAATAAAGGGAGGCAGATGGTCAATCGGAAAGACCCATTTCTTGTTCAAGACCTTGTTGGTGAAGGACCAAGGATTCTTGTAGAAGGTGTGGAAGGTTGGGTTTCTGATTGGAGCGCATTTCCTAGGAGTCTGAGACTTGAGCTTCTCAATGACATCCTCAATACTTTTGCCATCGGCAAAGTCATCAGTGAATTCTTCATCAGGAATTTCAACCTTGACAGCAGGATCGGTAGTTAGGGAAGCACCGGCAAGATGAGCAGGGGCAAACCTAATTAGCTTAGCTCTGGGATCAGCAGGAGGAATAGTGGAAGAAGGAACTTCATCGGCAAGCTTCACCTTCTTTGTCACCACTTGATCGGCAACCTTTATCAGTTTCCTTTTCTTTGGAGCACCAGGAGTAGAATCGGCAAGAATCCTATCTGTTGAAGTAGCAGGAGTAGAGACTGCTGCTGATTGAGAAGCAACTGAAGGAATGGTCTTTGCCTTTTTCTTCCTTTTAGAAACAACAGGTGCAGGAGCAACAGAAGGGGCATCGGCACTGGAAGCATTCTTTGAAATCCTTTTCCAATCCTTAGCATCAAAGAACTTCAACCTATTGAAAGGCAAGCTGGATGGAAAGCGATCGGCAGCCACTACATTGGCATTTCTCCTCAGAATCATACTTATCAACAGATAATGGCATCCTTTTCCAGGATTGGCCTTGTTCTTCAATCTGTCAGAAGCCCACTTATCAGCAGCCGTAGCGATAATCCTGAATATGTAGGCACACCAGTTGAACTCAATCTGCAGAACAATGGCGGCCATAGCTTCAAATTGCACATCAGTAATATTGCTGTGGGATCCAGATCGGCAAATGAGACATCTATCAACTATCTCAGCCAAAGCATAGTATCTTCGGGGATAGTGAATCTTCAGATGATTAGTGCCACTAAGCCTTGTGCCAGCACCTCTCATGATAATCCAAGCCCTATCCAGTTCCTGCTCATCAACTAGAGCACTCAACCCTTCATTCCCAAGATTGGGAAAAACTTCAGAGATAGAAGAGGGAGAAATAGAGATCTGCACGCCCAAAACAGTAGAATTGATGGAGACGATAACGGAGGAATCAGCACGAGCGCGGACAACTGAAGAGTTGGAGAAGAATTCTCTGACAAGATCCACAAATACTGAACTAACTCCTGATGGAGTGATGAACGAATCAAGCAAGGACCCAATAAGAAGATTCTTCAAGAAAACCCCGTCGGCTTCATCGTTGAAGTAGTCGGAGTCAACATAGCCTCCGTAGATATCTTTTTCGCCGGACATTGTCTGCAAAATTACTCAAACAACTCTCAATGTTAGACATAAAGACAAATCAAACCATAGATGATTAGAAATGAGCAGAGAATAAACATTAACACTTACCAGATTATGAATAGATGAACAAATAAAACGATGAATTGGTAATCTGGAAAGAGGAGAGATAGAGAGAATAGAGAGCAGAGAGAAAAATGGCGGAGAAAGAGCTTAATGGAATTTTGAAAGGCGTTATATATGTTATGGGGGAGAGAGAGAATATGAGAGGGCAAGGGAGAGAAATAACTGTACCTATAGTCTCGGAGACCGTGCGCACGCAAAAATTAATGCGCACACAAATCGGTAAGGTGAACAGTTAAAAGTAAGAGGGAGAAAGGGTAAATTAGTCAAAAATAAAATAGAAGTGATGATGACCTGTTTACCTGCTGATGTATCGCATTAAATGGAATACATCTTGACACGATTTTGGATAAGAAAGGTACACACACGTGTCAGGGAGATGGTGTGACCGATGTACCTTTGATTTGATTGCTTACGTCATGTGTCAGGAATCTTAACTTTTGCAGAGACGTGCTGATTTGATTTCATTAATCGGCAAGATAATTGAATCGGCAAGATAGCTTGAATCGGCATAATGATTGAATCGGCAAGATATATAGATAGAATCGGCAAGATAATTTTGACAAAATTTTCGATCGGTAAGATTTTGTCGGCATGTTCGTAGTCGGCAAGATAATTTGATGCTCTGCTGATTTGATCGGCAGACTAACACAAGTAGCAAGTTTAGCACAATTTTAACCATAAAAATCAATCATACCTAATTCACCTCTGAGGAATTCAAATCTTTTCTGATCCAAGGGCTTTGTTAGTATGTCTGCTCTTTGGAAATCGGTATGGACTTTGAGCAGCACAACATTCCCTTTTTCAACATGTTCCTTCAGGAAGTGGTATTTGATGTCTATGTGCTTGGTTTTGGAATGCATGACCGGATTGTTTGATACTGAAATTGCTGATTGGTTGTCACAATAGATGGGACAAATTTGAGATGGTACTTCATAGTCAACCAGCTGCTGCTTCATCCATAGAATCTGTGAACAGCAACTGCCGGCAGCTATGTACTCAGCTTCAGTAGTGGAAGTGGAAATTGATGCTTGCTTCTTACAGGACCAAGACACCAATCTATCACCAAGAAATTGGCAAGTTCCACTTGTACTCTTTCTGGTCACCCTACAAGCTGCAAAGTCTGCATCTGAATAACCTATAAGATTGAAAGATGAATCTCTTGCATACCATAATCCAAGGTTAGCAGTGCCACATAAATATTTAATAATACGTTTTACAGCCTGCAAATGGGATTCCCTAGGGTCAGCTTGAAACCTGGCACAAACACAAACAGCAAACATAATATCTGGTCTACTGGCAGTAAGATAGAGGAGTGAGCCTATCATACCTCGGTAGACAGTCATGTCTACTTTCTTACCAGACTCATCCTTATCTAAATGAATGTTAGTGCCCATCGGTGTGCTTTGAGAGTGAGCATTGTCAAAGCCAAACTTCTTGATAAGTTCTTTGGCATACTTGGCTTGACTGATGAATATTCCTTCATGGGTTTGTTTGACTTGCAGTCCAAGGAAATATGTTAGTTCACCCATCATGCTCATCTCGAACTTGCTCTGCATCAGTTTCTCAAATCTCTTGCAAAGGGATTCGTTAGTGGAACCAAAAATAATATCATCGACATAAATTTGAACAAACAATGAATGACCCTTATGCTTGGCAACAAATAAAGTAGTATCGATTTTACCTCGAGTGAAGCCTAAGCCATCGCTAAGTAAGAACTTAGAAAGGGTTTCATACCATGCTCTTGGAGCTTGCTTTAAGCCATAGAGTGCTTTCTTCAATCGGTAGACATGATCAGGCTTCTTGGAGTCCTCAAAACCTGGTGGTTGTTCAACATAGACTAGTTCTTGGAGTTCTCCATTCAGGAAGGCACTTTTCACGTCCATTTGATATAGCTTGAATTCCTTGAAGGCAGCATAGGCTAAGAAAAGTCTTATAGCTTCCAATCTTGCAACAGGAGCAAATGTCTCATCGTAGTCGATTCCTTCCTCTTGACGGTAGCCTTTAGCAACTAACCTTGCTTTGTTTCTAATGATTTTCCCAGCTTCATCCAATTTGTTCCTGTAAACCCACTTAGTACCAATAACTTGCTGAGAAGTTGGTCTTGGCACAAGTTCCCATACTTTGCATCTTTCAAACTGATTCAGTTCCTCTTGCATGGCTTCAACCCAACCAGGATCGGCAAGAGCTTCTTCAGTCTTCTTTGGTTCTATATCGGAGACCATAGCAGATGAGAAAAGGCTTTCAGCAAATGCTCTACTAAGGTTCCTAGTTAATCTGGGACCAAAGACATCACCAATCACATTTTCTAATGGATGATCACGAACAGTTCTGACTTCTCTCGGCACATCTTGTCTTACTGATTCTTGTTGTAAGGATTCTAGAGGAGGATCAAGATCAGCAGAAGGTGTAGGAGAAGAACTTTGAGTGAGAGGTGGATGAAAGTTTGGAGGAATAGGTCTTATAACAGAAATTGGTTGAGGGCTAGATCTGTCTTCAGGATGATCAGCAGAGTTTGCATCGGCAAACGGATTATGAAATTCATCAGCAGGTTCTGGTTCTGCTGATGAAGGAAAATACGGAGCACCTGCTGATTCTTCTGCTGAAATGACTGGATCAGCAGCTGGTACTTGATCTGCAGGATTAGTATTACTGGATTCACCTGTCTCATGAGCACTAGACACATTAGTACTATTTGGAGCCTTGTCAGACTC
Source organism: Campanula takesimana (assembly GCA_026119855.1). Lineage (NCBI taxonomy): Eukaryota > Viridiplantae > Streptophyta > Magnoliopsida > Asterales > Campanulaceae > Campanula > Campanula takesimana. Next base: position 1,577,538 of record JAOWBW010000084.1, read on the forward strand.
TAACAAATCAAATTCATCAAAGGTTACATGAACAGATTCAACAATTTTCAAAAGTTTCTTATTGAAAACTCGAAAGGCCTTACTGTGTTTAGCGTATCCAACAAAGATTCCTTCATCGGCTTTCTCATCAAATTTACCTCTGTGCTCTTTTCCATTGTATAGCACGTAACATTTGCAGCCGAATATCTTGAAGAATCCAATGTTGGGAATTCTGCCTCTCCAGAGTTCATAAGGAGTCTTGTTATGGAATTTGTTGATTAGAGATCTGTTCTGGGTGAAGCAGGCTGTATTGATCGCTTCAGCCCAAAAGTACTTCAGCAGCCTGGCTTCGGCAATCATGGTCTTACCAGCTTCAATGAGAGTTCTGTTCTTCCTCTCAACAACACCATTTTGTTGTGGTGTACCGCAGCTAAGAAGTTGTGGTCTATACCATGATCATCACAGTACTGAGCAATACCATTGTTCTTGAATTCAGTGCCGTTGTCTGATCTCATACTGATGATATCGCTTTCTTTCTGAGTTTGTAGTAGTCTGAATAACTTGGTGGCAACAGCATAGGTGTCATCTTTGTGACTGAAAGTTTCCACCCAAGTATATCTAGAGAAATCATCTACTACAACCAAGGTGTATCTACTTCCCCCGATACTTGCTGTAGATGTGGGGCCAAATAGATCCATATGTAGCAATTGGAGGCACTTAGAAGTTGACATGCAGGGCTTGCTTCGGAAAGATGACTTATGTTGTTTTCCAAGCTGGCAGGCCTTGCATTTCTTTGCTTGATCAGCAGACACTTGAGGCAGACCGGTAACAAGATTTGAACCGGCAAGCTTGGATAGATATTTGAAGTTCAAGTGACTGAGTCTCTTGTGCCATAGCCATGAGTTCTCACTGATGTTCTTAGCTACAAAACAAACATTAGCAACACCAGTAATAGCACTTAAGTCTACTGCATAAATGTTACCTTTACGTTTGGCAGTGAGAAGAGTCTCATTGGAAGCAATGTCTTTCACATAGCAACTGGAAGTAGTAAATACGCATTGCATTCCTTTATCACAGAATTGTGATATTGATAGAAGGTTGTGTTTCAGACCATCCACTAGAGAGACCTTCTGTACAGTAACTGCACCTCTCTTGATGGTACCTATACCGACGATTTTTCCTCTGGCATTATCACCAAACACTACTGGGGGACCTGATGCTTCGATAATGTCGGCAAGAAGATCTGCAAATCCTGTCATATGTCTTGAGCAGCCACTATCTAGAATCCACAAATCCTTGCTTGCACCAGTTGAGGCCATGAAGCATTCCTGAAATAAAACGGTATGCTTATGGTCCCCCTTATTCAAGGGTCCGAGGGTTAGTTCCTCTTTGGCAACCACATCTGGCCACCACTTGAGGATGAAACCTCAGTGGGTCCAGATAGGTGCTTCAAGAGGCATTCATGAGCCTTGTGACCATAATCAAAACAATTAGAACATCTCACTTGACTGATAGGCTGTGGAGTCGGTAGAATATCATTCTGTTTAGTCGGTGCATCGGCAGAACTAGGGAATTGAGCAGGCACAAACTTAGTAGGTTTAAAGGTGCCAGTGTTGCCTTTCTTTCCATTCTGTTTACCTTTGGCAGTTACCACTTTTTAGGCACTTGTCCATCGGCGGCAGAGGAGGTCAGATCGGCAGCACTTGCTCTGCTGATGTATTCACCAAGAATACCGTTATCGGCAGACTCAGTATCAGCAACCTTAACATATCTTTGTTTGTGCTTATCATTCCTTTTGTTCTGGTTCTTAGGATACTTCATTGCCACAGCACTGTATATTGGCTTAGCATCCTTATGCACTGAGTTAACAGGACTACATTCAACTTTCTCATCCTTTTTCTCGGTAGCACAAGTTTCAGTAGAGCTACTGCTGCTGGAATCAAATCCTAACCCAGATTGGTCCTTATATGACATTTGGGTCTGTAGGATAGTTTCAACAGCAACTCTAGATTTTGTGTAAGAATCAACAATCCTTGAGAGATGATTGTTTCTTTTCACAAGATCTTCGATCTGAGCTATCAATACTGCTACTTGGCATTTGAGATCCAGGTTTTCTTTCTTTAAAGAAATAGACTCAAGCTCGTGTCCTTTGAGAGCTGAAAGTTCAGACATAAGCGAGCTATTCTCGTTAGAAATTCTTTTGAAATCAGCAGCCATCACTTTATGAACGCTACTCAGCTTCTCATGATCGATAAAAAGTTCATCCATTGTCTCTATCATTTCAGCTTTGGATATTTCAGGACAAGGATCAGCCAAAATTTTAGGAGCAGAGGCAATGGGTCCAGGAGAGAAGTCAGGTAGGGAAGAGATAGGTTTTGATATGTTTTTGGCAATGCTAGATTGTTCATTGAATAATAGTTTTCTGGTCATCGGTAAGGATTTTGATTTGTTGGTGGTGAATTGAGAAGAGTTACACTGGCCATAGAGTGAGGTTCCCACTTGGTGTACTTTGTATCCATATGGGTTTTCAGCTTTGACACTTATTTCTTTGAAGTGTGGTTGAGGTCTTCCAGCATATTCTTCTTTGACTGGAGTTCTTGGTGGAGATGGATCTCGGTAGACTGGAGTCGGCAAGGATGATACATCGGCATCTTCCAAATCTAGGGCGACAAAACTTACATCGGCATCTTCATCTTCATCGGCATCTTCATCGGAATCAGTTTCACACCAAACCGGCAAGGCCTTTTCTGTGCTTTCATCGGCAACAAAGCTTCTAGACTTAGGATGTCTCTGGTTGAATGACTTCCTCATGTATTCATATTTTGGTTGAGGACATTTAGAAGCAAAGTGACCAGGTTTTCTGCAGTTGAAGCAGACCAGATCACCTTTGTTGTTCTTTCCATCGGTAGCACTAGTAGAGGGTTTATTGTAGCTTGCTGGTTTCTGAAATGGTGGTGTGAAGGATTTTGGTTGCTGGTAGTTTCCTTTCTGCATCCTTTTGAAGTCTTTAAACCTTTTGTAGTTCCTAGCGAAGGCGGCAAATTCGTCTTCTTCCATAGGTTTTTCTGAGGTTATTTCATGGGTATTGGAACTGCAGGATGTTTGAGGTGGATCTATAGGAGGGAATTTGTTTGAAGGAAAGGATATCTGTGACTGAGCTGATAGAGACAAGTTTTTGAAATTTTTGTCGAGAACGTTAAGTTTTTGCAGTTCTCTCTCATACAGAAATAGACTAGACACAAGATTCTGAATAGAAGTCTTGTTTAAGTCTCTCACTTCTCTAACAGCGGTGACCTTAGTATGATACTCATTTCCCAAAGAACTTAGAAAACGAATATTAAGATCTTTCATAGTATAAACTTTACCTAATGAAGCACATAAATTACTTACCTCGCAAAATCTGTCGTAGGCACTCCTTAGTGATTCACCATCTTGTTTCTTGAAGGATTCAAACTCAGCAATGCAGTCGTAGAGTCTGTTGTCCTTCACCTGCTCGTCACCTTCAAAGTATGCAAGGAGCTTGTTCCAGCATTCTTGAGCCGTGGAGCACAAGTCAATAAGTTTGTATTGCTTGTCATCCAATCCACATGAGATAATGTGGCATGCTTTTCCATCTAGGGCAGCAGAAAGTTTGTCGTCGTCGGTCCATTCCTCTCTGGGTTTCTCAATCAAAGTTTCATCAATCTGAACATGAGTTTCCTGTTCAGTTTCTCGATCAGCATGTTGTGTCAGCGGAGTGGAGGGAATAGGTCTGTAGGTGGTTGAAACTTTTAACGGAATGATTGGACCACCTTCTATGACCTTCATCAACCGGTCATCGATTGAGTTCATATACTTTATCATACGAGATTTCCAGACACCAAACTCGTTGACATTCAACAATGGAATGGTGGTGATGTTGAATGACTGCATGATTTTTCCTGCCATGGTATCGGCAAACAAGCTGCAAAGCTTGGAAATTTCTTTCAAAATTCCAAGCTCTGATACCAATTGTTAGGCCCAATTGGTAGGAAAATAGGCTAGAGGGGGGGGTGAATAGCCTAATTAAAACTTTTTCAAAGAAACACTTTTATAAATGCAAAGTCACTTATCAGATTGCAAACTATTATCAGTAAGCGCAGCGGAGAAGATATGACTTGTTTTAACTCACACAAAATCAGTTTATAAAAAGGTTTTGAGAGCTTGGTTTAAACACAAAGTAGTTTCTAAAAGTTCAATGCAGTTTCAAGAGATTGGTCAATGGAAATGATGATGAGTCAGCAAGAACAGTAATGATTTGCCGGTGATAGAGTTCCAACCGGCAAGGACAGTAAGTAACAGAGGACACAGAGATTTGGAGAGGTTCACAGTGTAAATACTGCTACGTCCTCTACCAAGTTTGGTCAGAACTTGGATTTGGGTTAAGAGCACTATTAAATATCCCTAGTCTATTACAAGAGCGGCTTTGCCGGATACAAAGACTAAATTCTAGAGATAGTTTAATGAATCGTAAAGCAAATATCTGACCAAGTGTATTTGAGCGGCAAGTTCAAAAGAACTTATCTCACTCAGGTGGGTGTGTGAAAACTCAGACAACGTATTCCTTAAAATAATCTAGTTCGGGAATACTAACAGTGTTGTAGAGTTTGTGCACAAGTGTATGTCCTATTAAATGATCTAATGATTATCTGGACAAGGAATGTTTGAGCTTCAATGAATGCTGCAAACAACCAACTCTCTTCAATGCACTAAAATCACCAACCTTCTTCAATGCACTGAGTCCTCTATATATAGGAGGAGTTAATGTCTTAGCTTGTTGAAGAAGGATAACATTTGAATTTCCAGCTGGGTAGGTGAGGAGCATTTAATGCAGTATCCTTGGCATTAATGGCGAAGATACGCGTGCCTTAAAAGTCTGATGGGTAAAGACCCCTTTGTCTCAACCGGTTACCTGCAAAAGCAAGTAGAGACAGAGTATAGCTAAAAGTAGCTATGTGTCAGACGGCGTAGAAATCATTACAGAGTAGGTAAACTACTTTATAATAAAACAGTATAGAGACAATCAGCAAGGTTGACTTTAATGAAATGATGTCACCTGACTGACAGTGCAGACTGTCTATTATATCGGCATGTTGTTGATCGGCAACTTGTGTATCAAGTTGATCGGCATGGAGTTGATCGGCAACTTTGTTAACTGATCTGCTGATTTGCTTCCTCTTGCTGGTTTGTCTGGTTGAAGAGTTGAAATACACCTGTGCTGATCACAAAGGATCCTAAGGGCACCTTAAAAAGGTTCTAATAAAATTGGGGGACCCTAAGTGTAGACATGATTGGGATTAAGTAATTCTAGGACCTAGGTATCTATTTGAACAACACAAACTCTTGTGATCGGTAAAAATTTCAAACTTCGCCCCATAAAGGTAGTGTTTCCATTTGTGCAACGCAAATACTATAGCCGCTAACTCCATATCATGAGTCGGGTAATTCTGCTCACTAGGGGTCAACTTCCTCGAAGCATACGCAATTACTTTCCCATTCTGCATCAACACACAACCCAAACCCTCTTTCGAAGCATCACTGTAAATCACTGGGCCATCGCTCCCATTAGGCAAAGTCAAGATCGGTGCGGTAGTCAACCTCTTCTTCAATTCCTCGAAACTCTTGTCACATTTCTCGGTCCACACAAACGGAACATTCTTCCGGGTCAACTGAGTCATCGGAGTAGCGATCCTCGAAAACCCTTCAATAAATCTTCGGTAATAACCGGCTAAACCAAGAAAGCTTCTAATCTCTGTCACTGATTCGGGTCTCTTCCAATCCACTATAGCCTCTATCTTTGAAGGATCCACCGAAATCCCATCTTTAGAAATCACATGACCCAGAAATGACACCTCCTCGAGCCAAAATTCGCATTTACTGAACTTCGCAAATAATTTCTCCCTCGCAAGAACGGATAAAACTGTCCTCAAGTGTTGTTCATGCTCCTCTCGAGATTTCGAATAAACAAGAATGTCGTCGATGAAGACTACCACGAACGAATCAAGATAGGGATGGAAAACTCGGTTCATCAAATCCATAAACACTGCCGGCGCGTTAGTCAACCCAAACGGCATAACCAAGAACTCATAATGACCATAACGAGTGCGAAAAGCAGTCTTCGGAATATCCTCCGATTGAACCTTCAACTGATGGTACCCACTCCTCAAATCAAGTTTAGAGAAAACCACGGACCCTTGAAGCTGATCAAATAAATCATCGATGTGGGGTAGAGGGTATTTATTCTTCACCGTAACCTGATTCAACTTTCTGTAATCGATGCACAATCTCAAGGAACCGTCTTTCTTCCGCACAAATAAAACCGGTGCTCCCCACGGGGAAACACTAGGGCGGATAAACCCTCGATCAAGCAACTCTTGCAATTGAACTTTTAATTCCTTCAACTCTGCGGGAGCTAACCTATTAGGTGCTTTCGAAATTGGAGCCGTACCCGGCAAAAGATCCATACAAAACTCAATCTCACGATCGGGAGGCATATCATACTCGGTAGAGAAAACATCGGGAAATTCCCGAACTACCCGAACACTATCCAAACTAGGGGATTCCTTCCTAGTATCAAGAATACTAGCCAAATACCCCTCACAACCACTATGCAATAATTTTCTCGCTTTCAAATAAGAAATTAAGTGAACCCTTCTACTCAGAGGACTAGCCTCAAACACAAATTTAGGCACATCGGGAATAGAAAAAGTAACAGTTTTCTTACGGCAATCAACGGAAGCATGAAACTTACTCAACCAATCCATACCCAAAATGACATCAAAGTCTTGGATAGGAAGAACTACCAAATCCGCACAAAGGACATGACCACAAATAACCAGATCACAAGCACGAAAGACTCGATTAGAAATCAAGCATTCTCCTATAGGGGTCGACACCTCTAGCACGTACGGTAAAGACTCGAATGCAGCATTTAACATGGAAGCAAATTGCACAGAAATGTATGAATGAGATGATCCTAGATCTACTAACGCTCGCGCGCTTACATTAGACACAGAAACAATACCTCCAATAACCGAAGGATCATCGGTCGCTTGTTGTTGATTCATGGCATAAACCTTCCCTTGAACTTTGGGCTTCCCTGCGGCATCCCTTTTCTGACCCTGATTAATACCAACTCCTGACGCGGATGCTTGACCTCGGTACCTCGTACACTCTCTCGCGAAGTGCCCCATTTCACCACAATTGGTACACTTGCCTTGCTTTTTCCAACACCTATCCTCCGAATGGCCTACCTTTTGACAAAAGGTACAAGGCTTCCTATTCTGAATCCCTGGAGTAGTACCCGGATTCCTCGGTGTGGTTTTCCCCTTAAACTGAGATGATGCTCCCGGGTTACCTCAGTTGTCGGAACGGTAATGTGGCTTGCTTTGTGCTCCTTGCTTACTCGGGTTGGCCACCTCGGTCTTCCTCTTATGTTCCCCAATATCTTGCTCTATCAAATAGGCTCGGTCCACCGCATCTTGGAATGTCACAATCCGTTGAGCAATAAGTTGAGTACGGATGGAGGTCTTCAATCCCCGAATGAATCTCATAGCCTTTTGTTCCTCGGTCCTCACCAAATAGTCGCAATACCGGGCTAATTCTATGAACTTAGCCGAGTATTGTGCTATAGACAACACACCTTGCTCCAGGTTGAGTAGCTCGATCTCCTTTCGGTTTTGATCAACAACCGGAATGAAATGCGCCTTGAATTTGCGCACAAACAACTCCCACGCATACACCGTGTGAGTATCATCCCAAGTAGCTTTAACACCCTTCCACCAATGCTCGGCGGCTCCCACAAGCTTATAAGCCGCGAACCGGACCTTGTCCTCATCCGAGCAACCAAATACATCATAAATCTTCTCCATCGACTCAATCCATAACTCAGATTTCCTTACATCGGGTTCCCCATTGAATTCAACCGGTTTCAGTTTGAGAAATTGCTCCAATCCATAGCGGGGTGGTGCTTGTTCTACCCTCGGACCTTGATCATGTATGGCCTTCATGGCCGCCTCGAACATGCCTTGAAACATAGCACGTGCTTCTTCCCTTGTATCATTCTGATTTGCATTACCGGTACTACCTTCACCACTCCTTCTACGAACCATCGTAAACAAGTACCTGCATAAAACATCAACCGTTAATCACTCCGCACACTACTACCCACCTAGGTCATAATAGTCCACCTAGACTTATACTTAGAGCTAATGCCATAGCTCTGATACCAACTGTCGCGACCCCGGACCCCGCGGGCCCGAGACCGCGATCTGGACGTCGACTTAAAACCAAAACTGTGAAATACCGAAGTTAAAAATTCCATTTGATACCAAAAGGTGCAAACACAAGGTTTTGAAAATCATCTTGAACAACAAGGTAAAACTAGTATAAACTCCATAAGTTTATACACCAAAGTTACAAAATACACAAATCCTAATGACGTCAATGTTTGGTACAAATATCCCAAAAGGTTACACATTTATATAATGTAAACCAACCTATGCAACTTTCCCCAAAAGAATGTATCCACACTCGACGTCCTTTTCTCGTGATCAGCGAGACTAATCCTTAGCACCTGGGGGGGGTTAAGGAAAAACAAAGATAAAAAGAAAGGGGGTGAGATAAATCTCAATAAGTTACTAATGCAACTACATGACATGCTATGATGCACGAAGCGATAAGCAATAATAAATATCACATAGCACATAGCATTTATCACATAACAGATAGCAGCGGAAATAAACACATAACAAAGGATATAGCCAAGGTTTTCCAAACCGGAACATCCAAATAAAGGATCGCTGCGCAGCTTCAATAATCAACCAATCATCATCTTCATAATAGCATGAAAGCCGAAGAGACTAATCCTTAGCACCTGGGAGGGGGGTTAAGGAAAAACAAAGATAAAAAGAAAGGGGGTGAGATAAATCTCAATAAGTTACTAATGCAACTACATGACATGCTATGATGCACGAAGCGATAAGCAATAATAAATATCACATAGCACATAGCATTTATCACATAACAGATAGCAGCGGAAATAAACACATAACAAAGGATATAGCCAAGGTTTTCCAAACCGGAACATCCAAATAAAGGATCGCTGCGCAGCTTCAATAATCAACCAATCATCATCTTCATAATAGCATGAAAGCCGAAGAGAAAACCCCGGTACCGGAACCAATAACCATAAAAGTGTCACAAAGGACAAGGACCATGACACAAAGTCATGCCCGGTAGCTAGATACATTCACAAAGGAAGCTAACTTATCCTTTCCAAGGCCAATCTGGAAAAGGGGGTATAGAAGGGGGCAAAACAATGCTCAACATTATAATGGACTTGGCTTTGCCATTTTAATCTTTCCCATCGCCCGATGCAACAAATATGCCAGCTGGGTTTCCAAATAAATGCTAAGTAATAATAATTTAGCATGAATAAAGAACTTAAGGTTCCAAAGTAGGGAACCAATCCAATTAAATCACCACAAAGGTAAACCAATATAAACAGCACATCAAAGATGCCCAACATTCCCAAAACGGTACTTAAATAAATTTCATAACACATTTATTCACAAAAGAATCAATTCCACTTAAATAAGTGTTCCACGGTATTATTTTAAATTAATTAGAAGAAATAAACCTCAACTAGTTAAGCCTTAAGTCTTAAACCAAGCAAAAAGGGCAAAATCCTGGAACAGGGGGCGGGCGGGCGCCTGGAATGGGGCAGGCGGGCGCCTGAATGACCAGAAGGTCTGGCCTTCAGAAAATGGGGTGTAGGCGGGCGCCTGGTACCACGCGGGCGGGCGCCTGGTCTGGGTTCGAGGTCGGGAAACAGAGCTGGGCATTACCAAATTTCGACCCAAATTCTCCCAAAACACCAAATACTCAAAATCAAACACCATCAATCTTCCACCAAGCATAAATATGAACCACAACAATTTATAACTAGGATGAGGACCTAGGTAACATCATTTATCAACCAAGATCAAGGTTTAATCCCAATTTTCATCAAATCACCATTTTTAACCAAAAACTCAAATAAATTCCAAACAAATTCAAAACCCAACCAAACTTCAAATATAACACATCAAGCATTATCTAAACATGATATGAACATTTTAGCATCAAAATGGGGGAAAAGTAACTTACTTGATAAATCTCAAAGATGACGTAATTCAATTCTTTTTTATTCTTCGCGATCCTATCGACGATCTAAACAAGGTTCACGTTTTAAGAAATGAGAGATTATGAGGAGAAGATGAAGAAAATGAAGAGAGAAGGAAGAGAAACTTACCTACACCAATGGGGGAGAGAGAGAGAGAGTTGTGCTGGGAAAGAGAGGGGAGAGTGAGGGAGAAGGTGAGGGAGGAGAGGGGAGTAGGGAAATTGTTTTAAAAAGTTACAACTAGACCCCCTCCCCATCTACTAACACAATTACTCCCCACTAACAAATAAAACTCAACAATTCTACACTAGCACAAATGACCCAAATAAAATGCTAGGCATAATTATTATAACACATAAAATGCACACATAATTATTTAAATAAATAATAATTTAAATAAATAAACAAGCAATTAAATAAATATTAATTATTTATTACTAATAAAATAGAGCCTAGATTTCGGGTCGTGACAATTTATAAATGGGAATACTTTTAAAAAGGGTTTAATCTATAGGGGGTGTTTATGATAATTTCACCTTAATTTTTAGGTAATTAACTAATAAGAAAATTAAATTAAAAGGTTAAGGAATCTCCCGTATAATATGGACAGCGATGGTCAAGGAGGGATCTATCTTTAGTCACACGTACGCAGAAACCTATAAAGATAAACATCTCTTTATAGAGAGAGAAACAAACAACAGACTAACTTTTACATCTCTGTACATAAAAAAAACACACACACACATAGTGGAAAGATTCTCTCTCAACTCTGAGAGCAATTGAACCCAAATCTGGGTAGTCTTTGGAAAATATATAATCCCACCCCCAAAACGTCCCTTCAATTTAATTACAACTTCCAACTTATCCTCACCACCGCCCTCCCAAACCTACACCCAACCGAGCAATTACTCCCTCACCCAACCAAGATTCCGGCCAAACACTTACTACCCACCCCACAAAGTCCGGCTAATCTGACCTAAATAACCACCAATCCATCAACTTCAGAACAAACAAACCCAAACCCTCTTCTAGGAAATCAACACGGTACATAACCTCAACCTTTTCCCATCAACTGCCTCCACTTCTTTTTATCACAAATAGGTCAGGCAACCGGAACAGTCTCACCGGAATTTTACCCAGCCTTTCTTCTTGTCGCAATAGCTCATCTCCTAACCTATAGAATTCTTGTCTATACCCACCATCATTCTCAACCATCTCTATCCAAACACATAACGCATTTGTACACCTCCCACAAACCAAAAACAATAGATAAATTTAATAAACCTAAAGAAATGGGTTGGAATGTAGCAGCCGGATCCGTAGACGACAATCACTTGTGCGAGAAAACGGAAGGACTTCCGCCAAACGTTAAATTTACCACCATTACATGACAACATCAGCCGGAGAAGTTTCATCAACACGGTGGAAGAACAAGAAGATAACTTTGATTATGTTCGTATTCTGAACCAAACATTAGTAGGGGTTATGGTTGACGATCGACAGTTCAGTGTTCATAGAGTTCAACAAGCTGTCAATGCAAGTTGGAATCTCAAAGGAAGGGCTCTTGTTCTAGGTAACCATGACAAAACTATCTATTTCAATTCGATTGCACAGAAGATAAATTTTTTGTTCTAGAAAATGGCCCTTGGGCGATAGAAGGTGCTTTTTTCTGTTTTGAACTGTGGAGACCCTATACTATATTTTCCAACTACACTATCCTTAGTACTCCAATATGGGTACAATTCCATGAACTCCCCCACGAGTTCATCAACCCAAAGGAACTCCGACGAATGGCACAAAGACTTGGTCAAGTCATAGCTATAGACTGGGAACCCTTTGCTTCCACAAATTTCCGGTTCGCCCGTGTGAAAGTTCGCATCAATCCTCTCCAACCCCTTATCCTGGGTTCTTACCTCCCCATTGGAAACAATCTTACATGGATTACTTGCCGGTTCGAAATGTTATACAAGCTATGCAGGGGATGTGGAAGAATTGGACATACGTTTCCCTCATGTTCCTTGACTTATAAAAATCGAGTGTCTGACATAAACCAAATGCTTCAAGATATCTCCTTGAGCATGGAGTACAACTTAGAGAAGAACACGGAGATTTAGCACCCAAGCTTTTTGAAGCCAAAAACTGTGCAAAACTTCATCGACCTCAAAGGCGAAATACCTTCATCAACTCAAATCAAACTATTGGGACTTTCCCAACCCAACACCAGGTTAAATTCTCGCCACCGCCACCACCACCACCCCCGCCAAACATTCCTCTTGTTCAACCCTCCCTTCCAACAAAACCAATAAACCAAACCAGGTCTCGAGATCAAGACACCCTCCAGCATCTCGACAACATAAAAGTTCAGGATCAAAGTCTCATTCAAAACCCTTACCGGCCCAACCACCAAAGAACCTCAAGTTTCCCTTACGTCCTGGCCCAAGATCCTGTTTTCGCAAAAGCCAATATAGATCACAACACATCAAGCCACTCACTACTACAACCAGCCCAACTAGATCTCAATACTCTGGCCTCAACTCGATCCTCATCACCACAGGATTCAATTACAGAACCTCTTAGTCTAGAATAAATCGTCCAAAACATCCCAGCCCAACGTTTTGAAACAGTGGCCGAGCTATCCTTTAACCATAGAAAAATCAAGAAAAGAAAAAATGGGTCAAGAACTAATACGTACTCTCGCCGCCGGCCATTTGCATGTCAACCAAGAGCAACAAGAATAATAATCCATGATTCACCACCTCTCCCAAGAAAGAGAAACATACCCAGATTTCTGTACCCAGAGGATAAAAGAAAAAGAAAATCCAAAAAGATTGAAGAAGAAAGTACGGACAACTACAATGACAAAGATCCAATCTTTAACATCCTTCGATCAAACCCTGAAACCGGAATCAACTCCAAAACCCAATTCGGAAAAAAAAAACTCAAAAATTTTGGAAGCCATCAACAACCCAGCTTAACGAATTCCAGACTTGTCATCCACCAAAGAGTCAGACCCCAAAACTTCGACCAGGTACCACGACAACAGTGGTGAATCTTTCTCAAGTGTTGACCACAAGCCCAGGAGAAAGCCCACTGACACCATAGAACATGTTGGCAGTCAGCGCCATAAAGTATCATTGTTGACCGAAGAAGACTCTGAGACTACAGTTTTCAAGCACATTTTCACTAAAAACATACAGCAAGAAGTTGATACCACTCCGAATGAAATCACAATTACCAGTACAGAATTTGAGGATCTAGTTCGTGTTCACATGGGAGAATTGGATCTCACAATTACCAGTACAGAATTTGAGGATCTAGTTCATGTTCACATGGGAGAATTGGATATAAACACAAATACAAGGACTTCGTAGGTTGATCCAACGCAACCTCCTTCACCGAAATGAGTACAATCTCCTCGAATTGTAGAGGCCTTGGCCAGCCTATTACTGTTAAAGAAATTTCCTTTTTGGTCCGGAGATATAGGCCAAATGTTCTATTTTTAAGTGAAACTAAGATGTTGTATGATAAAGTTGCTAGTTTTAAAAACACCTGGCATTTTCCTTATAGCCATGGAGTTGATCCTATAGGTCGTAGTGGAGGCCTCTACCTGTTTTGGAATGACTACTATGATGTAGCTGTAACCGAGGCAACTTCTCGGTATATTATAGCTAAAGTAAAGAATCAAAATGGCTCTTGGTGGTGGATGGTTTTTATCTATGGTCAACACAAGCAACAGAGAAGGAAAGTTTTTTGGGAATGTCTAGCAATTACTCTTGGAGCTCTTCATGGACCCATCTGTCTAATAGGAGATTTCAATCAAGGTATACACCCACAGGACAAACAAAATTCTTCCGTTTATCCGCTAGTAGGGTGGAAATATCTATGGGAATTTTTGGATAGCACATGCTACTTAGAAATCCCAAACAGAGGATGCCATTTCTCGTGGAAAAATCATCACAGTTTCGTTCGATTAGACAGAGCAGTATGCAGTACAGATTGGAATGCAATGTTCCCTTCCTCTTACACATATACTCTACCAATAACAAGGTCAGATCACAGCACTGTTCTCCTATATCTTAGTGAACCAAAGAAACCCACAAAAAGGAATCAATTTGAAAACTTTTGGCTCTTATTTAACGACTGCCAAAATCTCCTTCATGAAAGCTGGGGAACTGAAAACACTCATAACTCTTTGGAAAGCCTCATCCAAAAGCAAGATAATCTCTTAAATCTTCTTCGCAGTTGGATATGGGGTAATATAGGACTCCTAAAGAAGAACACAGACAGCATCCGGAAAAATTTGGAAATCCTCCAAAAGCTCCTCTCAAATCCACTCTCAACATCCCCATCTCCTTTTCTAACCCAACGAATCAGCTCTGAGCGACAGAGATTGGAAACTAATCTAGATGCTGTACATGAATACTGGAGTCAAAGAGCAAAACAAAACTGGTATAATCTGGGGGACAGAACCACAGGTTATTTTCACAGGCTCGCATCCATAAAATCTAAAAGCTCTACATTCATCGAATTCAAAAATCAGCCGACAACTGGAAGGAAGAAACAAAAGAGATTCAACAGATCTTTGACAAGCACTTCAAAGAGATCTTTGCAGAAGATCCCCCGAGTTTAGCAAATTTGGGAGAACAACCTCACTCGCTCCATCCGGAAATCGATGTAACAGAACATTTGAGAAGCCACCTCACAGAAGAGCAAGTAGAGATTCTTGATAGGGTCTTTACAGAAAAGGAGGTAGAAAAGGCAGTCTTTCATATGGGCAGAAACAAATCACCAGGAGCAGATGGTATTACGTCAGAATTCTATCAAAAGACGTGGAATACCACAAAGAAACAGGTAATATTTGCTATTCTTGATATCTTGAACAACGGAGTCTCGGTGAAAGAAATAAACACCACTTACATATCTCTCATCCCGAAAAAACCTCACCCGTCCTCCCCAAACGACTTCCGCCCCATTAGTCTATGTAACAATCTGTACAAAATAGCCTCAAAAATCCTTGTGAATGGATTGAAACCTTTCATTTCCACCGTCATATCTCCAAATCAAAATGCCTTCATTCCTGGAAGAAGTATAGTAGATAATATCCTCATTAGCCATGAGCTTTCCGATTCTGTCAAACATTCAAAATCTAGAAAGACTCCCTACTGCATGGTTAAGCTGGATATTAGCAAAGCCTATGACCGCCTAAAATGGGACTTCCTGTTCAATATCCTGAGGAAATTTAGCTTCAGCACCAAATGGATAGATTTGATTCGTAATTTTATATCTTCAGTCTCCTACTCCATTCTATTAAATGGATCGCCTTCGCCATCTTTCACTCCCTCTCGAGGGATAAGACAAGGAGACCCCCTTTCACCGTATCTTTTCATTCTTTCTGCAGAAGCTCTCTCTTCAACCCTGACTCATCTGAACAACTCAAAGATCATTCTGGGAATCAACATGAAGAAAAGGAGCCCTCCAATAAACCACCTCTTTTTTGCTGATGATTGTTTGATCCCATTTGAGTTAACATCTCCTGCAATCTGGTATCTCAAATGGACATTAGATGCTTTTAGTGTTCAAGATGGAGAGAAAATTATTTCCAGAAGAGTGACCTCTACTTTTCAAGATCTACTCCAGATGACCTCAAGAAATCAACAATAGATATTCTGTCTATTCCTCTCAGCGCCAAAGATGGAAAATATTTGGGGCTCAATCAGATGTTCTATGGCAAGAAAAGGGCAATTTTTGAAGACATTCTAATAAAGATTAGGATTAAGCTACAAGGTTGGCAGGGGAAATTTCTCAGCCTAGCGGGACGGATTACTCTCATCAAACATGTGGTTGCAACAATCCCGTGTCATGCCTTGTACTGTTTGAAATTCCCCATTTACTTTATCAAAGAAATGCACAGAATCTTCAACAAGTTTCTTTGGATTGGGCTCGATAAACAAAAAGGCATTCACTGGGTAGCTTGGAATAAACTATGCCTTCCAAAAAAACCCGGGAGGATTGGGGCTTAGGCACATGGGATCTTTAAACCAAGCTTGCCTAGCCAAAACAGCATGGAGAATCTTCTCAAATCCTGGAAGACTGTTAAGCTCCACTATCAAGTATAAGTATCATCATAACAGCTCTTTCCTGGACGCTATAAATTCTCAACAAGGGTCCTGGGGTTGGAAAAGTATATCTTGGGGAAAAGATCTAATAAAGAAGAACATTCACTGGAGAGTAAAAAGTGGCCTCACCATTCAAGCCCTCAAAGATAATTGGATCCCAAATTATCCGGACTTCACATCCAACACCACTTTACAAAATAGCATCCCAAACCTCCTCGTGGCTGATCTGATAAACAGGAATTCAAACTCTTGGAAAGATCCTTTGATAAAACAACTCTACCCCTTGCACATAGCAGATTCTATTCTTTCATTATACACTCCTTCTCAAGGATAAGATGATCAGGTATGGTCTTTCACCACTCATGGCAAATACTCGATTGAGTCTGAATATTACAAGATCCTGGAAAATCACAAAGACACAGAAGGTCTCCTACATTCCCCTTCACCCCTGGAACACCAAAAAATGTGGAGGACATTATGGAACTCTCCGTGGAACCAAAACACAAAATCTTCATGTGGAGATTGCTCAATAGCACAATACCTACAAATCAGCAGCTTGCTAGAAGAAATTGTGCATCATCCTCTCTCTGTCCAATTTTCTCTACGCATGATGAATCACCACTCCACCCTTTTTTCTCGTGTTGGTATGCACAAAAAATTTGGATAACATCACCTATCTCTCCCCCTCCAACTCCCGTGGATAATCCAACTTCCACGCTATCTAGTTGGTTAGCTCAGTGGATAAATTTAAAGATGGAACCAGAAGATCTTTACCTTCTGATTTACATTGGCTAGGAAATATGGCTAACTAGAAACAAAGTTATTTTTCACCTATCTTCCCCTGAGATAGACGGTATCATCCCCAGAGCTATGGAACATTTTCAAAGTCTAAAAAGGAACCAGAGGGACATACTGCAACAAAAAGCGAAGGAAAGAGAATCACATACTACGGTGACATCAAGATATCAGAACAATCTGTCTTCAGAACGGAGTCTAGATTCAATGAATGGCAAGACTCTGGAAGACTACCTCAAAAACTCAGAACCACGAAATAGCCTTGTTCTCATCACAGATGGTGCATGGAAGAAAGGATCGCCCTGGGCAGGTATTGGATGTGAATTATGGGATGCGACAAGTGGAAGGCTATCCATTGAAAGTTCATCTCATAAAACGAGCTCGAGCATCCACACAAAATGCCTAGCAATTATAAAAGGGCTCGATTGGGCAGAGAAACACAACTTCAAAAGGATTGAACTTCTCACGGATTCTCAGTTAGCAAGATCCTATATCAGCAATCAACTGATTCTACCATCGAGTCTTGATCCGCTTATCCAAGATATAAAATCTTTAATTGAGAAATGTATTACATTTAGTATTTGTAAAGTGGACAGAGAGACTGTCCACTATGCTCACATGAATGCTAGTTTCGCTAGGAAAATGTACCTTAAATTTGTAGGTCTTGAGCCTACTTTTCTCTATAATTAATATAAATATCGTTTATCTTCAAAAAAAAAACATATATGTACATACATATAGATATAGTAGTGTAGTGTACATGTATACATGCATGCATCTCACGAAAGAGACGCTACTACACATCTAGAGCCGTCAATTTGGGCTGAGCCCATTGGGCCAGCCCGCCCCGCCAGAGAATAAAGGTGGGTTGGGTCCTAAATATACTAACCCAAATACGAGTGGGTCATTTTGGGCTAGCCCGTTAGGGTCGCGGGCCAAACAGGTTTGGGGCGGGCCAACCCACTTTTTTTTCCTTTCCGTTTTCCGTCTACCGATGTCGTTTAGTGAATAGTGAACGTGTGCGGTGTGCATTTAGGTTTTCACTTGTCAATTTCATTCTATCGCATTTCTCTCTCTCTCTCTCTCTCTCTCTCTCTCTCTCTCTCTCTCTCTCTCTCTCTCCGACCCTTCTCTCAACTTACCGGCGCTGCTACCAGTCGCCATTGTCTTCAATCTTCATCCTCCTCTTCACTGCCATTTCGGGATCCATCGCCTTCTGGTAAGTCCTCTCTCTCTTTGACTTTTCACTCTATTTTCACATTTCCAAATATATTTTGTGCAACACGGGTTAATCAATACAATGTTTTTGGGATAGTTAGGTAGTTTTCGAGGAGTTTTTTTTATTGGGATCCATTGTTTTTAAACTTGAACATGCTTTATTACTTTGTTTTTATCTTTTAGTTTGTAATAAAAAATGATATTTGAATTTTATATCTTTATGCTTTAAAAATGTTGTTGCCTTGCTTAATCCGTAAGGGATATTCATTAAAAAAAAAAAAAAAAACCATTGTAGTCTTAGCCCATCTGACTCACCTGGCCCACCAACCCAAGGTGGGTTGGGTTGGGATTCAATTTTCCCAGCCCGCCAAGAATTTGGCCAGCCCGCCCCGCCCCATTTAGTGGTGTGCTGTGGTGGGTTGGGCCCGCCCCATCCCGCCAGCCCATATTGACGGCTCTATACACATCATCATGCATACATATAATCTTTTATATTTAACCATGTTTAGAAAAAGGGTATTTGGCACATAGTCATCTCAAGTTTTTTAGGTGTTGCAATGTAAGTATGTAACTATCAATATATATATATATATATATATATATATAAAAGTTTTGATAATTAATTATTATGTTAACATATGGTGACAATCTAGAGAAATTTCAAATATATATTAAAAAACTAGATGGTATACATTATTTACGCATGAAATTGAAAAATATTCATTTATCACCACTCCACTAAGTATATACTAAAAGTACACAAACTAAGGGGTTAAATTTATGATAATAGATCTATTTATTACATTAAAATATAAGAAATACAATATCCAATGGATTGGTTTTTTATTATTCAAAGTGTATTTTTTTGTTTTGTTTTAATATTTACTCTTTCCTCACGTCTTCATAATTACATGAACTTATTTGTTTCAATAAAAATGTAAGAGTATTATTGATAATACTTTAAATCTTGTATCTATAAAAAAATGTTTAAAATTTTAGTCAATAAGAAGATAAAATTATTTATGAAAATTAGTAAAAGATATCTAAGAAAATTAGATTGTTTTAGTGAGATGGAGGTATTATAAATCAATAAATATCAGATTAAATTAAATTATGCCAAGTATCAATTTACAAATCATTGACAAAAATTGACAAACAACAAAAAAAGAAAAGAGGGTGAGAAGTAATATTTATCCACTACATCATCTATGAGATAATTTATACTATCTTCGTACTAAATGAATTTATTTTAAATTTATAATAGCAAACATTCACTTTGAAAAAGGGGTGGAATTAATTTATTGTTGTAAACTGAAGTAATCGAGGTTGATTTGTAAAGTAACAAAGACTAGTAACTTGAATGTAAGAGAGAAAATAAGAATGAGGAAAGGAGTAAGAATGAATAGTACAAAATGAAGTGTGTATCCAATACTACTGATACATGCCTTTTATAGACAGGGAAATCACTCGTGTCACCAGGGACAAAGCTCTTTAGGGGTAAGGGGGTTAATTGACCCCCCTAAACTTTTAAGAAATACAATTTTGACCCCTTCAATTTTAAAAAAAGTACACATGTGTGCAATATTGACCCCCTGAACTTTGATAAAATTGAAAATCATATCCAAAAGTTTGAAAAAATTAAACATAATGTAATGAAGGATGAGAAGATTTGAAAGACTTAAAGGTGAAGGGTTATATTGTAAATACTAATACTCTCTCCGTCTCAAAATGAATATCAAAATAATATATATTAAAATTTGTTCTTAATCAAGAGTAAATTTGAATTTTGTTTTTGGCATTCATTATGGACGGAATTAGTATCAAATTTGGCAATATCTAAACCTTTAAACAACCGGTCAAAATGTGCATAGTACCATATACTTCCACCGTTTCATAAAATTACCAGTATTTTTTTTTAAGTTTTTATCAAAAATTCACCGTGCTTATAAATATAGTAATAAATATATTGTTATCTTAGCAAAGAACCGGCAAGTAAACCATGTTTAATATTAAGTTTTCAAATGAAATGTTTATGTAAGACACAAGGTTGATGCTTTAGTTTATATTTTGACTCCACTCAATTCAATTCCTGGCTACGTCCCTGCGTGTCCCTATCCCCAATAGTGGCATACAATTTGTGCATAGTGACACACTATTTATACATGGTACATTATATTACAATGTGATACTGTGTATTGCTATAGCATGCTACAGTCCACACACAAATTATTTATAATACTCCCCCTTGGACGTAGCACTCTAAACAGAATCATGTACGCAGGCTGAATTAATAAAAAGCTTCAACTAAGAAAACCCTGTTGGAAAACAAAAACTAGTAAAGGGAAAAAGATTACAACCTTTCGTCTTTAGAACTCATGCTTGGAACTTTTGAATTTACCACTCCCCCTAAAGATAGCACTCCTTAGTGTCTGTGTTTGATGCTCTCCCTGATGATAATAATCTTCTCAGTCTCTGCGTTCCAATTCCACGAACAAGATTTTCGAAAGTAGAGGCAGGGAGAGATTTAATGAACAAATTTGTTAGATTGTCACAAGAGCAAACTTGCTCAATAGTGATCTCGACATTCTTTTGAAGTTCATGAGGATAAAATAATTTGGGTGCAATACGTTTTATCAAATTTCCTTTGACACATCCATTTGTCATCTGTGCAACATATGCTGAATTATCCTCATAAATCATTCATCATTGTTGGGGGAAGTTTGTCAGATCTAATATGATTGGAATTGTAAATGTGTTGAACCAATTATCTTATCCATTCCTGAATTCTCATACAGAGTTATAATCTTAGAGTGGTTTGAAAAAGTAACAAAAAGAGTTTGTTTAATAGATCTCCATGAAATTGTGGTACCACCATGGAGAAAAACATAGTCAGTTTGAGATCTAGCATTATAGGGTGGGGGGTCAAACATGTAACAAGGATCATAATATGTTATCGATTTCATATCTTGATCTCTTTTGTAAAGTAAACCAAGATCATGAGAACCTTGAAGATATCTAAAAATATGTGTAATTACATTCCGATGTCTTCCTATTAGAGAAGCACTAAATCTTGCCAGTAAGTTTACTGCGAATGCAACATCAGGACTTATGAAATTTGGAAGATAAAGTAATGTGCTAATGACGCTTAAGTAATGAACTTATTATCCCAATACATCTTCAGTATCTTACTTAGGTTTGAATGGATATTTATCCACATCATGTGATCTGACGATCAATGGCATGCTAAGTGGATGAGATTTATTCATATGAAATCTTTTTAGTACTTTTTTTTCACATAAGTCGATTGGTGCATAAAAATTTCATCAAAGAGATGCTCAATTTGTAGGTCAAGATAGTACTTAATTTTATCCAAGTATTTCATTTTGAATTTTGTCTTTAAATATGAGCTTGCTTCTTCAATTTCTTTGTGTGTTCTCATTAAATCTATATTATTAACATAGATTGATATAATGCGCAAACCAAGTTGTGACTTCTTTGTGAAAATGCACAGATATACATCATGGTTTTTGTACCCTTTTTTTCAAGAGGAAATCACTTAGTTAGTTGTACCACATCTACTTGACTGTTATAAGCCATACAATGACCTTTGCAACTTTATGTTTTATGTAGTATGATTTTCATTTTTTCTTTATATTGGTAATTTTAAGGCCTTCGGGGAGCCTCACGTGTATATCGACATCCAATGATCCATATAAGTATGTAATTACCACATTTATTAACCGCATTTCTAAATTCATACTTGTTGCCAAAAATATTAGGTGGCGAAATGAAATGCCATACATTACAGAAGAATAAGTTTGGTCAAAATCAATACGGGGTTACTGAGAAAACCCTTGAGCTACTAATCTCGCTTGATATCTTACCACTTCATTGTTTTCATTTCTCTTCCTTACAAACACCTATTGGTACCCAGCACGGATCACGTTCTTGGGTGTACAGACTACAAGCCAAAAAATCTCTCTTTTATTTAGTGAGCTTAGTTCAACCTCTATTGCTTCTTTCCACATTACCTAATTTAAATGCTTTTGACATTTTCCCATCGATTTGGGTTTTTATCATGATTTTCATTAGCAGAACGAAAATCTTCAAGAGGGCTTTGTGGCAGTGGTATTTTTTTGCTGCATTGAATTTTGTGGATTCTTATCTTTTGTACCCATAAGTATCCGTCACTTTTGACATTGAGAATCATTTGTAGATATACTTACTTTTTAGGATTTTTCACCCTTTCCGTGGCATTTCTTGTAGGTAGATATGATTTAACCACACCTTTGTGGTCAATGAAAACATCTGGTAGATTATTTGCCAGTTGTTACAATTTAACAATCTTATGAACTTCTAGTTTAGTTTGTCTTATGCGTGGATCCATATACTTATGTTCTTAGGAATTTCAAGATATGTCACGACATTTATTAAGCTTTAAGCTTTTATCTCTCTTAATGTCGGGAGCAGCTTTTCATCAAATATGCAATCAGCAAATTGATCTCATGTCATGGGATGTAGGTAATTAATAATAGATGGAGTATTATAGCCAACATATATACCTAACATTTTTAGAGGGCCAATGGTTGTACGTTAACATAAACTGCACACAACAAAAAATTCTCTGATGTGAGATATTGGGCTATTTACTACGCACCATCTGCAAGGGGGGAAATGTACTGTATGCATTTGGGCGGATATGTTTTGGAGCAACAGCATGAAACACCGCATGTCCCCAATATGATGGTGGAAACTTGGAATTTTTTAATAATGGTCTAGCGATTAATTTAGTATGCTTAATTAATGACTCAGTTAGACCATTTTGAGTGTGCACATAAAGGACCGGATGCTCCTATTTGATGCCTAATGCCATACAATAGTCATACAAAAAATTTAATGTAAACTCACCTGCATTATCCATATGAACAGATCTGGTTTGATTATCAGCATATTGTGCTCTAAGATCAATGATTTTAGCCATAAACTTGGCAAATGTAAAATTTCTAGTTAACTAGACATGGCTCTATCTAGCAGAGAGGCATCAACTAAGACCATAAAATATTGAAATGGTCCCGATGGTGGATGGATCGGTCTACATATGTCTCCATGAGTCCTTTTAAAGAATTTTGAGACTCTATTCCAACTTTAGTACGTGATGGTCGTACAAAATCTTTTCCTTGGACAATCTTCACCAGTGAACTCATTTGTCAAAGGGAGGTGGCTTGTAGGCATAATATGCCTAATAGAATTATTGATAATTTGACGTATGATATTTTGCCTAGGATGTTCTAAACGGTCATGCCAAATTTTAAAATAATTTGAGTCTTTAAACTTTAAACTCATTGCAACATGATCATAAGAAGGTCAGATGTCACCCCCGTAGACAAGGATGAAAGTTTTTTAACAATACGTTTTTGACATCCGGTCAATCTTGTCATAAGTAGACACTCTTTATTATCCTCAGTTTTGGTTTACATGTGAAAACCATTTGACCGAATGTCTTTAAAACTTATGAGTTCTCGTTTAGATTGAGGATATAAAAGGGTATTTTTTACAACTAATTATATTCTCATAGGAAGAGTTATTGATGCTCTTCTAAAGCCTATTATAAGAATATTGTTATTTGCAATTGTAGTGACACTTCCCTTTTTCTCCACTAAAGTATCAAAGGATTTTCTATCTTCTAAAATAGTATGAGTGGTTGCACTATCTACCAAGCATAAATCCTCCATGTTCTTCATGTTTTATAATCTGATGTTCACGTTGTTTGAAGAGAAAATTAAAGATGTACTAGATGATAAATAATGAAACGTGAAGAAAAATATTTAAAATTGGTCATACTTGATTTAAACACACTTAAAAATCACATATATTGAATACTCCCTCCGTCCCAGCAAAAGTGGCACCAAATTTTGGGACACGAAGATTAAGAAAAGGTAGTAGTTGTATGGTAGAAAATGAAGAGAGAATCAGAGGGGTAAATAGTAGTGTTAGTTGAATAAAATGAGTGGTGAAAATGAAGAGAGAGAGAGAGAGAGAGAGAATAGTGGGGTTGATTGATTATAAATGTATTAAAACATTTATATTTAGTTAGTGTCACTTGTGCTGGGACAGACCGAAAAGAAAATAAGTGTCACTTGAGCTGGGACGGAGGGAGTATGTTATAATGACAAAATATTTTATAATGATAGCTTCAAAAAGTAAAACATGCATGAAAACTACTACACACTTAAATGACAACTTCAAGAATGTAAGACATGCAACAAAACTAGAGCATACTTACAATGACAGTGTTAACAAAGTATGACATGCAAGGAAACTACAGCACACTTAACACACTTAGCAGACGAAAATCAGGGACTAGTCATCAAATTCTTCATTTAGAAAATTGGGAAGGTCTGAATGGGTATCAGATGAAGGACCTTCATTCATGTCATCATCTTGATAGACAAAAATTGTCTTAATGCCTTTGCCTTTCCCTATTAAGGACTCTTCATAGAGATTGACAAAGTATTTTGGTGTACGACAAGTTTTTGCTGGTGTCCCTTCAAACTACAATGGAAACATACATATTTTCTGTTTCTCGTTTCAATATGTGGTTTCTTTATGGCCTCTCTGTATTATCTTCTCTTTTCCATGCCAGGTTACGAGAGGAGTTTATGTTGTTATGGGCCTGATGATGAGCATAATTATTTTCTTGGCCTTTGCCTATACCTCGGTTTCGACCACGAACACGACCAAGTCTTCGTCAACGACCTCATCCTCGCCTACAACTATTTTATTCATTTAAATTTGCATCCGGGATAGGAGCGGCAGCGGTTTGGCGAGACTCATGATTTTTCATTGAGATCTCATTATTTTGCTCAGCTATAAGCAGGCAAGAGATCAATTCTAAGTACCGTGTAGAATTTTCTCCATGTATTGCTGCTGCAAGAGGATATTTGAGGCGTGAAAAGTGGAGAAGATTTTCTCCAACATGTCTTTTTAAGACACTTTCTCGCACACAATTTGTGGTGTGATGTAATTTCATACATCTTGGAGTTATAATCACTTATATTATTAAAATCTTGTATGTGTATCGTAAGTTGTTTGAGAGTACAACCGCATTTAAATGCCTATATCTTTCTTTTAGATTTTCCCAAAACACGAATGATTTTTTTACTGTTAAGTAACCCATTTTTGTGACTTGTGGACATGCGAAAGGAGGAAATGCATTGCCACAGCCTTGTCTTGATTTGAGGCATCCTTATCTTTTTCAATAGTATCCATCAGGTTTTTATATTCTAGATATTATTCACCATCTATGACCCATGAGTGACAGTTTTGCCAGTAATATCCAACCTCTTAAAACCGAGTTTGCAAGGCTTTCTATTGAAAGGAACTATAAAATAAAACATGCATAATTTTATAATATTTTAGAAGCATATTTTATTCAATGCATAAGAGAGATGAACAATAATACTTACATTTCAAGTGCAATTATTATTGTTAGGAAAAAATATATATAAATAAGACTTATAACATATAGATAGAAATTATTTGGGTTGTAGTTAGCTGTGAAGACTAATACTCCATCCGTCCCATTCGAATTAGGATTTTTGGTCAAGCAAATTACACTTGACCAATAATTTGAAGAAAAATAATGATGCTAATAAAAATTTAAAATTATTATTGTATCACGATTAATAATAAACTAAATAAATATTTTTATATTTTTATTAAGATAATTATTTTTCTTCAACTTGTTGGTCAAAGTATTAATTACTTGACCAAGAATCCTAATTCGAGCGGGACTGGAGGAGTATTGTATATGCTAGCACCATTATGATAGTAGATACAAAAGTATGATAATCATTTTGAAGTAGAATGTAGAGAATTTGAAAGTTGTAGGAAAATATTGGAAGAAGAGTGGTGGTATATTTATTATAAAAATACTATTTTTTTTATCTATTAGCCGTTTAAATAGCCGTTAAGGATTTTTGGGGTTAAATATGGTTAGTTCAAAACTAAACATAAAAAACATTCATTTACAAATACAATATAGCTTTTATACTTAAATCATTATATTGTTACTGGGTAAATAACAATGAAAAGTAGTATAGTTAATTTAAAACTAAACACAAAAAACATTCATTTACAAATACAATATAACTATTATACTTAAATCATTATATTATTATGGTGTAAATAACAGTGCAAATTTTTAGTACCCAGTAGAAATAATTCACTAGCACATATCAGTACACACATTTTCCCACATAAATTTATTTATCTTTTTTTTTTTTTATGTATTGTCTTTTATGCAAATTTTCTTCACTTCATTCAGTTTTCCATAGAAAAAAGAATATCTTTCACAAGCCATCTACAATATTTTGTGAAATTACTTTGTTTCCCCTTTATCTTTTGAGGTACCAAATTAACTCTTCAAAATTTGAATATTAGTAATATGTCCTTTTTATATCATCCACAATCATTTATAATTTTTTATGGGAATTCGATAAGAAAAAAATAGGAAAATGATTGTAACAAGTATATAAGATATATTTAATCTTTAGCTTAGGGTTATTTCATTTTCAAGCATCAACATTTGTATTATATACTCCTTTGTCCCATAATGACACGCCCCAAGTCCCGGGATCCCCTAGTAGAACCTCGAACCTGGTGCGCGTAACTAACAAGGAACAAGAAACTAACGGGAAACAGGAACAATACCTGTTAGAAACAAACTGAGATGATATATATACTCAGTAGTAAGGAGCTAAGATAGCTCACAACGAGTTCTAGACCAAGAAAATTAAAACCAAACCTGGTTACATACAGCGGAAGACATGCCTAGTACATAATCTGGCATCAAGAGATGTCTAGAGACAGCAAGCACTACACAAGTTTACCCCAACAAACCCTGAGTTTAACAACTCATTCAACAGCGTCCTTACCAAAGTGTAAAAGGACACTAGTCTCAAACAAGAACATCCTGTGGAGTACGTTCCCAGCTATGTCGAGCCTCACTGCGTACTATCCCCTGCTTTCCTGGGGGGGAAACAAATAAAGGATGAGATAAATCTCAGTAAGCTATTAACATGCAACTACATGACATGTTATCACGCAATTCCAGTAGATACTCAAGTAATCATATATCTAGTATCATCAAGTAACAAGTATAGGAGAGGCTAAGCCAACTCAACAAGTAATCAAGCTCAAGATATGATCAGGTAACAAGTAGTCAAGTAGTGTGAGAGGCTAGACCAACTCACCAAGATGCACATAGGCCTATCACGTATCATTACCTGAATCCTTCCTTATTTCTCCCAAGAATACCATTGTTGTCGATGCTTGTATAGCTGAGGACAACCACGATCAAGATCAAGAGACTGCTATGCAGTATATAAGAAGACCCGGTAACCAGTGTCATTCACAAGAACAAGATTCACGAGGTGTTCACGAGTTAGCATTCACTTATATCAGGCATATTGCTCCAATATAGGATGCTAAGCCCTTACTATGGCCGGTAGTAAGGGAAAAACAGACCGAATGCATAGACCCACGATTATCACTTATGCCCCAGCCCTCGCAATAAGCGTGAACCTATGCACCCCTCTGAACCAAATAAGCCAGCTGGACTCACACGAGAATGCACAAGTAGATGTTTACTTGAACTACGAGAATAGAACTAAGTCCCATATTAGTGGACCAGTCTTTATGCACCATGTAATCATGTATCATGTGCTCACGAGAATATGCACCATGTAATCATGTATCATGTGCTCACGAGAATACAAGTACACGTACGCAATCATTGCGAAGACAAATCAATCTAACAATGGCACGTAGAGTGTCCATATAACACGGTCAATCCAAGTTAGAGTCTATTAATAACAGACCTCAAACAAGTAGTAGGGTATATCATTCTATATCACTTTATCACATGCCAAGTTTGCACGTACATATTCATATCACGTTTAACACATTAAAGTGTCTATCACGATACCCTTACTATCAAATAGATCCCAATACCTTAGACTCTAAATACGTAGAATTGTCACATTATACCTAGTCACAGTCATATCTCACGTATATGTATCGTTAATAATCGAATACATCTTCCAACACATATTGTGTTCTGTAGTTATTCTTATTAACTTAAATCGTAGTATTCACGATTATATGAATTATCTTCATATTACACTAGTCCCTATTTTCTTTAGAAACCCATTTCAAGACAAAATATCTTCTTTATTCTTTATATACTTCATTGAGTATATACACGATTAAAACCAATCACTAGCACTTTAGTGCTTGTTCATAGCACTTACAATACACACGTATTAAATTCAAGTATGTAGTAGAGTTAATCATTCTCTATCTAGTTCCATATCCCAACTCTTTTGGTTATTCATACCATGTATCAAGTAATCAAGAAGCCACATTCTATCAAGTAACTATATGCAAGATTTGCATATACACATCAAGGATCTTTCAAGTTTATTACCATACACATATATTGGTGTCAAGACACGTACAAGATTTTATAATCTTATATTCAAGTCTTAATCCAATTATTTGGATGTTCAAGTCATGTACAAGATTTTATTGTCTTATACTTCAAGTTACTGTCTCAACTTAAGACATTCAAGACATTCAGGACATTCAGGACATTCAAGACATTCAATACATATACAAGATTTTGTCATCTTATATCCAAGTTCTCAATCCATTTCTTTGGATGGTTAAACATGTACAAGAGTTAATTATCTTATACTTCAAGTTCAAGCTAGGAAGATGAATTATACATCTTTCACGTATTAATTTCCAATCCTTTTCTTAGGACATTCAAGCTCAAGACATTAGTTGGTGCCCCCAAGGTACACAAACATTAACTTCAAGACACATAAAAGAGTTACTACTCTTATACTCAAGTTATCATTTAATTATGATTCAAGTCCACATTTCATTTGTTCACAAAGGGACTATTTTTTAGTACTAGAGTGTTCTACAACACTCATCTAGGCCATCTAGGGTAGTACCCTAAACCTAGACCAAGAATACTTCGAGTTCAAATTAAGTAAATGAGCTATACCACTCATACTTACAAGTTCATAACCCCCTACCTATGATATTCGAGCTCAAGACACTAATTTGGTGCCCTCAAGGTGCACAAACATAGGTTCCAAGACAAGCATAACACATAAGTGCTTGTTCATAGCACTTACAAG
Source organism: Campanula takesimana (assembly GCA_026119855.1). NCBI lineage: Eukaryota > Viridiplantae > Streptophyta > Magnoliopsida > Asterales > Campanulaceae > Campanula > Campanula takesimana. The sequence goes on from JAOWBW010000084.1 coordinate 1,607,042, forward strand.
ACATAAAGAAGAGTTCTTCCTTTTATACTCAAGTTCTCATTTCAATTTAATGAATAATCATGTTCAAGACTCACTTCTGATACCCCTAAGGTGTCACAACACTTGCTAGGACATCTTATCTTAAGGCTATATGCCTTAGGAGGGATAAGCTTTCAATTTAATTTAGATTTAAAACACTTTGTTTGGAACAGGGGACCGGGCGGGCGCCTAAGGTAGACCGGGCGGCCGCTCATCCATGCGTTTTTAAAACCAAAACTTCTGGTCAAATGGGCGGGCGCTTGGTGCCTAAGTGGGCGGGCGCCTGGTCCAATTTTTCAGCAAACACCAATTTATTTCCAGGCCTAAACTTCTCCGTCCCCAGCGTAGGAGTAACTTCTACTAACACTTTCTAACATTCAACAGTGCATTTTAACATGCTCAGAACACTTTTATAAAGATACTTCATTACTTTATCACTGTCCCACAAGTAATAGAATAATTCTCTTTTATTCCATTTAAATAATTCACCGTCCCAAAAGTATAAGTACAATTTTATAATATACTAATATACCCATTTAGGGATACTTCCATTCATTTCCCCGTACCACAAATAATGGTACAATTTTTCTAATAATATTTAAATCAAGTTACTATTTTACCGTCTCACGAATAGGAGTAACTTTCCTACAAATCTTTTAACAAACCCAGGAGTATACTTTTTCAAGTTTCTTTCGTACTCAGTATATTTATACTCCCTTCGTCCCAAAATTACAAGTATCACAAAAATTGCTCAAAACACAATTTTAACAAGAACAAGTATCGGGAATAACATATATGCATGTTATTACAAGTAAGGGGGAGCTACTAACTTACCTAGTCTGAAATCAAGTTGACCCAAATTAATTTCTGATCGGTCGGAAACGCTCTATTCAACGCCACGAATATTTATTCAGGACCGGAATCACGAACGGAGGGATAATTAAGCTCGAGGAGTCGAGAATACGGTAAAACTGATCTCCCTTTATGAAACAGAGAGAAAGTACGAGAAGAAACTTGAGATTGAAATGCCTTTCTCAGGCAAACACAATTTATACTTGGAACATTCCAAGAATTGCAACTAGACCCCTCAAGTTCTAACTTTGACAAAAAGGCCCCTAAACTTTTAACTTTGACATTTAACCACCTTAACTTTCTAAAGTAGTTAAATAATTAACTCAACTAAAATAGCATATAAATATGCTAGTCAAGAATTTAACAATCAAGTCAAGAATTTAACAAGAATTAGGATGGGCGTTACACATAATAATGTCCACAAATTTGAGTGTGCACGGAAATTAATAAGAGAATAGTAATGGGTAGCTGTTGTGAGTATGTAAAGTGAGGTAGGAGAGATAAAGATAGAGAATACTCCATCCGTTCTATAACTATGTGGACAAAATAAGTTGTGCACGGAAATTAAGGGAAGAATAGTAGTGGGTAGTTATTGTGAGTATGAAAAGTGAAGTATGAGAGAGAAAGTGAGGTAGGGAATAATAGGTTGATTGGTGCTGTGAATATAAAAGTAAAGTGAGAGAGAGAATGAGCGTGAGGAATAGTAAAGATTATTTGTTATTTTAGGAAAGTGTAGCTTATCTATATGGCGCCCAAAAATAAAATTTGTCCAAATAGCTGTGTGACAGAGGGAGTAGTAGTAAATAGTTATTGTGAGCATGACAAGTGTGTCTTAGTAAAGGAAGAAATATAAAAAATTTCCATTGAAAGAAATTGTGACTTATCAATGGGGTACCCAAAAAGAAAGTTTGGCACATTGTTATGTGACGGAATGAGTATATATGTATATATATACATATATATATTACATTAAATAATTAATTGAACGACATAAACCGACTGAGTTAAATGGGACCCATAAACTCTGGGCCCACATATCTTAAGGCCCATCCAAAGAGGCCCACAATCTTATATGCCGACATACATCAGGCCGAACAGGCAGCCCTTGTCTAGGCCGAGTTCAAGAGGTCGAATCCCCAGCCGTCCTCCATGACGAGCCGAGCTGAATGACGAGTCGAGTTATATCAACAACCTCCCATTCTCACGGGGAGTCACAGAGTTTGATCACAACTCTAACACTGAAGATCCTTATCTGAACAAGGATATCTCTTCTACAAGGCATATAGGATACCAATGATCCTTATCTGGAGTATACCTCTAAGGAATATGAGTCTCATAGTAATACGGGCTCCCTAGCTTCTCTAACAAGTTAGGACTCATTCACCCGCGCCTATAAAAACAGGTCCTCACAACAGGAGAAGGGTAATGAACTCTTTGGCTCCAAACTAGTCAATTGATTTCTCTATTTCATATCACCCGTATTCTTACTCTCACGCCGGAGGGCCTTTGCCGGTAAAGCCCCGGCGCAGTTTACGTTTGTTCATTGTGCGCAGATCCGAACGGGGAGATCTCATTGATGGACTTATCCGAACCGCTAGACAGAAGGCTGATCCGACACGTTTTTTGGCAGCATCAGTTTGGTTCCATTGCCGGGAAATGTCGTTGGAGAATCTCTGTTCGGAAAACCACAAATTTCTCCATGTCTAGAACTCACGTCGACGGTCTGGAAACTAGCGTTACACCAGACGCTAATCTCAATCCCCCACCTCCTAACGTGGAAAATGACAATGCTCCGAATCATGGCCTCCCTCCTCCACCTCAGGGAGGCGGGATGTACACCCATTCCATAGGACCGACGCCTGAAATTGCTCGCCAGTATGGACGACGGAGGCGGACGACTTCACGTCCTCAGCTAACCGAGGCTGGCCCTTCTAAGCCGGCACCAATTGACCGAAGGGCATTGTTACATCAGAATCTCTCAACCCTTCAGCAACTAGCTGATGCCCAGAGAGCCCTTCTAGAATTTGATCCTGACCACTCCTTGGCACCCTTTGCCCAGCCCTCTAGCATGAGAGGAGCTTTGGGAGGCGGAGAAAGAAGTGACCGAAGGGGGAACACACGCACTGGGGACAGACGTCATCAGGAACCGTGTGGCGCCCCCCCCCCCCCAGAAATCGAGCTGCTCCACCAAGCCGACTAGAAGGTCGACTTGGCCCAATTAATCCCGATGGAAGAGATCTGAGGGATCAAATGAACCGAAGGAGAGAGGAGGAGGCAGAATCTCCAGATGTGAGATTTCTAGGAGAAAGGCGGCGATGGCAAAATCAAGATCAAGTCCCACCTAGACAGGAGCCACCTCGTCATACTCCTCCGAGACGACCTCGTGATGATCCAGACACAAGTCGTGTTGTCGAAAGAGGACGAGACAGAGAAAGAGACAGGCCGAGAAGCTCCCATCGCAGCTCAGGGTTTAGTGAGCAGGTCATATTGGATTTGCAGGAGAGGATGGACAATATAGAGATGAACCAGTGGCAGAGGAAGCCGAAAACCGACTACAACGCAATGCGTCCGTTTGCTCAGTGGATAAAGGATTCTCCACCCAATCTCCAGTTGAAGCTTCCCCACCTGGACAAGTATTCCGGCAGTTCAGATGCCATGGACCACCTCCAGTCTTTCGAATGAATGATGGCCTTGGTTTCCAACAAAGACGACGTAATTTGCAAGGCCTTTGCTAGTACATTATTGGAGCAGCCAGGTCTTGGTTTATGGACTTAGAGAGACGAAGCATCAACTCCTTTTCCAAATTGAAGTCAAGTTTTCTAGAGTATTTCGCCACTGCCGGGGCTAGAAAGAAAAGATTGTCGGATCTGGCAAACATAGTTCAGGGAAAGAACGAGTCGACTATGGACTTTTACAATAGGTTCAGAGACTTGGCTGACTCAATAGAAGAGAGACTTACAGACAGGGAAATCATAATGTGCTTCTATAATGGGCAGAGATCAAACGAGCTCACCTATGAGTTGTCGGTAAGAGAACCTCGTACAAAGTCTGAGCTGTACCAGATGGCCTACGCGACAGCCACAACTGAGGAAAAAAAGAAACTGATGTCCGGATACAGAGATCGAGACCGAGAAGGGGAACGTAGGCCACTCACTCCTAGCTCGATCCAAGGTACCAGTGGAAGTGGAAACCGAGGTAAGAACAGAACGAGACTGACCGAGGTATTTACCCCCCTTACCAAGCCGATTTCCGAGATCATGAACCTGGTGAATCTCCCAAATCCAAAATCCCTCAAAGATAACCTGAAGTTCCCACGAGACACCAGCAAGTATTGTGCCTACCACCGAGATAACGGGCACGAGACGGATAGCTGCTTTGCCCTAAAGAAAATACTACAGAGGTGGACCGATCAGGGGAAACTAAATGAATACCTAGCAAAGAAAGACAACAAACGTCCGAGAGAGGATGAGTAAATGGATGACCGCGAAGACAGGCCACCTCGGGCAAAACTGATTGGTGTAATCAGGGAGGAAATCCCTTCCAACACCAAGTTAAAAGAGCAGATCTATGAGCTAAGCAAGGTTTACCATATCCCCCCTTGGATTCACAAAGGAGAGGAGGTGATTATTTTCTCCCCTAACGATCTGGCCGGAAACAGGGCCATGAAAGAGTAGCCATTGGTCATCACAAGACGAATCGACAACTGCGAGCCGGAAAGGCTCTTGATAGATTCTGGGGCCGCTAAAGACGTTCTCTATTACAGAACCTTCAAAGAGATGGAGTTACCAGACACCATGCTCACCCCTTACAATGGGAGACTAGAGGGATTTACAAATCACAAAGCCAAGGCTAAGGGAACCGTAGACTTGGTACTAGAAGTCGGTGAGTACCCCTACAAAACATCGGCAACAATCACCTTCATCGTCATGGACTTGGCAAGTGACTACCATGCCATCCTCGGCTCTCCTAGTCAGGGAAAACTGGGAATGGTTACCTCCCTCCCTCACCAAAGGGTAAAATTCCCAACCCCAGAAGGCGTAGGCTGCGTCCTCGGCAACCCCAAACACTTCTTAGAGCACGTGATGAGGTCAAGAAAGGCAAAATCCAAGATGGAAATTGACACTCCAGAAAGAAATATCAATATATCGAAGTCGAGCACGGTCACTACATCAGCCCATAACATCGGTGTGATAACGGTAGACATACCTGAGGAATGGGTCGTACTGGATGCTGAAAATGCCATGACAGAGACCGAGGTGACATATGGTATGGAGGGATTTGGTTGTATCTCCATGAACGCAGCTTCGGACGAGCCGAGTGGCTTAGACCTCACCCTCGTCCCAAGCTCGGGGGCCACAATACCCGCCCACATGGATACCGAGATCGACAGACTCCTAGATATAGAGAATTTGAGCCTAGAAGGCAAAGACAAGGAAAAAGTAAAGCAAATCATCGTGGAAACCTTGGAGTTCAGGGACGGTCCTGAGCTAAGACCAGTCAATCAGTTGGATGAGGTCGTCATCAACCCCGACTACCCGGAACAGAAGGTACGAATTGGAAAACAACTCCCCCCGTAAGAAAGAACAGAAATCGTCAACCTACTCAAAAACAACCTAGACGTGTTTGCTTGGAAAGTTGAAGACATGGTTGGAGTTAAAGAAGCCATTGCTCTCCACAAACTAGAGGTCGACAGTTTTTTCAAACCCGTCAAGCAAGGACGAAGGGTCTTTTCTATAGAAAAAGAACAGGCAATACAGACCGAGGTGGATAAACTGATGAAGGTCGGGATCATCCGAGAAGCGACGTACCCCGAGTGGCTGGCTAATGTCGTAATGGTGAAAAAACAGAACGGCAAGTGGAGAATGTGTGTCAATTTCACAGATCTCAACAAAGCATGTCCCAAGGATAGCTACCCTCTACCCAGAATAGAAAAGTTGGTCGACTCCATAGCTGGACACCAAACCTTGAGCTTCCTAGACGCTTATTATGGTTATCACCAGGTCAAAATGGCTGAGGACGATATCGAAAAGATCGCCTTCCAAGCAGCAGGAGGGATCTATTGTTATGTGATGATTCCTTTTGGGCTCAAGAATGCCGGCGCAACTTATCAGAGGATGGTGAACAAGGTGTTCAAATCCCAGATCGGCCGGAACATGGAAGCCTATATTAACGACATGGTAATAAAAACCAAGTCAGGAAGCCACGTCCCGGACCTGGCAGAGACTATAAAAAATCTGAAAGAGAACGACATGAAGCTCAACCCAAGTAAATGTGTTTTCGGGGTCACGGCGGGTAAATTCCTCGGTTTCATGGTTTCCCAGCGAGGCATCGAGGCAAATCCGGAGAAGATACAGGCCTTGGTCGACATGAAAGAGCCGACGTGTGTAAAAGAGGTTCAAAGGTTGAATGGCAGGGTGGCCGCCCTGGGAAGATTTATCGCCAAGTCGGCAGAAAAGTCATTACCTTTCTTCAAAGCCCTGAAAGGAACAAAGGACTTCGAGTGGACCCCAGAATGCTCAGCGTCATTCCAGCAAATAAAAGGATACTTGGGTTCACCCCCATTGCTTAGCAGTCCGATTATGGGAGAAATACTCTCCGTATTCCTTGCAGCAACGGACAGAGCCGTGGCGGCCGTGTTAATACGAGAAGATAATGGAATTCAGAAGCCGGTGTACTATGTAAGTAAAGCATTGTCAGATACCGAGAGCAGGTACTATAATTCCGAGAAGATAGCATATGCCTTAGTCATTGCTGCCCGGAAACTACGTGCATACTTCTCCGCTCATCCCATCACGGTTTACACCGACACGCCGCTCAGAAAGATCCTCCACAAGATGGACAGCTCGGGCAGATTGCTGAACTGGTCCATTGAGTTAACTGAATTCGACATCACTTACAAGCCGAGGAAGACACTGATGGCGCAGCCCTTGGCCGATTTCCTAGTGGAGACCGCGTTCTCCAGGGAGCATACACTGACAACAAGGAAAAGGAAGTTTCCCATGGACAGAGAGCCCTTAGAAGAATTACCTGAAGACTGTTGGATCTTGTACACAGATGGATCAACAACAAAAGGAAGAAGTGGAGCCGGGGTATACTTAACAAGCCCAGGCGGCGAACACGTGGCCCGGGACTTCATCAGATTTAAATTCCCAGCTTCAAACAACCAGGCGGAATACGAAGCTTTGATCTTAGGAATAGAAAGGGCTAAGTTCTTTGGTGCGAATAAACTGGTGGCCTACAGTGACTCCCAACTAGTGGTAAACCAAGGAAAGGGCGAGTACAACACTGAGAACCACATGCTGACCAAGTATAGGGACCTCGTCCTGAATCTCACTAAGAATTTGGAGTTCTGGAAAATAAGGCAAGTAGGACGGGAACACAACCTGGAGGCCTACTTGTTGTCGAAGATGGCCACATCAGAAGAAATCAATCCCCTCATCATCTATGCCGACCAACCAGCTTACGAAAGACTAGAAATCCTAATTCTAGATGACGAAGAAAGAACCTGGATTGACGATTACAAGGATTACATCGAGAAGGGAAGACTACCAGAAGACGAGTTAGAGGCCAAAACGATAAAGAAGAAGACGGCCAGGTACATAGTCTGGAACGACATTCTATATCGAAGGTCATTCTCCAGGCCTCTCCTAAGATGTGTTTCCCCTAAAGATACTGAGAAACTTCTGGCCGAGGTACATGAAGGAGTTTGCGGAGGACACCCGGGGGGCCAGAACCCTTGCCGATAAAATAATCACACTTAGTTACTACTGGCCTAACTTAAGAGAAGAAACCCAAGCCTACGTAAAGAAGTGCGACAAATGCCAGCGCTTCTCGGACCTGCCAAAGGTGCCACCTGTAGAACAAAGTCTTATCATACCGACATGGCCGTTTGACATGTGGGGAGTCGATATCATCGGACCTTTCCCCTTGGCAAAGGGAAGCAACAAGTTCGTAATTGTGGCGGTCGACTACTTCACCAAGTGGGTGGAGGCTAATCCCTTGGCTAAAATCACAGAGGAGAACGCCATCAACTTTATCCATGACTATATATGGTATCGGTTCGGCGTCCCACATTCCATCGTGATCGACAACGGCCTCCAGTTCTCTGACGCTTTCACCGAAGAATTGAACAGACTAGGAGTCAAACACAAAAAGTCATCGGTCAGTCATCCTCAAGGCAATGGACAAGCCGAGGCAGCAAACAAATTAATATTGAAAGCCCTAACCAAGAGCTTAGAAGGAAGTCAAGAAAAGTGGCTGGATGACCTTCCCCTTGCTTTATGGGCAGTTCGTACAACCACTCGGGAGCCAACAGGGGAGACTCCCTTTCCATTAACTTACGGATCAGAAGCTATGGCTCCAGCCGAGATTGCTCTACCCACATTCAGGGTGTCCAATTATGACGAGGTGGTCAATGAATACAACCGACTCCTAGACCTAGACCTAGTTGAAGCAAAAAGGCTGACGGCTCAACTCAGAATGATAAATTATAAGCAGAGGACCAAGGCCTACCATGACAGCAAGGTAAAGAAAAGAGTTTTTGAAGTCGGTGACTGGGTACTCAGAAAGATCGAGTCGACACATTTGAAGGCCCAGCAAAATAAACTCTCTCCAAATTGGGAAGCTCCCTACATTGTTACTCACGTTATCATAGAAGGAACCTACATGCTCAAAACTCTAGAAGGAAAAGAGCTTAAACACACATGGCACTCAGAACACTTGAGGAAATACTATCAGTAGCTCCTCGGCACCCTATGTATCTCTATGATTTCTAGATTAGATTTTCAGTCTCTAGTTCATAGCATTTACCAATTCCTTTATTATTATCAATAATAGTTTTCCTTTTTTACAAATCTGATTCTTGAGCACAATCCAGGCATTACTTAGTAATGCCGAGATCATCATTCTGAGTTAAGACTTAAACGTCATGATTCAAGACAATAAAAACCTAATTCTGTCAGTTAGTGCTCTCAAATTTGGGTTAAGATTAATACATCTAGTTCCCATGACAATTTGAGACTAACCACGAATTAGTTCTTACAAACCGAGCTACTAACGCTCGTCACGGCCATAACGGTGAACGACCACGGCCTACAAACATAGTCTAACTCGGCTACATTTAAAACCTAATTCAGTCGGCCAATGCTCTCAAATTTGGGTTAAGATTATTACATCTAGTCCCCATGACAATTTGAGACTAGCCCTGAGTTAGTCCTTACAAAATCGAGCATTTAACACTCGTTACGGCCCATAACTGTGGTCGACCACGGCCGGTAGCATAGCCTAAACCGGCTACCACATCTCGTCACTTCAGATTGTTGAGACATCTCAAACCGAGATAAAATAACATGAACAAATAACGAGATAACACTTAACTACGTAACAAGTTAAGGAAACAAGGGATAAATGCCTCAAACCGAGGATTACAAATCCCTACAAATAATGTGTTTACACCCCCCAGCCAACACTGGGCCCAGGCATACGAATACTTGGACAAAAAAATAGTGTTTAAAACTCCCCCAGAAGACGCTGGGCCGAGTGAGACAAATACTTAAAACAATTGTTCCAAGCCAAACCGGCTTTACAACCCGACAAACATAAAGTCGTGATAGTTTAATCCACACCGGCACGGGCCTCATCCTCAGTCCGCTCTAGCAACTTCTTAAAATTATCAGGCGCCAGCTCTAGAGGTTCCCATATGGGTCTGTTGGCCTTACGATCCATCGCCTTAATCACCTTGAGACTTCCTTCGGAGAATGGAATGAGAGAATGCGCGGCCCGAGCCTCAACACTATAGGCATCCTGATGGTAAAGACGAGCACACTTCTCCAACAGTACATCAACTTTGGGATCGATGTAAAGGAGACGGGTTAAATTTGACCAGGCGTCATTATATATCGTGCCGACTCTATCACTCAGGTCCGCCCTGAATTGGGGCCCACTCTTGTACGCTTCAACAACTGCCTTCTCTTTGCTCGCCACGCTCTCCTCCAGACGAGCATACTGGTCTTCCAACATAGCAAGCTTTTCCTCAACGGTGGCTTTTTCTCCCGCCAATGTCTCGACACACTTACTCTCATCCTCAACCTCATTTTTTGCGGCGAGCAGAGACTCCTTCAGCTTTGAGACTTCTTCCTGAGATTGACGCTGCAACGCATCAAGAAAAGATTTTTCTTTCTCTAGGCCAATTACCTTATCGGTAAGACCATCAACGGAACCTTTAAGCCTAGCCACCTCGGCCTCTGTCTCCTTTAAAGATTCATAAGCTTGCCGATACATGGAATAATCAGTTTGGGCAAGGAAGGCAAGCTACAAAGAAGAAAGAGGAAATGAGTAATTACAAAGAGTGGAAGGAGAACAGGATAACCAAGAGCCTTACCTCGCTAAGGAGTAAGCCTTTGCGGTTCAACATTTGCTGGGACGTGGGTTTCTCGGCAACCAACTGTTCGATTGTATCCACATTCATTGCCCGCTTTATCACAGGACCGCCCTTCTTCAAGGCAAGGCCCGAACGGACCGATATATCTAACCCCGACAAAATAGGGACCCCACCAAACTTCTCCACCCATCTCTTAACCTCATCATCAGGCAAGACCTAAAAGCAGAATCATGAGCAGAGGGAGTTGCTTTTTTCGAAGGAGATCAAACCTCCCTGACCTCCTCCCTGGATATTTTTTTACCGTGATGAGCACCCCCACTATCCGCCTCGATCATAGCGCGCGTATCCTGGTCTTGACTCTGGGACTGACTATCGAGAGCAGCCTCTTCGGTCTCGGGGGCCACCACGTCGGCCCCATCCCCAACTTCCCCCGCAGAACGGTCTGACATTGGCACCGCGGAATCATCCTTGTTCTGAAGTAAAGTCTGCCTAGCTTCCATATCGCCATGATGCTTTTCTAAGGCAGCAGCTTTAGACCTTTGCTTCTTCAACCTAGCCACTTGGACGGGGTCAAGTTCCTCTATCTCGATCTCGGTAATTTGCTCCATAGTCAAAACTGCACAAAAAATAAAGATTAGATCGAGACGAGACAAAAATCAGGGGAAAAAGGCAAGGTTAGATAGTTACATCCTATAGTGTCTTCAGTTTTAAGACAAATATTGTTCTGCTCTTGGCAACGCACGCATTCACGAAGGAAAACAAAATTGGGGTGGACGATCCAATCTGGGAACCTATTCCCCCTCAGAACATTAACTTTGGGGACGACACCGTCAAGGGGACCCCTCATCAACCTGGCTTGAACATAATAGCGCGGATCCTTCTCCAATTTGTTCCAATGCAACGTACCCAGATTGGCGAACTCCTCAAGTTTAGCGATCAACTTATCACTCCATTCAGGCTTGTGGATTTGTTGAGGATGAGATGGCGCGTATTCGGGAACGGCGAACTCCCAACCAAAACGGGACTCAACCCTAATTACATGAGTATTCAACCCCCACACCTTACTGACAGTACCAGAAATAGGGGTGATGATCTTGGGTTTGGAGGGATCGAACTTGATGGTCAGAGTCCTCTTAGTCTTGTTATAACTCACGTTAAAGAAGTGATCGAAAACGGACATACACGGCTCGAAATTTAGACTGCGACACAAGACAATGAAACTAACCAGGTACCTGACCGCATTAGCACCAATATGAGCCGGCATCAGTTCCCATGACTCCAGAAATTCGTTAATGAATGGGTAAAGAGGAAGCCGTAAGCCTAGCTGGAATTGTTTAAAGAAGAACGAAACGACTGCCTGGTCGTAGTAAATGTTGTGGATTTTTTCGTCTGTATCTAAAGGAATGGCTTTGCTATAGTAAAAATGATACTCCTCACGATCTACTCCGTACCGAGAAAAGAGGGCCTCAATCATTTCCTCACCCGATTTGGGCTGTTTATCTACAACGGGACCTGACTTCCCCATTTTCTTACTAGTTGTCCTAGCACTGGTACCACGTCTCGGCCTGGAAACACCGGCATCAAAGCGGTCCACTATCCTATCAGAAGTGCTCTCCCTGTCCATACCTGTAGAAGAAGTAGAGGGGTTAGACTCATCGAGAAACCTTGATAAGTCCATATTCCCCCCGAATCGACTACTGGGACCGAGGAGGTTGCACCCTCAAGACGAGATCGAATCAAGGACTTGTCTTTTACATAGAATAAATAAATATGGTCAAGGACCTTATCCTTATTATCAAAGACAATCATATCGACATCATCATCCTCCCTAACTCTCGGGGCATAGAGTCCAGACGGATACCTCAGATCTTCCCTAGGTGACCCCCTCGAATACAGGATATCTCCCACGGCTAATAACGACAACATATTCCAATGCCCATTTGATTTAATATAAATCCTATTGTTTCTTTGATAGAAACCGTACAAGGGATTTTCACCCGAAGTCGGAGGAACAGACATTAGAAGGAGGTGAAAGTTCAAAAAATATAGCTAAATAGGAGCAATGGCGGGCGAAGCAGTAAAACCCTCAAAGAAACGCCCGGAACCCCAACTATGGAAAATCGACAAAAGTAAGGGTGAAAATACCTTAAAAATGGAAAGGGATCGGAGGAAGCTAGTCTAGAGGCCGCCTTAAACACTTTGATCGAAGCAGATTGATGGGAGTCGCTTCAAAAACAGAGTTATCGGTTGATTCGCCGGCGGCAGGTACACTACGCAGGCAAGGAATTTGAAAATGGGATATTTTCAAGGGTTTATTTTGTAGTGTATATAGACGGGTCGAAAATTATGAATCCGGGTTTGACTCGGTTCTGGCCGCGACCCATGGGTTGCACGTACACCCACTAACCCATCATGACTCGCATTTAATGGGCCACGTTTTCGAGGTGAATGTCCCATCATCAAGACACATGCACCAATCAAGATAAGGGGAAGACAAACGATTGAAGTGACCCAACCGCCATTTGAAAAACACGGACAGACTGCCAATATTAGATCGACACGTGGCAAGCCGAGACCTACAGCAGAAATTCCAGTCGGCTTCGAAAAGCATAAACATTTCGGATGGCTGGGTCGACATTGATGAGTTCAGCGCATGGACGTAACCGACACCACGGCTATGGACCGACATCCCTAATGGTATCAAAGGATAAGACGAGACCGAGATGAGAAAAGTTCAGGGGTAAGTCAAGGTCAGGCGGCGATTGAAGTCATAGTTGAACGACAGATACAAATGCCTTCCATGCCGACATGTCAACAAGGATCAGATGATCGGCATTACTTTAAGGCGACATCATGAAAAAGGTAGTGTTAACGAGAAAAAATTCAAGGTCATGCAAGATGAAAGTAGTTCAAGCTATGAAGTTAAATCACAATCAGAGCAAAGGTGACAAAGGATAAAATCCCACTATATACATATATAACAAAAAGGACCCCTACAGCAAGGCAGGGGGCCTGACCTATATAAAAAAGAAGAAACTACTACTGGATTATGCTAGCTAAAGGATTCAAGAAAGATCTCAATCTTGCTCTTGATCTTCATCATCCTCCTCCCACTCCACGTCTCCATCATACCCATATTCATCGATAATGATGGGTTCAGGATCGTCCTCACTGTCATCATCTTCATCATCATCCTCGTCCTCATCCTCTGACTCATCTGCACTAGATTCGTCGGAGAATTCATCAACGGGGTACGGCCCCGAGTATTCATCATTACTATCGAACGGTGATTCTTCCGCCGGAAAAGATGAACGTTTCTTGGATGGAAACATTGAACCATCGCTGCTCCAAGAATCATAGTTCTCAGCCTGATCTTCTGATTCTGTACTCACTTCTTCTGGGAATGCATCGTCGTATTTCCTCTTTGGAACCATCTTTGAATTCTTCGTGAAATTTGGGATGTTCTTGGAGAATTCTGGAAGGTGAAGGTAAGATAGAAGATAACCAATAGACAGATCGTCTATTTATACCCCTAGAATATGAGGGGGTTGGGAGTTTATCAATGCTACTCATAATTGGAGTGCAATTAATAGAGCCTTCGATTTCCAAGAAGAACAATGATTCCACCTGTATCAAATCTACAGTGACGTCAGCAAATCCAGGCAAAAAAGGATTTTTGGCGGTTGCAGGTCAAATCAACATAAATGAATGCAAAGAAAGTACAAGGGGCACAGTTCCTACTCGGCATGCCGAGATAGAAACTCGGGGGCCACTGAACGACATAAACCGACTTGGTTAAATGGGACCCATAAACTCTGGGCCCACATACCTTAAGGCCCATCCAAAGAGACCCACAGTCTTATATGCCGACATACATCAGGCCGAACAGGCAGCCCTTGCCTAGGCCGAGTTCAAGAGGTCGAATCCCCAGCCGTCCTCCATGACGAGCCGAGCTGGATGACGGGTCGAGTTATATCAACAACCTCCCATTCTCACGGGGAGTCACAGAGTTTGATCACAACTCTAACAGTGAAGATCCTTATCTGAACAAGGATATCTCTTCTACAAGGCAACTAGGATACCAATGACCCTTATCCGGAGTCTACCTCCAAGGAATATGAGTCCCACAGTAATACGGGCTCCCTAGCTTCTCTAACAAGTTAGGACTCATTCACCCGCGCCTATAAAAACAGGTCCTCACAACAGGAGAAGGGTAATGAACTCGTTGGCTCCAAACTAGTCAATTGATTTCTCTATTTCATATCACCCGTATTCTTACTCTCACGCCGGAGGGCCTTTGCCGGTAAAGCCCCGGCGCAGTTTACGTTTGTTCATTGTGCGCAGATCCGAACGGGGAGATCTCATCGCTGGACTTATCCGAACCGCTAGACGGAGGGCTGATCCGACATGTTTTTTTGGAAGCATCATTAATATTTATTTTTTCACCATTCAGACATAGCTAGTCTTTTAGGGATATACAAGTAAATAGATTAATTATGTCATCTCACCACTCAGCAGAGCCAATCTTTTGGTCATATACGAGCAAAGTAACAAAATAAAATTCATATCGTTATTTCACCACGAAGGTAGACACTCTTATAATGGTGATATATGAGTAAAGTAAATAATTAAATAATATAACATTGATTTCTCGCCACGAAAGTAGAACTTTTCATAATGGTAATATACCAGTAAAGTACATAACATAACGAAATAATACTAACATCGTTATCTCACCACGAAAATAAAACCTTTCACAATGGTGATACGAGTAAAATACATAATGAAATAATAGTAACATCGTCATCTCACCACGAAGGTATAACCTTTCATAGTGATGATATATAAATAAGTAAATCAACATCATACTTAGAGTAATATTATAGAGAGATTCTTACTATCTGTAATGATAATTTGCTTAGAGAATTTTGTGCTGATAACGTTTGTAAACTAAAGTAATGGGGTTCATTTGTAAAGTAACAAAGATAAGTAACTAAAATGTAAGAGAGAAAACAAGAATGAGGAAAGAAGTAAGAAGTCAGAGTATGAATTGAGGTGATACATGCCTTTTATACACAGGAAAGTCATTCGTGTCATCATCACAAATAGTATAGAGCATAGTAATACTCTATTTATACATGGTAGATAGCTCGACGTCAAGATGAGAAAAAGTAACAACTTGGGTTCCTATGCACAAGATCTTGCAGCATTTACGTACATTACATGTAATATTATATATTGCTATAGTGTGCTACGCTCTACACACAAATTATTTATAAGATTTATAACGTATTACAAAATTACCCGATAACTATTGCTTTTGAGTCTATTTTATACCACATAATTTTCTCATCAACCACATCAACTATATTTATCAAAATTGACGTTTGCATTTTAGTTAAATATTTTATTTTTGGAAGCTTTTCATTGTTTTGGGATTTTGAGATAATTATTGTTTAATAATGTTTTGATAAATAAAAAAATAATATGCATAAAGAAAATGTAAATTAGATACAAGCTTACCAACCTTTTAAAAATAATTATGAATTAATATACATATATATATATATATATATAAATATATACGTACACACACACACACACACACACACACACACACACACACACACACACACACATATATATATATATATATATAGGGTCGCGCTCCTGTGAGAACCATTTTATATGAGAACCGTGAGAACCAATCATAACCATTAGATTAGAAAAGAAAAATCAAGGGTCCAGATGTTAGATACATTTGATACACTTGGATACATTAGTTAATTTTCGAAAAACAATTGGATACATTAGTTTTTAACATAGTGTATCCAAGTGCAACATTTAGATACAATACTTATTAACCTATTGTATCCAATTGTAATATCGAATTTTTTGTAATGTATCTAAGTGTATCAATTGTATCTAAAATATGGACCATTGATTTTTTTCTAATCTAATGGTTATGATTGGTTCTCACGGTTCTCACGATATTTAGGTTCTCATTTGAGCACCTACCTACCTACATATATATATATATATATATATATATATATATATATAATATTTCCTTTTCAATAGTAAAAAAATCAAATAGCATATCATCCCTTTCATTCATTTCTTTCACATAAAAAAATAAGGTACTGTCTTAAATATCTTTAATTTAGTTAAAATATTCATATTGTGTTCTTAACCCATAAATTCTTCTCAACTAACCATTTTTAAGTACTTTTAATTTAAAATTATCTAATTTTTATCATCACTTTGTCTATTATAATATATCATTTCAATTTTTTTTTATTTTGTAGTTGAAAACAAAATCATATGAAGAGAACATATTTTAAGTACCATACCTTTTAGCGATTTTTTATCCATCAATAAACACTTATAAAATAAAATTATTTATTTTCTTAACATTATAAGAAGTAGGTAGGAAGGCCAAAATAATACTATACAACTTACAAAAAATTATATAGAGAGTCAATAATTAAGGAGTCGTTCTTGTGAAAAACGCGTTTTACACTAGTCTTAGTGTAAAACGTGTTTTCCACATAGAAGGGTTCTTGGGCAGGCACTTTTCAATACTATAGGAGACACTTTCCAATATTTTTACAGCAGGCACTTTTTTTGAGACTTTCACAGCATGCACTTTTTTAACTTAGAGAAGACACTTTTTTTTGCTCTTGAAAAAAAAACCCAGCAGGCATGTTTTAAAACTCAAGCAGACACTTTTTTTGGCACTTAAAAAATAAAATCAAGCAGGCATGTTTTAAAACTCAAGCAGGCACTTTTTTTACCTTGGAGAAGGCACTTTTTTTGGCACTTAAAAAAAAAAAAAAAAAAAAAAAAAAAACCCAGCAGGCATGTCAAACATGTGCCTGCTCTAGTGTTAAAATATGTCTGCTGTAATATTGAAAAATACCTCCTACAATTTCGAAAAGTGCCTGGTGAGTTTTCATAAGTTCCAGTTATTTACATCAATGCCACCGCGCCTACTCACAGCGTTCTCCGCTTTTTGCGCAAGCTAATATTTACAAGTTTGTCACCGCCTTAAAAACACGTTTTACACTAAGTTAGTGTAAAACAGGTTTTTCCTAAGATTTTGTGATAATTAAGAGGTATTTGATGGCCGCGATCGTCCTTACCATTTTGTAGACCCGCAGCGACAAATTAAATAACTAAGCCTTAATTATTGATGATTATAAAATATAAATTTCAAGCACATATTCTTATTACCAATGGTAATATATGGTGTGTAAAATTTCATACGTATGAAAATATTTACGAAAGACCAAAATATCAATAATAATAATAAGTGAAAAACTAGTAAAAAATACGTTTTACGTTAAGGGTACGTAAAACGTGTTTTTAAGTTTGGCGCGTTGGCATTTTTGTAATTAACAGGAAGTTGTTGTGTGCTGATCGGAAGTGTCAGTGGTAGTGTAAAAAAGTGCCAGCACATGTACACTGGCACATATTTTTGACACTAACACTGACAGTTTTTAATAAGTGCCAGTATCAATGTTAAAAAGTGCCAGTGTAATGGCTGGCAATTATTAACACTACCACTGGCACTAATAAGTGCCAGTATCAATGTAAAAAAAGTGCCAGTATACTCACGGGCAATTTTTAACATTACCACTGGCAATTAAGAAAAGTGCCAGTTTCATGTTTATAAAACGCCAGCATGAAATCACTGGCTATTTGTAATATTAACACTGGGCATTTATCATGGGTGCCAGTATTTACGAAAATGACACCCTTGTTTCGAAGTATAATTGCCAGCGTCTTTGAAAAACACGTTTTTCCTTTGCTTAAGGAAAAATGCGTTTTTTATAAGACAAAATCCAATAATAAAGATTATTTACAGCAATATGAAAATGATTGGGGGGTCCCGATATAAAGTTAAAAAATAATAATTGTGTACGGAAAAATTTATAAAATCTTAATAAACACGAGGCTTCCAAAAAACTATTAAAAAATAAAATACTATAGATAATAAAAATAGAAACATAAAGCTGTTAGAAATGGCTTGCATTACAAGTCATTTAGCTTTTCCATACATGAAATCATACATATAATGTTAATATAAAGTGTAGTTAATAATAATACTGTGTAGAATTCCTGAGATGTAATTTACCTATTTTTTATAGGTAAAATGGTAAATCAACATCACTTAAGAATGAATAGGTGTGGTTCCTAAATAAAGTGCTTCTTTGTCTTGTATATAAAGGGCTTTCCATCAGCCCTTAAAGACTACTACATTCTTTATTTTCTCTCCTAAATTGTCTTCATTATTGTCTAAGAAGTTCTTGAGAAATTAAAGGGCACTCATCATTTAGAAGATCCTCTACCTACATCATCTTCTTCTTCTTCATCTTATTTCTCCCTATAACATCAAGATGGATTCAACAGGTATTATTCGGTTCCGCCTTCATCTCTTCTCTTAAACCTATTCCAAAAATGAGTATGGCATTCAGGGATTAAATTGTTCCAACAATTGGTATCAGAGCTTGCTCATTTTTTTTGTTGAGGTTTGAGTTCTTAAGAAAGCCTTAAAACGCTTTAATTTTGATTCATTTTCCCTGGTGAATCATAAAGTTTTGATGTTGTTTAGAGGCTCTATTTGTTTCAAGAGTGCTTATATTCATCATCCATAAAGTTTTCATTAAATGGTTTGAAAGTTTTGTTAAATAAACCCAATGGTTCAAGCTTGACTATCCCTACATAGCATAGTTATGTGGATCTACTTGCTTGATTCTATTGAAAACAAGATTATCCCTACATAGCATAGTTATGTGTAATGCATAATTATGTGGATCTACTTGTTTAATTCCATTTTTAAAAAATAAGATTATCCCTATATAGCATGGTTATACATTGTATAATGTGTATCCATGTGGATCTACTTATTGTTCTTGCTTTTGGGTAAAATTTGGATAAAAATCAGAAATACAGAAAATCAATCTGCACGGCCGAGTCTTATGATCTGCTCGGCCGTGCACTTGAACCGGTGCTACATGGAAAGGATTGATCCAGGCGAGTGTGTTGCTTGGTCCGGTCGGACCTATTGGGCTTGCACGGTCGTGTCCTTTGTTTAGAACGGCCGTACACTATTTGCCGAGAAAAACCATGTTTCTATAAAAGTGGTGCTCGACCGTGTCATTTCCCATGCTCGGCCGAGCAGACACTGTTCACAGACTTTGAATTTTTAAAGTTTCTGCACCATTTTGTTTTTCCCATTTTGAACAAAACATTCATTTTTCAAACCTTAAAGTGTTGATTAATTATATGCTTAAACAATTTTATTCATTATTTAAATAATATTATCACCTAAGTGATTAACGTTATTTAAATCCAAAATTGTTAAAGTGTTGAATGTTTGAGTTAATATGTGAATGACTTGAATTTTCCAAAGAAAATCTTGACATTTGACTAAACTTGAGCATTCATGTGGTAACAAGTAAAATGAACATTAAGTTGTTTTGTTAAATTCTTAAGACGGCCCAAAGGAAGATTAAGCATTTAATCAAATATTGTTCAAATTACTTGTTATCAAAGGCAATTATTTATGAATTAACTCGCAATCCAAAGATTACTTTTGATATCATGTTAATTATCTTATTGATGGATTTCATTTGATATAATTAATCATTTATTCATAATGTAGTTACTTATAATGTTTTGTATTCATTCTTGTTCTCGATTTCCGACAGATTTACTTAATACTTCTTCTATTACTGCTGTGATGAGTACTATTCCGATGCATAATGGGACAAACTTTAAAACTTGTAAAAACAAAATAACCATGATCTTAGGTTGTATGGACATAGATCTTGCATTAAGGGATCCGTTTCTTCTTCCTCTCACTGATCAAAGCACTGCTGAAGATCGTTTAAGTGCTGAGAAATGGAAACGCTCCAATCGCGTGAGCCTAATGATTATGAAAAATGTTGTCCCAGAGACCTTTTTGAACACCGTCTCCGAGGACGTTGATGCTAAGAATTTTCTTGAGACCCTTGAAGAACGCTTTGCAAAAAGCGAAAAGTCAGAAATAAGTTCTACCCTAAGGAAACTTGTTTCCATGAAGTACAAGGTTGCCAAAAATCTAAGGGAGTACATTTTAGAAATGCTTCACCTTTCGACAAAGCTAAAAACACTTAAGTTAGAGATGTCAGAAGATCTTCTCGTGCATTAAGTTTTGATCTCTCTTCCTCCCCAGTTTGGTCACTTTGAAGTGACCTATAATTGTCAAAAAGACAAGTGGAATATTAATTAGTTAATTTTACATTTGACACAAGAGGAAGATAGGTTGAAGCAATCTAAAGTAGAAAGTGCTCATTTAGCATCTACCTATTCTCATGGGACAAAGAGAAGATGGAAAGAAATTGCGGTTACAAGCAATAAGAAGCCTAAAGGATCATCTGATGATCGTAAAGAAAATAAATGCTTCTTTTGCAAGGACCTTACGCACATGAAGTACGACTGCCCTAAGTATCACGCTTGGCGTGCTAAGAAAGGTATGTCATTTGGTCTTGTTTGTACTGAGGCTAATTTAGTTTCAATTCCTACATATACATGGTGGTTGGATTCTGGTGCAACAACTCACATAAGTATGTCTATGCAGAGTTGCCTGAATTACCGAAGACCTAGTGAAGATAAGAGATTAATATATATAGGAACTGGGAATCCGGTTGAAGTTATAGGCATAGGGACCTTTAGATTATTGTTAAGTACTGGTTATTATTTCATGTTAAATAATACATTTATTGTACCGTCCTTTAGACGGAATTTGATATCAATCACAATTTTGGACAAGGAAGGTTATCCTTGTTCGTTTGGAAATAATAAATGTGATCTCTATTTCAATTCCAAAATTGTCGGTACTAGTAGTACTTTGTCAAGTAATGATAATCTTTACTTACTTGACACTATTCAAACAATAAATGAATCCCATAATAATGAAACTAAAAGTAAAAAGCGAAAGTTTTCAAGTGAAAATTCTTATACCTTATGGCATAGGCGTTTGGGTCATATCTCCAAAAGGAGAATTGATAAGCTTGTATTAGAGGGAATCATAAATAAACTTGATATTCCGGAAAAGGATTTTTGCATTGATGCCTAAAAGGAAAGTTTACAAACACTAAAAGAAAAGTTTCCTCGAGAGCATCAAGTGTCTTAGAACTTATACATACAGATATTTGTGGGCCATTCCCTACCCCTTCTTGGAATGGTCAACAATACTTTATTACGTTCATAGACGACTACTCTCGATATGGGTACATTTATTTACTTCATGAAAAGTCTCAATCTTTGGACGTTTTCAACTCTTTTAAGGCCGAAGTTGAAAATCAACTAGGTAAGACTATTAAGAACATTAGATCCGATCGTGGTGGTGAATACTACGGTCGGAATGACGGTTCGGGGGAACAACGTCCGGGTCCTTTTGCTCGCTATCTTGAAGAGTGTGGGATTCTCCCTCACTACACTATTCCAGGTACGCCTAGCATAAATGGTGTAGCTCAGAGACGTAATAGAACCCTTAAGGATATGGTAATAGGTATGGTTCCTTGTACTTCTCTACCTCACTCATTATGGGGCGATACTTTAAAAACCGCAACTTATCTTCTCAATAGAGCTCCCTCTAAGGCTACTAATAATAAAATCCCTTATGAATTATGGACGAATAAGAAACCGTCCCTAAATCATATTCATGTATGGGGTTATCCAGCAGAAGCTAGGACTTATAGGCCTAATGATGACAAACTGGACGCTAAGACTATTAGTAGCTATTTTGTGGGGTATGCCGAGAGATCTAGGGGCTATAAATTTTACAACCCGAAAACTAGAACTTTTTTTGAAACGGAAAATTCTAGGTTCTTTGAGGATGTTGAATTTAGAGGGGAAATAAGGAATAATAATTTTGAATTTGAAAAGGAAGAGGCATTTATTTCTATACCTCTTCCCATAGCCAATTGGAAATCAAGTACTTGTACCTGAAAGTCAAGAGGAACATACAATTCAAAATAATGACTCCCCTATAAATATTGAACAACATGAATATGTTGATCATAATGAGGAAATTCAACAACCTCAAAATGAGGAAGAGCCAGTGCCCTTAAGGAGATCCAATAGAGTAAGAAGAAGTGCCATTTTGGATGATTATGAGGTGTATCTTGCCGCGTACGCCTAGCATGAATGGTGTAGCTCAAAGACGTAATAGAACCCTTAAGGATATGGTAATAGGTATGGTTCCTTGTACTTCTTTACCTCACTCATTATGGGGCGATACTTTAAAAACCGCAACTTATCTTGTCAATAGAGCTCCCTCTAAGGCTACTAATAATAAAATCCCTTATGAATTATGGACGAATAAGAAACCGTCCCTAAATCATATTCATGTATGGGGTTATCCAGTAGAAGCTAGGACTTATAGGCCTAATGATGACAAACTGGACGCTAAAACTATTAGTAGCTATTTTGTGGGGTATGCCGAGAGATCTAGGGGCTATAAATTTTACAACCCGAAAACTAGAACTTTTTTTGAAACGGAAAATTCTAGGTTCTTTGAGGATGTTGAATTTAGAGGGGAAATAAGGAATAATAATTTTGAATTTGGAAAGGAAAAGGCATTTATTTCTATACCTCTTCCCATAGTAGTTCCAATTGGAAATCAAGTACTTGTACCTGAAATTCAAGAGGAACATACAATTCAAAATAATGACTCCCCTATAAATATTGAACAACATGAAAATGTTGATCATAATGAGGAAATTCAACAACCTCAAAATGAGGAAGAGCCAGTGCCCTTAAGGAGATCCAATAGAGTAAGAAGAAGTGCCATTTTGGATGATTATGAGGTGTATCTTGCCGAGAATGAAGGACACTTAGGCTTAGTGGGAGATGAGCCTCTCACCTTCCATGAAGCCATTAATAGTCCTAATTCTTATAAGTGGATCAATGTCATTAATGAAGAGTTAAAATCTATGAAAGACAACGTCTTTTGGGATCTTGTCCCATTACCTAAGGATGTGAAACCTATTGGTTGTAAATGGATATTTAAAACCAAAAGAGATTCACAAGGTAATGTAGAAAGATATAAGGCTCGTCTTGTTGCTAAAGGTTTTACTTAAAAAGAAGGTATTGATTACAAAGAAACATTCTCTCCGGTATCTTCTAAAAACTCTTTTAGGATCATTATGGCACTAGTAGCACATTATGACCTTGAGCTTCATCAAATGGATGTAAAGAAAGCTTTTTTCAATGGAGACATTGAGGAAACTATCTATATGAAAAAACCAGAAATGGTGACTGATTTGGAGCAAACTAATCAATTAGTTTGTAAACTTAAGAAATCCATTTATGGCCTCAAGCAAGCTTCTCGCCAATGGTATTTAAAATTTAATCAAGTAATTCTTTCATTTGTCTTTGAAATGAATCTTGGTGAAGATTGTATATACCATAAGTTCAGTGGGAGTAAATTTATATTCTTAGTCTTATATGTGGATGATATTTTTTTTTGCTAGTAATGACATGAACCTTCTTAAAGAAACTAAGAATTTTTTTTCAAACAAAAATGAAAGATCTTGGTGAGACATCTTTTGTATTAGGAATCCAAATACACCATGATCGCTCACGAGGTACTTTAGGATTATCACAAAAGGCCTATATAGAAAAGGTATTACAAAGGTTTAGCATGCAAAACTGTAAACCACATGACACCCCAGTTTCTAAAGGAGATAAATTCAGTCTTAATCAATGTCCTAAAAATAATTTTGAAACCAAGTATATGGAAAACATCCCTTATGCATCAGCAGTAGGAAGCTTAATGTATGCGCAAGTCTGTACTCTTCCAGACCTTGCCTTTTGTGTTGGGATACTTGGTAGATACCAAAGCAATCCGGGGAGAGAACATTGGGTTGCAGCCAAAAGAGTGATGCGATACTTACAAAACACCAAGGACTACATGCTTACATATTCAAAGTCGGATCATCTTGGGATCATTGGGTATTCCGATTCTGACTTTGCTGGATGCCAAGACAGCCGTAAATCAACGTCTGGATATGTCTTCACATTAGCCGGTGGAGCAGTTTCTTGGAGAAGTGCCAAGCAGACACTCGTTACTTCCTCTACCATGGAAGCCGAGTTTATTGGTTGTTTCGAGGCATCCAATCAAGCTATATGGCTGCGTAAATTCATTGAGGGACTGCGTATTGTCAATAGCGTCGAAAGACCTATTAAGCTATATTATGACAATCGGGCTGCAGTCTTGTACTCCAACAATAACAAGAGTTCATCAAAGTCTAAGCATATAGACATTAAGTTTCTTGTTGTAAGAGAAAGAGTACAAAATGAACAAATAGAAATACAACTTATTGGTACAAACTCTATGTTAGCGGATCCGTTTACTAAGGCGTTATCACCTTTAGTGTTTCACGAGCATGTTGCTCATATGGGTGTAACAACTTTTGATAACATTTAATATAGTGGGAGTTTATGTTATTTTCTTCATTTTTATTGTTCTATTATTATTAAAGTTTTTGATCTCATTTGATTAAAGTTGGACTAGTTGGAAGAATATGTATATATTCATTTTGTTCCATGCTACACATATACACTTTTGATCTATGTCATCTAGTTGGATTTGTATATGATTATTGTGGGTTTAGTTGCGAATCAATTACAACGACTGCCCCTTTAGTCCTTATACTTGTATAGCTAATGGACGGGATTGTTATAAGTGACAACAAAGTGCACATTTGGGTTGTCATTTGTATTATATTTATGATTTTAAAGGAAAGACTTGTTTTGCAACCCAAGTGGGAGATTGTTATAACATGGCTTGCATTACAAGTCATTTAGATTTTCCATACATGAAATCATACCTATAATGTTAATATAAAGTGTAGTTAATAATAATAATATGTAGAATTCCTGAGATGTAATTTACCTATTTTTGATTGGCAAAAAGGTAAATAAACATCACTTAAGAATGAATAGGTGTGGTCCCTAAATGAAGTGCCTCTTTGTCTTGTATATAAAGGACTTTCCATCAACCCTTAAAGACTACTACATTCTTTACTTTCTCTCCTAAATTGTCTTCATTATTGTTTAAAAATTTCTTGAGAAATTAAAGGGCACTCATCATTTAGAAGATCCTCTACCTACATCATCTTCTTCTTCTTCATCTTATTTCTCCCTACAACATCAAGATGGATTCAACAGGTATTATTCGTTTCCGCCTTCATCTCTTCTCTTAAACATATTCCAGAAATGAGTATGGCATTCAAGGATTAAATTGTTCCAACAAAAGCTACAATGGAAAGTTATTTACAACCGAAATATATAATTAATAAGTTTATATAAAAATAATTTATTAAAGTATATCCAATTAAAGGTAAAGGTTTTAGACCCTAGAGAAAGGTAAGAAATAATAGCTTTTAGATACTAAATATGAAAAAGAAATATCAATTATGAGGACCTGAAAAGAGCTACAAAAAAGAAAAGATGATGTAAAAAAATTTGAAGAAAAAATATAAAAAGGACCCAAAATGTAAAAAGAAGTTTGATTTTTTTGTATTGAAAATACTTGAAAAATAATTAATACTCACTCCGTCCCAGAAAGATAGTCCACCTTTTTTCATTGTTACTACGAGGGAACTTTGAACAGTTATAAATGCTACTTATAATTATGTTAATGTGAATCTAAAAATTGATATTAATAGTATTTATAATGGTGTATCAAGAACAATTTCAAAAATTTCATTAGAATAATTAAAAGTAACCTTAATTATTACTCAATGTTCCTTCATAAAACCCATGAAAATAGGGGGACTATCATTCTGGGACAGAGGGAGTATAAGAATTAAGAAAATTTGAAAACAATAAGATTATGTGCATCAAAAATATGAGTTCACAAACAATTATGAAGAAAAAAAAAGAGAATATATTATATGCAACATAAAGATGAAAATATCAAAAAATATGAGAAACACAAAAACATGCGAAAGACATCATATACGAAAAATATATGAAAAGTCAATAAACGTGAGTAGATATATAGGCTCAAATAAATAAATAAATAAAAGAATGGTATATAAAAATAATAAATATGGGGGCCAGAAAATTTTGCAAAAAGATATGTTAAACTCCTTGTGTCCCACATTATTATTCTCAGTTTTTATTTGTAAAATCTTGATATGTTAGTCTTTTTTCCAAACTTTCCCGACTGTTTTAAAACCCTGCTTATGAAAGTTCTGTAAGAATAAATTTTAGATTTTCCGCCGCATAATCCGTAGGCAAGTCTTATTTTTTGTTGGGAAATGGTTTCTAATCCGTAGGCCTATTTTTGTGGCCAAAATTGTTAATTCTAGTAGTCCCTTTTAATGCAAACTTTTGAATATTCAATGATTTTCAATAATTCAAACTGTTTTGAATAGTTAAATGAGACTATTATGAAACGTATATAATAAAGATATAACAAAGGAAAATAGAGTATGAGTGAATGGTTGGATAAAAATAAAACTTCAAAAGGAACCCAAATGATCCAAATACTTTTCTTGAAACAAAATGCAATTTTTCAAATATTAGTAGTAATTACATTTCGAGATTGATCTTCTTGATGATTTGGGCTCTAAGAGATTGCTAAGCCTGACCACCTTTTGAGTTGAGCGCATTGATGGTAAATTATGTTTAATATTAAAATATGTTTTATAATATACGTAATGGATAAGCGAATTAATTTTGGAGTGAAATAATTTCTCAGTTGATTATATAATGGGTAGTGAAGGAAATTTTTGTTGCAACATATACTATAGTATGATACTTGTACTTATCTCGTGCCAAAGCATGAACCATTTTCACTTCTTAACTATTGATTCGGTTCGTGGTCTATCTACATAAGTTTATGGGCTTAAGGGTAATTGTTTTGTAAGTTTAAAGGCACACTCAAATAAGAAAAATTATGGTAGTCAGTCTAGAAAGATTAGGGACCTAAGGGTATTTTTTTAAAGTTTTGAGGTTTCTTTAAATAAGAGAAGGTCAAAGGGTAAAGTGTAACTGACAAAAGGTCATGGCGGTTGGATGTATAAGATATTTAAGCCTAAGGGTAATTTCTAAGAGTTTAGATACAATTTTGAAATTAAGAAAACGGGGTACATGTAATTCTCAAAATTTCAAAGTCCTAAAATATGCATTATTTATATCAGAAATGGCTATTCTCTATATAAAAAATTAATTCCGTCTCATTTGAAGCTTCACATTTTACCCAAATGGGTGTCCCGTTGAAAGCTTCATCATTTCCTAAAATGGTAAAAAATATAGGCCCTACTTGTCATACCCACTCACTTCTTCCTCTCACATACTTAAATTATGGGGCTCACTTGTCATACCCACTAACTTTCCCCTCTCACATATTTAAATTGTAGGCCCCACTTGTCATACCCACTAACTTTTTCTATCTCACAACCTTTTTTTACACTCATCACTTTCCTTAATTTGTGTGTCATCACCAAAATGGTGAAGCTTCAAATGGGACGGGGGGAGTACACAATATTACTTGTTAGAGCAAAATAAATTAAGAACGATGATCAAAGAAATAATCAGACACGAACACAAAAATTTACGTAGTTCACCAACTTGGCTACATCCACGGGCGGAGGGAGAATATATTATTATTCATTGACAATTACAAAAGACGGTCTTCACTAATCTAGTTGCACGAATTATTTAGGCAAATAATTCTGTCAACCTAAATCTAAATCTTAGATCTCTACTTGTATCTCTCAAAGATGACCGGCAAAAATAATGCTAGAGGAGTGGTTAGTATTTATAGGCATAAATACTAGAAACCCAAAAGGAGAAGGAATCTCATTCCTTGTTGTGTACAATGTAATTGGAATCCTATTTCTTATGTACAAAGTAATCATATTCTCATTAGGAAACGGCTTTCCTAATTCTTGAACAATTCATTGTACCAATAAGAAACCTAATTAAACCAATAAACATTAATCTATGTACCAAAAGGATTTATTTTCCTTAGCCAATTCAAATCCCAAAAATTACTCGACTTGTCGCGGACATATCCTTAACCAATAGGCATTGATTCAAAGGCATATTCCCAGAAATCTCCACCTTGACTTTGAATCTCCCCGAACCATAATTTATATCCACGAACCGACCTCAACTCCACCTTGAGTTTAATCCTCCGCTTCCGAACATATCTCTTCACCTCCGCCACCGCCTTCTGTCTTTGTCAAGACACCATCTTTGTTCACTCAAGAACAATCACGTTTACTTAGTCAAGCAAACGACTATTCCGGCTCAACTTGTGCCATGATTTCTCGATCCCTGGAACCTTCACCACAACGTTGACCACCATATCCGAAATACCAAATCCACGATCACCAAATTCGAATACCATATTACCCAGATGACGACAGTCGATCTTGTCTCAAACTTCAACGTGCTTCGAACTATTCTTGGATCACCAACAAACATGGACAAACACCCTTGAATGACTTGAACAAATCATTTCTCATTGTAGCAATGTAACCCGAACCCGTGACTACTTATTTGGATTTCTTCCCCATAAGCATTTGCACAAACGGAAATTGTACATGAACAGCATGACTACGCGATGTCTGCACGAACTGCTGCAATACTCCACTAACATGTGCTCTTACTTATCTTGTTTCTTTGAACTCTCCATAACGCCGATGAGAGCCAAGAAACTAGTATTGATGTCTCATAAAGCCTTCAAGACCATCAACATAGTGTTTCGCCGAACACTTGAGACTGTACACCTCTCGAATTTAAGTACCCCTTTGCCGACTAGACTTGTGTATCTACTTCTAGGCCTTCGAATAGATTACACCTTAAATCCCCAGATTGTACCTTGTCCCGATTGCTTCTCAATCCCAATCCAATGATGAGCTTCGAACTAGTCTGGAAAGCTTTGAATCCACTCATTTAAAGGCGAATAGAATGCAATCTTGTGCTTTACCTTAAGTACTCTTTGTCACGCCAGACAACCTTGCTCCTCCCAAGCAACCGGACGATATGCTAAGCCTAGCATTCTTTAGTGCCTATAGACCACCTATCTAGAGCACCGCCCCTTCCGGGCGACTAACAGTTTTTCATGCTTGGCGAGTTCATTCGGCTGTGAACCTCGCCCACCGAGATAAACTGTCCCAACTCAATCTGCCGATAGAAATCTTGTACCTCATTATCGTCTGCCCATCTACTCCTTCTTGTAGAAATCGGCTCCACATTTTCCTCAACTATCTCGCTTTGCTCTACCATTGGATTTAGAAGCCACTCATCCCCGCGCTGTGAGCTTTCTTCTCTGTTAGAGCAAAATCACCATGGTTACTATTTACCATAGCAACCTCCACGAGAACATCATCACCAAAACCCATGATGATTTGTGGATGCGCCTTCTCCTCCAGAGAATCCATCACTTCCTCGCTTCCCTTCCCCTCCTTATAGAAATTAAAAACTTTATCAGGTCTCTGGCCTCTCTTGCTAGAAGATTTTTGAAAATTCTTCTTCTTGCTAGAACCCTTGCTGCCTTCCGTAACTATCCCTGTTGAATCATTATTTGTACTAGATTTACTTGCCACGAGGGTGGCAATAAGCCTTGTTTCTTCAACATGACTTCTGTCTTGATGTGTCCAACCTAGACACCCAGATTTCTGCACAGACGTTGCATGTGCACTGCACGATCGCTGCTCGCGAACTGCACGTGTACTGCACACGAACTACACGGCCTTCATCTTTATTTACCACAGAATAAAATAATATTCCTCACATTAGTCTTGTCGATCGTTGATTCAAATCCCTGACTCTTATTATTTTGCAACGGAAACCCTAGATCTCTAACCAACCAGTCGCCAATAAGAGAAATCGTAACAAGAAACTCTAAACGCATACAATCGAAGACAAAACACCAGCATATTCTGTCCGGAAACAATTTCGGATTCTATGGACCTCAAAATCCGATCTTCACCGTTCAGATCGACGATCTATGAGTCCCGAAGCTACTCACCAAAAATCAGCAAGATCCAACGGTGAACGAACGCGCTACAATTTTTTCTTCACCGCTGCGCTGGATAAAAACGGACCAGAAACTGCTACCTTGTTTTTCTTCGATCTTGGATCTCTTCCGTCGATGCTAATTCTCCTTTTCAACCAAACTCTGGTGCCACTTGTTAGAGCAAAATAAATTAAGAACGATGATCAAAGAAATAATCAGACACGAACACAAGAATTTACGCGGTCACTAACTTGGCTATATCCACGGGCAGAGGGAGAATATATTATTATTCAATGACAATTACAAAATACGGTCTTCAGTAATCTAGTTGCACGAATTATTTAGGCAAATAATTCCGTCAACCTAAATCTAGATCTTAGATCTCTACTTGTATCTCTCAAAGATTGTCACGACCCGAAATCTAGGCTCTATTTTATTCGTAATAAATAATTATTATTTAATTATTTGCTTATTTATTTATTTAAATTATTATTTATTTAAATATTTATGTGCGCATTTTATGTTTCATAAAAATTTATGCCTAGCATTTTATTTGGGTTAGTGTAGTATTGTTGAGTCTTAATTGTTAGTAGGAAGTGTAGTATTGTGTTAGTAGAAGGGGAGGGGCCTAGATGTAATTTTTTTAAATAATTTCCCTACTCCTTCTCTTCTCCCTCACCTTCTCCCTCACTCTCTCCATCCCTCCCAGCCAACTCTCTCTCTCTCTCTCTCTCCTTGTATGGTAAGTTTTTCTTTCTTTCCTTCTCTCTTCATTTTCTTCATCTTCTTCTTGTTATCTCTCATTTCTTAAAACATGAACCTTGTTTAGATCGTCGATAGGATCGCGTAGAACCAAAAAAAATTGAATTCCGTCATCTTTGAGAATTTTCAACTAAGTTACTTTTCCCCCATTTTTATGCTAAAATGTTCATATCATGTTTATATAATGCTTGATGTGTTATATTTGAAGTTTGGTTGAGTATAGAATTTATTTTGAATTTATTTGAGTTTTTGGGTAAAAATGGTGAAATCTTGAATGTGGGGATTTGGTGTTGGTTTGGATGATTAAAGGGTGTTATTTAGGTTCCCTTTAGGTTGGGTGTTGTTTAGGAGCTTTAGAAATGTATTGGGAAGCTTTGATTTGGATACTTAAATGAAGGATTGTGGTTTTGGTCGAAAATGGCATTACCCAGCTCTGTTCTTGGCCAATGGGTAGACCAGGCGCCCGCCTGCCCTTACCCAGGCGCCCGCCTGCACCCCTTTTCCAGCGGCCTGACCTTCTGGCCAAACAAGCGCGCGCCTGCCCCTGCCCTCCCGCCCTCCCGCCCGCCTGCTTGGGATTTTTGCCCTTTTTGCTTGGTCTAAGGCTTAGGACTTAACTAGTTTAGATTTATTCCTTCTAATTAACTCAAGATAACATCGTGGAATACTTTATTAATTGGATTTGATTTTTTTGTGAATAAATATGATATGGAATTTGATTAAGTATCATTTTGGGAATGTGGTTCATCTTTGATGTGCGGTTTGTATTGGTTTACCTTTGTGGTGATTTATTTGGATTGGTTCCCTACTTTGGAACCTTAAGTTGTTTATTCATGCTAAAATATTATTACTTAGCATTTATTTGGAAGCCCAGCTGGCATATTTGTTGCATCGGGCGATGGGAAGGATTATAATGGCAAAGCCAAGTCCATTATAATGTTGACCATTGTTTTGCCCCCTTCTATACCCCTTTTCCAGATTGGCCTTGGAAAAGACAAGTTAGCTTCCTTTGTGAATGTATCTAGCTACCGAGCATGACTTTGTGGCATGGCTCTTGTCCTTTGTGACACTCTTATGGTTATTGTTCCGGTACCGGGGATTTCTCTTCAGCTTTCATGCTATTATGAAGATGTGATTTGTTGATTATTGAAGCTGCGCAGCGATCCTTTATTTGGATGTACCGGTTTGGAAACCTTGGCTAATATCCTTTGTTATGTGTTTAATTCCGCTGCTATCTGTTATGTGATAAATGCTACGTGCTATCTATGATTTATTATTTTATATTGCATCATATCATGTCATGTAGTCGCATTAGTAACTTATTGAGATTTATCTCACCCCCTTTCTTTTATCTTTGTTTTTCCTTAACCCCCCCCCCAGGTGCTAAGGATTAGTCTCGCTGATCACGAGAAAGAGGACGTCGAGTGTGGATACATTCTTTTGGGGAAAGTTGTTATAGGTTGGTTTACATTATATAAATGTGTAACCTTTTTGGGATAGTAGTACCAAACAATGACGTCATTAAGAATTGTATATTTATATTTTGTTGGGCATAAACTTGTGGAAGTTTATGATCGTTGTATTTGGTTATTATCAAACTTGGATTTGTAAAACTTTGGATCATCACCTTTTAGTATCAAATGAAATTTTTAACTTCAGTATTTCATAGTTTTGGTTTTAAGTCGACGTCCAGCTCGCGGTCTCGGGCCCGCGGGGTCCGGGGTCGCGACAGTTGGTATCAGAGCTATGGTTTGGCTCTAAGTATAAGTCTAGGTGGACTAGTATGACCTAGGTGGGTAGTAGTGTGCGGAGTGAGTAACGGTTGATGTCTTATGCAGGTAATTACTCGCAATGTCTGGAAGAAGAAACAGAGGAGGTACTAGTGGGGCACAGAATCAGAATGACACAAGGGAAGAAGCACGTGCTATGTTTCAAGGCATGTTCGAGGCGGCCATGAAGGCCATACATGATCAAGGTCCGAGGGTAGAACAAGCACCACCCCGTTATGGCTGGAGCAATTCTTTAAACTGAAACCGGCAGAGTTCGACGGTGAGCCCAATGTGAAGAAGGCTGAATTATGGATTGAGTCGATGGAGAAGATTTATGAGGTATTTGGGTGCACGGATGAGGACAAGGTCCGGTTTGCGGCTTATAAGCTTGTGGGTGCCGCCGAGCATTGGTGGAAGGGTGTTAAAGCTAGTTGGGATGATACTCACACGGTGTATGCGTGGGAGTTGTTCGTGCGCAAATTCAAGGAGCATTTCATTCCGGTTGTTGATCAAAACCGAAAGGAGATCGAGCTGCTCAACCTGGAGCAAGGTTTGTTGTCTATAGCTCAATACTCGGCTAAGTTCATAGAATTAGCCCGGTATTGTGACTATTTGGTGAGGACCGAGGAACAAAAAGCTATGAGATTCATTCGGGGATTGAAGACCTCCATCCGTACTCAACTTATTGCTCAACGGATTGTGACCTTCCAAGATGCGGTAGACCGAGCCTACTTAATAGAGCAAGATATTGGGGAGCACAAAAGGAAAACCGAGGTTGTGGGTATGGGTAAACCGGGAAGCCATGCTAAATCTCAACCTCAACACCGTTCCGACAATCGAGGTAACCCGGGAGCATCATTTCAGTTTAAGGGGCAAACCACACCGAGGAATCCTGGTACTACTCCGGGGACTCATAATAGGAGGCCTTGTACCTTTTGTCAGAGGGTAGGCCATACGGAGGATAGGTGTTGGAAAAAGCAAGGCAAGTGTACCAATTGTGGTGAAATGGGGCACTTTACGAGAGATTGCACGAGGTACCGAGGTCAGTCATCCGGGTCAGGGGTTGGAACTAATCAGGGTCAGAAAAGGGATGCCACTGGGAAGCCCAAAGTTCAAGGAAAGATATATGCCATGAATCAACAACAAGCTACCGATGATCCATCCGTTATTGGAGGTATTGTTTCCGTGTCTAATGTGAGCGCACGAGCGTTAGTAGATCCAGGATCATCTCATTCATACATTTCTATGCAATTTGCTTCCATGTTAAATGCTGCATTCGAGTCTTTACCGTACGTGCTAGAGGTGTCGACCCCTATAGGAGAATGCTTGATTTCTGATCGAGTCTTTCGTGCTTGTGATGTGGTTATTTGTGGTCGTGTCCTTTGTGCGGATTTGGTAGTTCTTCCTATCCAAGACTTTGATGTCATTTTGGGTATGGATTGGTTGAGCAAGTTTCATGCTTCCGTTGATTGCCGTAAGAAAACTGTTACTTTTTCTATTCCCGATGTGCCTAAATTTGTGTTTGAGGCTAGTCCTCTGAGTAGAAAGGTTCGCTTAATTTCTTATATGAAAGCGAGAAAATTATTGCATAGTGGTTGTGAGGGGTATTTGGCTAGTGTTCTTGATACTAGGAAGGAATCCCTTAGTTTGGATAGTGTTCGGGTAGTTCGGGAATTTCCCGATGTTTCTCTTTTGAGTATGATATGCCGCCCGATCGTGAGATTGAGTTTTGTATAGACCTTTTGCCGGGTACGGCTCCAATTTCGAAAGCACCATATAGGTTGGCTCCCGCAGAGTTGAAGGAATTAAAGGTTCAATTGCATGAGTTGCTTGATCGAGGGTTTATACGCCCTAGTGTTTCCCTGTGGGGAGCACCGGTTTTATTTGTGCGGAAGAAAGACGGTTCCTTGAGATTGTGCATCGATTACAGAAAGTTGAATCAGGTTACGGTGAAGAACAAGTATCCTCTACCTCATATTGACGATTTATTTGATCAGCTTCAAGGGTCCGTGGTTTTCTCTAAACTTGATTTGAGGAGTGGGTACCATCAGTTGAAGGTTCGATCGGAGGATGTTTCGAAGACTGCTTTTCGCACTCGGTATGGTCATTATGAATTCTTGGTTATGCCGTTTGGGTTGACTAACACGCCGGCCGTGTTTATGGATTTAATGAACCGTGTTTTCCATCCTTATCTTGATTCGTTCGTGGTGGTTTTTATTGATGATATACTCGTCTACTCTAAATCCCGAGAGGAGCACGAGCAGCACTTGAGGACAGTTTTATCCGTTCTTGCGAGGGAGAAATTATTTGCGAAGTTCAGTAAATGCGAATTTTGGCTCGAGAAAGTGTCATTTCTGGGCCATGTTATTTCAAAAGACGGGATTTCTGTGGATCCTTCAAAGATTGAGACTATAGTGGATTGGAAGAGACCCGAATCAGTGACAGAGATTCGAAGCTTTCTTGGTTTAGCCGGGTATTACAGAAGATTTATTGAGGGGTTTTCGAGGATCGCTACTCCGATGACTCAGTTGACCCGAAAGAATGTCCCGTTTGTGTGGACCGAGAAATGTGACAAGAGTTTCGAGGAATTGAAGAAGAGGTTGACTACCGCACCGATCTTGACTTTGCCTAATGGAAGCGATGGTCTAGTGATTTTCAGTGATGCTTCGAAAGAGGGTTTGGGTTGTGTGTTGATGCAGAATGGGAAAGTGATTGCGTATGCTTCAAGGAAGTTGAGCCCGAGTGAACAGAATTACCCCACACATGATATGGAGTTGGCCGCGATAGTATTTGCGTTGCACAAATGGAAGCATTACCTTTATGGAGCGAAGTTTGAGATTTTTACGGATCACAAGAGTTTGAAATACCTTTTCTCCCAGAAAGAGTTGAATAATAGGCAACGCCGATGGATGGAATTATTGAAGGATTATGATTGTACGATTTCTTATCACCCGGGAAAGGCGAATGTGGTAGCCGATGCGATTAGTAGGAAATCTTATGTGGCTTCGATGATGGTTCGAGAATGGAAAATGCTTGAGGATGTTCGAGATTGGTCTCCTCGTGAATCGAGACATGGGGCTATTTTTGTGAATATTAGGATGACTCCAACCCTAATTCAGAGGATAAAGGAAGCTCAGAAAGAAGATCCCGAGTTGGTGAAGATAATGGGTAAATTGAAGGAAAAGAACTTCAAGGATTTTTCTTTGAGTTCGAGTGGAGTTTTGACTTTCCGTGATCGTTTGTGTGTACCCGATGTTGGTGGGATAAAGAGACAAGTTTTGGATGAGGGTCACAAATCGATATATACTATTCATCCGGGTAGTACGAAGATGTATCAGGATTTGAAGCAACAATTTTGGTGGATTAACATGAAGAGGGAAATAGCCGAGTATGTTTCGAAATGTTTAACTTGTCAGCAGGTCAAAGCCGAGCATCAGAGACCCGCGGGACTACTTCAGCCGTTAGAGATTCCCGAGTGGAAATGGGAGCATGTGACTATGGATTTCGTTACGGGACTACCTCGTACCCGTAAGAAATATGACAGTGTTTGGGTAATAGTGGATAGATTGACCAAGAGTGCCCATTTCTGCCTATTGATATCAGATATTCGATGGAGAAGCTTGCGACCCTTTATATCGATGAGATCGTTAGATTGCATGGGGTTCCGGTTAGCATTGTGTCAGATCGAGACCCGAGGTTTACTTCTAGGTTCTGGAAGGCGTTTCAGGAAGCTTTGGGTACAGATTTGCGATTCAGTACAGCTTTTCACCCTCAAACCGATGGTCAATCCGAGAGGACTATTCAGATTTTGGAGGATATGTTGCGAGCGTGTTCGATAGACTTTTCTGATTCTTGGGATTCGCATTTAGCGTTAGTGGAATTCTCTTACAACAACAGTTATCAGGCTAGTATCGAGATGGCACCGTTTGAGGCCTTGTATGGAAGAAAATGTAGATCGCCTATTTGTTGGGATGAGGTCGGTGAAGCGAAGATCGTGGGTATTGATTTGCTTCAGGATTCGGTTGAGAAAGTTAGAGTTATTCGGGATTGATTGAAAACAGCCCAAAGTCGACACAAGAGCTACGCAGATAACCGAAGGCGAGATCTTAGTTTTCAGACCGGTGACTTTGTGTTCTTGAAAGTATCTCCGAAGGTGGGTATTCGTAGGTTTGGGAAGAAAGGTAAATTGGCTCCGAGGTTTATTGGTCCGTTTGAGATTTTGGGAAAGGTTGGACTTCTAGCGTATCGTCTTGCGTTACCGCCATCTTTAGACCGGTTGCACAACATGTTCCACGTTTTCATGCTTCGGAAGTATGTTCATGATCCATCTCACGTGTTACCGAGGGTACCGGAGGATATCGAGCCGGATATGACTTACGAGGAACGACCGGTTCGGATTTTAGATGCCAAAGCCCAAGAGTTGAGGAACAAAAGCATTGAGTTGGTTCGAGTTCTTTGGAGGAATCACAATGTTGAGGAGTCGACGTCGGAGCTTCGTGATGATATGGAGAGGAAATTTCCGTGGCTTTTTAATTCGGGTAAGTCTCGTTAAAATTCGGGTCGAATTTTCTTTAAGGGGGAGTGAATGTCACGACCCGAAATCTAGGCTCTATTTTATTCGTAATAAATAATTATTATTTAATTATTTGCTTATTTATTTATATAAATTATTATTTATTTAAATATTTATGTGCGCATTTTATGTTTCATAATAATTTATGCCTAGCATTTTATTTGGGTTAGTGTAGTATTGTTGAGTCTTAATTGTTAGTAGGAAGTGTAGTATTGTGTTAGTAGAAGGGGAGGGGCCTAGATGTAATTTTTTTTAAATAATTTCCCTACTCCTTCTCTTCTCCCTCACCTTCTCCCTCACTCTCTCCATCCCTCCCAGCCAACTCTCTCTCTCTCTCTCTCTCTCCTTGTATGGTAAGTTTTTCGTTCTTTCCTTCTCTCTTCATTTTCTTCATCTTCTTCTTGTTATCTCTCATTTCTTAAAACATGAACCTTGTTTAGATCGTCGATAGGATCGCGTAGAACCAAAAAGAATTGAATTCCGTCATCTTTGAGAATTTTCAAGTAAGTTACTTTTCCCCCATTTTTATGCTAAAATGTTCATATCATGTTTATATAATGCTTGATGTGTTATATTTGAAGTTTGGTTGAGTATAGAATTTATTTTGAATTTATTTGAGTTTTTGGGTAAAAATGGTGAAATCTTGAATGTGGGGATTTGGTGTTGGTTTGGATGATTAAAGGGTGTTATTTAGGTTCCCTTTAGGTTGGGTGTTGTTTAGGAGCTTTAGAAATGTATTGGGAAGCTTTGATTTGGATACTTAAATGAAGGATTGTGGTTTTGGTCGAAAATGGCATTACCCAGCTCTGTTCTTGGCCAATGCGTAGACCAGGCGCCCGCCTGCCCTTACCCAGGCGCCCGCCTGCACCCCTTTTCCAGCGGCCTGACCTTCTGGCCAAACAAGCGCGCGCCTACCCCTGCCCGAGCGCCCGCCCGCCCGCCTGCTTGGGATTTTTGCCCTTTTTGCTTGGTCTAAGGCTTAGGACTTAACTAGTTTAGATTTATTCCTTCTAATTAACTCAAGATAACATCGTGGAATACTTTATTAATTGGATTTGATTCTTTTTTGAATAAATATGATATGGAATTTGATTAAGTATCATTTTGGGAATGTGGTTCATCTTTGATGTGCGGTTTGTATTGGTTTACCTTTGTGGTGATTTATTTGGATTGGTTCCCTACTTTGGAACCTTAAGTTGTTTATTCATGCTAAAATATTATACTTAGCATTTATTTGGAAGCCCAGCTGGCATATTTGTTGCATCGGGCGATGGGAAGGATTATAATGGCAAAGCCAAGTCCATTATAATGTTGACCATTGTTTTGCCCCCTTCTATACCCCTTCTCCAGATTGGCCTTGGAAAAGACAAGTTAGCTTCCTTTGTGAATGTATCTAGCTACCGAGCATGACTTTGTGGCATGGCTCTTGTCCTTTGTGACACTCTTAAGGTTATTGTTCCGGTACCGGGGATTTCTCTTCAGCTTTCATGCTATTATGAAGATGTGATTTGTTGATTATTGAAGCTGCGCAGCGATCCTTTATTTGGATGTACCGGTTTGGAAACCTTGCCTAATATCCTTTGTTATGTGTTTAATTCCGCTGCTATCTGTTATGTGATAAATGCTACGTGCTATCTATGATTTATTATTGTATATTGCATCATAGCATGTCATGTAGTCGCATTAGTAACTTATTGAGATTTATCTCACCCCCTTTCTTTTATCTTTGTTTTTCCTTAACCCCCCCCAGGTGCTAAGGATTAGTCTCGCTGATCACGAGAAAGAGGACGTCGAGTGTGGATACATTCTTTTGGGGAAAGTTGTTATAGGTTGGTTTACATTATATAAATGTGTAACCTTTTTGGGATAGTAGTACAAAACAATGACGTCATTAAGAATTGTATATTTATATTTTGTTGGGCATAAACTTGTGGAGTTTATGATCGTTGTATTTGGTTATTATCAAACTTGGATTTGTAAAACTTTGGATCATCACCTTTTAGTATCAAATGAAATTTTTAACTTCAGTATTTCATAGTTTTGGTTTTAAGTCGACGTCCAGCTCGCGGTCTCGGGCCCGCGGGGTCCGGGGTCGCGACAAAGATGACCGGCAAAAAAATGCTGGAGGAGTGGTTAGTATTTATAGGCCTAAATACTAGAAACCTAAAAGGAGAAGGAATCTCATTCCTTTTGTACAATGTAATTGGAATCCTATTTTTTTATGTACAAAGCAATCCTATTCTCATTAGGAAACGGCTTTCCTAATTATTGAACTATTCATTGTACCAATAAGAAACCTAATTAAAGCAATAAACATTAATCCATGTACCAAAAGGATTTCTTTTCCTTGCCCAATTCAAATCCCCAAAATTACTCTACTTGCCGCGGACATATCCTTAACCAATATGCATTGATTCAAGACAAAGTCTCATTTGCGGCGGGTGTACGCCGTGCGACGGGCGTGCCCCGGGGGTCAACCCGCCTGCCCGACCCGCCTGACCCGATCACCAGCCTTCCTCCATCCACAGAGCGACACGTGGCGCGCTGTGAGCCACTCCCTGGTTCACCCAGCCGCGCGCTGCCACGTGTCCTTAAAAAAAACCAAAAACTTTAAATGCTATATCTTGAGATTTATAACACAGAAAAATAAAATAAAAATACCGTTGTGTTCATCTCGACGAGACGAAGAAAACTACATAAGTCATAATATGGTTTGATTTTTTTTTTTTTTTAAAAAGTGTTACATTCCTTTATAAAAAAATGTTACATTAATTTAGTTGTCAATCTTTTATGTTATCTTTAATCTATTGCAGCAAAATTATGGTACATTTTTTTTAAAAAAAGTATAACATTTGAAAGAAAAAAGTGTTACATTTCGTTATAACAAGTGTTACTTTTGTTGGGAGGAAAAAAAGTTGGGGGTGGCAAAAAAAATAATAAAAAAAAAAAATTGAAAAAAAAAAAGGAAAAAAAAGGGGGCAGGGGCTGACCTGGACCGTCACTGTCGCGCCCCAGACCCGTGGTCCTACTTGGCCCCACGCTTGGGACACGATTGGAAGACGTTATAAAACACTTTTAAAAAAAATTCGAAATGTACTTTCATAAAGTTTAACAAAATCCACACTCGAAGTTCAAAGACTTCATTTAACTTTCAAACAAACTCTTTCACAAACGAAAGTACTTAGCCCGAAGGCTTACAAACTTTTATACAAATGTACATACACAACCATTATCCAAAATAATGGTGTTACAAAACGATGAAGTCACGAAAACTCTACCCAAAAGGTTTTACATCTATGTAATGTAGCCTTTACAAAAGAAATCCCAACTCTTACCACTTTAACGTCCTCCCGTGCCAAAGTGTCTTATCCCCTGGACCCGCTTTTATCTAAAACAATAAACAAATAAAGGGTGAGAATGAATCTCAGTAAGCTACTAAAATGCAACTACATTCATGCTGAAATGATACTCATAATTGAACAATGTCAATAAGCATTCACATATCACATAACATGAGAGGCAAAGCCAACTCAATATACCACACATAAGGCGGAAATAAACACTCATACGTGGATAC
Organism: Campanula takesimana; assembly: GCA_026119855.1. NCBI lineage: Eukaryota > Viridiplantae > Streptophyta > Magnoliopsida > Asterales > Campanulaceae > Campanula > Campanula takesimana. The sequence goes on from JAOWBW010000084.1 coordinate 1,648,007, forward strand.
TTAGTCAAGGTTTACCGAAAGAACATTAGCCAAGGTTCTCGAATCAAACATATAACCATCTGAGAGGTATCAACTGAGCAGCATCAAAGAGCTGAAGCCGGGATCCCGAAAACCAAACCATAACCATAAGAACCAAAGTAACAACGGGGAAATATGACACAAAGTCATCACCCAAATGCTCACTCGAGGGAGCTAACTCATCCCATCCAAGGCCAATCTAGACTGGGAAAAATAGGCCCAGTGGAAAAGCCTTATAGTGAACTTGGCTGTGTGCCACTATAATCCTTCCACCTCCACTCGATAACACAAAAGGTCCAGTGAAAAAGCCTTATAGTGAACATGACTGTGTGCCACTATAATCCTTTCCACCTCCACTCGATAACACAAAACCAGCTGGACTTTAAAACAAAGCACTGTAATAAATACTTGCTTAAACAACAACTGGGGGCAATGATTCCAAAGTAGGGAACCAAGCCAAATACATCACAAAGATGAACCAATCCAAATCACATCAAATGATGTTCAACTATATCCAAGTAACATTCAGTCAAATTCCACAACACATATGTTCACAAAGGAATCGATTTCAAACACTAGAGTGTTCCACAACAACCCTCTAGGTACTCTAGGATATCACCTAAGACCTAGACCAAGATTGAACTCTAAATCACTTGGAATGAAACAACTCAATATTTCAGCACTTATGGGCGGTCACCCATACCAGACTGGGCGGTCGCCCAAATTACCCTGTTCCAGACCAAACCTTCCAGATAGCATGGGCGGTCGCCCAACCCCTTTCTGGGCGGTCGCCCAAAAACTTGACAGGCCCAAAACTTGTAAATTTTACTCCCTTCGTTTTACCGTCCCAAAAGTACTACCCATTAACACTTATAACTTTACTAGGGCTACAAAATCAGTCTCAAAACAACTTTAACACCACTTTGAACCCAACCAAACCAACATACCAAATACTCCCTTTGTCCCAAAATTACAAGTATCACAAATATTATCCAAATCACAAAAATAACAAGTACAAGTATCAAGTATAACATATATGACCATTTTAACATTTAAAGGGGAGTTAGTAACTTACCTATTTCCGGAAAAAGTATCGCAGAAATATGTTTTGTTCTGGTAGAAATGACCTACTCAACGCCCTGATCATTTTTATATAATTAGTTTTTAAAACGGATAAGTAAATAAAAAGATATAAATCGAAATAAGTTGAACTTACCATTTTCTCCTACCCTAAGAATGAAACGTAGAAAAGTTGCAGAGTTGTTTATACACAGAGAAAGAGGGAGAAGAAGATAATCATGTTATATTAAGGTTTTTACCCCAAAACTACATTTTGGTCACCCAAATTTCATTTTTAACACTTAAGCCCTTGTAGTTATATTTTTACAAAGGACCTTAAAGTTTCAACTTAATCATTTAACTCCTTTAACCATTATTATTACTAACTAAGTAAATAGCACATTTAATCAAGTAAGATGTGCAAGTCATAAAATATGATGCAACACATAAAATGCACACATAATGTCAAATTAAAATCCCCAAAAATATAAAATAAATAGGGACGAGTTTTTGGGGTCGTTACAATCACTCCCCCTTAAAGAAAAATTCATCCCGAATTTTAGGGTAACTTACCAAATGAATCAAATAACCAAGGATATTTCCTTTCTATTTCAATTCTGAAACTTCCAAGTAGATTCTTTCACATTATGATTTCTCTATACAACTCAAGCAAAATGAATACTCTCATTTCTCAATCCTCGAATTCTAGAATCAATCACTTGAACTGAATGCTTCTCTTAAGATCTACTCGATTCAATATCCTCCAAAACTTTAGACATACATGAGAAGAATCATGAACAGATTTGCGTAGCATCGACACATGGAACACATTATAAACCTTATCAAGAGAAGGAAGTAACACAAGATGATAAGCCCAATCTCCAACTCTTCCCAAAATCTCAAAAGAACTGATATATTAAGCAAACTCCACGAGAAGTAAAGGTATATCCCACGAATTCTAAGAATCAACTGAACAAGTTCTCAACATGTCCTCAAGAATCTGAATAGTTCTTTCTGACTGACCATCTGTCTGAGGATGAAAACCCGTACTAAATCCCAATTCTGAATTCAAAGCCTTCTGAATTGCTTACTAAAATCAAGATGTAAATAAGGAACCCATATCTAATACCATGCTCGTAGGCACCCCATGAAATCGAACTATCTTCTGAACAATAAGTAACAATTGGAATTAACATTTATACCCTCAAAATAGATAAGGTGAGGAAACTTGGTAACCAATCCGCTATCAATCAACATCATTGTTCTCAACTATTCAGTGTAACTCCTTCAGTGAAACCTTTCGCAATAGATTCATATCCACTCAGAAATCTCACAAACCAACTGATCACTGATATTTTACTTCCAGATTATTCGCAGCTCAAGGACTTAGTTGAATGCTTAGAATTTCTCGTGTCAAACAAATCAAATGTAACTCTTCAATTTTATCTCAATACTCTACATTTACTCGGATTCATAATTAAATTGGTCTTGTGTATCTTTTCAAGTACCTGTAGTTGAATTCCTGTATGCATGTCGGTTCCACTAAGTGTCGACTACATACTCTGCTACAAAAGTTAAAGTTCCATCACTAGCAACGAACAAAATCGTGTTGTCTATCATCGTTCATTCCACTAGAAATTTTCTATAGTTGAAATCATTCAATAGAGTAGAAACTTAAAGCTTTCACAATCGCAAAATCATCACATGTCTCGACTCATAAGGACTCCAAGATGTCAATTCCTTTAACCTTCCCCCATTTAGTGTTATCAAACATGAACTATAAGTCAAGGAATCCTCTAATATATTTGTCTTTCCTGAATGATATAACATAATACTCTACTTGCATTGTCTCAAGTGTAGCTCTCCTGAAGAAAACGATTACTTCAACTCTCATGGTCGGTAGACACTTCAAATATGGCTCTACAAAAGTCATTTACTAATGCAATGAATGTATAATCGCAATCAACCTCAAGTTATGGTGAGGATAACTTTTTTCATAAGGAATCAATCTTCTCGAAGCATACATAACTGCCATACAATTCTGAATGGATAAACATCTCAATCACTCTTCAAGGCATCACCATGAATAATGAGTTGATTAGATATACTATAATGGTAAAACTCTACATATCCATTAGAAAATAGTAACACGGTCATACCCTCTTGACAATTGTAATACTAATCAAATCTACTAAGCAATATAAATGCTGAAGTTGTTATTAACCCTTGTTTCAATAATCAAAACTCATTACACACTTATCAATCCATCGAGGAAGTATATCTTTCTGTGTCAATTAGTTAACAGTGTAGCTACCTTAGAAATTCATCAATAAATCTCTAACAATATCACGCCAATCCCAACAAGCCACGTACATACTGTTGCTTTCGTAATTAAACGACCAATATCTATGCCTGTATTGAAACTTTCTCAAAATAATATATCCGCTAATAAGAAGACATAATACCTTGATTTCACAACCCGTTACTTCTCTTAAGCAATCCAATTATGATTACAGATATAATTCAGAATATCCAACAATACCACTGGAGCAATTGTTAATTCAAACAATATAACCACAAATTTATGATGCCCATACCTGGTATGAAAAGCCGTCTTTGAAATATACCCATCTCAAATTTTCAACTGATAATAATCACTTCAAGTCAAACACTGAATAAACCACTAATCTCTGAAGTTGATAAAACATATCAACCATATAAGATAACAAGTAATGATTCGCTGTAGTCATCTGGTTAAACTCTTTGTACGCAATATGAAATCGCAAAGTACCATTTCTTTTCTTGTTAAACAACACCGATGCCCACACACAGACATACTAAACAAGATGAATCCTTTATCCATAAATGTCTCATACTGAATCTTCTACTCTTTTAACTCAACCGATGTCATAGGTATATTGAACTAGATGTTAGCACTGTAGCATTGTACCGAAACAACTCAATATAACTCAATTTTCTCCTCAAGTAACACGTACCACTCAATAAAGAATATATCTGAGATCTCACAAAGAAAGGATCAATCCTCCAATTTAGATGTAGACGTTCTACTAGCAACCACGTAAACTAAATACCCGACACAACCTTCTGATAACAATTTTCAGACTTTAATGCATAAATAACATGAATGCCCAACATATATATATCTACCATGTGAAAGCAATTCCACGTCAATCCATGCTGCAAATACCGGGACTCACAACAAGTGTGGCAATGTTGTAAATATCACTAATTGATTTTAAATCAATTTGTATATCTATTGGGTTGTACAGTTTATTTGCTTATATCCCTTCCTATAATAGCTCCCTAGTCATACGGTATTGTGTAGATAATATCAAGACTAGAATTAATTGTAAAAGGCATCTTGCTTCTCATTGATCAATCATAAATTATATATACAAGTATGTAACTTGAAGAGAAGGAAAACTATCCTAACCATATTGGGAGTCTATTACAATAGGAAAGTAAATATACAATTTTAATTAGGAGATTGAGTAGAAGAGTCCGGAATATCTTTACTACCTTTAACATGCCCCCGCAAGATGGACGACCGATGAGTGAGGCCAATCTTGGACATTAGAAAATCAAAGCGAGCACGAGGAAGAGCCTTGGTCAATGCATCGGCTAACTGGTCATTGCTTGAGATAATGAAACTCGTAATGAGTTATCTTGAACCTTTTCCCAAACAAAATGATAATCCAAGCCAAGATGTTTCATCCGAGAATGAAAACGTGGGTTGGATGAAACATACGTGGCCCTTAAATTGTCACAGTAGACGACAGGAGGCGCAGAGGACGAGCAACCTAACTCAGTTAACAAATTTTGAACCCAACTTACTTCAGCAGTAGTGGCAGCAACAGCATGATACTCAGCTTCAGTGGAGGAGCGTGCTAAGGTACGTTGTTTCTTGGAGCTCCAGGAGATTGGGTTCTTCCCCAAATAGATGATATAACCAGTAGTAGAGACAAACGTATCAGAGTCACCGGCCCAATCAGCGTCCGTAAAGGCATGCAAGGATAGTGGAGAGTCTCGACAGATTAAGAGGCCAAGGGTGGCAGTACCAACAAGATAACGTAGAACTCTCTTAAGAGTTGCCCAGTGATCTTCTGTCGGCTTGTGCATAAACTGAGACAGGCGATTAATAGCAAATGATATATCAAGATGGGTCAGAGCCAGATATTTCAGGATCCCAACAAGTGCCCGATATTCTGATTGATCGAACAATGGTGTGCTTTAGTAACTGAGAGTGAAGGCTGAGGTGCCATAGGTGTTGGAACAAAATTGGCTTCAGACATTTTGGACCGAGTGAGTAAATCCTGGATCTATTTTTGTTGGCTGAGAAGAATGCCCTTCGGATGTGGAAGAACCTCGACCCCAAGAAAGTAAGACAGAGAGCTAAGGTCCTTAAGAGAGAACCGACCAGAGAACTGAGATATAAATGTATTATGGAGGGTGCTGTTGGATCTGGTGATGATGATATCATCAACGTAGACAGGGAGATAGATGATGCCTGAAGAATGAGTAAGAGTGAAGAGAGAAGAGTCAGAGACACATTTTTTGAACCCCAGAGAAAGGAGATAAAGACGAAGTTCATTGTACCAAGCTCGTGGAGCTTGTTTAAGACCGTAAATGGATTTCTTGAGTTTACAGACATAGGAAGGATGAGAGGGATTGTCAAAGCCAGGAGGTTGAGCCATGTAGACATCTTCGGTGAGAGTGCCTTGGAGAAAGGCATTATTGATGTCAACTTGGCGAATAGACCAACCACGGACAGTGGCAAGGGTGAGAATAGTGCGGATGGTGGCTGGTTTATTAACCGGACTGAAGGTCTCAGAGTATCAAGACCGGGTCGTTGATGAAAACCTTTTGCAACGAGACGGGCTTTGTGTCTATCAATTGACCCATCAGGCTTATACTTGGTTCGGAATATCCATTTGCATCCAACAAGGTTTTGAGAGGGGGAGGGAGGTACAAGATCCCATGTATTGTTGTGAATGAGAGCATCAAATTCAAGTGGCATGGCAGCTCTCCATGTGGGGCTTTTGAGAGCTTGAGTGATATTTGTGGGTTCAGGAGGGGGAAGGAGTGAGGCATGCAGATTGAGTTTGTGTATGGGTTTGTATATGTGATTTTGGAAACGAGTAACAGGTTTGTTGGTGATGGGAGGGGGTATTGGATGTTGGGGTGGGGAGGAGGAGGGCGGGTTGGATGGAGAGGGTGAGTTGTTTGGGGTTGAGTGAGGAGTCCCAGCCGGGTTAGGATTGGGTCCGGGCGGGTCTGTAAGAGGTGATGTTGGGATTGTGGGAGATCCAGTCGGACCGGACGTGGAGTGAGGAGAATCTTTGGTGTGGTGTGGTCCGGAAGAGGGATGGGAAGTAGGAGAGGACACCACGTATCAGGAAGGGAGGAGGGGATTGGTGTTGTGTTTTTGGTGGTGAAGGGAAATTGGTTCTCCACAAAGGTAACATGGCGAGATGTGTAGATTTTGTGGGTGGTAAGGTCAAGACAAAAGTAGGCACTTTGGGTGGGAGAGTACCCCACAAAGACACACGGAGTAGATCGAGAATCGAGCTTGTGAGTTGAGTATGGACGGAGCTTTGGATAGCAAAGACACCCAAAGCTGCGTAACTTGAGGTAATTGGGATGATGATTATGGAGGATAAAATATGGAGACTCAAGGTGGAGAGTGGGGGTGGGCATGCGATTTATAAGATATCATGCGGTAGTGAATGTGATTTTAGATTCAAGGCTCTTTAGATCTTTGAGATTGAGAGCACAAGAAAACTAAAGTGTTTTTGCTTGAGGATCTGGGCTAAGGATGAAGTTATGAAGATGTTCTTGAGAATTCTGGAAAATCAAAGGCAATCTTTAAATCTTCAACAAATGCTTGAGAGAGAAATTCTTGAAATTCTTAGCAACTTCAAATGGTTGAAGTTATGGGGTATTTATAGTAGAGCCCCAAAAACTAGCCGTTGGAAATCCTTGGTGAGTCAGAGAAAGGACGGATGTGCTGTCGCTCATTGAGTGGAGCACGTGTCCTTTTATAGCCGTTAGACACATAACACAAATATGACCATTATGAATAAGTGTCCTTAGATGCGTGCGCATACATGTTATTTAACCACCGTTGGATCATTGGCGTAGTTTGAATCTTCTTCAAGTCTTCGAGTCTTCATTAAATCACTGAATGTTGTTTCAACATTTATGCGCATTGAGCCAAGGGGCGCGTAGACATAGTGCGCGCTAAGCCATCTGGGGTGCGTGAGCCAAGCTAGGCGCATTACTCATGCGCGCGCCTAAGAAGGCGCATGGCGCATGGGAGAGGCGCATGGCGCGTGGCTCAAACTCAAAGTAATTTTCTTGAATCTTGATCTTATTGCCCTATTCCTAAGCCTATTCTATTGCAATGGACAATCTAAAAAAATGAAGTATGAATACTTCTTATATATGGGTCTAAAGTCCATGAAATAAAACTTAGGTGATGGATCAATCAAATCTAATCAATCCTATTACATTGAAACTGAGATATAAGTGGGCATACCCAACAATCTCCCCTATTTGATTGATGCCATTACCTACTATATCAGGGAGAAACATTATACTTGATAAAAACATGTCCAAATAAATGATATTGGTAAATCATGTCTCAAGTTAATGCACACACTAGTCCAAGATATAGATTTCTAATCTATTCCAATAAAGATAAAACATTACAAATGGAAAGATAGAAATGACAGTGTATAACTGTAGATACCCCGGGGGCGGGACCACGGCTTTAGGCCTGAGCGTGTGAATCACCCTAGGATGTCTAATTGATGTTTTAAGAGTCGCCACCCACGTTTTTGAGGAACGTAAGAAAACCTAATGTTTATGAGCCTAAGTTTGATTTATGAAAACAGAGATTCTTTGGGATGAGGGGTTCGGGGGTTAGGTTACGAAATGGGAAGTACTTAAACACCCATTTCGCCCGAGCAAAGTCGGTCTTGTTCGTTCATAATTCACTTTTTAAGATAAATGTGTTCTTCCTATTAAAATGATGATAAAAAGGGGTTTTAGAGTTTGAAATGTATGGAGATGACTCCTAGGCCAATTCAATGTAATGAAAGGACCATTGGTGTCATGTCCCAAATGGTTTTGGGTGATTGCACATTTGATTTTATTTGAAGAAGAAGAAGAAGAAGAAGAAGAAGAAGAAGAAGAAGAAGAAGAAGAAGAAGAAGAAGAAGAAGAAGAAGAAGAAGAAGAAGAAGGAGAGGAGAAATGTTTAAGACCTTTACCTATAGTATCCTTCAAAAAGAATCTATTGTGAAGCCTTGAAGAAGAGATTGAATACTTTGTTGAAGAAGTCCCAAGAAAAGTCTATGAAAGAAGTGAGTAAAAAGGTTTAAAGTAATGATTTTCCAAGTCCTCCTCCAATGATGGATTGGAGGGGTTTTTATAGTTGAAAAGTGACTGTTTTTGGAGCCAAACGGAGTCTCCAAGAAATCTTTCCTGGGCAAAATCATGTATAATGAGCAAGGGAGAGATTCTTGGGCAGAATCTGTAACTGACACGCCCCAGAAGCGCGCGCATCCCACCTAGGCGGCGAAAGGCGCGCGCGTCTGGCCTCAAGGGGCGGAGGCGCGCGACTCTGAGAAGCGATTTTTGACAGAATGGACTAGAAAGTTAGAATATTTATTCAGTTTAGTCCCGGGACTTAACGGAGTCCGTCTGGAACTTAACCAAAGTAACAAAAACTAACAGAAAACACTTAGAAGAGGGAGAAATACAAAACCAAATGTGCAATCGGGGTGAGCGGTCCAAGGCGGGGTGTCTATAGAGCCCCTCGGCGGCGTGGATTGCGAAGCAAACGCACCGACGAAAGACAGACATCCGCCTAGGACATCACCAAGAAAAGGAAAAAAGACTCGATAAAAGCAGGAATTTGAAATTGCGGAGGATAGAGGTGCGCTCCCTGTGTGAGCGGCTTTAAGAGATAAGGGTGCGCTCCCTGTGTGAGCGGCTTTGCCAATAGCGGGATCCGTTTGCTGGAAGCGGGATCTGTTTGCTGGAAGCGGGATCTGTTTGCTGATAGCGAGATCCGTTTGCTGGAAGAGGGACCTGTTTGCTGATAGCGAGGTCCGTTTGCTGGAATGCGGGACCCGGGGGACTGTTTGCTAAAGTGCGGGATCCGGAGGACCGTTTGCTGAAGTGCGTAACCCGGAGGACCGTTTGCTGAGGTGCGGGACCCGGAGGACCGTTTGCTGAAGTGCGGGACCCGGGGGACCGTCTGCTGAAGTGCGGGACCCGGAGGACCGTCTGCTGACGTGCGGGACCCGGGGGACCGTTTGCTGAGGTGTGGGACCCGGAGGACCGTTTGCTGAAGTGCGGGACCCGGAGGACCGTTTACTGAAGTGCGGGACCTAAAGGACCGTCTGCTGAGGTGCGGGACCCAGAGGACCGTCTGCTGAAGTGCGGGACCCGGAGGACCATTTGCTGAGGTGCGGGACCTAGAGGACCGTTTGCTGAAGTGCGGGACCTGGAGGACCGTTTGCTGAAGTGCGGGACCCGGAGGACCATTTGCTGAGGTGCGGGACCTAGAGAACCGTTTGCTGAAGTGCGGGACCCGGAGGACCGTTTGCTGAAGTGCGGGACCCGGAGGACCGTTTGTTGAGGTGCGGGACCTAGAGGACCGTCTGCTGAAGTGCAGGACCCGGGGGACCGTTTGCTGAAGTGCGGGACCCGGAGGACCGTTTGCTTTGGATGGATGTAGATTTTGTTCGATGAAGAAGCAATGATTCCGTGGATCATCCCGGACCAAGTTGTTGTCGTGAGTCGTACTTTGATGTTTGATTGTTTGACTTTGACTTTTGATGGGGTGTGGGCACAGTTGACTGCGGACTGCTTTGTGCTGGGGATGAATTGTAAAAACTGATCTTTTGAGAAAGATGAAAGACACCCCACTTTGAGTGGGAGTTTCTATCCTATTTCAGTTTTTAAGGGCGAACCAAATTAATGTGTGACCTTCCGAGTGCTTGCTGTCATCGTTTTGAGCTTCTCTTGTTGGTGGGATTGATCTTTTCTGTAGATAGAAGGCGTTTGAACGTGCCTGGGCTTCCTTCTTGAACTGACAAGGGCTATTTCTGGAGCCTTCTTATGCCTGGGACGCGGGCGCTTCCTCTCTTGGATACGGGACGCGCGCGGTGTAACGACCCGAAAACCCGCCTCTATTTTCTTAGTAATAAATATTTAATTATTTATTTATGGCTTATTTATTTATTTAAATTATTTATTTATTTAAATATTTATGTGTGCATTCACATCTCATAATATTTTTATGACTAGCATTTTAATTGATCAATTGTGTTAAGTTTGAAGTTGGGGACTTTAGTGTTTGGTTGAGAGATGTTTGGTTGGGGTTTAATTGTTCAAGATTTAAGTAGAGGGGCTTAAGGGTATATTTCTTTTTGTAATATCTTAACTACTCCCCCTTCCCCCTCACTCTTCTCTGCATTCTTCCCCCCCCCCCTCTCACCCGATTTCTCCCTCTCTCTCCTCCATGGAAAGTAAGTTTCTCCCTCTCTCCTTCTCTCTTCTTTTTAGTCCTCTTCCTCTCATTGTTTCTCATTTCTCATAAAATGAAACTTGTTTAGATCGTCGATAGGATCGTAGAGGGCTAAGAATATTCGAATTCCGTCAACTTTGAGAAAATCCGGGTAAGTTACTTTTCCCCAATTTTTATGCTAAAATGTTCATCTTAGTTTATGTAATGCTTTAGTTCATATATATGCCATTTTGGTTGAGTTTGGAACTTATTTGTATTTTTGTTCATCTTTTGTGATTTTGAAATGTTGGGATCAAATCTTGATTTAGGATTGCTAGATGGTGTTATTTAGGTTCCTTATAGGCTTATATGTTGTTTTGGGTACTTGGGTATGCTAATAGAAGTGTTGGGAATGTTGGGTTTGATTTGGGTAAGGTTTATGTTTGATTTTGGTAAGAACTTGAAGAACCCGGCTGATTTTCCTCCCAGTCCGTCGACCGGGCGCCCGCCCAGGTTTAGCTAGGCGCCCGCCCGCCTGTCCTTTTTGCTTCGGCCAGCCTACTGCCTAAATGAGCGCCCGCCCGCCCCTTGGCGAGCGCCCGCCCGCCCCTTTTTCTGGAAATCATATTTGTGTTTGTTTAAGACTAGGTTGTATTTTTAGTTTGGGTTTTAGAGGCACACGAATTGAGTTTTCTTGTCTTTAAATGTTAGGATAGAAGTATATATAGGTACTCCTAAGATTTAGAACGAAATGAGTGAAATTCGGAGCTAAAACAGGGATTTTTCATAATGTCCGGCCGAACACTTTATAAAAATTGTCCGTTTTACGCTCAATCTTCCGGAGGCCATAACTTTTTCGTCCGGACTCCGTTTTACACGTGTAAACTATCGTTGGAAAGATCTTTTCGAGTACTACGCAATGGTTCTATTGGCCACATGGTTACAGATCATAATGGTTGTATCATTGTTGAGGTTTAAGATCAAGGTGTAGTCTCGGTCTAGGTTCCGTAGTACTATTCTAGTTGACTTAGTTGGGCACCGTGGAACACTTTAGTAATTAAAATTGGTTCCTTTGTGAACAATGGTGTTATGTAATTTGATCAAGTATTGTTTGGGAATGTTTGGGCATCTTATGATGTGTTCGTGATTGTTCCAATCGAATGATTTTCGAGTAAGACTTGGTCTAGGTTTTAGGCGATGTCCTATAGTACCTAGAGGGTTGTTATTGAACACCAAAGTGTAGGGTTTAGTCCGGTCGTGATCATGTTCTAATAAGGGTAACCTTTTGGATTCGTTTGGGGTGTTTAGAATTGGTTCGTTATGGACGGAGGTAAAGCGTGAATTGGCAATTGGGTACTTACGGTTTGATTAACCTTAAGGTGTATTCATTCTGATTTCCTACTTTAGAATTCCAGGTGTGATGAGATGGTTGAGTTCATAGTCCTAGTATATTTTTATGAGTAAATATTTAGGGTCATTTTGGTAATAGTCATTGTGCCATTTGTGAGCGACCGTTTGGGTTGTGCTATTTATGATTAACTTGTGGGTATCATATTTAGGATGTATTTGGTACATGCCTTATCTTAGAATCATTATGTTTTAATGGTCAATGTTGTTGGACTCTTTTATGAGAAACTCCTTGTGTTTATTGTTGTTGAACTCTTCTTGAGTAATCGTTTGCATCTTTTATGGTGATTAATTGGTATGGTTCCCTACTTTGGAATCCTTAGTTGTTTACCGTGCTAGTATTTTATTACTTAGCATTTATTTGAAAGTCCAGCTGGTATTTGTGGTTGTGTCGGGCGATGTGAGATATTGTGATGGCACCGGCCAAATCCATTATGGTGTCGACCATTGTTTTGCCCTTATTTTCCTCTTCCAGATCGGCCTTGGTTGAGACGTTTTGGAGCATGACTTTGTGGCATGGCTCCCGCACTTTGTGGCACGTTACTTTGTTATTGGTTCCGGTACCGGGGGTATTCTCTTCAGCTTTTATGCTACTATGAAGATGGATTGATGGGTTGATTGATTGATTGGTCGGTTCTGACCGGGGTTCTCTTCAGTTGTTATACTGCTATTGTTGATTGGTTGATCGGTTGAAGCTGCGCAGCGATTGTTCTATCAGTTTGGTGAAACCTTGGCTCAGTATCCTTTGTTACGTGTTTATTTCAGTCTTATGTGCTGCATGATGAGCTAGTCGTTATTTCCAACTGGTATGGGACAGTTGGCGATAGGGAGCTTTCTCATTTGTTGTTATGTGATTTACTTGTTCAGTTATATCGTTGATTTGCATGATATTATGCCATGTAGATGCATTTAGTAACTTACTGAGATTTTATCTCACCCCGTTTCTTGTTTCAAATTGTTTTTCCTTAACCCCCCCAGGAAAGCAAGTGGTAGCGTTGTGAGGTCCGTTGTAGCGGGAATATTCTGAGCAGGTTGATCGCATTTGGGATAGTTCCCCTTCAGAGCCTTTACGCATATTATTGTGGGTTCGTAGTCGTTCAGTGTTTTGTATATACGGTTGCACTTTGGGTATTTTTGTTAATAGTTGTTCTTGCTTCCGCGTTTGTTTCTAGTCTCCGAGTTATAATCTAGTTGAGGTGTTGCTTGATGGTATAGATTTCATAGTTGAATTCACGCGCCCGTGTTTGGTATTTTGTATTTTGGAGATGTATATTATGTAAATTTTATATTTATGGATTTTTGAGATTTCCGGGGTGTGACACGCGCCTTGTAGACCGGTGTCGGGAGGCGCGCGCCTCTGGGAGGTGAAATTCAGGGCCTGATATTTGCTGGCCAAAAGATCCTCCAACAGCTATAATATCAGCTTCTGGTCGACAATTCGATTCCAATAGCCCTATTCTATCATTTTTGAACACCATTCTATTACCCAATCTTGCTTATAACCTTCTTTCCCATGGCCTCCAACCTTTTTAGTCTTGATGCCGAGGTTGTCAAGAGTTACGAGAAGGATTTGTCGACCTTCGTGTATTCTTTTAAGACCCATCCCAAAAATGCCTTCATCAAAGATTTCGGGCTTCGAATTCTCTTTTCTTTGCGGACATTGAAGCCGGATTGGGACTTGTTGAAGGCTGCTGCAACCTTTTGGGATTGTGATAGCCATACATTTAACTTTTCGGCTAATGAGATGGTGCCGACCGTTGATGATTTTGGGGCCATTTTGGGTATGCCTTTGGCCGGTCGGATTGCCGTCCCCAAGTATCACCGCGGTGTTGTTGATTCTTGGGTTGATATTCTGAATCTCCCTGTTGGAGAAGTGAAGAAGATGATGCACGGGACCGTTGTTGACATAACTGAGCTTCCGATGTTTTTCAGTTTGCATTCGGAAGATGTCGCGGTTCAGTCTTTTAAGAGAAATGCCATGGCTGTCTGCCTTTTCAGCGAGGTTTTGTTTGTCACTCCTCTGGGTACTGCGGATGCGCAGTTGGCTGAAATTGTGTTGCAGGCGAAAGGACAGCGATTTAGCATAATCCCGCTCATTGTAGGAGAGACCTTGCATGGTTTGGACGAACTGCACCGTACGGGCGAGATGCGATGAGGAAGCCCCTTGCTTTTGACCATATGGCTTCGGGAGCATTTCAGGCTTTATGCGGCGGATGGCGACCTTTCTCCTTTTGCTATTCATAGGCGACGATTGCTGATTAGAGATTTGACCGAAGAGGGTTGGAGGAGATTTTTTGCTTCTCGTCTTACAGCTGACATTGAATGGTGTCCTTGGGGTTTTCGCCCTTTTGTGGAGTGGACCTTCGGTTTTCAGCATGTGGTTTTACCCGGATTGAGGGACTCTTCGTTACGGGTTTTGAGACAGTTTGGTCGTCAGCAAATAATTCCTTTCCCGAAGAATGGGGTACTTCGTCCAATTTCTTATATGGGTCCGTACTTCTCGAATGAGCTTCAGTTGGCTTGGGGAGATGATCGTAACCGTTGGGCTTCCGCTTCATTGCACCGGGGCAGTATTTTCCTTCCTGCGAGTTACTTGGATCATTTGCTTGGTACCGTCTACCGTGGCATTACTTGGGTAGATGCTCTTCGGGCTGAGTTGCTAGGAAGGGATTTTGAGCCCAGCAGTGCTTTGAGGTACAAGGAAGCTACTGTTGATGTGAGCAACATTCTGACCGACCATTTCGGTACCCTTTTGGACGACTTTTATGCCCGGAGACGCTCGGTTGCGCAGAAAATATCGGTCCGCATCAGTGTCCCTAGGCCTCCCAAGAAGAGTAGGATTGATGGTCGTTCGGGTAGTCCTTCAAAGGCCAAGAGAAAATTAGATTTTTCCTAGTACCCCCGAGAGATTGCAATTAGAATAGACCACTTGTTTAGGGTTTAATGTTTTAAGTCTTTTAGTAGCTCAACATTTTCGTTGTAATGATAAGAATAATTCAAGAAATGAATAAAAATTTCATCTCGTTAATTTGAAATGATTTGGGTATTTGTTTACGTTTTAGACCGCACCCGAAGGTTGCCTACGTTCCTCCAGTGTAGAGGCTCAGGTCTCCGTAGTTCAAACAAACGAAGACCATTTTTTTTATGTGTGTGCACCCTGTTTTTTGCCTAGACCGCCCTTTCGGGTTTTCAATCTAGCGGGCTTCTTTTTTGCACGTGCTCTAATTTTTGCCTAGGCCACCCTTGCGGGTTTTTAACCTAGCGAGCTTTTTTTTTTTTTTTTTATGGTCTTCGTTTATTAGATGTAAAACCTCTTCAATTTGTCGAGGTTGACTTCCTTTGGCAGTTGATCTCTGTCTAAATCCACGAGTCGGACTGCACCGCCGCTTAGTATCTTCTTGACTATGTACGGACCAATCCATCGGGGTCCCCATTTTCCAAGAGGGTTCATGGCATTAGGAGGGTATCGTCTTAGGACCAAATCTCCCACACTGATGTTTCGGGGCTTCACCTTTTTGTTGAAAGCCCTAGACATTCTTTGTTGATAGGCCCTCGTACGTTCGATCGCTCTTAGCCTTCTTTCATCGAGTAGGGCTAGCTGTTCATATCGACTTTGCATCCAATCGACTTCATTGACTTGGTTCTCGAGGAGGACCCGCAGGGATGGAACTTCAAGCTCTATTGGTAGTACAGCTTCGGAACCATATACCAGTGGATAAGGAGTTTCTCCAGTCACTGTCCGTATTGATGTGCGGTAGCCCCATAATGCTAGAGGTAACTTTTCGGGCCAATCCCTTCCAGTGGAGGCCATTTTCTTCACAATGGTCTCGATTGTCTTATTAGCTGCCTCGACCGCGCCGTTTGCTTGAGGGCGGTATAGAGATGACTTGTGCTTAGTAATCTTGTATTCTACCAGGAGTGTGTCCATCTGTTTCTCGAAGTGAGAGCCATTGTCTGAGATGATCTCATGAGGAACGCCGTATCAGCACATGATGTGGGTTTTCACGAATTCGGCCACTTTCTTGGCGTTGAGAATTCGGTAAGCCTGTGCTTCGACCCATTTTGTAAAATAGTCCACGGCTACTAGGATAAAAGATTGCCCGTTGCTTCCAGTAGGGTGAACTTTGCCGATGATGTGTATGCCCCAACAAGAGAAAGGCCAAGGCGTGGTCATATTGTAAAGCTGTGAGGGTGGAGCGTGCTGTAGATTGGCATGGAATTGGCATTTGGCGCACCTCTTGACTTTCTAGATGCAGTCCCTTTCCATGGTGCTCCAATAATAACCCATGCGGAGTATCTTCTTGGTCAACATAAACCCGTTCATGTGAGGCCCACATTCACCTTCGTGGATCTCATGCATTATTTCTTGAGCTTCGGTATCATTTGCACATAGGAGATTGATCCCTTCGTGATGACTTTTGTAGACTCTGTCCCCAATCAGTACATATCGGGAGGCTAGTCTTTGCAACACCATTTGAGACTTCTTATTGCTGTTCTCGGGATAAGTACCATCCTTGAGGAAATTCATGATATCTGCGTACCACGGGGAGTTTCCTTGGACCTCGTTGATCTCAATACTCATGCAGTATGCCGGACTGTTTCATCGGGAAATTTTGAAGGGTTTCACCATTTTACCCTCAGGTATTTCGACCAGTGAAGCGATGGTGGCTAGTGCATCAGCAAAACGGTTCTTGTCCCTTGGCAGGTAATTTAAGGTGATTTCTTGAAATTGTTCAACCAACTCCTCGAGATGTTGACCATACCGTTGCAGGGTTGAGTCTTGGATCTTCCATTTTCCAGATGTCTGATTGATGATGAGCAAGGAATCACCGAATACTTCTAAACTTGTGACATTTCTTTCGAGGGCTGCTTCGAGCCCCGCTATGCAAGCTTCGTACTCAGCGGTGTTGTTAGTGGCTTCAAATTCAAGGCGGATGGCAATTGGAGTATACATGTCCTTTGGATCAACAAGTAACATCCCTATGTCATATCCATGCTTATTGGCTGCGCCATCGAAAAAAAGTTGTCACTTATTTTCCTCTGTTGTAGCGCAAATTAAATGCTCGTCGGGGAACTGTACATCTTCCCCCTTCACTTCGTCACACGGAAATTCAGCAAGCTGATCACTGAACACCTTCCCCCTGATGGATTTGAGTGTGACGTAAGTAATATCGTAGCCGGCGAGCATGAAGTACCATTTGGCTATTCTTGTTGACATGAAAGGCTTTTCGAAGATGTAGCAGAACGGGTACACTTTTGCTACTAACTTTATTGGGAAGGCTTCCATGTAATGCTTGAGCTTGTGAGTAACCCAAACCAATGCAGCACAAGACTTCTCTAAGACAGAGTAGTTCTTTTCATCTCCTTGAAACCGTCGGCTGACAAAGTAGATGGCGTTCTCCTTTGTGGAGTCTCGCTGTTCTTGTGCTAACCCTAGGGCTTCATCATTGACAGTGAGATAGAGCAAAATAGGCTTCTCTTCGTGTGGTGGAACCAAAACTGGAGGGCATGTCAAGTAATGCTTCACTTGGTCGAAGGCTTCTTGGCACGCATCGGTCCATTCTAGAGCCACATTCTTTTTTAGTAGCTTGAAGATTGGCTCACACATAGAAGTGAGTTGGTGCACAAACCGACTGATGTATTGAAGTCTGCCCATGAAACCTTTGATTTCTTTCTGCGTCCTTGGGGGAGGCATGTCAATGATTGCCTTGATCTTGGAGGGATCGGCTTCAATTCCTCTCTCAGTGACCATGTAACCAAGAACCTTTCCTCTGATGACCCCAAAAGTGCACTTTGCGGGATTGAGTCTCATCTTGTGTTGTCGAAGCCTTTCAAAGAATTTGCGAAGATCGATCAAATGTTGACGATTGGTTCCCTTTGAATGGATGATCATGTCGTCTACATAGACCTCGATCTCTTTATGAATCATGTCATGGAATAGATCCGTAACAGCCCTCTGGTAGGTAGCCCCAGCGTTCCTTAGTCCAAACGGCATGACTGTGTAGCAGAAGGTCCCCCACAGAGTTGTGAAAGCTGTCTTGTGTTGATCCTCTTCAGACATGAGAATCTGATTGTAACCGGCAAAACCATCCACAAATGAGCGGACTTCATAGTTGGAAGTTGAATCGACGAGCATGTCGATGTTTGGTAGTGGAAAATCATCTTTCGGGGAAGCTTTGTTCAAATCCCGGAAGTCCACACAAACTCGAACCTTGCCGTTTGCCTTTCTGACTGTCACAATGTTGGCTAGCCAAGTCGGATACTCAATGATTTTGATGAAACCCACACTGAGGAGCTTTTCAATCTCTTCTTTGACTTGTAGAGACCATTCTAGCTTGATCTTTCTGAGCTTCTGCTTTACTGGCTTGGCGTCCTCTCTGATCGGAATTCTGTGCTCTGCGACCTTTCTATCCAAACCCGGCATGTCTTTGTACGACCATGCGAATACATCCACAAATTCTCTGAGCAGTGCAATCAATTTGTCTTTGTCTTCCCCTTTGAAGAAGCTGCCAATCTTCGTTTCTTTCGGCTCTTCATCGGTATCCAGATTAACAACATGCAATTCTTCATCAGCCCCTGGACCATTTTCACCACGACAACGAACCTGTTGAGCTAGTTCATTTAGGTATGTTATGTTTTCGTGGTATATTTCATCATAATTTGAATCGTTATTAACTTGTTCATTAAGTTCGTTATTAGTTAATTCATCATTTATGATGTTTGCAATCTCGGGGTACTCAGAAATATCAAATTTTTCATTAGCAAAGAAAGGAAACACACGCTCGGCTATGGCCTCCATATCCTCTTGTGTGAGGGTATTAGAAACATTCTCGGACTCGAAAGTAAGTGTGAGCCGCTCTTCCTTTGTTGCTGTGCGGGGTATACAACCCATTTCTCGGACCAAGAAATCCTCGGATACTAAGGGCCCCTTCGTTGAATACCAGTTGTTGATTGGCTCGGAGCTTGGTGGGATCTCACTGATGGTTTCCTTTCTGACAACGGTGTCGTAGATGGCGTTGACTTGACAATCGAACATGGAGGCTAGGTCGGTTAGTTCTTCCCCCACGGTAATCTCTACCTCGGATTCTATAGTCACTTTCTTGCCCCACCACTCTCGGGGTGACATTGGAGTAGGTTCTCTTTCTTGTGCCGGTATTTCACAATCAGTGAAGATCTCGAGACCGGGCTTTCTGACGCCCTTGTCGTTAACCCATGGTTCGGGAAAGATCATGTATGGAACATCTTCCCCTTGGCGAACAAAATAACCATTTAGTGTGTTGCGGTAGGGTTTCAAGTCAGGGATTTCATATCGTCGACCTTCTTTGCGAGCTTGGGTCCTTTGATTCTTGACTGCTTGCTCGTACTTCAAGTCATCCTTGGTAGGTTCGTATCCCAGACCAAATTTGTTCTTGAAAAAAGGAACTACCACGGGGTGCAATATCCCTTGTTGATGCTTCCCCAGGCCAAGACCGGGAAAGTGATTCATGTTCCTCATCATGCGGAGGACTTTAGGATTGCCAGGGGCCCATTGTCAGTTTCCCCCTTCTTTGTCAATGGTGTTGACGCCGGAGAGAGTGGCATCTTCTATCCCGTGTTGGACTTGGTGAACGGGTTGTCCCCCATTTTTGTGGACGGTGACATTCTCGGCCATGATAGTGACTATCTCGTCCCCATTTCTGATCTTGACACACTGATGGAGAGTGGAAGGTACCGCATTGGAACTGTGGATCCAAGGTCGGCCCAGAAGAAGGTTGAATGAAGCAGGGACATCAAGTACTTGAAATGGGATGGACATGATCATGCTTCCAAATTCGATATCAACTTCTAACATTCCCATGACTGTACGGGCAGTGCTGTCGTACCCTCTAATGACTTGTGCGAAGGGTTGTAAATCGGAGCTTTTGAGCCCCAGTATGCCCATGACTCGGCTAGGCATTAAGTTGAGTGCAGAGCCACTGTCTACTAGAACCCTTGAGATGGGTCTCCCCCTTGCCCTTACTTTGTGGTAGATGGCTTCATTGTGTTCGGACCTAAATGGCGGGAGGTCCATGTCGGCAAAAGTGATGACATTGCCGAAGTGAATGTGACCTATCATTGCTGTGAGGTCCTCAGGAGTCGTGTCGGGAGAGACTGATGTGTCATCCAAGTTCTTGATGACGAGGTCTCGGTGTTTCTTTGATGATGCAATAAGGTCCCAAATGGATATGTTGTCTTGCGTCTTCTTGAGTTGTGTTAACAAAGGATCTTCGGGTATGTCGCGTGCTTGCGATCTTTGAGAAGAGGTGCTGGCTGCTGCAGTATTGGGAGGGATTGTGCTCGTTGTTACTCGGCCACTGCGAGTGAGCACGTTCACGGTCCCTTGTAGCTTCTTCTTCCTATTCTCTAAGACTTCCCTCATAATCTCATCATAAGTCACAACATAACAATAATTATCAAGTTTATTTATATCATCGGAGCCCTCATTCACAATTGGGATCGAATGAGTGATTCCTTCAAACTCTCCTACCTCTATTACATTGACACCACCCTCATTAGGGATTGTAAATTCCTTCTTGTCTATGAGGTCTTGGATGGTGTTGCGGATGGAGAAGCAATCCTCGGTGACGTGGCCGGTGTATTGATGGTAGTCGCACCATTTGTGGTGGGCATGATTGGGACGGAGCGGCTGTGGTTGCTTGTACTCTTAAAGAGGGGTGATTTGTCCCTTGGCCTTTAGAACTTCATAGGCCTCAGTGATGGTCATGCCGTTGAGAGGAGTGTAGACGTGGTCGTTTTGGAACCGCTTGCCTTGTGGTGGAGGAACCTTCTTGTAATTCCCCTTGTCAGTAGTAACGGCATTGACAGAAGCCTCTTTGTTTGAACTAGAGGCGGCCTTGTATCGGTAGGTAGGAGTGGCCTTTTTAATCTCCTTGAGCAAGTCATCCATGCGTACCCCCGCCTCATACATTTGGGAGAAGTCGGAGTAGCAAGCCCCACTTAGGTGGGTGCGGAGATCAATCTTGAGACATTTGAGAAAGATGTCCATTTGCTCTTTTGTGTTCGGCCTCTCAACAATTTCAGAGAGATTGTCATTCCATCTCCTTGTGAAGTCAATGAAGGACTCGTTGTCTCTTTGAGTGGTATTCTCGAGCTCTTTCCTTGTGGGCCGGTGAGTGGTGTTGCCTTGATATTGATTCTTGAAGGCAAGCATAGCGGCATCCCAATCAAGACGGACAGTGAGCGGGAGAGTTGCATACCAATCCTTTGCTACCCCCTCGAGGGTGAGAGGAAAGCATTGAGCCATAACTTTTGGGGAGACCTTCTTCGGAACCATAGCCCAAATGTAAGTCTCGATGTGGGCCATCGGGCATGAGTTGCCCTTAAACTTGCTAATGTCGGGCATCTTGAATTTGTCGGGAAGAGCGGCCATCGTGCTCATGAGGATGGATGACTGATAAAGGCTTGTGTTGGAGCCTTTTCCCATGTTGAGGCCGTCGAATTTCTGATCAATGTAGGCTATGATGGAATCGACCATTTTGGGGTCGTTGTTGTCGGTGCTTGGTCCCCCCACTTTTTTGGTACGGGCACTGACATACGGGCTTTCAAACAAACCCTTGGTCCACTCGGATTCTTCGTTGTTATTAACCCCCTTGTTCTTGGAGAGTTTGAGGAGCTTGGCTTTCAGTTGGTCAACCTCGGCCTCGTGGGCCTCCCTTTGACTGTCGACATGAGCTTGCCACAAGGCTTCTTTTGTTTGAGCCTCGTTGTTGAGAGTGGTGATTTGTTGTTGGAGTGCTTGAACCATGGCAGAAAGTTGTTCGAGAGTCATGGCGTTGTTGGTGTTGGAGTCGCCGGCCATTGATGATGTAGAAGCTGTTGGAGTGATCGGTTTCCGGACAAGCCTGTTGGATGAATCTCTGTAGATGCGGAGAGTACGAATAGGACCTATAATTGGAGAAGTAGCCCTTGTCAGTCTCGGTTCACACTTTCGGTCCATGAGGAGGTTGATAACACACAGTTGGGCACACGACTCGAACCACATAAGAAAAAGACTCTTTTTTTTATTTATAAGTCGGAGGGAGTGGGTCCCTTTTGGGGTTTCTAAGAAAATAATGGAATCGTCACACTAGTATATAGACCATCTCGCGGTCCCATATACTCATCGGATTCCATCACGCTTGTGAATCCTACATGTGTCGGGATTAAACTAAATTAATGTAGTAAAGCATACATGCGGGGGCGGATTTTTATTTTCGTCCAAAATAACCACTTTTGGGGATGGATTTTTATTGCGTCTGTTTCAACAAGTTGGCATGTATGATTTGAAGACATTAGTTTAGGGAAATCTCGATACATGGAAACCGACTTGAGTCACGGAGTGTTAGACCCTAACTAGAATTGTGTGGTTTGTGCTCGGCTTGAATATGAGGCTTAAAGGTCACCCCCGGCATGTAGTCATGAACTACGCCACGGGCTGAGGTTTACCGCTTCGAAAGAGCCAAGGTCGAGTGGAGCTTGAAACTTTCTAGGACGGGCCTCGACGGGTTTGGGGTTGGACTTGTGCGACTCGATAGTGAGCAGTTTATAGGAGTAATGTGCACGTAGTGTGTGGTCTATCACGTGAAATAATTTTATTTTTTTTTTGAAAAGAAAAGATAAGAACACATAAACACATAAATTACAACTCCCGAATCACCCGTGTGACCGGTAAATAAAACATAAAATTAAACAGTCCAAGGGTTTAATTCTGTTCTAATTCAGACAACTGTGCCCACACCCCACTGTTCTGTTCAGTCACTGAAACATGTTCTTGCCCTGGAAATTGGCCCAGAAGCGCGCGCCTCTGGATAGTGTTGTAGGAAGTGCGCGACTGGCGCATAGAAACTGGGAAGCGCCCGCTTCTGGGCTCACCTGTCAGATTATCAGAAAACTGATGGACTCAGGGGATTTCCCTGGTCCTGATTGTGTGATGGAACCCCTGCGATGTTTGTTAGCACGAAATAATAGGAAGAATAGGAAGAACACATGGAAGGCGGGCGATTCTGGAATTTGACGCGGGACGTGCGCGCTTTAGACCATGAAGGTCCGAGGCGCGCGCTTCCCATGTCAATTTCCAGAATGCCCAGAAAAGTTAATTATGAACAGAAACACAAGTTTAACCCTCAAGCAGTCCCCAGCAGAGTCGCCACTGTAGATACCCCGGGGGCGGGACCACGACTTTAGGCCCGAGCGCGTGAATCACCCTAGGATGTCTAATTGATGTTTTAAGAGTCGCCACCCACGTTTTTGAGGAACGTAAGAAAACCTAATGTTTATGAGCCTAAGTTTGATTTACGAAAACAGAGATTCTTTGGGATGAGGGATTCGGGGGTTAGGTTATGAAATGGGAAGTACTTAAACACCCATTTCGCCCGAGCAAAGTCGGTCTTGTTCGTTCATAATTCACTTTTTAAGATAAATGTGTTCTTCCTATTAAAATGATGATAAAAAGGGGTTTTAGAGTTTGAAATGTATGGAGATGACTCCTAGGCCAATTCAATGTAATGAAAGGACCATTGGTGTCATGTCCCAAATGGTTTTGGGTGATTGCACATTTGATTTGATTTGAAGAAGAAGAAGAAGAAGAAGAAGAAGAAGAAGGAGAAGGAGAGGAGAAATGTTTAAGACCTTTACCTATAGTATCCTTCAAAAAGAATCTCTTGTGAAGCCTTGAAGAAGAGATTGAATACTTTGTTGAAGAAGTCCCAAGAAAAGTCTATGAAAGAAGTGAGTAAAAAGGCTTTAAAGTAATGATTTTCCAAGTCCTCCTCCAATGATAGATTGGAGGGGTTTTTATAGTTGAAAAGTGACTGTTTTTGGAGCCAAACGGAGTCTCCAAGAAATCTTTCCCGGGCAAAATCATGTATAATGAGCAATGGAGAGATTCTTGGGCAGAATCTGTAACTGAAACGCCCCAGAAGCGCGCGCATCCCACCTAGGCGGCGGAAGGCGCGCGCGTCTGGCCTCAAGGGGTGGAGGCGCGTGAATCTGAGAAGCGATTTTTGACAGAATGGACTAGAAAGTTAGAACTGTTATTCAGTTTAGTGCCTGGACTTAACGGAGTCCGTCTGGAACTTAACCAAAGTAACAGAAACTAACAGAAAACACTTAGAAGAGGGAGAAACACAAAACCAAGTGTGCAATCGGGGTGAGCGGTCCAAGGCGGGGTTTCTAAAATAACACATTCAAAATGATATGAGTTTTACTTTTGAAATGTGTTTAAACAAAGTTTAAACTCAATGCATGAAATATGAAACAATTCAAATATGATGCATATGATTTTAAACAACATTCATTGTTCTACAAACAAAAAGTTTGAGTGAACAAGGTTTGAAAAAATAGTGATGCTTTGTTCTTATTAAAACTTGGGGAGTTGGAGTTACAGATTACAAGTTTTGAACAGAACAAAAACAAAAGGTGCTAAAACAAGTAAGCAATAAATCACTAATAAAACGTTTTAACAATTAGAGTTTCTAACAAACTTACAAACAAAACATAAACTAAGGGTTGGGAGGAGGCGCGTCGTCATCCTTCAATCCTTCTTATATTTCTGAAACAGAGCGCTGAATCTGTTTGGAGAGTTGGTGACAATGGTTTACAACACCGTGAGTATCAGTGACACCATCTCTAATGTAGCGCAAATGATCAACATTTATGTTTTGATACTCATCAATGGTGCGCTGAGTGATAGATTGCTGTTGTGAAAAGTTTTCAGTGAAGGCTCGGAAGTTAGCTTCAACAGCAGCTTGGGCAGTGAGAATGTCAGCAGAAACCCTATCCGTGCGCCTGTCTGCACTGGAATGCGTGGCATTAAAGTGAGTGACAACTAATTCCTTCAAAACATCAATCTTTGAGAGCAGTGAATTAATGTCAATATGCGCGCCAAGAGCAGAGCTGGAAGAGGGCGCAGGAGTTTCAGGAGCTGAAGGCGCATGGGATTCAGGAGCTTTGGGTTATGCGCCAGGATCAGCACCATAAACAGTTAAACCCAGGATTTCTAGTTCATCCTTAACTTCTTTGAGTTTATCAACAACACTCAATAATTTTTGGCTATCTCCAGCCACCATCTCAAACAACTTCCTTATATCACTTGCTATATTCAACTCTACCTCCCTTATGGCGTTAATGAAATCTTGGCCATCAGTGAGTTTGATACCACCATCTATGCGCTCATGTAGGGAAGCAAGAGTACCTTTGAAAAGCTCATTCATTTGATCTATAGCGTCATTCCACTGTTGAGGAGTAAGAAAATGTTTGTCCTTGATATTCGTATCTATGCGCTCCATCTCCCCCTTAATGGAAGCAATCTCATCAGCTTGCTGAGTAAGCATAGAAGTATGAAGCTCCATCTGAGAATTAATGTGAGCTTGGCCTTGCTGAAGTTGCTGTAGCAGTGAAATAATTACACTCATGTCAGGAGTGGGAGGAGCAGGAGTAGGTTGAGGCGCAGTAGAAGAGGAGCGCCTAACTGGTGATTGAGTAGGAGCGCTAGGAGAAGGAAGATATTCATCGCTTGAAGTAGGCTCTACTAAAATAGTTGGGGGCGCAGAATCACGAGGAGAAGGCGCAGAAGGGCTCTTACGCCTAGTCAAGGGCTCTGGCTCCCCCTGAACTGGATCATCACTCAAGTCACCAAAAAGTTCATCAGATAGCCTATCTTTGAGTGCTTGGCGCTCAGCAGAGAGTGGCTCTGAAGTTAGTTTCTGAGCTGGAGCAGGAGCAGAAGGCTTTGATGGAGGCGCACGAACAGTAGGAGGCGCATTTGGAGTGGGCGCGCGTACATCAGTGCTAGACCCTGCGCCTTTCAGACTTGGATAAATCAGCAGCCTGTTTCAATCTGTAGTCTTCATCCCTTTTCTTCTGCGCTTCCAATCTACTGACTTCTTTTGCGCGCTTCAGTTCTTTTTGTTCTTCTGTTTCAGTTCTTGGGCGCTTAGGAGGTCTGCTTGTTCCTTCAGCAACCCCTTTTCCTTTGCCCTTTTCTGCGCCTGGAACAACTGTTGGTTCTGCGCGAGGTGCTGCTTCAATATCTGCGCCTTCTTCTGCGCCATCTGCATCTTCATCAGACTCAGTGGCTTCATCAACCAACTGATATCTTTTAACTCTTAGCGCGCGCTTAGCCATGCGCTTCCTGCGCCTTTTCATAACCAAAATGTCTTTCCCAAAGATGGGAACGTCAGTGGTTTGATAAGCTGGGTTCTGAGCGAGGAAATTAGCAAGAGCAGGATAAGTGAGAAATATCTTCGTGAGTATTCTGCAATGAGTTTTGAACTTCGTCTTCCCATCAGCCTTGTTCTTGTTGTACTTATCAATCTTGTCCGACAAAGTTTTGAATAAAATTTGAGGCCAGTTGAGGATTGTGTTTCCCATAATAGCTGCAGTATATTCCCACTGTTCCATTGTGAATCTGTTCACATTTCATGTCTTGAAAATAATGGAAGTCCCCACCAAATGCGGGATATGCGCCAGTAAATCACCACCTTCCCTTATTTCAACAGATTTGATGTTATTCTGAAGAGTAGGAATGTTGAGATGGGTTCTCGCCATAAGATTCTGCGCAGCAGCAGGATAGGTATTGTTTTTATCAGCTACACTCAGAGGGCCAGTCGTGTTGAAGTTGATGATATTCTTAAGAATGCCAGTAGAGATAGTTATAGCAACGTTCTGAACGGTGGCACATATCCTGTAGCGCACATATCCATCAGCAGGAGTCTCAACGAGAGCAGCAGTTGAGAAGAATTCATCCACGAGGAGCGGTGAGTAGAAAGGTTGCTCCAAAGTAAATAGAGGCAGTAGACCAGCTTGTCTTATAAAGTCCATAATATCAACGCCAATTTGGACTGCAGATAGCTCAGTGAGATTAAATGTCTCACCGGGTCTGAAATTTACTGGATCCTGAAAACATAACAATGATTTAAGTTAGGAGTGTATCAGGCGCATAGAATCATAAAATGAGCTAAGTATAGAGTAGGCGCAGGACAATATATAGGCGCATAAAAATAGCATGCGCATACTATTATTAGGCGCATATATGTTGTAGGCGCATACAAATACGAGGCGCATATTATGGTTCTATGAAACATACTAAGGAAAAATTAAACATAAAAATTTGACTAAGTAAAATTTAGGCGCATAAAATGTTAGGCACATAATGGCTTTAGGCGCATAAGTTGATTGAGGCGCATAACATTTGTATTTGCATAGGGCGCATACAATTATTAGGCGCATGAATCAAGGAAGGCGCATAAGGTCATAGGGCGCATAACCAAATAGGCGCATAAATCAACACTTAGGCGCATATCTATGTGAAATTCATACTAAGTATAAAAACACACAAAAACACACAAACACATGCAAACATACATATGCAAGTTTTTAAGAATCAAAATATGAAAATTTTGAAAAACATGTTTTGAAAATTTTGAAACCCAAGTCATGCAAAAATAACGAAGAACACGAAGAACATGCTTGAGTACTTGAAGAACATCAAGAACACCAAGAACACATAATTCGTGAAACTTTACCAAATCAAGCATACAATATATCAAAATGACCACACGAAGACGAGGATAACAAATATGTAAATCAAAACAAGTACAAAACAACAACAAATCCAGAAAATGGATTCAAAGATCCAAAATTTTGAAAAGTTCAAAAAATGAAAAATCTTCAGATTCGCAAAATATAACGAATTGATCGTTGAAAAGTTTAGTTTAAAGGATTCCAAATCACGAAACGAACATAACCTAACAAACGATTTTGAAAACGGATCACCGAAACAAGATTTATCAAGAAAAAGGGATTTTCGGTTTTGAAAGTGACGAAAACTAAAAAAAAATCGAAAAATTAAAACCATAAAGTGAAAGTTTGAGAGTTGAGGGATCATACCATTTCGTCTTGAGTTGCTTTAGAAGCCTTCTTAGGACCCATAAATTTATATATATAAGAACAAAAAAAGAAGAAAATGATGAAGAAATAGAGAGATAGAAAGAGAGAGAGAGCGACTGAGAGAGAGAGAGAAGAGGCGGTGAGAGGGTAGGTAATGATGAAAAAATGAAGGTGAAAGGGTTAGGGTTATATATATAGGGTAGGTTGTTGGATAAAAATGGAAGATGAAGAGATGGGAATTTAATGAGGAAAAGACAATTTCGGCTCATGATGGCAAATAAAAGACGGCGCATTTATGAGGGGTTTTAAGAGTTGATGGCTAATAAATGCTGAATGATCCAAAGTACAATTGATGTGACATTTTGGGTAAAGAGAAATTGTCCCACTTCCCTCATAAGTGTATGAACAATTATGACCAAATTTTTGCACAAACCCCAAAAAATCTGTTTTGGTGTAAGTTTGGGGTGCAAGAAATATATCCCCAGAAAATAAAATTTTTCGAAAAACGTAAAACGAGGGAAAAATTAATTGCACAAGTACCCTTGAACAATTAAGGAATGTCAAAAGACAAAAATTCTTATAATAAATGATCAGAATAAACTTACCTGGTACTTGTAAAAATTGAATGCGATCAATCATTGAAATAATAAATTTTGAGCATTGATTGAGCCTAGGGATGGCCAAAACCGGTTCCGGGCCCGGTTCCGGTTCGGAACCGCCGGTTCCGGTTTGGCAAAAGGGTGAACCTTAACCGGCCCGGCCTAACCTCGGACCCGGTTCCGGTTGGCACAAACCGGTTCCGGTTCACGTCGGCGGTTCATTTTTTTTTTTTTCAATTGTCACTCAACTTGGTCTTGACTCTTGATTGATCTGACACATTAAAAAAAAATAAAAAAAATCTGACGAGTGTAAGACTTTGTTGGACACTCCTGACTGATTAAAAAAATAATAATAAAAGAACCAACTGAGTATAAGAAGAGAGAAAGTGGGGTATGGAATAGTAAGTGAGTTAGTTGATGTGAGTATAAGAAGTGGGACCCACTAATTAAAAAGTATTAAAAACTTTCCATTTAAAGATTTTGCAATTTTAGTTGGGACACCCAAAATGATAAATTTTGCAATTTAAAATAGGACGGAAGGAGTATATATAAAAGAAAAAAGGGACGGTACCCTTTAAATTTTATTAGTTAAAGACAAATTTTACAATAAGGGGGACAATAATATTATATTAAACATTTAATGTCATGGGAGGAGCCAGCACAACAAGGATGGGATGGGATGGGATGGGATAGAATTAGAATGATGATTATCATCTACTACTACTCACTCCAGCCGCATGCCAAAGGCCCAGAGCCGCCCAGAGCCAGACCAGACAGCTGCCACACTGCCAGCCAGCCAGTACTATTATAGCCGTTTGACCAATGTCCGGTTCCTGGCCGGTTTTTCGAACCGGTTCACCGGTTCCGGTTAACGGTTCACGGTTCCGGATCGAAGAACCGGCGGTTCACCAGTTTTGGTACCCCCGACCCTGAACCGGACCGGCTGACTCACGGTTCCGGTTACTCCGGTTCCGGTTTTCTCCCCGGTTTGCTCCGGTTCCGGGCTTTTCCGGTCCTGTCCTGTTTCCCGGTTCTGGTCCGGTTCCGGTCCAGTTTGGTCATCCCTAATTGAGCCGCGATCATAAATGGGCGCATGAGGGGCGCATAGCTCATCGAGGCGCGCAGAATGATAGTGGCGCATAAGGCACTTGGCGCGCAAAGAGTGAGGGGTGCATTCCAGGCGCATGAAGTTTCCTTGAAACTTTGAAAATGATCTAACATATAAAACCTAGTATACTCATAACTCAACAAAACATAAAATCATTAGTATTGACAAACTATATTGAATTTAGTTGAGTTCAAGCATACCCATTTCACCTCTCAAAAATATGAACCGTTTCACGTCAAGTGCTTTCGTTAGAATGTCGGCGATTTGATAGTCGGTTCCCACGTGTTCCAAATGAATATTGCCTTTCTCCACGTGGTCTTTGAGGAAGTGATATTTGATGTCGATGTCCTTGGTCTTTGAGTGCATGACAGGATTTTCAGAAACCGCAATTGTTGATGTATTGTCGCAGTAGATGGGACAATTTTCTTCAATAATATCATAGTCCACTAATTGTTGCTTCATCCATAGTATTTGACAACAACAACTTCCCGCAGTGATATATTCAGCTTCGGTTGTTGAGAAAAATACTGAAGCTTGTTTCTTACTCGCCCATGACACAAGTCGATATCCGAAGAAATGACAAGTGCCACTTGTGCTTTTCCTATCAATTGTGCACGCTGCATAATCCGCATCTGAATAACCTACAAGTTTAAAGTTTGAATCTTTGGTGTACAAAAGTCCAAGGTTAACAGTACCGGATAGATATCTTATAATACGTTTCACAGCAATTAAGTGCACTTCTCTAGGGTCAGATTGATAACGAGCGCAAACACAGACACTAAACATAATATCGGGCCTACTAGCAGTAAGATAAAGGAGCGAGCCAATCATACCTCGATATAGCG
This sequence comes from Campanula takesimana, assembly GCA_026119855.1. Lineage (NCBI taxonomy): Eukaryota > Viridiplantae > Streptophyta > Magnoliopsida > Asterales > Campanulaceae > Campanula > Campanula takesimana. The sequence continues at coordinate 1,678,490 of JAOWBW010000084.1, forward strand.
TTTGATCAACACGTTTACCTTTTAAATCTTTGTTGAGTTTGTTGCCGGTAGCCATTGGAGTATCGTATGGTTTAGCATTGTCAAGTCCAAACTTCTTGATTAAGTCCTTTGTATATTTGGCTTGATTGATAAATATGCCTTCATTCATTTTCTTGATTTGAAGCCCGAGGAAGAATGTGATTTCTCCCATCATGTTCATTTCAAACTTGCTCTTTATTAGTTTCTCAAAGCGCTTGCACAACAATTCATTAGTAGAACCAAATATAATATCATCAACATAAATTTGAACAAGTAATTTATGACCATTATGTTTGGCAATGAAAAGAGTTGTATCGATTTTACCGTGAGTGAAGCCTTTTTCGATGAGAAACTTGGATAGTGTATCGTACCATGCTCTTGGTGCTTGTTTGAGTCCATACAAAGCTTTCTGGAGTTTGTACACATGATTTGGAAATTGTGAATCTTCAAACCCAGGTGGTTGAGCAACGTAGACTTGTTCTTGGAGTTCACCATTTAGAAACGCGCTCTTAACATCCATTTTATATAGCTTCAAGTCCTTGTGAGCAGCGTAAGCTAGAAATAATCTGATAGCTTCAAGTCTTGCTACGGGCGTAAAAGTTTCATCGTAATCAATTCCTTCTTCTTGCCTATAGCCTTGTGCAACCAATCTTGCTTTGTTTCTTGTGATGGTTCCATTCTCATCCATCTTGTTTCTGAACACCCATTTCGTACCAATCACTCCTTGATCATTTGGTCTTGGAACAAGAGTCCAAACCTTATATCGTTCAAATTGATTGAGTTCTTCTTGCATAGCAACAACCCAATTAGGATCTTGGAGCGCTTCATCGGCCTTCTTCGGTTGAATTTGAGAGATAAAAGTAGTGTAAGCATCAAAGTTTGTAGCTCTCCTTGTACGGACACCAACGTTTAGATCACCAATGATATTATTGATTGGGTGACCTCTAACTTCATGAATTTCAGGAGGTAAGTTAGGTTGAGTCGTAGTAACTTGAAGGTCTTCAATTGGTACATCTTCACCAGATTCTAAATCATCAAAATTTGGGGGTTGAATTGGTGAAGAGTTGAAACTTGGGTTTACACCAGATGCAACAGTAGATATAGGCGCATGAGAGGAATCAAGAGGCACAACATGTGAGTGAGGCACAGCTGATGATCCATTTGGCGCGCCATATGAGGAGTTAGGCGCAACTGATGTGGATGGATTTCCTTGAGTTGATAGATTCTGATTTTGAGTAGGCGCAACATAAATAGGAGCACCTGTATCATTAAGCTCAACAGAATCATCAGCAACATTTGGATCCAAATGTGGCTCAAGGAGAGAATGTTCATCAAATGTAACATGTACAGATTTAACTATCACTAATGTAGTTCTATTAAAAACGCGAAAAGCTTTAGAATGTTTGGCATACCCAACAAAAATACCTTCGTCGGCTTTGGAATCGAATTTACCTCTATGTTCGTTTCCGTTGTAGAGGATATAACACTTGCAACCAAAGATCTTGAAGAATGCAATGTTGGGAGTTCTACCACGCCAAAGTTCATACGGAGTCTTGTTGTGAAGTTTGTTGATGAGGGAACGATTTTAATTAAAACATGATGTGTTAATAGCTTCTTCCCAAAAGTACTTAGGCAATTTCGCTTCAGCTATCATCGTCTTTCCCGCTTCAATCAACGTCCTATTCTTTCTTTCCATAACACCATTTTGTTGAGGAACTCCAGCAGTTGAGAAGTTGTGATCTATCCCATGATCGTCGCAATATCGAGCAACACCGTTGTTCTTGAATTCTGTTCCATTGTCGGATCGAACACTAACGATGTCATCTTCTTTTTGGGTTTGGAGCAGTCTGAATAAGATGGTCAAAATGTCGTAACAATCGTCTTTTGAGATCATCATTTCTACCCATGTATATCTTGAGTAATCATCCACCACAACTAGAGTATACTTGTTTCTTCTAATACTTGCGGTGGTGACTGGTCCAAATAGATCAATGTGAAGCAGTTGCAAACATCTAGAAGTTGAGGGATTGGTCTTACTGGAGAAAGATTTCTTCGGTTGTTTGCCAAGTTGACACGCGGCGCACTTCTTGTCATGATGATCAGCAACCTTGGGAAGTCCTTTAACAAGGTTATTCCTGCTAAGTTTAGATAGATACTTGAAGTTCAAGTGACTTAAGCGCTTGTGCCACAGCTAACTATTTTTGCTCACACTTTTAGCTACAAAACAAAGATTAGTACTAGAGTTCATACTATGGAAATCAATAATGTAAATATTTGTCTTACGATATCCCGTGAGTAATGTAGCTCCAGTTTTGCCATTCATGATAAGACATTGAGTTGAGGTGAAATGGCATTCTAATCCTTTGTCGCAGAATTGAGATATGGATAATAAATTGTGCTTGAGCCCTTCGACGAGAGAGACTCTTTCAATGCACACTTTGTCTTTCTTGAGCTTTCCATATGCAACAACTTGACCTTTGTTATTATCACCAAACGTTACTGAGGGACCTCTTTCTTCATGGACATCTTCTAATAAGGATTCATCTCCAGTCATGTGTCTTGAACACCCACTATCGAGAATCCATTCATAATTTCTAGCTTTTGAAGATCCAGCCATGAAACAAAGAACCTGAAATATAGACATTTAAGCAGGTCCCCTTTATTCCTTTTGGGTCCTAGGGTTAGCAACTTTTGACAACCCACTCTTGCTTGACCTTAGGATTTTTACGTCCTTTGGCATTGGGAGTGAATCGCAAAAGGCATTCCACGACCTTGTGTCTAGAACAATCATAAATGGAACAATGATGAAAGCCACCAATCACATGAGTTTTCACAAACTCTTTACTTTTCTTTAGGATAGCATTCTTCTTTGGGTCAGATGGACTAGCCTTAACAAAATCCTTCTTTTGAAATTTTGGAGCGCTTGATCTAGGAGGGCGCATAGGGCTAGGAGGCGCACAGCGATGAGTCGTGTGGCTCTTAGGCACATAATGAGCACTCGGAGAAGGAGCGCGCTTTGTTTCAAGAGGGATTTTGCTAGAGGATGATTCATCTGTAGCTATATCTTTCCCATTAGCTTTCCCAAATTGCTTCGTTGGGTAGACATAATGGAATGTTTGTCTCTTGACTTTTTCCTGTCCTTTACCCATTGAATTAGAATGTTTTTCCTTGGGAATTTCAAAAGTTTGCTGGTTAGTAAATTCACTATCTCTTTCAGCACAGACATCACATTTAAAGTTTTCACTAGTTGATGAGAATCCCAAGCCACTTTTATCACCACTGACTTTTTGGGACTCAAATATATTCTCAATAGTGACACGAGAATTGGACCACTCATTTGTAATCTTTTTAAGATTAGTAATTTGAGCAACCAATTCATCGTTTTGAACTTTAAGAAGTGAGTTCTGTTCTGTTAGAAAAGTGTTTTTAATAGTAAGAGGAGTCATGCTCTTTATCTGCTCCTTAAGGAGGGTGAGTTCAGATTTAAGTAGAGATTTCTCGGTCTTAAGCTGGGAAATTTCATCACATGATAGTGCTAAAGATTCCTTCATATTATCAAATCTACTGATTACCTTTTCAGCCTTTTTGAATATTTTTTCTTGTTCATCAATCACTTCATCATCATTGATTTTGGAGATTGGAGCAGTTGGTTCAACTTGAGGTCTGATGTAAGCTCCTTTTCTAAACTTGTTTCTTCCACTTAGATCACATCGTGAGAATAACAATCCACCATCGCTTTGAGCCGGAGTGAGAAATCCTTGTTCAACGAGCTTGCTGATGGTTGGTCCTTTCTTCCTTTTCACTTCTTGAAAACCTGCAGATTTCTTGATAGGTTTATTCAAGGCATTCATATCAGGAACATCCTTGGAGAAGTCATCATCCGAATCATAATTTTCAGCTTCATCATCATTTGCCACCAATCAAACGAGTCCATCATCGGAATCTTCATCGCTCTCATCTGAGTCTGTTTCAATCCAAGTGTTCTGCTCATTTGCTGGTGATTCTTCTTCAGCAACCATTCCCTTGTGACAAGTGAATTTGGGAGTGAACTTGGGAGTATGGCTGCTCTTCTTCTGCATATATTCAAATTTTGGAATTGGGCAGCTTGAAGCAAAGTGTCCTGGTTTCCTGCAATTAAAACAAACAAGGTCTTCTTTTCTTTTTGAATCACTGCTCCTCGTGAACTTTGGAGGAGTTCTGCTGGTAGATCCTTGAAATTTGCTGGTTGAGTCTGGTCTTGAGAATTTTCTGAACTTTTGAAATTTCTTCACAAATAAAGCGAAGTCTTCATCATCCATGTCTAGTAGCTCAGAGGTAGAAATTTTGGGATCAGAACTTTTCTCTTCTTGAACCGGCGCAGGCGCATGCGCTTCTTCTCTATGCGCCACCATTGCTATGGATTTTGACTTTCCTTCAGTTTCACTGATTCGTTGAAGTTTGAGCTCATAAACTTTGAGATTTGCATAAAGGTTCCTTAAAGTCCATACATCTAAAGTTCCGGCGTCTTCAAGAGCGCTGGATTTATGTAGGTATCTTGATCCAAAAGCTTGGAGAAAATTGACATTCAAATCTTTGTTTGAAAACTTCATGCTAAGTGAAATACATAGATTTATAATTTCACAGTAGAGTTCATAAGTTTGTCTTAAGGTTTCACCGGGGAGTTGAGAGAAATTGTTGAATCTCTTTTGCACTTCATATTTCTTGTTCTCCTTACAAACAGTATCTCCTTCTATATGCTCTTCAATAGCATCCCATAGCTCATTAGCAGTAGCACAATGCATGACTTGTTGTTTCATAGCCGTGCTTAGAGTGGTTAGGAGAATGTTTCTTGATTTGCCATCATTTGCAACTCTTCTTGTTTCTTCCTCAGTCCATTCTTCCCTTGGTTTCTTGATGGTTGGTTGAGCAGCTTTGGTGTGCGGATTTGGATTCGCTTTCATAGGGATGTGAGGTCCATAAACCACGATGTGATGAAGTCTTTCATCAATTGAAGTGAGATGAGTTAAGATGCAGAATTTCCACACGTCAAAGTGATCTTCATCAAAGACTGGAACATGTGTGTAGTTAGCAGTTGCCGAAGGTTTTGAGTTTGCCATTTAGAATCGGCACCCAAGCTATTAAGCTTGAAAAACAAAAGTGTTTTATAAAGGTGTTTGCTCTGATACCACTTGTTGGTCCCAAAGGGCAACAAGGGTATGAAAAATAGCTAGAGGGGGGGTGAATAGATGTTTTAAAATTATTTTCGTACCCTTGATAAACTCAATTGCAAATGCGCACTTTATCAAGTAAGCGTTATGATATGCGCCTAAGTGAGTGAGTGAAATGCACAGCGGAATTTAGTAATGTAAATAGGCGCAAAGTATGATAAAGGGGGCGCACACACACTCTAATTATTTTGGCTCAAAGTGGGTGAAATAAGAAACTAGGGCAAACGATATAACAAACACAACACAGTTCAATCAATAAATCTACAAAGAATAAACAATCAAATAGTTAGATATGATATGACTTGAAAAGAAATAGCAAGATAGTAAGTACGCGCTATTTGGAGAGGTTCGATCGGGAAAATGATCTACGTCCTCTAACAAGATGGTTAGTCTTGGATTTCTAATGGAGATCTTATATAATGAGAGAGTGTTACAAATTACAATCATTTTGAGCTTATACACTAACTCAAGATCTATTTCTATGAAATAACAGATCCTAGTCAATAACCGATGTATCTCTAAAAGAAAGATCTAAGTGATCAAACTTAAAGAGGTGCGTGTGTGATTTTAGATTCAAGGCTCTTTAGATCTTTGAGATTGAGAGCACAAGAAAACTAAAGTGTTTTTGCTTGAGGATCTGGGCTAAGGATGAAGTTATGAAGATGTTCTTGAGAATTTTGGAAAATCAAAGGCAATCTTCAAATCTTCAATAAATGCTTGAGAGAGAAATTCTTGAAATGCTTAGCAACTTCAAATGGTTGAAGTTATGGGGTATTTATAGTAGAGCCCCAAAAACTAGCCGTTGGAAATCCTTGGTGAGTCAGAGAAAGGACGGATGTGCTGTCGCTCATTGAGCCAAGCTAGGCGCATTACTCATACGCGAGCGTAAGGAGGCGCATGGCGCATGGGAGAGGCGCATGGCGCGTGGCTCAAACTCAAAGTGATTTTCTTGAATCTTGATCTTCTTGTCCTATTCCTAAGCCTATTCTATTGCAATGGACAACCTAAAAAAATGAAGTATGAATACTTCTTACATATGGGTCTAAAGTCCATGAAATAAAACTTAGGTGATGGATCAATCAAATCTAATCAATCCTATTACATTGAAACTGAGATATAAGTGGGCATACCCAACAGAAGCTAATGCCTAAGTCGACTCCATGTGTATTCTTAGGCTATGACATGATGGGAAAAGGGTACAGGTGTTATGATCCCACCATATGACGTATTTATGTTTCTCATCACCTTGTGTTTAACGAGTTTCATTTTTATTATGTATCAAAGTCTTTTGTTACAGCTTCTTTAAATTTAGATCTTAACATCACCAGGCATTAGGTTCCCATAGCACAAACTTTTGTTTCTTCTAGAGAAGCTGTCCCTGGACCAACATGTGAGGGCCCTTCGATCCACCAAGAGCCCAATTCCATTGGCCCACCAACTGCCGTGGATGCTTCTAGGCCTCCTTCAACCCTTGGGCCTCTCTCAGTGCCATCACCTATCAGTCCTATTCAAGGCCCACTCGCCACTCCATATTAAGTCCACCATGCTCCAGCACACGATGGGCCTACAGCAACTCATAGACTAGTCCCCTTCCACTTAGACCAGTCTGCGTCTTCTCAAGCTGGGCCGGATGTGCCTGTCCAGCCCATTTCACCTTCCAGCTCTGCATCAACACAATTACAGCCCATAGTTGTTTCTGACTCTTCCCTATCAGTCAGGCAGCCGACTAGTGATCTGGATCCCTCATTTACTGTAGCTGATCCTTGTGCTCGTGGTATTCATCCTATGACTACGAGAGCCAAAGCTGGTATATTTCATCCCAAGCATCAATTTTCTCTTGGTGCTACAAATGCAGATTCTTCCCACTTTGAGCCCCGCACTTTCCGACAAGCGGCTCCCTTATCACACTGGAAACAGGCCATATATGAGGAACTCATGGCCCTTTATAAAAATGAGACGTGGTCTCTTGTCCGTCCTCCTAGTGATCATAATATTTTTGGTAGAAAGTGGATATACAAGATCAAATGGAAAGCAGACGGGTCTATTAAACGGTACAAGGCTCGTTTAGTTGCTCAAGGGTATACCCAAGAGGACAGAGTTGATTACGAAGAAACCTTCAGTCCTGTAATCAATCCCCCTACCATCCGCACAGTTCTAGCGATCGCCCTCTCTCGCTCATGGCCTATTGAGCAACTCGATGTACGTAATGCGTTCCTTAACGGCATCCTCACTAAAGAAGTTTATATGGCCCAACCACTTGGGTTTGTGGATTTTCAACATCCAACTCATGTTTGTCATCTCCACAAGGCTCTTAATGGCCTCAAGCAATCTCCACGCGCTTGGTTCCAAAGGTTTCATGCGTTTTTTCGTTTCTTCTCTCTATTGGATTTTTCAACAGTCGGGCTGACTCGTCACTATTTGTTCGTCACAAGGCTGATTCTACAACTGTTATTCTCGTCTATGTTGATGACATAATTGTTGCCGACTTTCGTTGTACTGAGGCGTCCCAAGTTCTTGAATCCATTTGCACCACAATTGAGAGTCGTCGTCTAGGACCTCTCAGTTTTTTTCTTGGTATTGAAGCTTCTTGGTATGTGACTTGTCTCTCTCTAAATCAATCGAGGTACACTTCTCACCTACTTTAAAAGTTTAACATGCATATGGCCAAACCTGCTCCCACTCCTCTGAACCCTGGTTCTCATCTCTCTTCCAATGACGGTGATCATATCAATTATGTCACATCCTATCGTAGTATGGTAGGTGGACTTCAATATTTAACTCTTACTCATCCGGAATTGTCATTTGTGGTTAACCAGGTTTGACAGTTTATGTATGCTCTAAGAACTACTCATCTTCAAGCGGTCAAGCGTATTCTACTCTATATTAAGGGTACTCTCTCTCTCTCGGTCTTACCTTTCAGGCGTCTCAGACACCACTCTTATTGCATTCTCGGATGCAGATTGGGCTGGCTCTCCTGATGATCGTCGTTCTACAACTGGTGCTTGTGTCTTTGTTGGCCTAATCTTGTTTCTTGGACCGCCAAAAAGTAACATACAGTCTCTCGATCAAGTAGTGAAGCTTAATATCGTGCCTTAGCCTCCACTGCAGCTGAACTAAAATGGTTCTCATTCTTGTACCGTGAGCTAGGCCTGCCACTCCAACCTCCACGCTTATTATGTGCCAATGTTTCCATACTTCACATGTCTCGCAATCCGGTCTTTCATGCTCGAATCCGTCTGTAGATACCCCGGGAGGGGCCCACGCACTTGGCTAGAGCGGTGGGAGGATCCCAGGATGTCTAACTTGTTTTAGTTTGTAGAGTCGCCACCTATGTTTTAGAGGAACATAAGAAAAACCGAATATTTATAGCCTAAGTTTGATTACAAAAATAGAGATTCTTGTTATGAGGTTCGGGGGTTAGGTTACGAGATGGGAAATACTTAAACACCCATCTCGCCCGACTAATGTCAGTTTTGCTTGATCAAAGTCTACATAAATGATAAATTGTTCTTCTTATTCTTGATGATAAAGAGGGGGGGTTTAAAAAGTGTTTTGGAATGTAGGGAGATAACTCTGTGACTAGCTTCAATGAAGTGAAGTAGTCTTTGGTGTCATGTCCCAAAATGTTTGGGTGATTGCACTTTTGATGAAAACAAAAGAGAAGAAGAGGGATGAAGTATAAACGAGAGAAAAGAGTAGTCTTTTACCTATACTTGAAAGGACTTCAAAGAGAGTTTCTTGGAAAAAGCCTTGTAAGTGTATTTGTGTAGAGTTTTCTTAATGATCAAAATCCTCCTCCCTTTTCAATGGTGAATTAGAGGGGTTTATATAGGTAAAAGTGGTGTGTTTTTGGTGCCAAAACCAAGTCACAAAGGTCAGTTTCCCGGGCAAATCCTGTTAAAAGGAACAAGGGAGGGATTCTTGGACAGAAATCTGTAACTGACGCCCAAGTGCGAGCGCCTCCTACCTTGGTGGCGGGATGCGTGCGCCTCTGGCCCCAAGGGGTGAATGCGCGCGCCTTGGAGATGGAAAATTTGACAGAATGACTAGAAAGTCAGCACTGTTATTCAGTTTGGTCCCTGAACTTAACGAGGTCAATCAGGAACCTAACGGAAGTAACATAAACTAACGAGAAACACTTAAAATAGGGAGAAACACAAAGTCAAATGTGCGATCGGGGTGAGCGGTCCAAGGCGGGGTGTCTACAGAGCCCCTCGGCGATGTGGATTGCAAAGCAAAACGCGTCGACAAAAGAACAAAACATCCGCCGAGGACGTCACCAAGAAGGCAAGAAAAAATGCAAAGACTCGATAAAAACAAGAATCTTGAAATTACAAAAGATAGAGGTGCGCTCCCTGTGTGAGCAACTTTTGCTGATAGAAGGGGTACAATGATAGAAATCGGCCCACCGTAGCAAAAATTTAGAGTCCGTATAGGGGACTGGAGGGTCTCGAAAGTCTTCCTGCTAATGTAGATGTTGGGTTTTGATGCTTCATGCGCAACGGAATAAACAGATAAAAAAAAACACCCAAGAGCCCGGATCCGTGCATGTTGATTAAATTAAATACAAGATGAAAGAAACATACCCTTGAAGATCGAATCCATGAACACGGACTTTAAGGTGTTAAAGCAAGCACCCTCTATCGGTATCCACACGTCGAACGGATATCAAGAACACCTTCTTGATCTGGATTGCTAGACCCAAGGCTTGATGAAGAAACGATTTCTTCATAGGAATTATTTTTCTCCATTGATTATTGAGTTATGATGATTCTAAATCTCAAAACATCCCCTCTATATTTGTGTAATTGTTTCTCAAACAACATGTTATGATTCTTAAAATCAACCATTAGGTTTCTCAAACCCGACTGCACACATATATAATAGGGTATAAACCTAATTCTTTTTGGATCAGAATTCCTTGTCAAACAAGAGATCTGAACAAACTATTTTCCGTCTGGACAAACCATCCGTACGGATTGGTTGGGTGGCTCCCAAACCATCCGTACGGATCCTTCCAGCAGGATCCAGTTTTTCCTGTTTTCTGTGCCTTTGTTCAATCCGTTCTATTGTGTGTGACCCAATAGGATTATACTAAGTTGGCAACGAGTCCGAACGAGTCAGAACCTGTAAGTCATAAGCGGACTCTATCAAGCCATTATGACTACCCAATTAGTAGAACTTTGAAAGCCCAAAGTAACCTTATAGAACATATCACAATCCCTTTGTCACACGATATCATATTGGACATAATTCATGGTCCATGTCAACTTATGTTGTCCAATGCTTTCTCGATCTCGAGTATATTGATATGAGCAAATAACATTGAACGCTTCAATTCATTTGGGTACGGCCGTACACTATTATCAATCTCACTCATCGAGTGGCCAAGCAGATATCTCTCTTGAGAGAGGGACAAATCCCATCTTGACTTATCATTCTTCCCTACAAGAATCTGATTATGCCAATCGTAGCCTTTATAACTTCCCGATTAGGGGTAGCGTTTGAGTACGTCAAACATAATGTTCATCATGTGGAAGACTATGATAATCTCAGGTCTAAGGATAAATGATATAACTATTATGAGATTTAATTATGACATTTGACCATGACATAAATCTCATAACGGGTCTATCCAGTACTTGTTCTCCAACATGTACCCATAAGTTTAATCCGCATCCTATGCGCTATAATCATCATATGATTATCCATTAAACTCATGCTAGCCCTTCATAAGTGCTAGGGACAATGATCATTATAATAAACATGCAAAAGATATAATAACCGGGTTTGTTATCTCTATAACAATGAAACTATGATATAACGCATAGGCCTTTCTCAAGGGCCTAGGGCATAATATCCAACAATCTCCCACTTGCACAAGGCCCAATCAAAGTGTATCCAATACCCATTGAGCTTAGTTATAATCTCCATCTTAATTGCAAACGAGCTTATGTAGGATAATTATCCTTGTTATTATCATAAGGTATTTTGCATATTTTGACATCTCCCATATTTGACGATTTCTCGAGTAAGATAGAAATGTCTGAGTATATGTCTAGATAAGATATTAGTCCCTTGACTTGTGTAATAACGATTATTGACACAATGAAGGTACATTAAATTAGTGACACTAGAAACGATTTCTAGTTTACTAATTAGAATCTTAATCTTAAGATTTTTCTAGTTGCATCTCATGCCACTAGATACTCAACCTTTTGTAGAATAGTAATGGTCCATTTAGAACTCTTCTAACACCATTATTAGACATAAACATGTATTTATACTAAAATATTTATCTTTGTTGGTTTGTAAGACTGCATCTATGTAACTATTACAAGTCATCTTTTATTCCATCAAAGATCAAGAACGTATCCTTTAGTTCCTTTTAGAGAACATAAGAGTGTTTCTTAACTAGTGACTCTCACTAGGATCCGATTGGTATCATCTCATCATACTCCAAGTATATGAGACATACGGTCTTAGTACATTAACATGGCTTACATGATAGATCCAATTGCCGAACCATAGGGAATCCTAATCATGTACTCCTTGCTCATCAGTCTTCCAGTAAGACTAAATCTCGCAAAGATTAATGCCATTAGACTTTTGCAAGTAACCTCTCCAAGAGTCTTGCATAGTGAACTTTTCACTATCTTGTCTTTTATTAATACTTTGACTTTAACCAATCAACCTTTTAGAATTATCTCTATAAATCTAAATACCAAGGATATAGGTGGCTTTATCCAAGTCTTTCATTTAGAAACTCTTTCAGAATGAATTATATGTCAACAACATATATATATGACTAGGAATAATATTACGCTCCCACTAAATTTATTGTAATCACAAGTCTCATCTTTGATGAATTCAAACTCTTTGAATACTACATCAAAATGAAATTTCACTCCAAGTAGTTTTCTTCAATTCATCTCAAGAATTTCTGCAACTTGCATATTTTATTAGAATTTTATGGATCAATCAAAATTTTTAGGTTGTATCAAACACATCCTAAAGTATGTTCCTGTTAAGGAATGCTATTTTGATATCCATTTGTCATATTTCATATTCAAAATATGAGGTCATGACAATAAAAAATTCTAATAATATTAAGCATGACTACAGGTGATAAAGTTTCATCATAGTCGACATTATGAATTAACTTTTCTCAATTAGTCTTGCTTAATCAATATACACTTTTAGATTTTATGACTCCAAGTCATTGATCTAAATCCGGAGCGGACTTTGCATCTTGATAGGTAATAGGTCAATCATTCGCAATGATATCTTCCCTATTACTTTCTATTACGAGAAATCAATATTTCTTGTTATAGATAGTATCCTATCAATTATGCAAATTTCTTATGTATACTTGAACGAATTTCCACAACTCCTTGTGAAACTTTATTCAACTTCCATCTTAGGTTCCATGTCATTTTCTGGGTCTCGAACTCTTCGAGATACATTTTACTCCCACTAGTTCTTTAGAGATAAACGATTTATCTAGAAAGTGCTATTTAGAGTAACAAACGATTTGTACTCTAAAGGGTGTAAAATTAATATCATTAAGATATCCCATAAAATATATTTATTAGATTTAGGTGTGATTTTTTCCAAGACAAAACTTTTCTCAAAAGTATCACATCACAAATTTTTATGAAAGACAAACCAAGTTTTCTTTCATTCCATATCACATATGGTATAATGAACCTCCTTAGATGAAACTCAATTTAGTGTAAGTGTAGCTGTTTCAAGCATATAATCCAGATGGTTAATTAAAGATCAGTTTGACTTATTATGAGACGAAAAACTGTGTTTTACAGACAATCTGTAAACTTCTGGAACATCATCCGTACGGCTGCTGTTTCCAGATTCTGTTTTTCTTAAATTGCAGACTTTCTGCAGATTTCTCATCGAGTCTAAGGCTCAAATATTTCTTACTTTGATCTAATCAGAGTATATCGATACTTTTGCCATGAAATATCAAAATCCTTTCTAGCATTGTTACTTTAATGAACTACATACATCAATATGTATTAATCCAAAAGAGTACTTCCGTTCATTACAATTAATAAAAGGTGTCTCGATCAATTTCTAAGATTCACATTTATCACATGATTCGAAATCATGTGAATTTAAAAATCCGTCCCATGGAATTTTAGATATGTGTTTCTTATTGTTGATTTAGACATCAATGTCTTACGAATGTAACGCTTACATCCTTAGATTTAGATTTTCATTATTTACGTATACTTATTATTTTGTTCTTCCATGATAAGGATATAAAATCCCATTTTTATGATTTAGCAATACAATAAAGCAAATCATATTTAATGGAATACTTTCTTATTTGAAATAAGAAATATCCATAATCTTCCAATGAAGAAACCAAAATAATATTTCTAGTTAAAGTAGGAACATCACAACATTGTTCTAAACAATTATGAACCCACTGGGTAAAGACACTTCGCAAGTTCCTATGATCAATGTTGCAACCATTGCATCATTATCAACACATAGGTTAATCTTTATCCTTTTAAGTAGAAATTTAACATAAATACTTGAAGTAGTAGTCCTACTACACTTCCTTTTGATATTTTAATTCAAATTGTAATTCTTCCAATGGTCAATCATATTGCCATGGTAGCAATTATATCATTTGGATTTTAGGTTTAGCCACAAATGTTTTCTTTAGGCTTGACAACTTTTGTCTTGCCTTTATCTTAAATCCTTGTCCCTATTAACCTTTAGAGTTTGAGAATGTTTTCATTTGATATTAAGACATAGCACTTTAAACATCGAATGTCGCTTATGAATTATTACCAAATCCGTTGTTAGTTCCAAACTAACTTGATTATCAAGCCAACTAAGGTAATTAATATGTCTCTCCATGTTCAAAACATGAGAACTTATTAATATATCTTTCATTCATCAGATGAATGTTAGGCTCTTAATCAATCTCAAACTTTATTTGTCTTTCTTTGCTTGTAGGAATGCTTCCTACATAATTGCTTATCGCATAAGCATTCAAATGTTTCAGATACTTCTAAAGTTCCGATCATATGATAGCAAGTCGTAGGACAGTTGACATCTATAGAATCATCCACATGTTTCTAATCAATGTCTTTGTCCACCCTTAAGGCATAAGGTTTCTTAGGAATAGGATTTATTAAGAATTCATAACTTCCGTTCTTGCTTTAGAACAATTCTTAAGCTCATGACTAGGTTAAGGAAGTTAATTTTATTCTCTTTAAGTGGGGTCTATGGCAGTGATTATACATAATTATAGTTTAAGACATTCTACAAAATATGCAAATAAATATACACATATATTTCATACAATTATCATTTAGAGACATATAATGTATTTCATAAATACTCCCACTAAATTATACACCTTCAAATACAACAATTGTATAATGTAATTTAAGTAGGCTAAGATCCAACTTTAATTTAATTTCAAGTCCGCTTTGGCGATAATGCTCAAAATTAAATTAATTAGGTAGACAACTCTTTGTCAATCATATCATATATGATTCTTAGATCCTTTATGAGATTTGTTAGACATCTTATGTCAGACATGTTTTAATCCCATCTTGTGTCTTAGGCCCAAAACTTTGTCTTTTGATAGCCTAATTAAGTCAAACCACGTTAAACGTATAGGAAACTCTCATTCCTCATCTTGCTCATACACTGATAGAATTAATGCACCTCGCTTTGGCAGAGCCCACATAAAAATACCCGGTGTACTCACAAGTGTTTTAATAATGGATTGGCACATGACTTAAGTTTTAAGAAGGTTTATTTGCTTAGAGATATGCATCATATATTTAATTATGTCATAATATAATATAATCTTTGCATAATCAAGGTTAACTAGTCAAATTAATTAACAGAAGCAAAATCTTGTGATTCAATTATGAAGCAACATAATGGGGACGGTATCTAAATTATCTGTAAACGATTTACAGATTGGATATTTCATTCGCATTCCCAGAAACAAGGCGTAAGCCAGCCATTGGTCCATGCAATGAATTAATCCAAATATAGTTTCCTTCTCTGCAAACTATTTGCACTGTGTATAGGGGTGATTCTGAAAATTTGAGATTACGCCAATCTTAAACTCCTTTAAGATTCTGATCTCATTAACAGTTTGGACTTCTGAACTTAAATCTGTTTCAGGAAACATGGTTTCCAAAACCAGCCATCTGAAAAAGATTAGAATCAGAATTTTCCAAACCGGTTACCACAGAGCATCATGAAATTGAAAGCACAAACCGCACGGCCTAAACTAAGCCAAAAGGCATCCACATTTCCATGCTAAGATCAAGAAACCAAGCAACTTCTCTATACGGTCGAAACTAAGCCAAAAGGCATCCACATTCCCGTATAGATTGGATACTTGTTTCAAGATCTTTCATTGTCTCTTAATCTCACAGATTACAACAGTTCTAAACTCTTTAGAATTCTGATTTCTGCAATTCCTTTTGAATTCTTCGGCTGAAAACTGTTTCAGGAAACACGGTTTCGAAAACCAGTAGCCGTCTGAAAGCAGTTTCTAGTTTCCAGATTCGAATTCTGTAAACAATTTACAGAATAATCTGAACACCAAAAAACAAAATCAAATCTGAGAATTTCCAAACTATCCGTACGGATCAATTTGGCATCATCCAAACCATCCGTACGGATCCATTGGTAGGATCCCAGATTTCCATTTTTTTCAGAATTTCAGAAATTCGACCAAATCCAATATCATGTTTATACATAATCAGATTACAGAAACATGAATTTACAGATTACGAATTTAATTAGATCTGATCAATACCATGAATAAACAATTTATTGCATACACAAATTAGATCCAAATTATCAATACACATAATCCAATTATTTATTGATATCCCAAACATGCAATTATTCATATGGATCAAATCAATACAATAATAACATAATCCCCATATTCATGCTCATAAATTTTATATCTCATATATAAAACTCAAGTCACACATTCATCTTATTATCATGTAGATATTATATAATCGAATTAAACAATTTCAACATGATATACTAAAATAATCAACAACGAACGGGGCTCTGATACCACTGTTGGGTTTTGATGCTTCATGCGCAGCGGAATAAACAGATAAAATCAAACACCCAAGAGCCTGGATCCGTGCATGTTGATTAAATTAAATACAAGATGAAAGAAACATACCCTTGAAGATTGAATCCATGAACACGGACTTTAAGGTGTTAAAGCAAATACCCTCTATCGGTATCCACACGTAAAACGGATATCAAGAACACCTTCTTGATCTGGATTGCTAGACCCAAGGCTTGATGAAGAAATGATTTCTTCATAGGAATTATTTTGCTCCATTGATTATTGAGTTATGATGATTCTAAATCTCAAAACTAATAATCCCCTTTATATTTGTGTAATTGTTTATCAAACAACATGTTATGATTCCTAAAATCAACCATTAGGTTTCTCAAACCCGACTGCACACATATATAATAGGGTATAAACCTAATTCTTTTTGGATCAGAATTCCTTGTCAAACAAGAGATCTGAACAAACTGTTTTCTGTCTGGACAAACCATCCGTACAGATTGGTTGGGTGGCTCCCAAACCATCCGTACGGATCCTTCCAGCAGGATCCAGTTTTTCCCGTTTTCTGTGCCTTTATTCAATCTGTTCTATTGTGTGTGACCCAATAGGATTATACTAAGTTGGCAACGAGTCCGAATGAGTCAGAACCTGTAAGTCATAAGCGGACTCTATCAAGCCATTATGACTACCTAATTAGTATAACTTTGAAAGCCCAAAGTAACCTTATAGAACATATCACAATCCCTTTGTCACACGATATCATATTGGACATAAGTCATGGTCCACGTCAACTTATGTTGTCCAATGCTTTCTCGATCTCGAGTAGATTGATATGAGTAAATAACATTGAACGCTTCAATTCATTTGGGTACGGCCGTACACTATTATCAATCTCACTCATCGAGTGGCCAAGCATATATCTCTCTTGAGAGAGGGACAAATCCCATCTTGACTTATCGTTCTTCCCTACAAGAATCTGATTATGCCAATCGTAGCCTTTATAACTTCCCGGTTAGGGGTAGCGTTTGAGTACGTCAAACATAATGTTCATCATGTGGAAGACTAGATAATCTCAGGTCTAAGGATAAATGATATAACTATTATGAGATTTAATTATGACATTTGACCATGACATAAATCTCATAACGGGTCTATCCAGTACTTGTTCTCCAACAAGTACCCACAAGTTTAATCCGCATCCTATGCGCTATAATCATCATATGATTATCCATTAAACTCATGCTAGCCCTTCATAAGTGTTAGGGACAATGATCATTATAATAAACATGCAAAAGATATAATAACCGGGTTTGTTATCTCAATAATAATGAAACTATGATATAACGCATAGGCCATTCTCAAGGGCCTAGGCCATAATATCCAATAGTAGAGGGACTCAAAAGTCTGCCTGCTGATGTAGAGGGACTCGAAAGTCTGCTTGCTATTGTAGAGGGACTCAAGAGGGACTCGAAAGTCTGCCTGCTGATGTAGAGGGACTCGAAATTCTGCCTGCTGATTTAGAGGGACTCGAAAGTCTGGCTGCTGATGTATAGGGACTCAAAAGTCTGCCTGCTATTGTAGAGGGACTTGAAAGTCTTCCTGCTATTATAGAGGGACTCGAAAGTCTGCCTGCTTATTTAGAGGGACTCAAGAGTCTGCCTACTGATGTAGAGGAACTCAAAAGTCTGCCTGCTGATTTAGAGGGACTCAAAAGTCTGCCTGCTGATGTAGAGGGACTCAAATGTCTGCCTGCTGATTTAGAGGGACTCGAGAGTCTGCCTGCTGATGTAGAGAGACTCGAAAGTCTGCCTGCTGATTTAGAGTCTGTGTAGGGGACTAGAAGTGGATGCGAATTTGTTGAGTAGATTTTGCTGATGAAGTGGTGATTTCAGTCGTTCACCGTGGACCAAATTTGCTGTTTTGAAGCTGGACTTTGATGTGTGCTGTCTGGAGTCACTCTTGCAGTTTACTTTTATGGGGTACAGGCACGGTTGACTGTGGCCCGGTAAAAAGGGTTTTCCCTTTAGAGAGGAAAATGTCGAGTTTGACTTTGACTTTTGAGAGAGAGAGAGAGAGAGAGACACAACCTACTTTTAGCAGGAGTTTCTATCTTACTCTGATTCAGACATGCCTTAGGGACGAACCAAATTAACGTGCGCCCAACTGTATGTTCGAAGGCAGAGAATGTTGTGGCTTTGATGAAGAATTTTGGTCTTCATGATTTCTTCTTTTGATAAGGGCCGGTTGAGGCATTCCTAAGGTGGGAGGCGGGCGCCTTGGCTGATGGCTTCGGGACACGCGCGCTTCCCAAGTGGGTGGCGGGAGGCGCGCGCTTCTGGGGAGCGAATTTTTGGGCTTGAATTTGCTGGCCAAAAGATCTCCAACAGCTATAATATCAGCCTCTATTCGAACACATTCTTCCAACAACTCTTTTCTGCCATCTTTGAACATCTTTTGTGTGCTCAATTTTGCTTGTAATCCACTTTTTCCATGACCTCCAATTCTTTCATTCTTGATATCAAGGTTGTTGGTGAGTATGAGAAGGATATATCAACCTTTGTATACTCTTTCAAGACCCATCCAAAGAAGGCTTTTGTCAAAGATTTTGGTTTCCGAATTCTCTTTACACTTCGGACTTTGAAGCCGGATTGGGACCTTTTGAAGGCTGCTGCAGCCTTTTGGGATTGTGACAATCACACTTTTAACTTTTTGGCGAATGAAATGGTACCAACTGTTGATGATTTTGGTGCCATTCTCGGTATGCCGTTGGTAGGTTATATTGCCATCCCTAAATACCATTGTGGCGTCATTGATTCTTGGTCTGACTTATTGAACCTTCCTATTGGAGATGTGAGGAACATGTTGCATGGTACCGTGGTAGATATAACCGAGTTGCCGATGTTTTTCAGCTTGCATTCGGAGGATATATCGGTTCAGTCTTTCAAGAGGAATTCCATTGCAGCTTGTCTTTTCAGTGAAGTTATTTTTGTTGCCCCATTCGGGACAGCGGATGCGCAGTTGGCTGAGATTATTTTGCAGGCCAAGGAGCAACAACTCAGTATAATCCCTCTTATAGTGGGGGAGACACTACACGGCCTCGATGAGTTTCATCGAACGGGTGAGATGTGTCGGGGAATCCCTATACTTTTGACCATATGGCCCCGGGAACACTTCAGGATTTATGCTCCGGAGGGTGATCTGTCTCTTTTTGCTGTTCACAGGAGAAAACTGTTGATCCGGGATTTGACTGAAGATGGTTGGAAGAAGTTCTTTGCATCTCGACTGTCTGTTGACATTGAGTGGTGTCCTCCCTCTTGGGGTCTCCGTCCTTTCGTGGAATGGACTCTTGGTTTCGAGCATGTGGTCTTACCCGGCTTGAGAGACTCTTCATTTTACCATCCGGAGTGGGTTTTGAGGCAGTTTGATTGCCAACAGATTATTACTTTCCCGAGGAGTGGGGTGTTCCGTCCAGTTTCATATATGGGTCCAGACTTTTCAAGGGAGCTTCAGTCCGCAGTGCCACGTGGCAACACCACGTTAAATATTTTCCCTCCAAAATCACTACATGACATCATCTCTCATTTACTAAATTAATTATTTAGATTATAAATTATTTACTTTAAATAGTTACTATCTTTGCATTAATTTTTGTGCAATAATAATGTATTATTAAATGCACTCATTCCTATTTATTTAATGATCCTACAAACATTCTCTCTCACCCTTTCATATTCTTATTTTTTATTCCCTCCCTATTATCCCCTACTTAGAGCATCCACAATGGAAGATCTCTTTCAAGAAGCTTTTTTGTGATTCCAAGATGTCACATTCACTTCTATTCAACAAATAAAAACTCAAAACAAGTTATACAATGGTATAGCTTTTTCATCAACTTTTTATGGCCCCTACATCCAACTCTAAAAGAAAATAAATATAAAGTATTGATTAATATTTAAAGTCAACATGGGAATATGTAAAAAAAAATAATGAAAAATCTTTTACAAAGAGCTCTTTCTACAAAGAGTTGCTCCTCTCTTAGCTTTTTAAAGAGCTTTTTCATAAAAACAAAAAGCTTGTAAAAAGCTTCCATTGTGGATGCTCTTATTTCTTGCAACAATTTTCATTAATACATGCTTAAATGAGATTATAATATGGAGATAACTTTAAAATAATTAACAAATATTTTTGAGATGGAATGGATAATCCAAAATTAGTTTTTAAAATATAAAATTGCGAAAGCTATATTCAACTTTGTGCTCACACCTCGATTTCTCAAAAATATATGAATCTTATTGCTTTAGTTTTCAAACTTATTGCCTTTCTTCCCGAGAGTTATCTGGATTATCTGTTTGGTACCCTTTACCACGGTATCACTTGGGTTGACGTGCTTCGCGCTGAGTTGCTAGGAAAGCACTTTGAGCCAATCAGTGCTTTGAGGTATAAGGAAGCTGCTGCTGATCGCACAATATTCTGGCTGACCCTTTCGGTACTCCTTTGGATAGCTTCTATTCTCGGAGGCGCTTTGCTGCGCAGAAGGTTTCAGTCCGCCTCAGTGTTCCTAGGCCTCCCAGGAAGATTAGGCTTGAGAGCCGTTTGGGTGGCCCTTTGAAGGCTAAGAGAAAATTAGAATTTTCCTAGTACCCCAAGATTGCAATTAATAGACCACTTGTTTAGGATTTAATGTTTTTATGTCTTTTATTGCTCAACATATCCATTGTAATGGCAAGAATGATTTGAGAGATGAATAAAAATTGCATTTTGTTATGACATGATTGTGTAAAAATTTATGTTTTAGACCGCACCCGAAGGTTTCCTACGTTCCTCTCGTAGAGAGGCTCAGGTGTCCGTAGTTCAAACAAATGAAGACCATTTGTTTTTGTGCACCCTGTTTTTTGCCTAGACCGCCCTTTCGGGTTTTCAATCTAGCGGGCTTCTTTTTTTCACGTGCTCTAATTTTTGCCTAGGCCGCCCTTGCGGGTTTTCAACCTAGCGAGCGTTTTTTTTTTTTTTTTTTTAATGGTATTCATTTGTTAAGCGTAGAACTTCTTGAGCTTGTCGAGGTTGACCTCCTTTAGTAATTGATCACCATCCAAGTCTACGAGTCAGACTGCATCGCCGCTCAGTATCTTTTTGACCACATAAGGACCGATCCATCGAGGTCCCCACTTCCCAAGGGGATTCATGGCATTGGGAGGATGTTGTCTTAGGACCAAGTCTCCCACTTTTATATTTCGAGGAGGATTCACTTTTTTGTTGAAAGCCCTTGCCATTCTTTGTTGATAAGCCTTGTGCGTTTAAACGCTCTTAACCTCTTTTCGTCGAGTAGGGCTAGTTGCTCGTATCGACTTTGCATCCAATCAACCTCGTTGACTTGGTTCTCGAGTAAGAACCGTAAAGAAGGAACCTCGAGTTCGACTGGGAGTACGGCTTCAGAACCATAAACCAATGAATATGGGGTTTCTCCCATTGCTGCGTATTGATGTGCGGTAGCCCCATAATGCTAGCGGTAATTTCTCGGGCCAATCCCGTCCTGTTGAAGCCATTTTTCGTATGATGGCCTCGATTGTCTTATTTTCTGCTTCGACCGCTCTATTGTCTTGGGGACGGTACGGGGATGACTTGCGCTTGGTAATTTTGTAGTTAACAAAAAGTGCATCCATTTCTTTCTCAAAGTGAGACCCATTACCGGAGATGATCTCGTGAGGAATACCATATCGGCACATGATGTTGTTTTCACGAACTCGGCCACCTTCTTGGCATTGAGGAATCAGTAAGCTTGTGCTTCGACCCACTTTTTAAAATAGTCCACGGCTACTAAAATGAATGACTGTCCGTTGCTTCCTGTAGGATGGACTTTGCCGATGATATCTATACCCCAACAAGAGAATGGCCACGGTGTGGTCATGTTGTACAATTGTGAAGGTGGAGCATGTTGTAGATTAGCATGGAATTGGCACTTGGCGCATTTCTTGACTTTCTCGATGCAGTCTCTTTCCATTGTAGTCCAATAGTAGCTAATACGGAGTATCTTCTTGGCTAACATAATCCCATTCATGCAGGGCCCACGCTCACCTTCGTGGACTTCGTGCATGATTTCTTGAGCTTCGGACTCATTTGCACACAAAAGATTGATCCCTTGATGATGTCTCTTGTAGACTCGGTTTGCAATCAATACATATCTGGCGGCTAGCTTTTGTAGTGCTACTCGAGTTTTCCCATTGCTGTTCTCGGGAAATGTGCCGTTGTTGAGAAAGTTCATGATGTCTGTGTACCATGGGGGGTTATCTTGGACTTCATTGATTTAAATACTCATGCAGTATGCCGGACTAGTCCTTCTTGAAATTTTGAAGGGTTTCACCAATTTTCCTTTGAGCATCTCAACTAGTGAGGCTATGGTAGCTAAAGCATCGGCAAAGTGGTTCTTGTCCCTTAGCAGATAATTGAACGTGATGTCTTGGAACTATTCAGCTAATTCCTCGAGGTGTTGACCATACTGTTGGAGGGTCGGGTCTTGGATTCGCCATTTACCCGATGTCTGATTGATAAGGAGCAGGGAGTCACCAAATACTTCTAGCTCTGTGACATTTCTTTCTAGTGCTGCTTCTAGCCCCGCTATACATGCTTCATATTCGGCAATGTTGTTGGTAGCTTCGAATTCAAAACGGATTGCGATTAGAGTGTAGATGTCCTTTGGATCGACAAGAAACATTCCTATCCCATAACCGTGCTTATTGGCTGTGCCATAGAAAAAAAGTTGCCACTTATTTTCCTTGGTTGTAGTGCAAACCAAGTTCTCGTCGGGAAATTGTAAGTCTTCCCCCTTCACTTTGTCACACGGAAATTCAGCAAGCTGATCACTGAACACTTTCCCCCTGATGGATTTGAGTGTGACGTAAGTGATATCATAGCCGGCGAGCATGAAATACCATTTAGCTATCCTTGTTAACATGAAAGGCTTCTCAAAGATGTAGCGGAGCGGGTCCACTTTTGCTACTAGCTTGATTGGAAAGGCTTCCATGTAATGTTTGAGCTTTTGAGTGGCCCAAACCAGTGCTGTACATGACTTCTCCAAGACGGAGTAGTTCTTTTCGCCTCCTTGAAATCGGCGACTGACAAAATAAATGGCATTCTCCTTTGTGGAGTCTCGTTACTCTTGTGCTAGCATAGCCCTAAGGGCTTCATCATTCACTGTGAGGTAGAGCAAGAGAGGCTTCTCCTTGTGAGGTGGAACCAAAACCGGAGGGCATGTCAAGTAATGCTTCACTTGGTCGAAAGCTTCTTGGCAAGCGTCGGTCCATTCTAAAACCACATTCTTCTTGAGTAGCTTGAAGATTGGCTCACATATGGAAGTAAGCTGGTGCACAAACTGACTGATCTACTGAAGTCTGCCCATGAAACCTTTAATTTATTTCTGTGTCTTGGGAGGAGGTATGTCAATGATTGCCTTGATTTTTGAGGGATCTGCTTCAATTCCCCTCTCGGTGACCATGTAGCCAAGAACCTTTCCTCGGATAACCCCAAAAGTGCACTGTGCGGGATTGAGCCTCATCTTGTGTTGTCGAAGCCTTTCGAAGAGCTTGCAGAGGTCGATCAAATATTGACCGTCGGTCCCCTTCGAGTGGATGATCATGTCGTCCACGTAGACCTCGATCTGTTTGTGAATCATGTCATGGAACAAGTCTGTAACGACCCTTTGATAAGTAGCCCCAGCGTTCCTTAACCCAAACGGCATAACTGTGTAGCAAAAGGTGCCCCACGGAGTTGTGAAAGCAGTCTTGTGTAGATCTTCTTCTGCTATGAGAATCTGATTGTACCCTGCGAAACCATCCACAAATGAGCATACCTCGTAGGCAGCAGTGGAGTCGACTAGCATGTCGATGTTGGGTAGTGGAAATTCATCCTTTAGAGAAGCTTTGTTCAAATCCCAGAAATCCACACATACACGGACCTTGCCATTAGCCTTTCTGACTGTCACTACGTTGGCTAGCCATGTCGGATATTCAATAACCTTGATGAAGCCCATATTGAGAAGCTTCTCTATCTCTTCCTTGACTTGTAAAGTCCATTCTGGCTTGATCTTTCAGAGTTTCTGCTTTGTCGGCTTAGCGTCGTCTCTGATCGGAATCTTGTGTTCGGTGACCTTTCTGTCCAAACCCGGCATGTCTTTGTATGACCATGCAAATACATCCATGAACTCTCTGAGCAGTGCAGTCAATCTGTCTTTCTCTTCCCCCTTGAAGAAGCTTCCGATCTTAGTTTCTTTCGGCTCCTCATCGGTACTCATATTAACAACATGCAATTCTTCGTCAGCCCCTGGACCATTTTCACCACGACTACGGACCTATTGAGCAAGTTCATTTAAGTATGTTGTGTTTTCGTGGTTATTTCATCATTATTTGAATCGTTATTAATTAGTTCATTAAATTCATTATTAGTTAATTCATCATTCATGATATTTGCAATCTCGGGGTACTCAGAAAGATCAAATTTTTCATTAACAAAGAAAGGGAACACACGCTCGGCTATGGCCTCCATATCCTCTTGGGTGAGGGTATCGGAAACACACTCGGACTCGAAAGTGAATGTGAACACATCTTCCTTTGTAACCTTGGGCAGTATGCAACCCATCTTCTTGACCAAGAATTCCTCGGATACCACGGGCCCCTTTGTAGAATACCAGTTGTTGATTGGCTCTGAGCTTGGCTGGATCTCGCTGATGGTTTCCCTTCTCGTGTTGGTGTCATAGATGGCATTGATCTGGCACTCATCCATGATGACCAATTCTTCGAACATGGAGGCTAAATCCGTCAATTCTTCACCCACGGTAATCTCTGTCTCGGACTCTATGGTCTCTTTCTTACCCCACCATTCTCGGGGTGATATAGGAGTTGGTTCATCTTCATGCTTCTGGATCTCACAATCGGAAAATATTTCGAGACCGGGCTTTTTGATGCCTTTGCCGTTAACCCATGGCTCGGGAAAGATCATGTACGGAACATCTTCCCCTTGATGGACAAAGTAACCATTCAGTGTCTTATGATAAGGTCTCAAATTGGGAATCTCATAATGACGGTCTTCCCTCCGGGCTCGGGCTTTTTCATTCTTGACGGCTTGCTCATATTTCAAGTCACCTCTGGCAGGCTCGTACCCCAATCCAAACTTGTTTTTGACAAATGGGACCTCTACGGGTTGTATTCTCCCTTATTGATATTTCCCTAGGCCTATACCAGGGAAGTAATTCATATTCCTCATCATGCAGAGGACTTTGCGATTGCCGAGGGTCCATGGTCCGTCTCTTCCTTCCTTGTCAATGGCGTTGATTGAGACGCCAGAGAGGGTAGAGTCGGCTAACCCATGCTGCACTTGATGAACGGGTTCCCCCTTTATGTGAATAGTGACGTTTTCTGCCATGACGGTCACTATTTCATCTCCATTTCTGAACTTGACACATTGATGGAGAGTTGAAGGGACGGCGTTGGAACTGTGTATCCACGGTCGGCCCAAGAGCAAGTTGAACGAAGAAGGTACATCGAGCACTTGAAAAGGGACGGACATTACCATGCTCCCAAACTCAATGTCTATTTCCACCATACCCATGACTGTTCGGGCAGTGCTGTCATAACCTCGGATCCCTTGAGTAGAAGGCTTTAAATCTGAATTCTTAAGCCCCAGTATTCCCATGATTCGGCCGGGCATTAGGTTGAGTGCGGAACCACCGTCAACCAAGATTCTTGAAATAGGTCTCCCCCTTGCTCTTACCTTGAGATAGATGGCCTCATTATGATCGGACCCAAATGGAGGGAGGTCCATATCGGCAAAAGTGATGACATTGCTGAAATGGATGTGGCCTATCATTGCAGTAAGGTCCTCGGGAGTAGTGTCAGGAGAGACTGATGTGTCATCAAGATTACTGATGACAAGATCTCGGTGCTTCTTTAAGGATGCAATGAGGTCCCAAATGGAGATGTTGGCTTGAGTTTTCTTGAGTTGAACCAATAAGGGGTCTTCGGGAGCGTCACGAGCTTGCGATCTTTGAGAAGAGGTGCTTGGTGCAGAAGTAGTGGGGTTGCTTGCTATGACTCGTCCGGATCGAGTTAGTATGTTGACATTCCCATTTTGCCTCTTTTTCCTATTCTCTAAGACCTCCCTCATTACCTCATCATAAGTCACAACGTAACAAGAATTGTCAATTGCATTCATAACTTTGGAGCCCTTATTCACAATTGGGGTTGAATAAGTGGTCTCCTCAAATTCTCCTAACTCTATTACATTGACATCATCACCACTAGGCACTATGAACTCTTTCTTGTCTATGAGATCTTGAATGACGTTGCGAAGGACAAAGCATTCCTCGATGGTGTGGACACTTTGTTGGTGGTAGTCACAATGCTTGTGGTGAGCATGGTTGGGACGTATCGTTTTGAGTTTGTAACCTTGGAGAGGAGTAACTTGCCCTTTGTCCTTGAGAGCTTCGAAGGCCTCGGTGATAGTCATGCCTTGGAGAGGAGTGTAGACACAATCATCTTGAAATTTCTTTCCTTGTGGTGGAGGAACCCTTTTGTAATTCCCCTTGTCAGTAGTGACGGCATTGACCGAAGCCTCTTTGTTTGAGTTAGAGGCGTCCTTGTATCGGAAGCTAAGAGCATTTTTCTTGATCTCCTTGAGCAACTCATGTCGCGACCCCGGACCCCGCGGGCCCGAGACCGCGATCTGGACGTCGACTCTAAAACCAAAACTATGAAATACTGAAGTTAAAAATTCCATTTGACACCAAAAAGGGTGATGATCCAAAGTTTTACAAAACCAAGTTTGATAAAAACCAAATACAACTATCATAAACTTCCACAAGTTTATGCCCAACAAAATACAATTATACTATTCTTAGTGACGTCATTGTTTGGTACAACTACCCCAAAATGGTTACACATTTACATAATGGAAACCAACCTATATCAACCTTCCCCAAAAGAACGGATCCACACTCGACGTCCTCTTTCTCGTGATCAGCGAGACTAATCCTTAGCACCTGGGGGGGGTTAAGGAAAAACAAAGATAAAAGAAAGGGGGTGAGATAAATCTCAATAAGTTACTAATGCAACTACATGACATGCTCTGATGCAATAAGCAATAACAATAATAATATCACATAGCACATAGCAATTATCATATATCAGATAGCAGCGGAAATAAACACATAACAAAGGATATAGCCAAGGTTTTCCAAACCGGAACATCCAAATAAAGGATCGCTGCGCAGCTTCAATAATCAACCAATCATCATCTTCATAATAGCATGAAAGCCGAAGAGAAAACCCCGGTACCGGAACCAATAACCAATGAAGTGTCACAAGGGACAAGGACCATGACACAAAGTCATGCCCGTTAGCCAGATACATTCACAAAGGAACGCTGACTTAACCTTTCCAAGGCCAATCTGGAGAAGGGGTATAGAAGGGGGCAAAACAATGGTCAACATTATAATGGACTTGGCTTTGCCATTATAACCTTTCCCATCGCCCAAACACACACAAAATACCAGCTGGACTTTCAAATAAATGGTAAGTAATAAATACTAGCTTAAATAAACAACTTAAGGTTCCAAAGTAGGGAACCAATCCAAATGAATCACCACAAAGGTAAACCAATATAAACCGCACATCAAAGATGAACCACATTCCCAAAATGATACTTAATCAAATTCCATATCACATACATTCACAAAGGAACCAAAATCATTATTAGAGTACTCCACAAGGGTCATTTAAGCCTAAGGGGACACTACTCAAAATAGGGGTTGAAGTTATAATCTACTTCAAAAACAATTAAAGGATAAGTGCCAGGAATTGGCGGCGGGCGGGCGCCTGGAATGGGGCGGGCGGTCGCCCGGGTAGAGGCAAGCGGACGCTCAAGACGGGCCAGGCAGGCGCTCCCGAAAGGCAGAAACTACGGTTCATTAACATCACAAGTAAGCGGGCGCTCAAGGGAGTAAGGGCGGGCGCCCGGGTAATTTCTGGGTCGGAGAACAGAGCTGAGTTCACCCATTTTCGAGCCAAAACACAACCTTCACTAAATGCTCAAAATCAAAGCTTTCAAACTAGTTTCCAAGGTACTAAAACAACATCCAAACATCAAGGGAACCTAAATAACACCATCTAATAACTCAAAACAAGATTTAAACCCAACATCCACAAAATCACCATTTTTATCAAAAAACCCAAATAAAATCCAAACAAATCCCAAACTCAACCAAACTTCAAATATAACACATCAAACATCATATAAACATGATATGAACATTTTAGCATAAAAATGGGGGAAAAGTAACTTACTTGAATTTTCTCAAAGTTGATGGATTTCAAATCTTTTTGGTTCTACGCGATCCTATCGACGATCTAAACAATGTTCACGTTTTAAGAAATGAGAGAAGATGAGAGGAAGAGGAAGGAAATTAAGAGAGAAGTAAAGGAAAGAAAACTTACCCAAATGCTAGAGAGAGGGAGAGAGATGGCTGGAAAAGATGATGGAGAGAGTGAGGGAGAAGGTGAGGGAGGAGAGGGGAGTAGGGGAAATAATTCAAAATGTTACACTTAGGCCCCCTCTCTCACACTACACACAAATAATACACTCCCAACTAACAATTAAGACCCAACAATACTACACTAACCCAAATGACCCAAACAAAATGCTAGGCATATTTATTATAACACATAAAATGCGCACATAAATATTTAAATAAATAATAATTTAAATAAATAATTTAGCAAATAATTAAATAAAAATCATTTAATTACTAATAAAATAGAGCCTAGATTTCGGGTCGTGACAACTCATCCATTCGGATCCCTGCCTCATACATTTGAGAGAAGTCGGCATAGCAAGCCCCACTTAAATGGGTACGGAGATCAATCTTTAGACACTTAAGAAAGATGTCCATTTGCTCCTTGGTATTAGGTCTCTCGACAATTTCGGCAAGCTTGTCATTCCACCTTCTTGTGAAGTCAATGAAAGACTCGTTGTCCCTTTAAGTAGTGTTCTCAAGCTCTTTCTTGGTCGGGCGATGAGTGGTGTTGCCTTGATATTGACTCTTGAAGGCAAGCATAGCGGCGTCCCAATCAAGACGGACTGTGAGCAGGAGAGTAGCGTACCAATCCTTTGCCGCCCTCTCGAGGGTAAGAGGGAAGCATTGTGCCATAACTTTAGGAGAGACCTTCTTCGGAACCATAGCCCAAATGTAAGTCTCGATGTGTGCCATGGGGCAAGAGTTGCCCTTAAACTTGTTGATGTCGGGCATCTTGAACTTGTCGGGGAGAGCGTCCATGGTTCTCATGAGAATGGAGGATTGATAAAGGCTCGTGCCGGGACTTTTCCCCAAGTTAAGGTTGTTGAAACGTTGATCTATGTAGGCCATAATTGAATCAACCATTTTGTGCTCATTGTTCTCGGTGCTCGGTTCCTCCACTTTCTTGGTATGGGCACTAACATAAGGGCTCTCGAATAAACCTTTGGTCCATTCGGACTCATCACCGTTATTCTTGTTTTTACCCTTGGCAAGCTTGGTGAGCTTCTCTTTCATTTGCTCCATTTCGGCCTCGTGGGCCTCCCTTTGATTGTCAAGATGGGATTGCCAAAGATCATCCTTGTTTTGGGATTCTTTGTTAAGGGTGGAGACTTTCTCTTGGAGCACTTGGACCATAGCTGAGAGTTGTTCAATAGACATGGTGTTGCTGCTGCCGGTCATTCCTCATAAGTCATATCGGGCTCAATATCCTCCGGTATCCTCGGTAACACGTGAGATGGATCATGAACATACTTCCGAAGCATAGAAACGTGAAAGACGTTATGCAACCGGTCTAAGGATGACGGTAACGCAAGACGATACGCTAGAAGTCCAACCTTTCCCAAAATCTCAAACGGGCCAATAAACCTCGGAGCCAACTTACCCTTCTTCCCGAACCTTCGGATACCCACCTTCGGAGACACTTTCAAGAATACCAATTCACCAACATGAAAACTAAGATCTCGCCTTCGGTTGTCTGCATAGCTCTTATGTCGACTCTGGGCTGTCTTCAATCTATCCCGGATAACTCTAACTTTCTCAACCGAATCCTGAAGCAAATCAATACCCACAATCTTCGCTTCACCAACCTCATCCCAACAAATAGGTGATCTACACTTTCTTCCATACAAGGCCTCAAACGGTGCCATCTCGATACTAGCCTAATAACTGTTGTTGTAGGAGAACTCCACTAACGGTAGGTGCGAATCCCAAGAATCGGAAAAGTCTATCGAACACGCTCGCAACATATCCTCCAAAATCTGAATAGTCCTCTCGGATTGACCATCGGTCTGAGGATGAAAAGCTGTACTGAGACGCAAATATGTACCCAACGCTTCCTGAAACGCCTTCCAGAACCTAGAAGTAAACCTCGGGTCTCGATCTGACACAATGCTAACCGGAACCCCATGCAATCTAACAATCTCATCAATATAAAGGGTCGCAAGCTTCTCCATCGAATATCTGATGTCAATAGGCAAGAAGTGGGCACTCTTGGTCAATCTATCCACTATTACCCAAACACTGTCATACTTCCTACGGGTACGAGGCAGTCCCGTAACGAAATCCATAGTCACATGCTCCCATTTCCACTCGGGAATCTCTAACGGCTGAAGCAATCCCGCGGGTCTCTGATGCTCGGCTTTGACCTGCTGACAAGTTAAACACTTCGAAACATACTCGGCTATTTCCCTCTTCATATTAATCCACCAAAATTGTTGCTTCAAATCCTGATACATCTTCGTACTACCTGGATGAATAGTATACCTCGATTTGTGACCCTCATCTAAAACTTGCCTCTTTAATCCACCAACATCGGGAACACACAAACGACCACGGAACGTCAACACTCCACTCGAACTCAATGAAAAATCCTCGAAGTTCTTTTCCTTCAATTTACCCATTATCTTCACCAACTCGGGATCTTCTTTCTGAGCTTCCTTTATTCTCTGAACTAGGGTCGGAGACACCCTAATATTCGCAAAAATAGCCCCATGTCTCGATTCACGAGGAGACCAATCTCGAACATCCTCAAGCATTTTCCATTCACGAACCATCATCGAAGCCACATAAGATTTCCTACTAATCGCATCGGCTACCACATTCGCCTTTCCCGGATGATAAGAAATCGTGCAATCATAATTCTTCAACAATTCCATCCATCGGCGCTGTCGGTTGTTCAATTCCTTCTGAGAGAATAGGTACTTCAAACTCTTGTGATCGGTAAAAATCTCAAACTTCGCTCCATAAAGGTAGTGCTTCCACTTGTGCAACGCAAAGACTATCGCCGCCAACTCCATATCATGAGTGGGGTAATTCTGTTCACTAGAGGTCAACTTCCTCGAAGCATAAGCAATCACTTTCCCATTCTGCATCAACACACAACCCAGACCCTCTTTCGAAGCATCACTGTAAATCACTAGGCCATCGCTCCCAATAGGCAAAGTCAAGATCGGTGCGGTAGTCAACCTCTTCTTCAATTCCTCGAAACTCTTGTCACATTTCTCGGTCCACACAAACGGAACATTCTTCCGGGTCAACTGAGTCATCGGAGTAGCAATCCTCGAAAACCCTTCAATAAACCTTCTGTAATAACCGGCTAAACCCAGAAAGCTTCTAATCTCTGTCACTGATTCGGGTCTCTTCCAATCCACTATAGCCTCTATCTTTGACGGATCCACAGAAATCACGTTTTTAGAAATCACATGACCCAGAAATGACACCTTCTCGAGCCAAAATTCGCATTTGCTAAACTTCGCAAATAATTTCTCCCTCGCAAGAACGGATAAAACTGTCCTCAAATGTTGCTCGTGCTCCTCTCGAGATTTAGAATAAACAAGAATGTCGTCGATGAAAACCACCACGAACGAGTCAAGATAAGGATGGAAAACTCGGTTCATCAAATCCATAAATACGGCCGGCGCGTTAGTCAACCCAAACGGCATAACCAAAAACTCATAATGACCATAACGAGTGTGAAAAGCAGTCTTCGGAATATCCTCCGATCTAACCTTCAACTGATGGTACCCACTCCTCAAATCAAGTTTAGAGAAGACCACGGACCCTTGAAGCTGATCAAACAAATCATCAATATGCGGTAGAGGATACTTGTTCTTCACCGTAACCTGATTCAACTTCCGGTAATCGATGTACAATCTCAACGAACCATCTTTCTTCCGCACGAACAAAACCGGTGCTCCCCACGGGGAAACACTAGGGCGGATAAACCCTCGATCAAGCAACTCTTGCAACTGAACCTTCAATTCTTTCAACTCTGCGGGAGCTAACCTATAAGGTGCTTTCGAAATCGGAGCCGTACCCGGCAGAAGGTCTATACAAAATTCTATCTCACGATCGGGAGGCATATCATACTCGGTAGAGAAAACATCGGGAAATTCCCGAAGTACCCGAACACTATCCAAACTAGGGATTCTTTCCTAGTATCAAGAACACTAGCCAAATACCCCTCACAACCACTATGCAATAATTTTCTCGCTTTCAAATAAGAAATTAAGCGAACTTTTCTACTCAGAGGACAAGCCTCAAACACAAATCTAGGCACATCGGGAATAGAAAAAGTAACAGTTTTCTTACGGCAATCAACGGAAGCATGAAACTTGCTCAACCAATCCATACCCAAAATGACATCAAAGTCTTGGATAGGAAGAACTACCAAATCCGCACAAAGGACTCGACCACAAATAACCACATCACAAGCACGAAAGACTCGATCAGAAATCAAGCATTCTCCTATAGGGGTCGACACCTCTAGCACGTACGGTAAAGACTCGAATGCAGCATTTAACATGGAAGAAAATTGCACAGAAATGTATGAATGAGATGATCCTGGATCTACTAATGCTCGCGCGCTCACATTAGACACAGAAACAATACCTCCAATAACGGATGGATCATCGGTAGCTTGTTGTTGATTCATGGCAAATACTCTTCCTTGGACTTTGGGCTTCCCGGAGGCATCCCTTTTCTGACCCTGATTAGTACCAACTCCTGACCCGGATGCTTGACCTCGGTACCTCGTGCACTCTCTCGCAAAGTGCCCCATTTCACCACAATTGGTGCACTTGCCTTGCTTTTTCCAACACCTATCCTCCGAATGGCCTACCTTCTGACAAAAGGTACAAGGCTTCCTAATCTGAATCCCCGAAGTAGTACCCGGATTCCTCGGTGTGATTTGCCCCTTAAACTGAGATGATGCTCCCGGATTACCTCGATTATCGGAACGGTGTTGTGGCTTGCTTTGTGCTCCCGGCTTACTCGGGTTAGCTACCTCGGCCTTCCTTTTATGCTCCCCAATATCTTGCTCTATCAAATAGGCTCGGTCCACCGCATCTTGTAAAGTCACAATCCGTTGAGCAATCAGTTGAGTACGGATGGAGGTCTTCAATCCCCGAATAAATCTCATAGCCTTTTGTTCCTCGGTCCTCACCAAATAGTCGCAATACCGGGCAAATTCTATGAACTTAGCCGAGTATTGTGCTATAGACAACACACCTTGCTCCAAGTTGAGAAGCTCGATCTCCTTTCGGTTTTGATCAACAACCGGAATGAAATGCTCCTTGAATTTGCGTACAAATAACTCCCACGCATACACCGTGTGAGTATCATCCCAAATAGCTTTAACACCCTTCCACCAATGCTCGGCGGCTCCCACAAGCTTGTAAGCCGCGAACTGGACCTTGTCCTCATCCGAACACCCAAATACATCATAAATCTTCTCCATAGACTCAATCCACAACTCAGCTTTCCGAACATCGGGTTCCCCATTGAATTCAACCGGTTTCAACTTCAGAAATTGCTCCAATCCATAACGGGGTGGTGCTTGTTCTACCCTCGGACCTTGATCATGTATGGCCTTCATGGCCGCCTCAAACATGCCCTGAAACATTGCACGGGCTTCATCCCTTGTATCATTCTGATTCGGTGCCCCACTAGTACCTCCTCTGTTTCTTCTTCCAGACATTGAGAACAATTACCTGCATAAGACATCAACCGTTAATCACTCCGCACACTACTACCCACCTAGGTCATACTAATCCACCTAGACTTATACTTAGAGATAATGACATAGCTCTGATACCAACTGTCGCGACCTCGGACCCCGCGGGCCCGAGACCGCGATCTGGACGTCGACTCTAAAACCAAAACTATGAAATACTGAAGTTAAAAATTCCATTTGACACTAAAAAGGGTGATGATCCAAAGTTTTACAAAACCAAGTTTGATAAAAACAAAATACAACTATCATAAACTTCCACAAGTTTATGCCCAACAAAATACAATTATACTATTCTTAGTGACGTCATTGTTTGGTACAACTACCCCAAAATGGTTACACATTTACATAATGGAAACCAACCTATATCAACCTTCCCCAAAAGAACGGATCCACACTCGACGTCCTCTTTCTCGTGATCAGCGAGACTAATCCTTAGCACCTGGGGGGGGTTAAGGAAAAACAAAGATAAAAGAAAGGGGGTGAGATAAATCTCAATAAGTTACTAATGCAACTACATGACATGCTCTGATGCAATAAGCAATAACAATAATAATATCACATAGCACATAGCAATTATCATATATCAGATAGCAGCGGAAATAAACACATAACAAAGGATATAGCCAAGGTTTTCCAAACCGGAACATCCAAATAAAGGATCGCTGCGCAGCTTCAATAATCAACCAATCATCATCTTCATAATAGCATGAAAGCCGAAGAGAAAACCCCGGTACCGGAACCAATAACCAATGAAGTGTCACAAGGGACAAGGACCATGACACAAAGTCATGCCCGTTAGCCAGATACATTCACAAAGGAACGCTGACTTAACCTTTCCAAGGCCAATCTGGAGAAGGGGTATAGAAGGGGGCAAAACAATGGTCAACATTATAATGGACTTGGCTTTGCCATTATAACCTTTCCCATCGCCCAAACACACACAAAATACCAGCTGGACTTTCAAATAAATGGTAAGTAATAAATACTAGCTTAAATAAACAACTTAAGGTTCCAAAGTAGGGAACCAATCCAAATGAATCACCACAAAGGTAAACCAATATAAACCGCACATCAAAGATGAACCACATTCCCAAAATGATACTTAATCAAATTCCATATCACATACATTCACAAAGGAACCAAAATCATTATTAGAGTACTCCACAAGGGTCATTTAAGCCTAAGGGGACACTACTCAAAATAGGGGTTGAAGTTATAATCTACTTCAAAACAATTAAAGGATAAGTGCCAGGAATTGGCGGCGGGCGGGCGCCTGGAATGGGGCGGGCGGTCGCCCGGGTAGAGGCAAGCGGACGCTCAAGACGGGCCAGGCAGGCGCTCCCGAAAGGCAGAAACTACGGTTCATTAACATCACAAGTAAGCGGGCGCTCAAGGGAGTAAGGGCGGGCGCCCGGGTAATTTCTGGGTCGGAGAACAGAGCTGAGTTCACCCATTTTCGAGCCAAAACACAACCTTCACTAAATGCTCAAAATCGAAGCTTTCAAACTAGTTTTCAAGGTACTAAAACAACATCCAAACATCAAGGGAACCTAAATAACACCATCTAATAACTCAAAACAAGATTTAAACCCAACATCCACAAAATCACCATTTTTATCAAAAAACCCAAATAAAATCCAAACAAATCCCAAACTCAACCAAACTTCAAATATAACACATCAAACATCATATAAACATGATATGAACATTTTAGCATAAAAATGGGGGAAAAGTAACTTACTTGAATTTTCTCAAAGTTGATGGATTTCAAATCTTTTTGGTTCTACGCGATCCTATCGACGATCTAAACAATGTTCACGTTTTAAGAAATGAGAGAAGATGAGAGGAAGAGGAAGGAAATTAAGAGAGAAGTAAAGGAAAGAAAACTTACCCAAATGCTAGAGAGAGGGAGAGAGATGGCTGGAAAAGATGATGGAGAGAGTGAGGGAGAAGGTGAGGGAGGAGAGGGGAGTAGGGGAAATAATTCAAAATGTTACACTTAGGCCCCCTCTCTCACACTACACACAAATAATACACTCCCAACTAACAATTAAGACCCAACAATACTACACTAACCCAAATGACCCAAACAAAATGCTAGGCATATTTATTATAACACATAAAATGCGCACATAAATATTTAAATAAATAATAATTTAAATAAATAATTTAGCAAATAATTAAATAAAAATCATTTAATTACTAATAAAATAGAGCCTAGATTTCGGGTCGTGACAACTCATCCATTCGGATCCCTGCCTCATACATTTGAGAGAAGTCGGCATAGCAAGCCCCACTTAAATGGGTACGGAGATCAATCTTTAGACACTTAAGAAAGATGTCCATTTGCTCCTTGGTATTAGGTCTCTCGACAATTTCGGCAAGCTTGTCATTCCACCTTCTTGTGAAGTCAATGAAAGACTCATTGTCCCTTTAAGTAGTGTTCTCAAGCTCTTTCTTGGTCGGGCGATGAGTGGTGTTGCCTTGATATTGACTCTTGAAGGCAAGCATAGCGGCGTCCCAATCAAGACGGACTGTGAGCAGGAGAGTAGCGTACCAATCCTTTGCCGCCCTCTCGAGGGTAAGAGGGAAGCATTGTGCCATAACTTTAGGAGAGACCTTCTTCGGAACCATAGCCCAAATGTAAGTCTCGATGTGTGCCATGGGGCAAGAGTTGCCCTTAAACTTGCTGATGTCGGGCATCTTGAACTTGTCGGGGAGAGCGTCCATGGTGCTCATGAGAATGGAGGATTGATAAAGGCTCGTGCCGGGACTTTTCCCCAAGTTAAGGTTGTTGAAACGTTGATCTATGTAGGCCATAATTGAATCAACCATTTTGTGCTCATTGTTCTCGGTGCTCGGTTCCTCCACTTTCTTGGTATGGGCACTAACATAAGGGCTCTCGAATAAACCTTTGGTCCATTCGGACTCATCACCGTTATTCTTGTTTTTACCCTTGGCAAGCTTGGTGAGCTTCTCTTTCATTTGCTCCATTTCGGCCTCGTGGGCCTCCCTTTGATTGTCAAGATGGGATTGCCAAAGATCATCCTTGTTTTGGGATTCTTTGTTAAGGGTGGAGACTTGCTCTTGGAGCACTTGGACCATAGCTGAGAGTTGTTCAATAGACATGGTGTTGCTGCTGCCGGTCATGGTTGCTGTTGGAGCTGTTGGAGTAATTACTTCACGAACTAACCGATTCGCTGAATCCTGGTAGACACGGTAAGTACCAATTGAACCTATATTGCAGAAGAGGCCCTTGTCAGTCTTGAGTAACACTTTCGGTCCATGAAGAGGTTTGGAACACACAGTGGGCACACGACTCAAAACCACATAAAGAAAAATACTTTTTTTATAAGTCGGAGGGACGGAGTCCCTTTTGGGTTTCTAAGAAAATAATGGAATCATCACACTAGTATATAGACCTTCTCGCGGTCCCATATACTCATCGGATTCAATCACGCTTGTCAATCCTACACATGTCGGGATTAAACTAAATTAATGTAGTACAGCATACATGTGGGGACGGATTTTTTATTTTCATCCAAAATAACCACTTGGGGATGGAGTTTTATTTCGTCCATGATAACCACTTGGCATGTATGTTTTGAAGACATTAGTTTAGGGAAATCTCGGCACCTGAAAACCGACTTTAGTCACGGAGTGTTAGACCCTAACTAGAATTGTGTTGGCTTGTGCTCGGCTAATGAGAGGCTTAAGGTCACCCCCGGCATGTAGTCATGAACTACGCCACGGGCTGAGGTTTACCGCTTCGAGAGAGTCAAGGTCGGGTGGAGCTTGAAACTCTCTAGGACGGGCCTCGACGGGTTTGGGGTTATAAACTTGTGCGACTCGATAGTGAGCAATTTATAGGAGTTTGTGCACGTAGTGTGAGGTCCAACATGTGACAAAACATATTTTTTTTTTATTTTTTTATGAAATAAAAGAAAATAAGCACGTAATTACAACTCTCGAATCACCAGTGTGACCGATAAAAAAAACACAAAAGTAAAACAGTCCAAAGGTCCAAATTAGGCCTTGATGCAGGCAACTGTGCCCATACCCCAATCATTATGCCCTGTTCTGAAACTGTCCCTGTTCTGGAAAACTACCCAGAAGCGCGCGCCTCTGGCTTGTGCTACAGGATGCGCGCGCCTGGCGCAGAGTCTATGGGAGGCACCCGCTTCTGGGCATACCTGTCAGATTGTCAAACTTTGGACTCAGGGGATTGCCCTGATCCTGAATATACATTGTAACCCCTGCATAAATGATTAGTGTAGAAGAAAGAAGAAGAATAGGAAGAACATTAGAAGCGGGCGACTCTGGTCCTTAATGTGGCCCGCGCGCGCCTTAGGCCAAGAAGACCAGAGGCGCACGCTTCCCCCATCAGGAACCAGAATTCCCAGAAAATGTAGATTTTGATCAGAAACGCAAATTTAACCCTCAAACGTTCCCCAGCAGAGTTGCCACTGTAGATACCCCGGGAGGGGCCCACGCGCTTGGCTAGAGCGGTGGGAGGATCCCAGGATGTCTAACTTGTTTTAGTTTGTAGAGTCGCCACCTATGTTTTAGAGGAACATAAGAAAAACCTAATATTTATAGCCTAAGTTTGATTACGAAAAAAGAGATTATTGTTATGAGGTTCGGGGGTTAGGTTACGAGATGGAAAGTACTTAAACACCCATCTCGCCCGACTAATGTCGGTCTTGCTTGATCAAAGTCTACATTAATGATAAAATGTTCTTCTTATTCTTGATGATAAAAGGGGGAGGGTTTTAAAAGGTGTTTTGGAATGTAGGGAGATAACTTCGTGACTAGCTTCAACGAAGTGAAGTAGCCTTTGGTGTCATGTCCCAAAATGTTTGGGTGATTGCACTTTTGATGAAAACAAAAGAGAAGAAGAGGGATGAAGTAGAAAGGAGAGAAAAGAGTAGTCTTTTACCTATACTTGAAAGGACTTCAAAGAGAGTTTCTTGGAAAAAGCCTTGTAAGTGTATTTGTGTAGAGTTTTCTTAATGATCAAAATCCTCCTCCCTTTTCAATGGTGAATTAGAGGGGTTTATATAAGTAAAAGAGGTGTGTTTTTTGTGCCAAAACCAAGTCACAAAGGTCAGTTTCCCGGGCAAATCCTGTTAAAAGGAGTAAGGGAGGGATTCTTGGACAGAAATCTGTAACTGACGCCCAGGTGCGCGCGCCTTCTGCCTTGGTGGCGGGATGCGCGCGCCTCTGGCCCCAAGGGGTGAATGCGCGCGCCTTGGAGATGGCAAGTTTGACAGAATGGACTAGAAAGTCAGCACTTTTATTCAGTTTGGTCCCTAAACTTAACGAGGTCAGTCAGGAACCTAACGGAAGTAACAGGAACTAACGAGAAACACTTAAAATAGGGAGAAACAGAAAGTCAAATGTGCAATCGGGGTGAGCGGTCCAAGACGGGGTGTCTACACATATTGAGATTGATTTGCATTTCGTTCGGGAATTACATCAACGTGGCTTTCTTCAGTTACACTACATTTCCTCTTCCGATAAACTTGCAGACATCTTCATAAAAAGTCTTGCAAGGCCTCGCTTTCTTCTCCTACCAAACAAGCTGCATCTCCGTCTACTCCGTTTAGCTTTAAGGGGGGGTGAAAGCAATCCCACGTCAATCCATGCTGCAAATACCGTGACTCACAACAAGTGTGGCAATGTTGTAAATATCACTAATTGATTTTAAATCAATTTTTATATCTACTAGGTTGTACAGTTTATTTGCTTATATCCCTTTTTATAATGGCTCCCTAGTCATATGGTATTGTGTAGATAATAGAGTATAGGATTCTTTAAATCTCTTGCCAAGTTTATCTTTTGTAAAGTTACTGCCTATGTATGAAAACAAAAGCCCACAACCTACGTTAAGTTGGGTCTTCTGAATAACGCCTCCCTCTTCTTCTCATTGTTACATTCTCTCTATTCTCTGTCTATCTTATTTTATGTATGCAGGTGTAACTTCTGATACCATACACATGTTTTGAAGGAGCAAAAATGATATTTTACATGATAAGTTATGATACATAGTAATCTGGTTCGAAAACTGGCTGTCTCGGAAAGCTACAAATTTGGGTTACGACGTGTTAAATGTGGTTAATATATTGAGTCATAGACACGTGGTAGCTAGATCGGGTTTGAAAACATCACTTTACTAATTTTAAATTGGTTTACTAATTTTAAATTGGGTTAATGACAATTTAGGGCCTGAACTCAAGGGGGGGTCGTCTATCAGGGACCCAGAAGTTTTTTTCGCTAGATCAGGGCTTCAAATGTGAAATTTTCGCCAGTTAAGGGATTTTTGACGGAAATCGTTAGAAAGGTCATTTAAGTGCCATGTGCATGGCACGTGATCGACTAAATGGATGGATTTGTAATTATATTAGTTAGTAAGGGCTTTAGTGAAATTTTTGAAACTCAAAAGGTTTTAAAATGAAATAAATATTTTTTCTAAAAAAAATAATCCTTTTTCTAAATAATCAAGTATATAATAAAATAAGTAATTATCATATATAAAAAAAAATTATTAAAAAAATCAAAATTATTATAAAAATTAATCTAATAGCTATATTAAATATAAAAGGATTTAGATTATTTTCTAAATAATAAATTATAAATAACTTTAAATTTTATTCTATGAACATAATAAATTACTTTTTACATTCACCAAATTTAAAACAACATAAAGTAATTATCAGTATTTACAAAAATATATATATATATATATATTTATTCCCATCAAATTTCATCTTTATGGAAAAAAAAAAGGAAAAAAAATAAAAGCTCACCCTGTTTATCAAATAAAAATAATTATTAACAAAAATTATTAAAACATTTCCCTTCTCATCATCTTCCATGAACACCCACCCATCGTCCACTTTAAACCACCGTAGCTACCACCGTTCACCACCATCCAACACCTCCACCACTTAGAACCACCATAGCTACCACCGGCCGCCACCATCCACCTGTTGTAACCACCACAACCACCACCGAAAATTAACAGAGAAATTAACCCAACAAAATCAAACACACACTCACACACAAACTGAAACACATATTCTCAATCAAACACAGAATGTGTAAAAATTCCCCGGAATCTGCAAGTTCAAAATGAGGCCGAAATATACGCCGGAAAATTGAACACAGAAACGCACTCACGCACACTCCCACAAACTGATACAAAAATCGAACACAGAGATGCACGATCCAAATCTAGATATAGATCTAAATCTGAATCTTGAGAGAGAGAGAGAGAGAGGTGGATCAGAGGGAGGTAGAGAGAGGAAGTGTGAGGCTGCGTGTGTGTGCTTGCAGACAAGGAGGGGTTCGCCTGTGAGAGGGTTGGTGGGAGACGAAGGAGACAGCCGGAGAACAGAGGTGGATCAGAGGTTTTTTCCAGCGTCAGTGGCCGGAGTTGGATGAAAAGGGGGAATAGGAGGAGTCGCCGGAGTAAGGGGAGGGGATGCCAGAGGTGGGGAAAGGAAAAGTTCGCTGGAGATAGTAGGGAAAAGTTTGTCGGAGTAGGGGTGATGGTCGATGGCATTGGGCAGGAGAGGGGAGAGGAAGAAGATGCGTCGGAATGAGAGATGGAGAGTGAGAGATGCGTCAAAGGGGGAGAGGAGGGGTAGGGTTTTGTTTTGGATTTAACCCTTCAAATTTTAAAATTTACAGTTTGACCCTTTTTGACAAATTTTCATTTCAATTTCATACAGATTTATGATCACGTGTGAGGCACATGAGATTTAACCTACTTTTCTAACGATTTCCGTAAAAAAATCCCTTAACTGGCGAAAATTTCACATTTGAAGCCCTGATCTAGCGAAAAAAAAACTTTCGGGCCCCTGATAGACGACCCTCCCTTGAGTTCAGGCCCTAAATTGTCATTAACCCTTTTAAATTTAATTTTGTATATACAAATTTTTGTTATTTCTTTACTGTTAGTAGACTTAGTGGGCAATTAACTAGGTCATTGTTTATATGCATGTTTGGAGTAATTGATCAAACATTTTTCACATTTCAATGAAACCGAGTTTCTTTAGAAATTGAAACATTCTTGAGTTGCTCTTCCCTATTTCAATCATTCTCGCAAACAATTTGATATCAGGTTAATTTCCATTAAAAATTTGGTCATATATTTTTAAAAATCAAACCCATATTCAAAATTCAAAAAAAAAAGGTCATTAAAGAACAAACTTCAACACAAACTTACATTAGAAATCCAGCACAAATGAAAACCCACATTATATTCCTTTTTCTTTAAACCTAATTATGCAATAAAAGATGATTCACAACTTTTAAGAAATTGTCCAAGCACTTGCCAAGAAATCATTTTGCAATTACTACTTTAATTTGGAGCTACTGATATTAATACTCCTCCCTAATTGACGAATTGCAAATAGGATGTGGAATTCGAAAGCCCCAAGCACTAAGTAAAAGTTACCCACCTAATTGAACACTCTAATTCACGACATAAGATGCGATTTTGGTTCTTGTGGCTGGAGGTGGAGGCCGGCGGGCAATAGAAGGTGATGGCGGGGATGGGAAATAAGTAGGGACGATGCATGAGAGAAAATATTTAGAGTAAGGTTGAAGAAGGAGGGGTGGTGGGGAAGGGGGATTAAGTAGGATTGGAGGAGTGGACGAGTAGGGGTGAGGTTGAAGATGGATGGGTGGATTTTTGGTAGAGAGTTGAATGAATGACTGTAAGGATCCCGCCCCGTGACGAAGGAAACGAAGGGGTTTTTGTTTCGAAGGGCGAAAAAACCAAACACAGTTATCACGCAAAACATAACGGAGTCGCCACATTTGTTAATTATTTAACCCAACAAATGGAAAGGTTAGAGATTCTATTAGTTCGGAGGTCAGGTTACGCCTTGGGAAGAGTTTTACGTCACCCAAGTCGCCTCGGATAGGACCGAGTCTCCCTAACTTTAGTTAACAAAAGTGCATGTGTGTGTGTGTGTGTGTTTCAAAAATGGGAGAAACTGACATTTTAACAAAACTGGTTAATTATTTAACAGAAAAGGGTTATTATGCAAACATTTCAGTCAGAAAGGGAAGAAACTGGAAAATTCACTCCCTGGCCAAAGTAGCCGTACGGCTAGGGAGAGCATTCCAGGGGTTTTTGACAGTTTATCAGAAAACTGTCCAGTTTCAAGCAAAACAGAGTGTTCTTGCTAAAACTGGACTGTGGTGATCATTTTCAATTATTTTCTTTAACAAAAACATGGATTTAATCATTCCTATGTCATTGATCACAAATTAGACACTTAAAACAAGGTTTTGGGTGTGATCAAGACAATCATTGGGGAAATTTTGAGAAAGGTGATGAACATGCCCTTTGGGCCAAAATTGACATTTGATGAGTAAAGATTGGAACTTTACCATCAAAATGGACTTTTTATGAAAGATTAACCTTGAGGGACAACAAAAACAACATAAAGATCCAATCTTTATGACCCAATCTTAGGGATTTTTGGCTAGATCAAGGTTGAGATGATAAAGATTGAGCCTTTATCCCCCAACATGATCATCATGGCCTAGTTTGTGTAATACCAACATAAATACATGAGCTTTCACCTTGATAAAGAGATCTTTAAGCTATTTAGAACAAGAAATTAAACCATGATCATCCTTAGGTTTGAACCACTTTCACACAAAAGTATGAAGGGCACCTTGAATCATGCTCATGGTTTAGTTCACATTATATGTATATATATATATATATAAGATATATAAGATATATATGCTTGAAATGGACAAGTCTTGTAGTAATATAATATATGTATGCTTGAAATGGACAAGTCTTGCAAGAATGTAAATTTGCTTGAGAGGACAAGTCTTACAAGAATGTAAACAAGAACAAGTAATGTGATTAACAAAGCAAAATAGAGTTGAGATGAAGAGAAGATGGGGGAAGGGGACCTCACCTATGATGGTTCTAGTCTATCTTCATTTCCTTCACTCAATTATAAGGGTGATTTCTCTCTCAGACGCGATTTCTGCAGAGTTTCCCCTATCTAAACAATATTCTTCCCCCCTGAAATGATCAGCATGGGGTTCAATTTATAGGGACTGAGGGTGTCCAATATAGCCGTACGGCTCAACCTCTCAAGTACCCAAACCATCCGTACGACTCGACTTGGCGAGCTTCTGGATTTTTCTAAGTTTAATTCCAGTTCAGTCCTGGAATATTAAGTTTATCCTAGTGAGGTCTTGGCCCATTGGTTTATCCCTAAATGGTACCAAGAATCCTCTAAAGTAGGTCAAATTCAGATTAGGGTACTTACAGAGCCCCTCGGCAACGTCGCTTTTGAAGAAAGCGGGGTTGTCGACAAAATAAGCATCCCAATCTGATGGGAGGACGGCTTGGCCGATTTGTTCTATGGCTGGACCTAGAGGTATAGGATTCCTACGTATCCCTATTTGAGGGAATCAAGCCTAACGTAGTTCGGGTGAGAGATTTTAAGGCTACTTAAACCTATGGGCCTTAGGTGGATATTCATTCATCCCTTCCTAAACAGGCATGGCTTAAAGGCCGGACTTGGTCAACTTGGCTCTA
Organism: Campanula takesimana; assembly: GCA_026119855.1. Taxonomy (NCBI): domain Eukaryota; kingdom Viridiplantae; phylum Streptophyta; class Magnoliopsida; order Asterales; family Campanulaceae; genus Campanula; species Campanula takesimana. The sequence goes on from JAOWBW010000084.1 coordinate 1,723,484, forward strand.
TTCGGAGAGGGTTGACTAAGGGGGCTGGCATGGCTCAGAGGCTCAAATAATGGGCTTGGCTCAGAGGCTAGACTTGATCGACTTGGCTCTATCGGGAGAGGGTCGACTCGAGAGTAACTGGTCTTACATCCGACTAAGGACTGCCGGGACACATTGGTCAATTTGGTCAACTTTTCTCATGGCGGAGGGTCGACTACACAAACTTGTCAGCTTATCTCATGGCGGAGGGTCGACTACACAAATTGGTCTTACGTCCCTCCAGACTGCCGTCACAATGATAGGTTTTCTCTAATCTGGCCACTCTCGGGGGACAAAGGTTTTCTTAACCTAATCATGACTATACTGGTCTTACGCCCTACCAAGGGCTGTCGGGGCAATAACATCTTAACTTTCATCCTGGACTTACGAGGTACGGCCGGGACTTTCACGATTTCACTTTCTACCCTGGACTTACGAAGTACGGCCGGGTCAACGAAATCCAATGGTCTTACGCCAAGCCGGACGGCCAAGGACGAATCTCACGAAACCTAATGGTCTTACGTCACACCGGATGGCTAAAGGACATAATCTCACAGAGCCTAATGGTCTTACGTCACGCCGGACGGCCAAAGGACAGGTCTAACCTAATGGACTTATGTCATGCCGGACGGCCAAAGGACATAATCTCACAGAACCTAATGGTCTTACGTCACGCCGGACGGCCAAATGACATAATCTCACAGAACCTAATGGTCTTACGTCAAGCCGGACGGCCAAAGGACATAATCTTACTGAACCTAATGGTCTTACGTCACACCGGGCCGCCAAAGGACGAATCTTACAAAACCTAATGATCTTTCGTCACACCGGACTGCCAAAGGACATAATCTCACTGAACCTAATGGTCTTACGTCACGCCGGATGGCCAAAGGACATAATCTCACTAAACCTAATGGTCTTACGTCACGCCAGACGGCCAAAGGGCATAATCTCACTAAACCTAATGGTCTTACGCTACACCAGACCGCCAAAGGACATAATCTCACTAAACCTAATGCTTTTACGTCACGCCGGACGGCCAAAGGACAGGTCTAACCTAATGGTCTTACGTCATTCTGGACTTGTGTCATTCCGGACTGCCAAAGGACGAATCTCCAAAACCTAATGGTCTTACGTCACACCGGACCGCCAAAGGACATAATCTCACTAAGCCTAATGGCCTTACGTCACGCCGGACGGCCAAAGGACATAATCTCACTGAACCTAATGGTCTTACGTCACACCGGACCACCAAAGGACATAGTCTCACTAAACCTAATGGTCTTACGTCACGCCGGACGACCAAAGGGCATAATCTCATTAAACCTAATGGTCTTACGCCACACCGGACCGCCAAAGGACATAGTCTCACTAAACCTAATGGTCTTACGTCACGCCGGACGGCCAAAGGGCATAATCTCACTTAAACCTAATGGTCTTACGCCACACCGGACCGCCAAAGGACATAATCTCACTAAACCTAAGTGTCTTACGTCATGCCGGACGGCCAAAGGACATAATCTCACTGAACCTAATGGTCTTACGTCACACCGGACCGCCAAAGGACATAGTCTCACTAAACATAATGGTATTACGTCACGCCGGACGGCCAAAGGGCATAATCTCACTAAACCTAATGGTCTTACGCCACACCGGACCGCCAAAGTACATAGTCTCACTAAACCTAATGGTCTTACGTCACGCCGGATGGCCAAAGGATATAGTCTCATAGAACCTAATGGTCTTACGTCACGCCGGACGGCCAAAGGACAATTTTTCATATTTTTAACTGGACTTACGAAGAACAGCCACGTTAACTTCACAAATTCAAACTCTTACTGGACTTATGAGGCGCGGCCGGGCTAACGCTAATTCTCACATTCTTAACTGGACTTACAAAGTACGGCCATGTTAATTTCTCAAAGATGGTCTTACGTCCATCTAGGGACTGCCCAATTTTCATTTTTATTGGGAACCTAATCTTTCTAGGTTAAATTCAAGTTGCATGAGCCAAAAGGGGCATTTTGGACATTTTCTAAAGGGAATGGGCCTAAGTTCTATTTCAGAAACCTAGGGGAAACCATGCTCAAGGCGCCAGGGGCCAAAGTGTAAATTGTGGGCTAAGATTTTCTCTCGCCCAAACCAGTCGTACGGCTTAAGAAGGCGTCTCCTTCTTTTTCAAAACAGCAGCCATATGTTGGGTTTCGTAGTAACATGTGCAGCGGAAAATAGCATTCAAAATTTATGAAACCCAAAGCCCATAGATCTATTCATATGATTAGATCAAATACTTGCAATATGAATACTAGAAAATTAACCCTTGATGGCTTTGAATTTGGTTTTTGAACTTGGTGGAGAAATTGAAACTTTAATCACGAACAAGTAAGAACACGAACTCGAAGATGATAAGCTTCACCCTCTAGCGGTATCCACACCACGAATGAATATCAAGAACACTTGATCTTGGTTGCTAGACCAAAATTGTGAAATATGTTTTCACAATCAATATGAACTATATGGAATATTGTTTGTGTATTATTTTGTTCTTCAATCTAGGATGTCTTAGAACAAAATAAAACTCTCTCAAACTCTTTGGAGATTTGCACAAAAGCAATGAATCTGTTATGGCCCGAATTTGGCTGTTTATATACAAGTTAGACCTATTCCAAATAGGAAACTTGTGTCTAAACCCGTCCAAAATTCCTTTCCAAAACAAATTAGGAAACCAGTCCCGACATGGTGTGCGGCCGCCCAAAACCCTTGTGCGGTTGCACATCTATCTGGAAGGTTTCTGGTACTTTCTGAGCCAAACTGTGCGGCCGCCCAAGCCATTATGTGCGGTCGCACACTTTCTTCAGATTTCCCTAATTTCCAAATTCCAATATAGTTCTTATTTAAGATTCATTCTATTGTGTGTGACCCTCTAAGATTACACTAAGTTGGCAATTGGTTCAAACATGAAACCATAAGATATGATTAGGTTCTAGCAAACCGTCATACCTACCCAAATAGTATAACTAGATACAAGTTCGCATTCCTTTAGAATATGTCATAATCCCTTTATCCACGATCTCATTGAACACAAGTCATGGTCAAACGGTCAACTTGTCTTTGTTCAATACTTCCTCGATTCCGAATATGTTGATAATCCAAATGACATTGATCTAATCAATTAATTTGAGTCCGGCCGAACATTTTCATCAACATCATTCCTACGAGAGGCCTAAGCTTGAGATCTCTCCGAAGAGGGACAAATCCATTTAGCTTATTATTCTTCCCTACGTGAATCTGATTATGCCAATCATACCCTTTATAACTACCCGGTTAAAGATAGCGTTTGAATATGTCAAACATAATGTTCATCAAGTGGAAGACTATAATAACTTCATGTCTAAGGATTCAAATGACATAACTAATATGAGATATATGTACGACATAGACCATGACATAAATCTCATACAGCGGGTCATGTCCAGTACCTTGTTCCAAACAAGTACCCATAAATCTAACATGATCATCCCATGATCATTTAGCCTTTATACTAGTGCTTAACAAGTACTAGGGATGGAGATTATTATAAGTAATCATGAACAACAATAATAATCAAAACATCTCTTTATTGATATGAAATAAATGATAACAATTACAACGTTTATAAAACGTACCTAGGGCATTTCTACCAACAATCTCCCACTTGCCCTAGGCCCAATTTCCCATGTATCTAATACCCATGGACCTAACATGACCTTCATGTTTAGCTTGTGAAAGTCCCTTTGTTAGCGAGTCCGCGACATTATCATCAGTAGGTACTCTGCATATATTTACGTCTCCCCTATCAACGATTTCTCGAATGATATGAAAACGCCTAAGTATGTGTTTGGATTTCTGATGTGCTCTCGATTCCTTTGCTTGAGTAATAGCACCATTATTATCGTAATAAAGGTCTATTGGATTAGTAATACTAGGAACCACTTCAAGCTCAGTAATGAACTTCTTAATCCAAACAGCTTCCTTTGCAGCATCCGATGCAGCAATATACTCAGCTTCTGTTGTAGAATCAGTGGTTGTACTTTGCTTGGAACTCTTCCAGCTTACACCTCTACCATTTAACATAAACACAAAACCCGATTGCGATCGACTATCATCTTTGTCGGTTTGGAAGCTTGCATCCGTGTAAGCATTTATCACGAGATCATCTTCCATTCCTCCATAGACCAAAAACGAATCTTTAGTTCTTCTCAAGTACTTAAGAATCGCTTTTACAGCCATCCAGTGATTTTCACCGGGGTCGGATTGGTATCTACTTGTCATGCTTAGAGCATAAGATACATCCAGCCTAGTACAAATCATCGCATACATGATAGACCCAATTGCCGAAGCATATGGAACATCATTCATTTTCTCACGCTCATTTTTTGTATTAGGACATTGAGTCTTGCTTAGAGAAACTCCATGTAACACTGGTAAGGTTCCTCTTTTAGAATTTTCGATACGGAATCTTCTAATGACCTTGTCAATGTATGTACTTTGGCTTAAACCAAGTAGCCTCCTTGATCTATCTATATAGATCTTAATGCCAAGTATATATGCGGCTTCATCCATATCTTTCATTGCGAAGCATTTTCCTAACCAAGTCTTCACAGACTGAAGTGTAGGAATATCGTTTCCAATGAGTAATATGTCATCCACGCATAAAATCAGGAATAGCACTATGCTCCCACTAATATTCTTGTATACACAAGGTTCATCTTCGTTCTTGATGAAACCAAACTCTTTGACCGATTCATCAAAACGGAGATTCCAACTCCTTGAAGCTTGCTTCAATCCATAGATAGATCTCTGCAATTTGCATACCTTAGAATTCTGTTCAAAACCTTCTGGTTGTGTCATATACACATCCTCTTGTAGTTTTCCATTCAGGAAAGCGGTTTTGACATCCATTTGCCATATTTCATAGTCATGATATGCGGCAATGGCAAGCAAAATTCTTATAGACTTGATCATTGCTACGGGTGAAAAGGTTTCATCATAGTCAATACCATGAACTTACCTATAACCTTTCGCTACAAGCCTAGCTTTGTAAGTATGCACCTTCCCATCCATGTCAGTCTTCTTCTTGAAGACCCATTTGCATCCTATGGTTTTTATACCTTCGGGTGCATTAATCAAATTCCAAACTTGATTGTCTTGCATGGATTGCAATTCAGATTCCATGGCTCCAAGCCACTTATCCGAATTAGGAGAAGACATCGCCTCTTGGTAAGTTGACGGTTCATCATTCTCAATGATTTCCATCTCATTACTATCCGTTACGAGAAATCCATATCTCTCGGGCTCGGATCGTAACCTACTAGAAAAACACTTTGGAGAGAAACTCTTTGAACAGGTTCCACAACTCCTTGTGGTTCTTGTTCTTGTTCCACTATTGGTTCAATGTCATTTTCTGGGTCTCGAATCTCTTCAAGATTTATTTTACTCCCACTGATTTCTTTGGAGAGAAACTCTTTCTCTAGAAAGACACCAGTTCGGGCAACAAACACTTTGTTGTCCTCTCGGTTGTAAAAATAATATCCTTTAGTTTCCTTAGAATATCCCACGAAGATACATTTATCAGATTTGTGTGCTAGTTTGTCAGAGACAAGTCTTTTGACAAAAGCTTCGCAACCCCAAATCCTCATGAAAGACAAACTAGGTTTCTTTCCGCTCCACATCTCATATGGAGTCTTTGGAACCGATTTAGTTGGAACATGATTTAGTGTAAAAGCAGCGGTTTCTAGAGCGTAACCCCAAAAGGATATTGGAAGATCAACTTGACTCGTCATTGATCGAACCATGTCTAACAAAGTCCAATTTCTCCTCTCGGACACACCATTCCATTGTGGTGTTCCGGGTGGAGTCAATTGTGAAACTATTCCACAATTCTTTAGATGATCATCAAATTCATGACTCAAGTATTCTCCACCTCGATCTGATCGAAGTGCCTTAATACTTTTGCCAAGTTGTTTTTCTACCTCATTTTGAAATATTCTAAATATCTCAAATGCTTCACTTTTATGTTTCATTAGGTAAACATACCCAAATCTACTATAATCATCAGTGAAGGTTATGAAGTATTGAAATCCTCCCCTAGCATTGCTACTTAATGGTCCGCATACATCAGAATGTATCAACCCCAATAAGTCGCTTGCCCTTTCACCTAGCTTGGTAATAGGTGTCTTAGTCATTTTCTAAGAAGACACGACTCACAAGTTTCGTATGACCCAAGGTCACATGAACCCAAGAGACCGTCCCCATGGAGTTTTGAGATATGCTTCTCATTAATATGACCAAGACGGCAATGCCACAAATAAGAATGATTTACACCATTAGGTTTAGATTTCTTATTTATATGATAGACATTTTCATTATTTTCATTCTTGACATCCAAGACATAAAGGCCATTAAATGAATTAGCAATACCATAAAGCACATCATTTAAATAAATAGAAAATTTCTTATTCTCAATAAGAAACTTAAATCCTTCATTATCCAAACAAGAAATTGAAATAGTATTTCTACTTAAATCCGGAACATAATAACAATTGTTCAAAACAAGAATTAATCTGGAAGGTAAAGTGACTTCATAAGTCCCTACGGCTAATGCAGCAACTCTTGCTCCATTCCCCACGCGTAGGTCTACTTCACCCTCTTTAAGTAATCTCCTATTCTTTAGACCCTGTACATTTAAACAAATGTGAGAACCACATCCGGTATCCAATACCCAAGAATCAGTGGTAGAAAGGAGAATATCTATCATATAGATACCTGAAGTCGACGCAGCCTTGCTGCTCTTCTTCTTCTTTTGCTCTTCTAAGAAAGCCTTGCAATTACGTTTCCAATGACCAATTTCTTGACAATGGAAACAGATTGCATCCTTTTGTGAATCAGGTTTTGCCTCAGAAGCCTTGGCAACCTTTGCCTTGCTTATCTTGGGTTTGACAACTTTCTTACCCTTTCCTTTGGCACTAGCCTTCTTCCCATCATGAACCAAGAGCACGGGAGAACCTTTCTCCGCAATCTTCATCTCCGCAGTTTTAAGCATCCCATGTAACTCGGAGAGATTCTTATCCATTCCATGCATGTTATAATTCATCACAAACTGATTATAACTTTTAGGCAATGAATTAAGAATGAGATCCGTGGCTAGCTCCAATGGGATTGGATAGCCAAGTTTCTCAAGATTCTCTACATAACCTTTCATTTTTAGCATGTGAGGACTCACTTGTTGCCCTTCATTCATTTTGCAAGTAGTGAATGCCGAGGATATACGCGGCTTCACCCATATCTTTCATTGCGAAACACTTTCCTAACCAAGTCTTTACAGACTGAAGTGTAGGAATGTCGTTTTCAATGAGCAATATGTCATCCACATATAAAATAAGGAATAGCACTATGCTCCCACTAATCTTCTTGTATACACAAGTTCATCTTCGTTTTTTATGAAGCCAAACTCTTTAACCAATTCATCAAAACGGAGATTCCAACTCCTAGAAGCTTGCTTAAATCCATAGATGGATTTCTGCAATTTGCATACTTTAGAACTTTGTTCAAAACCCTCGGGTTGTGTCATATAGACATCCTCTTGCAAATTCCCGTTAAGGAAGGCGATTTTGACATCCATTTGCCATATTTCATAATCATGATATGCGGCAATGGCAAGCAAAATTCTTATAGACTTGATCATTGCTACGGGCGAAAAGGCTTCATCATAGTCAATACCATGAACTTGCCTATAGCCTTTCGTTACAAGTCTAGCTTTGTAAGTATGCACCTTCCCATCTGTGTCAGTCTTCTTGTTGAAGAACCATTTGCATCCTATGGTTTTTACACCTTCGGGCACATCAATCAAGTTCCAAACTTGATTATCTTGCATGGATTGTAATTCGGATTCCATGGCTCCAAGCCATTTCTTCGAATCAGGAGAAGACATCGGCTCTTGGTAAGTGGCCGGTTCATCATTATTAATGATCTCCACCTCATTATTTTCCGTTACGAGAAAACCATATCTAACCTACCAGATCTGCGAGTTACTTGTGTGTTTTGAACAGGTTCCACAATTCCTTGTGGTTCTTGTTCCACTGTCGGTTCAATGTTATTTTCTGGGTCTCGAATTTCTTCAAGATTTATTTACTCCCACTGATTTCTTTGGAGAGAAACTGTTTCTCTAGAAAGACACCAGTACGGGCAACAAACACCTTGTTGTCCTCTCGGTTGTAAAAGTAATATCCTCTAGTTTCCTTAGGATATCCCACGAAAATATATTTATCAGATTTGGGTGCTAGCTTGTCGGAGACAAGTCTTTTGACAAAAGCTTCGCAACCCCAAATCCTCATGAAAGACAAACTAGGTTTCTTTCCGCTCCACATCTCATATGGAGTCTTTTGAACCGATTTAGTTGGAACTTGATTTAGTGTGAGAGCAGCGGTTTCTAAAGAATAACCCCAAAAGGATAAAGGAAGATCAACTCGACTCATCATTGATCGAACCATGTCCAACAAAGTCCTATTCCTCCTCTCAGACACACCATTCCAATGTGGTGTTCTGGGTGAAGTCAATTGTGAAACTATTCCACAATTCTTTAGATGATCATCGAATTCACGACTCAAGTATTCTCCACCTCGATCCGATCAAAGTGCCTTAATACTTTTGCCAAGTTGTTTTTCTACTTCATTTTGAAATATTCTAAATATCTCAAACGCTTCACTTTTATGTTTCATTAGGTAAACATACCCAAATCTACTATAATCATTAGTGAAGGTTATGAAGTATTGAAACCCTCCCCTAGAATTGCTACTTAGTGGTCCGCATACATCTGAATATATCAACCCCAATAAGTCACTCGACCTTTCACCTATCTTGGTAAAAGGTGTCTTAGTCATTTTTCAAAGAAGACACGACTCGCAAGTATCATATGACTCAAGATCACATGAACCTAAAAGACCGTCCCCATGGAGTTTTGAGATACGCTTCTCATTAATATGACCAAGACGGCAATGCCACAAATAAGTTTGATTTACATCATTAGGTTTAGATTTCTTATTTACATGATAGACATTATCACTATTTTCATTCTTGACATCCAAGACATAAAGGCCATTAAATGAATTTGCAATACCATAAAGCACATCATTTAAATAAATAGAAAATCTCTTACTTTCAATAAGAAACTTAAAACCTTCATTATCCAAAAAAGATATTGAAAAAATATTTCTACTTAAATCCGGTACATAATAGCAATTGTTCAAAACAAGTACTAACCCGGAAGGTAAAGTGACTTCATAAGTCTCTACGGCTAATGCAGCAACTCTTGCTCCATTCCCCACTCGTAGGTCCACTTCACCCTCTTTAAGATGTCTCCTATTCTTTAGTCCCATCACATTTAAACAAATGTGAGAACCACATCCGATATCCAATACCCAAGAATCAGTGGTAGAAAGGAGAATATCTATCATATAGATACCTGAAGTCGACACAGTCCCACTGCTCTTGTTCTTCTTTTGCTCTTCCTTAAAAGCCTTGCAATTACGTTTCTAATGACCAATTTCTTGACAATGGAAACAGATTGCATCCTTTTGTGAATTGGGTTTTGACTCAGAAGCCTTGGCAACCATTGCCTTGCTTATCTTGGGTTTGACAACTTTCTTACCCTTTCCTTTGGCACTAGCCTTCTTTCCATCATGAACCATGAGCACAAGAGAACCTTTCTCCACAATCTTCATCTCCGCAGTTTTTTGTATGCCATGCAACTCGGAGAGATTCTTATCCATTCCATGCATGTTATAATTCATCACAAACTGATTATAACATTTAGGCAATAAATTAAGAATGAGATCCGTGGCTAGCTCCAATGGGATTGGATAGCCAAGTTTCTCAAGATGCTCTACATAGCCTTTCATTTTAACCATGTGAGGACTCAATTGTTTCCCTTCACTCATTTTGAAAGAAGTGAATGCAACAATGGTCTTGTACCTCTCTTGCCTAGCCTACTCTTGAAACATGGCTCTTAACTCCACGCCTATCTCATAGGCTTCCAAATGTTCCAAACTTTGTTGGAGTTTTGACATAGCCTTTCATTTTAACCATGTGAGGACTCACTTGTTGCCCTTCACTCATTTTGAAAGAAGTGAATGCAACAATGGTCTTGTACCTCTCTTGCCTAGCCCGCTCTTGAAACATGGCTCTTAACTCCACACCTATCTCATAGGCTTCCAAATGTTCCAAACTTTGTTGGAGTTTTGAGCACATAGTAGCAAGCATGAGACAACTTACATCTCTAGAATTATTACGATGTTTCTTGTAATTGTCTATTTCTGCCCTAGGGGCAGTAGGTTCTGGTTCAGCAGGAAGTGGCCCATCGAGAATGTACAACTTATCTTCTTGCCTTAGAACAATTCTTAGGCTACGGATCCAATCCATAAAGTTCGTACCATTCTCTTGGAGCTTATCCTTCTCAAGGATCGATCGCAACGAAATTGATTGAGTGTTAGTAGTCATTATCTACAATTATGCAAAATTTTCAAAATTTATTAAGTACCGGTTTCATTAAAGAAATAAACAATGTATTTTTCAAACGAAAATACTCCCACTAAATTACATAACCTTCTTATACATCAAATGTATAATATAATTTAAATGGGTTAAGATCCCGCTTTAATTTAATTTTAAGTCCGCTAAGGCGGATTACACAAAATCAAATTAATTAGGTAGACAACTCTTGTCAATCATATCTCATATGACTCTTAGTTCCTTTTTATGAGATTCTTTAAGAAATCCTATTTCAAAAAGCATGTTAAATCTCATCTTTGCCTAGGCTCAAAACTGTTTTGACGCCCAATTAAGTCCAACCATTTTGAACGTATAGTTAATGTGCCTCGCTAGGGTGTGCCCACATTATCTATCTTGCTCATACATAAATAAAGTCAATGCATCTCGCTAGGGAGGGTCTACATTAAATTCACCCATGTATTAACAAGTGTTTTAATCATGGCATGGCAATAAAGGACTTAAAACTTTCTTTGAAGGTTCATCACATATAGCATACAACACATTTATGAGCACATAATATAAACATGTTACCTATCAAGTTTAGCCACTAAATTAATCTCCATTAATTTAAGCATAATATTTATGTGTCATTAGTTTCTCTATAATTATAAGGATGAGACTATTTCAACTTTGGTTATTATCTCCATATCAAGACAATAAGAAGTACGGCCGAAACTAAGACATGAGGCATCCACAATTCCGCACTAATTCAAGAAACCAAGAAAGTAGTCCATGTGGCCAAAACTAAGAAATAGATGGTCTTGATAAACGTAGGCCAATTGCATCCACAATTCCACATGGATCTCCAATCTTTGAATCAAGAACTTTGTTTCTCAATTTTAGCAATTATGAACTCTTCATAATTCTAACTTCGTTTTATCTTTGAAACTTTGATTGCGATCAAGTTTGGGAAACACAATCTCGATGAACGTAGATTAGCCATCCAAACCTTGAGCCAATCTTAGAATCACAAGACTAAAACAAATAGGAAAATCAAACCCCAAGATCCACACCGAAACCAACTACCCAAAACCCATTCCAGATCAGCAGGTCTGGCCTGGTTCTGTTACTGGTTTGGTTGGTACCTTTTTGAAAATTCCAAATCTGATCAAAAGGCAAAAAGAATCAGCATTCTGATTGCTTTGTGCGGCCGCCCAGAAATCACTGTGCGGTCGCCCAAACATGTGCGGCCGCCCACGTGATTCTGTGCGGTCGCACAGGATGATCAGAAGGCAATTTTAAAGTTCGAAAATTTGTCTCAAAATTTTTTTTTTCCTGATTATTAAAACCATGATCCAATCAGAATTAATAATCAAACAATTCAGAATCCATCATAATATTTATTGCGATTGAATCGTGCGATTAAAGTTGCAAAACAATAAACCACATAAAATCACATAACACATAAACATCATATATCCAATATTCATATCATGTTAGGCACATAAACAATTTTTACACACACTACATGATCTAAGTATTGAAATAATCAACATGAACGGGGCTCTGATACCACTGTTGGGTTTCGTAGTAACATGCGCATCGGAAAATAGCATTCAAAATTTATGAAACCCAAAGCCCATAGATCCATTCATATGATTAGATCAAATACTTGCAATATGAATACTAGAAAACTAACCCTTGATGACTTTGAATTTGGTTTTTGAACTTGGTGGAGAAATTGAAACATTAATCACGAACAAGTAAGAACACGAACTCGAAGATGATAAGCTTCACCCTCTAGCGGTATCCACACCACGAATGAATATCAAGAACACTTGATCTTGGTTGCTAGACCAAAATTGTGAAACATGTTTTCACAATCAATATGAACTATATGGAATTTTGTGTGTGTATTATTTTGTTCTTCAATCTAGGATGTCTTAGAACAAAATAAAACTCTCTCAAACTCTTTGGAGATTTGCACAAAAGCAATGAATCTGTTCTGGCCCGAATTTGGCTGTTTATATACAAGTTAGACCTATTCCAAATAGGAAACTTGTGTCTAAACCCGTCCAAAATTCCTTTCCAAAACAAATTAGGAAACCAGTCCCGACATCGTGTGCGGCCGCCCAAAACCTTTATGTGGTCGCACATCTATCTGGAAGGTTTCTGGTTCTTTCTGAGCCAAACTGTGCGGCCGCCCAAGCCATTATGTGCGGTCACACACTTTCTTCAGATTTCCCTAATTTCCAAATTCCAATATAGTTCTTATTTAAGATTCATTCTATTGTGTTCTAGATTACACTAAGTTGGCAATGAGTTAAAACATGAAACCATAAGATATGATTAGGTTCTAGCAAACTGTCATACCTACCCAAATAGTATAACTAGATACAAGTTCCCATTCCTTTAGAATATGTCATAATCCCTTTATCCACGATCTCATTGAACACAAGTCATGGTCAAACGGTCAACTTGTCTTTGTTCAATACTTCCTCGATTCCGAATATGTTGATAATCCAAATGACATTGATCTAATCAATTCATTTGAGTCCGGTCGAACATTTTCATCAACATCATTCCTACGAGAGGCTTAAGCTTGAGATCTCTCCGAAGAGGGACAAATCCATTTAGCTTATTATTCTTCCCTACGTGAATCCGATTATGCCAATCATACCCTTTATAACTACCCGGTTAAAGATAGCGTTTGAATATGTCAAACATAATGTTCATCAAGTGGAAGACTATAATAACTTCATGTCTAAGGATTCAAATGACATAACTAATATAAGATATATGTACGACATAGACCATGACATAAATCTCATACAGCGGGTCATGTCCAGTACCTTGTTCCAAACAAGTACCCATAAATCTAACATGATCATCCCATGATCATTTAGCCTTTATACTAGTGCTTAACAAGTACTAGGGACGGAGATTATTATAAGTAAATATGAACAACAATAATAATCAAAACATCTCTTTATTGATATGAAATAAATTATAACAATTACAACGTTTATAAAACGTGCCTAGGGTACCACTACCAATACCATACGGATGGTCTGCTCATTTTTCCAAAGTCACAGCAGAAAATAGAGAGGGAGCAAGCGATTTTTGAGGGGAAATTCATCAAGTTTCCTAAGATCTCTTCCTAAATTGTTCGAAGCTCATACTATGGATGCTCGTGAACGAAGAAGCTATCTAAGAGGGGCGGATAGGCGGCTTAATATGGTCCGCAATTTCCGGGGTTACACCATTGCTCTTAACGATGTGGGGGCGGGGTTCTACAAGTCTCCTACCGCTCATCTATGCCATGACCGAGTGGTAAGCTTTCTTTCTCGCTTGATCTTTGTCAATTTTGTGCATTCCCTAGTCCTAGGGTCCATGTTCACGCAATTTGGGATTTTTGCCTTCCTAGGTGCAATTCCGCAAAATTGGCTTCATTTTCACGTTATTGGGATCACTAGGGACATAGGCATGTGTTCATATCGTCATTTGGATACACCTAGCTATACTTCCCAAAATCAAAGTGTGTTGTCCCGCGATTCGTGCATAAACTACTTGTACCTTAGGCTTGACTAGTCATTTTGACACATTCAAGTGTATGCTAGCTTTTCCTAGGACAAATTGTTGCATACTTGTGAAAATTTGGGACACTAAGATTCACATAAGGCATGGGTTTTTGTTCCTTCGGGACAGAAGAAAAACCTTTTCAAACAAAACCTCACACATTTTTTTTTTCACACCCTCAAACGCCCAACGCGATTTGAAAAGGATAAAAACACATTTTTTTCACAAAATATATCCTCAAACGCCCAACGCAATTTGAAAAGGGTAAAAACACATTTTTTCACAAAACATACCCTCAAACTCCCAACGCAATTTGAAAAGGGTAAAAACACATTTTTTTTTTCACAAAACATACCCTCAAACGCCCAACGCAATTTGAAAAGGGTAAAAACACATTTTTTCATAAAACATACCCTCAAACGCCCAACGCAATTTGAAAAGGGTAAAAACACATTTTTTTCACAAAACATACCCTCAAACGCCCAACGCAATTTGAAAAGGGTGAAAACACATTTTTTCACAAAACATACCCTCAAACGCCCAACGCAATTTGAAAAGGGTAAAAACACATTTTTTTTCACAAAACATACCCTCAAACGCCCAACGCAATTTGAAAAGGGTAAAAACACATTTTTTTTCACAAAACATACCCTCAAACGCCCAACGCAATTTGAAAAGGGTGAAAACACATTTTTTTTTCACAAAACATACCCTCAAACGCCCAACGCAATTTGAAAAGGGTAAAAACACATTTTTTTCACAAAACATAGCCTCAAACACCCAACGCAATTTGAAAAGGGTAAAAACACATTTTTTCACAAAACATACCCTCAAACGCCCAACGCAATATGAAAAGGGTAAAAACACATTTTTTCACAAAACGTACCCTCAAACGCCCGACGCAATTCGAAAAGGGTAAAAACACAATTTTTCACAAAACATACCCTCAAACGCCCAACGCAATTTGAAAAGGGGTAAAATCACAAAACATTCATTTTCATGATATATTCATCATATTCATTTATCATACGCAATGGTATTCTAAAACTGAGTTATTCATACCATTGATGTGTTTACCTGCAGGGCGGTGATCCCAAATCCAGAGGATCTCCCGACATGTACTGTTCCTTGTGGGAGGCCATGCCCGAGGCTGTCGGCGATGGGTCTGGTCCGAGGGAGTGGGTAGAGGGCACCGGCTTGGTTCCATTCATTCATGCCGTAGGCCAGCTGGTTAGCACTAACAGGAGCCTGGGACTCATCTCTGCCTTGGGTGAGCACTGGTGGGATACCACCCACACTTTTCATTTGAGCTGGGGGGAGGTGACCGTGACTCCCGCAGACTTTTCCGCCATTACCGGGCTCTCCTTCGGTGGCCGACCAGTTATTTGGACCGACCAGCTCTCTGCCACGGACGTTGAGGCACTCATTGGTTTTTCGGGCCCTACCAAGGGCTTGGGTATCACTGTGCAGGATGTTGACCGGGCCATTCAGGCCAAAATTCCAGAATACCTGGTGGGCTTGGTGACTGTAGAGTAGCTCGGGCGGGCTTATGTGTGGCTCCTTCTCAGCAACACCCTCTTTGCCAATGCCGATACCTTATGTATGTTTCCCCTGCTTGGATCACTGTCCACCCCCGAGACAGTCCGGAGTATTGCTTGGGGAGAGGCCGGGTTGGCTGAGCTGTACATGGAGCTTGACAAATTCAGCCGAAAAGCGAGCAAGTCCTAGCTTGATTTCAGTTTGCCTTGGAGGTACATTCTTTCCTCATTTTTCTGTTTTCTCCTTCTCATTCCCTTTTCCGGTTTTCGGCATCTTAATGATTTTTGGCCCTTTCCTTTCAGGCTTGGTACTACGAGGTCTTCGGTGGCTACCCATGGGAGCTGACCATTGATCCTGCCATCACATTCCCAGCCATGGTCTGTTTGGCTCGAGAGGCCCACAAGAAGAGGGGATCCAAGGGACGTGTCTCCGTCCGTCATGCCGATGTCAGGGCAGTGCTGAGGGGTGCCATGCCGGCCGAGCTCAACCTCTTTCCTTGGTCGAGGTATGAGGGGCAAGGGCTAGGCGTTGTCCTATCTGAGGCTCTGCGGGTTACACGGGAGAGGAGACTCCTGGTAGGGTTCCGGGGAGAGGCTTTCTATTTGGGAGAGAGGGTGCTTTGGCAGCACAGGCTCGGGCTCATGCAGAGGGCTCCTATTGACCCTCCCAACACCATGTTCGTTGCCGACCGAGTGGAATACCCCTATCTCATGGGGGCGAACGCCTCTCACTTCATCACTGCTGAGCCATACGGACGCTTTGTGGCCCGAAGGTTGAGATCGCCGCAGGTAGTGGTTTCTGGAGTAGCTCCCCCGACGTGACAGGACTTCTCATACATATACTCAGATAGCCGGGTCCACATGGTGGCCACATCTATGGCAGGAGAGGGAGCCCCACCTGAGGATGCTCCTGAGGGAGTGGTATGTTCCCATTCATTTCCTTTGCACACACTTATCACATACCCATGTTCCTTTTCACTGAGCAGTTTCACTTTCATGTGCAGGTCGCTGCGCGAGCTTTGCTGGAGAGGCCTTCCTTCATAAAACAGGCCAAGAGGTGGCTAAAGAGGTTCGTTGGGCGCTCTTCCAAGGGGCCTCAGACTGAATCTAGGTTTGCACCGGGCAGAAACTCGATGAGTGGTGGGGAGAGGCCTTTCCGTCGGTCCTCAAGTGTGGAGCTACCACCGTCCTTCGTTCGCCACCATACCTTAGGCGGGGCTGATTTGGAGGCCTTCCGTGATTCGCTCCGTGATCCCGGCTCCCACGAGATCGCTCCGGAACCGTTTGCCCATTTGGCTTTAGAGCGTGTAGACCCCCTGCCGGCCAGACATCCAGGTCCTCATTCCCAGATTCCTCCTTCCTTCTTTCCAGGCCAATCCTCTTCGAGTGAAGGCTCAAGCATGGCAGAGTCCATTTTCTTCTTTGACCCCAGCATGTACCCACCTCGTCCTTTGGAGAAGGTTCATTCGCCTCCGGAGGACCCTTATTCGGACTCAGATTGGGATGCACCAACCTGAACAATTTTTCTTTTGATTTGTTTTATTTAAAAACAATGTATGAAAATTTGTTATCTTTGGTTGTTTAAAATGTTGTCCCTTTTATTTGTAAATTCACCATTTATGCATAGCTTGGGCCTCGAGAGGGCTTTGTGGTCATTTCTGGACCGTCGGGGATTCCCAAAACGTGTTTGGACTCAATTATTTGGACCTTGACACGTATCTGACAGGTTTTTGAACAAGTGAAAATGAGTTTTACTTGTGGGAAATCAGCTGATACAAGCTGCTGATATGAAATTTTTCACATGGAAAAACCAGCCGTACGGATCATACAAGCATGGTTGACTTTTTGACCAAACTTTCTGAGGACTCTTAGGGAATTTTGAAAGACGGGAGACCTTATTTGACTCAGACCATTTTACCCAAAGCATGACTCTTCGTTGGTCCTTCCATTGCACGATTATGGCTCGCCAGCCCAGTGCGTTGCCTTGCCGGAACTACTCCTCGGGTTTCACAGTCATGGCTTACCAGCCCCAGTGTCTTGCCTTACTGGGAATTATTCCTTGGGCTTCACCCTTTCCCTTTGGGCGCGCATCTTCCCCTGTTGGGGACGCGGTTCGCTCTTCTCACGGGTTTCTTCTCCCTAAGCATCCAATCATATCACTTTTCCCTTTCTCACATTTCCCACCTTCTTCTCTTTTTTGGAGTGGCCTAGCCGACTTCTGACACGGACAAGAGCAATAGTTGACTCTGACACGGACAAGAGAAAATCACGCTTGCTCACACGAATAGACACACATAGGCATTTACGAGAGTGAGTCCCTTTTCTGAGGAAGGAAGCCTATGGACACAAATTCACGTGTTTGGCTCTTTCCTAAGATGTGGAAAAGAAGACTTGTCGAGGCATTCGAAATCAGCCTTAATTAATGCCATCAAAACGGTTGCTCGAATGGACCTTATTCAGTATTAGGTCAAAATTCAAGCAATTAGCCTTAACGTGCATAAATGTTGTGATCATTTGAGATTCAGATTCGATCAATGGCAAGATCAAAGTGTGTTTAGGAGGAATTAGTCATTATCCGGGAGGTTGGTCATTCACGAGACCAAGGGAAGAGAACTGGGTCATTTTGGGAGGACCGAGGTTCGATGGATTCATTTCACGCTATGACCAGACCCAAAGGTTGCCTACGTTCCCCTCAATATGAGGAGCTCAGGTCGCCGTAGTTCTGCCTTTGGGCAGCTTTTGCCGGGATTGGTTTCCTTTTGCTATCTCGGAGGAAGTTGTTGCTCACTTTGCTTTGCGGCAATCTCCCCGAGAAGGACCTCTTGGGGTGAACAGGCCTTTTGAGGAAAGCATTCCTTTTTTGCTTTTTCCTCTCCTCCTTTCCATTCATTCATTTTCTTTTCTCATCATTCAATTTTTTTCTTTTTTCTTTTTTTTACTTCCTTTTCCTCTTTTTTCTTTAGGAGGAAAACACTAGCCCTAGCTCGCTTTCTCGGATATTAGCTCATTTGTAGCCCCTTGGCGGTGTGCCCGTCACTTTGGGCTGACTTTGAAAGTCCGGGAAGCCCTTTGCCTGATTGCGCACACGTGATCACGGTTAAACCTTGGTGGTTGAGCAACAACGCCCTCACTTTTTCACTGTCTCGGGATGCCTTTGGCGTGTATCAGTGATTTATATCAGAAAGATGTATAGGGTTGTGTATTGGGAGAGTGTATGGGGGAAGATTTTCCATTAATGGTTTTCTTGATGCCAATTGATCACAACATTAATTCACATCAAGATTAATCGTTTGAATTTAGCACCCTTTTATGTTTAGGTCCATTCATCCTTTAATGAGTCGTTGTTGACTGTTATGTTTGGGGAGTCAGCTCGTCATTTTGGGGACATAGCAATCATTTAGAAACATTAATCAAAGCGATTCCGAGAGTTAATGTAATTTTCAAATAATGCCTCAAGTCTAGAGAGAATAGAAGTAAAAATGATTCATTTCATTTCATTTCACGGAAGACTCAATTTTTACAACTTTAGACTCGACTATTGATTACATTGACTCGACCATTCCACCATTCATTGACTCAACCATGGCCAACCCCGTGGCTCTTTACATACTCTTGCCTCGCAGGGCCTTTTGGGAAAGCAAACAAAAGACAAAAGACTATGTCCACAACGGACTTTGGGGACCCTTTAGAACCTAGACACTAAGCCACTCCTAACAATTCTTTCTTTCCTTATTCCACCTCCTTACATTTCCTCCTCAAACCCATTTGTCTCCTTGCTTGGTGATGACACCTTCGTCGATGAGTGCTTGGATATGATTTCTCAAGGTGAGGCAAGCATTCATAGAATGACCCGGGGCCTGTGGTACTTGCAGTGCTGCTTTGGATCGTGGCGAGCTCCGATCGGTTTGGTCCATATCACCTGTCGGCCGAGGAGCTCGATCTTACCGATCTCGAGTAAATGATCCAACATTTGATCTCTGGGCATTCCTAGCTCGTGGAACCAACGGTAGTAAGCTCCCTTGCCTTGGGGGTGAAATCCTCCCACAACTGCCGCGGGCTTCCCATGGGATACTTTAACGGGTTGGAGCTGATCACGAGACTCTTGCTCGTCTTGGACCAAGCGGTCGGGGATGGTCCTTGGTGAGGAGGATGACTTCTCCGAGGACTTTTTGATCTCCTCAATGGATTTCACAATTTCATGGAGACATTCTCGGGTGTTCCTTGAGTTGTGCCTTTCTAATTCGTCCGTCAATTCCGCTCGGCTATGCAGGAGCTCGTACCGGTGATCGTACTTTTCCTCAAGGTCTTTCCTGAGTCTCTTACCACCCTCTTCCTATAGCTCCTAAACCTTTTTATGTAGTACCTCCTTGATCTCCTTCCGGAGCTGTTGAACCACCTTGATCACTTCATTGCGATCGACCTCTGACTCTCGTATTTGATCCCTCATCGTGTTCACCGTCCTTTCTAAGAGTTTCACCCTGCCTTCCAGCCAGGCCTGTGCATCCAACCGGATATCTACCTCAATCACTTGGGATTTGCTTTCCATTGCTTTCTATAGCACAAAGGACCGACAAGCCGTAAGGGCACCGTGGAAAGAATCTCGAAAAGCCATGCTTTGAGTAAGGCGGGGACTCGACACAAACGAGATTTTGACTCATTGAGAGAAATGAGTTTGACCCTTTTGAGGGGGAAGCCCAAGCCATGCGTTTTGGATGAACTTAGCAATTTTTGTTTTCAGGAAAAAGAATTTTTCGTTTACTCTTTTGATCATTCTTAGGCAGTTTCGTCACACGAACAAACGTTAGTGCACAGTTCAAAGGCTTAACATTTATTGTTCATGTTTACTTAAAACACGTCTTATTCCTAATTGGTTGGAAAAGATTTCTCTTCTTTTTCGCAACTATTCTACATCCTGGATCAGTGGAGGCCATCACTACGCCTATAGACCCCTCGTTTTTCACCTGCCTTGCACACTCCCAAGGATGGACTGTCCCGGGCGAGGGTCCTATAGGGCAAGTAGCTTCCACCGACCAAATGAAATGAACCTAGGGTCTAGTGTATCGCAATATTCCCAATGCGTGAGCCATTCTAATCATGATTAAGCCCCGGTTAAGATCGAGATTCGTCTTAGGGACTTAAGGGACTTCCGGTATAACCTCATCTTTGATGAGGGCTCTCGAATCTTATCCATGGGCTTAAGGATGATTAGTATGAACCATTCATTAGGGCTTGACAACACAGTGTCACCCTATCCATAACACATGACTTATGTTAATTATAGCCAATATTAACGCATAAGTCAAGGACCGGGTCAAAGTTGACCATGGTCACACTTGCTTTCACAAGGAGTCGTGACTCGGGCATTAACTTGGCCACAATTAATCTCAGACACGTATTAGGGATGTGGTAACGTGAGCTAGACCAAAAACCAACCGAAGTCACGGTATTTATGTGTCACGAACAATTGTGGTTGACTCGGCTCGGAAGGGGAGGTGGAATGGACCCGTGCGCACTAGAAGGGCACAAGAGCACCAATCAAGCTGCATCTGGCATCCATCCCGGGTTTAAAGGGCATTTGGAACGTGCAAGATCAAGTGCGCGTAGTGTGAAGCCATTCTATGTTCTCTTTTGAGTTAAAATAGAAATTTTCGATTCGTTTTAACATCATGAGCAATGTATAATCAACATATAAACAAGCATGAATAAGCATAATCAACAAAAATGAGCAAGCATGAATAAGCTATTTACACAAGCAATCAAGCAAGAATCACATGGACAAACAAAGCCAAAACTTGTACATACAACAAATTGTGCACAACCAAAGAATTCTTTGAAATCAAAACTTCACAAGAAAGAATCCTTTTGAAAACCATTTGCAAAATAAGTTGTGCACAACAAAAGATTCAAAAAATTTTACAAAATGGGTTATGCACAAGGAGGCTTTGAAAACCCAATTTTATGTCCAAAAGACATGTGCATAACCAAGCTTTAAAAACCAAGTTTTAGCTAAAAAAGCAGAAGGTAATGTGCACAAACAAATCTGTAAATTTGGAACCTGGATAAGCAGAAGCAAAAAGGGACACAGAATGTTTCTGCCCTGCACAAAATTGTTAAATTTTGAAACATTCTGTTCCTTGCCCAACATAGCCGTACGGCTATAGCATCCTGGCAATTATTTTTTGCAGTTTTTCAACTTCTGATCATCAAGCCCCAGTTTATTGCATTTCCAGAACAGTTTCCACTCCAGAAGATTCAAAAGGAAACACAGCACACACAAAACAAACACAAAAGTTAACGAAAACAGGGGACAGGAGTTTGACCCACACAAAAGTGTCCTCAAAGCTTCTAAAAAGAAGTTTGCAAACACTTTACTCCCCAGCAGAGTCGCCACTATAAGGATCCCACCCCGTGACAAAGGAAATGAAGGGGTTTTCGTTTCGAAGGGCGAAAAAACCAAACACGGTTATCACGCAAAACATAACAGAGTCGCCACATTTGTTAATTATTTAACCCAACAAATGGAAAGGTTAGATATTCTATTAGTTCGGAGGTCAGGTTACACCTTGGGAAGAGTTTTACGTCACCCAATTCACCTCGGATAGGACCGAGTCTCCCTAACGTTAGTTAACAAAAGTGCATGTGTGTGTGTGTGTGTGTTTCAAAAATGGGAGAAACTGATATTTTAACAAAACTGGTTAATTATTTAACAGAAAAGGGTTATTTTGCAAACATTTCAGTCAGAAAGGGAAGAAACTGGAAAA
Organism: Campanula takesimana; assembly: GCA_026119855.1. Classification (NCBI taxonomy): domain Eukaryota; kingdom Viridiplantae; phylum Streptophyta; class Magnoliopsida; order Asterales; family Campanulaceae; genus Campanula; species Campanula takesimana. The sequence continues at coordinate 1,745,904 of JAOWBW010000084.1, forward strand.
TGCACTCCCTAGCCAAAGTAGCCGTACGGCTAGGGAGAGCATTCCAAGGGTTTTTGACAGTTTATCAAAAAACTGTCCAGTTTCAGGCAAAACAGAGTGTTCTTGCTGAAACTGGACTGTGATGATCATTTTAAATTATTTTATTTAACAAAAACATGGATTTAATCATACCTATGTCATTGATCACAAATTAGACACCAAAAACAATGGTTTTGGGTGTGATCAAGACAATCATTAGGGAAATTTTGAGAAAGGTGATGAACATGCACTTTGGGCCAAAATTGTCATTTGATGAGTAAAGATTAAAACTTTACCATCAAAATTGACTTTTTATGAAATATTAACCTTGAGGGACTACAAAAACAACATAAAGATCTAATCTTTATGACCCAATCTTAGGGATTTTTGGCTAGATCAAGGTTGGGATGATAAAGATTGAGCCTTTATCCCCCAACATGATCATCATGGCCTAGTTTGTGTAATACCAACATAAAGACATGAGCTTTCACCTTGATAAAAAGATATTTAATCTATTTAGAACAAGAAATTAAACCATGATCATCCTTAGGTTTGAACCTCTTTCACACAAAAGTATGAAGGGCACCTTGAATCATGCTCATGGTTTAGTTCACATTATATGTATATATATATATAAGATATATATGCTTGAAATGGACAAGTCTTGTAGTAATATAATATATGTATGCTTGAAATGGACAAGTCTTGCAAGAATGTAAATTTGCTTGAGAGGACAAGTTTTACAAGAATGTAAACAAGAACAAGTAATGTGATTAACAAAGCAAAATAGAGTTGAGATAAAGAGAAGATGGGGGAAGGGGACCTCACCTATGATGGTTCTAGTCTATCTTCCTTTCCTTCACTCAATTATAAGGGTGATTTCTCTCTCAGACACGATTTCTGCAGAGTTTCCCCTATCTAAACAATATTCTTCCCCCCCTGAAATGATCAGCATGGGGTTCAATTTATAGGGACTGAGGGTGCCAACATAGCCGTACGGCTCAACCCCTCAAGTACCCAAACCATCTGTACGACTCGACTTGGCGAGCTTCTGGATTTTTCTAAGTTTAATTCCAGTTCAGTCCTGGAATATTAGGTTTATCCTAGTGAGGTCCTAGCCCATTGGTTTATCCCTAAATGGTACTAAGAATTCCTCTAAAGTAGGTCAAATTCAGATTGGGGTACTTACAATGACTTGTAAATCGTCGTGTTTGCCCCTTCAAAAATTGTGCACGACATACGACCTAATGAAAGTTATTTTTTCCATCTAGTTTTTCATTAGATTGTAATAAAAGATCACCGTGAGAACGCTCGATAATTAAATTACAAATGTTAGTAGAGTTGGGCAACTAAAATACAATTTGACTTTATTATTTAACAGGCCCTTGAATCACTAATGATAAAAAATGTTCCTGCCCCAAATTAGGAAGGGATCGAACCTTCAAATTCTGTTTTTAGAGGGGAGACTTTGAGAGCACACCTAGTCCTTATTGTTATTTTCTTTAATTTTACTTAGAGGTTTGCAAACTAGTAGCGTAGCTGCGTTGATTATTAATCTTGATTATCCTAGATTATTCTAGAAAGAGTTTTGGTTCAAGTTATTTTATCTTGGTACATGTTTCTTGATACCAAGAGTCTAAGAGTTATTAGTTTAAGATAAGTACAAGTCATTTCATATTCTTGTTTATGTTCATTGTTTTTTTATGTCTTGTAAGCCTATAAATAGGCATGTCATCCTAGTTTCAAAGCGTGTCAAGAAAATAAGTTTAATATAGTTAAAGTTCTTCTCCATATTTTATCCTTTTTCTCTATATTTTATATTTCATCCAATAGAAACATCAGAGCCCACAAGGGCAGCCATGAAGGGTGGTACGAATGGTGGTGGTTGTCAACCCAAAATTCCTATCTTGGATGGGAAAAATTATGCTCAATGGCGTATTCAAATTATGGTACTTTTTGACTATCAAGAGTTGCTTGAAGTCGCAGAGGATGGCATAGGAGTGCTTGAGGAGAATGCAAATGATGCGCAAAGACAAACACATCAACCTGCTTTCAAGATAGACAGAAGGTGTTATATTACATCCATTAAGGAGTTAACGATGTGGTTTTTGATAAGATTGCGGGAGCAACTATGTTAAAAGAAGTGTGGGATATTTTGGAGAATTCGTTCAAGGGAGTTGACAAGGTTAAAAAAGTAAAACTCCAAACATTGAGGCAAAGGTATGAACTTCTTGGAATGGAGTCTTCTGAAAGCATTTCAGATTATGTTAGTAGAATACTTCCTTTAACAACATAAATGAATTCATATGGAGAAAAGGTTGAAGATTTAGCAATTATGGAGAAAAATTGAGAACACTCACACCTCGATTTGAGTATGTTGTGACAGCAAATGAGGATTCCAAAGATATTTTGACGATGACAGTAGATGAATTTTCAGGCTCATTGCAAGGAAACGAGCAAATGAATAAAGGATAAGTCAATTGAGAAATCGGTCGAGCAAGCATTACAAGCTTCTCTTGTCAATTCCTCAAATAAAGGGGGACAAGGTGGAAATACTCAATGTTACGAATATGGCGGTGGTTCTTGTGGAAGAGGAAGAGGACAAGGTCATGACTGAGGTCGAGGACGTGGTTACTATGGTCGAGGTCGAGGTGGAGGTGATAACAACAACAACAACAACAACAACAACCGAGGAGGAGATAGAGAACAAATAAATGACCATGGAGGTACAAACGATCATCAAAATAATTCATTTAACTACCGAGGACGTGGTCGAGGTTAAGGAAGAGGACGTGGTCGAGGAAGGTATGAAAAATCAAATGTTAAATGTTATGAATGTCATGAATATGCTCATTATGAAAATGAGTGTAAATATAGAGATAACTTTGGAGATGGAGAAGAAGCTCAATTTGCAAGAGAAAGTTGAAATGACGATGGTCAAATTCTTTTGATGGTAACAGCGGTGGCTGAAGATACCGGTTACTACACCTGGTTCCTTAAAACGGGTTGCACAAATTACATGTGTGGATAAAAGGAGTTTTGTTGATCTTGATGAGACGGTGATGTCATTAGTCAAGTTTGCCTATGATAGCACAATACCGGTGATGGGAAAATGAAGAGTTCTCATAAAATTGAAGAATGGAGATCACAAGTATATCTCGGACGTGTTCTATGTTCCGGATATGAAGAGCAATCTTTTTAGCTTGGGACAAATTTTGGAGAAAGGATATGATATGCTGCTACATGACAACCAACTCACCATGTTTGATAGGCAAGGTGCACTCATTCTAAAGCCCCCTCTTTCGGAGAATAGAATGTTTCGAGTTGATATTGAGTGTGATTCTTATCCGTGCTTCAATGCAATTGTGAAAGATGAATCTTGGTTGTGGCATTTGAATTTTTGTCACTTGAATTTTCATAGCTTAAAGTTGTTAACTCAAAAGGAGATGGTTAGAGGTTTGCCTACCATTAATCACCCCGAACAATTATGTTAAGGATGTATTGTTGGAAAGCAACATAGAGCTCCGTTTATAGTTGGAAGAACTTGGTGGACAAGGAGGCCTCTTGAGCTCATTCATTCGGATGTGTACGGCCCACTCAATGTGTTGTCGAATTGGAATAATCAATATTTTCTTACTTTCATTGATGATTTCACAAGAAAAATTTAGGTCTATTTTCTTCGAACAAAGTCCAAAGTTTTTGCTTGTTTTAGAGAGGTCAAGACTCTTGTTGAAAAGAAAAGTGGTTATTTTCTTTAATGTTTGTAGACTGATGGTGGTGGTGAATATGTTTCTAATGAGTTAGTTGTGTATTACAAAGAGCAGGGAATAGAGCATGAAGTGACATTTACCTATACACCATAGAATAATGGAATTGCCGAGCAGAATAACCCAACAATTTTGGATATAATGAGAAGCATGTTGAAAGCCAAGGGGATGCCGAATTCATTTTGGGCAGAATCTGTCTCATGTACAAGTCATTTCTTGAATAGGTGTCCATCAAGAAGTGTTAAAGATGTTACACCCAGAAGCGTGGACTGGTTTCAATCCAAGTGTAAAGTATCTAAAGGTGTTTGGTAGTATTGCATATGCTCATGTTCCAGCCGAGAGAAGAAGGAAGCTTAATGATAGATGAGAGAAGATTGTTTTTGTGGGTTACAAGGCTAGTGGATACAAGTTGTTAAATCTAATTACAAAGAAGGTGATCGTGAGTAGAGATGTGTTGTTCGCCGAAGATGAAGCTTGGAATTTGGAGGTTGATGTTAAGAATGATTCTTGATGCACTTCCATTTCCATTCCTGAAGATGAAGTGGCTCAACAACTCCTAAATGCAGTCATTAAAGAATAGGTGGTGGAACTAGTTTCTCCTACTACACAAGTGCCGACACCTCAGTCCTCTTTGGCAGTTGAAAGACCGAGAAGGAATAGCCAGCTATCTACCCGTTTAGAAGGTTTTAAGGTAACTCGTGATGATGAAGTTAACGATGATGAAGATTTGGTACGTTTTTCCATGTGTTGCAGATAGTGAGCCAGTCAGTTTGAGGAGGATGTCCAAGATCCAAGGTATTCAAGCAATGCAAGAGGAGATAAGAGCCATTGAGAAGAACAAGATGTGGCAACTAGTTGAGATTCCAAAAGGAAAGAAAGCCATTGATGTGAAGGGGGTCTTTAAGATAAATATCAAGGCAAATGGTGAGATTGAAATACATAAATCAACGCTTTTTGTGAAGGGATATGAGCAAAGTCCCAGTTATGATTACCAAGAGGTATTTTCTCCTATAGTGATAATTGGGACTGTTAGATTGATAATTGCCTTAGCGGCACACAAGCAATGGAAGATTCATCAAATGGATATCAATTATGCTTTCTTAAATGGGCCTCTTGAAGAAGAAGTTTTTGTGAAGCAACCACCTGGTTTTGTGAAGAAATAGAATGAAGATATGGTGTACAAATTGCACAAGGCGCTATATGGATTGAAGCAAGCACAGAGATCTTGGAACAACGCATTGAATCTTTCTTCATTGTGAATGGGTTTGAAAAGTGTCCTTCCGAGCATGCCTTATATGTTAAGACAAATGGTGTAGGTGATATGCTATTGCTTTGCATATATGTTGATGACCTGATGTTTACGAGCAACAATAGTAGCATGATTGAAGAATTCAAGAAGTCGATTATGCGTGAGTTCAAGATGAGTGATCTTGGATTGATGTCATATTTTCTTGGCATTGAAGTTTATCAAAAGAAAGATGAAATTTTTAGTTGTCAAAATAGATATGCTACGGATATCTTGAAGAAGTTCAGAATGTTTGATTGCAATCCTGTGAGGACTCCCATGGAAGTTGGCACAAAATTGTCCAAAGATGGTGATGATGCGAAAGTTGATTCAAAATATCTCAAGCAAATTGTTGAAAGCTTGAGATATCTCACATGTACGAGGCCAGACATTGCCTTTGGAGTTGGTTTGATTAGCAAATACATGGAGTTCCCTCGTCATTCTCACCTCCAAGCAGCAAAGAGGATTTTGCGTTATTTTAAAGGAACAATTGATCATGGTATGTTTTATTCTTCATCCAACAATGGTGAGAGAGTTGGATACTCGGATAGTGATTGGTGTGGAGATCCCAATGATCGCAAGAGTACTTCATGTTATGTGTTCAATTTTGGTGCAACTGCTTTCTCTTGGTCATCAAAGAAGCAGTCAATTGTGGCACTATCTACATGTGAAGCGGAGTATGTAACAGTGGAGACAAGTGCATGTCAAGCGAAGTGGTTAAGGAATATGTTGAAACAGATTCATGTTCGAGTTGAAGGTCCAACAAAGATTTTTGTGGACAATATTTCTACAATTGATTTGGCAAAGAATCCTGTAACGCACGGGAGGAGCAAGGATATTGATAGTTGTTTTCATTTTCTTCGTGATCAAGTTGCAAGGAACGAGATTTCGTTGGTGTACTGCAAGTCCGAAGATCAAGTGGCAGACATTCTTACAAAGCCGTTGAAGTTCGAAACTGTTGGCAAGCTCAAGCGGATGATGAGTATGACGAATCAAGATTAAGGGATGATGTTGAAGATTAAACTTAATTATTCTAGATTATTCTATAAAGAGTTTTGGTTCAAGGTATTTTTCCTTGGTACATGTTTCTTAATACCAAGAGTCTAAGAGTTATTAGTTTAACATAAGTACAAGTCATTTCATGGTCTTTTTTATATTCATTGTTTTTCAAGTCTTGCAAGCCTATAAATAAACATGTCATCCTTGTCTCAAAGTGTCAAGAAAACCAGATTTATGAATAATACTAGAGGCACAAAAAATTCAAAAAATTTGCTCACAAAATCTTAGATGTCATGATTTTATTGGTGTTTTTAAGTAGAGTGTGGCGAGTCCATTATCGATGCAACCAATAAAATATCGCCACCTCATTTCGTGAGCAAGATTTTGTGAACTTATTTTGTGCTCCTAGCATTGCTCCAGATTTATATAGTTAAAGTTCTTCTATTTTATCCTCCTGCTCTATATTTTAAGTTACATCCAACGAGCTGAACCAACGACTCATATTCAATCTTTTATGAGGCTTTGACCAATAAATCCTACAGCAAAATAAAAACAACCTTTAAGGACTAACATTTTCGAAACTACCAAAAAGTCCCTGAAATTTTTGTTGGACAGTAATACCCTTGGTTGTAAACATACTATCACATGCGCTGACTCTCGTTGTTCTGGCGCTAAGCGGAGAGCGCGGATACTTCCTGCGCTTTCTCCTCTGGTCTCTCCTTTCTCCTCTCTCTCTTCTTTTTTTTTTCCACCCAAAATTTTAAATACAATATCTCAAAATCTAGAAATCAAAAAAATGATCTAAAACTACCATTTTAATCTTGTCATCAAAACGAATAAAAAAAGTCTAGTCAATACATGATTTAAATTTTAGAAATAAAAATTTTCACATGTAAAAATATGAGAATTTTATTTTTCGTTGATAAACTAATTTCACAGTTATATGATTACACAGTTGTGTGATTCACAGTTGTGTCATTTTTTATTTTTCACTTGTAAAATTATTCTTCAACTGATTTCACAGTTGTATGATTACACTGTTGTGTGATTCCACTAAGATACACATTTCTCATTTGTTCATAATTGAGTCTAAAAACTGATAAACTCATATCTCAATTTTTAACAATTGTTACTCAATTTCTCGATTAAGATAAATTGATTTCACCGTTATGTAAATTCATGGTAGTGTAATTTCACATTTGTGTGATGTTATATGCTTTTTAAATAATTGATAAATCAATTTATCAGTTGTTTAAAGATAAGTGTTTAGTTAATAAATGCATTGTCACATAACTTTGAAACAATCGATAACCCAATTTATCACTTATGTCTTACTCGTGAACGATTGAAAAATGCATTTATCAGTTGTTTAAAGTTTAAGAAGAAATGAGTTACCACATATTTATAAACAACTGATAACTGAATTTTTCAATTATTCAAAATTCACACTTGTTCAAATTTTTAAAATTAAAAAAATGATCAATCCTCTTTAAATAACTGATCAATCCTCTTTAAAATTAAAAAAAATGATCAATACTTACTTTTTTTTGTCACAACAAATTCTTAATAAACTAAGAACCAGCAAATTTAAAATAAAACCAATTTTAGATCAAAAAAGGTACAACTGAGCATACCAGTGTTCTCAAAATTTCAAACTTTAATTACATAATACTACTTCAAGAGTCAAAATAATAATAATAAATAAATAAATAAATAATCAGGACTCTGAAACAGGGATGTGGGTGTTGTCTTGTAGAAAGCTAGAGAAACTTGCTTAACTCTTGGTCGGATCTCCATCAAAAAGCTCAACTCAAAAGCTGGTAAAACCACTTTATAAATTTCACATCCAATCAAGTTACAAACTGTGATAATAATCACTTTACCTTCTCTTTGAATATTATTGCATACGAAACTGAACTAAAATCTTTGACCCCAACTTTGGTGGTCTTGGTCCTCACCGTCAAATTAGTCTCAACTCTTAAGGGACAAAACAGACCTAATGAAACAAAAAGATAAACAGTTAAAGTCACTGGTTGGTTAAATATTCAAACAAACGATGGTTTATGTACATAAAACCTCAACAGCAACCCATCTGAATGCATCCCATACCCAGTTTCAACTCCATGAAACCCCAAACACAGTAAACCCAAATCCACTGCAATCTCTTATGGGTTCTTCTTGTTGGTGCGAAAATTGATGTTCTACCTATATACGCGCGAGACGAGAGCAGAGGGAAAGGTTGTTGACGGAGAATGGGTATTGAGCTTGATGCCGATAATGAATATGTTTGTTTGCGACTGTTGGTGCGCCGACAGAATTTGGGGAGAAACGTATATAGCGAGTTTGGGGTTGGGGTAGTATTGTCATTTAAAGTTGTTACAAAAATGAAGATGTTTGTTTGCGACTATTGGTGCGCCGACAGAATTTGGGGAGAAACGTAGATAGCGAGTTTGGTGTTGGGGTAGTATTGTCATTTAAAGTTGTTACATAAAGGGTCAGGGACTCTATGATCGTTTTGATTTCATCCTAGGGATCCTAAGGTAGAATTCAAAATATGCTATTTTTATTGGTAAATTCCATCATGTCTCAAGTGGTAAAAATCTAGGGATGACAATCTATCCGAACCCGCTCCGTATCCGGGACAAACCGCACCGTTGCGGGGCGGGTTTGGTAACCTTTTTTCAAAACCCGGCGGGTCGCGGGGCGGGTTCGGTTGCACTCTAAAACCCGCGGGGCCCCGCCCCGCCCAGTATAATAATATATACATTTAATTACTATATTGTCCCTAACCCATTTCAATTATTACCTCAGCCCCTATGCATTCTATTATTTCCTGCCTTCCTGGGCTCTTTTAAAGGTTGGGCCAAAGCCCAAAGTAGTAAGATTTTGCATGGGCTCTTTTAAAGGTTGGGCCAAAGCCCAAAAGTAGTAAGATTTTGCAGCATACGGGGTGGGGCGGGGCGGCAACGGGTTTGGCAGTTGGCGGGGCGGGGCGGGTTCGGTACAAGGGGGCTTGGTTGAGGGGCGGGTTTGGTAATGAGCAAACCCGCTCCGTATCCGCCCCGTTGCTATCCCTATAAAAATCTCATCTTTTATTTTATTATAGGTGAACGCATGAGATATGGTAAAAAGAAAAACAAAAACTAGATGAGCTCATGTGACATTCAATTGCGACACATATCATACTTGTACCCTAATGTAGGTGTGAATGAATGACTGTAAAATGAGCTGAAGTTCAAAATTACCTCAAATCCATCATATACATATGTCCAAAAAAGCAACCATATTGGTCAATTAGGGTTTATTCACTCCATTAAGTACTGTATACATTTTGTACATATTAAATAGTCGAAATCACAGAGATAGAGAAGATGGGTCACATGGCATGTGACAACCAGCCCAGCTGTGTCCACCCCCTTCCCCTCCCTATTATATACTCTTTCTTACCCTTCCTTGCACTCTCTTTTGACTATCCTTCCACCATTAACAAACACCTTCAAGCTCAAGCTTCACCTCCAATGGCATCTCCATCAATACCTTGATACCACCATAACCCTCCCTAACTCACTTCACATATTCCACCATGAATCTCTTTTCCACTTCAGCTCTCCTCCTTCTCTTCCTCATCTTCCTCTCCCCCTCTCCTCAAGCTTCTTCAGCTTCCATTAATGACGGCGGAGACGACACCCAGAAGCTCCTTTCCTTCAAATCCTCACTCTCTTACTCAACCCAGCTCCAAAATTGGTTACCAAACCACAACCCATGCTCCTTCACCGGCGTTACTTGTAATAGCCTTTCACACGTCTCGTCTATAGACCTTTCCAACACTTTCTTATCCTCTGATTTTGGCTCAGTATCTTCTAATCTCTTGTCGCTTCCTTATTTGGAGAAACTTTATTTGAAGAACTGTAATATCACCGGAACACTCACTTCTGCGGCGAGATCTCAGTGTAGTTCTGTTCTCAGTTATGTAGATCTGGCTGAAAATCAGCTCTCCGGCGAGATTTCCGACTTATCCGGTTTCAAAGTTTGTTCCGGATTACACTCGCTTAATCTGTCACACAATTTGTTCGAGTTTGCGGTTGGTAACGATTCTTCTAAAAGGATGATGCATTTGAGTGATTTACAGCTACTTGATCTTTCCTACAACAAAATTTCCGGCGGTAACGTGGTTCAATGGGTTTTCTCTAACGGCTGCGCTCAGTTGAGTTACTTGTCGTTGAAGGGTAATAAGGTCGCCGGAGCTTTACCGGCGTTTAATTGTCCGAGCTTGGAGTATTTGGATCTCTCTGCTAATAATTTCTCAACTGGGTTTCCGTCATTTACTGATTGCTCTCATCTCCAGCACCTGGATTTCTCGTCCAACAAGTTTTCCGGCGATGTCAGTGCTTCTCTCAATGGGTGTAACAGTCTCACGTTTCTCAATGTCTCCCGGAATCAGTTCACCGGCGGGTTACCGTCTTTGCCGGCAAGTGGCGCTCTGCAATTCGTCTATCTATCCGGCAATGATTATCAAGGCGGGATTCCTCCTCGTTTTCTGGACAATTTGTCTTCAACAATCGTGGAATTAGATCTTTCCTACAATGATTTGTCCGGTATGGTTCCTCAAAATCTCGGTTTATGTTCTTCTTTACAGCTTCTAGACATATCTAATAACAATCTCACCGGCGAGTTACCAATCGATACCCTTCTCAAGTTAAGTAGCTTGAGAAATTTGGCATTATCTTTCAATAATTTCGTTGGTGATTTGCCTGAATCTTTCTCCAAAATGACCAATTTGGAGACATTAGATTTGAGTTCTAATAACATCACCGGTTTGATCCCATTGGGGTTGTGTCAAGATCCTAGAAACAGCTTCAAAGTGTTGTACCTTCAGAACAATATGTTGACCGGACCGATACCGGACAGTCTGAGCAACTGTTCTCAGTTGGTTTCTCTTGATCTTAGCTTCAATTACCTCTCTGGTACAATACCATCTAGTTTGGGAAAACTTTCCAAGCTTAGAGATCTGATTCTTTGGTTGAATCACCTTCATGGTGAAATCCCACAAGAGTTGATGTACATAAAAACGCTCGAGAACTTGATTCTTGACTTCAATGATTTGACCGGGTCAATACCATCTAGTTTGAGTAATTGCACTAACTTGAATTGGATTTCTTTGTCGAATAATATGTTGAGTGGTGAAATACCGGCTTCTCTTGGTAGTTTGGCTAATCTGGCTATTCTTAAGCTTGGAAATAACTCTTTTTCTGGTAGCATCCCGTCAGAGCTTGGGGATTGTCAGAGCTTGATATGGTTGGATTTGAACACAAATTTCTTGAATGGGACTATCCCACCTGCTTTGTTCAAGCAATCGGGTAAGATCGCAGCTGCATTCCTTACGAGGAAGCAGTATGTATATATCAAGAATGATGGGAGTAAGCAATGTCATGGGGCAGGGAATTTGCTCGAGTTTGGTGGCATCAGGCAAGAACAGTTGGACAGGATCTCGGGTAGGCACCCTTGTAATTTTACTAGAGTTTATAGGGGAATGACTCAGCCGACATTCAACCATAACGGGTCGATGATATTTCTTGATCTTTCTTACAATGATTTGGAGGGAGGTATCCCGAAGGAGCTTGGCTCGATGTATTATCTCTCTATTTTGATCTTGGGTCATAATGATCTCGCTGGTCCACTTCCTGATGAGCTTGGAGGTTTGAAGAACGTAGCGATTCTTGATCTGTCGTATAATAGATTCAGTGGCTCGATCCCACATGCCATGACAAGCCTTACTTTGCTCGGTGAGATGGATTTGTCGAACAATAATTTGTCCGGACCGATCCCTGAGTCCGCTCCATTTGATACATTTCCTGCAGATAGGTTCTTGAATAATTCTGGGCTTTGCGACTACCCTCTTCAGTCTTGTTTGGATTCACGTGGGAAATCGAACGGCTCACATCAGAAGTCAAATCGCAGACAAGCCTCCTTAGTGGGAAGTGTGGCAATGGGTTTGTTATTCGCCCTGTTCTGCATCTTTGGCTTGATTCTAATCCTAATAGAGGCGAGAAAAAGGAGGAAAAAGAAAGAGGCGGCCCTTGAAGCTTATGTAGAAAGTGGTAATTCCCATTCTGGTCAAGGAAATAGTGCTTGGAAATTCACTAGTGCTCGTGAGGCGTTGAGCATAAGCCTTGCAGCATTTGACAAGCCTCTTCGAAAACTCACTTTTGCAGATCTTCTCGAGGCCACAAATGGCTTCCACAACGACACCCTTGTGGGGTCCGGAGGCTTTGGTGATGTGTATCGAGCTCAGTTGAAGGACGGAACAATCGTAGCCATCAAAAAACTAATCCACGTCAGTGGACAAGGCGATCGCGAATTCATGGCAGAAATGGAAACAATTGGGAAAATCAAGCACAGAAACCTCGTCCCCCTCTTGGGCTACTGTAAAGTGGGAGACGAAAGGCTCCTAGTTTACGAGTACATGAAGTTTGGAAGCTTAGAAGACGTTTTGCACGACCGCAAGAAAATCGGGATTAAACTAAATTGGGCAGCGAGAAGGAAAATCGCGATCGGGGCAGCACGAGGATTAGCTTTTCTTCACCACAACTGCATACCCCACATCATTCATAGAGACATGAAATCGAGCAACGTTCTTCTAGACGAAAATCTTGAAGCGAGGGTGTCTGATTTCGGAATGGCTCGACACATGAGTGCAATGGACACGCATTTGAGTGTCAGCACATTAGCAGGTACCCCAGGATACGTCCCGCCCGAATACTACCAAAGCTTTAGATGTTCAACAAAAGGCGATGTTTATAGCTATGGGGTCGTTCTTCTCGAGCTTTTGACAGGAAGACAACCGACTGATTCACCCGATTTTGGTGATAATAATCTTGTGGGGTGGGTGAAGCAACACGCTAAGTTGAAAGTAAGTGATGTTTTTGACCCGGAGCTTTTGAAAGAGGATCCTGGCTTAGAGATTGAGCTTTTGCAACATTTGAGGGTGGCTTGTGCTTGTCTGGATGATCGGCCATGGAGACGGCCCACAACGATTCAAGTCATGGCTATGTTTAAAGAGATCCAAGCGGGGTCAGGTTTCGATTCCACGTCGACGGTAGCTGGAGATGATGATAGCAGTTTTAGTGCAGTTGAAGGGGTAGAGATGACCATAAAAGAAGATCATGAACTGGGCAAGCAGAGTTGATCCAAGTTTTCAGCCCCTACCCCTAGCCCTACCCACCCACCACCTTCCCCCACCCACCCACCCACCACTTAAACTGGTATAAATCTCTCCTTCTCTTATGTTGTATTTGTAACATTAAATGTATGTATGTATGTATTTTAGTGATCTGTTGAGGGAAGAAAAATTAAGTCTTTGTTATTATACATGAAAAGGGTTTATAAAATTTCAATGTAGAAGTGTTTGTACAGTACAAGAATAGGGTGTAAGTTTGTTTATGGCACTGTTTTGGCAAAAATTAGTGTGTGTGTGTTTCAGTGGTGGAACAGAAGACATTGAATTCAGATCTAATCTAATCCATAAAAAAGGGGCTGTTGGATCTATGACTTCATTGATGGTGACCAAGTGAAGTGAAGGCCTCCTTTTGGTTTTTTTTTTCTCCTGGCTAATTTCTCTTTCTTTCATCATAATTTCTTACTTTTATATCTCTACTTCATTCTTTACTTCATTTACGAATCCCTCTGTTTTTGTTTAGTTCTGTTTACTTTTTGTCAATTTTACTTCATTTACAAATATTCCGTTTGTTTTTTCGCCAAATTTTGGGAAAAATGCGTTTTTTCAAACGCTTAGGAAAAACGTGTTTTAAAAAAAAACGCGGTGACATTTTTGTAAATAATCAGAACTTCTCAACGGTTCTGGATATGAAAGTGATAGCCAGAACCTTTGAAGGTGATAGCCAGAAGGGTTCTGGATATCAATATAAAGCCTTCTGGATATGAGATTGATATCCAGAACATTTGAAAGTGGTAGCCAGAAGGGTCCTTGATATCAGTATAAAACCTTCTGTTCATCAATATAAAGTCTCCTGGATATGAGATTGATAACAAGAACTTTGAAAGTGATAGCCAGAAGGTTTTGAAAAACATGTTTTTCCTAACCATTAAGAAAAACGCGATTTACAATAAACCAACCCTTAGTTTTTTTAGTCTGTTTACTTTTTGTCAATTTAAGTGTTTTATCTGATTGTTCACAACTCTAAAATGGTAAGTCTATATTATTCTTTATTTAATGGGACACACTTGTTGCACAACACCCACTCAGCTATTAATATTAAATATATTTTCTTTTCTTAAAACCCATTGGTCAATATGAAGAAAGGAAGAAGACGGAGGAAGTAATTTTTTTTAAAGAAAGTAATTAATGTCAAAATGTGCACCCTTGTCATTCCGAAGAATCTGAGCAAGCACATTCCTGGTTCCACTTATTGAGCCTTTCCTCAAGCCTTTGCTTGCGGAATTTTACGTTCCCCTCCCTCTTTTTCTCCCAATGGGATTAATCTCACTTCCCATGGGGGTTTAAAAAATTATATAAATGTTGAGTAACGATTGTTCGAAGACTCGACCCAATATATATTCTCACGGCCGTAAACGAGCTGAGTCGAGCTTTGGGGTGTCGAGCTCGAGCACGTTTAAAATCACTGGCGGGGCTAGAGCCGTCAATTCGGGACAACGGGACGGGACAAAACTATGATATCCCGCCAACTATACGGGACGGGACGAGACAAAACTATGATATCCCGCCAACTATACGGGACGGGACGAGACAAATTTATCGCGGGACGTAAATACCCCGTCTCATCCCAAATCACCTCGGGACACGGGTCAATTCGGGACAAAGACGGGATAGGTTGACGCGATCACCGGATAAAAAACTTTGTAGGTTCTGTGATCTTTTCTTTCCAGACTAACATTTTTACTTGTAATAAACTCCTTTCATGTGCTCGTTTTCCAGAGCTTCCTCGAGCTCTTTGAGTTAGTACCTCCTCTTCCTGATCTTGACGGTGGCTTTTCTGATAACGTTGTAGTCGATTTGCAGAGCTTCCTCGAGCTCTTTGACTGAGTCGGGTTTGGTGAAATAGGTATATAAGAGGTAGACACCATCCATATAATTGTTCATCTCTCTGGCTTTGTTTTTTTTTTTTTTTTTTTTTTTTTTGATGCAGTAGGCCAGTGGAATTACCCCTCTGTTGAAAATCTCCACGTACATCGCACCCCCAGCAATAAGCAGCTGTTAACAATTAAATCAGTTGACAAAAAATGACCCATCGCCATGTTTTTGCAGGGAAATTTTTTCAAGTGCCACGAACACGATTGTGATTTTTTCATCAAGTGCCAAGAATGGAAAATGTCAACATAACTCTGCAGTAGTAAATAGTTTTAAAAAACATACTACTTCTACTTGAGCAAGAATTTTCAAAAAAATACGGGACGTCCCGTCCCGTCCCATCCCATTTTGTCCCGCGTTCCATACGGGACGTCCCGAGTTCCATACGGGACGTCCCGAATAGCCCCGTATTTTTTCGGGATAAGAATATACTGTCCCGTCCCGTCCCATAGCGGGACGGGACGTCCCGACGGACGGTCCCGAATTGTAGGCGGGGCTACAACAAGGAGAAAGGGGGCAATTGCCCCCCTCAATTTTTGAACTTGACAATTTAGTAGTACAAGATTTATATAATTTTGCTTTTCACCCTTAAAAATATATTTTTGCCCCCCCCCCCTTGAATTAAGAAAAATAAACACTATTTAAAATTTTTGCCCCCATTAAACCTAACATTAGGTATTTTATTATAATAATCTACGTTTAAAATATTTTTGCCCCCTTAAAAAAAATCTGGCTCCGTCACTGTCTAAAACTTATCGAGCTCGAGTCCGCTTGTTTTGTTCGAGTTATAGTCAAATCGAGCTCGCAAACAACTCGAGTCGATATCGAACTAGAGTTTTAACGAGCCGAGCTCGACCTTAGGATTTTTTTTCCTATAAAAATGTGTTCTTAACGAGCTTATCGAGTCGAGTTTGAGCTTATCGAGCTGAGTTCGAGCCGGTCAAAAACAAAAATGTAAGTTTGATTAGCTTATCGAGCTGAACTCGAGCTTTTAACGAGCTACACGAGTCGAACACCGTCGGCTCGATTACTTAACAAGCTTGAAACTCAGTTCGAGCTCGAGTCGAGTTACAACTCGAGCCCACTCGAGTTCAAACTTTTTTGACTCTGATCTTTTTTTTCCTGATACCTTATGTTCACTTACTAACTAGTGGATCCCACCGATCGGCTGATGGAAATGGACTGACTACCGGCCGGTGCTACCTTAACTGAGTTGAACGAGAAAAGTAGGAGCTTGATTATGAGACTACCTGCTCAGTGCTCCTCCCTCATGCTCTCTTCCCCCAGACCTGGTTCTTCAAATACTATCGAGATTCTTCGGTATCGCTAGGTCTTTATGTATCCCAATCCAAGCTCGAGCAGGCTCGGTTTGCATAATAGCCCTACTCACACACTAGGCACTAAGCCTAAACACGTTAGGCATACTTTGTTCAGCACATGCCCGCTTAAAAGGCCGTGGATGTTAAGTGATGGGTGGAGACTTATGCTATCATAATTAAAGTTCACACATTTTTTCGAAGAAAAATGAGGAATATTACATATTGGCTTGACTAGTTAATTTTTTTTTCTAAAACAAATAAAGATGCATGGAGTAGTAAGGAATGAACGAAATTGGATCGTTCAAATGTGATGATCTTACATAGTACTTGATGACGCCAAAATCTGGTTGGATCAGCCTTCGTCTAGCGGTTCGGATAATCCCAGCAACAGTTCTTGATGGCCGGAGCTGCACACACGAAACAAACGTAAACTACACCGGGGCTTCACCGGCGAAGGCCCTCCGGTGTCAGAATAAGGATATGGGTGATTAGAAATAGAGAAAATCAATTGACCAGATTAGAGCCAAAAGTTCGTTACCCTTCTCTTGTTGTGGGGACCTGTTTATATAGGCGTGGGTGAATGAGTCCCAGCTTGTTAGAGAAGCTAGGATGCCCGTCTTGATGTAGGACTCGCATTCCTTGGAGATAGACTCCTGATAAGGATGGATGATATCCTGTTATCTGGTATGAGAGATATCCTTGTTTAGATAAGGATTCATCAGTGTCAGAGTTGTAACATAACTCTGTAAGAGGTTTCCCAACGATACTGGGAGATTTCTGATGTAAATCGGCCCGTCATCTAACTCGGCTCGTCATAGAGGCCGGCTAGGGATTAGGCTTCTCGGACTCGGCCCAGGCAAGGACTGCCTGCTCGGCCTTACTGATGTCGGCCTATAAACATGGGCTTCTCGTGAGTGGACCTCTCGGTATAGGTCTGTTAGGCATGTGGGCCCAGAGTATCTGTGCTCCGTTTGCCCAAGGCGGTTTATGTCGTTCAGTGGCCCCCGAGTTTCTATCTCGGCATGGCGAGCAGAAATTGTTGGTATTTAATTTCTGATTGATTGATGTGACAGTTGTAGCCGCCAAAATCCTCGCTTTGATTTGCTGATGCCAATAGGATTTAATGCCAATTGAATCATTGTTCTTCTTGGAATGGGGAAAACTCCAGTTGGATTCTAATTATGAATAATATTAATTACCCTTCAACTAACTCCCTCTTAAGTAATATAAATAGAGGATCCACCCTTTAATTTTTCACATTATCCTTACCTTCTTTTCTTCTTCCAAGCTTCATTCATGGCAAAAAGAGACTATGATAATGCTTTCCCAGAGGAATATGATTCCTCGGAAGATGCAGAAAACTCGCCCGTCCCAAATGATCAAGAATCTGATAACGGCTCCTCACTTCCCCCTGATGATCACTGTCAGGATGGTGAAGACTCGGATAATAGCAATCGTGAATGGGAGGAGCCCTGCGTCGAAGGTAGTGATGAAGATTCAAGTGATGATAAGGACAGCAGTTCCAGCGAGGTGGATGAAGAGGACGAAGAAGAAGAAAGAGACTTCAAAACTTTCCAGGAAGAGATGGAGTGGTATCGAAAGAACCAAAATAAATAGTTTCATGTTGATCCAATGATAGTAGTAACCCTTTTTCTCTTTTTCTTTTTTGTATAGGCCAAGCCCCCGGCCTTGCTATGGGGGTCTTTTGTTAAATATATATATATATTGGGGTTCTATCCTTGGCCATCTTTGCTCCGATTTTGATTTGATTTCATAGCGTGAACTCCTTGCGTTTCGTATGTCCTTGAATTTTTTTTTATTACCATCACCTTCTACATGATGTCGCTATAAAGTGGTGCCGATCACCTGATCTCAGTCGACATGCCGGCACGGAAAGCATTTTCCTTTATCGTTCAGCCGTAACTTCAATCACCGCCCGACATCGGCCTACCCCTGACCTTTTCTCATCTCGGTCCGGTCTTGTTCTTTGATACCATTTGAGATGTCGGTCCACAGCTGTGGTGTCGGTTATGCCTATGTGCCGAACCCTTCAATGTCGATCCAGCGTCTGGAATATTTGTGATTTTTGAAGCCGACTGGCGTTCCTGCTGTAGGTCTTGGCTTGCCACGTGTCGATCTAACATTGGCCGTCCGTTTGTGTTTTTCAAACGACGGTTATTTCAAACGTTTACCCTTCCCTTCGTACGGCGCGTGTCAGTGATGGGACATTTGCCTCGAAAACGTGGCCCATTAATTGCGCGTCATGATGAGTTCATGGGTGTACGTGCAACCCATGGGTTACGGGTTATAGCAGGGTTGGTCCGAATCATTCCTATCCGACCCGCCCTATATACACCCCCAAAAACCCTCAGAGCTTCACATTTTCAAATTTCCACCAGAGGAACAGTCCTTCCGTTTTCCGGCGAGCTCTTCAACGTTTCCGATTTCCGTTGCAAAGTTCTCCGTTCGGCTCCGATCATCTTCATTTATTCCGTCGGCTAAACCTTTTCTCCCGATCAAATTTCCGACAAAGGTACCGTTCTGACTTTTTCGCCCTTTTCCCTCTTTCTGCCATTGTTGAGATTCTTGGGCATTTAAGTTCCTATTTTCCGTGCTTGATTTCTCGTGTCTGTGTGAGTAGGCTTTAGAAAAAACCTAGCTATTCCTCCTGATATGCTCGGCACCCCACACCTTGATCCCAACGCCATGTTTGGTTTTTACGAGCGGAATAATAGGATTTACATGTTGTCAGAAGGAATTTGAAAAATGTTGTCACTAATGGCAATAAGTGACTTATTGTTTTTGAATAAGACCCCTAGGGACGATTTGAGGTATCCTTCTGGTCTGTTTGCCCCTAAGGCTCTTCCAGGTTGTGCGGAAGGCGTCGTACTCCTTAATACCCTTGATGCCGTTATAAACCACATTTTTCTTCATTATGTTAAAGATAAATCGGCCTTTCGGTCTCGTTTTGAGGGTCCTTCCTTAGCCCCAGTAGTCGAATCGGGGGGGGGGGGGAAGGTCACCTCGTCCTCGTCACGGGATGATTCTAACCCCTTGGTTGCTGCAGGTATGGCCGAGGAAGGTGCTTCCGGGAGGATAGTTGATCGGTTTGATGATGAAGCTGTGACTTCTAGGAGAGGTCGGGATGGGGCTGGTCCCTCAGGGTCAAGTCGCCCTAGGCATCCTATTGGTGGGGATGCTATGATTAGGGACCTTTATGAGAATTTTGAAGTAGACAGGCGAGAGTTCAAATTGTTCTATAGCAAAGCCCGACCCTTCTCCTCTGATGCCGAGGTTAAACAATTTTATTATGATGATGCCCTCCTCCCTTTTTTCTACAAACAGTTTCAGCTTGGGCTTCGGCTCCCTCTTGACCCCTTCATTAATGAATTTCTTGAGGAATGGAACATTGTGCCGGCCCATCTGGGTGCTAACGCGGTCAGGTGTCTTACCGGCTTCATAATCCTTTGTCGTGGTCTAGGCTTTGAACCGTGCATGTCCGTTTTTTTCCATTTCTTCCAATCGTCCTATAATTCCTCCACCAGAACTATTACCATCAAGTCTGAACCCAACAAACCCAAGCTGATGGTTCCCATCTCGAGTGTCGTGAATAAGGTGACGGACTGGAATAGGCATGTGATCAAAGTGGAAAGCCGTCAGGGTTGGGAATTCTTAGGACCGGACCGAGATCCTGTCAAGCCTAAACTGGTTCACCGTCCGGATTGGAGCGCCGCCTTGATAAAGAGGTTGGAGTTGTTTGCTGCTACTGCTACTCTGGATTGGTCCCGGACCGAGATTGATTTCAAATTCCACGTAGAGGCTGGTTTGATGAGGGGGCCGATTGACGGTGCTAAGCCGAGAGTTTTCGTGGAAAGGGGGTATCGACTCCCGGATTGGGTTGTTCACCCAGATCTCGTCTTTTATTCTGACTGCCCTGTGTGCAAGGCCGAGGCCGACAAGTGTCTCAAGGCCAGAGATATTATAGGATGTAATTTCCTTTCCATGCTTGTATTTTTCTGTTTTCCTTGATTGCTTCCAGTCGTCCTTTTAACTCTCTTCTCGTGCAGATCTTTCCATGGAGGATGTCCAGATTATCGAAGAAGAGGAGCTCGACCCCGCCATGGCGGCGAGAAGGAAAAAACAATTATCGCGTACCCGGGGTATCGAAAAGCGCCATGCCGACATGACATCCAGGCAGGAGGCACTGCAGGCCCAAGGAGTCGCCAACATTCCCACGGGCCCCCCTGTCATTCAAGTTGGAGCCGGCGGAGAAGAGGTGGAGGTCGAGACTCTTGAAAAGGAAACCGGGATGGAGAATGTTGATCAGTTACAGGAACACAGTCGAAGTCATGTTGAGGAGGAAATCGACCAGGTGGGTCGTCGGGATAAGAGGCTGAGAGCAGAAGGTGAGGATGATTTAGAGCCCCCGTCTAAGAGAACCCCAACTCGTGGCTCAGCTTCGGCTTTGGGTCCTACTGAGGCCGAGATTAATGATCTGGCCCATGCTCTTGGCAATGTTGTGATCATACCGGATATTGATGATTCCATTAGGTCTGGTCCTGCCCTCAAACTCGGCGCGGCCGTCATAAAAAGGGCCATGAATCAAAGGACTATTCAAAGGTTGGTGGAGACCAGACCGACCTCCACACAGCTTCGGAACCGCAAGGGCCTACTTATCAGTGAGGTATTTGGTATTTCGTTATTTGTTGATTAAAATGTCCTGCTTTTAACGTCTTGATCTTTCCTTTGTAGCTTGCCTCCATTGCCCAGCATGAATATGCGTTGATGCAGCTTGCCATAAGCAACGCTAGGAAGTATGAGGACGAGGTCGAGCCTCTTCGTGCTTCTAATGCTGAGCTGAAGGCCAAAGTCGAAGCTCTTGAGAAGGAGAAGGCCTCATTTGAAGCGGAGTTAAAGAAGGCAGCTGATATGTCGGCAGAGGCTCATGAGACGGTTCGCCAGGCCGAGACGGTGATGAGAACAGCCAAGGAGGAGACTGCTGTGGCGAGGGCCGATTTGGAGAAGGAACGTCAACGAGCGGAGGGCCTTGTGTTAGAGAAAAATGCTGCGGAGGAGAGGCTGGTCCAATTGGAGGAGAGCATTCCGAGTCGGGAGATGCGGGCGGTGGAGGCTTTCAAGAAGTGTGCGGCAATGAAGGCGGCCATTCAAGATGAAGTCGCCACTACCTACAATGATGCTTGGTCAAATCTGTCTCGCCTTCTCTTGATAGACCCCGAAGTTGATATTACTCTTGACAAGCTTGCACGCCTCTACAATCAGGATGCTTACGGTGTTGAAGCTCGTGCTGCCCATTCCTTGATTCCGTATTCTGACAAGGGCCTGAGGGTGATTCATAGCCGAGATCGAAAAGAGGGTAACCCCCCGTGGGTACCTCCGCCTGTTGAGAAGGGGAATCTTGATGAGCTGATTGCTAGTGTCGAAAAGGAAGCTAACGCCGACATTGATTAGTCTGATTTGAACCTCGTTTTTGTTTGTATCTGGTGGCCGGTTTGGCCCAAAACAATGTTTCAAGTATTTATTTTGCTCGGCCTAGCGTTTGCTGGGGGAGCTTAAACACTCGAAATCCTTTGGGTTAGTATTTGTCCTCCTGTGCCTGGTGTTGACCGGGGGGGCGTAAATACTTATTGTTTATCGGTATTTGTATTCCTTGGTTTGTGTTTATCCCGTTCTGTTTAAGTTGCTTTTCCTCGGTTTGAGGTGTCAACAGTCCGAAGTGACGAGGCATGCTAACCGGTTTAGGCTAGGCTGTAGGCCGTGGTCGATCACCGTTATGGCCGTGTCGAACATCTATTGCTCGGTTTTGGCACGCGAGAGCTAGCATTCGAGATTAGTTTCAAATCGTTGGGAGTTCTCTTATCCAGATTTGAGTCTAACCATTAGGACCAGCTCAAGTCGTCTTATATGCTAGTTAGAACTAGGCTTTAGAAGTTATGCATAAGTGTGCTCGTCAACTTCGTTAGGGTGCTAGTTATTGAAACTAGGCTTTAGAAGTCATGCTTTAAGTGTGCTCATCGACTTCGTTAGGTAATCTCGGCATTGTGAATAACGCTAAGAATGTGTTGTGCACTATAATTAAAGCTTGATGTGAATAGGATAAATGAAATTTTATTGATGAAATCAAACTAAGACAACTAGATATCAACTATAGAATTGAAAATTTGATAAAAAGAATAAATAGCTAACCGAGGTGCTACTGATAGTACTTTCTCAAGTGCTCGGAATGCCATGGGTGTTTAAGCTCTTTTCCTTCCGGAGTTTTGAGCATGTAGGTCCCTTCCCGTATAATGTGGGGGATGATGTAAGGGCCTTCCCAGTTTGGCGAGAGCTTATTTTGTTGTGCTTTCAAGTGTGTCGACTCAATTTTTCTGAGTACCCAGTCACCGACCTCAAAGGTTCTCTTTTTCACTTTGCTGTCATGATAGGCCTTGGTTCTTTGCTTGTAATTGATCATTCTGAGTTGGGCGGTTAGCCTTTTTTCGTCAACTAGGTCTAGGTCCAGTAGTCGGTTGTACTCGTTAACGACCTCGTCATAGTTGGTTACTCTGAAAGTCGGCAAGGCCATCTCGGCTGGTGCCATTGCTTCTGAACCGTAAGTCATAGCAAAGGGTGTCTCCCCAGTTGGCCCCCGAGTGGTTGTACGGACGCCCATAAAGCTAGGGGGAGTTCGTCCAGCCACTTTCCTTGACTGCCTTCTAAATTCTTGGTGAGTGCTCTCAAGACAAGTTTGTTGGCGGCTTCGGCTTGTCCATTGCCTTGAGGATGGCTGACTGACGACTTCTTGTGCTTGACTCCCAACCTATTCATCTCCTCGGTGAAAGCATCAGAGAATTGTAGGCCATTGTCAGTCACTATAGTGTGTGGCACGCCAAACCGACACCATATGTAATCATGGATGAAGTTGATGGCGTTCTCTTCAGTGATCTTTGCTAGTGGTTTCGCCTCTACCCACTTGGTGAAGTAATCGACTGCCACAATTACATATTTGTTGCTCCCTTTGGCTAATGGGAACGGTCCAATGATGTCGACTCCCCACATGTCGAATAGCCATGTCGGTATGATCAAGCTTTGTTCTACGGCAGGTACTTTGGGTAAGTCAGAGTAGCGTTGACATTTGTCACATTTCTTTACATAGGCTTGGGCATCCTCCCTTATATTTGGACAATAGTAGCCAAGTGTGATGATCTTGTCGGCAAGGGTTCTGGCCCCCGGGTGTCCCCCACAAACTCCCCCATGTACCTCGGCGAGGAGTTTCTCGGTGCTTTTTGGCGCAACACATCTAAGGAGAGGTCTAGAGAATGACCTTCTGTACAGGATGCCATTCCAGACTATGTATCTTGCCGTCTTCTTTTTGATCGATTTGGCCTCTAACTCGTCCTCAGGAAGCTTTCCCTTCTCCAAGTAGTCTTTGTAGTCGTCGATCCATGTCCTTTCCTCATCATCCAGGAGCAAAATCTCTAGTCTTTCATAAGCAGGCTGGTCGGTATAAATGATTAAGGGATCTGAGTCTTCAGCTGTTGCCATCTTTGAAAGCAGATCGGCTTCCAGGTTGTATTCTCTACCGACTTGCCGTATATCCCAGAACTCAAAATTCTTGGTCAGGTTTAGGACGAGATCTTTGTACTTGGTTAGCATGTGGTTTTCGGTGTTGTATTCTCCTTTAACTTGATTCACCACCAGTTGGGAGTCGCTGTATGCTACCAATCTCGTTGCCCCAAAGAACTTGGCTCTTTCAAGTCCCAGGATTAGGGCTTCATATTTAGCTTGATTATTTGAGGCGGGGAACTTGAACCTGATAAAATCACGTGCAACATGCTCACCGGCAGGGCTAGTCAAGTAGACTCCGGCGCCGCTTCTACCTTGGGTAGTTGACCCATCGGTGTATAGGACCCAACAGTTGGGTGGTAACTCTTCCAAGGGCTCTCTGTCCATAGGGAAATTCCTTTTTCGGGCGGTTGGCGTATGTTCATTTGTGAAGGCGGTCTCGACCAAGAAATCGGCAAGAGGTTGGGCCAAAAGAGTCTTCCTCGGCTTGTAAGTTATGTCGAATTCGGTCAGTTCGATCGACCAGTGAAGTAGGCGTCCTGAGCTGTCCATCTTGTGAAGTATTTTTCTAAGAGGGGCGTTGGTGTAGACCATGATTGGGTGAGCCGAGAAGTAGGGTCGTAATTTTCTGGCCGTAATTACCAAGGCATAAGCAATTTTTTCGGCGTTGAAGTACCTGCTCTCGGTATCTGACAGTGCCTTGCTGACGTAGTAGACCGGCTTCTGGATGCGCCCTCTTCTCTAACGAGTACAGCTGCTACGGCTCGGTCGATGGCTGCTAAGAAGACGTACAATGTCTCTCCCATGACCGGGCTGCTAAGTAGAGGTGGAGAGCCGAGGTAGTCTTTCAGTTGTTGGAACGAGGTCGAGCACTCAGGCGTCCAAGCAAAATCATTCGTTCCCTTCATGGCTTTGAAGAAGGGGAGGGATTTTTCTGCCGATTTGGCGATAAACCTGCCGAGTGCTGCTACTCTCCCGTTCAACCTTTGAACCTCTTTGATACAAGTCGGTTCCCTCATGTCAATCAAGGCTTGGATCTTTTCTGGATTAGCCTCGATGCCTCGCTGAGAGACCATGAAACCTAGAAACTTGCCCGCGGTAACCCCGAAGACGCACTTGCTAGGGTTGAGCTTCATATCGTTAGCTTTCAAGTTGTCAATGGTCTCTTTCAGATCTGGTATATGGCTGCCGATCTTGGTCTTGATCACCATATCATCAATGTAGGCCTCCATATTCCGGCCTATCTGAGATTTGAAGACCTTGTTCACCATCCTCTGATACGTGGCTCCTGCATTCTTTAGACCGAAGGGCATCATGATGTAGCAGTATACGCCGCCTGCAGCTTGAAAGGCCGTCCTTTCTATGTCGTCCTCGGCCATTTTGACTTGATGATAGCCAGAGTAGGCGTCCAAGAAACTGAGGGTTTGATGGCCGGCAATGGAGTCTACGAGCTTGTCAATCCTGGGGAGGGGATAGCTATCTTTGGGACAGGCCTTGTTCAGGTCCGTAAAGTCCACGCACATCCTCCATTTGCCATTGTGCTTCTTTACCATGACGACGTTTGCAAGCCACTCGGGGTATGTTGCCTCTCTTATGATGCCGGCTTTGAGGAGTTTGTCGACCTCGGTTTCAATTGCTTTTTCCTTGTCGGTAGAGAAGACTCGTCTTGTCTGCTTGACCGGTTTGAAGAACTTGTCGACTTCCAGTTTGTGGAGAGCGACAGCTTCCTTTACTCCCACCATGTCATCTACTTTCCATGCAAATACGTCCAAATTGTTTTAGAGTAGGGAGATGAGCTCTTCTCGTTCTTGTTGGGAGAGTTGCTTCCCAATCTTTACCTTCTGATCTGGATAGTCTGGGTTGATGAAGACCTCGTCTAACTGATCCACAGGTTTAAGTTCGGGGCCGTCTCTGAACTCTAGGGTCTCGACAATGATCTGCTTGTCCTTCTCCTTGTCCTCCCCTTCCAAACTTAGGTTTTCCATGTCTAACAATTTCTCGATCTCGGTTTCCATGTCAGTCGGCTGTGTGGCCCCCGAGCTTGGGACGATGGAAAGATCCAAGTTACTCGGCTCTTTCGAAGCTGTGTTCATCGAGATACAGCCGAAGCCGTGTACGCCGTAAGTAACCTCGGCCGTAGTTGGGACGTCGGTGTCAAGAATAACCCACTCTTCAGGTTCATCTTCAACAGTCGCCAATATAACACCGATATGTGGCGTCAAGGTTGTAACCGTGGTTGATTTTGAAACCGTGATTCTTTTATCTGGAGTATCAATCTCCATTTTGGCCTTTGCTTTCCTGGACTTCATCACATGTTCCAAAAAATCTCTAGGCGAGCCTGGGACGCACCCAACTCCAGCCGAGGTGGGGAACTTCACCCTTTGGTGGGGGAGGGAGGCAACCAGTCCCAACTTTCCTTGACTGGGTGCACCTAGGATAGCATGGTAATCACTGTCTAGATCCATGACTATGAAGGTGACCGTGGACGAGGTTTTGTAGGGATGAGTGCCGACTTCCAAGAGTAAGTCGACGGTTCCTTTGGCATCGGCCTTATGATTAGTGAATCCTTCTAGCCTTCCATTAAATGGGGTCAGCATTGTATCAGGAAGTTCCATCTCTTTAAAGGTGCGATAGTATAGCACATCCTTGGCCGCTCCGGAGTCTATGAGGAGCCTGCCTGACTCGCAATTATCAATGCGACCTGTGATGACCAATGGTTGTTCTCTCATTGCACGGTTCCCGCCAACTCATTCGGAGAAAAACTGATCACTTCCTCCCTCTCATGGATCCAGGGAGGGATGTGGAAGACTTAGCTCGTAAATATGCTCCTTGAGTTTCTTGTTTGATGGAATTTCCTCTCTGATCACGCCTATCAACCTGGCCCGAGGTGGCCTGTCTACCTGATCATTGTTTCTTCCCTTGGGCGTTTATTTTCCCTGGCCATGAATTGATTGAGCTTGCCTTGATCGGCCCATTTCTGTAGAATCTTCTTCAGAGCAAAACAGTTCTCGGTGTCGTGGCCGTTATCTCTGTGATAGGAGCAATACTTTGTGGTATCCCTCGGGTATTTCGGGTTGTCTTTTAGAGGCTTGGGGTTGGGGAGATCCACCAGATTCATGATCTCAGAGATCGGTTTATTGAATGTGGTGAATGTCTCGGTCCCCCGGTCCTGTTTTTGCCTTTGCCGTTTCCCCGGTTGGTCCCCTGGGACGAGTTCCCGTTATGCGACTTGTCATGATCTCGGTCTCGTTCCTTATGACCATATAACGTCTTTTTCTTCTCCTCGGCGATGGCCATGGTGTAAGCAACGTGGTACAACTCGGCTTTTGTGAGGGGCTCTCTGACCGACAATTCATAAGTTAACTGCTCTGACCTGTGACCATTCGTGAAGCATACAATTATCTCCCTGTCGGTCAGGCGTTCTTCTATTGAGTCGGCAAGGTCCCTAAACCGGTTGTAGAAGCTTAGGGTGGACTCATTTTTGCTCTGGACCATGTTGGCTAGGTCAGACAATCTTTTCTTCCTTACCCCAGCGGTAGCAAAATACTCCAAAAATTGTGATTTCAACTTGGCAAAGGAATTGATACTGCTTTTCTCAAGATCCATGAACCAGGACCGAGCTGCCTTTGTTAAGGTGCTTGCAAAGGCATTGCACAGCACGTCATCCTGATTGGACACTAGGGCCATGGTGGCCTCAAAGGCTTGGATGTGATCCAGAGCATCGGCGTTGCCGGAGTATTTGTCTAGATGTGGGAGCTTTAACTGTGGATTAAGTGGTGCATCCTTAATCCTCTGCGCGAAAGGGCGCATAGCATTGTAGTCATTATTGGGTTTCCTGTGCCCCTGATTCATCATCTCAATGTTGTCGAGCCTTTCTCTAAGGTCGACAATGTCCCTTGTGCTGAATGCCGAGGTATGACTGGAACTGACTATGCTTCGGTCTCGGCGTCTCCTTTCACCTTGGTTTGGTTCGAGGTGATGCCTTGAAGGAGTACGGCGAGGTGGAGTGTGCCGGGGTGGATCCAGCCGGGTGGTGTGTGCCTTGGTGGATCCTGTCTGAGAGGTGAATGACGTCGGGCGTCCCCACGACGTCTTTCCTCTATAATTCCCACTCCAGGGGATTCATCTTCTTGTTCTTCCCGGCGGCGATTAATGTGGTCTCTCAGGTCTCCATCTAGATTGAGTCTTCCTAACCGTCCGTCTTGGCGACTTACACGGCTCCTGGGAGGCACATCCCGTCTACGATTTTGTAGGGGCTCCTTCTGCTCACTCTGTCGTCCATATTTGTCCCCCTCGTTCCAGACGGCTGGAGTAGGTTAGCCAAGGAATTTTCGGGGTCAAGTTCTAACAGGGCCCGCTGTGCGTCGGCCAGCTGTTGGAGTGTGTGAACATTCTGTTGAAGCAATGTTCTCTTGTCCAATGGCAGCAGCTGTGATGGTCATGCTCCATTGTTTCGGGATCCTGTCCATCGGCGGCACCCATATTGATTAACAACATTGGGGGCCGGCCCCTTTGAACGGGTATGCATTCCTCCCCCTTGTGCGGGTGCTGTAGGTGGGAGCCTCTGGTTCTGTACAGCAGCGTTTGTGTTTTCGGGGGGCGGTGCATCCCTTGTGGTTTCTTTAAAAGGGGTGGCTTCTCGCCCGTCAACCAATTCTCCGGCCATGGTCTGGAATTATCTGGCTAAAGAACTGACCAATCGATTTCCTGGCAATGGAACCAAACTGATGACGCCAAAATCTGGTTGGATCAGCCTTCGTCTAGCGGTTCGGATAATCCCAGCAACAGTTCTTGATGGCCGGAGCTGCACACACGAAACAAACGTAAACTACATCGGGGCTTCACCGGCGAAGGCCCTCCGGTGTGAGAATAAGGATATGGGTGATTAGAAATAGAGAAAATCAATTGACCAGATTAGAGCCAAAAGTTCGTTACCCTTCTCCTGTTGTGAGAACCTGTTTATATAGGCGTGGGTGAATGAGTCCCAGCTTGTTAGAGAAGCTAGGATGCCCGTCTTGATGTAGGACTCGCATTCCTTGGAGATAGACTCCTGATAAGGATGGATGATATCCTGTTATCTGGTATGAGAGATATCCTTGTTTAGATAAGGATTCATCAGTGTCAGAGTTGTAACATAACTCTGTAAGAGGCTTCCCAACGATACTGGGAGGTTTCTGATGTAAATCGGCCCGTCATCTAACTCGGCTCGTCATAGAGGCCGGCTAGGGATTAGGCTTCTCGGACTCGGCCCAGGTAAGGACTGCCTGCTCGGCCTTACTGACGTCGGCCTATAAACATGGGCTTCTCGTGAGTTGACCTCTCGGTATAGGTCTGTTAGGCATGTGGGCCCAGAGTATCTGTGCTCCGTTTGCCCAAGTCGGTTTATGTCGTTCAGTACTCTATATGTCTCAGATAGATAGTCTCATTTTATTTTATTTTTGGTCAATTTCATTGAATTTCAATGAGTTTGATAAATCTAACTAAGCTTAAGCTTGTGCAATTCATTTTTTTTATTCACTGTTAGAAACATTTTCGATAATAATGTTTTAAATTGTGTACAAATTAACAACTAAATTATAAAAAAATTATAGCTAAAATTCAGTTGAATTGATCATAACAACAAGTTTTTTTTTTTTTTTTGACTATCTTTCTGTTTCAGTGAGGTAATAGGTCTGTCACTATTCTTTCACGTAATGCTCATTTTGTCCCAAAATAATAGTTTTATGTAATTATTTAAATATTTAAGATCATAAATTTTGAAAAGAAGATCAATTTTTTGGAACTAACGAAATGGAGAAATGAAACTATAGGAGTACAATTTTGGGCAAATTGCAAATTGGTAACCCGAGTTTGTCTCATATTTGCAATCCCCAACCTAAGAGTTTAATTATGCCAATCAGTCACCTAAGTTGGTTAATTTGTTGCAATGTGGTGAATAAATTTATTTTTTTATTTATTTTTTGACGGACCTAATCACATGTGCCTCACACATGACCTTTTAAAAGGCAATTATGTCAATTTCTGAAGGTTGTGCAAGACACGTGTTTAGCTGAGGGGAGTCAGGGGAGTCAACTGCAACTTTTTGGATATAAAAGGAAGAACTAAAATAATTACCCATGCCATAAAATAATAATAAATGAAATTTCAAAATTTACTAATTTTGAAAATAAAACAATTTTTATCATCTTCATCTTTTTCCTCCATCTTTAACACCACCACCACCACCACCCCTACCACCCAACCACAACTACCGTTACTCACCCATCAAACAACAAAAAAAAACTCAACTACAACGCTAAGCTCTCCATCCCACTCCCTCATCTCCACCTAATATTCATTCCCCGTTGAGATTCCACTATTCCAATTGAAAATGTCAATGGCCTTGGTTTTGTGAGAAAAAATCATGAGGGTTATCTCAAATGTTGGATAGCACAAACGATAACACTTTGACGACAGTCCCACAATCTTAAACACTTAAACCACATGAAAAAAGAGTCTGCAGCGAAAAAATACACTGTTCTAAAAATCCTTCGCCTAGACCGCCTAGGCGCTAAGCGGTCACAAAACGCCGCGCCTAATTCAAATCCGCCTAGACCAGATATTGAAAGATAATTTGCATTAATTTTTCAATAAAATGCGGCGATTAACTTCAAATTTATCTAAAGCCCCACCCACAATTTTTAATATTAGTATTTTCAATCGAAAATTATATTAAATTTATTATTATATACATTTAAATTAATTGTTTGCATTCCAGTGACATTTTCAACACTATTTCACCTAAATATTACAAATTATGTCTTATTCACGGCACCGCCTTGGCCCCGATTAGGCCTCGCCTAGGCCTCTAGGCGCTAGGCCCAGCTTCGGCGCCTAGTGGCCGCCTAGCGATTTTTAGAACATTGGAAAAATATACCACACAAAGGTATTGGTTTTTAGGAAGTTAAATATGCCACCTGGAAGTGTTAAAGAGTATGGAAGCTTTCGTTTGTAACAGTGTTATCTTGAATGCTGGGCAACACTTAGCACAACACGTAAATCTCAGCTTTAAAAGATTAAAAGAATTAAAACATCAGATAAATGACACAGAGGGATATATTTTCACAAGTTATATAAATATATAACTTGTGGTAGCCTCATGGCCAAAAAAGACTTTCACTAAATATGTATAATTTAAGTACAAAGTCTATACAACTCCTATTTTCTAAAGAAAATAAAGAGTACAAAAATGTGCTAGATACAAGAACCCTAAATAAAGAAACAACACCCCCATCACAATCAAAAGGCTAGACCAATTTAACCTTCAACAAATAGTTTCCTCAAGAAACTCGATTGTGATGTTGGGTTGGGTGTTGTGACATCACTAGCACTTGGTCAATGACTATGGGTGTTTAATATTTCTCTCTTGTATTTTTCTTGAACTCCATAGCCCTTTATATAGCCTCCAAAAATGTGGTGGCTACTCAAACATGGCTGAATTCATCTTGGTGGTTGTTGGAGAGTATTTCCTAGAATTGTGCACCAAGTAGATAGTGATCTCTAGTTTGTAGGAACCACTACTATCCCACGTATGGACTCTTTATACTCTCCTTGCTTCTCAGACTTTTACCCACGTTTTTTTTAGCAAGCATGGATGACCAAGTCTTCTCACACGTTTTTTTTCTCTTCTTCCATGAGTTACGCATAAGTCTACACGTATGCATAATTCTTCCTTCAACTAACTCCTTATTTGTAGCTCTATCATTTTGATCAACATAGAATGCTCATTTTGACCTACAAATAACATTAAACTTGGAGCAAATATTAAACATTAATATCCAATAATTTTGTGATAAATGATGAAACTATTACAAATCCCGTCTGGGGTAACACTGTTGGCAGCACTTGTGGTAGCACCACATTTCTGCACTACAATCTCCCCCTTAGTTATATTTCTTCACAAAATAAATATGTGATGTTCCTGCAAGACTAATTTTGATAAATCTCCCCCTTAAATAAAGTCTCCTTTAATGTAAGATCTCATTCAAAAATGAAATCAAATGTTGTAACATTTTCCCAACATTTAACATTAATAGGATCAACATTTCAATCTCGCTCTAGATATCAAACTCCCCCTTAATACGAATTGCATTAAAAATAGAATCCGAAACACTTTCTTTCACGACATGTGCATGATATCCGGTTCATCACATTTTCTCCCCATATTTGTGAAGAAAGAAAATGAAAAGCATTTATGCAAATTAAACTATGATCTTTAAAACACGTAGTGCTACATGTGTTGTCAGTGATGTTGTTAACACTGACGGTAACATTGCCAAAAATAAATAAAGAAAATTTTGAAACATCGAGTTGAGATAGAGAGAGATAGAAGAAGATAGGAAGAGAGTGATAATGGGACTTTGGAGAGTGATTCTAGGACTAGATGAATTTGATTTTGAATTTAGGTAATCCACATACAATGTTTCATATTTTCTAGTCAATTTAGAAAACAAACTTCAACAAACCTGCCAAGAGATTGGGCAACCATTGTTTATTGTTTTTAATTTTTTAACTTTTTTTTTGAAGAGGAAAAGAAAGAAAAAATAAGAAAATATAAATAAAATAATCAGAGTTGTACAAAGATAAAATCCAAAATTTCAAATTTCAAATCAAAGTTGTTATGACATTTCAAATTTTAAATTTTATCCATGCATAACTCAAGTAACTAAAATAATACTAAAAAAAAAAACTAGAACAAAGGATTTTATAAAAAGATTTTGATCTCAAAAACTCTGTAGAATTTTTGAAATTCAAATTTTAATCAGAAAATCCCGAAAATAAAAAATTAATATAGCACTTACTGATGTGTTGCTGACAATGTTGGCAACTTAGGATAACACATCAAAACAGATCCCCTTAAAAATTTTCATGATATTTTTCCTTTTATTTCGCACTTTAGGCAAACCTTTTAAAGCATTTTTACACCTTTTTATTTACAAGGTGACATCGTAGTAGCGAGCTCCGTGCCCCGAGTTTTTATAAGGTGTAGAAAACTTTGTGTTAGATTTCATACTGTTCAAGTAGGATACACTGTAGCTGCGAACTCCATGTTCCCAATACTAAGTATAAAACCAACACTTTATACTCCCATTTGGCAAAGAAGCATCGTCACAGCGAACGCCGTACCCCGAGTTACTTTGGGAATATATAATGCTTTTGCCTATTTCAATTTTCACACATTTATTGTTTAGTGACTTTGTCACTCTAAGCACACAAGGAGGACGTTTTTTAACTTGTTAACCTAAGTATAAACCATATCAGAACATAGAGGTCAGCAAGTGCCGCTTTAAAAAGACTACAGTTTTTTTTTTTTTTTTTTTTTTTTTTTTTTTGAAAAAATTATTCATAGTGTTGCTATCAGTGTGGTAATACCAATGACAACACTCGAGACTGCAGAATAAACAACAAAAGTTTTTTTTTTTTTTTTTTTAAAAGAAAATTAATATACAACAACGTCTGCAAGCTGGTAGATTAACTGAGACAAAAATTAAGAAATTTGGTAAAAGTATTTGCAAATGAATACTTAATATCAATATGCTCTATTTCAATAAAAAAATTTTCAACCAAACCTCTTAAAAAGTGATGACGAATCCAAGCATCATTATGATTAAAGTGTTCAAGCTTATGATGCATGACATGAATCTAATCATCATCTTCAAATGTCTTAAAAACATTTTTAGGTGCAAGAGAAAATACAAAACAAGAGTTTTCTACCTTAGCGTATGTGGTAGACATACACACATATATACCTTATAATATAATTGTTCGATCTTGTCTGTACTTGATTATTTTTTCCCCATATCATTTGGGATATGATATGATTCTTCTTGAATTTTAGGGGATTTCTCTTGACCTGTTCCTTGCTTAAATCTTTCTCCTCTAAACTTCCTGCATCAACATCATTTGAACCATGAAAGCAAAAAATGTCAAAAAAAATTGGAAATATTATACCTGCTGAGTGTTGGGCTTGGTGTTATCGCACTCTGGGTAACACCTGACGCAACATCTTTAGAATCTGACAATGAATGCTTCCAAACCGTAGTCAACATGGATGACTGGTCAGGTTCTTTAATGTATAATGACTCTCTTACCACACTCTCACTAAGGGAATATGATTTGAGCCATCAAGAATAGAAAGTCTCTCAAGAGATAGATTAGCAAGGACAAAAGCCATGACAACTGGAACAAACACTTAGTATGTCAAGTGTCCAGCTCTGATACCAATTGAAAATGTCAATGGACTTGGTTTTGTGAGAAAAACTCACGAGTGTTATCTCAAATATTGGATAGCACAAACAATAACAATTTGACGACAGACCCACAATCTTAAACACTTAAAACACTTTAAAAAAGAGTTTGCAGCGGAAAAATATACCACACAAAGGTATTGGTTTTTAGGAAGTTAAATATGCCACCTGGAAGTGTTAAAGAGTATGAAAACTTTCGTTTGTAACAGTGTTGTCTTGCGTGTTGGGCAACACTTAACACAACACAGAAATCTCAGCTTTAAAAGATTGAAAGAATTAACGCAGCAGATAAATGACACAGAGAGATATATTTCACAAGTTATATAAATATATAACTTGTGGTAGCCTCATGGCCAAAAAATACTTTCACTAAATATGTATAATTTAAGTACAAAGTCTATACAACTCTTATTTTCTAAAGAAAATAAAGAGTACAAAAATGTGCTAGATACAAGAACTCTCAATAAAGAAACAACACCCCCATCACAATCAAAAGGCTGGACCAATTTAGCCTTCAACAAATAGTTTCCTCAAGAAACTCGATTGTGATGTTGGGTTGGGTGTTGTGACATCACTAGCACTTGGTCTATGGCTATGGGTCTTTAATATTTCTCTCTTGTATTTTTCTTGAGCTCCACAACACTTTATATAGCCTCCAAAAACGTGGCTTCTACTCAAACATGGCTGAATTCATCTTGGTGGTTGTTGGAGAGTATTTCCTAGAATTGTGCACTAAGTAGATAGTGATCCCTAGTTTGTAAGAACCACTGCTATCCTATGCATGGACTCTTTGTACTCTCCTTGCTTCTCAGACTTGTACCCACATTTTTGTTGAGCAAGTATGGATGACCAAGTCTTCTCCCACGTTTTTCTTCTCTTCTTCCATGCTTTACGCATAACTCTACACTTATGCATAATTCTTCCTTCAACTAACTCCTTATTTGTAGATCTATCATTTTGATCAACATTGAATGCTTATATTGACCTACAAATAACATTAAACTTGCAGCAAATATTAAACATTAATATCCAATAATTTTGTGAATAAATGATGAAACTATTACAAATCCCGCCTGGGGTAACACTGTTGGCAGCACTTGTTGCACTTGTTGTAGCACCACATTTCTGCACTAACACCAGTTTTCCCCATTTGTAAATCTTGTTATGGTTATTCCAAATCACACTTAGATCTGGGAATTAGGGAGTGGTGATTTTTGTCGTCAGTATCCTTCAATTTCAAAGATTTTTATGAATTTCAAATGGGTGTCGTTATACATACCCGTAAAATTTATGAATAAACCCGTAAAATATATATACTCCCAAAATACTCCCATCCCCTTCTTTCAAAACCTAGCCCACCCTACCTCTTCCACCATTAATTAAAACTCCCCACCCCCACCCTCTCCAGGAGCTAGATCTGTCTCCTCCCTCCTCAGTGAAGCTTTACCATCCATACCCTCTTTTTCCATGAAACCCGTAACAAAAACCCTTATATCTTTCTGATTTTGTTGAGAAAAAGTCCATTCCTGGATATATGAGTCAAAGTTCGCCAGAAAAAAATGGTGTGATGTCGGAAAAATGGAGAAGTAGCTGGAGGGAAGAGGTGGGTCTGTGCTTGCGGGTGTGGTGTGAATCCTTGCCATGTCCAATTACCCATGAACATGGTAATCTTTATAAGGAAAAGAAAAAATTATTTTGGGGAAGAAAATGAAGTTGGCCGGAAAGTATAGAGGTGGTTGCCGGAAGTTACAGAGGAATACAAGAGAGGTAGAACATGCATTTGGTTGGATAAAGGGTATATTAGGATATTCATAAATTTATGGGTTTATTCATAAATTTTACGGGTGTGTATAACACACATTCCAAATGACACTTAGATCTTAGAATTAGGGAGTAAGGATTTTTGTTTTCGAAAAAGAGTATGGCGCTGATTGAGGAGGTTGAGACCAGATCTATCCAGTGTTGCCCCACCCATTTACCTTTACTTCACACTTCACAGTCTACCCCCGAAAATTCCAGACGAGCATAGTTGTCGGCCTCTCTTCTACGTCTTTATCTGTCTAGCTCCTCATCAAATCTCGCCGCCGTTGCTCTTCCCCAATTTGGTCACCACCTCTTCCTTCCAAAACACAGCTTTAATTTCCCCACCATCAAATTAAAACCCAGATCTGAAAAAGAAAATATAAACTTCTCCTCTTTTCTGCCTTGCATTTTGAAATCTCAAAAATAATTTTCAACGAAGATTTACACAGGGACACATAAACTGTACAAGAATTGACAACATTGCCCTTTAAAAGGTTATGTGCGAGGCACATGTGTTTAGTTTCGTTAGAAAAATAACAAAAAGTTAGTTTATTCACCATATTGCAACAAATTGACAAACTAAAGTGGCTGATTGGCACAATTAAACTCTTATATTGGGGATTGCAAATATGAGACAAACTTATGTTATCAATTTGCAAATTGGCCTACAATTTTGGTCAACAATTTTCATCTCCTTCCCCATATTGCCCCTATCCCAATTTAATTTATAAAAATTGTCATTTTAGTTATCCTACTTTAATATAAAAAAAAATAAAATCTTAAAATGGAAACTTTTTAACACATTTAAATAATGGACCCACTTCACATACTCACATCAACTATCTACTTACTATTATCTACCATACTTTCTTTATCTTATCCAACTATCTACTCTCGCATCACATTATCATCTTATCTCTTTACTTAATTTATGTACCCAATCTCATTTTTGTATATTAATAAGCAAGAATAATAAAACACATAATCAAATCAATCAAAAATCAAAAGTCTACAACAATAGCATTAGGATTTTCAATCCTTCTCATTGCTCCTACACTTTTTTGGCTATAAATCGATTGATTTTTTTTTTTCCGGGCAATGCGAGGTTTACAAAAGAAGTTCACAAAATGAAGGACACAAGATGTGGTGGCGATATTTCATTGGCTACATCGATAGTGGACCAGATACACTCCAATTAAAAACACCAATGCAATTATGACACCTCATTTTTTATACCACATTTTGTAGCCATCTTTTATAACTTTGTTATTTTTTTTTTTTTTTCAAAAGGATAAATAGATTGATTTTGTTGAGTAATAATAACTGTCATAATTAATATTTTATAGGGTTGGTTGAAGAAATA
This sequence comes from Campanula takesimana, assembly GCA_026119855.1. NCBI lineage: Eukaryota > Viridiplantae > Streptophyta > Magnoliopsida > Asterales > Campanulaceae > Campanula > Campanula takesimana. The sequence goes on from JAOWBW010000084.1 coordinate 1,783,413, forward strand.
CTATTTAGAAAACACTTGAAATAATAGTACAATATATAGTATTTAATATGAAAACAAATTTTCATTCCTAATAATCCCAAATAATATTTTAGTTTCTCGGCATTTACAACAGGATGGCGCTGCCTATGTTGACCACTTAAATGTATTGGCTGTCTTTCTTTGGTTAACATTGATCTATTGCATTATGGCAACGATACTATTTACACTTAGGCCACCTGACTTTGTCCCATTATTCACACCGGCCATTTAAATTTCAGAATATTCAAGTTATTGTTCAAATATATGTATAGGATTTAGAATTGCTTAATCCCAATCAAACTATACACTTAGGGTCCCCAATGTTCTTTATGTTGGGTTTTGAGGGTCCTTGCGCAGCGGAAACGGCAATAGAAAATTCAACAAAACCCATAAGCCCATGGATCCATTCATGATGATTAAATTAATAGGAAAATGAATTTAGAATACTAACCGTTGTTGTGCGTTTAGAATTTTTGGATCTTCAAATCTTCAAGCTTTATGATTTGATTTTCTCCACGTTCTTCGAATCACGATCACAGAAACACGAACTTGAGATGCTAAAGCAATCACCCTCTATGTGTATCCACACGCGAACGAATATCTAGAACAATTCTAGATTCGGAATGCTAGATCCAATCATTAGAAAACACGTTTTTCTAATCTTCAAAGGCTATATGAATTTATTGGTGTTCTTGAGCTTTTGATTCACAATCTAAACTCAAGAATGTGTAAACACATGGAGGCTACTAATAATGATATAATATCAATTAGGTCAATATCATATGGATAAGGGCACAGAGAGGGGTTTTTATACTTATTAAACCTAAACACATTAGGAGAAATAGGCCAAAAACCCGTCAAAATTTGGAGGTGGAAAAACTTAGAATCTGGAGCAGTGGTCCGACCGGATCCTTTAGGGGGTCCGACCGGACCACCCCTCTAGAATCTTCGTTTTCTCAGTTTTCCTTAATTCCGATTTTACGCTCTTTACCAAAATTTCAATGTTAGCCTTTTCTTGATTCGTTCTTTTGTGTGTGACCATATAGGATTATATTAAGTTGGCAATGAGTCTGACCAAAGTCAAACCTATAAATCATGAGCGGACTCTAGCAAGCCATCATGACTACCCAATCAATATAACTTAACGAAGTTCGTTTATCCTCATAGAACATATCACAATCCTTTTGTCACGCGATATCATATTGAACATAAGTCATGGTCTACATCAACTTATATTGTTCAATGCTTTCTCGATCCCGAGTAGATTGATATGAGCAAATGACATTGAACACATCAATTTATTTAAACGTGGCCACACATTTAATCAATCTCACCTTCGAGTGGCCTAAGCAGATATCTCTCTAGAGGGAGGGACAAATTCCATCTTGACTTATCATTCTTCCCTACAAGAATCCGATTATGCTAATCATAGCTTTTGTGACTACCTGGTTAAGGGTAGCGGTTGACTATGTCAAACATAATGTTCATCATGTGGAAGACCATGATAATCTCATGTCTAAGGATATCAAATGATATAACTATCTGAGATTTAATTATGACATTTGACCATGAGATAAATCTTATAGTGGGTCATGTCCATTACTTGTTCACAACAAGTACCCATAAGTTTAATTTATATCACATACACATGATTATCATATGATCATTAATTAAATTTATACTAGCTCTTCATAAGTACTAGGGACGGGGAATATTATAATAAACATGCAAAAAAAATATAATAATCCAGGTTATTATCTCCATAACAAATGAGAACATGACATAACATGAGGCCTTTCTCAAGGGCCTAGGGCATAATTTCCAACACTTTAGAACCTTCTTTGTATCTTTAGGATCCTTTGTGTTAAGTGCAGGTGTAACTCAACTCTTCAATACAAGGCAAAACAGCTGAAGTGCATCAGAAAACAAATCGGCAGATAACCAGCCAAGCTGCCGATAAGAGAAAAATCCAACATATAACAAATTCATCGGCAACTCCACAATTAGCAAGGACGAGCTGAAGCTTACTGGTAGTTAACCCAAGATATTCCTCATATGGATATTTCCAGGTTACATCGTTCTCTACTTTGTTTGACTTTACGATTACTTTTGTACGAAGTTACTGTAAGTAGTTAAACTGTAACTACCATGTTTTATGCGCCTGTCTGACACCGACCTACTTCTAGCTCTACTCTGTCTCTTACTTGCTTTTTGTAGGTAACCGGTTGAGACAAATGGGTCTTTACCCATCAGATTTTAATAGGCATGCGTGTACGGCATATCTCCGCCATAAATGCTGAAGATTGCGCATTTAATGCAACTCAACTAACCAACTAAAAATTCAAATTTACAACCATTCACTTCAAGACTCGAGTCATTTACTTCAACTATAAATAGAAGACTCAGAGCATTAAAGAAGGGTGGTGCATTGAAGAGAGTTGAAAGAGAATTATTTGAAGCATTCATTGAAGCTCAAACATTCCGTGTTCAGAAATCATTAGTCATTTATAAGGACATATACTTGTGCACACACACTCATCAATATTGTTAGTATTCCCAAACTTGATTATTTATGGAATACATTGATTGAGTTTCACACACACACACACACACACTTGAGTGAGATAAGTTCCATTTGGACTTGCCGCTCAAATAGACTTGGTCAGTAATTGTATCACAATCCATTAGTGATCCCTAGAGTTCAGGTATTTGTAACCAGCAAAGCCGTACTTGTAATAGACTAGGGTGAACTGATAGTGCATTTAACCCAAATCCAAGTTCTGATCAAACTTGGTAGAAGATGTAGCAGTATTTACACTGTGAACCTCTCCAAATCCTCGTGTCCCTTGTGATTGTTGTTTTAATGTTTTGTCTTTTCCCATTGGAACTCTATCATCGACAAGTTATTGTTCTGTTTATTGATTCATAGTAATTTCCTTTGACCTATCTCTTGAAACTGCATTGAACTTTTGAGAAATCACTTTTTGTTAAACCAAGATCACAAAACATTTCTTACTGATTTTGTGTGAGTAAAACCAAGTCACATCTTCTCCGTTGCGCTTGCTGATAATAGTATTTGCTTGCAGATTAGTGACTATGCATTTTAAAGTGTCTTTCGTTGAAATTTTTTTATTAGGCTATTCACCCCCTTCTAGCCTATTTTCCTACCAATTAGGCCTAATAAGTGGTATCAGAGATTGGAATTTTGAAAGAAATTTCCAAGCTTTGCAGCTTGTTACCGATACCATGGCAGGAAAAATCATGCAGTCGTTCAATCACACTACCATCCTGTTGTTGAACGTTAATGGGGTTGGTGTCTAGAAATCTCGTATGATAAAGTATATGAACTCAATCGATGATCGATTGATGAAAGTCATAGAAGGTGGTCCAATCATTCCCTTAAAGGTCTCAACCACCTACCAACCGATCCCTTCCACCCCGCTGACACAACATGCAGATCGTGACATTGAACAAGAAATTCAAATTCAAATTGAAGAAACTTTAGTTGAAAAACCTAGAGAGGAATGGACTGAAGGCGACAAAATCTCAGCTGACCTAGATGGAAAGGCTTGCCACATCATCTCATGTGGATTGGATGATAAGCAATACAAATTGATTGACTTGTACTCCACAGCTCAAGAATGCTGGAACAAACTCCTTGCTTACTTTGAAGGAGATGAGCAAGTAAAGGACAACAGACTCTACGATTGCATTGCTGAGTTTGAAGCATTCAAGAAACAAGATGGTGAATCACTAAGGAGCGCCTACGACAGATTTTGTGAGGTAAGTAATTTATGTGCTTTCTTAGGTAAGGTGTATACTATAGAAGACCTAAATATTCATTTTCTAAGTTCTTTGGGAAATCAGTATCATACCAAGGTCACTGCTGTTAGAGAAGTGAGAGACTTAAACAAGACTTAAACAAGACTTAAACAAGAATCTTCTATCTAGTCTGTTTCTATATGAGAGAGAACTGCAAAAACATAACGTTCTCGATAAAAAATTCAAAAACTTATCTCTATCAGCTCAGTCTTAGGTATCCTTCCCTTCAAACAAATTCCCTCCTACCGATTCCCATCAAATCCCCTGCAGCTCTAAAACATCAGAAATCACCTCAGATCAACCGATGGATGAAGATGAGTTTGCTGCCTTCGCCAGAAACTATAAAAGGTTCAAAAATTTCAAAAGGATGTAGAAAGGAAACTATCAGCAACAAAAGTCTTTCAGACCACCATTCCAAAAATCTGCCAGCTAAAATAAGCCAACTACCAGTGCTACCGATGGAAAGATAACAAAGGTGACCTTGTCTACTTTACTGCAGAAAGCCTGGTCACTTTGCTTTAAACTGTCCTCAGCCAAAATATGAGTATGTGAGGAAGTCAGTAAACAAGAGACATCCTAAGTCTCGAAGCTTTGTTGCCGATGAAAGCACAGAAAAGGCCATGACGATTTGGTGTGAAACCGACTCAGAAGAAATGCTGATGAAGAAGATGATGCTGATATAAGTTTTATCGCACTAGATTTGGAAGATGCCGATGCCTTATCATTACCAACTCCAATCTAACGAGATCCATCACCTCCAAGAACTCCAGTTAAAGAAGAAACAGCTAGAAGACCTCAACCACACTTTATTGAAGTAAGTGTCAAGGTGTGAATACGTGTGATTGAAATTGAGAGTCGCCACATTGTTTTATTTGTAGTTAAAACATTGAATAAACTATTTATGAGAATAATAGGGTTCAGGGGTAAAATTACAATAAGAGAAGAATATAATAGTGATAACTCCTATTTCCCAATGAATCGGTCTTTCTATCATGATCAATGTGTGTGTGTGTGTGTTAGTGTTTGAGATCGGATCCGAAGATTGCCTATGTTCTTCTCAATATGAGAAGCTCAGGTCAGCGTAATTCATTGATGAATTTATAATAGAGAGATGAAGCGGGATCATGCATAAAGAGGGGGAAGATTAGGGTTAGAAGTAGTTCTTAGATCATATTAGGGTTTGATAAAACCCTAGGATCATCATCGGCTATCTTATGTGCACATAAATAAGGATTATAACCCTAGATCTTGTATGTAATGTAGAATAAGTCGTAGATCTAGTATAATAATAAGAACATCATGGAAACATATACATGAACATGTAAACATGAAGATCACTACCCTAAATATAATATTATGTAAGTAATATGTGACCTAGATCTAGTACGGATTTCGTGGAAACCCTAGATCATCATCGGTAAAGAACACGAACGATGAACAAAACCCTAAATCTAGCAATATATAAATAAACTATATCTAAGCAAAAGAAAGAACGTGTTATCAAACCGAATAAAGAGGCTTCAAAGGTTGAATCTTCACTCCTTTTGGTTGATGGCGGTTTTGGATCTCTTTGATGATCAAAGAGATATTAAAGACACGGTTTGAGAGGGTTTTGAGAGGGAGAAAAAGAGGCTGGGAATAGCTGCTGCTAGGATTTTCCCATATGTGTTTGATGTCTTGAATGAGGTGAGGAGAGAATCTATTTACAGGGAAAACATAATCTGGGGAACAGTGGCCGTACGACAGTGAGCAAGCCGTACAGTGGAAAAGTGGCCGTACAGTTGCCTCCTTCCAGATTTCGTGCTCATCAAGATCTCAGCGAATCCTTATCAGTTTGTTCTCGGGATTTGGTCAATATCCTGATGGAATTCGGCCTATAATCGATTTCGTCAATCTGAAACTCTGGAGAACTGCTGGATAAGTCCCTGTCAGGTTTTAATTGCCTAAAAGGTCTTTAGAGGTTCCTAAAGATCTAGGAAATCCTTATTCTTTAGATCGGGTACTAATAGTATCCCTTCAGCGACGCTTATTGCAACGCATTGAGGGTCGTCGATTAAGAAAGGAACCGATCTAAAACATGAGTTCCAAATTGGGGAAGAGAGATACGAAGGTGACCAGGTTGGTCGAACGGCTGAACCTTTATCAGGCTACCTACGTATCCTAAGGGGAATTAAGCCAGTCGTAGTTCATTCTCTGGGGGAGAAACGAGACATCATCTTCTGCCGGGGATAGGATCTTGTATGAAGTTAAACGTTCGTAGGGGAGAGAGAGAAACAAATGAGACATCAGCTCCTGCTTGGGATACTATCCTATATAAAGCTAACCGTTCGTAAGGGAGAAAGAGAAAGAAAATGAGACATCAGCTCCTGCTGGGGATACTATCCTGTATGAAGCTAATCGTTCGTAAGGGAGAAAGAGAAAGAAAATGAGACATTAGCTCCTGCTGGGGATACTATCTTGTATAAAGCTGAACATTCGTAGGGGACCATATAATCATTGTTCGGACTCTACTGGGGAAAGAGAGAGATCCATACACACGGCGCGGGAAGAAGATTCAAGAATCAAGAACAAATTAGGGATGGATTCAAACTTCTTATGGAGTACGCGTATCAAAAGAGTATCAAACGTGTTCGAGGACACTTGCAACAATTACTGAGGTCATATCCAGAGACACCAGCAACCGATGCCGAAAACATGAGACACACGATGTATGAAGAAGAAAATCTTACGGGTCGTGTGAATCAAGAGAGTAATCGAAATCAACGGGATATAGAAATGCTAAAACCTCAGGATTGTGGAGTTCAGACGTGGTAACGTGAGCGGTATATCGGGACGCAAGTGCCTCGAGATCGTGCAAGCTACAGGGGATAACGCGTTCGATTATATCAGGATGGACGTATCTCGGGATCAATTCGGTTATTAATAAAGGCTGTGTAACGGCAACCTGTAAATTAACTTAATATGGTGGATTAATTTAATTTAGGACATATAGCGGCTCCTTAACCTACATTAGGATTTATAGCGGTTCCTTAACCTGCAAAGATCGATCTTTTTTGGGGAATATATTGATTTGGTAATTTATAGTGGTCTTTCAGACCGAAATTCGTTATGTTTAGAATTTATAATGGCCTTCCGGGCCAAAGGAACAGACTAAGGGTAAGTCCTAGAGATCGCGGTGTTTCGCAATATGTTTTAGTATAAGTGTATGAATGTAATACTTTAGAGTTTTGGCATGATATGATCCTTTGTTGTAACCCGAAGGAAAGAATTTTGGGAGACCGCAAGTTTGAGGGATCAAAGTAGAGAGTGTGTACAGTTTGGAGTTTTGTAGATGTAAGATACCTATAGCTTTAGGTTTCAGGCAATGAGTGCCATTATTAGAGGTGTTTGAGTGTAAGATTGTAAATTACCCAAGGTATGGGGTTGGATGTGAATTTCCCAATGTTCAAGGTTTGAATGAATTAATATTTTAATACATGGATCTGATTGTAGATTATTTTAAGCGAGGGACTTGATTGTAAGTTTTTTTTCAAATTATGGATTTGATTCTTGATTACCCAAAGTTTAGGGGTTCAAATGCGTTAATGTTAAACGTGGACGATTTTATTGTAAATTATTTGAAGTGAAGGACTTGATTGTAAGTTATTTTGAATGAGTGGTTTGATTGTAATTTTCCCAAAGTATGGGGTTTTGATTTGAGTATTGTGGAGTAGAGGTGCTTCGTTGCAAGTTACCTAAGACATGGGGATTGGATGCAATTTCGTGAAAGCCAGGGGGCTGGTTTGTAAAATAATTCAAATTTAAAAGGGAGGGCACCGTACGACTTGGAATGGGGCGGACGGGCCTCTCACAAAACAGCCAGGGGTAGTCTAGTAATTTCACCTATAGCGCTTAAGGGATTTTTAAGGATTTCAGATGGGATTTTAAAGGGTGTAGCTATACGGCTAGAAGTCAGGCCGACGGAGGCCATACAGCCGTACGGTCGCCTCGAGAAAATTATTGATATCAGACGCGCCTGGAGCTCTTTTTGCAGAAACAAACACACACACACATACACCACAACACACTGCCGGAGAAGAGAGAAAGAAGAGTGCTGCCGGCGGTGATTAAGAGAGAAAGTTCCGACGAAATCAAAACAGGATCACCTAGGCTTGCTTGGAATTCGATAATGGCACCCAAAGCTCCGCCAAAATAGGAGAAGAATGTCCCGCATATGAAGTTTAAGCATTTCGAGCAATCAGATATTTATGCGCATCCTGGGCTTCATTCGTGCTACCATACCGCGGGGGAAGTGGTAAGAACTCAATTTAGAACTCTTTTGTGTGATTAATCTCAGTTTAGTTGAGTTTTTTTTAATGGAATTGAAAGTTAGGGTTTAATGACCTTAAATTTGGGATTTTTGTGAAACTCGTTGATTTCGACCCAAATTGATTTAGTATTTGTGAAATTAAAGCTATTTGTAGCATGGGCCAGTAGTTGCTTTGATGATTTTGTTGGACCGATTTTGACTCGGTTTGACTTAGTTGAAGTCGTTATTGTGTTGTTTAACTTTTGTTTAGAGTATGGGGAATAATATTTCGTTGAGAGACCTTGCTTTGTGCGAAGTTATATTTTTGTCCGTTTTGTTATTGTAAACTTGAACTAGTTTTGCCTGTTTTAAGTTGACTTGTCCTAGGTAGACTAGGGTTTTGATTGTGAGTTGAATAGCATGCAATGTATATGTGCTAGAGTAACTGCTGGGATGTTTTGTGTGATGTACTAGAGTAATATTGCAATAATCTATATTTACACATATTATGAAATAAATTGCTAGATTAATTGTATACCTGAGCTGTGTATACCTGTTTGTGTTTGCAGGTTGTATTTCTGCCTTTAAAGTCGAGGGGATCATGTAGCATTGTGTATAGATTGTGGGAGAGAACTCTAGAGACCGTTCAGAGTAGGGTGCGGGCCACCGGCTTGGGGGTATTTTTCGAGAGCTTGTCTGGTCAAGGAGAGTTGACCAAGAGTACCGATCTGGTCAGGGAATTGCGGGAGCATTGGTGGGATACTACCCATACCTTCCATTTTGGTTGGGGAGAGGTTACGGTGACTCCCTCGGACTTCACTGCTATTACTAGGTTGTGGTTCACGGGTACCCCAGTGTGGAGCAAAAATTCATTACTTACCGATGATGGAGCGGGTAGGCTTCAGAGCTTGATCGGATTTTATTGTATTGACATTAGGAGTGGTTACGGTGTATGTTTGGGTTGCCTTAAAAGGTGGTATGAGGAGATTCTGGCTGACCTTGAGGCCGGTGGAGGTGATGTAGAGGTGGCTGCCTGGGTATTCATTTGGTATGGGTTGTCGCAGACCATCTTTGCTAACGCCGGTACTACGGAGATGATTCCACTGTTGGGATGCCTGGCGGATCTGGATACAATGGGCCGGATTTCTTGGGGAGCTGCGGGCTTGGAAGAGTTGTACCATTCCCTAGATCGGAATTGTAGATCTCAGTCGGCGTCACTCAATTGTTTACACTTTGCCTTGGAGGTATAATCCGTTTCTTGGCTGTTTTTGATTTCAGTCTTTTCTTCTTGTAGATTATTTCTGATCTTGTTTTATAATCTCTCTCTGCAGTGTTGGGCTTATGAGGTTCTTGCATTGAGCCGATTTGGGATGACTAGTGCTCGGTCCACTTATCCAGCCATGTGCCGATGGATACCTAGTTGCAGGAGTAGAGGGGATGCGACCTCTTGGCACTATACATACGCTCAGCTGAAGACCATTCTGGGGGGACCCCGTCCGAGAGGCACGACATTCTATCCTTGGGTGGAGTTGGACTTTGATCTGCTTGCTGCAGGGGCCATTGAGGCGATGGGCCAAAGGAGCCTATTGATTGGGTATAGTGGTGATGCCCTATTATTTGGGTGAGAGGGTATGTGCCCAGTATGGGGCACACAGTGTTCCTCGGGTTCCGGTGGATCCTCCGCGATTCATGACTGATCCGGCCTCTCTGGATGATCGGGTTAGGTTGGCAAATGGCCTTGATGTTGGACAGTTCATTGTGGAGGGGGCATCGTATGATGATTTTGCTCGGACACGTCTTGGGGGCCCCCACGCTGTGATAGAGGAGAAAGGGAGATGGGGCAGAGGCATGTTGAGCTGGCGGCACCGAGCCTAGCAAGTCCTTCCTTTGATAGGGTTTTTGGAGCTCCTTTATATGATTATACTGACGACAGAGGTAACCCTCAGTGGGTGCAGTATGAGGAGGGTGAGATAGCTCTGGAGTTCCAGATTCCAGCGGGCCATGTCAGTGTATGTACTTTACCCTTTCTTTTATTCATCCCACTTCTGTCTTTAGTCATCCTCTCATTTGGACTCGTTTTTGACATGCTTGTGTCGCCTTTTTGTTTAGGTGACTAATCGGACATATAAGACCATGGCACGTCGCGAGTCTGGTCTGTGAGCGGCTATTCGGAGGCTGCATAGGAAGGTGGCGAAAGGTCTCCGCAAGTTGTCAGAGTGTGGTGCTTCCCCTCCTTCTAGTGACGACGATGGTGCTCTCGGAAAAAGACGACCTCCTCCGCAAAAGCGGACTCGGGGTGATGCTAGTGGGTCAGCTTCTTAGATCTGCATTTTGTTAGCGTAGAGTAGCATTCTTAAAAGCATTGATGTCTATATCAAATGATAAGAAACAAATATCTAAAATGCCATGAGACGGACTTTAAAATTCACATGATTTCGAATCATGTGATATATGTGAATCTTAGAAATTGATCAGGACACCTTTTACTAATAGTAGTGAGAGGAAGTACTCTTTTGAACTTATACATTTTGATGTATGTAGTTTATTAAAGTAACAATGCTAAAAAGGATTTCGATACCTTATGGCAAAAAATATTAAAATACTCTGATCTGATCAAACTAATGAATATTTGAGCCCTAGACTTTACGAGAATTCTGCAGAAAGTCTGCAGAATAAGAAAAACAGAATCTGAAAATAAGAACCGTACGGCTGCGAACTAGGTCTACGCCTAGGATTGAGTCGTACGGCTCCTGTTACAGAAATCTGCAGATTGTCTGTAAACTGCTATTTTTTGCCTCATACTAAGTCAAATTGATCTTTAATTAACCTACTGGATTATATGCTGGAAACAGATGCGCCTACACTAATTTGAGTTTCATCTAAGGAGGTTCGACTGATACCATATTATATATGGAATGAAAGAAAACCTGGTTTGGCTTTCATAAAGATTTTGATGCGACACTTTTGTGAAAAGTATTGTTTTGGACAAAATCACACCTAAATCTAGTTAATGTATTTTCATGGGATATCTTAATAATATTAATTCTACGCCCTTCAGAGTACAAATCGTTTGTTGCTCGAAATAATACTTTCAGATAAATCGTTTATCTCTAAAGAACTAGTGGAAGTAAAATGTATCTCGAAGAGTTCGAGAACCAGAAAATGACATAGAACCTAAGATGGAAGTTGAACAAAGTTTCACAAGGAGTTGAGGAAATTCGTTCAAGTATACACAAGTTATTTGCATATATGATAGGATACTATCTATAACAAGAAATATTGATTTTTTGTAATAGAAAGTAATAAGGAAGATATCATTTAGAATGATTGACCTATCACCTATCAAGATGCAAACTCCGCTCCGGATTTAGATCAATGACTTGGAGTCATAAAATCTAAAAGTGCAATCCATATATCATAATCAAGTTTCGAACTTGATTGTTCTACCCTAAGGCTTAAAACCATATGTAGACACCCCGCCTTGGACCGCTCACCCCGATTGCACATTTGATTTTGTGTTTCTAATTGTTTTAAGTGTTTTTCGTTAGTTTCTGTTACTTCCATTAAGTTCCTAACTGACTCTGTTAAGTCTGGGGGCTAAATTGAATAACAACTCTAACTTTCCAGTCCATTCTGTCAAAATTGCCTTTTCAGACTCGGGCGCCTCTTCTCTCTACGTCCAGACGCGTGCGCCTTCCGCCCCAAAGGCAGGAGGTGCGCGCTTCTGGGCTTCAGTTACAGATTCTCTCCAAGAATTCCTCCCTTGCTCAATTTACATGATTTTTCCTAGGAATTCCCTCTTTGTTGACTCTGTTTTGGCACCAAAAACATCTTCTTTTACCTATAAAACCCCCCTTCTTCATCATTTCAAAGAGGAGGATTTTTCAACATAAGAAAACTATACCAAAACTCTCTAAAAGAAGCAGTTAAAGCATTTCTCCAAAGAAGCTCTTGAAGTACTTGAAGTATAGATACTTTTCTCTTTCTCTCTACTTATCTCATCTCTACTTCTTTTATTTATCAAAGTGTGCAATCAACTAGGGGTGTTCACGGTCCTGTCCGGTCCGGTTTTTACCAAAATTTCATAAAACCAGAACCGGACCAATTTTCCGGTTCTGGAGAAATTAAGAACCATAACCAGACCAAAGCATTTCAGAACCGATTCAATTGGTCCAGTTCTATTGGTCCGGTTCTGGTCCGGTTCCATATAATATTTCATTGTACAATATATTTTTTTCCTCATAAACAGGCATGTAATATTTAAACTTTATCAATAGTTTTGCCGTTATTTCAAAGTTCAAACCAAACATTTGAAAATTACAAGCCAACTATCAAAAAACAGTGAATCAGAAAGTATTGACATTAGTTTTTCATACTTCAAAACATTAAGATAGTGGTCTGGAATTAAGATGAAAAAAAAAACGAGGAACAACAAAGAAATTTCAGAACATGAGTATCATATATTGTTAATAAGGATATACATCTATTTTGATCCGAAAATGATGCTACATACAGTGGAGTTCTACTTTGGCTTGAAGTTGCATACAACTTTGCACTAATGTACATAAGTAGCCAAACATCTATTGAACTGCATAGGAATTTAAGGGGTTTCTTTTTCTCAATAATATAAAAAATAATAATAATACATTAATCTATATATAATATTATATATATATATATATATATATATATATATATATATATATATATATATATGTGTGTGTGTGTGTGTGTGTGTGTAAATGATTGGTCCGGTCCGGTCCAGAACCGTTGAAATATTTACCAAAACGGGAACCAGACTAACTATCCGGTTCTATAGGAATTTGGAACCAGAACCGGACCAATACTACTGGTCCGGTCCGGTTTTTATTGGTTCGGTCCGGTTTTATTGGTCCGGTCCGGTTCTGATTTTTTTCTGCACAGCCCTACAATCAACTCAAACCATTTTGGGACATAACACCAAATGCCACTTCATTACATTGAAGTTGGCCAAGGAGTTATCTCACCACATTTAAACCCCTTTTAAACCCCCTTTTTATATTCATTTTCAAAGTATAGGAAGAACTCATTTTATCATGTAGACCATGAACAAGCAAGACCAATTTTAGTTGGGCGGAATGGGTGTTTAAGTACTTCCCATTCCATAACCTAACCTCCGAATCTCAAATACACAAATCTCTGGTTTTCATAAACAAAACATAGGACAATATTAGGTTTTTCTTATATTCCTCTAAAACATAGGTGGCGACTCTAAACAAAACGAATGCGAAACGAAAGCGCGGGATCACCCCGCTCGCGCCGGGGTATCTATAGTGGCGACTCCGCTGGAGATGTTTGAGGGTTAAACTTGCGTTTTGTTCATAGTGTACAAGCTTTCTGGGCATTCTTGTTTCTGATGGTGGGAAGCGTGCGCCTCTGGCCTCATTGGCCTAAGGCGCGCGTTCTCACATCAGTTACAAGAATCGCCCGCTTCCCATGCGTTCTTCCTATTCTTCTTTTTCTTTGCTAATCACTTCTGCAGGGGTTCCAAAATGTATTCAGGACCATGGCAATCCTCTGAGTCTAAATGTCTGACATGTTCTACCCAAAAGCGGGTGCCTCTCAGTTAGTAGGCGCAATGCACGCGCTTCCCATCTTGTAATCTAGGGGCGCGCTGTCGCGACCCCGAACCCCGCGGGCCCGAGACCGCGATCTGGACGTCGACTTAAAACCAAAATTGTGAAATACCGAAGTTAAAAAATCCATTTGATACCAAAAGGTGATGATCCAAAGTTTTACAAATCCAAGTTTGATAATAACCAAATACAACTATCATAAACTTCCACAAGTTTATGCTCAACAGAAGATAAATGTACAATTCTTAATGACGTCATTGTTTGGTACAACTATCCCCAAAAAGGTTACACATTTATATAATGTAAACTAACCTATAACAACTTTCCCCAAAAGAATATATCCACACTCGACGTCCTCTTTCTCGTGATCAGCGAGACTAATCCTTAGCACCTGGGGGGGGGGGGTTAAGGAAAAACAAAGATAAAAAGAAAGGGGGTGAGATAAATCTCAATAAGTTACTAATGCAACTACATGACATGCTATGATGCAATAATCAATAATAAATCACATAACACATAGCAATTATCATATATCAGATAGCAGCGGAAATAAACACATAACAAAGGATATAGCCAAGGTTTTCCCAACTGATAAACCAAATAAAGGTCGCTGCACAGCTTCAATAATCAACAAATCATCATCTTCATAATAGCATGAAAGCTGAAGAGAAATCCCCCCGGTACCGGAACAATAACCATAAGAGTGTCACAAAGGACAAGAGCCATGCCACAAAGTCATGCTTGGTAGCTAGATACATTCACAAAGGAAGCTAACTTATCTCTTCCAAGGCCAATCTGGAAAAGGGGTATAGTAAGGGCAAAACAATGGTCAACATTATAATGGACTTGGCTTTGCCATTATAATCTTTCCCATCGCCCAATGCAACAAATATGCCAGCTGGGTTTCCAAATAAATGCTAAGTAATAAATACTAGCTTAATTAAACAACCTAGGGTTCCAAAGTAGGGAACCATACCAAGAAGTCACCAAGAAAGTGAAATGAACCAACAACACACAATTAACGTTTCCCACAATCTTAACAATGATAACACAATTCCCATATCACATTTGACCATAAAGGATCCAGTTAAATCGAGCACTCCACCAAATTTACTCACTCATCTCGAAGAGCTTAAGGAGAGCTTTGAAACGATAATTTATACGCCTAAAACGGAGTCCGTATGAACATGATATGGCCCTCGAAGGATTGGACAAAAAGGGAAATAAATTTCACAACAGGGGAGGGGGTGCGCGCGCCTCCTATGGGAGGATGCGCGCGCCTCCTGGAGTCAGAAGGAAAATTGCGCCAAAGGGTATATGAGGGTGCGCGCGCTTCATATAAAAGGGGTGCGTGCGCCTCCCTTCGACAGAGGGAAAATCAACATTGGAGGAGGAGAGGGTGCGCGCGCCTCCTATGGGAGGGTGCGCGCGCCTCCAATGGACAGAAGGCTTTTGTTCAAGAAGGGCCATAAGGGTGCGCGCGCCTCCTATGGGAGGGTGTGCGCGCCTCCTTGCCCGGAAAGGCAAATTCCGGCCAAAAATATGGGTTTCTACCATTTTTCTTACCCATTTCATATAACAATCAAAATCAAACATAGTCAACCTTCCACCAAGCATAAAGATGAACCCAAAACAACTTATAACTAGAATGGGGACTCAAATAATACCATTTATCAACCAAGATCAAGATTCAAACCCAACATTCCTAAAATCACCATTTTTGACCAAAACTCAAAATAAATTCCAAATAAATTCCAAACTTCAAATATAACACATCAAGCATAATATAAACATGATATGAACATTTTAGCATAAAAATGGGGGAAAAGCAACTTACTTGAATTTTCTCAAAGTTGATGGATTTCAAATATTTTTGGCTTCCAACGATCCTATCGACGATCTAAACATGCTTCAAGTTTTAAGAAATGAGAGATTATGAGAGGAAGATGAAGAAAATGAAGAGAGAAGTGAGAGAGAAAAACTTACCATAACAAGGAGAGAGAGAGAGGAGAGAGTTACTGGGAGATGGAGTGGAGTGAGGGTGATAGGGTGAGGGAGGTGAGTAGGGAGAAGATGAAGATTTGAAATGTTACACCTAGCCCCCTTCCCCCACTAACTAGCTCAACTAAGATACTCCCACTAATTTATTAAGACCCAACAATACTGCACTAACACAAATGACTCAAATAAAATACTAGGCACAATTTATTATGAAACACCTAAATATTTAAATAAATAATAATTTAAATAAATAAATAAGCAAATAAATAAATAATAATCATTTATTACTAATAAAATAGAGTCTAGCTTTCGGGTCGTGACATTCACTCCCCCTTAAAGAAAATTCGACCCGAATTTTTAACGAGACTTACTCGAATTAAAAATCCACGGATACCTACGCTCCATCTCCTCTCGAAGCTCCCACGTCGACTCCTCGATATTATGATTCCTCCAAAGAACTCGAACCAACGCAATGCTTTTGTTTCTTAACTCTTGAACTTTAGAATCTAGGATCCGAACCGGTCGTTCCTCATAATTCATATCGGGCTCAATATCCTCCGGTACCCTTGGTAACACGTGAGACGGATCATGAACACACTTCCGAAGCATAGAAACGTGGAACACGTTGTGCAACCGGTCTAAAGATGGCGGCAACGCAAGTCGATACGCTAGAAGCCCAACCTTTCCCAAAATCTCAAACGGGCCAATAAACCTCGGAGCCAATTTGCCTTTCTTCCCAAACCTACGAATACCCACTTTCGGAGATACTTTCAAGAACACCAAATCACCGGTCTGAAAACTAAGATCACATCTTCGGTTGTCTGCGTAGCTCTTATGTCGACTCTGGGCTGTTTTCAATCGATCCCGGATAACTCTAACTTTCTCAACCGAACCCTGAAGAAAATCAATACCCACGATCTTCGCTTCACCGACTTCGTTCCAACAAATAGGCGATCTACACTTTCTTCCATACAAGGCCTCATACGGTGCCATCTCGATACTAGCCTGATAACTGTTGTTGTAAGAGAATTCCACTAACGGTAGGTGCGAATCCCAAGAATCGGAAAAGTCTATCGAACACGCTCGCAACATATCCTCCAGAATCTGAATAGTCCTCTCGGATTGACCGTCGGTCTGAGGGTGAAAAGCTGTGCTGAATCGCAAATCTGTACCCAAAGCTTCCTGAAACACCTTCCAGAATCTAGAAGTAAACCTCGGGTCTCGATCTGACACAATGCTAACCGGAACCCCATGCAATCTAACAATCTCATCGATATAAAGGGTCGCAAGCTTCTCCATCGAATATCTGATGTCAATAGGCAAGAAATGGGCACTCTTGGTCAATCTATCCACTATTACCCAAACACTGTCATACTTCCTACGGGTACGAGGTAGTCCCGTAACGAAATCCATAGTCACATGCTCCCATTTCCACTCGGGAATCTCTAACGGCTGAAGTAGTCCCGCGGGTCTCTGATGCTCGGCTTTGACCTGCTGACACGTTAAACATTTCGAAACATACTCGGCTATTTCCTTCTTCATGTTATTCCACCAAAAATGCTGCTTCAGATTCTGATACATCTTCGTACTACCCGGATGAATAGTGTATCTCGATTTGTGACCCTCATCTAAAACTTGCCTCTTTATTCCACCAACATCGGGTACGCACAAATGACTACGGAAAGTCAACACCCCATTCGAACTCATGGAAAAATCCTCGAAATTCTTCTCCTTCAGTTTAACCATTATCTTCACCAACTCGGGATCTTCTTTCTGCGCTTCCTTTATCCTCTGAATTAGGGTCGGAGACACCCTAATATTCGCAAAAATAGCCCCATGTCTCAATTCACGAGTAGACCAATCTCGAACATCCTCAAGCATTTTCCATTCCCGAACCATCATCGAAGCCACATAAGATTTTCTACTAATCGCATCGGCTACCACATTCGCCTTCCCCGGATGATAAGAAATCGTACAATCATAATCCTTCAACAATTCCATCCATCGGCGTTGCCTATTATTCAACTCTTTCTGGGAGAAAAGGTATTTCAAACTCTTGTGATCGGTAAAAATTTCAAACTTCGCCCCATAAAGGTAGTGCTTCCATTTGTGCAACGCAAAGACTATCGCCGCCAACTCCATATCATGAGTCGAGTAATTCTGTTCACTAGGGGTCAACTTCCTCGAAGCATAGGCAATCACTTTTCTGTTCTGTATCAACACACAACCCAAACCCTCTTTCGAAGCATCACTATAAATCACTAAGCCATCGCTCCCATTAGGCAAAGTCAAGATCGGTGCGGTAGTTAACCTCTTCTTCAATTCCTCGAAACTCTTGTCACATTTCTCGGTCCACACAAACGGGACATTCTTCCGGGTCAACTGAGTCATCGGAGTAGCGATCCTCGAAAACCCCTCAATAAATCTTCGGTAATACCCGGCCAAACCCAGAAAGCTACGAATCTCGGTCACTGACTCGGGTCTCTTCCAATCCACTATAGCTTTAATCTTAGAAGGATCCACCGAAATCCCATCTTTAGAAATCACATGGCCCAGAAATGACACTTTCTCGAGCCAAAATTCGCATTTACTAAACTTCGCAAACAACTGCTCCCTCGCAAGAACGGATAACACTGTTCTCAAATGTTGCTCGTGCTCCTCTCTAGATTTAGAGTAGACGAGTATATCATCAATAAAGACCACCACGAACGAGTCAAGATAAGGATGGAAAACCTGGTTCATCAAATCCATAAATACTGCAGGCGCGTTAGTCAACCCAAACGGCATAACCAAGAACTCATAATGACCATAGCGAGTGCGAAAGGCAGTCTTCGGAACATCTTCCGATCGAATCTTCAACTGATGGTACCCACTCCTCAAATCAAGTTTAGAAAACACAACGGACCCTTGAAGCTGATCAAACAAATCGTCAATGTGAGGTAGAGGATACTTGTTCTTCACCGTAACCTGATTCAACTTTCTGTAATCGATGCACAATCTCAAGGAACCGTCTTTCTTCCGCACAAACAAAACCGGTGCTCCCCATGGGGAAACACTAGGGCGGATAAACCCTCGATCAGGCAACTCTTGTAATTGAACCTTTAATTCCTTCAACTCTGCGGGAGCCAACCTATAAGGTGCTTTCGAAATTGGAGCCGTACCCGGCAAAAGGTCTATACAAAACTCAATCTCACGATCGGGCGGCATATCATACTCGGTAGAGAAAACATCGGGAAATTCCCGAACTACCCGAACACTATCCAAACTAGGGGATTCTTTCCTAGTATCAAGAACACTAGC
Organism: Campanula takesimana; assembly: GCA_026119855.1. Classification (NCBI taxonomy): domain Eukaryota; kingdom Viridiplantae; phylum Streptophyta; class Magnoliopsida; order Asterales; family Campanulaceae; genus Campanula; species Campanula takesimana. The sequence continues at coordinate 1,802,457 of JAOWBW010000084.1, forward strand.
CAAATACCCCTCACAACCACTATGCAATAATTTTCTCGCTTTCATAAAAGAAATTAAGCGAACCTTTCTACTCAGAGAACTAGCCTCAAACACAAATTTAGGCACATCGGGAATAGAAAAAGTAACAGTTTTCTTACGGCAATCAACGGAAGCATGAAACTTGCTCAACCAATCCATACCCAAAATGACATCAAAGTCTTGGATAGGAAGAACTACAAAATCCGCACAAAGGACACGACCACAAATAACTACATCACAAGCACGAAAGACTCGATCAGAAATCAAGCATTCTCCTATAGGGGTCGACACCTCTAGCACGTATGGTAAAGACTCGAATGCAGCATTTAACATGGAAGCAAATTGCACAGAAATGTATGAATGAGATGATCCTGGATCTACTAACGCTCGTGCGCTCACATTAGACACAGAAACAATACCTCCAATAACCGAAGGATCATCGGTCGCCTGTTGTTGATTCATGGCATATATCTTTCCTTGAACTTTGGGCTTCCCAGCGGCATCCCTTTTCTGACCCTGATTAGTACCAACCCCTGACCCGGATGACTGACCTCGGTGCCTCGTGCAATCTCTCGCAAAGTGCCCCATTTCACCACAATTGGTACACTTGCCTTGCTTTTTCCAACACCTATCCTCCGTATGGCCTACCCTCTGACAAAAGGTACAAGGCTTCCTATTCTGAATCCCCAGAGTAGTACCCGGATTCCTCGGTGTGGTTTGCCCCTTAAACTGAGATGATGCTCCCGGGTTACCTCGGTTGTCGGAACGGTGTTGAGGTTTAGATTTAGCATGGCTTCCCGGTTTACCCGTACCCACAACCTCGGTTTTCCTTTTGTGCTCCCCAATATCTTGCTCTATCAAGTAGGCTCGGTCTACCGCATCTTGGAAGGTCACAATCCGTTGGGCAATAAGTTGAGTACGGATGGAGGTCTTCAATCCCCGAATGAATCTCATAGCTTTTTGTTCCTCGGTCCTCACCAAATAGTCACAATACCGGGCTAATTCTGTGAACTTAGCCGAGTATTGTGCTATAGACAACAAACCTTGCTCCAGGTTGAGCAGCTCGATCTCCTTTAGGTTTTGATCAACAACCAGAATGAAATGTTCCTTGAATTTGCGCACAAACAACTCCCATCCATACATCGTGTGAGTATCATCCCAACTAGCTTTAACACCCTTCCACCAGTGCTTGGCGGCTCCCACGAGTTTGTAAGCCGCGAACCGGACCTTGTCCTCATCCGTGCAACCAAATACCTCATAAATCTTCTCCATCGACTCAATCCACAACTCAGCTTTCCGAACATCGGGTTCCCCATTGAATTCAACCGGTTTCAGTTTGAGAAATTGCTCCAATCCATAGCGGGGTGGTGCTTGTTCTACCCTCGGACCTTGATCATGTATGGCCTTCATGGCCGCCTTGAACATGCCTTGAAACTTAGCACGTGCTTCTTCCCTTGTGTCATTCTGATTCTGTGCTCCACTAGAGCCTTCGCCTGCTCTCCTTCTAGCCATTTCAAACAATTACCTGCATAAGACATCAACCGTTACTCACTCCGAACACAACTACCCACCTAGGTCATACTAGTCCACCTAGACTTATACATAGAGCTAATGCCAAAGCACTGATACCAACTGTCGCGACCCCGAACCCCGCGGGCCCGAGACCGCGATCTGGACGTCGACTTAAAACCAAAATTGTGAAATACCGAAGTTAAAAATTCCATTTGATACCAAAAGGTGATGATCCAAAGTTTTACAAATCCAAGTTTGATAATAACCAAATACAACTATCATAAACTTCCACAAGTTTATGCTCAACAGAAGATAAATGTACAATTCTTAATGACGTCATTGTTTGGTACAACTATCCCCAAAAAGGTTACACATTTATATAATGTAAACGAACCTATAACAACTTTCCCCAAAAGAATATATCCACACTCGACGTCCTCTTTCTCGTGATCAGCGAGACTAATCCTTAGCACCTGGGGGGGGGGGGTTAAGGAAAAACAAAGATAAAAAGAAAGGGGGTGAGATAAATCTCAATAAGTTACTAATGCAACTACATGACATGCTATGATGCAATAATCAATAATAAATCACATAACACATAGCAATTATCATATATCAGATAGCAACGGAAATAAACACATAACAAAGGATATAGCCAAGGTTTTCCCAACTGATAAACCAAATAAAGGTCGCTGCGCAGCTTCAATAATCAACAAATCATCATCTTCATAATAGCATGAAAGCTGAAGAGAAATCCCCCGGTACCGGAACAATAACCATAAGAGTGTCACAAAGGACAAGAGCCATGCCACAAAGTCATGCTCGGTAGCTAGATACATTCACAAAGGAAGCTAACTTATCTCTTTCAAGGCCAATCTGGAAAAGGGGTATAGTAAGGGCAAAACAATGGTCAACATTATAATGGACTTGGCTTTGCCATTATAATATTTCCCATCGCCCAATGCAACAAATATGCCAGCTGGGTTTCCAAATAAATGCTAAGTAATAAATACTAGCTTAATTAAACAACCTAGGGTTCCAAAGTAGGGAACCATACCAAGAAGTCACCAAGAAAGTGAAATGAACCAACAACACACAATTAACGTTTCCCACAATCTTAACAATGATAACACAATTCCCATATCACATTTGACCACAAAGGATCCAGTTAAATCGAGCACTCCACCAAATTTACTCACTCATCTCGAAGAGCTTAAGGAGAGCTTTGAAACGATAATTTATACGCCTAAAACGGAGTCCGTATGAACATGATATGGCCCTCGAAGGATTGGACAAAAAGGGAAATAAATTTCACAACAGGGGAGGGGGTGCGCGCGCCTCCTATGGGAGGATGCGCGCGCCTCCTGGAGTCAGAAGGAAAATTGCGCCAAAGGGTATATGAGGGTGCGCGCGCTTCATATAAAAGGGGTGCGTGCGCCTCCCTTCGACAGAGGGAAAATCAACATTGGAGGAGGAGAGGGTGCACGCGCCTCCTATGGGAGGGTGCGCGCGCCTCCAATGGACATAAGGCTTTTGTTCAAGAAGGGCCATAAGGGTGCGCGCCTCCTATGGGAGGGTGCGCGCGCCTCCTTGCCCGGAAAGGCAAATTCCGGCCAAAAATCTGGGTTTCTACCATTTTTCTTACCCATTTCATATAACAATCAAAATCAAACATAGTCAACCTTCCACCAAGTATAAAGATGAACCCAAAACAACTTATAACTAGAATGGGGACTCAAATAATACCATTTATCAACCAAGATCAAGATTCAAACCCAACATTCCTAAAATCACCATTTTTGACCAAAACTCAAAATAAATTCCAAATAAATTCCGAACTTCAAATATAACATATCAAGCATAATATAAACATGATATGAACATTTTAGCATAAAAATGGGGGAAAAGCAACTTACTTGAATTTTCTCAAAGTTGATGGATTTCAAATATTTTTGGCTTCCAACGATCCTATCGACGATCTAAACATGCTTCAAGTTTTAAGAAATGAGAGATTATGAGAGGAAGATGAAGAAAATGAAGAGAGAAGTGAGAGAGAAAAACTTACCATAACAAGGAGAGAGAGAGAGGAGAGTGTTGCTGGGAGATGGAGTGGAGTGAGGGTCATAGGGTGAGGGAGGTGAGTAGGGAGAAGATGAAGATTTGAAATGTTACACCTAGCCCCCTTCCCCCACTAACTAGCTCAACTAAGATACTCCCACTAATTTATTAAGACCCAAAAATACTGCACTAACACAAATGACTCAAATAAAATACTAGGCACAATTTATTATGAAACACCTAAATATTTAAATAAATAATAATTTAAATAAATAAATAAGCAAATAAATAAATAATAATCATTTATTACTAATAAAATAGAGCCTAGCTTTCGGGTCGTGACACGCGCGCTTCTTGGAAATTTTCCAGAACATAACCAGAGTACAGAACAGGGCAGAATGATGGGGTGTGGGCATAGTTGCCTGCACATAACTGTTTTATTTTCTATTCATTTTTATCGGTCACACGGGTGATTCGAAAGTTGTAATTTTATGCTTATTTGCTTTTTATTTCTTATAATTTTTTTTGTCATATGTGTTTGACCTCACACTACGTGAACTAAAACTCCTATGAATTGATCACTATCGAGTCACACAAAGTCCATAACCCCGAACCCGTCGAGGCCCGTCCTAGGAAGTTTCAAGCTCCACCCGACCTTGACTCTTCTGAAGCGGTAAACCTCAGCCCGTGGTGTAGTTCACGACTACATGCCGGGGGTGACCTTTAAGCCTCTCTTTAGCCGAGCACAAGCCAACACATTCTAGTTAGGGTCTAACACTCCGTGACCAAGTCAGTTTTCATAGGGCGAGATTTCCGTAAAGTAATGTCATCAAAACATACGTGCCGTTTCCTAAAGAACACGTTGCTATGGGACAAAATAAAACTCCGTCCCCTCATGTATGCTTTGTGACATTAATTTAGTTTAATCCCGTCACACTTAGGTCTCACAAGCGTGGTGGAATCCGATGAGTATATGGGACCGCGCGAAGGTCTATATACTAGTGTGACGATTCCACTATATTTTTAGAAACCCCAAAAAGGACTACGTCCTTCCGAATTAAATAAATAAATAAAAAAAAGTCTTTTTCCGTATGTTGTTGAGTCTTTTTCTTATTTGTGGGTTGAATAATTTTACTCAAAAGGTGTTGTGGCCCATCCTAAGATCAACCGTGTTCTTCAAATAGGTCCAATAGCGACAGCAACAACAACGGTGGCAATCTTTCCCGGTCCAACGAGGATATAGCCAACATGATCAAAGCACTGAAAGGACAAATTGATGCACTCGCCGAGAATGCCCGACGCAAGGATGATTTGTGGCAAGATCGTCTCAAGCATGTGAGAATGGCCCATAAAAAGAACTTTCTAAGCTCGAGGATCAATTTAAGGAGCTCACAAATGAAAGAAAAATGGTCCAAAGCATTGATAACAGTTTGGTCAACACTCTCATGGCACACATTGACCAACGTTTTAGTGGGCTAAATTTGGTCAACACTCTCATGGCACACATTGACCAACATTTTAGTGGGTTAAATTTGAACAAAGGTCCAAGCTCCAATGTCCATCATGCTTCTCATCTCATGAACACTATGGTGGCCCTTCCCAAAAAATTCAAGATGCCCGACATCTGCAAATTCATAGGGAATTCTTGTCCCAATGCCCATATTGATACCTACGTTTGGGCCATGCTACCAAGGAAAGTGTCTCCTCAAATAATGGCACAATGCTTCCCACTTACTCTTGATGGGGTCGTAAAAGATTGGTATATGAGTCTCCCAGTTTCCACCCGCCTCAATTGGGATACCGCTATGCTTCCCTTTAAGTCACAATATGAAGGCAATTACATGCACCATCCCATGAAGAAAGAATTGGATAAAACCATGCAAGAGGGCAATAAATCATTTGGGGACTTCTACCGCCGTTGGAATGACAAGTTGGCCGAGATTGTTGATAGGTCCTCAATGAAGGAACAAATGGAGATCTTCTTGAGGTGCTTAAACATGGACTACCTAGTTCATCTTAGTGGGGTCTTTTATCCGGATTTTGCATACATGTATGATGCGGGGATTAGAATCGACAATTTGCTCCAAGAAGTAACCGATGAATCCTATAAGACAGACTCCGATACGGAAGAGATCACGGACAGTTCAACCAGTGACATGGAAGGTTACAACAGTTTTGAGGACTACGACGACAGGGAGGACTACAACAATGAAGGCTAGGGAAAACTCCCTTTGTCTCTCTCTACAAAAAAAAAGAAAAAATAAACGAAAAGAGTCAAAAGTCCTCTAATCTGTGCATTAAGTTTTCTTCCTTCTCATTAATGTTAAAGTTTGAGTCAGTCTTATCAAATAAAATTCGTTCTTGTCCTTATACACTCCTTCAAGTTGTTCAATCTAAATAATTCTTGGCAAAATGATGAAAAGATGTCTAAACGAGTTTTGGAATGAAGCCATCACTTGAACGCCTAGGGCTAAACATCAAGAAGACGAAGTCAAGCTATCAAGGGTCAAAACAAGGTGGAGCTACAATCATGAAGAAATGTCAAGCCATGTTTTCAAGGGGGATAAAAAAAAAAGGGCTCGCTAGTTTGACTCTTCAAAACAACCTAGTCAAAAGTTAGAGCACAAAAAAAAAAAATCCCCCTCATTCAAAGAAGTTCACAACAATATCATCATTCCATCCACCAACAAAGGACGAAGTAATATCAACAACCATCACGACCAAAGGAGCATCGATAAGAACTACGGTGAGCTGAGCCTCTACACTGGAGGAACGTAGGCAATCTTCGGGCCCGGTCTCATACAAGAAAGAAGATATGTGTAGCCCTAATGCGTTATAGTGATTGGCCTTCCTCTCGAACTTGTCAAGACATCTTTGTACAAGTCATCTGCCAAAGAACAAATCGCAAAAACAACTTTCTTAGAATTGAAATCATTTTGCATTTTTTTGTCGAGTCTAGGGGTTGCTCTTCTTTCAGCTACGCTCCCAATTTCTCGCAATCAAATTTGGGTCTTTCCTTCTCTTCTCTCTAAATGACTTACTTGCCTTCGTGAGTCATTCAAAAAAACAAATAAACAGAGTAAATACTAGGGGCTACTTCCCTAGTCGAGTCAATAAGGCTTCCATCTCCCACAAAATCACGTGTCTCTCATCCTCGGCTAGAGTCAATGCACACTTCCTTATTAATTGAGTCAAAAAAATGAAGATGCAAAAGAGATGCCACTAGATTAAAAACCCGAAAGGGCGGTCTAGGCAAAAAACAGGGTGCGTCAGAAAAAAATGAGAGAGTGAGAGAGAGAAGGGAAAGAGAAAGGGAGATCTCCAGCCTCCAACAAAGAAGACGACCTCGCAGTTCTGCATTGGGTTCCCCATAGATTCAACTTCATCAAGTTCCTCGCAAAGTCAACTTCAGCATTGCAAGGGGCTCAAGAAGACCAAGCACAGTCAAGGGTCATTTGGGTTCTTCGCATAAAGGGTTTGCTCCAGCAAAATACAGTTTTGGGTTGATCATTGACACCACACGAGGTTTGTTCTAGAAAAATGCAGTTTTGGGTTCATCATTGATGTGACTCTGCACGAGTTTCAGAAAAGGTAAGAAGTCTCATGAGCCGTCCCCAATATACCGATTGGGTTTGAGGAACAAAGAGCAATAATAGGTATCCCAGTCTCCAAGCTTCTCAAATTAGAAGAATTGGGCTTCTCGAGTAATGAAGTACCACTCGTCATGTTCCCACACATGGAGAGAAGCCTATCTTACTTCATTTGATAGTTAATGAGACCTAGAGGCTATGCATGTAGGACAATCTTCAAGCTTCACGAAAGGAATATGCCCCTGAAATTAGAAGAATGAATGTCAAAACGCTTCTCAGGGAAATGAATATGCTCGTGCTTCTTCCCCCACACAAGGATAATCCTTTCTTTCTTTTCTTACAATCAATGATGACACCCTATGGGCTATGCTCGATCTTGAAAGACTCCCTCAATGAGAATGCAATTCACTTTACCTCCCTGGCAGTGGACAGAACTTCTTGGCCCTAGCAAAGTCATGTGCAACATTAAAAGCCCTTTCAATCGGTTTGGCATCGAAGGTCCCTCGAGGGGCCACACAATCAAAAATATTTTGGGATTCGGCACTACAGCAATGCAATAGCCTGAATGTGGAATGATCTTGGGACCTCGCAGAACCAAAGAGATTCAAGGGTCTTTTGGGGCTCTACAGTCGAAGGTCTTTTGGGTCCTTTCATGACAATGCATCTCACTTGGACAGTTTGGACTATGATCACTCATGAGGATCCCTTGAGGCTCAACACCAATGATCCTTCAGGGGCTTCACAATCAAAATCTCAAGGGGCTCGTAATTACATTTCGCATGCACCGCAATGCAAATGCAAATTCTTTGGACTCCCGGCATCAAAAATTTCTTGGAATGCCTCACACTCTACGGCTCTCTCAAAGCCCGCAGTTACCGCAAACATCAAGTCTCTTGGGGCTTGGCATCAATGATCATTCAATGACTTTGCAATCAATAATCCCTTTATAGTTTACCATTGACGATCTTCCCTTAGGCCTTGGTCATGACAACTACAAATGCAATCTACTTGGATGGGTCGAGATTTGATTTATCTTGGGGTTTCACGAGTCATTCAAAGTTTGGCATCAAAGGCGTTCTAGGGGCTTTACAATCAGCAACCCCTTAGTATCTCGGCATCGAAAGTCTTTTGAAGCCTCATAATCGAAAAATATCTTGGGGCTAGACATCATTCTTCGTTGGGCACAACAGCGACAACAGAATTCAAGCGAGGTAAGCCGGACTTCGACCGAACATGACTTGATCTTGGGTTGGCTTTACAAACACACGATGGTTAGAATGGTTCACCCACGAACTAAAAAAAATCTTTTTCTCGCAAGTGTATATATTATTTTCCTTCTAACCTAAATATATATATATATTTATATATATATATAATAAACAAATAAAATATATTTTATTTTTCTTGAAAACAAACTTTCTTTGTCTCTTTATTTGCGTAAAAGTATGTGTTAGCTTCTTCCCCAGAATTCTCCATCACCTTGAACTACGCTGGTCTGATTCCTTTTAAGGGATGCGTAGGCAGACTTTGGCACGACCAACCCATCAACAAAAAGTGATCATGCCTCCATCAAAAGCAAAAGCAACTCATCAACATCCAAAGTATGGACGTTCTTCATCAAATCCACAACATCAGAAATCCATCCCAAATCCAGCGACCATGGTAAGTGAAGGTATGAACATCATTCATTAAAGATTTCTGCAAATCACATCACACACAAAAGCAATTTCTCCATTCTTGCAAATTCTCTCTCTCATGCAAATCTGCTTTCCAAGTCACAACGCACCACAAGAACAATCTCTCTCGCAATTTCATTTCACATACATTTCCTCGCATAAGCACATATATCTGCAAAGCACACACATAACAGGTACAAGAGTGAGTCCCCCAACATCTAATACCTTCAAAAAATAGCAAATGCGGCTCCGAACAGAAAAACAACAAATGCGGCTCCGAAGAGCAAAACATAAAATGCGGCTCCAAACAGCAAATAGCGAATGCGGCTCCGAATAGCAAACAGCAAATGCGGCTTCGAACAGTAAAACAACAAATGCGGCTTCAAACAGCAAAACAGCAAATACGGCTCCGAATAGCAAACAACAAATGCGACTTCGAACAGAAAAACAACAAATGCGGCTTCAAACAGCAAAACAGTAAATGCGGCTCCGAATAGCAAACAGCAAATGCGGTTTCGAACAACAATACAGTAAATGCGGCCCCAAACAATAATTTGGTCCATGGTGAACCACATAAATCACCACTTTTTCATCACCCAGTCCGTTCCGCAGACTTTAAACTGGCAGACGGATTCGCCAAACGGATTCAACCAGTCCGCTCAACGGATTTTAAACCGGCAAATGGATTCGCTAAACGGATTCATCCAGTCCACTCAACGGACTTTAAACAGGCATAAGGGTTCCGATAAACGGCTCCAGCCTCAGTCTGCTAACCAGACTCTAAACCTTGGCCACAGTGGGCCATCTCACACCATCGTAACTCTTTCAATCAGCAAAAGCCGCTTACCCCGATTGCACATTTGATTTTGTGTTTCTACTTGTTTTAAGTGTTTTTCGTTAGTTTTTGTTACTTTTGTTAAGTTCCTGACTGACTCTGTTAAGTCTAGAGGCTAAATTGATTAACAACTCTAACTTTCCAGTTCATTCTGTCAAAATTGCCTTTTCAGAGTCGGACGCTTCTGCCCTCTACGGCCAGACGCTTGCGCCTTCCGCCCCAAAGGCAGGAGGCGCGCACTTCTGGGCGTCAGTTACAGATTCTCTCCAAGAATCCCTCCCTTGCTCAATTTACATGATTTTTTCAGAGAATTCCCTCTTTGTTGACTCTGTTTTGGAACCAAAAACATCTTCTTTTACATATAAAAACCCCCTTCTTCATCATTTCAAAGAGGAAGATTTTTCAACATAAGAAAACTATACCAAAACTCTCTAAAAGAAGCATTTCAAGCATTTGTCCAAAGAACCTCTTGAAGTACTTAAAGTTTAGGTACTTTTCTCTTTCTCTCTACTTATCTCATCTCTACTTCTTTTATTTTATCAAAGTCTGAAATCAACCCAAACCATTTTGGGACATGACACCAAAGGCCACTTCATTACATTGAAGTTGGCCAAGGAGTTATCTCCTTGTAGACACCCCGCCTTGGACCTCTCACCCCGATTGCATACATAGTATTTTTTATTTAACTTATTTTTGTTGATTTCTGTTACTTCGGTTAAGTTCCTAACTGATTCCGTTAGTTTTGGACTAAACTGCATAACAAAGTTAACTTTTAGGGTCATTCTGTCTTTTTTACCCGCGGGCGCATCCGGCACTGCTAGTGGGTTGCGCGCGCCTCTCACGACCAAAGCAGGAAGCGCTCGCTTCCCACTTTGGCAGTAGCGGATTGCACCTTATTTCCCTCATTTTTCTTGATTTTCTAGCCTTTTCTTTAAAACAAAACATTTCTTTTATTCATTATTTGATTTTCTCTTTATTATTTGATTTTATTTATTTTCTTATTGGTTGAAGAACCATCTTTTCCTCTCTTTTCTACCTATAAAACCCCTCTCTTTTTGCCTTAGAAAGGAACCCACTTTTGAGACTTGAACCTAAACTCTACACAAATTGTTGCACAACAATTTCCCTACAAACAACTCCATCTCAAGTCAAAGTTCAAGTATTCTTTCTCCTTCTAAAGGTACAACTCTTCTTCTTATTATTTTACTTGTCTAGTAATGTATGCAATCCTCATCAATGGGACATGACCAAATAATCACTTTACTACATTAAAGTTGGTTAAGGTTATCTCCCTACATTTCAATCCTTATTTCAATTTATTATTCTTCTCTTAATGTAATCTTTAGCATAAAAATCAATAAAATAATTCTCTTTTATTTCCCTTTGCAATTCCTCTTTTATTTACATTATAATTGTTAGCCCTATTAATAAATTGAAGGACCTTTTGGCAATAGAACACCAATAGTAGCAAGACCCGCGTAGGCGAGGCGGAGTGGGTGTTTAAGTACTTCTCACTCCGTCACCTAACCCCCGAACCCTTCTTTCCTGAATCTTTGGTTTCGTAACATAAATTAGGCCATTTCTAGGTTTTTCTTATGTTCCTTTAAAAACATAGGTGGCGAATCTAAACAATTAAAACACAAATAGACATCCTAGGATAATTCACCGCCCTCGCCAAGTTGTGGTTTTCTCGGGATATCTATAGTGGCGACTCTGCTGGGGACAATTTAGAGGGTTAAACTTGCGTTTTCATCTTTTGGTGTTCTTTTATTCAGTTTTCTGGGCACTCTGGTAAAAAGGGTTGGAAGCGCGCGCCTCTGGCCTTCTTGGCCTAAAGCGCGCGCGTCCGACCCCAATTACCATAATCGCCCGCCTTTCGTCTTGTCCTTCCATTCCATGTTTCTGTGCTAACAAGTTTCTGCAGGAGAATTTTTTTTTTTATTTAGGGTCAAGGCAATCCCTTGAACCCACTGATTTGCAGGTACTGCCCAGAATCGGGCGCCTCGGCCTCTCTCGCTCGGAGGCGCACACCTCCCACTCTCACTGCCCAACGAGCGCGCTTCTGGAAAATTTTCCCAGAAACAGAACAGTGCACAGAACAGAATGATTGACAGTGTGTGGGCACCGGGCCTGCACAAAACAATTTTTATTTTTTGTTTATTTTATCGGTCACACGGGTGAATCGAAACTTGTAAATACGTGCTTATTTGTTTTTTTCTTTCTTTGAAAAAAAAATGTTTTTCACTTGGATTGACCTCACACTACATGCACATATTCCTATGAATTGCTCACAATTGAGTGTTCATAACCCCAAGCCCATCGAGGCCCGTCCTAGAAAGTTTCAAGCTCCACCCGGCCTTGACTCTTTCAAAGCGGTAAACCTCAACCCGTGGCGTAGTTCACGACTACATGCTGGGGGTGACCTTAAGCCTCTCTTTAACCGAGAACAAGCCAACACATTCTTAGTCTAAGTTCTAACACTCCGTGACCAAGTCGGTTTTCATGTGTCGAGATTTCCCTAAACTAATGTCATTAAATCATACATGCCGTTTCTAAAAGAAACAACTGGTTATTATGGACGGAATAAAACTCCGTTCCCAAGTGGTTATTATGGACGAAAGAAAACTCCGTCCCCGCATGTATGCTTTATAACATTAATTTAGTTTAATCCCGTCACATGTAGGTATCACAAGTGTGGTGGAATCCGATGAGTATATGGGACCATGAGAAGGTCTATATACTAGTGTGACGATTCCACTATTTTCTTAGAAACCCCAAAAGGGACTCCGTCCATCCGACTTATTATAAAAAAAAGTCTTTTTTCCCTATGTTGTTCGAGTCTTTTTTACTTGTTTGTGGGTTAAATTATTTTTACCCAAAAGGTGTTTGTGGGCCATCCTAAGATCAACCGTGTTCTTCAAATAGGTCCAATGGCTTCCGACAGCAACAACAACGGTGACAATCTTTCCCGGTCCAACGAGGATATAGCCAACATGATCAAAGCACTGAAAGGACAAATTGATGAACTCGCCGAGAATGCCCGACTCAAGGATGATTTGTGGCAAGCCCGTCTCAAACATGAGAGAATGGTCCATAAGAAAGAACTTGCTAAGCTCGAGGACCAATTGAAGGAGCTCACAAATGAAGGAAAAATGGTCCAAAGCATTGATAACAGTTTGGTCAACGCTCTCATGGCATACATTGACCAACGTTTTGGTGGGCTAAATTTGAACAAAGATCCAAGCTCCGATCTCCATCGTGCTTCTCTTCTCATGAATACTATGGTGGCGCTTCTCGAGAAATTCAAGATGCCCGACATTGGCATGTTCAAGGGAAACTCTTGTCCCGATGCTCACACCGACTCCTACATTTGGGCCATGCTACCGAAGAAAGTGTCTCCTCAAATAATGGCACAATGGTTCCCACTCACTCTTGATGGGGTCGAAAAAGATTGGTATATGGGTCTCCCGGTTTCCACCCGCCTTAATTTGGATGACGCCATGCTTGCCTTTAAGTCACAATATGAAGGCAGTTACATGCACCGTCCCACGAAGAAAGAATTGGAGAACACCATGCAAGAGGGCAATGAACCATTTGTGGACTTTTCTCGCCGTTGGAATGACAAGTTGGCCGAGATTGTTGATAGGCCCTCAATGAAGGAACAAATGGAAATCTTCTTGAAGTGCTTGAATATGGACTACCAAGCTCATCTTAGTAGGGCCTTTTATCCGGATTTCGCACATATGTTTGATGCGGGGATTAGAATTGATAACTTGCTCCGTGAAATAAACGAGGAATCATATGAGACAAGCTCCAACACCGAAGGGGTCCCGGACAGTTCAAGCAGCGACATGAAAGGTTACAATGGTTTTGAGGACTACGATTATGGGGAGAACTACAACGACGACGACACCAATCTCCGTTTCTCTTTCTCTACCTAGCAATAGGAATAAAAAAAGAGTCAAAAGTCCTATTTTCTGATCATTAAGTTTTCTTCCTTCTCGTCAATGCTAAAGTTTGAGTCGGTCTTAATAAAAGTCGTTCTTATCCTCATACACTCTTTCAAGTTGTTCAATTTAATTCTTGGCAAAATGATGAAAAGATGTCTAAACAAGTTTTAGAACGAAGGCCATCACATGAACACCTAGGGGCTAAACATCGTGACGAAGGGGACAACATCAAATCCAAGACATCAAGCGACAAAGAAAGGTGGAGCAACAACCATGGAGAAATCAGACAAAGTTTTCAAAGGGAGGTTAAAAAAAAAAAAAAAAAAAAAAAAAAAAAAAACTCGCTTGGTTGACTCTTCAAAACAACCTAGGCAAAAGTTAGAACACAAAAAAAAAAAAAAAAAAAATCCCCCCTAAATCAAAGAAGTACAAGATCAACATCATCCACCAACAAAGGATGAACCAACATCAACAATCATCATGATGAATGGAGCATCCACAAGAACTACGGTGACCTGAGCCTCTATACTGGAGGAACGTAGGCAACCTTTGGGTTCGGTCTCATGCAAGAAAGAAGATATGTTTAGCCCTAGTGCGTTATGGTGATTGGCCTTCATCTCGAACTTGTCAAGACATCTTTGTACGAATCATTTGCCAATGAATTAATCACCACAAGATTGAACGACTTTCTTAGAATTGAAATCATTTCATCTTCCTTGTCGAGTCTATGGGCTTCTTCTCTTTCAGCGACGATCCTGGTTTCTTGCAATCAAATTGGGGCTTTCCTTCTCTTCTCTCTTAATGACTTATTTGCCTTTGTGAGTCATCCAATAAATAAAAATACATGTCAATACTAGGGGCTACTTCCCTAGTCAAGTCAATGTCACTCATCATTAGTGACAAAAGGTCTCCACCGCAAAATCACATGTCTCTCATCCTCGGCTAGAGTCAATGCACACTTCTTCATTAATCGAGTCAAAAAGAAGACGCAAAAAGAGATGCTCGCTAGATTGAAAAACCAAAAGGGCGGTCTAGGCAAAAAACAGGGTGCGTCATAAAAAAAATGAGAGAGTGAGAGAGAGAAGGGAATGATAAATGGTGATCCCCGGCCTCTAAAGAAGACAAGTTCCACATTGAATCTCCTCAGCAAGGCAATTCCCCACCGAGCAACTTCAGAATCGCAAAAGGCTCGACAAGATATGGCACAATCAAAGGTCGTTTTGGGTTATTCGCATAAGAGAGGTTGTTCTTGCAATGTGCATTTTTGGGGCTCATGTGAAAGAGGGCCCGTCCAAAAATGAGCTCATGATTGATATGGGGTACGAGGTTGCACAAATAGTCCCCAGTGAGTCAATTGGTTTGGGCAGCAAATGGCAACTATTGGTGTTGGTGCCCTAGGCACGTTTAATAAACGTTGTAATTGTTATCATTTATTCAAATTAATAAAGAGATGTTTTGATTATTATTGTTGTTCATATTTACTTATAATAATCTCCGTTCCTAGTACTTGTTAGGTACTAGTATAAAGGCTAAATGATCATGGGATGATCATGTTAGATTTATGGGTACATGTTTAGTACTGGACATGACCCGCTCTATGAGATTTATGTCATGGTCAATGTCATACATATATCTCATATTAGTTGTGTCATTTGAATCCTTAGACATGAAGTTATTATAGTTTTCCACTTGATGAACATTATGTTTGACATATTCAAACGCTACTTTTAACCGGGTAGTTATAAAGGGTATGATTGGCATAGTCGGATTCACGTAGGGAATAATAATAAGCTAAATGGATTTGTCCCTCTTTGGAGAGATGTCAATCTCGGGCCTCTCGTAGGAATGATGTTGATGAAAATGTTCGGCCGGACTCAAATGAATTGATTGGATCAATGTCATTTGGATTATCAACATATTCGGGATTGAGAAAGTATTGAACAAAGACAAGTTGACTTGTTGACCATGAGTTGTGTTTAATGACATCGTGGACAAAAGGATTATGACATATTCTAAAGGAATGCGAACTTGTATATAGTTACACTATTTGGGTAGGTATGACGGTTTGCTAGAACCTAATCATATCTTATGGTTTCATGTTTGAACCCATTACCAACTTAGTGTAATCCTAGAGGGTCACACACAAATAGAACGAATCATAAAGGACCCAGGCGGACCATGATAGGTCCGGTCGGACCACTTGCCATACCCGGCCGGACCAGTCGGTTTCGGCAGAAACTTTCTTTAATCCGTTTTCTTGCGGGTTTAGACAATTGTTACCTATTTGGAATAGGTGTAACAAGTATTTAAACATCCCTAATTCGGCCAAAATCAGTACGTGTATTTTTACAAGCCTCCAAAGAGTTTTTGAGAGTTATTTCTTGTTCTAAGAAATCCCTAGATTGAAGAACAAGTATAAACACAATAATATCCCATATAGTCAAAATACAATTGAGAAAACGTGTTTCTCGATTTGGTCTAGCAACCAAGATCAAGTGCTCTTGATATTCGTTTAAGGTGTGGATACCGCTAGAGGGGAGTTAAGCACCTATTTGGTCCTTAACCTATTGAGTTGTTTTTTTTTTGTCCTTAACCTATTTTGGTTTTCCTTTTGGTCCTTGATGTACCTAGTTGCAGGATAAAGTGGTCCTTAACCTATTTTAGTTTTCCTTTTGGTCCTTGATGTACCTATTTGCCAGACAAAGTGGTCCTTAAAATCGTCGACATGGCTTGTTGACCGAAAGGAAAACCAAAATAGGTCAAGGACCACTTTGTCCTGCAAATAAGTACATCAAGGACCAAAAGGAAAACTAAAATAGGTTAAGGACCACTTTATCCCGCAACTAAGTACATCAAGGACCAAAAAGAAAACCAAAATAGGTTAAGGACCAAAAGGAAAACAACTGAATAGGTTAAGGACCAAATAGGTGCTTAACTCCCGCTAGAGGGTGAAGCTCATCATCTTCAAAGTTCGTGTTCTTACTTGTTCATGATCAAGCTTTAGATTCTCCACCATGATCAAAGGTTAAAATTCAAAGTCATCAAGGGTTAGTATTCTAGTATTCATATTGCATGTATTTGATATAATCATATGAACGGATCTATGGCTTTGGGTTTCATAAAGTTTTTAAATGCTTTATTCCGCTGCGCATGTTACTACGAAACCCAACAGTGGTATCAGAGCCCCGTTCATGTTGATTATTTCAATACTAGATCATGTTGTGTGTATGTAAATTGTTTGTTTATATGCCTAGCATGATATGAATATTGGATAATGATGTTTATGTGTTAAATGCGTTTATGTGGTTTACAATTTTATAAACTTTAAGCGCACTATTCAATCGCAATAAAATTATGTTGGATTTAAAATTGTTTGGATTATCAATTTTTGATTGGATCAAAGTTTTGATAATCAAGGGATTCATGAATTGTTCATTCAAGGTTCTGATGTTCATGATGATTGGATCATCAAGAATATCAAATCCTAATTGAATCGGGAAAAACAATTTTGAGACAAAATTTAGAACTTTAAAAATTCTGAATTTTTTAGTATAGGTCCGACCGGACCAGAGCAGGCACCCGACCGGACCATCTGGTCTAGAGCGGGGGTCAGGCGTTTGGTTTTGGACTTGAAAAATTCTAGGTTTTTCAGAGGTAGGTCTGACCGGACCAGTGACAGTACCTGGTCGGACCTTCTGGTCTGGAGCGGGGATTGGGCAGTTGGTTTTTGGTGTGGATCTCGGGGTTTGATTTTCCTATTTGTTTTGATCTTGTGATTATGAGATTGGATCAGAGTTTGGATGGCTAATCTACGTTCATCGAGATTTTGTTTCCTAAACTTGATCGCATTCAAAGTTTCAAAGATAAAACGAAGTTAGAATTAAGAAGAGTTCATAATTTCTAAAATTGAGAAACAAAGTTCTTGATTCAAAGATTGGAGATCCATGTGGAATTATGGATGCAATTGGCCTACGTTCATCGAGACCATCTATTGCTTAGTTTCGGCCACATAGACTACTTTCTTGGTTTCTTGAATTAGTGCGGAATTGTGGTTGCCTTATGGCTTAGTTCGGCCGCACTTCTTGTTGTCTTGATTTGGAGATGACAACCAAAGTTCAAAGAGCCTCATCCTCATAATTATAGAGAAACTAATGACACATAAATATTATGCTTAGATTAATTTAATGGCTAAACTTGATGCGTAATATATTTATATTATGTGCTCATAAATGTGTTGAATGTTATATGTGATTAAACCTTCAAAGAAAGTTTTAAGTCCTTTATTGCCATGTCATGATTAAAAAACTTGTTAATACATGGGTGATTTTAATGTAGATTTGCCCTAGCGAGGTGCATTAATTTTATTTATGTATGAGCAAGATAGATAATGTGGGCACGCCCTAGCGAGGCACATTAACTATACGTTTAAAATGGTTGGACTTAATTAGGCGTCAAAACAGTTTTGGGCCTAGGCAAAGATGAGATTTAACATGCTTTTTGAAATTAGATTTCTTAAAGAATCTCAGAAAAAGATCTAAGAATCATATGGGATATGTTTGACATGATTGTCTACCTAATTAATTTGATTTTGTGTAATCCGCCTTAGCGGACTTGAAATTAAATTAAAGTTGGATCTTAGCCCATTTAAATTAAATTATACATTGGATGTATAAGAAGGTTGTATAATTTAATGGGAGTATTTTTGGAAAAATACATAGTTTATTTCTTTAATGAAATTGGTACTTATTAAATTTTGATTTTTTTGCATAATTGTAGATAATGACTACCAACACTCAATCAATTTCATTGCGATCGATTCTTAAGAAGGATAAGCTCCAAGAGAATGGTACGAACTTTATTGATTGGATCCGTAGCCTAAGAATAGTTCTTAGGCAAGAAGATAAGTTGTACATTCTCGATGGGCCTCTTCCTGTTGAACCAGAAGCCAATGCCCCTAGGGCAGAAAGAGACAATTACAAGAAACATCGTAATGATTCTAGAGATGTAAGTTGTCTCATGCTTGCTACTATGTGCTCAAAACTCAAACAAAGTTTGGAACATTTGGAAGCCTATGAGATAGGCGTGGAGTTAAGAGCCATGTTTCAAGAGCAGGCTAGGCAAGAGAGGTACAGGACCATTGTTGCATTCACTTCTTTCAAAATGAGTGAAGGGCAACAAGTGAGTCCTCACATGCTTAAAATGAAAGGCTATGTAGAGCATCTTGAGAAACTTGGCTATCTAATCCCATTGGAGCTAGCCACGGATCTCATTCTTAATTCATTGCCTAAATGTTATAATCAGTTTGTGATGAATTATAACATGCATGGAATGGATAAAAATCTCTTCGAGTTTCATGGCATGCTCAAAACTGCGGAGATGAAGATTGTGGAGAAAGGTTCTCTTGTGCTCATGGTTCATGATGGGAAGAAGGCTAGTGCCAAAGGAAAGGGTAAGAAAGTTGTCAAACCCAAGATAAGCAAGGCAATGATTGCCAAGGCTTCTGAGGCAAAACCCGATTCACAAAAGGATGCAATCTGTTTCCATTGTCAAGAAATTGGTCATTAGAAACGTAATTGCAAGGCTTTTAAAGAAGAGCAAAATAAGAAGAAGAGTAGTGGGACTGCGTCGACTTCAGGTATCTATATGATAGATATTCTCCTTTCTACCACTGATTCTTGGGTTTTAGATACCGGATGTGGTTCTCACATTTGTTTAAATGTGCTGGGACTAAAGAATAGGAGACATCTTAAAGAGGGTGAAGTGGACCTACGAGTGGGGAATGGAGCAAGAGTTGCTGCATTAGCCGTAGGGACTTATGAAGTCACTTTACCTTCCGGTTTAGTACTTGTTTTAAACAATTGCTATTATGTACCGGATTTAAGTAGAAATATTTTTTCAATTTCTTTTTTGGATAATGAAGGTTTTAAGTTTCTTATTGAAAGTAAGAGATTTTCTATTTATTTAAATGATGTGCTTTATGGTATTGCAAATTCATTTAATGGCCTTTATGTCTTGGATGTCATGAATGAAAATAGTGACAATGTCTATCATGTAAATAAGAAATCTAAACCTAATGATGTAAATCAAGCTAGGTGAAAGGTCGAGTAACTTATTGGGGTTGATACATTCCGATGTATGCGGACCACTAAGTAGCAATGCTAGGGGAGGGTTTCAATACTTCATAACCTTCACTAATGATTATAGTAGATTTGGGTATGTTTACTTAATGAAATATAAAAGTGAAGCGTTTGAGATATTTAGAATATTTCAAAATGAAGTAGAAAAACAACTTGGCAAAAGTATTAAGGCACTTTGATCGGATCGAGGTGGAGAATACTTGAGTCGTGAATTCAATTATCATCTAAAGAATTGTGGAATAGTTTCACAATTGACTTCACCCGAAACACCACAATGGAATGGTGTGTCTGAGAGGAGGAATAGGACTTTGTTGGACATGGTTCGATCAATGATGAGTCGATTTGATCTTCCTTTATCCTTTTGGGGTTATTCTCTAGAAACCGCTGCTCTCACACTAAATCAAGTTCCAACTAAATCGGTTCAAAAGACTTCATATGAGATGTGGAGCGGAAAGAAACCTAGTTTGTCTTTCATGAGGATTTAGGGTTGCGAAGCTTTTGTCAAAAGACTTGTCTCCGACAAGCTAGCACACAAATCTGATAAATATATTTTCGTGGGATATCCTAAGGAAACTATAGGATATTACTTTTACAACCGAGAGGACAATAAGGTGTTTGTTTCCCGTACTGGTGTCTTTCTAGAGAAACAGATTCTCTCCAAAGAAATCAATGGGAGTAAATAAATCTTGAAGAAATTCGAGACCCAGAAAATAACATTGAACCGACAGTGGAACAAGAACAAGAACCACAAGGAATTATGGAACATGTTCAAAACACACAAGTAACTCGCAGATCTGGTAGGTTACGGTCCGAGCCCGAGAGATATGGTTTTCTCGTAACGGAAAATAATGAGGTGGAGATCATTAATAATGATGAACCGGCCACTTACCAAGAGGCGATGTCTTCTCCTGATTCGAAGAAATGGCTTGGAGCCAAGGAATCCGAATTACAATCCATGCAAGATAATCAAGTTTGGAATTTGATTGATGTGCCCGAAGGTGTAAAAACCATAGGATACAAATGGTTCTTCAAGAAGAAGACTGAAATGGATGGGAAGGTGCATACTTACAAAGCTAGACTTGTAGCGAAAGGCTATAGGCAAGTTCATGGTATTGACTATGATGAAACCTTTTCGCCCGTAGCAATGATCAAGTCTATAAGAATTTTGCTTGCCATTGCCGCATATCATGACTATGAAATATGAAAAATGGATGTCAAAACCGCCTTCCTTAACGGGAATTTGCAAGAGAATGTCTATATGACACAACCCGAGGGTTTTGAACAAAGTTCTAAAGTATGAAAATTGCAGAAATCCATCTATGGATTGAAGAAAGCTTCTAGGAGTTGGAATCTCCGTTTTGATGAATTGGTCAAAGAGTTTGGCTTCATCAAGAACGAAGATGAACCTTGTGTATACAAGAAGATTAGTGGGAGCATAGTGCTATTCCTTATTTTATATGTGAATGACATATTGCTCATTGAAAACGACATTCCTACACTTCAGTCTGTAAAGACTTGGTTAGGAAAGTGTTTCGCAATGAAAGATATGGGTGAAGCCGTGTATATCCTCAGCATTAAGATCTACAGAGATAGATCAAAGAAGCTAATCAGTTTAAGCCAAAGTACATACATTGACAAGGTCATTAGAAGATTCCACATGGAAAATTCTAAGAGAGGTACCTTGCCAGTGCTACATGGAGTTTCTCTAAGCAAGACTCAATGTCCTAAGACAAAAGATGAGCGTGAGAAAATGAATGATGTTCCATATGCTTCGGCAATTGGGTCCATCATGTATGCCATGATATGTACTAGGCCGGATGTATCTTATGCTTTGAGCATGATGAGTAGATATCAATCCGACCCCGGTGAAAATTACTGGATGGCTGTAAAAGCAATCCTTAAGTACTTGAGAAGGACTAAGGATTCATTTTTGGTCTATGGAGGAATGGAAGATGATCTCGTGGTAAATGCTTACACGGATACAAGCTTCCAAACCGACAGAGATGATAGTCGATCGCAATCGGGATTTGTGTTTATGTTAAATGGTGGAGCTGTAAGTTGGAAGAGTTCCAAGCAGAGTACAATCGCTGATGCTACAACGGAAGCTGAGTATATTGCTGCATCGGATGCTGCAAAGGAAGCTGTTTGGATTAGGAAGTTCATTACTGAACTTGAAGTGGTTCCTAGTATTGCTAATCAAATAGACCTTTATTGTGATAATAATGGTTCTATTGCTCAAGCAAAGGAACCAAGGGCACATCAGAAATCCAAACACATACTTAGGCGTTTCCATATCATTAGAAAAATCATTGATAGGGGAGACGTAAACATATGCAGAGTACCAACTGATGACAATATCGCGGACCTGATAACAAAGGGACTTCCACAAGCTAAACATGATGGTCATGTTAGGTCCATGGGTATTAGATACATGGGAGATTAGGCCTAGGGCAAGTGGGAGATTGTTGGTGTTGGTGCCCTAGGCAAGTTTAATAAACGTTGTAATTGTTATCATTTATTCATATTAATAAAGAGATGTTTTGATTATTATTGTTGTTCATGTTTACTTATAATAATCTCCGTTCCTAGTACTTGTTAGGTACTAGTATAAAGGCTAAATGATCATGGGATGATCATATTAGATTTATGGGTACTTGTTTAGTACTGGACATGACCTGCTCTATGAGATTTATGTCATGGTCAATGTCATACATATATCTCATATTAGTTGTGTCATTTGAATCCTTAAACATGAAGTTATTATAGTTTTCCACTTGATGGACATTATGTTTGACATATTCAAACGCTACCTTTAACCGGGTAGTTATAAAGGGTATGATTGGCATAGTCGGATTCACGTAGGGAAGAATAATAAGCTAAATGGATTTGTCCCTCTTTGGAGAGATGTCAAGCTTAGGCCTCTCGTAGGAATGATGTTGATGAAAATGTTCGGCCGGACTCAAATGAATTGATTGGATCAATGTCATTTAGATTATCAACATATTCGGAATCGAGAAAGTATTGAACAAAGACAAGTTGACTTGTTGACCATGACTTGTGTTCAATGACATCGTGGACAAAATAATTATGTCATATTCTAAAGGAATGCGAACTTGTATATAGTTACACTATTTGGGTAGGTATGACGGTTTGCTAGAACCTAATCATATCTTATGGTTTCATGTTTGAACCCATTGCCAACTTAGTGTAATCCTAGAGGGTCACACTTAAATAGAACGAATCATAAAGGACCCGGGCAGACCATGATAGGTCCGGTCGGACCACTTGCCATACCCGGCCGGACCAGTCGGTTTCGGCAGAAACTTTCCTTAATCCATTTTCTTGCGGGTTTAGACAATTGTTACCTTTTTGGAATAGGTGTAACAAGTATTTAAACAGCCCTAATTCGCCCAAAATCACTACGTGTGTTTTTGCAAGCCTCCAAAGAGTTTTTGAGAGTTATTTCTTGTTCTAAGAAATCCCTAGATTGAAGAACAAGAACAAACACAATAATATCCCATATAGTCAAAATACAATTGAGAAAACGTGTTTCTCGATTTGGTCTAGCAACCAAGATCAAGTGCTCTTGATATTCGTTCGAGGTATGGATACCGCTAGAGGGTGATGCTCATCACCTTCAAAGTTCGTGTTCTTACTTGTTCGTGATCAAGCTTTAGATTCTCCACCAAGATCAAAGGCTAAAATTCAAAGTCATCAAGGGTTAGTATTCTAGTATTCATATTGCATGTATTTGATATAATCATATAAACGGATCTATGGCTTTGGGTTTCATGAAAATTTTAAATGCTTCATTCCGCTGCGCATGTTACTACGAAACCCAACAACAACAACGTGTGACTCAGTTTTCAAGCTTCTCCAAGCATATGCCCCTACAGTATGTCGAAAGGCTTCCCGAGAAATGGAGTAGCTCTTGCCAAGTCCTCTTATATTTGTACCCCCACACAAGGACGAGTCTCTTGCTCGACAAATGATGACGCCCTAGGGGCTATGTGACTCAAGAACGAGAGTTTCTTTTTGCTTCATTTGACAGTTAATGAGCCCTAGGGGCTACGCTCAAGAAAGATGTGTGAGACTATCCTCAAAGTCTCTCAAAAGGAATGAGGAAAAGCCTTTTTGTCATATGTGCTCGTGCCTGTTCCAATCAAGGATAGGCCTTCCTTGTCCTACTTGCAATCAATGGTGGCACTCTAGGGGCTATACTCAAGTTTAAAAGTCTCGTTTGGCAAGAAGCAATTCACTTCACCTCCCAAAAATGGCCCTAGCAAAGCCATATGCAACGTTGGAGGCATCCTCAATTATTTTGGCACCAAAGGTCTCAAGGGGCTTTGCAATCTACAATCTTTTGGGCTCCGGCATTACAGTAATCCGAGCAAAGGGCAATATTGGGGCTTCACAATTGAAAATCTTTTTGGGGAATGATACCCGAGCAATTCAATGTGGGGAATAGTCTTCATGAAACCAAGCAAGCTTCAAAGGGTCTCTCAGCAATTCACATCAAAGGTCTCATGGTTTGAACGAAGGGCTCCGATGTTATGAATGAATTTAATGATTCTTGTTAGGACCTACAATGAGATTACGAAGGAAGTCTTAGAGAAAAGGAAAAACATTCAATATGCTAAACTCTATCAAAACAGGGTTATAGCGGGAAATGCCTTGGCCAATCCCAATGTTTCTGCAATTCAGCACCCCCTTCTCCAAGATCAAAAGCAAAAAGTGCGGCTTTTGAGCTTCAAGCACTAGTTGTATCCGAAGATCCGTCTTTAGTTCAATTAAAGAAAACTCAAGCAAGCATACCCATTTGGGACCTTATCACACCAAGACCTTATCATCCGCGACCTCGACGGCACCACAAGACATCAATGCATTTGGGTACCGACCACAATGAGGCCATTCATCTCCCCAGTAAGAGCAAGAAGGAGATCTCTATCAAGAATTCTACTCGACAGTGCATCCGCTCTCAATGCCGAGCTGATTCCAAGATAATTTGGGGCTTTACATCGAAAGGTCTTCACAATCCACCATCTCCAAGCTCGTAAACAACAAGTACATGACATTTGGGGCTTAGCAATCTCTCGAAGCTTGGTATCAATAATCTTCTCTTCGGGCTTACTCACGCCAACAACAAAAGGTGATTTACTCGAATAGGCCAGGAGCTGATTTATCTTGGGGCTATGCAAGTCACTCAAAGTTTGTCATCAAAGGTGTTCTAGGGGCTTTACAATCAACAGCCCCTTGGTATCTCGACATCAAAAGTCTATTGGAACCCCAAAATCGGCAAATCTCTTAGGGCTAGACATCAATCTTTGTTGGGCACAACGGAGACAACGGCAGAATTCAACAAGGGAATCCGAACTTCGACCGAACATGATTTGATCTTGGGTTGGCTTTACAAACACACAATGGTTAAAATGGTTCACCCACGAACTTAAAAAAAAGATTTTTTTTTCTTTTTTTCTTTTTCTTACTTGCGTAAAAGTATGTGTTTTACTTTGCTCATAGCTTCTTCCCCAGCGTTCTCCATCATCCCTGAACTACGCTGGTCTGATTCTCTTCAAGGGATACCTAGGCAGCCTTTTGGCACGACCAACCCATCATCCAGAATGTCATCTCACCGACATTCAGTCAACAGTACAAGCAACTCATCTTCATCAAAAGTGTCAACATCCTTCATCAAAGCCACGGCATCAGAAATCCATCTCAAATCAAGCGGCCATGGTAAGTAAAGGTATGAACATCATTCACGCTTTCTACAAACCACATCACACTCAAAAACAATTTCTCCATCATTTTAAAATCTCTCTCATGCAAATCTTCTTTTCAAATCACAAAGCACCACAAGCACAATTTTCTCTCATCTCACACGAGCACATATATCTGCAAAGCATATACATAACAGGTACAACCACACAGCTCCACGGTGAACCACTGAAATCACCACCTCATCAGCAAAGTCTACTCAACAAATTCACATTCATTTCTAGTCCCCTATACAAACTCTAAATCAGCAGGCAGACTCTCGAGTCCCTCTAAATCAGCAGGCAAACTCTCGAGTCCCTCTAAATCAGTAGGCAGACTTTTAAGTCCCTCTAAATCAGCAGGCAGACTTTCGAGTCCCTCTAAATCAGCAGGCAGACTTTCGAGTCCCTCTAAATCAGCAGGCAGACTTTCGATTCCCTCCAAATCAGCAGGCAGACTTTCGAGTCCCTCTAAATCAGCAGGCAGACTTTAGAGTCCCTCCAAACTAGCAGGCAGACTAGACTCTCGAGTCCCTCCAAATCAGCAGGCAGACTCTCGAGTCCCTCTAAATCAGCAGGCAGACTCTCGAGTCCTTCCAAATCAGCAGGCAGACTCTCGAGTCCCTCCAAGGCAGACTCTCGAGTCCCTCCAGTCCCCTATACGGACTTTAAATATTGGCCACGGTGGGCCGATTTCATGCTACCGCACCCCTTCTATCAGCAAAAGTCGCTCACACAGGGAGCGTATTCCTATCGCCTGCAATTCATGCTTTTTATCGAGTCTTTATATTCCTTGTCGATGTCCTCGGCGGATGTTTTTGTTCTTTCGCCGACGCGTTTTAATTTGCAATCCACGTCGTCGAGGGGCTCTGTAGACACCCCGCCTTGGACCTCTCACCCCGATTGCATACATAGTATTTTTTATTTAACTTATTTTTGTTGATTTCTATTAATTCGGTTAAGTTCCTAACTGATTCTGTTAGTTTTGGACTAAACTGCATAACAGAGTTAACTTTTAGGGTCATTATGTCATTCTGTCTTTTTTACCCGCGGGCGCATCCGGCACTTCTAGTTTTTTACAAAGCAGGAAGCGCGCGCTTCCCACTTTGGCAGTAACGGATTGCACCTTATTTCCCTCATTTTTCTTGATAAAAAAAAACATCTTTTTACCTCCACATTCATCCCCCCTAGTTTTGTAACCTTCAATCCCATTATTCTAGCCTTTTCTTTAAAACAAAATATTTCTT
Source organism: Campanula takesimana (assembly GCA_026119855.1). Lineage (NCBI taxonomy): Eukaryota > Viridiplantae > Streptophyta > Magnoliopsida > Asterales > Campanulaceae > Campanula > Campanula takesimana. The sequence continues at coordinate 1,829,236 of JAOWBW010000084.1, forward strand.
TTATTCATTATTTGATTTTCTCTTTATTATTTGATTTTATTTATTTTCTTATTGGTTGAAGAACCATCTTTTCCTTTCTTTTCTACCTATAAAACCCCTCTCTTTTTGCCTTAGAAAGGAACCCAATTTTGAGACTTGAACCTAAACTCTACACAAATTCCCTCAAATACATTTCTCTACAAAAACTCTACAAAAATTATTGCACACCAATTTTGCTACAAACAACTACATCTCAAGTCAAAGTTTAACTCTTCTTTCTCCTTCTAAAGGTACAACTTTTATTCTTTTTATTTTACTTGTCTAGTAATGTATGCAATCCCCATCAATGGGACATGACCAAATAATCACTTTACTACATTAAAGTTGGTTAAGGTTATCACCCTATATTTCAATCCTTATTTCAATTTATTATTCTTCTCTTAATGTATCTTTAGCATAAAAATCAATAAAACAATTATCTTTTATTTCCCTTTGCAATTCCCCTTTTCTTTAAATTATAATTGTTAGCACTATTAATAAATTGAAGGACTTTTTAGCAATAAAACACCAATAGTAGCAAGTGTTGGGTTTCGTAGTAACATGCGCAGCGGAATTTAGCATTTAAAATTTTGAAACCCAAAGCCCATAGATCCGTTCATATGATTAAATCAAATACAATAACATGAATATAGAATAAAACTAACCCTTGATGGCTATTAAATTTTCTCTTGGTCTTTGGTGGAGATTTGAAGACTTGATCACGATCACAAAGCTTGAACACGAGCGCCCGCTTGGTTGACCAGGAGGCCCAGAACTTTCCAGAAATTCCTTGGAAGTCCTCCGACCCTAAATGCCAATATAATCCTTTTATTTAAGATTCGTTCTATTGTGTGTGACCCTCTAGGATTATACTAAGTTGGCAATGGGCTCAAACATGATCCCATAAGATATGATTAGGTTCTAGCAAACCGTCATACCTACCCAAATAGTATAACTATCGCGACCCCGAACCCCGCGGGCCCGAGACCGCGATCTGGACGTCGACTCTAAAACCAAAACTGTGAAATACCGAAGTTAAAAATTCCATTTGAACCAAAAGATGATAACACAAGGTTTTACAAATCCAAGTTTAAATCAACAAAGTACATCCAACATAAGCTCCACAGCTTATACCCAAAAGAATAAAATATACAATTCTTAATGACGTCAATAATGGTAAAACTATCCCCAAAAGGTTATACATTTAAATAATGTAAACCGATCCATAACAACCTGCCCCAAAATCTCAAACCTCTCGACGTCCTCCTCGATCCGCGAATCCTAATCCTTTTCCTCCTGGGGGGGTTAAGGAAAAACAAAGATGGAAATAAACGGGGTGAGATAAAATCTCAGTAAGTTACTAATGCAACTACATGACATGCTAATATGCAATGACCAATAGCAATTAACATAAGACAGATAGCAGCAGAATAATAAGTGTCATGCTGTCGAACAGTAACATCCAATAACCAGTCATATAAATAAACATATAACAACAAATGAGAGGCTCCCTATCGCCAACCGTCCCATACCGGTTGGAAATAACGACCAGCTCATCATGCAACACATAAAGCTGAAATAAACACTCATAAGTGGATACATAGCCAAGGTTTCACCCAACTGAAAGAACCAAATAAAGGTCGCTGCGCAGCTTCAATAATCAACCATCAACATCTTCATAATAGCATGAAAGCTGAAGAGAAATCCCCGGTCAGAAGCGACCCATCAACCCATCAATCAAACAAACCATCTTCATAGTAGCATAAAAGCTGAAGAGAAACCCGGTACCGGAACCAGTAACCAAATGAAGTGTCACAAAGGACGGGAGACATGCCACAAAGTCATGCTCCAAGTAAAGCTAAAATGCACACAAAGGAGCTAGCTCTTCTCACATCCAAGGCCAATCTGGAGGAGGGTAATAATGGGGCAAAACAATGGTCAACATCACAATGGACTTGGCTGTGCCATCATAATGTTTCGCATCGCCCAAACACACACAAAATACCAGCTGGACTTTCAAGTAAAGGCTAAGTAATAAAATACTTGCACAATAAACAACCATTGATTCCAAAGTAGGGAATCATACCAATTAATCACCATAAAAGATGCAAACGATTACTCAAGAAGAGTTCAACAACAATAGCACAAGGAGTTTCTCATAAAAGAGTCCAACAACATTGGCCATTAAAACATAATGATTCCAAGATAAGGCACGTACCAAATACATCCTAAATATGACGCCCACAAGTTACTCATAAAGAGCACAACCCAAACGGTCGCTCACAAATAGCACAATGACCATTACCAAAATGACCCTAAACATTTACTCATAAAGATATACTAGGACCATGAACTCAACCATCTCTTACACCTGGAATTCCAAAGTAGGAATTCAGAATGAATACACCTTAAGGTTAATCGAACCGTAGGTACCCAATTGCCAATCACGCTTTACCTTCGTTCATAACGAACCAATTCTAAACACCCCAAACGAATCCAAAAGGTTACACTTATTAGAACATGATCACGACCGGACTAAACCCTGCACTTGGTGTTCAGTAACAACCCTCTAGGTACTATAGGACATCGCCTAAAACCTAGACCAATTCTTACTCGAAAATCAATTCGATTGGAACAATCACGAACACATCATAAGATGCCCAAACATATACCCAATGATCATCACAAAGATAAGTCAAACCAACAATACCTTAATAAGATGTTCCAAATCCCAATTAACACTTAATAAATTTCAAACACAAACTTGATCACAAGGGACCCAATTCTATCACGAGAGTGTACTACAATGATCACTAAGGTCGACTAGAAGGACACCCAAGACTTAGACCAAAACGCATTCTTCAATCACACAAATTAACAAATGAAAACCTTCAGGGGTTCTGTGCGGCCGCCCAAAGTGGACTGTGCGGTCGCCCAAAAAGCCTCAAAACAAGAACAAAAGCTTTCAGATAGATGTGCGTTCGCCCAGACATTTTTCTGCGGCCGCCCAATCTTTTGAATTGCCAGAAATCGGGAAGAACAACATGGGTTCTTCCATTTTCATACCAAAACACATTTCAACCAAAATCTAACCTTCTAACTAGCTTACTAATGTACTAAAACAACTTATAAGTCTAAAAAGACTCATACAACAACATTTAACAACCAAAATCAAGAATCAAATCCAACATTCAAGATTTCACCATTTTTGATCAAAACCCAAAATAAATTCTCAATAAATTCCAAACTCAATCAAACTTCGAATATAACACATCAAACATCATATAAACATGATATGAACATTTTAGCATCAAAATGGGGGAAAAGTAACTTACTTGAAAATAATGAAAGTTGACGGAATTCGATTCTTTTTTGTTCTACGCGATCCTATCGACGATCTAAACACATTTCACGTTTTAAGAAATGAATGATAACAAGAAGAAGATGAAGAAAAAGAAGAGAGAAGGAAGAAGAAATGTTTACCTTTCTTTTGGAGAGAGAGAGAGAAATGGGCTGGAAGATGGGAAGAGTGAGGGAGAAGATGAGTAGGGAGGGAGTAGTTAAAATGATTTAAAGAACTTACACTTAGGCCCCCCTCCTCTTCACTACACACAAAACTTACACTCCCTACTCACAATTAAGACCCAACAATACTACACTAACCCAAATGACCCAAACAAAATGCTAGGCATGAATTATTATAACTCATAAGTTATTAATTAAGTAATAATTTACATATATAATTAAGCAAATAAATCAATAATAATTATTTATCACCAATAAAATAGAGCCTAGTTTTCGGGTCGTGACATTCACTCCCCTTTAAAGAAAATTCGACCCGAATTTTAACGAGACTTACCCGAAAAACCAAATAGCTACGGATACGATAGTTCCGTCATTTCTCAAATTCCTCAATTGTCCAATCTAACCCACTACATGGTAACCTTAAATAAAGCTTACGATAACACTACCTCTCGAACCGAATCATTCCATCATTATCTTCATTACGAATTAGAATCTATAACCAAAATTGGAGAATCCCAATTGCTCCCCAACATAACTCTCGAGATATCCCAAGCTCACCTTATTCATAACCTTAATTACACTGCAAAGGTGTTTCCATTTGTAAATCGCATACTTAGTATTATTCCCAGAAATTCAAAACATTATCATCTCGAGCTAAATTAGCTTTTAAAATATGAGAAGGCTAAAGAAATTTCTATTTCTACAATATTCATCGAAATGGCTATATCTCTATGGATTACCATTATAGTGTCTTCACTTTGAGTTAACACCTTAAATAAATAGTACCATACAAACCCTAAAATTTCTCGTGCAAAGTGTCCACTTAAATCTATGTTATACTCTCATCCCTTCATTAATCTGGTCTTGAAGCCTAAACCATTCAATATACTCAATAGTCCGCGAAACGATCCAAATTTCATCTTCAAAAGATTTTCTCTAACTCCCATTTAAGTCATAATCCGTGCTTATATACCCAAAGGAAATTAACGAACTCTAAATTCAATAGCTAACCCCAGTTAGTCTCTTACGCATACATTTATTGACTTAATGATATTTAAGCTCAATGGTACTACCAAAATCATAACCCAATAGCTAGCTTCATTCCAATAGATCCATTACCAAATCACAATATTCTTTAATTATGCCCAAATATTGATACTCAACTTTCCTCACATACCCTTGGTCCAAATCGCGAAACGCCACCAAGGAGAGATTTAGGACCAAAGAACCACTATTTAACCAAAATTTCAAAATGCCCTTAACATAGATTGAGAAATTATTACTCTCCCAAAATGTACTTAGTCCCTTCTAGCTTAACACGCTTACCACCATTAATGATCATAACTCCTACAACAAACTCATCATCCATAACAAATCGTACACCTCTCCATACTAATCCATTCCGATGCATTCACGGAGATGTACTAAAAGTGACCAAAATTTTCCTTAAGAGATACTCATTGACTCCTCAACTCCTATAACCCAACCGATACAATATGGATATTGATCTAAATATTAGCATTCAACCTTGTACCACAACAACCCAATTTAACCCAAGCTCCTCCCCAAACACTAGGTACTATTCGGAAGAAAAGGAAAATCTTACGAATGATAAATACACCCAACAAATTGACCGAAACTAAATACTCGGATTTCAATTAAGAAAAGATAGGTATAACTCTACCCAAAGGAACGGTCTCACCCAGTTTTAAGAAATTAGAAATGGAGAATATAACAATCCCCTACAACAATAGATTAAAGCAATAGTAACATCAAAATCTTGTAATAGCAACATGGCTAATTTAGCAGGTGAGACATAACCATACTTAAGCACATCATAAGCACATAAGACTTCATCAGATACCCTAAACTCCTCCATAGGAGTAGACACCTACAACACATAAGTCAAAGACTCAGAAGAAATAAATGCAACTAAATGCACAGAAACACATAAATGCGATGATCCTAAAATGCACGCGCTCGCTCTCACGACGCAAAATAATACCTCCTGAATTTATCCGTCACCTGGTGAGTGCTGATTGATTGCAAATACTCTACCCGAAACCTTGGGCTTTCCCGAAGCATCCCTCTTCTGACCCTGTGGTATTCCAGTTCCTGTCCCCGATGAATGAACTCTAAACCTCGGACAATCTTTAATGAAGTGTCCCAACTGACCACACTTCACACATTTTCCCTGCTTCTTCCAACACTTGTCTTCTGAGTGTCCTTTCCTCTGACAGAAGCTGCAGACTTTCCCATTTCGTGTCCCCTTATTAGAACCTTGGTTTCCTACTGTTGGTTGCCCTTGAAGTTGCCTTCTGAATCGAGTTTGCACTCCAGAATTACCTCTGTTATCCGAATGTTGCTGTTGTGACTTACTCTGCCCTCCTTGCTTACCCGGGTTAACCATCTCAGTCTTCCTTCTGTGTTCCCCAATATTCTGCTCAATCAAGTAGGCTCGATCCACCGCATCCTGAAAAGGTTGAATTCTTTGGGCTAAAAGTTGAGTCCTAATAGCTGTCTTTAAACCCCTGATCAATCTCATCGCTTTCTGCTCTTCGGTCCGCACAAGGTAGTCACAACACCTAGCTAATTCTGCGAACTTAGCCGAGTACTGTGCTACTGACATCAAGCCTTGATCCAAGCTGAGGAACTCGATCTCTTTCTGGTTTTGATTCACTAGAGAGATAAAATGATCCTTGAATTTCCTCACGAACCACTCCCAAGGATATGGTATAAGAGTCGCATCCCAACTGGTCTTCAGTGCCTTCCACCAGTGTTCCGCAGCCCCCACGAGCTTATAAGCTGCAAACAGAACCCTATCCTCATCAGTACAACCAAAGACCTCGTAGATTTTCTCCATCGATTCTATCCATAGCTCGGCCTTCTTCACATCAGGCTCACCGTCGTACTCACTTGGTTTCAACTTTAAGAACTGCTCCAACCCATACTGCGGAGGTGCAACATGTTCCTCTCTCGGCCCTTGGTCATGAATTGATTTCACGGTCGCTTCAAACCTGTCCTGAAACATTGCACGGTTTTCTTCCCTTAGACTATTAAGATTCTGAGTCCCACTGATGCCTCCACCAGCTCTTCTTCTAGCCATTTAGAACAAATACCTGCATAAGACATCAACCGTTACTCACTCCGAACACAACTACCCTCCTAGGTCATTCTAGTCCACCTATACTTATACATAGAGCTAAACCATAGCTCTGATACCAACTGTCGCGACCCTAAACCCCGCGGGCCCGAGACCGCGATCTGGACGTCGACTCTAAAACCAAAACTGTGAAATACCGAAGTTAAAAATTCCATTTGAACCAAAAGATGATAACACAAGGTTTTACAAATCCAAGTTTAAATCAACAAAGTACATCCAACATAAGCTCCACAGCTTATACCCAAAAGAATAAAATATACAATTCTTAATGACGTCAATAATGGTAAAACTATCCCCAAAAGGTTATACATTTAAATAATGTAAACCGATCCATAACAACCTGCCCCAAAATCTCAAACCTCTCGACGTCCTCCTCGATCCGCGAATCCTAATCCTTTTCCTCCTGGGGGGGGTTAAGGAAAAACAAAGATGGAAATAAACGGGGTGAGATAAAATCTCAGTAAGTTACTAATGCAACTACATGACATGCTAATATGCAATGACCAATAGCAATTAACATAAGACAGATAGCAGCAGAATAATAAGTGTCATGCTGTCGAACAGTAACATCCAATAACCAGTCATATAAATAAACATATAACAACAAATGAGAGGCTCCCTATCGCCAACCGTCCCATACCGGTTGGAAATAACGACCAGCTCATCATGCAACACATAAAGCTGAAATAAACACTCATAAGTGGATACATAGCCAAGGTTTCACCCAACTGAAAGAACCAAATAAAGGTCGCTGCGCAGCTTCAATAATCAACCATCAACATCTTCATAATAGCATGAAAGCTGAAGAGAAATCCCCGGTCAGAAGCGACCCATCAACCCATCAATCAAACAAACCATCTTCATAGTAGCATAAAAGCTGAAGAGAAACCCGGTACCGGAACCAGTAACCAAATGAAGTGTCACAAAGGACGGGAGACATGCCACAAAGTCATGCTCCAAGTAAAGCTAAAATGCACACAAAGGAGCTAGCTCTTCTCACATCCAAGGCCAATCTGGAGGAGGGTAATAATGGGGCAAAACAATGGTCAACATCACAATGGACTTGGCTGTGCCATCATAATGTTTCGCATCGCCCAAACACACACAAAATACCAGCTGGACTTTCAAGTAAAGGCTAAGTAATAAAATACTTGCACAATAAACAACCATTGATTCCAAAGTAGGGAATCATACCAATTAATCACCATAAAAGATGCAAACGATTACTCAAGAAGAGTTCAACAACAATAGCACAAGGAGTTTCTCATAAAAGAGTCCAACAACATTGGCCATTAAAACATAATGATTCCAAGATAAGGCACGTACCAAATACATCCTAAATATGACGCCCACAAGTTACTCATAAAGAGCACAACCCAAACGGTCGCTCACAAATAGCACAATGACCATTACCAAAATGACCCTAAACATTTACTCATAAAGATATACTAGGACCATGAACTCAACCATCTCTTTCACCTGGAATTCCAAAGTAGGAATTCAGAATGAATACACCTTAAGGTTAATCGAACCGTAGGTACCCAATTGCCAATCACGCTTTACCTTCGTTCATAACGAACCAATTCTAAACACCCCAAACGAATCCAAAAGGTTACACTTATTAGAACATGATCACGACCGGACTAAACCCTGCACTTGGTGTTCAGTAACAACCCTCTAGGTACTATAGGACATCGCCTAAAACCTAGACCAATTCTTACTCGAAAATCAATTCGATTGGAAAAATCACGAACACATCATAAGATGCCCAAACATATACCCAATGATCATCACAAAGATAAGTCAAACCAACAATACCTTAATAAGATGTTCCAAATCCCAATTAACACTTAATAAATTTCAAACACAAACTTGATCACAAGGGACCCAATTCTATCACGAGAGTGTACTACAATGATCACTAAGGTCGACTAGAAGGACACCCAAGACTTAGACCAAAACGCATTCTTCAATCACACAAATTAACAAATGAAAACCTTCAGGGGTTCTGTGCGGCCGCCCAAAGTGGACTGTGCGGTCGCCCAAAAAGCCTCAAAACAAGAACAAAAGCTTTCAGATAGATGTGCGGTCGCCCAGATATTTTTGTGCGGCCGCCCAATCTTTTGAATTGCCAGAAATCGGGAAGAACAACATGGGTTCTTCCATTTTCATACCAAAACACATTTTAACCAAAATCTAACCTTCTAACTAGCTTACTAATGTACTAAAACAACTTATAAGTCTAAAAAGACTCATACAACAACATTTAACAACCAAAATCAAGAATCAAATCCAACATTCAAGATTTCACCATTTTTGATCAAAACCCAAAATAAATTCTCAATAAATTCCAAACTCAATCAAACTTCGAATATAACACATCAAACATCATATAAACATGATATGAACATTTTAGCATCAAAATGGGGGAAAAGTAACTTACTTGAAAATAATGAAAGTTGACGGAATTCGATTCTTTTTTGTTCTACGCGATCCTATCGACGATCTAAACACATTTCACGTTTTAAGAAATGAATGATAACAAGAAGAAGATGAAGAAAAAGAAGAGAGAAGGAAGAAGAAATGTTTACCTTTCTTTTGGAGAGAGAGAGAGAAATGGGCTGGAAGATGGGAAGAGTGAGGGAGAAGATGAGTAGGGAGGGAGTAGTTAAAATGATTTAAAGAACTTACACTTAGGCCCCCCTCCTCTTCACTACACACAAAACTTACACTCCCTACTCACAATTAAGACCCAACAATACTACACTAACCCAAATGACCCAAACAAAATGCTAGGCATGAATTATTATAACTCATAAGTTATTAATTAAGTAATAATTTACATATATAATTAAGCAAATAAATCAATAATAATTATTTATCACCAATAAAATAGAGCCTAGTTTTCGGGTCGTGACAATAACTAGATACAAGTTCGCATTCCTTTAGAATATGTCACAATCCTTTTGTCCACGATGTCATTGAACACAAGTCATGGTCAAACAGTCAACTTGTTTTGTTCAATACTTTCTCGATTCCGAATATGTTGATAATTCAAATGCTATTGATCCAATCAATCCATTTGAGTCCGGCCGAACAATTCATCAACATCATTCCTTCGAGGGGCCCAAGCTTGACATCTCTCCGAGGAGGGACAAATCCATTTAGCTTATTATTCTTCCCTACGTGAATCCGATTATGCCAATCATACCCTTTATAACTACTCGGTTAAAAATAGCGTTTGAATATGTCAAACATAATGTTCATCAAGTGGAAGACTATAATAACTTCATGTCTAAGGATTCAAATGACATGACTAATATGAGATATATGTTCGACATAGACCATGACATAAATCTCATAGAGCGGGTCATGTCCAGTACCTTGTTCCAAACAAGTACCCATAAATCTAACATGATCATCCCATGATCATTTAGCCTTTATACTAGTGCTTAACAAGTACTAGGGACGGAGATTATTATAAGTAAATATGAACAACAATAATAATCAAAACATCTCTTTATTGATATGAAATAAATGATAACAATTACAACGTTTATTAAACGTGCCTAGGGCACCACTACCAACAATCTCCCACTTGCCCTAGGCCCAATCTCCCATGTATCTAATACCCATGGACCTAACATGACCATCATGTTTAGCTTGTGGAAGTCCCTTTGTTAGCGGGTCCGCAACATTGTCATCAGTAGGTACTCTGCATGTATTTACGTCTCCCCTATCAACGATCTCTCGAATGATATGAAAACGCCTAAGTATGTGTTTGGATTTCTGATGTGCTCTTGGTTCCTTTGCTTGAGCAATAGCACCATTATTGTCGCAATAAAGGTCTATTGGATTAGCAATACTAGGAACCACTTCAAGTTCAGTTATGAACTTCTTAATCCAAACAACTTCCTTTGCAGCATCCGATGCAGCAATATACTCAGCTTCTGTTGTAGAATCAGCGGTTGTACTTTGCTTGGAACTCTTCCAGCTTACAGCTCCACCATTTAACATAAACACAAAACCCGATTGCGATCGGCTATCATCTTTGTCGGTTTGGAAGCTTGCATCCGTGTAAGCATTTACAACGAGATCATCTTCCATTCCTCCATAGACTAAAAACGAGTCTTTAGTTCTTCTCAAGTACTTAAGAATCGCTTTTACGGCTATCCAGTAATTTTCGCCAGGGTCGGATTGGTATCTACTTGTCATGCTCAAAGCATAAGACACATCCGGCCTAGTACAAATCATGGCATACATGATGGACCCAATTGCCGAAGCATATGGAACTTCATTCATTTTCTCACGCTCATCTTTTGTCTTAGGACATTGAGTCTTGCTTAGAGAAACTCCATGTAACACGGGCAAGGTGCCTCTCTTAGAATTTTCCATACGGAATCTTCTAATGACCTTGTCAATGTATGTACTTTGGCTTAAACCAAGTAGCCTCCTTGATCTATCTCTATAGATCTTAATGCTAAGAATATATGCGGCTTCACCCATATCTTTCATTGCAAAACATTTTCCTAACCAAGTCTTCACAGACTGAAGTGTAGGAATGTCGTTTCCAATGAGCAATATGTCATCCACGTATAAAACAATGAATAGCACTATGCTCCCACTAAACTTCTTGTATACACAAGGCTCATCTTCGTTCTTGATGAAACCAAACTCTTTGACCGATTCATCAAAACAGAGATTCCAACTCCTTGAAGCTTGCTTCAATCTATAGATGGATCTCTGCAATTTGCATACTTTAGAATCTTGTTCAAAACCTTCTGGTTGTGTCATATACACATCCTCTTGTAGTTTTCCATTCAGGAAAGCGGTTTTGACGTCCATCTGCCATATTTCATAGTCATGATATGCGGCAATGGCAAGCAAAATTCTTATAGACTTGATCATTGCTACGGGTGAAAAGGTCTCATCATAGTCAATACCATGAACTTGCCTATAACCCTTCGCTACAAGCCTAGCTTTATAAGTATGCACCTTCCCATCCATGTCAGTCTTCTTCTTGAAGACCCATTTGCATCCTATGGTTTTTACACCTTCGGGCGCATCAATCAAATTCCAAACTTGATTGTCTTGCATGGATTGCAATTCGGATTCCATGGCTCCAAGCCACTTGTCCGAATCAGGAGAAGACATCGCCTCTTGGTAGGTTGACGGTTCATCATTCTCAATGATTTCCACCTCATTACTATCCGTTACGAGAAATCCATATCTCTCGGGCTCGGATCGTAACCTACTAGATCTGCGAGTTTCTTGTGTATTTTGAACAGGTTCCACAACTCCTTGTGGTTCTTGTTCTTGTTCCACTATTGGTTCAATGTTATTTTCTGGGTCTCGAATTTCTTCAAGATTTATTTTACTCCCACTGATTTCTTTGGAGAGAAACTCTTTCTCTAGAAAGACACCAGTTCGGGCAACAAACACTTTGTTGTCCTCACGGTTGTAAAAGTAATATCCTCTAGTTTCCTTAGGATATCCCACGAAATTACATTTATCAGATTTGTACGCAAGCTTGTCTGAGACAAGTCTTTTGACAAAAGCTTCGCAACCCCAAATCTTCATGAAAGACAGACAATGCTTCTTTCCGCTCCACATCTCATATGGAGTCTTTTGAACCGATTTAGTTGGAACACGATTTAGTGTGAAAGCAGCGGTTTCTAGGGCGTAACCCCAAAAGGATATTGGAAGATCAACTTGACTCATCATTGATCGAACCATGTCTAACAAAGTCCGATTCCTCCTCTCGGACACACCATTCCATTGTGGTGTTCCGGGTGGAGTCAATTGTGAAACTATTCCACAATTCTTTAGATGATCATCAAATTCTTGACTCAAGTATTCACCACCACGATCTGATCGAAGTGCCTTAATACTTTTGCCAAGTTGTTTTTCTACTTCATTTTGAAATATTCTAAATATCTCAAATGCTTCACTTTTATGTTTCATTAGGTAAACATACCCAAATCTACTATAATCATCAGTGAAGGTTATGAAGTATTGAAATCCTCCCCTAGCATTGCTACTTAATGGTCCGCATACATCGGAATGTATCAACCCCAATAAGTCACTTGCCCTTTCACCTAGCTTGGTAAAAGGTGTCTTAGTCATTTTTCCAAGAAGGCACGACTCGCAAGTATCATATGACTCGAGGTCACATGAACCTAAAAGTCCGTCCCCATGGAGTTTTGAGATACGCTTCTCATTTATATGACCGAGACGGCAATGCCACAGATAAGTGTGATTTACATCATTAGGTTTAGATTTCTTGTTTACATGATAGACATTGTCATTATTTTCATTCTTGACATCCAAGATATAAAGGCCATTAAATGAATTAGCAATACCATAAAGCATATCATTTAAATAAATAGAAAATTTCTTATTCTCAATAAGAAACTTAAAACCTTCATTATCCAAACAAGAAATTGAAATAATATTTCTGCTTTAATCCGGAACATAATAACAATTGTTCAAAACAAGAATTAATCCGGAAGGTAAAGTGACTTCATAAGTCCCTACGGCTAATGCAGCAACTCTAGCTCCATTTCCAACGCGTAGATCTACTTCACCTTCTTTAAGCAGTCTCCTATTCTTTAGTCCCTGCACATTTAGACAAATGTGAGAACCACATCCGGTATCCAATACCCAAGAATCAGTGGTAGAAAGGAGAATATCTATCATATAGATACCTGAAGTCGACGCAGCCTTGCTGCTCTTCTTCTTCTTTTGCTCTTCCAAGAAAGCCTTGCAATTACGTTTCCAATGACCAATTTCTTGACAATGGAAACAGATTGCATCCTTTTGTGAATCAGGTTTTGCCTCAGAAGCCTTGGCAACCTTTGCCTTGCTTATTTTGGGTTTGATAACTTTCTTACCCTTTCCTTTGGCATTAGCCTTCTTCCCATCATGAACCAAGAGCACGGGAGAACCTTTCTCCACAATTTTCATCTCTGCAGTTTTGAGCATCCCATGCAACTCAGAGAGATTCTTATCCATTCCATGCATGTTATAATTCATCACAAACTGATTATAACTTTTAGGCAATGAATTAAGAATGAGATCCGTGGCTAGCTCCAATGGGATTGGATAGCCAAGCTTCTCAAGGTGCTCTACATAACCTTTCATTTTAAGAAAGTGAGGACTCACTTGTTGCCCTTCATTCATTTTACTAGTAGTGAATACAACAATGGTCTTGTACCTCTCTTGCCTAGCTTGCTCTTGAAACATGGTTCTCAACTCCACGCCTATCTCATAGGCTTCCAAATGTTCCAAACTTTGTTGAAGTTTTGAACACATAGCAGCAAGCATGAGACAACTTACATCTCTAGAATCATTACGATGTTTCTTGTAATTGTCCCTTTCTACCCTAGGGGCAGTAGGCGGTGGTTCAGCAGGGAGAGGCCCATCGAGAATATACAACTTATCTTCTTGCCTAAGAACGATTCTTATGCTACGGATCCAATCCATAAAGTTAGTACCATTATATTCGAGCTTATCCTTCTCAAGGATCGATCGCAACGACATTGATTGAGTGTTATTAGTCATTATCTACAAATATGCAAAATTTCCAAAATTTAATAAGTACCGATTTTCATTAAAGAGATAAATAATGTATTTTAAACAAAATACTCCCACTAAATTATATAACCTTCATATACATCCAATGTATAATATAATTTAATTGGGCTAAGATCCAACTTTAATTTAACTCTTGAGTCCACGGAGGCGGACCGCTCAAAAACTAAATTAATTAGGTAGACAATCATGTCAATCATATCCCATATGATTCTTAGATCCTTTTATGAGATTTTTGAGAAATCCAATTTCAAAAAAACATGTTTAATCTCATCTTTTGCCTAGGCCCAAAACTGTTTTGACGCCTAATTAAGTCCAACCATTTTAAACGCATAGGAACCATTCAATTTAACGCACCTTGCGGAGGCAAGCCCACATTAAATTAATGAACCTCATCTTGCTCATACATGAATAAAATCAATGCACTTCGCGGAGGCGAACCCACATCAAAATCACCCATATATAAACAAGTGTTTTAATCATGGCATGGCAAAGAAGGACTTAAAACTTTCTTTGAAGGTTCATCACATATAGCATATAACACATTTATGAGCACATAATATAAACATGTTACACATCAAGTTTAGCCACTAAATTAATCCCATTAATTTAAGCATGATATTTATGTGTCATTAGTTTCTCTATAATTATGAGGATGAGACTAATTCAACTTTGGTTATTATCTCCAAATCAAGACAACAAGAAGTGCGGTCGAACTAAGCCATTAGGCAACCACAATCCCGCACTAATTCAAGAAACCAAGAAAGTAGTCCATGTGGCCGAAACTAAGCAATAGATGGTCTCGATGAACGTAGGCCAATTGCATTCACAATTCCACATGGATCTCCAATCATTGAATCAAGAACTTTGTTTCTCAATTTTAGCAATTATGAACTCTTCATAATTCTAACTTCGTTTTATCTTTGAAACTTTGATTGCGATCAGTTTTGGGAAACACAATCTCGATGAACGCAGATTAGCCATCCAAAACTTGAACCAATCTAGGAATCACAAGACTAAAACGAATAGGAAAATCAAACCCCAAAATCCACACAAACCAACTACCCAAAACCCATTCCAGATCAACAAGTCTGGACTGGTTCTGTTACTGGTTTTGTCGAATTTATCGAAAATTCCATATTCATATTTTAACCAAAATCAGAACAAATTTTGACCACCGAGCGCCCGCCTGCAAAGGACCAGGCGCCCGCTTGAATGGCCAGAATAGTATAGAATTTTAAAGTTCGAAAATTTTTGTCTCAAAATTATTTTTCCTTGATTATTAAAACTTTGATCCAATCAAAAATCAATAATCGAAATAATTCAGAATCCACCATAATTTTATTGCGATTGAATCGTGCGATTAAAGTTGCAAAACAATAAACCACATAAAATCACAAAACACATAAGCATCATATATTCCAATATTCATATCATGCAAGGCACATAAACAATTTATATACACATAACATGATCCAAGTATTGAATTAATCAACATGAACGGGGCTCTGATACCACTGTTGGGTTTCGTAGTAACATGCGCAGCGGAATTTAGCATTTAAAATTTTGAAACTCAAAGCCCATAGATCCGTTCATATGATTAAATCAAATACAATAACATGAATATAGAATAAAACTAACCCTTGATGGCTATTAAATTTTCTCTTGGTCTTTGGTGGAGATTTGAAGACTTGATCACGATCACAAAGCTTGAACACGAACTTTGAAGATGATGATTTTCACCCTCTAGCGGTATCCACACTTCGAACGAATATCAAAGGAGCTTCTTTGATCTTGGTTGCTAGACCAATATTATGAAACACACTTTCACAATATAATAAAGAACTATATGGAATTTATTTGTGAATTATTTTGTTCCTCAATCAAGGATATCTTAGAACAAAATAAATTCTCTCTCAAACTCTTTGAGACTCACAAAAGCACTTGTCAATATGGTCTGGCCGAATTGGTGTTTTTATACACAATTAAGACCTATTCCAAATAGGAATCTTGTGCCAAAAACCATTCCTAATCAAATTAGGAAATTTCCAATCGGCATACCGGGCGCCCGCCTGGTACCACCCAGGCGCCCGCTCATTTGGGCAGAAAGTCCAATTCTTTTTCCGGCTTGTTCAGGCGCCTGCCTGGTGCAACCCAAGCGCCCGCTTGGTTGACCAGGAGGCCCAGAACTTTCCAGAAATTCCTTGGAAGTCCTCCAACCCTAAATGCCAATATAGTCCTTTCATTTAAGATTCGTTCTATTGTGTGTGACCCTCTAGGATTATACTAAGTTGGCAATGGGCTCAAACATGATCCCATAAGATATGATTAGGTTCTAGCAAACCGTCATACCTACCCAAATAGTATAACTAGATACAAGTTTGCATTCCTTTAGAATATGTCACAATCCCTTTGTCCACGATGTCATTGAACACAAGTCATGGTCAAACAGTCAACTTGTTTTGTTCAATACTTTCTCGATTCCGAATATGTTGATAATTCAAATGCTATTGATCCAATCAATCCATTTGAGTCCGGCCGAACATTTCATCAACATCATTCCTTCGAGGGGCCCAAGCTTGACATCTCTCCGAGGAGGGACAAATCCATTTAGCTTATTATTCTTCCCTGCGTGAATCCGATTATGCCAATCATACCCTTTATAACTACTCGGTTAAAAGTAGCGTTTGAATATGTCAAACATAATGTTCATCAAGTGGAAGACTATAATAACTTCATGTCTAAGGATTCAAATGACATGACTAATATGAGATATATGTTCGACATAGACCATGACATTAATCTCATAGAGCGGGTCATGTCCAGTACCTTGTTCCAAACAAGTACCCATAAATCTAACATGATCATCCCATGATCATTTAGCCTTTATACTAGTGCTTAACAAGTACTAGGGACGGAGATTATTATAAGTAAACATGAACAACAATAATAATCAAAACATCTCTTTATTGATATGAAATAAATGATAACAATTACAACGTTTATTAAACGTGCCTAGGGCACCACTACCAAAAGCAAGACCCGCGTAAGCGGGGCGGAGTGGGTGTTTAAGTACTTCCCACTCCGTCACCTAAACCCCGAACCCTTCTCTCCTGAATCTTTGGTTTCATAACATAAATTAGGCTATTTCTAGGGTTTTTTTTATGTTCCTTTAAAAACATAGGTGGTGACTCTAAACAATTAAAATACAAATAGACATCCTAAGATAATTCATCGCTCTAGCCAAGTTGTGGTTTTCCCGGGGTATCTACACTCCCCACATTCAAGCCCCTTTTAAACCCCCCTTTTATATTCATTTTCAAAGTATAGGAAGAACTCATTTTATCATGTAGACTATGAACAAGCAAGACCAACTTTAGTTGGGTGGAATGGGTGTTTAAGTACTTTGTCATTTGTAGTCATGCTTAAGGATATTAGAATTGAAATGGTCATGACTTCATATTGGGAATATGAAATATGACAAATGGATGACAAAACTATATTCCTTAACAGGAACATAATTTAGGATGTGTTTGATACAACCTAAAAGTTTTGATCCATAAAATTCTAATAAAATATGCAAGTTGCAGAAATCCATGAGATGGATTGAAGCAAACTACTAGGAGTGAAATTTTCATTTTGATGTAGTATTCAAAGAGTTTGAATGCATCAAAGATGAAACTTGTAATTACAAAGAATTTAGTGGGAGCGTAACATTATTCCTAGTCTAATATATGTGGTTGACATATAATTCATTTTGAAAGAGTTTCTAAATGAAAGACTTGGACAAAGCCGCCTATATCATTGGACTAATTTATAGAGATAAATCTAAAAGGATGATTGGTTGAAGTCAAAGTACTAACATAGACAAAATAGTGAAAAGTTCACTATACAAGACTCTTGGAGAGGTTACTTGTAAAGTCTAATGGCATTAATCTTGACAAGATTTAGTCTTATTGGACGACTAGTGAGCAAGAGTACATGATTAGGATTCCATATGCATTAGCAATTGGATCTATCATGTAAGCCATGTTAATTTACTAAGACCGGATGTCTCAGATACTTGGAGTATGATGTGATAATACCAATTGGATCCTAGTGAAAGTCACTAATTAAGAAACATCCTTATGTGCTTGAAAAGGAACTAAAGGATGCATTCTTGATCTTTGATGGAATGAAAGATGATCTTGTAATAGTTACATAGATGCATTATTCAAAACCAACAAAGATAAATATTGTAGTATAAATACATGTTTACGTTTAATAATGATCTTAGAAGAGTTCAAAATAAACCATTACTATTCTACAAAAGGTTGAGTATCTAGTAGCATGAGATGCGACTAGAAAATTATTTGGATCAAGATACTAATTAGTAAACTAGAAATCGTTTCTAGTATCACTAATTTAATGGACCTTCATTGTGAAAATAATCGTTATTGCACAAGTCAAGGTATTTATATCTTATCTAAACATATACTCAGACGTTTCTATCTTATTCAAAAAATCGTCAAAGATGGGAGATGTCAAAATATGCAAAATACCATATGATGATAACAAGGATAATCATCTTACATAAGCTCGCTTGCAATAATAATGGATATTATAACTAGCTCAATAGGTATTGGATGCACCTTGATTGGGCCTAGTGCAAGTGGGAGATTGCTGGATATTATGCCCTAAGCCCTTGAGAAAGGCCTATCCGTTACATCATAGCTTCATTGTTATAGAGATAACAAACTCGATTATTATATATTTTACATGCTTATTATAATAATCATTGTCCCTAGCCCTTATGAAGAGCTAGCATGAGTTTAATGGATAATCATATGATGATTATGTTTCATAGGATGCGAATTAAACTTGTGGGTACTTGTTGGAGAACAAGGTACTGGATAGACCCGTTATGAGATTTATGTCATGGTCAAATGTCATAATTAAATTTCATAATAGTCATACCATTTGAATCCTTAGACATGAGATTATCATGGTCTTCCATATGATGAACATTATGTTTGACGTACTCAAACGCTACTCTTAATCGGGTGGTTATAAAGGCTACGATTGGCATAATCGGATTCTTGTAGGGAAGAATGATAAGCCAAGATGGGATTTGTCCCTCTCTCAAGAAAGATATCTGCTTGGCCACTCGATGAGTGAGATTGATGATAGTGTATGACTA
Organism: Campanula takesimana; assembly: GCA_026119855.1. Classification (NCBI taxonomy): domain Eukaryota; kingdom Viridiplantae; phylum Streptophyta; class Magnoliopsida; order Asterales; family Campanulaceae; genus Campanula; species Campanula takesimana. The sequence goes on from JAOWBW010000084.1 coordinate 1,848,714, forward strand.
TACACAAATGAATTGATGTGTTCAATGTCATTTGCTCATATGAATCTACTCGGGATCGAGAAAGCATTGGACAACATAAGTTGACGTGGACCATGACTTATATCCAATATGATATCGCGTGACAAAGGGATTGTGATATGTTCTATAACATAACTTTAGACTTTCAAAGTTATACTAATTAGGCAGTCATAATGGCTTGCTAGAGTCCGCTTATGACTTACGGGGTCTGAATGGTTCAGACTCGTTGCCAACTTAGTATAATCCTATTGGGTCACACACACAATAGAACAGATTGAAAAGGCTAAAAATCTGGGATTTTTTAAAAGGACGCCATACGGCTTGGAGCCTGGCGTACGGCTCCTGATGAGCCATACGGCTGCCTTCCCGATTCTGGACAGTTTGTTCAGATTTCTTGTGTGACAAGGAATCCTGATCCCAAACGGAATTAGGTCAAACCCTCATATAAATATATGCAGCCGGGATTGACATCCTCTAATGTTGATTTTAGAAATCATAACACATTGTTTTAGAAACAATAAAATACAGAGAGGTATGATTATTAGTTTTGAGATTTAGAATCATCAAAACTCAATAATCAAAGAAGCAAAATAATTCCTATGAAGAAATCGTTTCTTTATCAAGTTTTAGATCTAGCAATCAATCAAGAAGGTGTTCTTAAGTCCGTTCGACGTGTGGATACTGATAGAGGGTGTTTTCTTTAGCACCTTAAAATCCTTGTTCATGGATGCAATCTTCAAGGGTTAGTTTATTTCATCGTGTATTTAATTTAATCAACATGAACAGATCCGAGCTCATGGGTGTTTGATTTCATATGTTTATTCCGCTGCGCATGATGCATCAAAACCCAACAGAGATTAGTTTGGAACCAAAAAATGTTGAGGTGGATATTCCAGACTCGGGTGGGAGCAAGACGGTTCATGATGACCAAGATCAGGAGGTCAATGAAGATGAATCACATCCAATACTAGTTATTCCGCTGCGTAGATCCAGTAGAATGCGTGGATCACCTGATAGGTATTCTCCTACAAATTAAAATTGTTGTCAACTGATTGTGGTGAACCAGAGTGTTATGCGGAGGTTATTCGTAGTGAACTTGTTGATAAGTGGAAAGCTGTGATGGATGATAAGATGGACTCATTAAAGGCCAATAAAACTTGCAAGTTGATTAAACTACCTAAGGGGAAGAAGGAATTTCATAACAAATTGGCTTACAGGATCAAGGAGGAAGCAAACGGCAGTAACCGTTACAAGGCAAGGTTGGTTGTAAAAGGGTTTTAGCAAAAATATTGTATTGACTACACTGAGGTCTTCACTCCTGTTCTGAAGATGACTACTATCATAATGGTTCTGGGGCTAGTTGTGGCAGATAGTTTGTTGCTAGAACAAATGGATGTAAAGACGGTCTTTCTTCAAGGGGATTTGGAGGAAGAAAATTACATGGTACAACCAGAGGGATACTTGTCTAAGGGTAATGAGGATCTAGTTTGCAGATTCACTAAGAGCTTGTTTGACCTTAAACAAGCTCCTAGGCAGTGGTACATGAAGTTTGATGAATTCATGCATGACATTTATTTTGTTAGATGTGAGGCGGATCATTGTTGCTACTTCAAGAAGAATGACAACGCTGTTATATGTGGATGACATGTTAATAGCGGGATCGAGCGATAGAGAGGTAAACAGAATGAAGACACAATTTTCAGAGCGGTTCGTGATGAAGGATTTGGGAGAAGCTAGAATAATCTTGGGCATGAGGATTGACTGGGATAGGGAGTCAGGTAAGTTGGTTCTTTCACAAGCAGAGTATGTCGAGAAAGTCTTGGCAAGATTTTGCATGGAAGAGGCAAAGCCAACTGGTACACAATTGGGTATGCACTTTAAGCAATCTGAAAAGGACTCACCTAAGTACAAGGAGGAGCGTGACAAGATGGGTAAGACTCCATATGCTTTGGCGGTCCGGAGTCTACTGTATGCAATGGTGTGTACAAGGTCGTACATTACACATGCAGTGGGAGTAGTCAGCCGGTACATGGGCAATCTAGGGAAGCAACATTGGGAAACGGTTAAATAGATCTTACGTTACTAAAGGGCACTGCTGGTAAGGCTTTATATTTCACAAGCAGGGATGTTGTGCTAGAGGGTTTTGTTGATGCGGATTTGGGATCAAGAGATCTTGATAAGAGGAGAAGTACTACGGGTTATGTGCTTATATTGGGTGGTACGACAATCTTTTGGGCTTCTAAATTGCTGAACATCATGGCTCAGTCTACTAGAGAGGAAGAGTATGTGGCAGTGACAGAGGAAAGCAAAGAGATGTTATGGTTGCATAATTTCTTGGGTGATCCTGGGAATACGGTAAGTGGTAATGCGCTCTACAGTGACAGTCAGAGTGCAATACATCTAGTATGGAATCCGGCGTTTCATTCTAGGATGAAGCACATCGAGCTGAGGTTTCACTACATCAGACATCTCTTGAATGAAGATTTTAAGGCTTCAGAAGATATAAAGATCGGAGAACTCGACTGACATGTTAACTAAGGTTGTAAACCTTGATAAGTTGAAGCTTCAACGGGGCTTGGTGAATAGAGGATGAGGAAGGCACTACCATAATCGAGGTGAGCACTAGGAAGGCACTATGGATGAGTTGAAGACGGATACGAGGCTTATATATGCGGTTGATCTCTAGGTGGGAGATTTTTATGATAGAGATCACTAAAGGAGACAAATAAGAAGAAAGAGGAAAAAGGAGAAAATCAGAAGATCCGACCAGACCTAGGATGTCACTCGACAGGCCCATGGACTTGGCAAAAGTTGTGATTTCCGACGTATGGGAAATTCGGCCGGGTTAAGGGTTGGGTCTGGCCGGACCCCCCTTGCATGGGGAAAATTGATATTTTTCGAGACTCCTTTGTTGTCTACGTTTAAGACTCATTCTAGGTTGGCTATATAAGCAGGGTTCCGCCCAAAAACTCATTGTAACTCCATATTAACATATTATAGTGCAAGATCCTGACTTGGTAATGCCCTCAGACGTAGTCAAAAAAATTACGAACTGGGTAAATAATTCTTTGTGTTCTTTTGCTATTTTTTCTTTATTATTCGTTCTTGCTTGTTGGGTATGCTATTATTTTCTTGCGATCTGTTTGGTTTTAAGGGTCTATACCACAACACTTGTGAGACAGTCTCATGTATGAGACATGTCTCAATGAGAGAACAAATAGGTTTGCCCCGCCCCACCTATAAGGGGCACACCATATACTCTCTCAACGAAATCCGTTTCGTGAGACCGTCTCACATAATTTTTTGTCAAAACAATTTAGTTTTTTTTATTTTTTGAAAAAACGGTTCAAGTTCGCTGAATAACTAAAATCGATAAATTACAAATACAACAGTAGAATAAGAATTATATAATACTTAATTGGACTAATATGACTAAAAGTCACTTATTCAATCTACAACATTACTCTCTCCATCACAAAATAAATGCTTAAATATTTTCAAAATACTCTTAATCAAAAGCAAATCTAAATTTTGTTAAAAACTCATTTTGAAAAGGACATATTAATATACATAAAAAATAGGCCCTTGAAAATCGGGGGTCTTGAGCAGTGGCGTACTTTACACAAACTTAGAGTCAAACCCTGTCTGTCTCGAGAGCTCAAATCCTCTGTACCACTTGGTGTGTCACTCCATATGCCACAAGTGATCTAACGCCTAACATTTATTAAGATTAACATGATATTAATATTATCCAAACATGTTAACGATTGTATTAGAAGTGGTACATGGAGTGATACACAATAGTGGTACAGGAGAACTCGACTCCTGTCTCGAACTTACTTTCTAGTTTCTACGAGCCTCGTTCACTTTGATATTTTTTTCTCAACTCAATCGAATTTATGAAAAACTGGGAAAATAAAGAGTTTTCCCTAAGTACGCGTAAAACGTTTTTTTTTAAAATGGTGCGATGGCATTTTTGTAAAACACGGGAAGTTCTTTTAAAACAGGCAGTGACATTTTTGTAAATAACTAACGCTTGTCGTAAGTGCCAGTGTTACTGTTAAAATTGTCAACCATGTACACTATGTACACTGACACTTATTAACACTATCACTTGCACTTTTGATAAGTGCCAGTGGCAATGTTTATAAGTGTCAGTGTAATGACTGACAATTTTTAACACTGCCAATGGCACTTATGAATAAATAGCGTCAGTTTCAATGTTTATAAACGTCCGTTTGAATTACTGGAACTTTGTAATATTAACACTGAGCATTTACGATGCTTGCCGGTTATTTACAAAAATGTCACAACCTGTTTTAAAACAGACGCCCGTGTAGCGTAAACTCTATAAACAAAACTTTTTATAACTGATGAAGAAACTAGTTTCCCTCAATATTTTATGTTCAATTTAATGAGGTTATGAAAGTTTTATTCATGAATACGGAGAATGCGTTTAATAATAAACTTTAACACTTCATCTAAATAATTAAAACTTAATCAAGTTAACGATGAATCATATGTTCTTTCGAAAAAAAAAACCGATGAATCATATGTAAAATAAACAATCATCTCAGACGTACGATCAAATAGGGTTGTACTTCTAGTTCCCCTCACTTTTTGCCTCACATTATCTCATTTATAATTATAATAATTCAATAATTGAAATTAAATCATGAAAATGCAAGATAAAAATTAGGATGTAGATTAGTTTTCAAAACTAAATTAGAAAAAAGTGGCTCATCTTGGACCAAACTAAATCCACAAGTGGCTCATCTTGGGCAAATTGCATATTGGTGACCTAAGTTTGTGTCACATTTGCAATCCCCAACCTGAGAGTTTAATTGTGTCAATCAGGCGCCTAAGTTTGTCAATTTTTTGCAATGTGGTGAATAAACTAACATTTCGTTAATTTTTTGACGGATCTAAACACATGTGCTTCGCACATGACTTTTGGGATGGGTAATCTTGTCAATTCGAAAAAAAGCAATATCAAGTGCACATGAAAGATCTGAGAAATCAAATTACCCAAAAAAAATAATAACGACAACCAACTCAAAAACCCAGAAGCCTTCCTTTCCCATTTCCACCGGCGAGATCATCTTTTCCGGCCGATCAGCGCGGTCCTCTTCACCCACCACCCTTACCCTATAACCTACCCCAACCAAATTTGTGTTTTAGTAGATTCGCTCATCCTATCACATCCCCACCAAGCCACGCCGTCCTACGCACACGCCACCCTAGCCCACCCTCAACACATAGCTCCGCCTCAGCCTCTATTTCTAAGTATGGTCCCTTACCCTTGCTTCTCCGTCAGCGCCACCGTCTTTGACATCTCAGTCGTATGCTTCAAATTTGTCGGATTTGGTTTTGAATTTTAGTCTGACTCCTTCTTATTTCTTTCTTTCCAAATCTGATTTTGAAATCGAATCAAAATTTGGGGTTGTTGGGGTTGAGAATGGAGAGAGATAGAAGGTGAAGTATAGTAAATGGCGTTGTTGGGGTTGGGAAATGGACAAAGATGGTGATAGTGATGATAAGGACGAGGATGGTGTGGTGCTAGGGTGTAGGGGTTGTGCTGATGCTGCAATTGTTTTTTAAGTTTGATTTTCTTTTATCATTATTTTTTAAAAATATTAATTGTTTTATTTTGTCTTAAGTTTGAAAATTCAATTTATTTTGAAGCTTGAATATATATTGTATTATTTATTTTTAGTTTTTCCAAAACATATACTGTATTATTTAAAAGTATATTTTATTTTCTCAACTTTAACTTTAAAAGTATTTTCTCAACATTATATTTAAGGTTAATATTAATGTGTAAGCATAAAAATGTTGTACACATTCAATTTAAGTACAAATAAGTGTATGAGATGGGTAATTTTTTTTATTCTTCCCTTTATTTTTATAAATTTTCAATTGACCCCCTCATTAAAACACGTTCCTTGCACAACCTCTAGGAATTGACAAGATTGCCCTTCTCAAAAGTCATATGCGAGGCACATGTGTTCAAGTCCGTCAAAAAATTAACGAAAAGTTAGTTTATTCACCACATTGCAAAAATTTGACAAATTTAGGTGCCTAATTGGTACAATTAAAATCTCAGGTTAGGGATTGCAAACATGGCAAAACCTCAGGCCACCAATATGCAATTTGCCCTAAAAATTAGGATGTAGATTAGTTTTCAAAACTAAATTAGAAAAAAGTGGCTCATCTTGGACCAAACTAAATCCACAAGTGGCTCATCTTGGACCACCCCTTCTCAATATTTAATTTATCCAAGCAAAATAATCAAATTCCAAGACAAGAAGGCCATATTTTTGAGGCGCAAGTTTAGATTCTCAATGCAATACAAATTAACTACACGGGAAAATAGGATCTTGTCAATGTTATGTTGTATTTGGATTCAACACTTTTGCTAAATACTATACTCGAATTTTGTCTTCTACTCATGCATATATAATGACGCTTGTGGATTTAGTTTGGTCCGAGATGAGCCACTTTAAATTGGGACGGAGGGAGTATATTTTAAATAATAATTTTAAGTTAATTAATTATTTAAGAAAAAAGTATTTTTTTATTAATATGCATTAGAAATAATATCAATAAAAAAATTAAATGTACATTAGAAAAATTAAATTATTTTAATTATTATTCAATGTATCGTATAGACCAGCGGCGGTTCTATTAAGCAACGAACCTTTTAAACTAAAAACTTATTTTTAAAAAAGTTTTGGTCTCCACCTAAATAAAAATTGAATATAACTATCCATTTCAATTTTCAAATTCAATTCTCGTTTATTTTTTTAATCTACACAATACTCCCGTTTAAAATGACAGTCACATTTTCTCTTTTTGCTTTTATTTTGATAACGTTGATCCATTTCTATAATCAATTATCGAAAGTTCAAAATTTATATTATAATTTTAAAATGTTTGGAAAGAAAAACACGGCTATTATTTTGAGACCAAAAGAATATAAGATAAATTACTTCGATTATAGATTATAGTGATTTTTGAGTAATCTAGGTCGAAATGTTCTAGTTTTCATCCCAACTCACTTTTATTACCATTAGGGTTTTCTTGGATTGCTAACTGATTTGTTTTTATATCCTTTGTCTCAAAATAAATTTCCTCATGAACAAAGTTTTTTTTTTTTTTACATTTATTTTAAAAGTCCTTCAAAAAAAAAACATTTATTTTAAAAGGAGAGTGTATTATTTATGTTCATAGTCAAATAGAGTTATTCGGAAATCAAAATCATCAAAATACCCCTCAATTTATATTTAAAAAGTTAATCTCAATCTTCTTAGCATTTGTATTCACAAAATCTTAGAAAAAACGTGTTTTTCCTAACTCACAGGAAAAACGTGTTTTTAAAAAAATGCGGTGGCATTTTTTTAAATATATGAAACTTCTTTAAAAAGATGCGCGGTGGCATTTTTGTAAATAATCGGAGCTTCTCAACGGTTCTGGATATCAATATAAAACCTTCTGGATATGAGATTGATAGCCAGAACCTTTGAAAGCTAGTGATAGCCAGAAGGGTCTTTTTTGTAAATAATCGGAAATTTTCAACGGTTCTGGATATCAATATAAAGCCTTCTGGATATGAGATTGATAGCCAGAACATTTGAAATTGATAGCCAGAAGGGTTCTCGATATCAATATAAAGCCTTCTGGATACAAGATTGATAGGCAGAACCTTTGAAAGTGATAGGCAGAAAGTTTTTTTCTGATTTTTTTTTAGAGTAACAGAAGTGTTAATAGATAGCCAGTGACAATGTTTAGGATGACCAGTTGCTGTGTTACGAAGGTCCAGTGAGTGTGTTGAGGACCGCCAGATAATTTTAAAAAATACATTTTCTAACCATTAAGAAAAACGTGTTTTACAGGAGACCAACTCATTTGTATCACCTTTTTTAGGTTTCCTAGAGGCTACCTAATTTTGTTTGCAATTAAAACTGTGGTACAACATTCTATTCTATTTGTCTAAGATATTGCATCGGATTTTAAATTTTTTTTCAAGAAAATGATTTTGCGTGTATCAAAGACTGCAACGTTAATATTTTGGCCCACCTTGACAAAAAAATTTAGATCCGCTACTGGTATGGACAATAATATTTTGTCTGGATCCGCCACTAGTATGGACAATAAGAAAGTGAGAATATCATTTCAAGACGGAGAGTGTAATTATTTCATTTTTAGTTATCTCCTCATATAAATTATCATATTTTTAAATGAATAATATTTCATATAATTCTATCATGATACAAGAAATATGTACATAAGTGAAACATGCTATTTCAAAATCTAGACAATTCCTTTCCGGGGGATAGACGCTTGCGAAATTTTATACTCCCTCCGTCCCTGTTTAAGGTTTTTAAGAAATCAATGCAAATTTGAGTCAAGAATAGTAGTGGGTGGAGGATATAATTGTCAATTCGTAAATCAAGTGGGTGAAAAGTAGATAGGTAAGTGAAGGTTTTCGAGTCATTTTTGGACTAGATTTCCAAGTTCCTAGCAAACTTTGAGATAGACTTTACCGGTATAAATAGAGGCCATTAGTGTAACACCCCGAATTTCTTATAATATCTGAGCATTTAATGGCATTAAATATCCATAAATAACAATAATAAATACTTCAATTTAGGGTTCACAACGGCCCCTTATTTAACCATAAATTCAAAACAATAGCGGAAGCGTAAGTTAAACTTGTCTTGGTAGGTAAACAACCCTAACCATCAATGTACTTTGACTTACATCCAAATAATTAAACGTACTTAAACTACTAAATTGAGAATCTGCAATCCACCAACAAAATTTATAGAGAAGGGATGAGCGAACGAATGCTCAGTAAGTTCATACGTGGCCTCTCCGGTTACTAAGGAGAGACGACCAGAACGAATACTTCGAATAACTTTTGCAAAGATAGGTTCAGTTACTTTTGGATTCGAGACTGCAGAACAATACAGTCGTATTACTTTTAAGATTTTACTTTCAAAGGATTATGGCACTACAATCCAAAGGGATTCATTCAAGTTTCCGTCAATTCCTTGGTAACGTACATTATAACCTCAATGCCAAAGGTACAATTTGTACACCTAGCTTCTTCAGCCAATAGTGTGGGTCGTAACATATATGGTATCCACACACATATGCTCGGGGTCTAGAATCATCCTTGTAATCAGACAATTCCTGAGAGAAGGCATGTGATCACTCATGCAATCCCTAATTTAAGGACGAGTTTTTTCTAACTGGACTGTCCGTCAATGTCTTTTCTAACTGGACATTGGATGCCTTAACGAGTAAGCGATTAACTTACAAGTTAAAATTGAATGCCTTAACGAGTAAGCGATTAACTTACTAGTTAAAATTAGAACATACCATGGTACAAGTATGTGATACAAGTTTCAAACTTCGATACTTAGTAGATCGATGGGGACATCACTAAGTATAGATTCTTTCAAGGAACGTTCATTAACGTAGAGTTCATTCAAATACTATCATGCCATACTGATAGCTAACTTTAGAAAGAAATACCGAATTCCAATAAACAGGAGTTCAAATACTGTAAGGAACGTAATCCCTTACCTGAATTGCTTTTCCTCGCAATCTCCTCTCTGTGCAAATCTACAAGGCACGGAGTAATTTACTTTAGTACTCTCTACATTGTTAACTATTTCTACTTAGTTAACTGAGAGATGCGTTTTAACTTCTTTACTTCATTACTTCTTTTCTTACGTTTAAGTTTCTGACTTTGATTTACGAGTCAGTCCTTTAACTTTGATATAATTGCAATTAGGTCCTCTGACTTTGAGTTAATTACAATTTGGTCCCTCAACTTTGGGTTAATTGCAACTTAGTCCTTCAACTTTAGTTCAATTACAATTTAGTCCTTCAACTTTGGATTAATTGTAAATTAGTCCTTCAACTTTAATTCAATTGCAATTTAGTCCTTCCACTTTGGATTAATTGCAGATTAGTCCTTCAACTTTCCTTTAATTACAGAAAGGTCCTTGGACTTTGGTTCTGTTCACAAGGTCCCCTAAGTTTCTCTTTTTAATCACTTAGGCCCCTCTATCTTCAAAGTTTCCTTTTTATTTCTTTTAACTTTAATTCTTTTCAGTTTAGTCCTTCTCCGTTAGGAAACTAACTGAAACTTCTACTCTTTTCCTTTCTTGTTAACTTTTTAACCTTCAAGGTCTTCCAAGTGTTTATTCTATTTCCTCAAGTTACTTGTCTAACTTGTTAACAATCCTTTTAACGACTTTGTTTTCTTTCCATTAGAAACTTAACGAAAACACTAACTTTCCGTCCCAATTCTTAACATCTTTAATCAAGAATTTATCCCCAAGTTAGGTCACCATAGCCGAATCATACCTCATCAATATTCATTGATTTTGATCAATCTTTCTACTTCTTTAAATTTTCTAAATTCCCAAACATCAATATTATTTACAATACACTTAACGAGGATCAATTAAATCAACAAAATCAATTTTCCATGGCTTAGGGCCATTCGGCCGAGACATGTTCAAGGGGAAATCCATATTTTTTCTTCTTTTGATAAACCCAATTCAACCTGAATGATTTATATGTTCAATTCCCAAGCATTGCATAATCTAAATCAATTCAATTTAAGATTATAAAATCAATCTTAAAAATAAACTAGTAACAAGATTACTATATTTTTTTCATAGTATTTAGATCAACTTCATTAACCTTTTAAAATTTATCATTCATCACTAGCATGCAAAACCCTAATCTTTGTATTCTTAATTCATGCATAACTTATGATTTACTAATCCAAATTCAACGAAATAAATTTTGGAGAGTAGGATTTAGCATTACCTTGAGAATGATCGGATTGTGTCTCCAAAACAATGGCCGGAATTTTCTTCTCCTCCCTCTCTAGGTTCGGCCGGCGGCTATGGGGTAGGCTAGGGTTTGTTTTCTTTTTTTTTTTTTTTTTTTGAGTTTATGATAATAAAGAATTCTCAAGTTGACTAACTCAATAATTTATACCTTGGATTGATTCCTAATTGGGTTGGATTTACTTAATATAATTTCGGGCCAATCCAAATTCCTTGGGCCCACTTCTTTCAATTACCTTATAACTCTAATTATCATTTAATTAGTTTAACAAAACCGAAAATAAAATAAATAATTAAATTAAAATTTCCGGTTATTACATTCTTACCCCCTTAAAAGAAGTTTGTCCTCAAACTTTGACAATTCTTAATCCGAGAAGATGTTCGGGTACAATTCGCGCATTTCACTTTCTTGTTCCCATGTCGCTTCTCTTTCTGAGTGATTGCTCCATTGTACTTTTACACAGGGAACCGTACGCTTTCTTACGACCTCGTCTTTTCTGTCGACGATCTTGATTGGTCGTTCATCGTACGTCAAATCCGCCCGAACTCTTAACTGCTTGTATTCTATCACATGACTCGGATCATGAATATACTTCCTTAGCATGGAGACATGGAACACATTATGTACTCCAGCTAATACCGGCGGTAATGCCAATCGGTAAGCCACTTCCCCGATCTTATCAAGAATTTCGAATGGTCCCACATACCGTGGACTTAACTTTCCCTTAATCCCAAAACGCATAACTCCCTTCGTGGGTGATATCTTTAGGAATACTCGATCCCCTGGCTGAAATTCCAGTTCTCGCCTTCTATTGTCTGCGTAAGATTTCTGCCTACTTTGCGCAGTCTGTAGCCACTTCCGGATCTGTTATACCTTATCCGCCGTGACTTGTAGGAGTTCCGGTCCACTTAAATTCCTCTCACCGACTTCATCCCAACACGCCGGTGATCTACACTTCCTCCCATACAACGCTTCATATGGGGCCATCCCAATGCTTGCGTGAAAGCTGTTGTTGTATGCGAATTCTACCAACGGTAAGTGTTCGTCCCATGCGTTTGGCCAATCTAACGAAGTAGCCCTCAACATGTCTTCCAACGTCTGGATAGTCCTTTCCGACTGCCCATCTGTCTGTGGTTGAAACGCCGTACTCATGGTCAACTCTGTTCCCAATGCTGCTTGTAGGCTGTTCCAGAACTTCGAAGTGAACCTAGCATCTCGATCAGACACAATTGTGACCGGAATCCCATGTAACCTCACTATCTCGTCGATGTACAACTTGGCCAACTTCTCCAACGAATCAGTCTTCTTGATTGCCAGAAAATGTGCTGACTTAGTCAATCGATCTACTATAACCCATATAGCATCATACTTCCCTACCGTCTTTGGCAAGCCACCTACGAAATCCATAGCAATATTCTCCCACTTCCATTTGGGAATTGGTAATGATTGCAGTAACCCTGCTGGCTTCTGATGTTCACTCTTAACTTGTTGACACGTCAGACATCTATGCACATACTCTGCCACGTCATTTTTCATATTATTCCACCAATATGACTCCTTAAGATCCCTATACATTTTAGTACTTCCCGGATGTACAGAGAACTTCGAGCAATGAGCTTCTCTCAGTAACTCTCTCTTGATCTCATCATTGCTTGGCACCCACACTCTCTTTTGGTATCTCAGAATTCCATCTTCGCCCATATGAAGATCTTTTGCTTGCCCTTTTCCGATTAGAGTTTCTCTCTCCTCGTCTAATTCTTGTGCCTCTTTAATTCTGCCCAACAATGCAGGTTGTAACGTCAGTCGAGCCAAGTATCCGTTTACTTTTACTATCAAATTCATCTCCTTGACATCCTTCCATATGCTTACCCCCTTAGAGATCAACGTCGCCAACATTCCGTGATTCTTCCTACTCAAGGCATCTGCTACCTTGTTGGCTTTCCCAGGATGATACAATATTTCACAGTCGTAATCCTTGAGAAGTTCTAACCACCTCCGTTGTCTCATATTCAATTCCTTCTGTGTGAAGATATACTTAAGGCTCTTGTGATCTGTGAAAATCTGGCATTTTATGCCATACAGATAATGTCTCCAAATTTTCAAGGCAAACACTACTGCTGCTAACTCCAGATCATGGGTCGGGTAATTCCTTTCATGTACCTTCAACTGCCTAGATGCATAAGCTATCACCTTCTCATTCTGCATCAGTACACAGCCTAATCCTTTCATCGACGCATCACTGTAGATAACAAAACCTTCCGTCCCTGTCGGTAGTGTTAACACTGGTGCAGATATTAGTCTACTCTTCAATTCTTGAAAGCTTCGTTCACATTCTTCTGACAAAACAAACTTAGCTGCCTTCTGCGTCAGCTTCGTCAATGGTCCAGATAACTTCGAAAATCCCTCTACAAACCTTCTATAGTAACCAGCTAAACCCAAGAAACTTCTTATTTCGGTTACCGTAGTAGGCCTTTCCCAATCCGTTATTGCTTCTACCTTCGTCGGGTCCACCGAAATTCCTTCTTTCGACACTACGTGTCCCAAAAATGCTACTTTCTCCAACCAGAATTCACATTTCTTGAATTTCGCATACAATTTCTGTCTCCTCAAAATTTCTAGTACTATCCACAAATGTTCCGCATGTTCCTCCTTTGTCTTCGAGTATACCAAAATATCATCAATGAATACTATCACACATTTGTCTAAGTATTCTTGAAATATTCTATTCATCAACTCCATGAATGCGGCTGGTGCGTTCGTTAACCCAAATGGCATCACGACAAATTCATAATGCCCATACCTTGTCCTAAACGCTGTCTTCGCCACGTCCACATCCTTGACTCTCAGCTGATGGTATCCGGATCTAAGATCGATCTTTGAAAAGTAACATGCTCCCCTCAATTGATCAAACAAATCATCAATTCTCGGCAACGGGTATTGATTCCTAACCGTCACCTTATTCAATTCTCTATAGTCAATACACAGTCTCATAGATCCATCTTTCTTCTTCACAAATAGTACCGGTGCACCCCATGGTGATACACTCGGCCTAATCAATCCCTTGTCTAACAATTCTTGTAACTGCTCCTTTAGTTCTTTCAACTCTGTTGGAGCCATTCGGTACGGTGCTCTCGAAATAGGTGTGGTTTCTGGTACTAAGTCAATGGAAAACTCTACTTCCCTCACTGGTGGTATGCCAGGTAAATCCTCAGGAAACACATCTTGAAATTCATTCACGACTTCAAGTGACTCTAACGTTACTCCTTTTTCCTCTGTTCCACCTATGTGTGCCAGAAATCCTACACATCCTTTTCTCAACATTTTACGGGCCTTCATTACCGAGATTAAGCCTATCCTCTTCCTCGGCCTTGAACCCACAAATCTGTACTCTTTACCTTCCTCTCCTAGGAACGTCATTATTTTCTCTTGACAGTCCACTTTGGCTTGATGCAAAGCCAACCAATCCATTCCCAGGATTATGTCAAATTCGGACATGTCTAGTTCAATGAGGTCGATATTTACGCTCGTGCCTCCTATCCCTAAAGTACAGTTTCTATAAGAGGTAGTAATGGGGATAGCGTCTTTAGTAGGTGTATCTATTACTAAAGGTATCTCTAAATTCTCTGGGTGTAGTTTTAACTTCTTTGCCACAACATTACTAACTACTGAATGAGTGGCGCCAGTATCTACTAACACATAAACATCACGGGAATTTAATTGCATTGTACCTGCTACAAGATCGGTATTAACTCCGGCTGCTTTTGCGGTCATGGTGTACATCCTACCACGGCCTCCACCGTTTCCTCCTCCATTGTCTTTATTTTCTGCAGCTGGTTCATCTTTCTTAGTTTCTGGGCACTTCCACTTCGGGTGTCCCACCTTCTTACAGTTGTAGCACTGCCGCTCCTTATACCAGCAAACCTCTGACTTGTGAGCTCCATCACAAATGGTGCATTTATCATAACTGGTGAAACCTTGGCCCTTGCCCTTGTTCCACTCACGCTTGTTGTCATTAAAGTTCCGACCATTTCCACTATGGCCGTTGTTGGAGTGTTTATTCCCATGACTGCCCTTATCTCGACTGTCATCCACTGCTTTCCTCTTATTGTTGTTGTGGTCCCTACCACCCTTGTTTCCTTCCGACTTGTCAGCCACTGCCTTGCCTTTCTCTTCCTGTCGGTTACGGTAGTTATCCGACTCCCGTTCTACTATCTTGGCCCTGTCCAGCACCGCTGAGTACGTAGGCAAAGCCAACGGTGTGATTCTGTACCGAACTCTATCACTTAATCCCGCCTCAAACTTCCTTGATTTCTGTTCTTCGGTATCGAAGAATCTTGGTGCAAATTCTAGTAGGTCAGTGAACTTCTCACCATACTCTGCTACAGTCATACTCCCTTGTACTAGAGTCAGGAATTCCGTTATCTTAGCATTCCTTGTGCTTGCGGGATAATAATTTTCGTTGAAAATAGCCTTAAATCTGGTCCAAGTAAAGGCTGCATCACCACGAGCCACAGCAGCTCGCTTTTCCGCCTCCCACCACGTTTGGGCCTTCCCTTTTAGCATAAAGGTCGCAAAGACTACCTTCTGCTCCTCAGTATAATTCAGAGTCTCGAATATTCTCTCGGTGCTCTTAATCCAGTCCTCAGGTTTCTCCTTAGCAATGTCTGAGAATGAGTCTGGGTTCCTTCTTTGAAATAGCTCCAGCGGATCACGTAATGGAGCTTGTGGTGGTGGTTGAGCAATTCCAGCAACAGTTTGTCCTATCCCAGCTACCGTCTGTGATAGTGTCTGCAAAAGGTTTACCAGGGCCGGGTCCAACTGCCCGCCTGCATTACCGGTGTTGTCATTTCCCTCACCGTTCCGGTTGTTTCCGCTTCTGGTATTCATCTGCAGATTTACTTTTACTTTAGAACAGGTTCGTGTTCTAGCAACATTCATCACGATACAATACGTGCAGTATTCATGGTATATTTAACTTATTCTTTTACTAACGGTTACTTGTTAGTTTTGAATTGTGTTCGTAGGTCTTTTGTACTAGACCGTTATTCAGATTTGGTTAGTTTACTTTAACCTTTCTTCTCCAGTTCAGGAGTTTTCATACTTCATAATTTACAACCGTTTTACTTGGTTGCTTATTATTTCTTTATTTCACTAGTTTTTATTACTTAACTAGCTTTAACTTATTCCAATGGTCGTCTTACTTCGTACCATAGTTACGGAGATTATTTCAAATCACTCCGACGTCTTCCCTTGTCTTTTCTCGACAAGATAACTTTTGTCTACATAACAATAGTAAATTCAAAATTTTGGGTATTTAAATTAAATAACGAACATTATTCAACTAAGGTGTGAGATTTAAACATCCCAAAATACACCCAAAATTCAATTTAACATAAAGAAAAATTCTAACTGCATTTCCCACTAATAACAAAATAAAAGAATCTATTCTTATAACTATCTGTCATTAATTGCATCACTTCCCACAGTGTGCATGTTCTGCTGCAAGTTGGTCATATTTTTCTTGCAATTCTAACTTCTCAGCCCAAATTTGATAGCCTGAAGCCCTAAGCTCTTCCTCATAAGCTGTTTGCTCATCTATCTTCTTTTTCAGTTCATTATTTTGTTCTATCTCATCCACCAGTTGTACACTGATTCGATTCCATTCGCGGTTAGCTCTAACCACATGGCTTTCTAGGCTGTTGACCTTCTTCAGCTGTACTGCTAACTTTCCTTCCACATACATCATGTCCTCATCGCGTTCTTTGATGACATTCTGTAGACTCCCGACTCCTCGAGTCTCCTTCCTAAGCTCTCTTTTAGCTGAGCGAAGTTCCTTAGTTAGCTGCTTAATAATCTCCTCTTTAGCTTCTATTTCTTCCCTTAGAGTAGCACTGTACCTTACCGACTTCATGGGTCTCCTCGGCATGATCCTACACACACCAATAGTAAACTTAATTAGTACATAACCCCAAGATTCCATTATAACATATTAATAGAATGTAAATAGACATACAATGAAGAGATTCCTATGTCCCAAAGTATATTCATACTTTATATACACTCTTAGTATTATTCCTAGAGTTAGACTTTATCACTTGAACTTCCTCAAGTAAGATCTTATTTATGTCAAGTACTAAGTTCTCCCATTAGTCCTAACTTTCAGTTTTCTCCCATAAGACCTAAAGCCATTGCTCTGATACCAACTGTAACACCCCGAATTTTCTTATAATATCTGAGCATTTAATGGCATTAAATATCCATAAATAACAATAATAAATACTTCAATTTAGGGTTCACAACGGCCCCTTATTTAACCATAAATTCAAAACAATAGTGGAAGCGTAACTTAAACTTGTCTTGGTAGGTAAACAACCCTAACCATCAATGTACTTTGACTTATATCCAAATAATTAAACGTACTTAAACTACTAAATTGAGAATCTGCAATCCACCGTCTTCCCACGGCTGCTTTCCTTGACTTGTCCTTCTACTTAAATCCTGAAAACAAAATTTATAGAGAAGGGATGAGCGAACGAATGCTCAGTAAGTTCATACGTGGCCTCTCCGGTTACTAAGGAGAGACGACCAGAACGAATACTTCGAATAACTTTTGCAAAGATAGGTTCAGTTACTTTTGGATTCGAGACTGCAGAACAATACAGTCATATTACTTTTAAGATTTTACTTTCAAAGGATTATGGCACTACAATCCAAAGGGATTCATTCAAGTTTCCGTCAATTCCTTGGTAACGTACATTATAACCTCAATGCCAAAGGTACAATTTGTACACCTAGCTTCTTCAGCCAATAGTGTGGGTCGTAACATATATGGTATCCACACACATATGCTCGGGGTCTAGAATCATCCTTGTAATCAGACAATTCCTGAGAGAAGGCATGTGATCACTCATGCAATCCCTAATTTAAGGACGAGTCTTTTCTAACTGGACTGTCCGTCAATGTCTTTTCTAACTGGACATTGGATGCCTTAACGAGTAAGCGATTAACTTACAAGTTAAAATTGAATGCCTTAACGAGTAAGCGATTAACTTACAAGTTAAAATTAGAACATACCATGATACAAGTATGTGATACAAGTTTCAAACTTCGATACTTAGTAGATCGATGGGGACATCACTAAGTATAGATTCTTTCAAGGAACGTTCATTAACGCAGAGTTCATTCAAATACTATCATGCCATACTGATAGCTAACTTTAGAAAGAAATACCGAATTCCAATAAACAGGAGTTCAAATACTGTAAGGAACGTAATCCCTTACCTGAATTGCTTTTCCTCGCAATCTCCTCTCTGTGCAAATCTACAAGGCACGGAGTAATTTACTTTAGTACTCTCTACATTGTTAACTATTTCTACTTAGTTAACTGAGAGATGCGTTTTAACTTCTTTACTTCATTACTTCTTTTCTTACGTTTAAGTTTCTGACTTTGATTTACGAGTCAGTCCTTTAACTTTGATATAATTGCAATTAGGTCCTCTGACTTTGAGTTAATTACAATTTGGTCCCTCAACTTTGGGTTAATTGCAACTTAGTCCTTCAACTTTAGTTCAATTACAATTTTGTCCTTCAACTTTGGATTAATTGTAAATTAGTCCTTCAACTTTAATTCAATTGCAATTTAGTCCTTCCACTTTGGATTAATTGCAGATTAGTCCTTCAACTTTCCTTTAATTACAGAAAGGTCCTTAGACTTTGGTTCTGTTCACAAGGTCCCCTAAGTTTCTCTTTTTAATCACTTAGGCCCCTCTATCTTCAAAGTTTCCTTTTTATTTCTTTTAACTTTAATTCTTTTCAGTTTAGTCCTTCTCCGTTAGGAAACTAACTGAAACTTCTACTCTTTTCCTTTCTTGTTAACTTTTTAACCTTCAAGGTCTTCCAAGTGTTTATTCTATTTCCTCAAGTTACTTGTCTAACTTGTTAACAATCCTTTTAACGACTTTGTTTTCTTTCCATTAGAAACTTAACGAAAACACTAACTTTCCGTCCCAATTCTTAACATCTTTAATCAAGAATTTATCCCCAAGTTAGGTCACCATAGCCGAATCATACCTCATCAATATTCATTGATTTTGATCAATCTTTCTACTTCTTTAAATTTTCTAAATTCCCAAACATCAATATTATTTACAATACACTTAATGAGGATCAATTAAATCAACAAAATCAATTTTCCATGGCTTAGGGCCATTCGGCCGAGACATGTTCAAGGGGAAATCCATATTTTTTCTTCTTTTGATAAACCCAATTCAACCTGAATGATTTATATGTTCAATTCCCAAGCATTGCATAATCTAAATCAATTCAATTTAAGATTATAAAATCAATCTTAAAAATAAACTAGTAACAAGATTACTATATTTTTTTCATAGTATTTAGATCAACTTCATTAACCTTTTAAAATTTATCATTCATCACTAGCATGCAAAACCCTAATCTTTGTATTCTTAATTCATGCATAACTTATGATTTACTAATCCAAATTCAACGAAATAAATTTTGGAGAGTAGGATTTAGCATTACCTTGAGAATGATCGGATTGTGTCTCCAAAACAATGGCCGGAATTTTCTTCTCCTCCCTCTCTAGGTTCGGCCGGCGGCTATGGGGTAGGCTAGGGTTTGTTTTCTTTTTTTTTTTTTTTTTTTTTGAGTTTATGATAATAAAGAATTCCCAAGTTGACTAACTCAATAATTTATACCTTGGATTGATTCCTAATTGGGTTGGATTTACTTAATATAATTTCGGGCCAATCCAAATTCCTTGGGCCCACTTCTTTCAATTACCTTATAACTCTAATTATCATTTAATTAGTTTAACAAAACCGAAAATAAAATAAATAATTAAATTAAAATTTCCGGTTATTACAATTAGTTTAGACCAAAGTTAGTTGTTTTGTCTCAGATAAATTATTAGAGTGCTTAGAGAAGGTCTGTAATTCTACAGTTACACAGTCAGGAATTATTGTGATCAATAATTCATGTAGTAGTAATAGTGTGATCTTTATAATCGTTTCTCCAGATTGATAATAATATTCTCTCCCCTCCCCGTGGATGTAGCCAAGTTGGTGAACCACGTATATCTGTGTTCTTGTGATTACTCGCTTTTCTTATCAAGTCTTGTTATTGCTCTAACAAGTGGTATCAGAGCTTTGGTTCGTGGTTGGAGGTTCAGGGATTCCGCTGTAGAGAACAAGAAGATGGGTCAAGGAGCAGATTCGATCGATAAGTTCAATGGGAAGAATAGTTTTTTTCTCTAGCAGATCAAGATGAAGGCTTTGTTGATTGACAAAGATTTATGGGAACCGTTGGAGATTGCAATCAGGGAACGCAAGGATCCCAGGGGTAAGGCAGTCACCACAGAAGGTACAGCAGAACAGTTAGAGAAGGACAAGCAAGCAACAGCAAAGGAGGCGGCGGCATTGAAGAAGTTAGATCAGAAGGCTCACGCCAAGATTGTCAGACAATTGGATGATGAGATCCTAACCAATGTTGCAGGAACGGACTCCGAAAGCGATGTTTGGTTAATGTTGGAAGACATGTACATGACACGTTCATTGACCAACAAGTTATACCTAAAAAAGAAGTTGTATGATTGCCGAATGACTGAAGGTACACCCATAAATGATCATCTTGATGGATTTACTTCTGCATTACTTGAACTGCGTAATATAGGAGTTGTTGTGGAAGACAAGGATGCAACCTTGCAACTTTTAGTATCTTTACCTATGTCTTATGAACATTATGTCGATTCGTGCATAAACCGTAAAGATGAGATCTCTCTAGAGGAAGTGAATACTTCTCTCAAAACGAGGGAATTACGCCGAAAGGCGAGTGGGAATGAGGCAGATACCCAGTCATCAGGTTTGGTTGCTAGCAGTAGTAACTGTAAGGATCCGGCCCCCAAAAAACACGAGCACGTTTCAAGGGCGAAATACCAAACGCGGGAACCGGACCAATTTAACGGAGTCGCCACATTTTGTTAATTTTAAACCCAACAAAATGACAAAGGTTTGAGTTCAAAGGTTCGGAGATCAGGTTACAACTTGGGAAGAGTTTTTACGTCCTCCCAAGTTGCCTCGGACAAAGCCGAGTCTCCCTTGTTAGCTAACAAAAGTGCATGTGTGTGTGTGTGTTTTAACGGAAAATCTTTGTTTTAACTTTTTATTTATTTTTTCAACTGAAAAAGAGGTTTGTTTGACAAGAAAACAGAAGACAGAAGGGCAAAATGGTCAATCTCCCCATACGGCCAAAGTAGCCGTACGGATGGGGAGACCACTCCTGGGATTTTACAGTTTGTTCAAGCAACAGTCCAGTTCCAGGCAGAAACAGAGCATTCTACTTGAACTGGACCAAACTGTTCTGATTCCAGTTTGTTATTCCAACACAAAACAACATTAACAACTCATTCCTATGACATTTGATCATCAAAGAACCTCCCAAAACAAGAGTTTGGGCATGATCAAAGGCAGTCATGGGAGAAAAATGAAAAAGGTGGCCAATATGCCCTTTTAAGCCATAGTGACCATTTGATGAGTAAAGATTGAAACTTTACCATCAAAATGGCTCTTCTAGTCAAGATTAATCCTTTAGGGACAAGAATAAACCATAAATATTGGATCTTTATTACCCAAACTTGGGAATTTTGGGCTAGATCAAGGTGATGAGGATAAAGATTGAGACTTTATCCTCAACATGATCATCATAGCTTAAAATGAGCAAAATGAACAACAAGAGCATCATCCATGACAAGAATGTAAATGAACAATCAACAAGCCATGATCAAACTAGGTTTGAACCTCTTCCACACAAATATGGAGGTCACCTTTGATCATCTCATGGCTTGGACTAGGAAATTTAAATAGTAATAGATATATATATATATATTGCTTGAATGGACAAGACTTGCAAGAATGTAAAGATCAACAATAAATGACAAGATCAAAGATAAATAGAGTTCTTAGATGAAGAGAAGGGAGGGGGAGAAGGTGGCTTTACCTATCTTGGTTTAGGCCAATCTTCCTTTCTCTCTTTGTTCACTCTTACTCACACTATTCTGAGGTGAATTCGACAGAGTAACCTTAGTTCTAATGTTTCTCCCCGCCTTTTGAAATGATCAGCAAGGGGTTCTATTTATAGGGACTGAGGGTGCCCAAACCAGCCGTACGGCTAGGCCCCTCTAGTACCCAAAGCATCCGTACGGCTCAGCCTGGCGAGCTTCTGGATTTTTCCAATTTTATACCAGAGTAGTCCTGGAATTTATAGCTTATCCTAGGGAGGTCCTGGCCTATTAGCTTATCCCTGAAACGGTGCTAAGGCTACCTCTAAGATAGGTCGGTTTCAGATTGGGGTACTTACAGAGCCCCTCGGCAACGTCGCTTCGAAGGAGCGGGGTTGTCGATAGAAATAAGCATCCCAATCTGACGGGACGACGGCTTTAACCGATTTTGGTTGCATGGATGGACCTAGTGGTATAGGATTCCTACGTATCTCGTTCGCGGGGAATCAAGCCTAACGTAGTTCAGAGGTACGCGGGGTTACTTACATCCGCAAGGGGGCATGACTCTAGGGGTCAGAGGCGAGACATGGTCAACTTGGCTCTATGGGAGAGGGTTGACTTGCTGGGGATACGGTCAACTTGACTCTATAGGAGAGGGTTGACTTACACGGGACAGATTTTTACTAGGCTTACATCGGGGACGGCCTATGGTGACTATTCTAAGTCCAAGCTTGACCGGGGTCAACTCCATCTTTGGGGAGATTGACGGGAAAACTGGTCTTACGTCCCTCTAAGGACTGCCGGGACAAAGGTTCTAGCCTATAACGACTATTCTAAGTCATACCTTGACCGGGGTCAACTCCATCTTTGGGGAGATTGACGGGAAAACTGGTCTTACGTCCCTCTAAGGACTGTCGGGACAAAGGCTCTAGCCTATAACGACTATTCTAAGTCTAAGCTAATGGGCTTACGTCAGGGACGGCCATAATAAGCATCAAGCAGAAGACCATTTCAATTTCCAAATTTTAACTGGGCTTACATCGAGGACGGCCATAATAAGCATTAAGCAAAAGACCATTTCAATTTCCAAATTTTAACTGGGCTTACGTCGTGGACGGCCATAATAAGCATTAAGCAAAAGACCATTTCAAATTCCAAATTTTAACTGGGCTTACGTCGAGGACGGCCATAATAAACATTAAGCAAAAGACCATTTCAAATTCCAAATTTTAACTGGGCTTACGTCGAGGACGGCCATATTTAATTTCACAAAGCTGGGCTTACGTCGCTAGGACTGCCTGTGATGACTTCGGGAACCTAAATTTTCTAGGTTCAATTCAAGTTGCATGAGCCAAGGAGGGCATTTTTTCGGTTGCATTTATGACATTGGTTGGGAAGGGCTTTAAATGGGTTGGACCACAAAGCTAACTCTCAACAAGAAATCATCAATTCTGACAGGGCTATAGTAGCCGTACGGCTCGGGAAGTACTCCTTTTTCATTCAATTTTGTTCCGGGCCTGGTCATCTACTTAAATGCCACAGTCCTGAGTTCATCAATAAGTTCGTCTTCTTCATTTCGAAAGCTCCTTTTTCCATGGAACCCTTTCTCATGGAGAAACCACCAAAATTGTCCAAAATTCATCAAGAATGTTTCGAGGGCAACCTTAGGCTTTGGATGCGGTCCCACCTGAGGAATCACAAGGGAACTTTCCAATCCATATTTGGCCTTCAATCCCTTTGGTCTCTCAAGGAGTTCATTCCGGATCTTGAGCTGTTGAGAGCCGCTGCGTCCTTTTGGGATGTTAGGAGGCATGTCTATTGTTTCTCCTACAGCGAGATCACTCCTACTTATGAGGATTTCAAGGCTTTGGTGGGCGGCGTGGACACGGAGGTCATTGCTCTTCCTTCGGTTGATGACACCATGTGTGTTGAGAGGTTGGTTTCTCTTCTTGGTATTTCTTTGGAAGAGGCCCAATGCATGGTCCTTGATCACACTTTCATTGATATTTCGGATGTCCCTGAGAAGTTCATGGATCGCACAGATGAGGCTTCTTGGAATGCCTTCGGTTTATGCGTCCTTGCTTTTTTCTACATGGTCAGTTCCAAGGGCACCTGCCATCGGGTTTTATTGAGTGTCCTCGAGGAGTGCCGTGCGGGGAAGGATATTGTCCCCTTGATCTTGGGCGAGACCCTTCACGGTATGGACCGCTTGGCTTTGGGGGATGGTTTCACGCGCAGCGGTAGCCCTGCCTTGCTGACTTTGTGGTTGAGGGAGAGGTTGATGGCCATTCCGGAGGCTCCTATCTCTCACAATCCTTGGTCTTACTCTTTGAGAGGCATTATCTTGGACCTAGTTCAGAGTGATTGGGAGGCTTACATGGCTCGCCTCACGACTGCCGAGATACGCTGGCTAGTTCCCCATTGGCGTATTGGCTCGGTGCGGGAGTATAAAGATAATTCCCCCTTTGTTCGGGTGCCAGGACTCTTGGGTTCATCTCATTATATCCCTTCTTTGGTCCGTCGTCAGTTTGGGTTACCGCAGACTCCACTGTTGGAGTGGTCGGATGTCAACCTGGAGCACTTGAGGCTTCCATCTATGTCTATGTGGGATTCCTCCACCGTTTCATTCCTGTCCCGGTCGTGGACTTGTTCCCTCTTTCCAGCTCGGGCACTTCTTGGGCGAGCGGCTAGCATGGTTTTGACCATGGTGTACTTGGACTGGTATGAACAGACCATGGGACAGACTCAGAGGCTCATTGAGGAGAGGCGTGAGGATATTCTTGGTGAGACTTATGGTCCTAGTAGGGTTCTAAGGGAGACCGAAGCTGTGGCGAGTGGCCATAACATTACTGGAGACGTTGTTGAGGACTACAGAGTTTTGGCAGACAGGAGGATGGCCGCGATGCCTAAGGCGGGGGCACGAATGGAGGATTTTCGAGCTTGGGCTGCTTCCAATGTGGCTTTGAGGGCGACCGGGCTCGTAGATGACGTTGGAAGAGCCTTTGATCATGGAAAAGGGGGAATTGACATCTTTGAGGTGAAGAAAAAGAAGACCCGAAGAAGTCAAAAGAAGAAGTGGAGGGACGAAGAACGGTGATTTCCATGTATCCACCCATTGCCATTGCAGACACATTAGTTTATCTTAGGTATTTTAGTTATGTCTTAAGCATGTTAGTTGGGTCGAGAGTAGACCATGCTTGAACTCATCAAAGAAGTGTTTTAACAGTAATGAAAATGGTTACTTATGAAGCCAATTTGCATTCTCATGGAGCTCTTTCTCAAGTCCAAATTTGATTTTTATTTATTTTTTAGACCGGACCAAAGATTGGCTGCCTACGTTCCCCTTTTACAAATGAAAATCTAAGGGGCTCAGGTCATCGTAGTTCATTTCTCCACAAATTTTTAGGATGCGACCCTGTTTTTTCTCTAGACCGCCCAAATGGGTTTTCAATCTAGGTGGGTATATTCTTTTAGCACCCCCACCTTTTTTTTTTAAAACAAAGTAACGACGGATCTTATCACCATTGACTGGGTGCATAAATGGGTTTCCGTCCAAGTATGCGAGCCTCATTGTGCCCCCTGAAAAGACTTCTTGTACCACAAAGGGACCAATCCACAAGGGTTCCCATTTTCCATCGGGATTAGACCTCCCCGGGGGTTTTTCCTTAAGGACTAAATCTCCTGCCCGAATCTCTCGGGGCTTTACCTTCTTATCAAAGGCTCGCGCCATTCTCCCTTGGTAGGCGCGGATGTGTTCCATGGCCCTCAGGCGACGTTCGTCCAACAAGGCCAGCTCATCATGTCGGCTTCGAAGCCAATCGACCTCGTGGATCTTATTTTCCAACAAAATTCTTAGTGACGGTACTTCCAATTCTGCGGGGAGCATGGCTTCCATTCCGTACGTCAAAGCAAAAGGAGTTTCTTCTGTGGCTGTTCTGACCGAAGTCCGGTAGCCCCACAAAGCTAGGTGTAGCTTTTCGGGCCAATCTCTTCCCCGTGTTGCCATCTTTCTAATGATCCTCTCAAGCGTTTTGTTGGCGGCTTCTACCGTGCCATTGGTCTGGGGTCTATATGGGGAGGACTTGTGGCGAGTAACTCGGAATTCTCCCAATAATCGATCGCATTCACCCTCAAAGTGAGAGCCGTTGTCGGTAATGAACTCGTTCGGGACCCCGTACCGGCACATGATATTCTCTTTTATAAATCCCGCCACCTTCTTGGAGGTGAGGACCCGGTATGACTTAGCCTCTACCCACTTTGTGAAGTAATCCACGGCTACCAAAACAAACTCGTGACCATTGCTACCAGACGGGGGAGATTTTCCCGATAACATCTATGCCCCATGTTGAGAAGGGTCATGGTGTAGTCATGCAGTAGAGATGATGAGGCGGTAGGTGGTTGAGGTTGGAGAAACGCTGACATTTATCACACTTCCTTACGAATTGTATGCAATCTGTTTCCATTGAGATCCAGAAGTAACCCATCCGCAGAATGGTTTGCATTAATGCCCTTGCGTTCATATGAGGACCACACACTCCACCATGAACTTCTTGCATGAGTTCTTTTGCCCTTTCCCCACTTATGCATCTAAGGAGAAGGCCCTGATGGCGTTTTTTGTATAGGATGTCCCCCAGGATGACGTAATTGGATGCCAACCGCTTGAGTGCCATCATACCTTTGCCTTTGATCCCGTGCAAATACTCTCCCTTTTCATTCATGAAGGAAGCTTCTCCTTCTTTGAGGAATTGGTAAATCTGGTTGTACCATGGCTCCTTTACCTCTTCCAGGATTGCTCCGATTTCAAAGCAGTATGTTGGGCTTTCCTTTCTCCCGACCCGGAATGGTTTTATCAATTTTCCCTCGGGGATTTCCACTAATGAAGCCAAAGTTTCTAGGGCGTCGGCGAAACGGTTCCGGTCCCTCGGCAGGTAATGGAAGCTGACCTCTTGGAATTGTGCTATGAGCTCTTCCATATAGGCATGATATTTTCACAAACCGGGATCCAGTGTTTTCCATTTGTTCGAGACTTGGTTGATAATTAAGGCCGAATCACCGTATACTTCCAGCTCCTTAACATTCTTTTCCAAGGCTGCCTCCAAACCGGCTGTGCATGCCTCATATTCTGCGGCATTGTTGGTGACATCAAAGTTCAATTTGATGGCGATGGGGGTGTGCTCGTCTTTTGGGTTCACCAAGAGCAATCCTATACCGTTTCCTCTTTTATTGGCCGCTCCGTCGAAGAACAATTGCCACCTATTTCCTCCCTCGAGGGTAAAGATTCCTTCATCTGGGAATTTTGGTTCGGGCCCCCTTTCTTCATTACTAGGGAAATCTTCCAACTGTTCTGCCAAAACTCTTCATTTGACTGCCTTTCTCGACACATAACTGATATCGTACTCGGCTAAGAAGAAGGACCATTTGGCAAGCCTCATAGACAAAGATGGCTTTTCCAATAAGCATTTGATGGGTTCTATTTTAGAAATAAGTTGTATCGGATGAGCCTGCATGTAATGTTTTAACTTTCTCACGACCCATACCAATCCTGCGCAAGTCTTCTCAATTTGGGAGTAGTTGAGCTCGTTTCCTTGTAGCTTACGGCTCACAAAGTAGATGGCATTTTCCACCTTTGAATCTTTCTTCTCTTGGGCCAACATTGCTCCTATCGACGCATCAGTCACCGTTAGGTAAAGCAAGAGTGGCCTGTCTTTGTGCGGAGGGCATAGGATTGGCGGGTGGATGAGGTAGGCCTTAATCTTGTCGAAGGCTCTTTGGCACTCCCCGTTCCATTTGACCTCGGCATTCTTTCTTAGCAGTTTGAAGATGGGCTCACAAATGGGAGTGAGTTGGTTTATGAAGCGGCTGATGTATTGTAATCTTCCCATGAAGGCTTTTACCTCTGTTTGGGTGCGAGGCGGCCTCATTTCCACAATTGCCTTGATCTTTTGAGGATCAATTTCGATGCCCCATTCGGTGACCATGTATCCCAAAACCTTGCCACGAGAAACCCCAAAAGTGCACTTAGCCGGATTAAGTCTCATGGAGTGCTTCCTAAGCCTGTCAAAGAACTTTCTCAAGTCTATCAAATGTTGCCCGTCAGAGCCCTTAGAATGCACGATCATGTCATCGACATACACTTCTATTTCCTTATGGATCATGTCGTGGAAGAGTGCGGTCGCAGCTCTTTGGTAGGTAGCCCCAGCGTTTCGCAACCCGAAAGGCATCACGGTATAGCAAAAGGTTCCCCATGGGGTGGTGAAGGCAGTTTTTTCCTGGTCCTCCTCTGCCATCTTAATCTGGTTATATCCGGCGAAGCCATCCACAAAAGACTTAAGCTCAATGCTAGTGGTTGTATCCACAAGCATGTCGATGTTTGGGAGGGGAAAGTCATCTTTGGGACTCACTTTGTTGAGATCCCTAAAGTCGACGCAGCATCGAACCTTTCCGTTGGCCTTTGTGACCGTTACTATATTGGAGAGCCATGAGGGTTATTCTATCACTCTTATAAAGCCGACCCGAAGCAACTTCTCAATCTCTTCTTTGACCTGCAGGGACCATTCTGGTTTGATCCGCCGAAGTTTTTGCTTAACGGGCTTCACCTCGGGGTCCACGGGGATCCTGTGTTCCACGATCGAAGCATCCAACCCTGGCATATCCTTATAAGACCATGCAAACACATCTACATACTCTTTGAGTAGCTCAACAAAAGCTTCCCTTTCGGGCCCTTTGAAGTATTCCCCAATCTGTGTCTCCTTCGGCTCATTTTCGGTTCCCAAATTCACCTTAGTCAAAACCTCTTCGGCAGCTTGGGCACGGTTTTCCTCTCGATCAACAACCTGCTTTGATGACTGTTTAATGTTTGGATCATTTAGTGCGTCTGCATTATTAGGTGATTCATTATTAACCATTTTCAGATTATTAGTTAATTTATCATCTAATAAGTTGGCAATGAGGGGATACTCGGAAAGGTCTATCATTTCATTCAATGCAAACGGGAATACAATGTTGGCTACAAGTTCATAATCCTCGGCGTGAGGCCCTCGGAGGAGACAGACTCGAATTCAAAGACAAGAGATTGGGGAGACTCAACTACATTGGATCCTACGACATTTGACTCTAGGGGACGAGGGACCAGTCCAAGTTTCGCGGTCATTTCTTCTTTGCTCGCCACCGGTCCAGAGAAGGTTACCCAATTTTTCAGAGGCATGTCCGTTGGCTTTGCAAGAGTGTGTGGGTCAAAGGTTGCAAGAGGTCCACCCTCAATCACGGCAATCATTTCCTTTTCGAAGTCAATTAGGTCAGGTACAACCAAGTCTTCTCCGAACATTCTTTGCATTACCACACCGTTCCACTCATTGCCCATAGCATCCTTGGTGGCGCCCTTAGGAACTACCTCCTCAAACTTGTATCCACCATTTTTTCCCCAGACGGATCCCCTTTCCTTGCTAGCTCCCGTCACAGACAAGGTTTCAAACTCTTTTACCATTTCGGGCACCCCTTTGAAGGTGTATTCGTGGCTGATAGTAGTATCGCTAGGATCTTTTATCTTGGGCGTATCCAGAAATGCCCTCCTCACGGGGTTTGCCACCACCCCTCGGAACCTTTTGAGATCCTCTTGCAACTTATCCCAATTGGTCATCATCGGCTCCCTTGGCTTTGGGGGTTCGACTTGAACTCCCCCCTTCACAAAGTAACGGCTCATATCAAAGGTATAAGGACGGAGGTTAGGGGTTTTAAACGGAATCCCTTGAGCCCTGGCTTGACTTTTCTTCCGAGCCATTTCCTCATCCATCATGAGGTCTCCGGGGGTGGGTTTGTATCCCAAGCCATGAAGCGTGTTTTGCTCTTTGATCTCAACAATCTTGTGAGTCCCTTGGAGCTTCCTTCCTAGCCCGAGCCCTGGGAGGTAGCGCATCAGACGCATCATTCTCATCGCAGGAGGAATCTTATCCTTGGTGAGCGTGAGATCTACACAACAAATGTGGGTTTTGGGTGGTACTTCTGTGAAGCCGGTCAAAACCATGCCGCTTCCCTCATGCTTAATTTCTAACACGGGAATCCCATTGGTGTTGGTTCCTTCTGTGGTCACACTATCCCCATAAATAGTTGTCAAGTTACCCCCTTGCACGCATTTCACACATTGATGGAGAGTGGAGGCGACCCCGTTGACTTTGTGGAGCCACGGGCGTCCCAATAAGGCAGTGAAGGATATGGGGATGTCAAGCACTTGGAAGTCGGTCGGCATCATTTGTTTCCCAAACCAAAGGTTCAAAGTGGCCACCCCTAAGACTGAGCGGGCCGTGGAATCATAAGCTTTGGCAGTGATCACGGAAGGCTTTAGGTCGGCGATCTCAAGGCCAAGTAGATCCATCATCTTAGCGGGGAGGACATTCATGGCGGAGCCGTTATCGACCAGAACCCGAGGGAGGCAGCGATCATCCAATTGTACCGTGATGTAAAGGGCCTCGTTATGGCTAGCCCTAAACTTCGGCAAATCCAAATCTGTGAATGTGATGATATTTCCTTACTGAACACTTCCGATCATTTGCACGGCTTCCTCGGGGTAGCTGTGGTGGGTACCATAGTGTGGGCCAAGTATTCCTCCAACTTGAGCTTATGAGGGTAGGAGGAAGTAAGGAGGGACCACAAAGATATGTTAGCTTGTGTCCTCTTAAGTTGGGCTAAGATGGGATCCTCTTCTCCGGAACCTGGGGGTTTCGCCTCGTCAACAAGAAGGGGAGGCACTCGGTGTTCCGGTGGTGGAGGTTTCTTAGGGTTCTCCGTGTGCACTTGCCCTGATCGAGTTAATACACTCACTTCCAAGGAGTCATCGAATTTTATCATCTCATCTCCGATAGGCAGAGGGTTTTGGGTACCGTACGGCCATGCCTCCCTCCTTAACTCATTTACCGTGACCATTCGTTTTGGGGTGGATGTTGACCCACAAATTTCTCTTAGGGAGATAGGGTGGTGGTTCTGGCTCTTCCCGGCTCCCACAGTTTCACGGAGCTTTTCCAGGGTGAGCATGCAACAATAATTATCTGGGAACGCTGATCCATCAAACAGCGGCGGTGGCGGAGATAGTGGTGGCAAAGCTAAGAAATCATCCAGGGCCGGAAATTCCTCTTCTTCCAATTTCGGGGAGAAAACACAAGGAGCCACATTTGAGGATACTTCATCATCATTACTTTCACATAGTATCCGGAGCTCCTTGTGAGGTAGAGAACGAACGGCTTCTTTCATTTGGGTGAGATACCCTTCATAGTCAATCATTTATGGGATCTTTGCGACCTCGGACCCGTTTCGTTTAATTGTCCTCTTGCCCGTAGATGAACTACATGCCTCAATGATATGGAAGAAATCATCATGGGAAAGGCTATCCCCATTCGAGCCTTGGCTTTCGCTGTCCAACGTACTCTTAATGGACTTTTCCATCTCCTCCATGCATTGTTCAAACGTTAAATCATGTTCGGTGAGTGTTATTACGACCAATTCATCGGCGTTTTAGTGGGGTACCCTTGTACTCATCACATTGGCGATCATAAAGTCGGATGGGCATCTCATATCTCCCTCTTGTACACATGCCCATAAAGCTTCCTTCCATTCTTCCCCAATCTGAGCCATTGGGACATTGAATTCCAAAAGGTTCACAGGTGTAGGCTCCTCGAACTCAATCATATTAATGCCTTGGTTGTTGGGGAGAGGGTTATTAATCACGCTCGGGCCACGGGGGTGTTCAAGTTTCCCTTTGTCAATGAGGTCGAGGATGATGCGTTTTATCACGGAGCAATCATCGGTATCGTGGCCATGATAATTGTGGAAAGCGTATCTTTTGTTTTGGTCAAGGGGTTTCTCGGGATTCCTTGGCTGATAGTTGACCAAAGGTTTTACAAGGCCTTGCTTGACTAACCCTTCGAACACCTTACTTATAGGCATTCCGAAATCCTCAAACCTTACATACTGACGCCTTTCTGCAGTCCCACCCTTTTGAGAGGCTTGCCTTGAGCTTCCTTCTTGGATGCTGTTAACCGTTCCCAGGGTTTCTTTCCCTTTACCGGTGGTCGGAGGGCGGTACCTAT
Source organism: Campanula takesimana (assembly GCA_026119855.1). Classification (NCBI taxonomy): domain Eukaryota; kingdom Viridiplantae; phylum Streptophyta; class Magnoliopsida; order Asterales; family Campanulaceae; genus Campanula; species Campanula takesimana. Next base: position 1,880,700 of record JAOWBW010000084.1, read on the forward strand.
AGGAGTTCCCGCTATTTTGGGCCGGAGACTGCTCATTGAGAGCCTTCTCAAATTTGGATCCTGCGGTTACCATGGCTCGGAGATTGGGGTAGAAGTGATGGCTGATCAAAGCTCGCAGTTGGGGTTTCAGGCATGACTGAAATATATCCAACTGTTCATCCTCGGTGGGAGGATTGGAAATTTCTCCCAATTTGTAGTTCCATCTTTTGTAAAACTCACTGATCGGCTCTTCGGTCTTTTGCAGTGTGCTTTGCAAATCGGTGCGATTGGTTTCCCACTCCAAGTTAGAACGGTACTTGGTGAGGAATGCTTCCTTAATCCGGTCCCATGTGGTTCGAGACTCATCCTTTAAGTTGAAGAACCATTTGAGTGCATTTCCCCTTAAGGACAACTGAAAGTGATCAGCCATTTGCTGCACGGTGCAACCCTTCGCCCTCATCGCCAAGGTGTAGGCGTTGAGGTGAGTCTGGGGACAGGCGGTCCCGTCAAATTTGTCAATTTCTGGCATTTTGAATCGATGAGGGAGGGGGACGACCTTATCGGGGTCCGTGACTCCCGAGGTGAACTTCTTCTCGTTCATTCCCTCGAACCTTTCCTCCATTTGTTTCAGCTTCTCAACTATCCATCCCACTTGAGGGTCCACATGGGGTTGGAGTTGACGGATCCCATGATTTGACTTGTCAATGGCACTGCGTTGGGAGGTGAAGTGGTGGAGGGGACTATCGGAGGAGGATTTGTAGGTGGCAAGTGGGTGTAGACATACCCTGGCGCCAGGTTGCTTGTTGGGATATATGGTGGGGTAGTTTTGGATGTTTGGGCCATCGGGTAGTAGAGTGGGTAAGGCACTTCTCTAGAGATGGTTGGCAGGGCCGGAGGCGGCAAGCCGGCAGTAGATGGGGCCAAGGGTGCTTGACTGTTTGGGACCGTGTCATATAGATTGAACCCCGGTGGGTACATGGAAGCAACACCCGGTGGGACAAGGGGAACATGAGTGATGGGCACATTTTGGTGAGTGGTGGTTTGGAATGTGGGACGTGAGGTCCCCACATTTGGGTAAGTTTGAGGGGGCGGGACCCGACTGTACCCTTGAGGCGGCACATTCTCAATTCCTTCTTCGTCAGTGATTTCCACAAAGCCTCCGTCATTTTCAAACACAATGGCTACCCCTTTCTGTCTCATGATCTCCGTGACCCTATTCTGCATATCCTCGAGGCGTTTTCTGTCATTCTCTTCCCGGGCCCTGGCGGCCTCTAAAGCCTGTACCAACTCTTCCCTGCTAAGACCGTTCGGATCTGTGGCATTGTCACCCCCACTACTACTTCCTGCCGGGCTAGTCATTTGGAAAAACCTCAATGAAGCTGTCGATGAAACTGTCCGACTCGGCACTAATCAGGCGATGACCCGGAACTCTGACCCACTTTTTATGCGCTGCGGAGAAGGAGGTTCATTTCAGACTCAGGTATGGACTCGGGTCGGTGTTTGGGGCAAACAGGCTTTAGGCTCATGCAACATGAAGGTTTATTATTATTGATTAATTATGTTCACGTTTACTTAAAACAGATTTATTCCTAACTGGTTGGAAAAGATCGCTCTTCTTTTTCGCAACTATTCTATAACCTGGATCAGTGGAGGCCATCACTACGCCTATAGACCCCTCGTTTTTCACCTGTATTGCACGCTCCCAAGGACGGACTATCCCGGGCGAGGGTCCTATAGGGCACGCGGCTTCCACCGATCAAAAGAAATGAACCTAGGGTCTAGTGCATCGTAAGGTTCCCAATACGCGGGTCATCCTAATCATGGTTAAGCCCCAGTCGGGATCGAGACTTTTCTCCGAAGGCTACACCGAAGGCTGCACCGACATTCCGACATGACCTCATTTTGAATGAGGCGTCTCGATCCTTGACCATGGGCTTAAGGATGATTAAAATAACTCGTTCATTAGGGCTTAACGACACGGTGTCACCCTATCCTTAGTACATGGCCCTTGCTAATTGCGGTCGTCACTAACACACGAGTTGAAGGCTGGTTAGGCCACGCTTGCATTACATCAAGGAGTCACAACTCGGGCATTAATTTGGCCACAATTAGCTTTGAGCACGTATCAAGGATGTGGTAACGTGAACTAGACCAAAAACCAACCATAGTCACGGTATTTGTGTGTCACGGACAAGTGTGGTTGACTCGGTTCGGAAGGGAAGGTGGGATGGACCCGTGCGCGCATCGAAGGGAACAAGAGCGCCCAACGAGCTTCATCGTGGCATCCACCCCTGGTTTAAAGGGTATTTGGAACGTGCACGGTCAAGTGCGCGTGGTGTGAAGTCATTCTATGCTCCTTTTTTGAGTAAAAAGAGAGATTTTCAATTCGTTTTTCGATAGCATGAGCATGGCATAAGAAAGATATGAACAAGCATGGATTGAGCAATTTATACACAACAAATCAAGGAATATAAGCAAACAAAGACCAAAACTTGTACATGTACCAAGTTGTGCACAACAAAGAATTTTGAATCAAACTTTTGCAAAAGAAATATTTTACATTGAAACCCTTTTGTACAAAGCAATTTGTGCACAACAAGAAGACTCAAGAAAAACCCTTACAAAAAGGATTATGCACGATGAGGTTTTGGAAACCATTTTATTGACAAAAGATCATGCATAACCAACTTTTATTACCTTTCAAAACCAAGTTTTGGCCAAAAGAATGAAAGGTAATGTGCACAAGTAAGACTGTAAATTTGGAACCTGGACAAGTAGAAGCAGAGGGGCACCCAGAATGTTGCAGGCCCTGCACCAAACTGTTAATTGGCAACATTCTGGCCCCTACCCAAAGTAGCCGTACGGCTAAAGCAAGAGGGTGAAGATTTTCTCAGTTTCTCCAACTTCTGGTCATCAAGCCCCAGTTTATTGTATTTCCAGAACGTATGTACTCAAAACAGTTCAAACAGAAACATCAAACACACACAAATATGCAAGAAGTCAACTAACGGGAACGGGAGTTTGACCCACACAAGAATGCCCCCGAATCTTCTAGAAAGAAGTCCGAAAGCACTCTAATCCCCAGCGGAGTCGCCACTGTAAGGATCCCGCCCCAAAAAAACACGAGCACGTTTCAAGGGCGAAATACCAAACGCGGGAACCGGACCAATTTAACGGAGTCGCCACATTTTGTTAATTTTAAACCCAACAAAATGACAAAGGTTTGAGTTCAAAGGTTCGGAGATCAGGTTACAACTTGGGAAGAGTTTTTACGTCCTCCCAAGTTGCCTCGGACAAAGCCGAGTCTCCCTTGTTAGTTAACAAAAGTGCATGTGTGTGTGTGTGTTTTAACGGAAAATCTTTGTTTTAACTTTTTATTTATCTTTTCAACTGAAAAAGGGTTTGTTTGACAAGAAAACAGAAGACAGAAGGGCAAAATGGTCAATCTCCCCATACGGCCAAAGTAGCCGTACGGATGGGGAGACCACTCCTGGGATTTTACAGTTTGTTCAAGCAACAGTCCAGTTCCAGGCAGAAACAGAGCATTCTGCTTGAACTGGACCAAACTGTTCTGATTCCAGTTTGTTATTCCAACACAAAACAACATTAACAACTCATTCCTATGCCATTTGATCATCAAAGAACCTCCCAAAACAAGAGTTTGGGCATGATCAAAGGCATGGGAGATAAAAGGTGGCCATATGCCCTTTTGAGCCATAGTGACCATTTGATGAGTAAAGATTGAAACTTTACCATCAAAATGGCTCTTCTAGGCAAGATTAATCCTTTAGGGACAAGAACCGGATCTTTATTACCCAAACTTGGGAATTTTGGGCTAGATCAAGGTGATGAGGATAAAGATTGAGACTTTATCCTCAACATGATCATCATAGCTTAAAATGAGCAAAATGAACAACAAGAGCATCATCCATGACAAGAATGTAAATGAACAATCAACAAGCCATGATCAAACTAGGTTTGAACCTCTTCCACACAAAGTATGGAGGGCACCTTTGATCATCTCATGGCTTGGACTAGGATAGAAATATAATAGATAATATATATATATATATATATTATTGATATGTGACAAGACTTGCAAGAATGTAAAGATCAACAATAAATGACAAGATCAAAGATAAATAGAGTTCTTAGATGAAGAGAAGGGAGGGGGAGAGGTGGCTTTACCTATCTTGGTTTAGGCCAATCTTCCTTTCTCTCTTTCACTCTTTGTTCACTCTTACTCACACTATTCTGAGGTGAATTCGACAGAGTAACCTTAGTTCTAATGTTTCTCCCCCCCCTTGAAATGATCAGCAAGGGGTTCTATTATAGGGACTGAGGGTGCCCAAACCAGCCGTACGGCTAGGCCCCTCTAGTACCCAAAGCATCCGTACGGCTCAGCTGGCGAGCTTCTGGATTTTTCCAATTTTATACCAGAGTAGTCCTGGAATTTATAGCTTATCCTAGGGAGGTCCTGGCCTATTAGCTTATCCCTGAAACGGTGCTAAGGCTACCTCTAAGATAGGTCGGTTTCAGATTGGGGTACTTACAGCTG